>OZ007593.1:115007197-116358031 GCA_963931845.1 Maratus michaelseni | reverse complement strand
TCCGTCTGTCTGTCTGTCTGTCCGTCCGTCTGTCTGTCTGTCCGCATATAACAACGCAAAAACTACCCAATCAAATGGTTTGCAATTTAAAATATATTATCTTTGCAGAATTTTGTCGAGACATTTCAAATTTTATTAAAATCGAATCAAAACTTTAGGAGATATTAATAAAAATATTTATTAAGAAATTTGATTTTTTTTTTAAATCGGTGCTTTTTAGGTGCGTTCGTAATTATATAAATACGTAGCACCTATAGTCGTCGTTTGGTCCGTCCGTCTGTCTGTCTGTCCCCATATAACAACGCAAAAACTACCCAACCAAATGGTTTGCAATTTAAAATATATTATCTTTGCAGAATTTTGTCGAGACATTTCAAATTTTATTAAAATCGAATCAAAATTTTTGGAGATATTAATAAAAATATTTATTAAGAAATTTGATTTTTTTTTTTTTAATCGGTGCTTTTTAGGTGCGTTCGTAATTATATAAATACGTAGCACCTATAGTCGTCGTTTGGTCCGTCCGTCTGTCTGTCTGTCCGCATATAACAACGCAAATACTACCCAACCAAATGGTTTGCAATTTAAAATATATTATCTTTGCAGAATTTTGTCGAGACATTTCAAATTTTATTAAAATCGAATCAAAACTTTAGGAGATATTAATAAAAATATTTATTAAGAAATTTGATTTTTTTTTAAATCGGTGCTTTTTAGGTGCGTTCGTAATTATATAAATACGTAGCACCTATAGTCGTCGTTTGGTCCGTCCGTCTGTCCGTCCGTCTGTCTGTCTGTCTGTCTGTCCGTCCGTCTGTCTGTCTGTCCGCATATAACAACGCAAAAACTACCCAACCAAATGGTTTGCAATTTAAAATATATTATCTTTGCAGAATTTTGTCGAGACATTTCAAATTTTATTAAAATCGAATCAAAACTTTAGGAGATATTAATAAAAATATTTATTAAGAAATTTGATTTTTTTTTTTTAAATCGGTGCTTTTTAGGTGCGTTCGTAATTATATAAATACGTAGCACCTATAGTCGTCGTTTGGTCCGTCCGTCTGTCCGTCCGTCTGTCTGTCTGTCTGTCCGTCCGTCTGTCTGTCTGTCCGCATATAACAACGCAAAAACTACCCAACCAAATGGTTTGCAATTTAAAATATATTATCTTTGCAGAATTTTGTCGAGACATTTCAAATTTTATTAAAATCGAATCAAAACTTTAGGAGATATTAATAAAAATATTTATTAAGAAATTTGATTTTTTTTTTTTAAATCGGTGCTTTTTAGGTGCGTTCGTAATTATATAAATACGTAGCACCTATAGTCGTCGTTTGGTCCGTCCGTCTGTCCGTCCGTCTGTCCGTCCGTCTGTCCGTCCGTCTGTCTGTCTGTCTGTCCGTCCGTCTGTCTGTCTGTCCGCATATAACAACGCAAAAACTACCCAACCAAATGGTTTGCAATTTAAAATATATTATCTTTGCAGAATTTTGTCGAGACATTTCAAATTTTATTAAAATCGAATCAAAACTTTAGGAGATATTAATAAAAATATTTATTAAGAAATTTGATTTTTTTTTTAAATCGGTGCTTTTTAGGTGCGTTCGTAATTATATAAATACGTAGCACCTATAGTCGTCGTTTGGTCCGTCCGTCTGTCTGTCTGTCTGCATATAACAACGCAAAAACTACCCAACCAAATGGTTTGCAATTTAAAATATATTATCTTTGCAGAATTTTGTCGAGACATTTCAAATTTTATTAAAATCGAATCAAAACTTTAGGAGATATTAATAAAAATATTTATTAAGAAATTTGATTTTTTTTTTTTTAAATCGGTGCTTTTTAGATGCGTTTGTAATTATATAAATACGTAGCACCTATAGTCGTCGTTTGGTCCGTCCGTCTGTCCGTCCGTCTGTCTGTCTGTCTGTCCGTCCGTCTGTCTGTCTGTCGCATATAACAACGCAAAAACTACCAAACCAAATGGTTTGCAATTTAAAATATATTATCTTTGCAGAATTTTGTCGAGACATTTCAAATTTTATTAAAATCGAATCAAAACTTTAGGAGATATTAATAAAAATATTTATTAAGAAATTTGATTTTTTTTTTTTAAATCGGTGCTTTTTAGGTGCGTTCGTAATTATATAAATACGTAGCACCTATAGTCGTCGTTTGGTCCGTCCGTCTGTCTGTCTGTCCGCATATAACAACGCAAAAACTACCCAACCAAATGGTTTGCAATTTAAAATATATTATCTCTGCAGAATTTTGTCGAGACATTTCAAATTTTATTAAAATCGAGTCAAAACTTTAGGACATATTAATAAAAATATTTATTAAGAAATTTGATTTTTTTTTAAAATCGGTGCTTTTTAGGTGCGTTCGTAATTATATAAATCCGTAGCACCTATAGTCGTCGTTTGGTCCGTCCGTCTGTCCGTCCGTCTGTCTGTCTGTTTGTCCGTCCGTCTGTCTGTCTGTCCGCATATAACAACGCAAAAACTACCCAACCAAATGGTTTGCAATTTAAAATATATTATCTTTGCAGAATTTTGTCGAGACATTTCAAATTTTATTAAAATCGAATCAAAACTTTAGGAGATATTAATAAAAATATTTATTAAGAAATTTGATTTTTTTTTTAAAAATCGGTGCTTTTTAGGTGCGTTCGTAATTATATAAATACGTAGCACCTATAGTCGTCGTTTGGTCCGTCCGTCTGTCCGTCCGTCTGTCTGTCTGTCTGTCCGTCCGTCTGTCTGTCTGTCCGCATATAACAACGCAAAAACTACCCAACCAAATGGTTTGCAATTTAAAATATATTATCTTTGCAGAATTTTGTCGAGACATTTCAAATTTTATTAAAATCGAATCAAAACTTTAGGAGATATTAATAAAAATATTTATTAAGAAATTTGATTTTTTTTTTAAATCGGTGCTTTTTAGGTGCGTTCGTAATTATATAAATACGTAGCACCTATAGTCGTCGTTTGGTCCGTCCGTCTGTCCGTCCGTCTGTCTGTCTGTCTGTCCGTCCGTCTGTCTGTCTGTCCGCATATAACAACGCAAAAACTACCCAACCAAATCGTTTGCAATTTAAAATATATTATCTTTGCAGAATTTTGTCGAGACATTTCAAATTTTATTAAAATCGAATCAAAACTTTAGGAGATATTAATAAAAATATTTATTAAGAAATTTGAATTTTTTTTTTTTAAATCGGTTCTTTCTTGTTATAGGAGCTTCCGAGCTTTAATCGTCAAGCAACCGAGATACTTATTTTACGACAGAAATGAATCTGCAGACGATATAATTCATTTCGCAGAATTAAAAATCATCAAGATCTGAATATTTATATAACTAGATGATACATATATATCTGAATATTTATATAACTAGTTAAGATATTTGTATGAACAGTGTCATAAAATATATACTTAACTAGCTGTTTAACCCGTTCTACGCACGGGATATCATGAATTTAATTCTAAAACGTGCGTACGAACGCACCTCGTTTGTAACGTTTGACGTACAATTTCCAACTTGTTTATCAATATGTTTTTTTGTGAGGACAAGAGGAAATTTTGACCCCACGAATATAAAAGGCAAAGTATGTTTCTTGTTTTAAACTTATCAATTTTATGTTAAATGAATCTGAAAAGATTAAGAGAAAAAATTAGAAAACTATTCAAATAGGGTACGCTTAGTTAAGTATATAAAATTTTGTTTTTAATAGCTTTCGGCGTTTTAAAACTAACTGTCTTTATTAATGTGCAAAGTACTATATTGATACTATATTGAAATGGGATACGGTTAATTAAATATCTAAGATTTTGTTTTTAATAGGTGTTGTCGTATTAAAAATAACTATCTTTATTCATGTGTGAAGACCATTATTTCCTTCAATATATCCATATATTTTTATATCAAAAATTGCAGCTTCTGAAATAAAAATTTCCCTGTGCTATATAACTTTATTACACCAAACTCTCTTTTAACACGACTATAGATATAAGGGTTTAATACGTTCAACAGCAGGCATTAACGACAACAAGAGCCTATACGCTGACTGAGTAATAAAAGTTTATTATTGAAAACAAGGAAATCATATTAAACGAGATAACATTTAAATTAAATGTTTCATATCAAACCGCCTCACGAAATTTCAATTTAGACGCTACATCCGATTTGCGCTACATGTTTGACGACTTAAAATACACAATAGTGAGTGTCTTTGTAACAGAGTGGCAATATAACAAAAATTAAATTTGGTTAGTCTAGAAAATTTTGGATAAAACTTTGATTTGCCTTTATCTTAGGCTTGGTGAAACTGCCATTATTGCAAAGATAATTCTTGTTTACATGTTTAACTCGTCTATCGGAACTCACCTAGGTATGTATCGCCAAGTTCGGTAATGTGGGTTTCTATACTTTAAACAAAAATTTACAATCTTATTTTCCTCTCTGTCAGAATGTTGCCACTCTCTTATAAAACTATTGTAAAATAAATTAGTCCCTGCAACCAAATATACAGGTATCATAAGCGTTAAACACACTATGTTTCTAACACATTTTATTGAAAAATGTTACACAGAATTCTTATCAACTGCAATTTGCTTTTTGTTTTCTTTAATTTTTATTAAATACTTTTCATAAAATTGTCAAAAACTTGTTTTAATGTTAAATAAAAAGCAAATAAACATTAATAAATATCTCCAAACTTGTATAACCTGCGCACCTCACGAAGAGTCATTCAGTCTAAATATTCTACATGTCTAAACATGTCTAAATATTCTTTAAAATAAACCTTCAATAAATGTTCAAGAAGCATTGGATTACATTTTATGACATACATTTTTATCTCTCTTAGTTACATCACACTTAGGAGAAAAAAAAAGATGGATAGTAAAAAGTAATGTTTTGCTTATATGATTTTTGATAATAATTTTCGATCTTCATAACATCTTGTAAAGTAAAATGCATTTTCATAAAATTAACTACGTTTCGAATGCTAGAAAATTATGTCATTTCATTTTCCCATTATATACTTAAATTTCCTTTTAAAAATGACTTTTCTCCATTACTGCCTAGGATATTTGTACATAGTAGTATATTTAATTAAATTTATTTTTCTTATTTTAAATACATAAATGTCAATACCATGTTTGCATTACTCTAGAGATTAAAAAATTCGTTTAAAGTTTGGTTCTAGCAGTAAATGCTATAACGAGTATGATAAGCATTTTAACTTTAAAGCAAAAATAAAAGTTTTGCATTGAATAAAGTAGATTACTAATAGCCGAAATAAATTAAGGAATATTTCTGAATGAAATTCGAATCCTCGTGTAATTAAAATATCTATCAAAATCTTTAATATATTATTAACTTATATTTAATTATGTTTTCTTTTTTAACTCTCATGCTTATTATTTTTAATTATTTTTACATTTTTGTTAAAATTACATTAACTTTCTTTGAGGATTGACATATGAAATCTATTATATTCTACAGGTGAATTATTAAATTAAAAAAAATCTTACTTATGCATTCAACATGGTGTCAATAACTCCCCGTATATAAATGAGCATTTTAGTTTTTTCTTCAGTCTTTTATCGTCCGTTTGTCGTATGTTGATACAAACTTACTACCGCGTGCTTTCATTATTTTACTTTTGCATCAAACTAACACTTTTGCAATGAAAACTGAAATTCAATTGTTTCTATGGGAAAATAAAAATTCATACATCTCGGCGCATTAACAGATTAATTTGTTATCAACTTGGATCTCAAGTTAAGCAATTAACCCGCTGTCTATTTTCAAATCACATTGTCACATCACGGTAAATTCAAAACCCCTCTAGCCAAATCTAATGCAGTTTAGTTTCAACTTAAAATTTTGACAACTTTATCTTAGTTCCAATACATAATTAATATAACGTTTTAAAGATTATCATGTATTTTGTTACTTTAAGTAAATAAAAATTGATATTTTCGAATTATTTAAAAACGCATAAAAAATTTACTTTTCTTATTTATGTATTATCATAAGAAATCCTTATTTTTGATTCGTTAATTAGGTAAGTAGTCTTAGTGCATTTTCCAATCTGAAAGTTTATTTTCTTCCCACTTTAAGTTGATCAATCTTTTAACCATTAAGCAGGGGAAGCCATTGAATGGAGATGTTTTCAAAGGGAACTGAGACCTTTTTTGGAAGATCTGATTGTTTCCGGAGGCATGTATCTTTCTCTGGAAGACAAATGTGAATGTTTATTTTTGTGGATTAAAACTCCGAAGAAAAAACATGTTTGAAATAAGTTTCTTCTCTGTTTCAACCTATTTCAAAACTGTCTTTTCTTGTAAGACTCGCGTCGTGTCACCACGATGTGCAGCCTGACTTAGGCTGCTTTCATAGCATAGTTATTTTATAGTATAGTTGCATTCATAGCTAGTATTGTTCTACTCCAGTTTTAACCTACTTCATTTTTCCTTGCTATCTACTTCTACACAATTTTTTGGTCTCTACTACTTTGTTTCTCCAAGGTCTTCTATGAAGGTAGGCGCCTTTCCCTCTATAACAAATGTGTGTGATTATTCCCTTCCTCATCCCCAAGACATCCTCTGTAATCCAAAATACTTTAGCCTAAGTCGTCTATATTTTAGAAGATCTATGAATGACAATGACTGGTGTCGTTCGCAGTGGCTTGGAAATGGAAGCGACTTAAAGATTTTGCATGGTTTCCAAATGTCGACGGCGGTGGAAGAGAGAGTTTCTCAACAAAACATTAATCGTGTGAACACCTCCCCCCTCCTATCATTTAAGTGTACTTGGGGAGGATTGAAGTGGAGTGGAAGAAAACTGACCATGTGAAAGCAACCTTAACCTGCAACATAAGATAATGGAGTATACACCCATTAGAAAAGTTAAAGTATACTGAAAGCTCAGATATGATAACTGACAACCAAATCGGCATATACACATTGCAAGATTTTAAAGAAAAGAAAATTGACCATGTGAAAGCAGCCTTAACCTGCAACATAAGATAATGGAGTATACACCCATTAGAAAAGTTAAAGTATACTGAAAGCTCAGATATGATAACTGACAACCAAATCGGCATATACACATTGCTAGCTTTTAAAGAAAAGAAAATTCATGCAAAATAACGAATATCTATTCCGCACCCGATGGGACTCGAACCCACAATCTTCAGCTCCGGAGGCCGACGCCTTATCCATTAGGCCACGGGTGCTTGTGTACGGCTGTTGTCGTGGCAAAATTTAGACAAGCTATAAATATTTTTTTTGAGTAAAACAAGTGAAATAATATTAAAATATTAACGATGCTATACATTTTTAAAAAAATTCTATAAATATAAATTAAAAGACATCAAAGGGAAAATAAATGTGTTTAGAATTTTTCTCATGCAAACAAACAAATGCAGTTGATATAATATATCATCTAAAATTTTTATTCTGATGAGAAAGTATCGTATTCGTAACTATCAAATAAATATTTTCCTCTTTCACCTTTAAAATCCATTATTCCAATGTTATTTCCCTTTTCTGACTTTTCATATCTGATTAAATTTCTATTTTATATTTAGACACATCATATTAGAAAAATTATTTTGATTCAAACATATGCTTTAGAAATTACAAAATCAACCTTTGTATTGTGCTCTTTTTATTCTTATTCAAGATTGAAAATATAATAATATTTGCATTGAAAGTTAATATTTATTGCAAACATACTGAATGTTAAAATATTTTAATTTTTATTATCTCTTTGTATAATAAATAGCTTCAAAACGCTTTCCATCGCGATATTTCTAATTAAAGGGGCAAATACTGTATTATGCTACTTATAGAAGTTTATTTCTGTGTCAAATAAATAATATAATCTACTAGTTCAAGTGATGATAAACATACAGTTTATTAAATATATATTAATTTTATGTTTATAGGAATTACTCTTTATTTATTTTGTTTGTTTTTCATTAACTATGCCAATTTTTGGGAACTTATTAATCCTTAAATTAGTTTGAATGAATTCATTTGCTAAATTTTGATAGAACAAATATCAAATTAACTTTTTTTAATTATAGATATGATTTCGAGCTATGAAATAAATAAATTGCCTTTCACTCTTACGATTCATATACTAACACAAACTAAAAAATATGTTTATTATCTATCAGTATGAAAAGTATTAAAATTTATGCATGATTTTTTGTGAAATTTGTTACTAAATTAAATTTTCTCAAACAAATATCTTTTCGAAAAGGTATTCGAATTTTAAATATCTTAATTAAAAAGATTGTTTTGTTACAACATTTGTAACTAGCATATGCGCAGATATTTTCTGCCGCATTTCCTTTAGTGTTAAAGGAATACTATAATTAAACGCTTTTCGAAAATATAAAATTACTTTTTTATCTCTCAATGAATAGGGTCTGCAAAAGTTAAAAAATTAGCGATTTCTACATTCAATTATAAAGTAATAAATTTTATGTTTACTTCTTTTTATATTTATTTTAATATGGAATAATAGTGTACACTAACTATTATTGTTCTGGAAAAAATAACTGAGAAATTATAGATTGAGAATTCAGAAATTTCACATTGGATATTCTAAGAATATTCATTTACAAACCGATACATTGGATGAAGAAAAACATCTCGTAAATCATTCTTTATGCAACAGATTATTCTTTATTAGAATTTTTATAGAAGTGCGTTAATTTATGAGTATGAAGAATTTTATAATAAAAATGAACAGGAGATAAGAATTTACCTGAATATTAGATGCAGCAGAATTTTAGATATATTGGAAAAATGGAAAGTTTGCTAGAGTTTTACGATGAACTTACAAGAACATCTTGAAAATTTTAAGCTTTTTGAGCTTTATGTGCAGACTTTATCAGGCATAAAAGAAGTGTCTAAGTCTTTCTGTAAAATCTTTAAAAAATGAAAGATAAAATGCATATTCCTATAAAAAAGTTATTATAAATGACAGAAGATTTTGAAAAAGTTTCAAGTACAGCACCTAAAATAATGTTATCAATTTAAAACTCATTGTTATGTAAAAATATACTGATAATATTATTTTAACGTTTAAAAAAATGTGAAGCAGGAATACGTGTTTCTTCGTTATTAAAGCCATTATCAATTAAAGCCTTTAATCGTTTCTTTTTATATATTGCAGCACTAATAATTCTTCTTCGTATAAGCATAAAAGTCAATAGTAAACTTAATAAGGCGAAAATGCAAAGTTGTAGATAAAACTCACTTCAGAAACAAATAAATTTACTTCAATTTTACTTTTATGACTATTACTTATATGTCTGGAGAAATTTCAAGAATAATCATCACAAAGTAAATAGTTTTCTTGAAGTACTGTACATAAGCTTCTTTATATATCATCATACTGTTAAAATAATTTTTTAAATAAAAGCTTTGTTTAATTATATCCAAGTATACTTTAATATATCAGTATATTTAATTAAATGTCATTATTTGTCATTGTTTGTTTTAACAATACAAACTTTAATCACTGCCACAATGAGATTAATTAATAGAATTAAAAGAGTGTTCCAAGATCTTTAATCACCAAAATCATCGTTTAAAGACTTTTGTGATAAAGTGAAAATAAAACTATAAAATATAAATTTAGAGAGGAATAAATATAACGTTCTAATGTAGCATCAAATAAATTTTACTCATTTAGATAATTTAAACTAAGCAAAACTCAAATAAATTATTTTTAATTAAAATTATCATCACTAAATATTGAATATTAGATTAAAAATAAATCTAATTTTTTTAAGCTATATAATATGATTTTTTTTAATTTTTATAGTAAGTAAGAAGTCATAGTTATAATGTAGGTTAAATAAAAATTATGAAAATTACGAAAATTACATTTTGAAAATTACTTGATTCTCATTCAATTACTGATAATATTTTCACGCGTGGATATATTTCATTCTTTGACGGTTGGCTCCGTCAAAGAATGAAATATCAGCAGGAGAATCTCAGCAGGAAATCGCAGCAGGAAGAATAAGAAATTATGTGAAAATGACGTCTTTTGACATAATTATAGAAAAATACAAGATGATTATAAAATTTCATCGAAATATGTTCTGTAAACACCAAATTCTTATCAACTGTAATTACCGTTCTGATTTATTCACGCGTATTAATAACTGTTATAAAACTTCTTTAAAACAAACTAGCCGCTGCGACCAAATGTACTTATCTGAGACGCGTTAGAAGTTCAACCTATGTTGATACCACGTTTCATTGAAATATGTTACATCCAGTTCTTACCAACTTCAACTAAAATTTTGACTCATTCACGTGTTTTAAATACTTTTCAAAAAATTGTTTTAATGTTAAATGGAAATCAAATAACCATTAAATCGAATGTCTCCAAACTGACATATTTTATGTACAACGCGAACAGTCACTCTGTTCGAGTACTCCACGAAAGTATATCAACTTTTTAAAAACGTTACCTTCAATAAATGTTAGTGAAGCACTGAGCTGCCGTTTACAGCATAAATTATTAGACTGGCACTTACAGCAAACTTATAAGAAATTAAATAAAAAATTAAAATGTAAAATGTAAAATGTAAAATTAAGAAAAAAAAAGTTTTCAATAAAATTCACAGAAATGTCAACTTATATTATAAAGCACAAATGTGTGCATCACTCAGTGCTGACGTCATAATGTTTCAAGCAACAATGTGGTTAAAGTGGATGAATTTTGCAACAATGGAGCTATTTTATTTTTCAATTAATGTTAAACAATCGTAACGGTATTTCTATGGGGAAAATGCAAATTTTGGGCCGACGCTGCCTCCGTTTTTTTGCACCCATCGAATTTAAAATATCAATGCCCAATTCATGTATTGCCCTCAAAGCTCTGTATCAACAGGAAGTGTGTGAAAAATGAACAAGATTTGACTTCTACATACAAACAGAATTGTAAATAAAAAGAAAGCGTGTAATAAAAAATGGTTAAAACAAATAATGATTTTCTTATACGATTCTTGTTAATAATATACTATTTTTATATCATACTGTAGATTAAAATGTATTTCCTTGAAAATTAATTATTTTGTTATCATTACAAAATAATGTCATTTCATTTTTCTATTGCATATTTAAATTTTCTTTTAAAAATGATTTTCCTTCATTGCTTCCTATGATATTTTTACATAGTAGTATATTTAATTAAATTTCTTTTTCATATTTTACATACATAAATACTAATCAATAACATGTTTAGATTAATTATAGAGATTAAAAAGTCGTTTATAATCTTATTCTAGATTTTAACTTTAAAGCTAAAATAAAAGTTTTTGCATTGAATAAAGTTGATTTAGAATAGCTAAATTAAAAGAAAGAATATATTTGAAATAAATTAGAAATGTCAACTCTGGAATTAAAATATCTCCATCAAAAACTTTTATCCATTATAAAACTTATATTTAATTATTTTTAACTCTATTTCTCATTATTTTTAAAGATTTGTTGAAAATTTTGTTAAATTTTACTGAAATATTTTCTCATAACTCGCAGTCTATTTTCAAATCATATTGTCATACAGTAAAATCAAAAACCGCAATTTTCTAGCCAAATCTAATACAGCTTTGTTGCAACTAAAATTGTAAAAACTTTACACCAGTTCTAACACATATTTAATATAAATTTTTAAAGAATCTTATATGTGTAGTTTTAACTTCACATTATCTATTTATAGTCATAAAAACAATTTTTCACACATAGAACTTACGTAGATGACTTTTTTTATTTATTTATTTTTTTGTAAGATATACTTAACTTTCTTCTACATCTAGAAAAAAGTTAAGTATATCTTTTTCTTTTTTTAATGACATCTTCGATGCGTGAAAATGTTTTAATGTCTCGAAATAGGTAATGTGAAGTAAAAACTACATGTTTAGATATGACATTACAATGAACGACTTAAAAAGAATCTCATATGTTTTGTTCCTTTTCAATAAATAAAAATTTATATTTTCCAAGTTTTTAAAAACGTGGCAAAAACTTATGTCTCTAATGTATGCACTTACATAAAAATTCCTCATTTTGATTCGTTAAGCAGGTAAGTATTCTTGGTGTATAACAGATTTTTCAATTTGAACATGTAATTACAAGCTTATACTTAAATTGTTTTCTATGTCCGTTCTGCTTAAATCGTGTAATACAATTTTAAAACACTTATTGATCTACAATTGATCTATTTTTTGGTAGGATGACGTATTTCCAGTGACAATACAATATTCAGTAAGATATATATTTAAAATTTGCCTCCTCCACCCATCAGAGGGCAAAAACTTTTCTCCAGTGAGGATACGTAAATGTCATCGCGTATGTAATGACTTAAATGTCATTGATTACGTCAGAAATAATTTGGTGTTTTTAGATTAAATCGTAACATGAGTGGTAAATGTCTGTCAATTCACCGTGCATGATTACATGTGGGTTCGATTCCAAGGCGGACGTTGATCGATATATTTCTTCCGAGGAAGCTGGAATTAAAATTGCATTTCCATTTTATTTTTTAAACGAACAAACTGATAAAAGAATCAATCGCAATTTAATGCATTTCCTTTAAAAAGGGTATTTATTTCAATAAATTGTCCTTAAGTATTTTTTTTTTCTTTTTAGTAATTTATAATCAAATCTTGTCTTTATTGTTTTTACTTATAATTTAGTTTTTAGAATCTTAAGCAGATAAATCGCTGCCACACTAAGCCTTTAAATAGAAATGTTTTCAAAGGATACTTAGAAGTTTTTTTCGAAGTTCTGACTGTTTCGGTAGACATGCATATTTTCTCTGGAAGGCAAATGAGAGTGTTCTTTTTTTCCGGATTCTTAGGCTGCTTTCACAAGATTAGCGTTGTTCTACTCCACGTTTCATCCACTACATTTTCCGTTGTTGTTTATTTCTGAGCACTTTTTTATCCCTACTACTCTGTTTCCCATAGACCTTGTAAGAAGGTAGACTGCTTTCCCCTCTATAAGAAAAGCATATGATTATTCCCTTTCTAATCCCCACGACATCCTCTGTAATGGAGACTCTTTAGAATGAGTCGTCTATATTTTAGAAGAACTTTGACAGTAACTGGTGTTGTTCGCAGTGACTTGGAGTTTTTGCAAGGACGTCAAGTATTGACGGCAGTCAAAGAAAGTGGAGCAACAAAATGGTGATAGTGTGTTGTTGTTGGACATCATCTTAGGCCAGCAGGGCTAGACCAGCTCGATGACATTTTACACCCTAAGGAAATTCAGCACCATCAAGGGATCATCAGCAAGATCCTTCTTGGAGATCCCCAAGCACACAAGGATATGATCAGGAGAGGCCTGCTCAGTGGAACACTTGGTGCATATTTCAAAGCACTTGGTACCCTTAGAAAATTTCGTAGTTCTAAGGTGCCCACTACGCAATCGAGCAAAAGTGATCTGTTCCTGCCTTTTATATCCAACAGCAATAGATTCTCCCGGTCGAATACTCTGGTACCATGGGTCCTCTTGTGGAATAATCGAAGCGATTCTATTCCTTCTTTTTGTTCTTGAGAAAGTCTTCAATTATGTGAGGGGTGCAGAAAGCACCGAGACATCACATGCACCCGCCTAGGCCAAGGTGTCCGCGATCTCATTCCCCTCAAGATCGACATGATCGATGATAGTGTGAACACCCCATATCATTTCAGCGTATTTGAGAGGGAATGGACGCGTTGCAAGAGACATGTCCATGCAAAAGCAGCCTTAACCTGTGATCTAGGGTAATGGAGAATAAAACTTTAAAAAAAGTTAAAGTACACTGAAAGCTACGGGATGATATCTGACAACCGAATCATGATTTACATATTGCAAACTTTAAAATACAAAAACAAAATTCATAACGCAAAACAGCGTACGCTCATTCCGCACCCGATGGGATTCGAACCCACAATCTTCGGCTCCGGAGGCCGACGCCTTATCCATTAGGCCACGGGTGCTCACTTGCGAAAGTTGCCATAGCACTATTTAGACAAACTATTAATATAATTTTGAGTAAAAAAAGTGAAATAATATTTAAATATCAACGATGTTATGTGATTTTAAAATATTCGAATTAAAGAAGTTTAGAAGACAGCAAAGAAAAAAATATTTTTAGAATTTTTCCCATGCATACAATAACAAGAAGTTAATATATTATACTTTATAAAATTTCTCTTCTGACTAGAAAGTATCGTATTCGTAAGTATGAAATAAATATTTTACTCATTTAACTATCTATCCAATATTATTTCCGTTTGACTTCCTTTTCACATCTAATTAAATATCTATTTTATATTTAGATAACATCATATTAGAAAAAATTGTTTTGATTCAAATATGTGCTTTAGAAATTAGAAAATCAACCTTTGAGCTATGCTCTGTCTATTTTTATTAAAGATTAAAAATTAATATATTGGCATCGGAAATTAATGTGTATTGCAAACATACAGAACTCTAAATGTTTTTTTATTATATATTTTTGTAATAAATAGCTTCAAACAGCTTTTCATCATAATATTTGTAATTAAAAGTACAAACACTGCATTATGCTACTTACAGAAGCTTATTTCTGTGTCAAATAATTATTATAACATATTAATTGAAGTTTTAAGTAAACATTTTTTTTAATATATTAATTTTATGACGGCAGGAATCGCCCTTTATTATGTGTTTGTTTGTTTATTTGTTCATTAAATATAGCAATTTTTGAGGACTTAGAAATCGTTAAATTAGTTTCAATGAATTCATTTGCTAAATTTTAATAGAACAAATTAGAAATCGTCTTTTTTAATTATAGGTATGTTTTCGAGTTATGAATTAATGAAATTGCCTTTCGCTTGCATATTTCATATACTAACAGAAAATAAAAAATATGTTTGTTACCTGTAAGAGTGAAAAAGATTGAAATATAAGTATGAACTTTTGTGAAATTTGTTAACAAATTACATTTTTTTTAACCTAATGTCGTTCCAAAAATGTATTCGGATTATAAATATTTTAATATTTTTTTTTGTTACGAACTTTGCAAATAGAATATATGTAGATTATTTCTACCATATTTCTACCGTTAAAGGGATACTATATAATGAAACGCTTAGTGAAAATATAAAATTACATTTTTTATCTCTCTATTTATAGAGCATATGTTTCCAACGAGAGCGGTAGCGGGTCCAGGGTCAAATAGGGTGGGAGTGCGCTTAAATATTCAAGGATGCGTTCGTGGCGTAAATTTACCTATTTAGTAATTTAATATAATAAAACCAAATGCCTCCTGGCATTTTGTTTCCAGTCCCGTGATAAAAACCTTAAATATACTTTTGAATTAAAATCTACCAGAACGAACCTAAAGCTGGGGGTCCAAATCGAATTTCTCTAACGAATGTAAAAAAATCGCCGTAGAACACGATTAAACGCTAAGACTCACGGAGGACAAAATTTTGTTATAGCGTGCTACATCATTGCTCTTTCATGAGTGTCAAAAAATCGCTACGGAACGCTCAAAATCGCTATAAATTGCATTAAAAATTCAAAACTCGCGGTGTGAAAAATTTGCTACATTAGGCTGGCTAAAAGTTTGAAACCGAATTCTTTTTTTATTAACCTATATTTCAAAAAATGCCGTAAAGATGGCGACATATGCTTTAAAAGAGATTTCCAAACGATCCTAGGTTTTGAATCTGCTCAAGAAATTTATTTATTTTGTGTGAAAGTGATAGAAATAATTGTAGCCATTATTTGTATAACTATCTAAAAATCTATTGGAAAATTAATTTATTTAAAACTAAACCGCGGCACATTTTGTATTTCAAAATGTCTGAATCTCAGAAGGCAGTATTTGAAGTACGGATTTACGAACTCTTCTACAAACCAATCGTTATCTATGTGTTTAATTTGCCAAACAGTTTTTTCAAATGAAACCATGAATTCTTCTAGACTGCCAGAGCATTTGAAAATAATACATGTGATAAAATGACAAAGATTTATCCCATTTTCAAGGACTGGAAAAGACATATTTAAATTAGCGAACTGCATCAAACCTTTTTCAGTCGTCTTCTAAACAAGAAGATAGCAGACTACGAGCCTCATATAATATTTCATTGTTAATCGCAAAAGCGGAAAAACCACGCACAGCTGGCGAAGAATTAATCTTGCCTGATACAGGAGAATAAATGTTTTATACCATGAACAAGTTTTTTCAAGAGAAAGAAATTCTAATTCGTAATATTTTTTCAGCTGCTACTCATTGTTCTCCAGCAATGACAGGGCGTCATAAGGATTTGATAGGACATTTTAAACAAGCAGTACCAAATGTACTCGCTGCACATTGTATTATTCATCGTCAGCATATGGTTGCAAATATCTGAATAAACGCCTGCATACGTCGACGTCGCTTCATTACGTTATTACATCTGTCAATAAGATTAGAAGCAATTCATTGCATGACTGATTATTTGGTCAACTTTGTACTGAAAATGATGAAGATTACAATCGCTTGCTGCTGCACACAGACGTTCGTTGGCTCTCAAAAGGTATTAGTTTGGGTATTAGATACAATGGTATAGTTTTTTCAATCTATTTGACTCATTACTGGACTTACTTGAAAACCGAGACGAAAAACTGCGCGAAAACCTGATTAAATTGAAAAATGACATCGCTTATTTGATATACCTGTTTAGAATATTTAATTAAGTCAATTTACAATTGCAAAGTGATTAGTTGAATTTAATTAAAACAAAAAAGTCATTGCTGCTTTTGTAAAAAAACAACTTTTGTTCAATAGATATCTAGGTAGAGGTGAATACAGCCACTTTGCTACATTATCAGGCATCAGCAGTCTCTGCAAAAGAGGAAGATTTACGTACTTACTGTACTTACGATGACGTTCTTGATGCTGATTTTACGGAACGATTCCAGGATAATTTAAACAGGAATATACTGAGTTGGGTTTTCGTTCCTTTCCAAATGTAGAAACAGCAGAATCCTCGAATTTAGAAGAGAAACTTGTGGAACTTACAACTAGCGAAGAACTAAAAGTAAAGGCCGGAAATAGATACCAAGAGTTCTGACTTCAAAAATCAGTACCTGCTTTCTACCCTAGATTGTAGGCAAGAGTACAGAATTTTTTAATTCATTTTCCTTCATCGTATTTGACTGAGCATGGGTTCAGTGCAGTAGCTAATTTTCTGTATAAAGAAAGGAACGTACTGCACATTACTGAACATGGTGATTTGCAATTGATGTTACTGAAATTGGAACCCGACAATGACAAATTGTAAAAACGTCACCAGTCATGATTATTTTAGGTAGCTTACATTACTAAAAGCTACCTATTTCAGCCATTCGGAGGAAAGCAATACCAAAAAATTTTGGTATTGCTCTCTTATTTATAAACCGATTTGGATATGACTATGTGAAGGGACATACCAAGGTCTCAACTGAGTTCGTTGGCCAGCTTCATCCGCCATGTTGTTTCAAAATGGCGGCCATTTAAATTTTTTTTTAAATTCAAAAAAGTATACAAGAAAATTATAAATTGAAAATATTGCTTCTGTTAAGTGTTAGAACGTAATACAAGAATTCTGGAACATTCTTTGTTTTGGCTATATCTTAAACAATGGCTGAGATATGGCGGTTCGAAATTCTAGGGTGGCTGAGATTTTGAAACAAACTGATATTTGTTATGCTGTAAGTCTCGTATTTACGAACCGATATGAATGTGACTGATCATGTGTACAGAACATGCCAAGGTCTCGACCGAGTTCGTTGTCCAGCTTCATGCGCCATATTGTGTCAAAACGGCGGCAAGTTAATTTTTTTATTATTTTTTTTAATTCAAAAAGATGTATGAAAAATAAATTGAAAAGGTTGTTTTCGTTAAGTGTTAGATCGTGATACAAATATTCCGAAACATTTTTTGTTTTGGCTTTATCTTAAAAAATGGCTGAGATATGACAGTTTGAAATTCTAGGGTGGCTGACATTTTGAAACAATTTGATATTTGTTATGCTGTAACTCTCATGGTAAAATTTGCATTAAAATCAGTATTAAAGAAAACCGGGATTGAATCTTCTATAATCAGGTTCCAAGCATTTTAGCTTCGGCTGTTTGAGTAAAATGAGTTGAATTTTTAAAAACATGTACTATGAAAGCTATCTTTTCCTCCCAGTACAGGCCGGAATGACTTTTTTATTTCTTATTGTTTTTGTGTTTATTTTCAAATTTTTAATAAACGTATTTTTTTAACATTTGACAGTCGTTTTAATTAATTTCTGATTCGTGATTCTTAATAAGTAGATAGACAGATAAAATATGTATATATAATATGCAACAACGAGGCGTTGGAATTTTCTTTTCTTGTAAAGGGGGCGGGGTGGTAGTCTATAAACGTTAAAGAATCTAAGGTATACAGTTTTCAAAAGTTTAACAATATAACATTGTTATCGATTTGTACTTTCAATTATATAATGTAATAAATTTTATGTTAAGTCCCTTTTGTATTTATTTTAACCTGGAATATTAGTGTTCACTAACTATTATTGTTCTGGAAAAAATAACTGTGAAATTATAGATTGAGAATTCAGAAATTTCACACTGGATATTCTAAGAATATTCATTTACAAACCGATACATTAAATGAAGAAAAACGTTTCAAAAATTCTCCTTCGTACTTATACTTTATTAGAATTTTTATAGAAGTGCTACAATTTAAGAGTAAGTAGATTTTCATACTAAAAACGCAGCGGGGATAAGAATTTTCCGGAATATTTGATGCAGAATTTTAGATATATTGGGAAAATGTGGAGTTTAGTAGAGTTTTACGATGAAGATACTTGCAAGAACATATTGAAAATGTTAAGTTCTTTCAGCCTTAAGTTCAGAATTTATCAGATAATCAAGTATGAAAAATCATTCGTCAAGCATAGATTATGTAACACTTTCCAACGCTCCCAAAATAATTTTGCAAATCTCTCCGTAAGGTGTAAGATGATATCTAACTAAACAATTTTGAAATTGTATAACATATTTAAAAATCCAATTTCAGGAATTACCAACAATATTCGGAAAAATATCCGAGCTCTTTTGTGCAATCCTGTATATGATCTATAGAGTTGTATATATACTAAACAGAATGCTAAATTTTAGTTCAGTTAGGAAACGCGTAGCACAGTTTAAAATTTCCCTTCTGCAATTTCCGACAATAAATGGAAATGTACTCGAGAACTTTTGTGCTACCCTGTATACAATTTATACAATTTATGTACACCAAGTAATAGATAAAAAATGAATTTAATTTTAAAACGCGTTCAGCAACTGAAAAGGCATTCCCAGCAATTATTATTAATAAGCAATACTTTAACCGAATTCTTTTGTGTGTACCTGTAAATGAACGATAAAAGCTATACACACAATGTTCTATAGTAAGCATCTTGTAATACACGTTAGTGATATATATCAATTTCAATATGTTTGAAATAGTGGAACATTATTAAAATAAACTGCCAACTATTTTCCTTCATAGACTGTAATGTAACAGAATTCTTTTGAGTGTCCCTGTAAAGGAACTATAAGAGCACATAAAATTCTATAATTAGTCTCTTGTAGTGTCCCTCAGTGATATATATCAATTTCAATATGTTTGAAACGTGTAACATCATTAAAATAAACCGCAAATGATTTTCCCCCATAGACCGCAATGTAACGGAATTCTTTTGAGTGTCCCTGTAAAACAACTATAAGTGCTACACACTTCACTTTCAATACCGAACATGCCACAGTAAGCCTCAATGACATATACAAATTGCATGGTGATCCGAACATATTTACGTGAGTTAGAGCATGAAAAGACAGACAGACAGAAAAACCGTATTCATAAACACTTTTCAACTATGTTTGAAAATGTTAAAAATCAGTTTCTAAGAATGTTCGTAAAATCTTTTAAAAATTAAAGATAAAATTCATATTCCTATACACAAGTTCTTATAAATGAGAGAAGATTTTGAAAACGTTTCTAGTACAGCACCTCAAATAATGATATACAATTTAAAATTCACAGTTACTTAGAAACGTAGTTAATTCTTTAATGTTTAAAAAATGGAATGCAGAAATACCTGAGTCGTCGATATCAATTAACGCCTTTAACGTCATTATCAATTAAAGCCTTTATACGTTTCTTTTCATATATTGCAGCACTAATCATTCTTCTTCATATAAACCTGAAAGTCGAACTTTAATAAACCTAATGTGACGAAAATCCAAAATTGTAAGTAAAACTGACTTGAGAAACAAATACATTTTATTTAATTTATTTTGATTTTTTAATGGAAATTACTTACTATAAAATGTCTCAAAAAGTTAAAAAGAACCATCACAAAATAAAGAGTTTTCTTGAAGCACTGTACGTAAGTTTCTTTATTTATCATCATGCCCTTAAAAGAATCTTTTAAATAAAAGCCTTCTTTAATTATATCCAAGTATACTTTAAGATAAGAGTATAGTTAAACGTCGTTGTTTGTTTTAACAATACAAACATTAATCACTACCACAATGAGATTAATTAATATAAATAAAACAGTCTTTCAATATGTTTAATCAACACGATCATCGTTTAAAGACTAGTGGCAAAGTGAAAGTAAAAGTATAAAATAAAAATTAAGAGAAAAATAAATATAACATTTTTATGCAGCATCAAATAAATTTTACTCATCTAGATGATTTAAAATAAGCAAATATCAAATAAATTATTTTTACTGAAAATTATCATCACTAAATGCTGATTATTAGATTTTTTTTTTAATGTTACTTAAATGTGTTTGGCTCTTAAAGTGGGAGCAAGAAGATGGAGAAATTTTTTTAAATGGCGCTTTTTGACGCAGTTATAGAAAAATACAAAAGAGTTATAAAATTTCGTCGAAATATCTTTTACAAACACAAAGTTCATATCAACTGCAATTTTCCTTCTGACTTATCCACGGGTATTAAGAATTCTTATAAAACTACTCAACAACAAACTACCCGCTACAACCAATGTACAAATCTGATAAGCGTTAAACATAGAAGCTGTACCTATGTTGATACCACGTTTTATTGAGTATGTTACACCAAGCTCATACCAACTGTAACTGAAATTTTGATTTATTCAGTTATTTTGAATTCATTTTATAAAATTGTTTTAATGTTAAGTGGAAAGCAAATAACCCTTAAATCATACATCCCCAGTTTGGTATATTCTGTGTACCATACGATGAGTAAACTGTTTGAGTAATCTACAAAAGCATATGAATTTTTAAAAAGAATGACGCTTAATGTAAAGTTGAATGATGCTTAACGAAATTTAAATGTTGTTCAAGAAGAATTGGATTGATTTTTATAATATAAATTTATATCACTGAGACTTGCACCAAAATTCGTAAGGGAAAAAGGTTGGCCGAAACAAATTATTTTTTTTATTACTTTTAATAATGATTTTTCTTTTAATGGCATCCTATAGATTAAAAAGGAATTCAATGAAAATTAAATATATTTTTTTAGTAATACAAAATAATTTCATTTCAGTTTTTTTACTGTATGCTTAAATATCCTTTTAATAATGACTTTTCTTCGTTACCGTCTAGGATAGTTTAGATAGTAGTGTATTTAATTAAATTTCTTCTTTATTTTTCTGATTTTACTAACATTAACATTAATCACTACCA
The DNA here is from genome assembly GCA_963931845.1 of Maratus michaelseni. Lineage (NCBI taxonomy): Eukaryota > Metazoa > Arthropoda > Arachnida > Araneae > Salticidae > Maratus > Maratus michaelseni. The sequence goes on along the minus strand of OZ007593.1, from coordinate 116,336,259 downwards.
TGTTGAGATTAAATACGGAGATTAAAAAAGTTGTTTAAAACCTTTTACGGCAAGAACAAGAGTAATAAAGACTTTAACGCTAAAGAAGAACTAAAGGTTAAAAATATAATTTAAGAGAAGGGATAATGTTATGTTACTGTATTAAATAAAATAAATTACGGCTATTCGGATTAAAAGGAAGAATGCAACTGAAATAAATTAAAATTATCATTTATTCAATTAAAACTGGCTCATTAATTTTTTTAATGTGCTTCCTTATTCTTAAATCTGATTCTTATTTGAATGTTTGTTTTAATTTTCTGTTACATTTTCATCAGTATTTTTTGCAAGTTTGATAATGCAGCAGTCATAATTCGTATCTGAAATCTAATATGATATATAAGTGGAATATTGAAACTAAAATATTTTACCCATGCATTCAGCACCATATCAATGACACCCCAAATAAAAATAAAAATTTCGTTTTTTCCTTTTGACATTCCCTTTCATTATTCGGATGTTGATAAAAGCTTTCTATTGCACTCAATTATTTCTCTACTTTATGCAACAACTAACACTTATTGAAGTTAAGCTAAAAATTAAATATCCCATTTAGAAAAGATAAAAAATCATAAATATTTTACCTATGCATTCAGCACCATATCAATGACACCCCAAATAAAAATAAAAATAAAAATAAAAATTTCGTTTTTTCCTTTTGCCATTTCCTTTCATTTTTTGGTTGTTGACAAAAGCTTTCTATGGCACTCAATTATTTCTCTACTTTATGCAACAACTAACACTTATTGAAGTTAAGCTAAAAATTAAATATCCCTTATGGAAAAGATAAAAAATCATATATATCGACTCATTAACAGATTAATTCTCTATTAACAAGTACCAATGTTTAAGCTCTTCACCTTTGGTTGAACTTTTTACATCGTATTGTCTCATAGTGAAAACAAAATCCTCGATTGTCCAGTCAATTTATTACGAATAAGTTACAACTTAATATTATAATAATTTTATCTTTATCTTAATTCTAGCACATATTTAAGGCAATGTTTTAAATCCTCAAGCATGATTGTTTTTTTTTAAATAAATAAATCTTCATATTGAAGGATTTTTTTTTAAACGTGGTTAAAACTTATACTGATTTATGCATTGACCTAAAAAATATCTTATTTTGATTTGTTAGGAAGGTAGATATTCTTGATGAAAACTGACTTTTCCAATCTGAATATTTTGTTCCCCCCATCTTAACATTTAACTGTTATGAGCGGTCTTACAGACCGTTACTTTTTTAAGTCTTCACAGATTAACTTGTAACTTTCAATTTAACTATAAATACTAGTGAAATTTTGTTTCGTTTCAACGCCCACTACTATTCCTAGATATTTAGGAATAGGAAAATTTTAAATATAATAATCCTGTACAGAAATAGTGGTACAGAAACAGTATCCTATAAGCATATCGAGCTTCTCATTCATCTTTCAACAAGCAATTCTCAGAGATGAAACAATTTTTGTGACCTTAGTTAAGGGAAAAATTGATTATCACTTTGGCATTAAAAAAGGGACTTTTTTCAATAGGGATGTTTACAAAGTGTAGATACATAACGTGTTTTCCAGGATGTAAGACCTAATCGAAAAATGTATCTTAGAGTGATTTTTCGGGATAGTAGCAGTATAATCTTTACCCTTCAGATACGCTCCACTTCCAAAATAAATCCGTCTCATTTTCTTAAGATAGACAGTTTCTAACATGTGTCATCGCTATGATTTAATGTTCGGAGAGAGGCCTAGAAATTGCCACGTTAATAACGAGTGTCCACCAGCATTTAGTCGCCAAGAAAACATTTTATTTATGGTAAAAACACACCGATTATGGAAGGAAGAACTTTTCTAGGCATTATCCAGTTTTGGCCATACTGCTATAGGAAAGGCCTTTTGAAGGGAAAGTAACCTGAATCATCGTTCTTGTAGAAGAAAAAACCTGAAATCCTTACACTGTCATCACATCTCCGAGAGAGCACTTGTTTCAAAATCGCGTACATCGACCCAAGATCGTTCTTTTGTGGCCAGCATTCTAAAGTGGGGTCTTAAGTGGCTGAGTGGGTTCATACACTGACTATGGGATGGGATAGGTTTTATTAAATTCTGGCCATATTACTGGCCAAGCATCGGCCAGTTTTGGCTTTATACTATAAGAGGAATGTCTTTAGGAAAAACTAAGAGAAATGATCCGAATTATCGTTTGCGTACAAGAAAAACTCTGAAAACCTTGCACAGTTACCACAGCCAGAAAGCGTTGGTTTCGAACCTGCGAAAATTGCCACATACCGATTATGGCAACAAACCGTTGTTGTGCCATTAATGTATTGTGAAGGAAACTCCATGTCTGATTTACTTCTGCATACGTTTATATTATATAAAAAACATCAAATACTACCAACTTTTTCATCAACCCAATACATTTTATGTTTAACTTAAATCTGCATTTTGGAAGATTCCTCATTTGTAACTATTTTTTCATTTGCTGGATACAGGTCGGTTTATTTCTCCATTGAAAGTTGTTATAGGTAAGTGTATATGCATTTTTTAAACGATGTGTATGAAACCATGTGTATGAAAGTACATAAACAAGGAAGAATGTATTTGCTTATAATGTATATGTAAGTATGTTGTATTTAACATGAAGGTAATTTTAAAATTATAAGAATTTATTAATCGAAACTACTTTGGGGCAAAAAAATTCTTGAGAATAAAATAATTACATATTTATTTATTTTTTTGCTATAATTTTATATTTATAAGTCATCCTCATCTATTAGAACCAAACTAATATTTCAAAAGTTTCAATAATTCAGAAGTTTTCATCGATTTACGACCTTGATTTTTGGGAAGCTTATCATATATGGAAGAATTCATTCAACTTAGTTAATGATATATCCAGTACACCAAATTTTTCAAATGTCTGGCTATCTTTCATTTAAGTCATTCTCTTCACTTCCCCTCCCCCTTTCTTTTTCTCCATACTTAAACTCGTCCAGTCTGGCTGAGCGCTTCTATTGGTCTCCTACGTCACATGTGACTCCTTACTCCGCTGTTGTTTTTAAAAACTCACCGCCATTCTATCTTGGTCGCGTGTGGAGACGCAAGCGTACTTACATGGCTTAAGCATTTAAGTCAGTTTTTAATCTTTTTAAATTTGGCACTGATGATGGAGCTTTAGAGAATCCGAAACAGCTGTTTGTTATTTTATATACTTTATTTGTGCTATTTGTACGTTGATCATTTACTTAATCATAACGGCACAAAGTTTGATCCACCTATTTTAAACATTAAAGAAATGGCCATAACAAGCTGTTAGAAAAGGGTATGGTGCTAAAAACATGTAAGATTTTCTTTTAATGGATTTTTCTATACTAACAATTGTAATATTCTGAAGGCATTACGTCCACTGCATTACGTCCCATGTTGTAATATATAAGCTTTATAAGATTCTTGGCACTTTCCTTAGAAAGGTTTTTTTTCTCTGAATATTAAGAATTTTAAAAAAATACTATTTATTTTTAAATATCTTTGATAGCTTTTTTAGCACATTTGAATACTTAATAGCTATTTGTGAAAATGTTTAGTTTACATTATATGCATGTGATACATGGGTAAAATAAAATTTCTGAACTAAACTTTTTATTAATATTTATAAACTATGCTCATGTTTCAAAAAACTGAAAATGCATCTTTTGGTAATTTGTTAAAAATAAAGCGTATGATATATAAAAATGTTGACCACTCGAATAAATATGTCAAAACACTTTTTAGATGGCGATTGACTGAATGCATCAGTGTTATATCCTACCAGTGATTTTACTTTTTCAATAAGCATTTATATAAGGACGAGAATAAGATTGACACCATGAGAATAGCAGATAAAGTTACTATCTAGCTTTAAATTGGTCGATTTTATGTTTTATGCATCTGATAAGATTAAGAAAGAAATCTTGGCAAAGCTATTGAAATAGAATATGGTGAAAAAAGAACGTAATATTTTCTTTTTAATGAAAAACCTGTACGTTATACAAAATGGTCTTTAAATGTGTAAAATATGCTTTCTTCAATATATATAAATATTTTTAGATAATACAGTTTGGCTCCTGAAAAAAAAATATTTTTTGTGCTTTATAAGTTTATTAATTCAAATTTTCTTTAAGACTTTTTCTTTGTATTTCACAAAAAAAAAAAAAAAAAAAAAAAACTTATTAAACGGATGTAAACAAGTTATTTTGACAAAAAATTGAAAATTCGTCTCTTGGGGAATTTGTCAAATATAAAGTGTAGGAAATAGGTTCGTTTTTAAAAGTTTGACCGCGATTATAAGAGATAAACTTTATCCTATTGCTGAATACTCCAGTCTCTTATTCTATAACAGATTTTTTTTCAATAAGTACAAAAGTAAGGACAAGGGAAAGTTTTGGCCCCGTCGGGATAGTAGATAAAGTTGCTCTCTTCTTTTAAACATCTATTCTGTGTTCCATGAATCTGAAAAGATTAAGGAAAAATTTTTCGGAAGCTTTTAAATAAGATATGGCGAAAAAAACTATATAATATTTAATTTTATAGACTTTTGTATATTAAGGATAAGTCTCTTTAATAATGTATAAATTTCATTTTCTTCATTATATATAGATATTTTCATATTCTAAATTTGTAGCGTTGATTTTATTTTATTTCATAACAATATGCATTTAATTAAGGAAAAAGCTTGGTTTATATAGCAATTCGTTATATTTTATTTTGTGTGCTGTTTAAAATATAAGCTGATTTGTTTTTCTAAATTAGGAAATAGAGTACAGAAACTTTAAATTAAACATTCGAATTTATTAGACAAATTGAAAGAGCGTTCTATCTTTAAACAGTCCTGAAATTATTGATATAACAAGATAAAAGAAACACCACTTTTTATTTCGTTTAAAAATATGTCAGGCTAACATTTCTCACAATTTAATTTCGCAACTGTCAAACTTCATTCTCTTAAATTATTTCAACAATAAAGCCATTTTACACATGAAAACGGATGAAAGCAAATCTAAGAGAGTGGAACTTTTATTGTATTTATATTAAAATAGTAAATAAAACAGTTAGAATGAAAAATATTTATTGCATTTTCAAAATATTTTAATTTATGTTTAAATTTTATTATACTCAGTGCTTTTAAAAGTAAATGCAAGTGTCAGTAAATTCATTTTAATTTTCTTTTCAGTCACTATTTGTAAATTTCTGTAATATACGTCGTACAATATTTGTTTCCAATCTTTTTTGACTTACAGAACTCTTTTTTAGAATTGATTTCTATAGCGGATACGAGTAGCAAAGATTGTTAACCCATTGACGGCAGTCTGTAGAAACCGTTCGGAAATGGTAGATTTGTCAATGGTTTAGTTGGGAAATCGTTAAGAAATGGTGGGGTACAGAGGCCCTTCAGTGTTGAAGTGGATCTTCAGACTCTTCTGAAATCTGGCTTCTATACAATTTTCTGAAGTCATCTCCCATGAAAAAGAGCTCCTGACTACATGAAAGGTACCGCTTAGCAAAAACATAGTATTTCTTAACCTTTAGACTGCTTTCAGAAGTTAGCATTGTTCTACTCTAGATTTCTTCCAGTGCATTTTTCCTTGTTGTCAACTTCTGTACAAATTTTTGCCCCTACTACTTTGATTCACCTAAACCAGGCATGTCAAACTCGCTTACCGCCGTGGGCGAAATGAAGCATTATATACAAAGCCTCTTTCCACATAAGAAAGTTGATAATATTATTAACATTGTACAATAAAATTTGTACATACAAAGCACGGCCATGTTAAAGAAATATTCACACAAAGCTCCAAAGTTATTATTATACATAGTTTATTTTATCTTATTTTTCGAAAAACACTCAAAATTACTTGTCATCAACTAAATATATAAATTTTAATTTAGTTTTCCAAATTGTATTTATTTTAAAAATTGATTGTACACGTTTGTCTGTTAATCTTGATCTGGCAAAGGCATAGCTGACAATATTCCGTTTTTTCTATACGAAAAAAAATAAACATAAAAAATTTGAATAAAAAACTTGTTAAATAAAATATGTCGTCTGTCTACTCTAATTATTTGATCCCATTTATTAAATACATTATATTAAATACAAATTATGTTTATTTGACTTTTAAAATAACAAAAAAGTTCGCAGCTACGCAAAGATGAAGTGCGCTACCGATGAAGGGGAAAAATGAGTGCCGGTCACCGGCCAATGGCCCACTAAATGAAAAAAGTAGCTATTAAATTTTTTTCTGCCAGTGACCATCTTATGACCAAGAAAATAATAAACTTTTCTTGTATTCCACCAATGACTTCATTCTTGCTGGTTGCAATATCTCAATATTAACATATTTACATATTTAGACTATTTAATTTTAGAATACAGAGGTGCCAACCTCTCATTAATATTCCGTAATATGCGGGTTAATTTAACCCAGGTTTAACACGTTTCGCACCAGAATTTTTTTTTAAGAATGAAATTAAATAAATTCCACGTAGAAACCTGAAATTAAATAAATAAAGATTCATCCAATAATTTTTCTGGTTTGAAGCGTTGTTAAACTGGGTCAGATTAACCCTCATATTACGGAATATTAATGAGAGGTTGGCACCTATGAGAATAATACAAATATAAATTTTAACAAAAGTTCATTATTTAGCACTTTTAAATGCAAAAGTAGTCACTTATATAACTGCTACTACTGGCCACGGCGCATTAATTAAATTACCTGTTACCGAACATAGCTAAAATATGCCTAATACTATACAGTATACTTGTATAACACTATATACTATATACTATAACACTATACTTCATCTGTCGATTAATAAATAATTAAAGAAATTTGAAATACCTATATACATATATATTTTCGCTCTAATTTGAAATCTCACTGAATTTTGATTAACTAAAGTAATTAATTCTGAAGTATAATTTCAACATCAACAATTACAGGTAAAATAAATACATTAAACCGATTTTCATATTTTTTTGAATTTCAAAATCTTCTTTTGAATTCATTTTTTAAATATATTTTTAGTATATTATAAAAATTTCCACTCCGATGATTTTTGTAATAATGCATGACAACATTTAAAATTAAATGCGTTTTCTATTTGAAAATTGTGTTACCAAAGTAATAAATTCTATTTGAAAACGCTAACACTATCAAATAAGGAGATAGCATTATGAAATAAGCCTTGAAGTTGAAGTTTACTCAAGTGCATTCTACTTTCAATTGAAAACTTATAGTACTTTGTCTATTGAAGGTCTTTTAATAGTCTACATTCACAATTTGTCGATTTAAAATGAAAAATTGTAACTTTGTTTAACAGTTCAAAATTAACAGTTATAATTTTATGATGAAACTCCGACAAATATCTGCATAAGAAGGTGCATCTGTTCATCTTCACTACCCATATTTCCAAGATTTCCAGATTGACATTGATTAAGAATGTCTGTACGAATATAATGCAAATTTATAAGCAATATGAGTTTTTTTAAGCACATACCTGGCTTTTATAAATTTATCCGCTATGTATAAATTTTTATACAAATCTTATTGTGAGGACTGCGCATGCCTTTTCTTGCTCTAGTAGCGCCCCCTTCTGGAAAAACAAAAGAGCGCAGCAGTAGAACTCAGAATGTCAGTGAGTAAGAACGTCGTCTGATATATAAGAAAACAGAAGATATTATGAAAATGGCCGTGAGTAAATGTTACCGGTCATGAATCCTGAAAAATATGAATAATCTTTTATGTTTATTTAATGTACCTGTCCTTGTCATCTGTATTTGCCATCGTTACTTCGTCGTTTTATTAAACTTGTGTTCGTCGTTAGAAAGGCCTGTTTAATTAGAACACTCCCACATTCAGAAGAGTCTTCGCAGTGGTGTCAGAATTAATGGATGAATTACTGGCTATATTACTTGATTAGTGACTAAAAGATTATAGTGAAATATTTTGGATAACCTATATAGAGGTAAGGTACATGTTTTCTGTTTAAGCATGGCCGATCAATTAACTAAGCTTAAAAAAACTAGAGGCGTAATAAAAGCATCTATTACCTCTATCGTTAAAAAGATCGAAGATGCATGGGTTTTGGAATCACCGAATTTTGAGGAAATTGAAGAAAATTTAGCTCAGCTGGAACAGAAAGGTGTTGACCTCAAACGGGAAGATGCCCAAATTTTATTGTTAATTAATGATGAGGATGAAATCGAAAAAGACGCAAAAGCTTCCATCGAATATCATGAAAATATAACTTTATGGAAATTTAGAATCAATAAGAAATTTAAAAATAATAGCAAAAGCGAAGTTTCCCCCGTAACTCACGTCGATAATAAGCATGCAGAAGTAGTTTCGAAATCTGTTAAACTCCCTACCTTAAAGATTGAGAAATTTTACGGCGAAATAAGTAAATTTCAAAATTTTTGGAACTCATTCAAAATAGCAGTCCATGATAATGATTCACTGTCAAATATTGAAAAAATGAGCTATTTACAAAGTTATTTAGGCGGTAGCGCGTATAATTCCATCTCCAGGTTTGCGTTATCAGATAAAAATTATTTGGAAACTATCCAAATTCTGAAACAACAATTTGGCCGAAAGGTTCTCATTGTCACGGCACACATAAATACTTTATTATCTTTGAAACCCGTACTGAAAACAAATGACGTAGTCGCTCTACGAAAATTATTTGATACCATTCAATGCCAAATAAGAAGTCTCAGGTCTTTGGACATTGAATCAAATGGATTTGATAACCTGTTGACACCTGTAATTCTTAAATCCCTGCCAAATAATCTTTCGTTAGAATATAATAAGCAATGTATAAAAAATTCTAGTGACTCGCAATCAAGCACTGATGATTTGTTATTATTTATTCGTACCAAAATAGAGTCGAGAGAAAAACAAAATTATTTAATTGGTAATTTAGATAACCCAAGGTCAAAACAGTCGTATAATAATGATTCGCCTGCATTTCGTAGACAAATGTTCGCTAGTGATAGAATTAATTTTGAAGTATCTCATATTTTAGCCACTGCTGAAACCTTTTGTATATTTTGTTCGAGTAATAGTCATTCGACTGAGGAGTGTAATAAATTACCCGTTGACCAGAAAATAACTAAATTAAGAGCTCAGGGACGCTGTTTTTTATGCTTAAAAAGAGGTAAACACGTCGCTAAAGATTGTACCATAGAAAATAAAAAATGCACGAATTGCGGCAGATACCATAATGTTACGATATGTAGTTATTTATTTGGCAATGCCAATAAAGTTGATAGGGAAGATAATTCGAATGCAAATGAAAAAGCACTCACTGCTAGAGTCAAATCGGATGAGATTTTTAATTTGAAAACACCGCGAAAAGAAACGAAATTAATTACCGACAGTAGATATCGAATGTGGTAATAAAATATTACATGGCGTAGTAGATAGTGGAACCCAAATTTCTTTAATAAAGACTGATTTTGTACCCGAATACTTTAAAAATCCTTGTGGTACTATAATATTGCAATCTGCATTCGGACACCAATTGAAAGCTCCTTTAATAAATATCCCATTGAGTATTGCAGTTGATAAATTAAACCCCAAGATATATCCTAATATTATGATAACATGTGCTGTGGTTGACAATTTAATTAATTATCTATTACTTTCTCTTGATACATATAATGAATTAAATAATTTGAATAAATATAATGAAAATGAAAAGGCATCAAATTGTAATGTTGACGCAATAAGTAATACGAAAGAAACCAACACTGTAGATATGTCTGCTTCAATTTTAGACCATGCGTCAGTTGAAAATGCGAATGCAAACGAGAACATTGATCATACTCCTGGCGACGACCCTGATACTTTTATAAATGATTCAGAGAAATTTAAATGGCAACAGAAAAACGACCTTTCGTTAAATCAGTGTTCGACAGCTAACAAAAATGAATTTAATAGCTTTTTCGTTCATGAGAATTTCTTATATCACTTGGATAAATTATTCGATGAGACGAAAAATAACCCTCACCCGCGTGCTAGTATTACACAATCCATCACGAAAGAAACTAATAATAATGAAAAGGACATATGTACTGTTGCCGATTTAATCGTAATAGAGAGTGGATATCAAATCGAAACGAAAATTCATTATAAGGAAGAAGATCCCCTAATTAGGCAAGCAGAAGAAATTTTACATAATTCAAAAGATTTAAAAGTCCAAAATTATTTACAGAGTAAACACAATATTATGAAGGATACTCCCGTAGTTAACAATGTAATTTCAATTTTCGAATCCTCAAACTATGCAGTCACGCCTGATGAAGAAACCGAATACGAAACCGCAAATTATGCTAAAAATAATGCAAGTGTTTCGGATAAATATTTGATTGCATCAGCAGACATGAAGGAAGAAAATATAAGACGAAGCATAATTTCTGAAAATAAAGATTCAAAAGTTGATGTCACGACAACAGAGGAATCTTACTCTATTTTCAATAATACAATGCCAGAAACACTTGATGGAAGTTCCGAATCCAGAACGATTGAGTTCAGCGAGAAACAACCTTTTGTTTACGATGAAAATTCTGACTACATTACAGTCAATGGTTGTGTGGAATCATATGAAATAGCAAACAAAGAACCCGATGTATTCCCTAAGTTAAATCATACTGACAACATGATGTTAGAAAAATGCCAGAAGAAATCTGAGAAGATTGATGAGTTTACAGAGACTAAGGAAGTGACAAATGAGGAAAATAAAAATGAAACCGAACTTTCTAAAAATTATGATAAAGTGAAAATAAAGGAAACTGTGAGGAAGAAACAGTATACACGTGATGGTTTTCGCCGAATGAACAATACATTTAGTACGGGAAGACGGCGAAAACGAAAAAAAGTAAAATTTCTAGATCATGTGGTAGGATCCGGTATACATGCACCCGATCCCGACAAAGTATCAGCGATGCAAAACTTAGAAGTTCCCAAGTCAAAGAAAGAAGTCAGAAGCATATTAGATCTTTTATCTTATTACCGATCCTATGTTCCTTCATTCTCCGACATAGTTCGTCCATTGATTGAACTTACCATGAAACGTGCCCCTAATGAAGTCATCTGGTCTGAGGATTGTGACAAACCCTTTTTTTAGTTGAAACAGGCGATCAGTAAATCACCAATCTGTTATTCCCCGAACTTTCAGAAACCATTTATTATGCACGCAGATGCTTCTTCGTATGCGATAGGCGCTTGTCTATCTCAAAAAGATGAAAATGAACAAGAGCACCCCATTGCTTTTACAAGTAAAAAGCTCTTCAAATGCCAAGAGGGTTATGCTACCATCGAAAAGGAAGCTTATGCTGTTATCTTCGCCCTGAAAAAGTTCGAACACTATATTTATGGTTCGCAAGTAACTGTGGTGAGCGACCATAATCCTTTGAAATTCCTCACGGACTGTGCACCTCAAAGTGCGCGCCTTCAAAGATGGGCCCTTGCACTACAACGTTTTCAAGCCCAAATAACTGACTCTCTAAGTAGGCTACATGCCTCACATTGGACTTAAAAACTTTGAACATTTTTTTTTCTGTGTGTTACAAGTCTGAACCTTAAAAACTAATAATTAAAGAAATCGAAACTTTATCCTAGAACTTTAAAATATTAGTATATTAGTGTTATAGTGCATTCTGTTAGTTTATTTTCTTTGATATCCTTTAAGTGTTTGAATTTTTGTATTAATATGTTTTGCTTGTTTATTTAGATATTTAATAGATATTGATTTGTCTCAAAAGACTAAATCAAATTCTCGAAAGGGGGAGGTGTGAGGACTGCGCATGCCTTTTCTTGCTCTAGTAGCGCCCCCTTCTGGAAAAACAAAAGAGCGCGGCAGTAGAACTCAGAATGTCAGCGAGTAAGAACGCCGTCTGATATATAAGAAAACAGAAGATATTATGAAAATGGCCGTGAGTAAATGTTATCGGTCATGAATCTTGAAAAATATGAATAATCTTTTATGTTTATTTAATGTACCTGTCCTTGTCATCTGTATTTGTCATCGTTACGTCGTCGTTTTATTAAACTTGTGTTCGTCGTTAAAAAGGCCTGCTTAATTAGAACACTCCCACATTCAGAAGAGTCTTCACACTTATGCTTATGGTATTGTCAAATTTATTTAACTGCTCTAGACATAATTTTTTTCAATTTCGTAGTGACTGATTTCGACTCGCCGGATATTTAATGTTATAAAGACAATAATTAGTTTTTAAAGTAAATGTATTTTTTTGTAAAAGGCTCGGTGAAAACACTTTGATTCTTTTTAAAAAGTTTTCAATTTTTCAGTTTCAATTTTTACAGTTTTTCTTTCCGATGTCTAGCCAGACTTTTGTGAGTTTCTTTGTACTTTATATTGTATATAGCATCTCTTAATGTTGCATTCTTTCCAAATTTTAACAGTGTCTACATATCAAACATAAAATGTCAGTTTTACTTTAAATATAAATTGTAATGTAAATTACCTTTAAAAAGTCTTCAATGTTCAACTACAGTTTATCCTATTTATTCATAATGGTAAAAATCTTTAAGTTTTTTTTTTTTTTTTTTTTTTTTTTGGAAAAGCCTCAGATGTATGAGAGTATGTCAATAAAAAGTGTGTATATCAATAGAAAATGAAAGAAAGGAAAGTCAAGATCACGCAGGATTCATTAACAATGACACAGTTACTAACATAAGTAAGGAAAACAATTAAAGAGTAAAATCCAAAATCCATACATTCCACTACAGCCCAAGTGGAGAGCCTGGATGACATATTCGAGGTTTTTGTGTCAAGCACAAAAGTAATTATTTGTGTCCCTTTCAAAGTGACTCATTTAAAGCTATTTAATTTTAAATTTAGATATTTTTTATTTTAATTGTTCTTAATTAGCGCCAGAATTTATTATTTTTACAATACATTTCTTAGTATTTAATAAATACAGTATATTATTTTGTAAAGTGGTGCAAAATCGAAAGGATCAAACTTCGAAAATAAAGGATTTGTTTCGACATAAACAAATAAAGATTGTAAAATATTGTAAAAATTTTACGAAACTTTAAATTTTCAGACTCAAAATCATGCACTTTACTACATTGCGATTGGTTACCTTTGTATTAAAAAATTGTGCTAAAATGTAAAATCGAGTTAAATATGTCTATAAGCATAACTGTTGCTAGCTGAGAGGACTTTTTTAACTCATAATGCTACCACGTTCTGAAGAGAAATATTCGCTTTTTGGTAGAATAAATAGGAAAAATATTACTATTCAAAAATAGTGGTACCATTATGAATTTTAAAAAAAGCCTACCAAATTAGTGAGACTGATATTCACATCTTTCTGATGTTGTGATCTATAAGACCACAGTTGGTGCAAGTATATTTGTGCAAAAAGTATTTTCAACATGTGTGTTCCAACAACTGAATTAAACACATGAAAAATGCCAAAGGCTTCGTGGGCCACGGATAAGTTGTCGGCGGGCCACGTGTTTGACATACCTGCCCTTGACTTTCTAAGAAGGTAGACGCCTCCCCTTCTATAACAAATCTCTGCGATTATTCTCTTCTTCATACCCACAACATCCTCAGTAATGCAACCTCTTGTAGAATGGGTCGTCTATCTTTTTAGATCTGTAGATGACAGTGCCTGGTGTTGCACACAGTGGCTTGGCACGACCGCCAAATGTTGACGGCGATGGAAGAGAGAGTGGTGCAAACAATATTGATCGTTTATTGAAATGATATGGGGTGAACACCCCCAAATCATTTCAATGCATTTGACGTTGAGTGAAAGAAAATTGATAATGCGAAAGTAGCCTCAATCTGCTTTCTGGAGAGAGAGCAATAGACAATAAACCTCTAAGAAAAGTTAAAGCACACTGAAAGCTACGGGGTGTTATCTAACAATCTAATCGGAATATACACATTGCAAATTTTTAAAGAAAACTAAGTTCATAAAATGAGAACGCGAAATCATTAATACACATTCCGCACCCGATGGGACTCGAAACCACAATCGTCAGCTCCGGAGGCCGACACCTTATCCATTAGGCAACAGGTGCTCAATGGCGTATGTTGTCGTAGCAATATTTAAACAAACCATAAATATAATTTTTGATTAAAAAAAAGTGAAATAATGATATTTAAATATTTACGCCTTAGGTGGACGTGCACTCCATCGGGGGTCTCTGTCTAAGTGATCCTAACCCGTATTTACGGCAAGGTTCGAAGAAAACCACAGAAAACTCTGAACGGTTAGGTCGATGAGCGTGACGGGGATTTGAACCCAGCACCTCCCGTCTACAACCTCTCAGCCACTGGTAGGGCTTGTGATGTTTTCTTTATATCTTTGGTTAATGAACAATAAAACTCTGAGAAAAGTTAAAGCACACTGAAAATTACGCAATATATAACACCCGAATCGGGATATACATATTGCAAGCTTTTAATTAAAATCCATAAAACGAGGGACACAAAATTTTTAATACACATTCCGCAACCGGTGGGACTCGAACACACGATCTTCGGCTCCGGAGGCCGACGCCTTATCCATTGGGCCACAGGTGCTCCTTCGTGATTTTTGTGGCAGCAAAATTTAGAAAAAATATAAATGTGATTTTTATGTAAAATAAGGGAAATAATATTTAAATATTAGCCATGTTATATGTTGGGGCCTCCGTGGCCGAGTAGTTAAGACACCATTCCGCTAATCGCTTGAGAGCGTAGGAATCAGGTCGGCGGGTTCGACTCCCGCCAGCTCCACTGCACACACTTTGTGGAGCTCCCAGATGTAACTCTCTGGTGTTGTAAATTTCCTTGTGGCTATCTCGTGCCTGTATATTGACGATGACTTATAAGCGGGCACTTGATGTCAAGCACACAAGTCAGATGTATGTTCTCAATAAACAAACAAATGTTATATGTTTTAAAAGATTCCATACATAGAAATTTAAAAGACGGCAAAGAAAAAAATAATATATTTATATTATTTTTCCATAAAAACAGTCAAATGCAGTTAATATATTATACCATCAAAGAAGTTTATTCTGACGATAAATTATCGTATTCGTAAATATGAAGTAAACCTTTCCCTAGTAAAATCCACTCTTCCAATGTTATTTCACTTTGAATCCCTTTTCACATCTAATTATATTTCTTTTTTATATTTTGATACATCATATTAGAAAAATACATTTTGATTCTAACATAAGCTTTAGAAGTTACAAAATCAACCTTTAAGCTGTGCTCTTTGTATTTCTTATTTAAGATTAAAAATTAATATTTGCATTGGAAGTTAATAATTATTGCAAGCATACTGAGTGTTAAATGATTTTTATATTATCTCTTTGTATAATAAATAGCTTCAAAAAGCTTTCCAACGTGATATTTGTAATTAAAGGGAAACACACTGTATTATGTTACTATGTTACTTATAGGAATTTATTTCTGTGTCAAATAAGTATTATAACATATTAATTGAAACTTTAAGAAAACATAAAGTTTATTAAATACATATTAATTTTAAGATTATAGGAATTACATTTTATATTTTGTTTTTTCATTAACTATAACAATTTTTTAGAACTTATTAATCCTTAAATTAGTTTCAATGAATTCATCTGCTAAATTTTGATAGAAGAATTTAGACATGACCTTAATTATATATAGATGCCGGGTTATGAATTAATGAAATTGCCTTTCGCTTATACTATTCATATGCTAATACAAACTAAAAAATATGTTTATTATCTATAAGTATGAAAATTCTTAAAACATATGTATGACTTTGTGTGAAATGTGCTACTAAATTAAATTTTCTGAACTAAATGTCTTTCCAAAAATGTATTCGCCCCACCAGTGGCTGAGAGGTTGTGCTCTCGAAGCTGGTAGATGGGAGGTGCTGGGTTCGATCCCAATCGCGCCCGTTGGCCTAATCGTTCGGAGTTTTCGTGGTTTTCTTCGAGCCGTGGATTTATCCATGCGTAAATACGGATTAGGCTCCCTTAGAATGACCCCCACGAAGGGCACTCCCCCGGGCCTATATCCCTAGTGTAGATAATTGGCCGTCAATAATCAACCCAACCCAAAAATGTATTCGAATTATTATATTCCAAAAATGTATTCGAAACCTTTATTAAATATATATTTTTGCTACTATATTTCTAATTAGAATTTCTGCAGATATTTTCCTCTCATATTTCCTTTAGCGTTAAAGGAAATCTATAATGAAACGCTTAGTGAAAGTATATAACTAGGACTTCCCTCAAAGGGATTAGTTTGAGTGATATTGCTGAGAACATAGGGTTAACAATTACAATATAAAGAAAAAGAGCAAATTAAATGATAGAATTACAAAATATCATATATAAATTCATATACACTGTTAAAAAATAGAAAAGAAGTACCGTTCATCAGATGTGTTGACATTTTTTTTTTAACATGTGGCAAAGAATCTCATTTTCTTAAGCGCGTATTGCGCAAAACTTGAAAAAAAAAAAAAAAAAAAAAAAAAAAAAAAAAAAAAAAAACGCCGGATCTTTTAAAACTCCAAACTTTTTAAAGTTACGTAATTGGATTTGCAGTCAATAGATTATTCTATCAAGCGTGGCTTAACGCAAATTTAATTTCATTGTTGCACCTTTTCTTGTGTGTGAATTTAAAATTTTTCTTCCTTGATTATACATCTATTATTTGTATAACTGTTTATAGAAACTCTTACACTTCAAACCACATTGATAGCATGCTTTGCTACAAACCAGATTGCAAAACTATAGTCTAAATTACTATTAAAGTATACAAAAAAATCTTTCGATGACTTCGGTAAAATAACATTTATATTAAATCTCCATATCGGTAAAATTGAAAAATTATATATATTTCAAAGTTAAGCTTAACAGATACTTCTTGATTATTCTCTAGGAGGCTCTGCCCCCTGCGCCATTACTGCGCCAATTCGCAGACTTTTCTTTTGCCTCTCTGTCTGTCTCTCCACAATCTGTCTGTTTCCCTATCCGTTCTTCTGCCCGTCTCTCTAACCGATTGTCTATCTCTCTACACGTCTCGCTACCTGTCTCTATATTTCTCTACCGGTCTCGCTACCCGCCAATCTATTTCTCTAACCGTCTGTCTATCCGTCTAACTACTTGTATGTCTAGCCGTGTCTCTATCCACTTCGCTACCCATTTGTCTATCTGTCTCACAACTTGTCTATCTGTCTCTCTACCCGTCTGGCTATAGGCATCTCTACCCATCTTCTTACCCATCTCCGTACCCATCTACTGTCTCTCTACTCGTCTGTATACCCGTCTCACTATCCGTCTGTTTTTGTATCCCACTCGCTACCAATCTCATTACCCGTCAGTCAACTCGTCTCTGTACCCATCTCACTACTCGTCTCTTTTTCTACCACGCTACGCGTCTCGCAACCTTTCTCGCTACATTCCTGTCTAGCGGTGTTGCTACCCGTCTCGTGACCCATCTCGCTACCCCTCTGTCAACCCTCTTTTTACCTTTCTGTCTAGCCGTCTGTCTATTCGTTTCGCTACCCGTCAGCCTACCTATGTCGCTACTCGTCTCTCTACCCGTCTGTCTACCCGTTTGTTTACTCGTCTTTCTACCTCTCGCCACCTCTTCCCAATATTTAAACAATTCATTTAATATACAGAAGCCGTTTATCAGTTATTAAATGCAAACAGAAGTAATTTATCTTATAAGTGTAATCATATGCAATTTTTTTTAAATACATACATAAACCTGAATAATAATTCATCAGTTTTGTGTTCATAGTTGTTTATATCATTTGACAGTAAATCTCAACTTCTTAAACCTGAATTGTCTCAAGCTTTTAAAAAAAAAACACACGGTCTGTATAACTGCCAAAGTACCCTGAGGGCTATATTAGCTGCATGTTATTAAGTTAAGTGAAAGTTTCGTTATCGCGTTTGCAGCCAATTGCTTATGTCAGAAAGCGTGTCTTAACGCCATTTTAAATTCATTACTGTAACATTCTTTTTTTTCTTTTTTTGGGGGGTAGGGGGGGTAGGGGGGGAAGTGTTTCAAATATATACATTTAAATTAAAACTTTTGCCTCATGACATTAGTGTTGTTTGTATTATTAACTAATACCTTGTACACCGAGCTTCTTTTGAAACAAATGTAAAAGACTTCTACAGTTTTTTTAGGAGAAACTTTCCTAATTGCGCCCAAAGCCAATCGGAGCATTTAATATCATTATTGTAACTCTTATAGAGTTAAAACAATATTGTTGCTAGCTTTACTCTTGTTTGAGACCAGCCTTGCCTGTGTATCTGAATGAGGAAAACTTTCGTATCCTATATGTCGGTTGGCGAAAAAATTTTTAAATGGTGCCAAAAGGTAGTTTTAGCATCTTACAAAATTTTTCAAGTGAGCGGTAAAACATGTTTTTCAAATATTTACAAACATACGTTTATTAAAGCATGTTTTTGCACCATCTTAAAAATTTAAGCACGATACTAAAATAAAATTTTATCGCCATATTCGATATTTTAATAAGTAATGAAGATACATAAACAAACTTATTTAACAAACCTAAGAGGCATTTTTGTGATAAATAATTGTTATTCTCAGGGGTGTAAATTGTAAACAATTAATAAACGGCTAGTAAATAATAAATAGCATTTAAAATCTAAAAATGGAGAAGTGGTCCGTATAAAAATGCAAAACATAACATTATAGGCTTGATATATGTAAATCTTTTTTTATTTTTTAATATTTCCGAAGGCACAGATAGAAAGGTAAAAATCTCTTTTCCAAATGCCAAATAGACAATACACAAAATAGAATGCTAAATATACAAAATAGAATGCTAAATATACAAAATAGAAAAATATCTGCAAAAAAATATATTTACATAATACTACATCTGCAAAAAAAAATAAGATTTAGAAAAAGTAAGCCAAATCCTGCAGATCCCAACAATCACATCGAAAAACTTATAACCCAAAAAGAACTCGCCAAATCTTACGGCACAGGAGATGGATTTTCCCCTCTGAATGCTGAATATTAGTTTTGTTTTTCCTTGTACGATGGGTGATTTTAATATAATTGTTTCATTTCACATAGTACATACCGTTTGATATATTGGCACTTTTATGTTATCCTGGCGCAGTTGATAAATCGCCAAATATTGTTCCTATAACATTTTCATATTGAATTCATTTCATTTTAATATAAACCTTCCACTCATTTCATTTAAAGTACATGCCTTTCATTAATCCCATTTAAAATGCTAAAAAGAGAAAAAAAAATAGAAATAATGCCATAAATCGAAACCTTTTATTTAAACACCAAAGAATCATATTTTTTAATTTACATACGCGAAATAAAAAAAGCTGCTATTGCTGAGATTTGCGCCAAATCTCTAATACCAAGTCTACCAAGTTATTGCGGGGTTTTTCTTTCAAACAGAAAAAAAATACAGATTAATTTTCGATTTCTACTAAATTGAAATACATTTTATTGTGCTAAATATTAGTGCGTGCATATTTTTTTGCTCCACGTACTCCATGAACTTTTCAATTCCGATTGTCTACAAAAATCTCCCGCCGGTGAAAATAACGTACGTACAATATTTTCGTGACGTATGTACTTTAATTGTGCTTTTTTATCTATTTTTTAATATAATTTCCAAACGGTTTGACATTTATTCTTGGTAATAAATAGACGTTGTTGTCACCTTTATAGGTACCTGCTGTAAAAATTTGAACGAAATCCGTTAAATATTTTTTGAGTTATGCTTGACGAAAGGTTTTAATATCCATCGTAGCTATACAGGGTGATTCATAAAAGATGGGCAGAACTTTAAGGGGTTATAGTACACTTAAAGACAAATAATATTAAATAGGAGACTAAGGGTCCCAGACGTATTCCCAAGGAGATAGGGGGCATTAAAGTTTAGGGTCCGAAATTTCAAATGATTATAAAACATGGAAAAATTGGTCGATTCGTTTGCGGTTTTTGCAAAAAATTTTCTTTATGCCAGTATTTTCTTGAAATAAAATTTTAAAGTTCAATTTCAAAAAATGCCGATAGGGGGCGCTTTAGACTTTGGAGTAACAAACAACTATTTTTTAACGTTATTTTTTGTATTTCTTTAAATGATTTCGAAAGCTTAGACAAACTTAAATTTTGATCTAAAAATCTGAGTCCTAACGAGTAGTTAAGTAGCGTAAACTGAAATTTGAAATTTGAAACCCTTCTCCCCCCAGAACAAAAATCAGTTATTCCCGATCTTTGTGTCGTAGATTAGGCTCTAACTACTGCCGCGTTTTGCTAAAATTATTCTTTATGTCAGTATTTTCTTGAAAATAAATTTTAAAGAAAATTTTCAAAAAATTCCGATAGAGGGCGCTTTAGACTTTGGAGTAACGAACAACTATTTTATACCGTTATTTTTTGTGTCTCATTAAATGCTTTCTAAAGCTTAGACTTAAATTTTCAGCCCAAAATCTGAATCGTTAGACGTGGTTAAGTTTCTGGGGAGAGGGGTTTGAAATTTCTACTCCTGAGCACAGTTCAGTTTACCATGTCCACACATTGTGTGC
The DNA here is from genome assembly GCA_963931845.1 of Maratus michaelseni. Taxonomy (NCBI): domain Eukaryota; kingdom Metazoa; phylum Arthropoda; class Arachnida; order Araneae; family Salticidae; genus Maratus; species Maratus michaelseni. The sequence goes on along the minus strand of OZ007593.1, from coordinate 116,315,597 downwards.
TGTGATACGAGGTAAAAAGACACAAATTAGGATTATGTTACCAAAGCATATTTATTAACATGTAATCACAATAAATGTTCAAAATTGTGACCACCAGAGGTTATGCACGCAGAACAACGGCGACGAATGGAACGGCGAACATTCGCGAAAACATCAGGCTTTTCGAGCACTTCCCCTACAGCGGCGGAAAGTCTGGCGACCAGTTCCTCGGGGGATTCAATGGGTGTCTCATACATAAGAGCCTTCAATCGTCCCCAAAAAAAGAAATCGAGGGGTGAAAGATCTGGCGAGCGAGCAGGCCAAGCAACAGGACCACCTCGACCAATCCATCTGTTCGGAAATGTGATGTCCAGATAGTTGCGGACGTCTCGTACGTAATGGGCTGGCTCTCCATCGTGCTGGAACCACATGACCCGCCGGATGCGTGGAGGAACAACGTTTAACAGGTCTGGCAGCACATGTTGCAGAAATGTGAGGTATGTTTTACCGTTGAGGCGTTCAGGAAGAAGGTACGGTCCGATTAGGTGGTCTCCGAGGATTCCTGCCCAAACATTGATGGAAAAGCGTCTCTGATGAGCATGTGGATACGTAGCATGTGGATTAACATCCGCCCATACATGTGCATTGTGTGTGTTAAATGTACCTTCACGTGTGAAGGTACATTCATCGGTGAAAAGCACAGTTCGTCCAAAATGTGGATTTAGCGCGTTCTGCTGCAGAAACCAGCGGGCGAATTCAATACGATTTGGATAATCCCCTGGAGACAGTTTCTGGACTCGTTGCACATGAAACGGGAGCAAATGTTCATCCTTCAGTACCCTCCAAGTCGTGGACTGTGAGGTATCCACCTGGCTAGCCACTGTTCGTGTACTTGTACTTGGCTGCGCCGCTACTACATCCAGAATGGCTTCTGCAACAACTACTGATTCGTCCTTTTTTGCACGACCTGCATTCGACCGGGAAGCGAGAAATGATCCCGTCTCACACAACTGTCTGTGCAAGCGCTCGAAAGTTTTGCGGTTAGGCAACCGCCTGTTAGGAAATCGCTCTCCGTTCATTCGTTGTGCCTCTGCACCATTTCCATCTGCCGCTCCGTAAATTAAATGCATCTCAGCCTTTTCCTTATTCGTGAAGGGCACCATCTTCCGATTCATTACTACAGCGACTTACACTTGACTCACCGTTCAGTGGTTTTTATGCCTGAATCGTGTCGAAATTTTGCATACGTGTTCTTCTTCTTCCCCATTTGACATTTGCATACTTTCTGTTTCCTTCTTCACCCGGTGACTAGCGTCAGGAATGGAGCTTTAACGTTTGCATGAGCGACGTTTCCAACTGTGCCAGTGCCTTTATGAGTGAATTCCGACTATGCAGTCCTTGACGAAAGTTGTATTTTTGCCTCGTATCACAGCACAGAATCGTTGGGCATGGTTAAGTAGTGCAAACTGAACTATGTTCAGAAGTTGAAATTTGAACCCCCTCCCCTCGCTACTGAACCACGCTCAGCGATTCAGATTTTGAGCTGAAAATTTAAGTTTAAGTCTAAGCTTTAGAAAGCATTTAATGAGACACAAAAAATAACGGTATAAAATAGTTGTTCGTTACTCCAAAGTCTAAAGCGCCCTCTATCGGAATTTTTTGAAAATTTTCTTTAAAATTTATTTTTAAGAAAATACTGACATAAAGAATAATTTTAGCAAAACGCGGCAGTAGTTAGAGCCTAATCTACGACACAAAGATCGGGAATAACTGATTTTTGTTCTGGGGGGGAGAAGGGTTTCAAATTTCAAATTTCAGTTTACGCTACTTAACTACTCGTTAGGACTCAGATTTTTAGATCAAAATTTAAGTTTAAGTCTAAGCTTTCGAAATCATTTAAAGAAATACAAAAAATAACGTTAAAAAATAGTTGTTTGTTACTCCAAAGTCTAAAGCGCCCCCTATCGACATTTTTTGAAATTGAACTTTAAAATTTTATTTCAAGAAAATACTGGCATAAAGAAAATTTTTTGCAAAAACCGCAAACGAATCGACCAATTTTTCCATGTTTTATAATCATTTGAAATTTCGGACCCTAAACTTTAATGCCCCCTATCTCCTTGGGAATACGTCTGGGACCCTTAGTCTCCTATTTAATATTATTTGTCTTTAAGTGTACTATAACCCCTTAAAGTTCTGCCCATCTTTTATGAATCACCCTGTATATGGGGCAAAGTAAAACTGCGCTGTGTATGAGTCTTCGTTGCACTCAGACAATTACTTTTTATCTGTCTATGTATAGAACCTACTAAATATTAAAAATAAACTTTTGTTATTCATTTGTACATTTAATTATAACGTAATAAAATTTATGTTTAAGTTCATTTGTATTTATTTTAATCAGGAATCAGTACACACAAACTATTACTGTTCTTTAAAAAATTACAGATAATTTACAAATTGAGAATTCAGAAATTTTACATTGGATATTTTAAGAAAACTCACTTAGAAACCCATACATTAAATGAATAAAAACATTTCATAAATAATTTTTCATGCAACAGCTAATCCTTATTAGAATTTTTATAGACGTGCTTGAATTTAAGAGTAAGTAGATTTTTATACTAAAATCGAACAGTTTTTTCGAAAATTATTTATTTATCGTCAAGCCCTTAAATGAATCTTTTAAATAGTAGCTTTCTTTAATTATATCCAAGTACAGTTTAAGATAAGAGTATATGTAATTTAATGTCATTGTTTCTTTTAACAACACAAACATTAATCTCTACTACAATGAGATTAATTAATACAATTAAAATAGTCTTTCAAGATCTTTAATCACCAAGATTATCGCTTAAAATCAACAAATCTCAAATAAATTCTTTTAAATTAAAATTATCATCCCTAAATATTGAAAATTAGATTTCCTGCTTAATTGTACTTAAATGGGCTTGCATAAAATCTTTTAATTTTTTTGGGGGGGGAGGGGGGGGGAGTAAAAATAAATCTAACTTTAAGATTTATAATATAAAATTTATTGACTTTTTATAATAAGTACAAAATAATTTTATTTCAGTTTTTTCATTGTATGCTTAAATATCCTTTTAATAATTACTTTTCTTCGTTACCGTCTAGGATAGTTTAGATAGTAGTGTATTTAATTAAATTTTTACTTTTATTTTTTTTTTCATTTTACTAACATTAACATTAATCATTACAATGTTGAGATTAAATAAGGAGATTAAAAGAGTTGTTTAAAACATTTTACGGCAAGAACCAGAGTAATAAATAATTTAACGATAAAGAAATAGTAAAAGATTAAAATTAAGTTTTAAGAAAAGGGAGAACATATTATGTTACTGCATTAAATAAAATAAATTCCGGCTATTCAAATTAATTAAAAAAACAATGCAACTGAAATAAATTAAAATAATCATCCACTCAATTAAAACTGATACATTAATTAGAAAAATAACATTTTTCTGTTTCTTAAATCTGATTATTTGAAAAAAAATGCGTTTCTGTTAAGTTTTCATCAATATTTCTTCAAGATTGATAATGCAGCAGTCATAAAGAGTATCTCAAATCTAACACGATGTACAAGTGGAATATTGAACCTAAACTATCTTAATTGTACATTCAGCACGATATCAATAGCTTCATAAATAAAAATTAGCAGTTTGTTTTTTCATTTAGCCGTTTCTCTTTCATTTTTCGGATGTTAATACAAGCTCTCTATGGCGCCCAATTCTTTCTCTACTTTATGCATCAACTAACTTTTATTTAAGTAAATTTAAACTTTAAATATTCCATATGGTAAAGATAAAAAAAATCATATATTTCGACACACTAACAGAATAATTGTCCATTAACAAGGACCGCTGGTTAAGCTCTCCACCTTTAGTTGAACTTTTTACATCGCATTACCGCAAAGTAAAAACAAAAGCCTCAATATTTCAGTCAAATCTATTACGAATAAGTTACACAACATAATATTATAATAATTATATCTTATCCTTATTTCTAACACATATTTAGGGCAATGTTTTAAATCCTCTTGTGTTTTTGTTATTTTATATAAATAAAAGTTGATATTATCGGATTGTTTTCCTTAAACGTGGCAACAATTCTATTTCTAATTTATGCATTGACCTAAAAAAATATCTTATTTTGATTTGTTAGAAAGATAGGTATTCTTGATGTAAAACAGATTTTTTTTCGATCTGAGCATTTCATTTTTCCCCCATCTTAACCTTTATCTATTAAGAGCGGTCTCACAGACCGCTACTTTTTTAAGTCTTCTCAGATTAATTTTCAATTTAACTATAAATACTAGTAGGATTTTGTTTCGTTTGAAGCCTTAGTACTGTAATTAGAGACTTCTGAATAGGGAAAATTTAAATAGAATAATCCTGTACAGATACAGAAACAGTTTTCGGCTATGCACATCTAAATGACTTTCTGGAAGTTAGAGATGTATTTAGACGTTAAATATATATCTTATAGATAAAATGTGACGCATTGCTATTTAGTATAAAAATTAATTTTATTTACATTTAATTTTTTAATAAATAATCTATTAGTGCATTTGGATTTTTTGATTTTACTACTACAAACAATATTCGTATTACAACTCTTATAAAAAAAACTCGCAACTATATAACTAGGATTATCATTGTAAGTACTTTCAAAAAACTTATTCAGAATTTCCAAAACGAAAATAAACTTTTATCATATGTATTTTATCATAACGTTGTAAGTAATGAATCTTTACTTTTCGACATGCATTTATATTATTTGACACGTAATTGAAGCCTTAGAAGTTTCTATGAATACATCATACGATAATGAAAGCAAAACTTCTCAAACTTTCGAAAAAGCTCTATTGCTTTTCGAAAGCTTATAATAACTTAACAAACATATATTAGGTAAAGTTTGTTTTACAATCTAATAAATAGCATGCACGTCGCTAAAGATAGTTCATGTACACTTCATGTTCTCTAGTTTATTTTTATTTTCTTAACTATGGAATACATTTTGTTTCAAAAAATGGACTTTATATTAGTGGAGAAGTTAGGTGTTTGAAACAAATTTATAAGTAAAATATGAACAGTTTTATGATGTTTCTTTTTTATTGTTACTGTGATATATTTTTACGTCAAATATTTCAGAAAATGTTTATTTCCATGATAAACAGTGAAAATGCTTTTGTAAATCGAAAAGAAATATAAAAAATTAAAGCTAAAAAAATAATTTGGATGCGTATATACTTTAATATCCATTTAAATTTCTTAATACAAAATTATGCTATTTTTTATAAAAAATTAATAACTACATTCATAAATATATGTTTAAAATCATTACAAAATCATTACATATACATTAATGAAGTAAATTTCGAAACTCAATTTACCATTCTACAAATTCTTCGTTTGCAAGATCTAACACGGAACTATGATTCGTAATTTCCAAAACTTAATCTATTGAAACCAGAATTCTTCAGTTGGACGGTGATTTTATTTTTGTTGTTGTTGTTGTTTAAATAAATAAATAATTTCTCTGAAAATAACGAAATTTTTTTTTACTATTCTAATCATAAACGGCTTCGAAGTATATGGATTCAATGCTGTGAACAATTAGCTGTAACACATTTTCGTCCGTTTTAATCCAATTTGGGTTATTGTGTTCATTCAACATCGCATAACTAGCTGAGCTAATGGAATGATGCGAATGATTAAATTCACTGTGGGGAGTAAGATTAAAATCATATAGCTACTTGATGAAAAACACTTTTCATGCCATTTTATGCAATTCTTTATTTAATTTTACGAACAGCACTTACTACTTAAGAGCCGACACTAGTCATACGAAGAAACGCGCAAGCTAATGTTAAATCTATGGAAATGTTCTTTACAGATTACTCGCTCGCAGTTTAACATTTTTAATTTTTTTTTTTTTTTTGCACAGTATAGCTGGTCGATCTCTAACGTTGTAAGTTTGTATTTTTTCAAGTTTTGTTGCAGTTTTATTTTATTTTTTTATTTTATTTATATATATATAATAATTTTTTCCCCTTTCTCTCTCTTTCTTTTTAAATGTTCTTCAGGTATGAGTAAATTTGGCTAATTATCATTGAAGCACATGCTATGGTAATTTTATGATTGCACAAGTTAATTATTAGATATGTGGTATTCTGATTACACAATATCATTAATTATCTCTTAGTAGATTTTAGTAGAATGATATTAGAACTTGATATGTTTTTGAAATTCATAGATATTATAATTATATATATATATATATACATATATATATATATATATATATATATATATATATATATATATATATATATATATATATATATATATATATGCGAAAACCACATACCATACTTTCAATCCCAAATCTACTGAAGCGGCAGAGAAAACAAACAAATAACCATAAAAATTCGAACTAACAAAACTTTAAACAAAAACTACAAACAGAAAAAACACAACCAATGGAGACAGGCTGCAGGGCTAAAGACCTGCATGCTGGGTTATACCGGCATTACACATGAAACTTCCCCCATGCCTGTCACAACCAAACTAACCGTAGGAAACATTAAACCAAGATGAAAAGAACGACTCAGCCGGACGAAGCTCCTTATAAAACCTACACTCACTTGGCGATATTTTTAATCGCCAAAAGGAGAGTATCACTGTATTCTTTACCTTTGACAAAACTATTCACCAAACTATTTAACAAAGCAATAGGATAACTTTGAACCATTGCCCCATGATAGAGATTTATTATGTCACTCATTATACTATCATGTTTAGAATTTAATTTTGTTATCCTAATTAAACTGTTGATAAAAATATTTCTAAAAATTGAAATATGTACATTAGAATTAAAATTTAATATCTTGATTGTTTCAAATTTGTAATCATTTCTCTTATCGTAAATGCAAGTACGCAAGTCACCCCTCTCGATGTCGATAGCAAGGTCTAGATAATTTACATGTTTTGTGTTATATGAAGTTCTCTTTAATGTCAAACCTTGGGGGTAATAATCAAAATTTAATTCACTGTTGGAATCGTTAATCTTTACCAACAAGACATCATCAATATATCTGAAACTTAAAAAATCCTTGTTTAATGTATCATTAACTTCGTATAAAAATAAATAAATATCTGCAAGTACCGAGCTGCAACTACCCCCCATAGGTATACCCTTAATCTGCTGAAACACATGCTTACCGTCAAATAAGTAATTTTCATTAACTACAAAATTAAATAAATTTATTAAATGATCCAAATCTTTACCCAAAGTATTGTAACGCTTAAAAAAATCAAAAATTTTATTTTTAAGATCTATTAAATCAATGTTATTATATAAATCTTCAAAATCATAAACATATAAACCTTTGATATTACTCAAACCTTTCAATCTATTAAGTAACTCAATATTATTTTTTATAATACAAGTGTTATTATGTTTTAATGCCACATCAAATAAACTTTGCAAAATATCCAAAAACTTTTTATTAGCAACTTCTAAATAAGTTCCAAAACCACATGTAATTGTACGAAAGGCAACAGGGTCCTTATGAAATTTAGGAATCAATACCATATAAGGTAATTCTTTACTACGTTGTGTGTATTTTAACCTTTTGTAAAATGCACCAATTCTTCTTTCTGTCTCTTTTACATTGGTATTTAATAACCTGTAATTATGTTTTTTATTATAACTTTGTTTTAGTTGGTCACTGTATAACTTTTTGCAAATAATTGCAAAATTTGTATTAGCTTTATCTATATAAGTTATAACAAAATTACTCTGTAAATCTTTAATAGATTCTTTTAATGAATTATAATCTTCTATCGAAATCCCACCCGTTTTACCGCAATAAATTGAACTCAAATCCTTCAATACATTATGTTTCCATTCCAAAAAAGCAATTTCCGGCAAGCAAAACTTGTTCATTAATTTATGTATAAACATGTCAACGTTGATTTTTAATCGTTTTTTTATAAAATCCCTAGTATTTATCCTTTTTAAGCGAAATTTTGTACCGTATTGCATATAATTCCTCAATGTTTTGTCCTTGACAATATCTAAATTACCAGTCAATACATGACCGTGATCCACGTCTACGTAATTACTATACCTTGGATCATGACAATGACATAAATTGTTATCATTGTTTCTACCGATTTCTTTTGAAAAATTATTATAGTTAAAAACTGTACGTCCTAAAGGTTTATCATATTTAAAAACCTTGACAATTTCTATGTCTTTATCTGGAAGCAATTCATTGTATTTATTCAATACATGACCTATATTAATACCACGTTTTTTATGTTCCATGTAGTCCATTACAAAATACATACGATTGGCCAATTTATTGTTGTAATTGCATCTCCCCAAATATTGCTCCAAATGTTGTGATCTAATCCTTAACCTCAAAATATCTAAAGCCAAATCAATATTGTAATTACTCTTATATAAATATAAAAAGTTTAACAAATCACCTATAAAACGTTTTTTCACATTAAATATAATAAATTTTATATTTCTTACTATACCATTAAAATCACTCTCAAGAATTGAGCGTTTAATTTCATCTATACTATCATATCCTTTTCCAATTACCCCATGATCCATCTCTGTAATGAATCCATAACTCATGGGATGTTCGATACGTTCGTATATTGAAACATCCAATAATGTGTTTCTTAATTTTTTCATAACGTTAGTTCCATTGAACATAACATTTAACCCGTAAGGGATATATATATATATATATATATATATATATATATAAGTGGACATTTTCAATTTTGGAATCGGTTTGAACCGGTTCTGAAAGTGAAAGTACAGTTTTATAAAAAAAAACTGGAAGCAAAATAGAAAAAGTAAAAACTAATAACGTTAGGTATCGGCCTCAGCTATCCTATGCAAAAAAATCATTTAAAAATATTAAAATGCGAGCGAGAAATCTGTCAAGAACCTTCCCATAGACTTAACATTAGCGTTCGAGATTCTTCGAATGACTAGCGTAGGCTCTTAAGTTGATTAATCACTTTGGCATTAAAAAAAGGGACATTTTTCAATAGGGATGTTTTCAAAGAGTAAATTCATACTGTGTTTTCCAGGATGTACAACCTAATCGGAAAATGTTTCCTAGAGCGATTTTTCAGGATCCTAGCATTATAAACCCTACCCCAAAAATAAGCTCCACTTCAAAAATAAGTACATCTCATTTTCTTAAAATACCCAATTTCTAACATATAATCCACAGAGTCATCGCTATGATTTATTGTTCGGGGAGAAATCATAAAATCGCCAAGTCAATAATCAGTGTCTGCCAACTTTTAGTCGTCACGAAAACATTTCATTTAAACACGCCGACTATGGAAGGACGAGTCTTTTCTAAACATTAGCCTGTTTTGGAAACATTGCTATAGGAGGAATGCCTTTTGAAGGAAAAATAACCTGAATCATCGTTCTCGTACAAGGAAAACCCTGAAAAAATTGCACAGTCACACCATCTAGACAGAGCTAGAGCTCCTATAGTACACCTTATAGGAGTCTTAGACAGAACCTGTTTCGAAGTCGCGTACATCCACCCAAGCTCCTCTTTTTGTGCTCAGCATTCCTACCACTGGGCTGAGTGGGTTCATATGTTGACTATGGAATGCGATGTGATAAGATGGATATTATTAAGCATCGGCTAGTTTTGGCATTATACTATAAAAGGAATGTCTTTAAGGAGAACTAAGAGAAATTTATCCGAATTATTGTTCGTGTTCAAGAAAAACTCTGAAAACCTTGCACAGTTACCTCAGCCCAAACAGCGCTGGTTTCGAACCCACAAAAATTAGTCCATACCGATTAAAGAAAGAAACCTTTGTTGTGCCATTAATGTATTCTGAAGGGAATTCCATCACTTGATTTACTTCTGCATGCTTTTAGGTGAAAAATAAGACATCAAATACTACCAAATGTTTCATCAACTTAATACATTTTAAAAGTTTAAGTTAAATCTCTGCATCATGGAAAACTCATCATTTGTCAATATATTTTTTTTTTTCATTTGCTAAAAATGAGTCGCTGTATTTCTCTATTAAAAGTTTTTTTAGGTAAGTATATACGCATTTTAAAACATGTGTGTATGCATTAAATTTTAAAAACAAGGAAGAATGAATTTGCTTATAATGTATGTAAGTATATTGTATTTAAACTGAAAGTACTTTAAAAATTATAAAGTATTTATTAGTATTAAAGATTATGTGGCCGAAAAAATCGTGACAATAAAAGGATTATATATTCATTTTTTTACTATGTAATGAGTCATCCTCATCTGTTAGTACCAAACTACATATTCTGAATTGGATTGAAAAAAGCGTGGTTTATAATAAACTGAGAAACATTTCATCTTTAAAAAGCTAATTGGGGTTTAGCTCACAGGCTATAAAGGCCTGAAACCTAATGTGCCGGCCGGTTCTGTATGTATGTATGTACCTATCTATGTATAAACGTATGTACGTAACGCAAAAACTGTTGATAGAAATAGCCGTTTTGCTTCAAATTTTGTTTATAAGTTTATTGTTATGAGGCGCTTCCCTGATTAGTTTTTGGTGTTCATTGGTTAAGTATAATGGTGGGAAGGGAGCTAATCCCCCCTTAAATTAGATAAATGGGTTTTTCATGCAGAATTATCCGATTTGCTTCATATTTTGTATATAGGTTCATTGTGATTAGGCACTTCCCTGATAAGTTTTGGTGTTCTTTGTTTAAGTAAAGAGAGGAAACGTGTGGGAAACCCCCCCTTAAGTTAGATAAATGGGTTTTTCATGCAGAATTATCCGATTTGCTACAAATTTTGTATATAGGTTCGTTATCATAAGATGCTTCCGTGATTAGTTTTGGAATTTCATTGGTTAAGTATAAAGGGGGTAACGGGAACTGATTTCCCATTAATTTAGATAAATGGGGTTTTCATGCAGAATTATCCGATTTGCTCCAAATTTTGTATATAGGTTCATTGTGATAAGGTGCTTCCCTGATTAGATTTGGAAGTTCATTGGTTAAGTATAAAGGGGGGTAACAGGGGAGCTAATCACCGTTTATTTATTGTCAATTTCTTTATTTTCCGAGGGCATTATTCTTTGAAGTAAGAGTATGATATACAATTAGTGTGAATAGCCTGTGAGCTTAATGCCATCAGTTTAACATTTTCTTTAACAACAGCACTTTTCTTTTTATTTATACATTTACTGAAATTAATACTTCTTTTTATAATACTTATTTTAGCTATTCCAAAAAAAATAACTTTTACTGTTTAATTATCTGACAAAGTAATAAAGATCATTTCACTGCAATCATAAAAACGTTAATTAACTTGAAAAGGAAGCTTCATAGAAATGTTTGCACTTTCTAAAGCAAATTAGAAGTTAATAATTATTAACCAGCTTCATCATCCGACGATCATGATAAATAAAAGAAAGAGTAAGAATATGAGAAAAAAAAGCTAATGAAATATTTCGTGGTTTTCGTGGTTTTCTTCGAGCCGTGGATTTATCCATGCGTAAATACGGATTAGGCTCCCTTAGAATGACCCCCACGAAGGGCACTCCCCCGGGCCTATATCCCTAGTGTAGATAATTGGCCGTCAATAATCAACCCAACCCAAAAATGTATTCGAATTATTATATTCCAAAAATGTATTCGAAACCTTTATTAAATATATATTTTTGCTACTATATTTCTAATTAGAATTTCTGCAGATATTTTCCTCTCATATTTCCTTTAGCGTTAAAGGAAATCTATAATGAAACGCTTAGTGAAAGTATATAACTAGGACTTCCCTCAAAGGGATTAGTTTGAGTGATATTGCTGAGAACATAGGGTTAACAATTACAATATAAAGAAAAAGAGCAAATTAAATGATAGAATTACAAAATATCATATATAAATTCATATACACTGTTAAAAAATAGAAAAGAAGTACCGTTCATCAGATGTGTTGACATTTTTTTTTTAACATGTGGCAAAGAATCTCATTTTCTTAAGCGCGTATTGCGCAAAACTTGAAAAAAAAAAAAAAAAAAAAAAAAAAAACGCCGGATCTTTTAAAACTCCAAACTTTTTAAAGTTACGTAATTGGATTTGCAGTCAATAGATTATTCTATCAAGCGTGGCTTAACGCAAATTTAATTTCATTGTTGCACCTTTTCTTGTGTGTGAATTTAAAATTTTTCTTCCTTGATTATACATCTATTATTTGTATAACTGTTTATAGAAACTCTTACACTTCAAACCACATTGATAGCATGCTTTGCTACAAACCAGATTGCAAAACTATAGTCTAAATTACTATTAAAGTATACAAAAAAATCTTTCGATGACTTCGGTAAAATAACATTTATATTAAATCTCCATATCGGTAAAATTGAAAAATTATATATATTTCAAAGTTAAGCTTAACAGATACTTCTTGATTATTCTCTAGGAGGCTCTGCCCCCTGCGCCATTACTGCGCCAATTCGCAGACTTTTCTTTTGCCTCTCTGTCTGTCTCTCCACAATCTGTCTGTTTCCCTATCCGTTCTTCTGCCCGTCTCTCTAACCGATTGTCTATCTCTCTACACGTCTCGCTACCTGTCTCTATATTTCTCTACCGGTCTCGCTACCCGCCAATCTATTTCTCTAACCGTCTGTCTATCCGTCTAACTACTTGTATGTCTAGCCGTGTCTCTATCCACTTCGCTACCCATTTGTCTATCTGTCTCACAACTTGTCTATCTGTCTCTCTACCCGTCTGGCTATAGGCATCTCTACCCATCTTCTTACCCATCTCCGTACCCATCTACTGTCTCTCTACTCGTCTGTATACCCGTCTCACTATCCGTCTGTTTTTGTATCCCACTCGCTACCAATCTCATTACCCGTCAGTCAACTCGTCTCTGTACCCATCTCAATACTCGTCTCTTTTTCTACCACGCTACGCGTCTCGCAACCTTTCTCGCTACATTCCTGTCTAGCGGTGTTGCTACCCGTCTCGTGACCCATCTCGCTACCCCTCTGTCAACCCTCTTTTTACCTTTCTGTCTAGCCGTCTGTCTATTCGTTTCGCTACCCGTCAGCCTACCTATGTCGCTACTCGTCTCTCTACCCGTCTGTCTACCCGTTTGTTTACTCGTCTTTCTACCTCTCGCCACCTCTTCCCAATATTTAAACAATTCATTTAATATACAGAAGCCGTTTATCAGTTATTAAATGCAAACAGAAGTAATTTATCTTATAAGTGTAATCATATGCAATTTTTTTTAAATACATACATAAACCTGAATAATAATTCATCAGTTTTGTGTTCATAGTTGTTTATATCATTTGACAGTAAATCTCAACTTCTTAAACCTGAATTGTCTCAAGCTTTTAAAAAAAAAACACACGGTCTGTATAACTGCCAAAGTACCCTGAGGGCTATATTAGCTGCATGTTATTAAGTTAAGTGAAAGTTTCGTTATCGCGTTTGCAGCCAATTGCTTATGTCAGAAAGCGTGTCTTAACGCCATTTTAAATTCATTACTGTAACATTCTTTTTTTTCTTTTTTTGGGGGGTAGGGGGGGTAGGGGGGGAAGTGTTTCAAATATATACATTTAAATTAAAACTTTTGCCTCATGACATTAGTGTTGTTTGTATTATTAACTAATACCTTGTACACCGAGCTTCTTTTGAAACAAATGTAAAAGACTTCTACAGTTTTTTTAGGAGAAACTTTCCTAATTGCGCCCAAAGCCAATCGGAGCATTTAATATCATTATTGTAACTCTTATAGAGTTAAAACAATATTGTTGCTAGCTTTACTCTTGTTTGAGACCAGCCTTGCCTGTGTATCTGAATGAGGAAAACTTTCGTATCCTATATGTCGGTTGGCGAAAAAATTTTTAAATGGTGCCAAAAGGTAGTTTTAGCATCTTACAAAATTTTTCAAGTGAGCGGTAAAACATGTTTTTCAAATATTTACAAACATACGTTTATTAAAGCATGTTTTTGCACCATCTTAAAAATTTAAGCACGATACTAAAATAAAATTTTATCGCCATATTCGATATTTTAATAAGTAATGAAGATACATAAACAAACTTATTTAACAAACCTAAGAGGCATTTTTGTGATAAATAATTGTTATTCTCAGGGGTGTAAATTGTAAACAATTAATAAACGGCTAGTAAATAATAAATAGCATTTAAAATCTAAAAATGGAGAAGTGGTCCGTATAAAAATGCAAAACATAACATTATAGGCTTGATATATGTAAATCTTTTTTTATTTTTTAATATTTCCGAAGGCACAGATAGAAAGGTAAAAATCTCTTTTCCAAATGCCAAATAGACAATACACAAAATAGAATGCTAAATATACAAAATAGAATGCTAAATATACAAAATAGAAAAATATCTGCAAAAAAATATATTTACATAATACTACATCTGCAAAAAAAAATAAGATTTAGAAAAAGTAAGCCAAATCCTGCAGATCCCAACAATCACATCGAAAAACTTATAACCCAAAAAGAACTCGCCAAATCTTACGGCACAGGAGATGGATTTTCCCCTCTGAATGCTGAATATTAGTTTTGTTTTTCCTTGTACGATGGGTGATTTTAATATAATTGTTTCATTTCACATAGTACATACCGTTTGATATATTGGCACTTTTATGTTATCCTGGCGCAGTTGATAAATCGCCAAATATTGTTCCTATAACATTTTCATATTGAATTCATTTCATTTTAATATAAACCTTCCACTCATTTCATTTAAAGTACATGCCTTTCATTAATCCCATTTAAAATGCTAAAAAGAGAAAAAAAAATAGAAATAATGCCATAAATCGAAACCTTTTATTTAAACACCAAAGAATCATATTTTTTAATTTACATACGCGAAATAAAAAAAGCTGCTATTGCTGAGATTTGCGCCAAATCTCTAATACCAAGTCTACCAAGTTATTGCGGGGTTTTTCTTTCAAACAGAAAAAAAATACAGATTAATTTTCGATTTCTACTAAATTGAAATACATTTTATTGTGCTAAATATTAGTGCGTGCATATTTTTTTGCTCCACGTACTCCATGAACTTTTCAATTCCGATTGTCTACAAAAATCTCCCGCCGGTGAAAATAACGTACGTACAATATTTTCGTGACGTATGTACTTTAATTGTGCTTTTTTATCTATTTTTTAATATAATTTCCAAACGGTTTGACATTTATTCTTGGTAATAAATAGACGTTGTTGTCACCTTTATAGGTACCTGCTGTAAAAATTTGAACGAAATCCGTTAAATATTTTTTGAGTTATGCTTGACGAAAGGTTTTAATATCCATCGTAGCTATACAGGGTGATTCATAAAAGATGGGCAGAACTTTAAGGGGTTATAGTACACTTAAAGACAAATAATATTAAATAGGAGACTAAGGGTCCCAGACGTATTCCCAAGGAGATAGGGGGCATTAAAGTTTAGGGTCCGAAATTTCAAATGATTATAAAACATGGAAAAATTGGTCGATTCGTTTGCGGTTTTTGCAAAAAATTTTCTTTATGCCAGTATTTTCTTGAAATAAAATTTTAAAGTTCAATTTCAAAAAATGCCGATAGGGGGCGCTTTAGACTTTGGAGTAACAAACAACTATTTTTTAACGTTATTTTTTGTATTTCTTTAAATGATTTCGAAAGCTTAGACTTAAACTTAAATTTTGATCTAAAAATCTGAGTCCTAACGAGTAGTTAAGTAGCGTAAACTGAAATTTGAAATTTGAAACCCTTCTCCCCCCAGAACAAAAATCAGTTATTCCCGATCTTTGTGTCGTAGATTAGGCTCTAACTACTGCCGCGTTTTGCTAAAATTATTCTTTATGTCAGTATTTTCTTGAAAATAAATTTTAAAGAAAATTTTCAAAAAATTCCGATAGAGGGCGCTTTAGACTTTGGAGTAACGAACAACTATTTTATACCGTTATTTTTTGTGTCTCATTAAATGCTTTCTAAAGCTTAGACTTAAATTTTCAGCCCAAAATCTGAATCGTTAGACGTGGTTAAGTTTCTGGGGAGAGGGGTTTGAAATTTCTACTCCTGAGCACAGTTCAGTTTACCATGTCCACACATTGTGTGCTGTGATACGAGGTAAAAAGACACAAATTAGGATTATGTTACCAAAGCATATTTATTAACATGTAATCACAATAAATGTTCAAAATTGTGACCACCAGAGGTTATGCACGCAGAACAACGGCGACGAATGGAACGGCGAACATTCGCGAAAACATCAGGCTTTTCGAGCACTTCCCCTACAGCGGCGGAAAGTCTGGCGACCAGTTCCTCGGGGGATTCAATGGGTGTCTCATACATAAGAGCCTTCAATCGTCCCCAAAAAAAGAAATCGAGGGGTGAAAGATCTGGCGAGCGAGCAGGCCAAGCAACAGGACCACCTCGACCAATCCATCTGTTCGGAAATGTGATGTCCAGATAGTTGCGGACGTCTCGTACGTAATGGGCTGGCGCTCCATCGTGCTGGAACCACATGACCCGCCGGATGCGTGGAGGAACAACGTTTAACAGGTCTGGCAGCACATGTTGCAGAAATGTGAGGTATGTTTTACCGTTGAGGCGTTCAGGAAGAAGGTACGGTCCGATTAGGTGGTCTCCGAGGATTCCTGCCCAAACATTGATGGAAAAGCGTCTCTGATGAGCATGTGGATACGTAGCATGTGGATTGACATCCGCCCATACATGTGCATTGTGTGTGTTAAATGTACCTTCACGTGTGAAGGTACATTCATCGGTGAAAAGCACAGTTCGTCCAAAATGTGGATTTAGCGCGTTCTGCTGCAGAAACCAGCGGGCGAATTCAATACGATTTGGATAATCCCCTGGAGACAGTTTCTGGACTCGTTGCACATGAAACGGGAGCAAATGTTCATCCTTCAGTACCCTCCAAGTCGTGGACTGTGAGGTATCCACCTGGCTAGCCACTGTTCGTGTACTTGTACTTGGCTGCGCCGCTACTACATCCAGAATGGCTTCTGCAACAACTACTGATTCGTCCTTTTTTGCACGACCTGCATTCGACCGGGAAGCGAGAAATGATCCCGTCTCACACAACTGTCTGTGCAAGCGCTCGAAAGTTTTGCGGTTAGGCAACCGCCTGTTAGGAAATCGCTCTCCGTACATTCGTTGTGCCTCTGCACCATTTCCATCTGCCGCTCCGTAAATTAAATGCATCTCAGCCTTTTCCTTATTCGTGAAGGGCACCATCTTCCGATTCATTACTACAGCGACTTACACTTGACTCACCGTTCAGTGGTTTTTATGCCTGAATCGTGTCGAAATTTTGCATACGTGTTCTTCTTCTTCCCCATTTGACATTTGCATACTTTCTGTTTCCTTCTTCACCCGGTGACTAGCGTCAGGAATGGAGCTTTAACGTTTGCATGAGCGACGTTTCCAACTGTGCCAGTGCCTTTATGAGTGAATTCCGACTATGCAGTCCTTGACGAAAGTTGTATTTTTGCCTCGTATCACAGCACAGAATCGTTGGGCATGGTTAAGTAGTGCAAACTGAACTATGTTCAGAAGTTGAAATTTGAACCCCCTCCCCTCGCTACTGAACCACGCTCAGCGATTCAGATTTTGAGCTGAAAATTTAAGTTTAAGTCTAAGCTTTAGAAAGCATTTAATGAGACACAAAAAATAACGGTATAAAATAGTTGTTCGTTACTCCAAAGTCTAAAGCGCCCTCTATCGGAATTTTTTGAAAATTTTCTTTAAAATTTATTTTTAAGAAAATACTGACATAAAGAATAATTTTAGCAAAACGCGGCAGTAGTTAGAGCCTAATCTACGACACAAAGATCGGGAATAACTGATTTTTGTTCTGGGGGGGAGAAGGGTTTCAAATTTCAAATTTCAGTTTACGCTACTTAACTACTCGTTAGGACTCAGATTTTTAGATCAAAATTTAAGTTTAAGTCTAAGCTTTCGAAATCATTTAAAGAAATACAAAAAATAACGTTAAAAAATAGTTGTTTGTTACTCCAAAGTCTAAAGCGCCCCCTATCGACATTTTTTGAAATTGAACTTTAAAATTTTATTTCAAGAAAATACTGGCATAAAGAAAATTTTTTGCAAAAACCGCAAACGAATCGACCAATTTTTCCATGTTTTATAATCATTTGAAATTTCGGACCCTAAACTTTAATGCCCCCTATCTCCTTGGGAATACGTCTGGGACCCTTAGTCTCCTATTTAATATTATTTGTCTTTAAGTGTACTATAACCCCTTAAAGTTCTGCCCATCTTTTATGAATCACCCTGTATATGGGGCAAAGTAAAACTGCGCTGTGTATGAGTCTTCGTTGCACTCAGACAATTACTTTTTATCTGTCTATGTATAGAACCTACTAAATATTAAAAATAAACTTTTGTTATTCATTTGTACATTTAATTATAACGTAATAAAATTTATGTTTAAGTTCATTTGTATTTATTTTAATCAGGAATCAGTACACACAAACTATTACTGTTCTTTAAAAAATTACAGATAATTTACAAATTGAGAATTCAGAAATTTTACATTGGATATTCTAAGAAAACTCACTTAGAAACCCATACATTAAATGAATAAAAACATTTCATAAATAATTTTTCATGCAACAGCTAATCCTTATTAGAATTTTTATAGACGTGCTTGAATTTAAGAGTAAGTAGATTTTTATACTAAAATCGAACAGTTTTTTCGAAAATTATTTATTTATCGTCAAGCCCTTAAATGAATCTTTTAAATAGTAGCTTTCTTTAATTATATCCAAGTACAGTTTAAGATAAGAGTATATGTAATTTAATGTCATTGTTTCTTTTAACAACACAAACATTAATCTCTACTACAATGAGATTAATTAATACAATTAAAATAGTCTTTCAAGATCTTTAATCACCAAGATTATCGCTTAATAAAACAAATCTCAAATAAATTCTTTTAAATTAAAATTATCATCCCTAAATATTGAAAATTAGATTTCCTGCTTAATTGTACTTAAATGGGCTTGCATAAAATCTTTTAATTTTTGGGGGGGGGGAGGGGGGGGGAGTAAAAATAAATCTAACTTTAAGATTTATAATATAAAATTTATTGACTTTTTATAATAAGTACAAAATAATTTTATTTCAGTTTTTTCATTGTATGCTTAAATATCCTTTTAATAATTACTTTTCTTCGTTACCGTCTAGGATAGTTTAGATAGTAGTGTATTTAATTAAATTTTTACTTTTATTTTTTTTTTCATTTTACTAACATTAACATTAATCATTACAATGTTGAGATTAAATAAGGAGATTAAAAGAGTTGTTTAAAACATTTTACGGCAAGAACCAGAGTAATAAATAATTTAACGATAAAGAAATAGTAAAAGATTAAAATTAAGTTTTAAGAAAAGGGAGAACATATTATGTTACTGCATTAAATAAAATAAATTCCGGCTATTCAAATTAATTAAAAAAACAATGCAACTGAAATAAATTAAAATAATCATCCACTCAATTAAAACTGATACATTAATTAGAAAAATAACATTTTTCTGTTTCTTAAATCTGATTATTTGAAAAAAAATGCGTTTCTGTTAAGTTTTCATCAATATTTCTTCAAGATTGATAATGCAGCAGTCATAAAGAGTATCTCAAATCTAACACGATGTACAAGTGGAATATTGAACCTAAACTATCTTAATTGTACATTCAGCACGATATCAATAGCTTCATAAATAAAAATTAGCAGTTTGTTTTTTCATTTAGCCGTTTCTCTTTCATTTTTCGGATGTTAATACAAGCTCTCTATGGCGCCCAATTCTTTCTCTACTTTATGCATCAACTAACTTTTATTTAAGTAAATTTAAACTTTAAATATTCCATATGGTAAAGATAAAAAAAATCATATATTTCGACACACTAACAGAATAATTGTCCATTAACAAGGACCGCTGGTTAAGCTCTCCACCTTTAGTTGAACTTTTTACATCGCATTACCGCAAAGTAAAAACAAAAGCCTCAATATTTCAGTCAAATCTATTACGAATAAGTTACACAACATAATATTATAATAATTATATCTTATCCTTATTTCTAACACATATTTAGGGCAATGTTTTAAATCCTCTTGTGTTTTTGTTATTTTATATAAATAAAAGTTGATATTATCGGATTGTTTTCCTTAAACGTGGCAACAATTCTATTTCTAATTTATGCATTGACCTAAAAAAATATCTTATTTTGATTTGTTAGAAAGATAGGTATTCTTGATGTAAAACAGATTTTTTTTCGATCTGAGCATTTCATTTTTCCCCCATCTTAACCTTTATCTATTAAGAGCGGTCTCACAGACCGCTACTTTTTTAAGTCTTCTCAGATTAATTTTCAATTTAACTATAAATACTAGTAGGATTTTGTTTCGTTTGAAGCCTTAGTACTGTAATTAGAGACTTCTGAATAGGGAAAATTTAAATAGAATAATCCTGTACAGATACAGAAACAGTTTTCGGCTATGCACATCTAAATGACTTTCTGGAAGTTAGAGATGTATTTAGACGTTAAATATATATCTTATAGATAAAATGTGACGCATTGCTATTTAGTATAAAAATTAATTTTATTTACATTTAATTTTTTAATAAATAATCTATTAGTGCATTTGGATTTTTTGATTTTACTACTACAAACAATATTCGTATTACAACTCTTATAAAAAAAACTCGCAACTATATAACTAGGATTATCATTGTAAGTACTTTCAAAAAACTTATTCAGAATTTCCAAAACGAAAATAAACTTTTATCATATGGTATAGTAATGAATCTTTACTTTTCGACATGCATTTATATTATTTGACACGTAATTGAAGCCTTAGAAGTTTCTATGAATACATCATACGATAATGAAAGCAAAACTTCTCAAACTTTCGAAAATGCTCTATTGCTTTTCGAAAGCTTATAATAACTTAACAAACATATATTAGGTAAAGTTTGTTTTACAATCTAATAAATAGCATGCACGTCGCTAAAGATAGTTCATGTACACTTCATGTTCTCTAGTTTATTTTTATTTTCTTAACTATGGAATACATTTTGTTTCAAAAAATGGACTTTATATTAGTGGAGAAGTTAGGTGTTTGAAACAAATTTATAAGTAAAATATGAACAGTTTTATGATGTTTCTTTTTTATTGTTACTGTGATATATTTTTACGTCAAATATTTCAGAAAATGTTTATTTCCATGATAAACAGTGAAAATGCTTTTGTAAATCGAAAAGAAATATAAAAAATTAAAGCTAAAAAAATAATTTGGATGCGTATATACTTTAATATCCATTTAAATTTCTTAATACAAAATTATGCTATTTTTTATAAAAAATTAATAACTACATTCATAAATATATGTTTAAAATCATTACAAAATCATTACATATACATTAATGAAGTAAATTTCGAAACTCAATTTACCATTCTACAAATTCTTCGTTTGCAAGATCTAACACGGAACTATGATTCGTAATTTCCAAAACTTAATCTATTGAAACCAGAATTCTTCAGTTGGACGGTGATTTTATTTTTGTTGTTGTTGTTGTTTAAATAAATAAATAATTTCTCTGAAAATAACGAAATTTTTTTTTACTATTCTAATCATAAACGGCTTCGAAGTATATGGATTCAATGCTGTGAACAATTAGCTGTAACACATTTTCGTCCGTTTTAATCCAATTTGGGTTATTGTGTTCATTCAACATCGCATAACTAGCTGAGCTAATGGAATGATGCGAATGATTAAATTCACTGTGGGGAGTAAGATTAAAATCATATAGCTACTTGATGAAAAACACTTTTCATGCCATTTTATGCAATTCTTTATTTAATTTTACGAACAGCACTTACTACTTAAGAGCCGACACTAGTCATACGAAGAAACGCGCAAGCTAATGTTAAATCTATGGAAATGTTCTTTACAGATTACTCGCTCGCAGTTTAACATTTTTAATTTTTTTTTTTTTTTTGCACAGTATAGCTGGTCGATCTCTAACGTTGTAAGTTTGTATTTTTTCAAGTTTTGTTGCAGTTTTATTTTATTTTTTTATTTTATTTATATATATATAATAATTTTTTCCCCTTTCTCTCTCTTTCTTTTTAAATGTTCTTCAGGTATGAGTAAATTTGGCTAATTATCATTGAAGCACATGCTATGGTAATTTTATGATTGCACAAGTTAATTATTAGATATGTGGTATTCTGATTACACAATATCATTAATTATCTCTTAGTAGATTTTAGTAGAATGATATTAGAACTTGATATGTTTTTGAAATTCATAGATATTATAATTATATATATATATATACATATATATATATATATATATATATATATATATATATATATATATATATATATATATATATATATATATATATATATATAATGCGAAAACCACATACCATACTTTCAATCCCAAATCTACTGAAGCGGCAGAGAAAACAAACAAATAACCATAAAAATTCGAACTAACAAAACTTTAAACAAAAACTACAAACAGAAAAAACACAACCAATGGAGACAGGCTGCAGGGCTAAAGACCTGCATGCTGGGTTATACCGGCATTACACATGAAACTTCCCCCATGCCTGTCACAACCAAACTAACCGTAGGAAACATTAAACCAAGATGAAAAGAACGACTCAGCCGGACGAAGCTCCTTATAAAACCTACACTCACTTGGCGATATTTTTAATCGCCAAAAGGAGAGTATCACTGTATTCTTTACCTTTGACAAAACTATTCACCAAACTATTTAACAAAGCAATAGGATAACTTTGAACCATTGCCCCATGATAGAGATTTATTATGTCACTCATTATACTATCATGTTTAGAATTTAATTTTGTTATCCTAATTAAACTGTTGATAAAAATATTTCTAAAAATTGAAATATGTACATTAGAATTAAAATTTAATATCTTGATTGTTTCAAATTTGTAATCATTTCTCTTATCGTAAATGCAAGTACGCAAGTCACCCCTCTCGATGTCGATAGCAAGGTCTAGATAATTTACATGTTTTGTGTTATATGAAGTTCTCTTTAATGTCAAACCTTGGGGGTAATAATCAAAATTTAATTCACTGTTGGAATCGTTAATCTTTACCAACAAGACATCATCAATATATCTGAAACTTAAAAAATCCTTGTTTAATGTATCATTAACTTCGTATAAAAATAAATAAATATCTGCAAGTACCGAGCTGCAACTACCCCCCATAGGTATACCCTTAATCTGCTGAAACACATGCTTACCGTCAAATAAGTAATTTTCATTAACTACAAAATTAAATAAATTTATTAAATGATCCAAATCTTTACCCAAAGTATTGTAACGCTTAAAAAAATCAAAAATTTTATTTTTAAGATCTATTAAATCAATGTTATTATATAAATCTTCAAAATCATAAACATATAAACCTTTGATATTACTCAAACCTTTCAATCTATTAAGTAACTCAATATTATTTTTTATAATACAAGTGTTATTATGTTTTAATGCCACATCAAATAAACTTTGCAAAATATCCAAAAACTTTTTATTAGCAACTTCTAAATAAGTTCCAAAACCACATGTAATTGTACGAAAGGCAACAGGGTCCTTATGAAATTTAGGAATCAATACCATATAAGGTAATTCTTTACTACGTTGTGTGTATTTTAACCTTTTGTAAAATGCACCAATTCTTCTTTCTGTCTCTTTTACATTGGTATTTAATAACCTGTAATTATGTTTTTTATTATAACTTTGTTTTAGTTGGTCACTGTATAACTTTTTGCAAATAATTGCAAAATTTGTATTAGCTTTATCTATATAAGTTATAACAAAATTACTCTGTAAATCTTTAATAGATTCTTTTAATGAATTATAATCTTCTATCGAAATCCCACCCGTTTTACCGCAATAAATTGAACTCAAATCCTTCAATACATTATGTTTCCATTCCAAAAAAGCAATTTCCGGCAAGCAAAACTTGTTCATTAATTTATGTATAAACATGTCAACGTTGATTTTTAATCGTTTTTTTATAAAATCCCTAGTATTTATCCTTTTTAAGCGAAATTTTGTACCGTATTGCATATAATTCCTCAATGTTTTGTCCTTGACAATATCTAAATTACCAGTCAATACATGACCGTGATCCACGTCTACGTAATTACTATACCTTGGATCATGACAATGACATAAATTGTTATCATTGTTTCTACCGATTTCTTTTGAAAAATTATTATAGTTAAAAACTGTACGTCCTAAAGGTTTATCATATTTAAAAACCTTGACAATTTCTATGTCTTTATCTGGAAGCAATTCATTGTATTTATTCAATACATGACCTATATTAATACCACGTTTTTTATGTTCCATGTAGTCCATTACAAAATACATACGATTGGCCAATTTATTGTTGTAATTGCATCTCCCCAAATATTGCTCCAAATGTTGTGATCTAATCCTTAACCTCAAAATATCTAAAGCCAAATCAATATTGTAATTACTCTTATATAAATATAAAAAGTTTAACAAATCACCTATAAAACGTTTTTTCACATTAAATATAATAAATTTTATATTTCTTACTATACCATTAAAATCACTCTCAAGAATTGAGCGTTTAATTTCATCTATACTATCATATCCTTTTCCAATTACCCCATGATCCATCTCTGTAATGAATCCATAACTCATGGGATGTTCGATACGTTCGTATATTGAAACATCCAATAATGTGTTTCTTAATTTTTTCATAACGTTAGTTCCATTGAACATAACATTTAACCCGTAAGGGATATATATATATATATATATGTATATATATATATATATATATATATATATATATATATATATATATATATAAGTGGACATTTTCAATTTTGGAATCGGTTTGAACCGGTTCTGAAAGTGAAAGTACAGTTTTATAAAAAAAAACTGGAAGCAAAATAGAAAAAGTAAAAACTAATAACGTTAGGTATCGGCCTCAGCTATCCTATGCAAAAAAATCATTTAAAAATATTAAAATGCGAGCGAGAAATCTGTCAAGAACCTTCCCATAGACTTAACATTAGCGTTCGAGATTCTTCGAATGACTAGCGTAGGCTCTTAAGTTGATTAATCACTTTGGCATTAAAAAAAGGGACATTTTTCAATAGGGATGTTTTCAAAGAGTAAATTCATACTGTGTTTTCCAGGATGTACAACCTAATCGGAAAATGTTTCCTAGAGCGATTTTTCAGGATCCTAGCATTATAAACCCTACCCCAAAAATAAGCTCCACTTCAAAAATAAGTACATCTCATTTTCTTAAAATACCCAATTTCTAACATATAATCCACAGAGTCATCGCTATGATTTATTGTTCGGGGAGAAATCATAAAATCGCCAAGTCAATAATCAGTGTCTGCCAACTTTTAGTCGTCACGAAAACATTTCATTTAAACACGCCGACTATGGAAGGACGAGTCTTTTCTAAACATTAGCCTGTTTTGGAAACATTGCTATAGGAGGAATGCCTTTTGAAGGAAAAATAACCTGAATCATCGTTCTCGTACAAGGAAAACCCTGAAAAAATTGCACAGTCACACCATCTAGACAGAGCTAGAGCTCCTATAGTACACCTTATAGGAGTCTTAGACAGAACCTGTTTCGAAGTCGCGTACATCCACCCAAGCTCCTCTTTTTGTGCTCAGCATTCCTACCACTGGGCTGAGTGGGTTCATATGTTGACTATGGAATGCGATGTGATAAGATGGATATTATTAAGCATCGGCTAGTTTTGGCATTATACTATAAAAGGAATGTCTTTAAGGAGAACTAAGAGAAATTTATCCGAATTATTGTTCGTGTTCAAGAAAAACTCTGAAAACCTTGCACAGTTACCTCAGCCCAAACAGCGCTGGTTTCGAACCCACAAAAATTAGTCCATACCGATTAAAGAAAGAAACCTTTGTTGTGCCATTAATGTATTCTGAAGGGAATTCCATCACTTGATTTACTTCTGCATGCTTTTAGGTGAAAAATAAGACATCAAATACTACCAAATGTTTCATCAACTTAATACATTTTAAAAGTTTAAGTTAAATCTCTGCATCATGGAAAACTCATCATTTGTCAATATATTTTTTTTTCATTTGCTAAAAATGAGTCGCTGTATTTCTCTATTAAAAGTTTTTTTAGGTAAGTATATACGCATTTTAAAACATGTGTGTATGCATTAAATTTTAAAAACAAGGAAGAATGAATTTGCTTATAATGTATGTAAGTATATTGTATTTAAACTGAAAGTACTTTAAAAATTATAAAGTATTTATTAGTATTAAAGATTATGTGGCCGAAAAAATCGTGACAATAAAAGGATTATATATTCATTTTTTTACTATGTAATGAGTCATCCTCATCTGTTAGTACCAAACTACATATTCTGAATTGGATTGAAAAAAGCGTGGTTTATAATAAACTGAGAAACATTTCATCTTTAAAAAGCTAATTGGGGTTTAGCTCACAGGCTATAAAGGCCTGAAACCTAATGTGCCTGCCGGTTCTGTATGTATGTATGTACCTATCTATGTATAAACGTATGTACGTAACGCAAAAACTGTTGATAGAAATAGCCGTTTTGCTTCAAATTTTGTTTATAAGTTTATTGTTATGAGGCGCTTCCCTGATTAGTTTTTGGTGTTCATTGGTTAAGTATAATGGTGGGAAGGGAGCTAATCCCCCCTTAAATTAGATAAATGGGTTTTTCATGCAGAATTATCCGATTTGCTTCATATTTTGTATATAGGTTCATTGTGATTAGGCACTTCCCTGATAAGTTTTGGTGTTCTTTGTTTAAGTAAAGAGAGGAAACGTGTGGGAAACCCCCCCTTAAGTTAGATAAATGGGTTTTTCATGCAGAATTATCCGATTTGCTACAAATTTTGTATATAGGTTCGTTATCATAAGATGCTTCCGTGATTAGTTTTGGAATTTCATTGGTTAAGTATAAAGGGGGTAACGGGAACTGATTTCCCATTAATTTAGATAAATGGGGTTTTCATGCAGAATTATCCGATTTGCTCCAAATTTTGTATATAGGTTCATTGTGATAAGGTGCTTCCCTGATTAGATTTGGAAGTTCATTGGTTAAGTATAAAGGGGGGTAACAGGGGAGCTAATCACCGTTTATTTATTGTCAATTTCTTTATTTTCCGAGGGCATTATTCTTTGAAGTAAGAGTATGATATACAATTAGTGTGAATAGCCTGTGAGCTTAATGCCATCAGTTTAACATTTTCTTTAACAACAGCACTTTTCTTTTTATTTATACATTTACTGAAATTAATACTTCTTTTTATAATACTTATTTTAGCTATTCCAAAAAAAATAACTTTTACTGTTTAATTATCTGACAAAGTAATAAAGATCATTTCACTGCAATCATAAAAACGTTAATTAACTTGAAAAGGAAGCTTCATAGAAATGTTTGCACTTTCTAAAGCAAATTAGAAGTTAATAATTATTAACCAGCTTCATCATCCGACGATCATGATAAATAAAAGAAAGAGTAAGAATATGAGAAAAAAAAGCTAATGAAATATTTCGTGGTTTTCGTGGTTTTCTTCGAGCCGTGGATTTATCCATGCGTAAATACGGATTAGGCTCCCTTAGAATGACCCCCACGAAGGGCACTCCCCCGGGCCTATATCCCTAGTGTAGATAATTGGCCGTCAATAATCAACCCAACCCAAAAATGTATTCGAATTATTATATTCCAAAAATGTATTCGAAACCTTTATTAAATATATATTTTTGCTACTATATTTCTAATTAGAATTTCTGCAGATATTTTCCTCTCATATTTCCTTTAGCGTTAAAGGAAATCTATAATGAAACGCTTAGTGAAAGTATATAACTAGGACTTCCCTCAAAGGGATTAGTTTGAGTGATATTGCTGAGAACATAGGGTTAACAATTACAATATAAAGAAAAAGAGCAAATTAAATGATAGAATTACAAAATATCATATATAAATTCATATACACTGTTAAAAAATAGAAAAGAAGTACCGTTCATCAGATGTGTTGACATTTTTTTTTTAACATGTGGCAAAGAATCTCATTTTCTTAAGCGCGTATTGCGCAAAACTTGGAAAAAAAAAAAAAAAAAAAAAAAAAAAAAAAAAAAAAAAAAAACGCCGGATCTTTTAAAACTCCAAACTTTTTAAAGTTACGTAATTGGATTTGCAGTCAATAGATTATTCTATCAAGCGTGGCTTAACGCAAATTTAATTTCATTGTTGCACCTTTTCTTGTGTGTGAATTTAAAATTTTTCTTCCTTGATTATACATCTATTATTTGTATAACTGTTTATAGAAACTCTTACACTTCAAACCACATTGATAGCATGCTTTGCTACAAACCAGATTGCAAAACTATAGTCTAAATTACTATTAAAGTATACAAAAAAATCTTTCGATGACTTCGGTAAAATAACATTTATATTAAATCTCCATATCGGTAAAATTGAAAAATTATATATATTTCAAAGTTAAGCTTAACAGATACTTCTTGATTATTCTCTAGGAGGCTCTGCCCCCTGCGCCATTACTGCGCCAATTCGCAGACTTTTCTTTTGCCTCTCTGTCTGTCTCTCCACAATCTGTCTGTCTCTCCACAATCTGTCTGTTTCCCTATCCGTTCTTCTGCCCGTCTCTCTAACCGATTGTCTATCTCTCTACACGTCTCGCTACCTGTCTCTATATTTCTCTACCGGTCTCGCTACCCGCCAATCTATTTCTCTAACCGTCTGTCTATCCGTCTAACTACTTGTATGTCTAGCCGTGTCTCTATCCACTTCGCTACCCATTTGTCTATCTGTCTCACAACTTGTCTATCTGTCTCTCTACCCGTCTGGCTATAGGCATCTCTACCCATCTTCTTACCCATCTCCGTACCCATCTACTGTCTCTCTACTCGTCTGTATACCCGTCTCACTATCCGTCTGTTTTTGTATCCCACTCGCTACCAATCTCATTACCCGTCAGTCAACTCGTCTCTGTACCCATCTCAATACTCGTCTCTTTTTCTACCACGCTACGCGTCTCGCAACCTTTCTCGCTACATTCCTGTCTAGCGGTGTTGCTACCCGTCTCGTGACCCATCTCGCTACCCCTCTGTCAACCCTCTTTTTACCTTTCTGTCTAGCCGTCTGTCTATTCGTTTCGCTACCCGTCAGCCTACCTATGTCGCTACTCGTCTCTCTACCCGTCTGTCTACCCGTTTGTTTACTCGTCTTTCTACCTCTCGCCACCTCTTCCCAATATTTAAACAATTCATTTAATATACAGAAGCCGTTTATCAGTTATTAAATGCAAACAGAAGTAATTTATCTTATAAGTGTAATCATATGCAATTTTTTTTAAATACATACATAAACCTGAATAATAATTCATCAGTTTTGTGTTCATAGTTGTTTATATCATTTGACAGTAAATCTCAACTTCTTAAACCTGAATTGTCTCAAGCTTTTAAAAAAAAAACACACGGTCTGTATAACTGCCAAAGTACCCTGAGGGCTATATTAGCTGCATGTTATTAAGTTAAGTGAAAGTTTCGTTATCGCGTTTGCAGCCAATTGCTTATGTCAGAAAGCGTGTCTTAACGCCATTTTAAATTCATTACTGTAACATTCTTTTCTTTTCTTTTTTTGGGGGGTAGGGGGGGTAGGGGGGGAAGTGTTTCAAATATATACATTTAAATTAAAACTTTTGCCTCATGACATTAGTGTTGTTTGTATTATTAACTAATACCTTGTACACCGAGCTTCTTTTGAAACAAATGTAAAAGACTTCTACAGTTTTTTTAGGAGAAACTTTCCTAATTGCGCCCAAAGCCAATCGGAGCATTTAATATCATTATTGTAACTCTTATAGAGTTAAAACAATATTGTTGCTAGCTTTACTCTTGTTTGAGACCAGCCTTGCCTGTGTATCTGAATGAGGAAAACTTTCGTATCCTATATGTCGGTTGGCGAAAAAATTTTTAAATGGTGCCAAAAGGTAGTTTTAGCATCTTACAAAATTTTTCAAGTGAGCGGTAAAACATGTTTTTCAAATATTTACAAACATACGTTTATTAAAGCATGTTTTTGCACCATCTTAAAAATTTAAGCACGATACTAAAATAAAATTTTATCGCCATATTCGATATTTTAATAAGTAATGAAGATACATAAACAAACTTATTTAACAAACCTAAGAGGCATTTTTGTGATAAATAATTGTTATTCTCAGGGGTGTAAATTGTAAACAATTAATAAACGGCTAGTAAATAATAAATAGCATTTAAAATCTAAAAATGGAGAAGTGGTCCGTATAAAAATGCAAAACATAACATTATAGGCTTGATATATGTAAATCTTTTTTTATTTTTTAATATTTCCGAAGGCACAGATAGAAAGGTAAAAATCTCTTTTCCAAATGCCAAATAGACAATACACAAAATAGAATGCTAAATATACAAAATAGAATGCTAAATATACAAAATAGAAAAATATCTGCAAAAAAATATATTTACATAATACTACATCTGCAAAAAAAAATAAGATTTAGAAAAAGTAAGCCAAATCCTGCAGATCCCAACAATCACATCGAAAAACTTATAACCCAAAGAGAACTCGCCAAATCTTACGGCACAGGAGATGGATTTTCCCCTCTGAATGCTGAATATTAGTTTTGTTTTTCCTTGTACGATGGGTGATTTTAATATAATTGTTTCATTTCACATAGTACATACCGTTTGATATATTGGCACTTTTATGTTATCCTGGCGCAGTTGATAAATCGCCAAATATTGTTCCTATAACATTTTCATATTGAATTCATTTCATTTTAATATAAACCTTCCACTCATTTCATTTAAAGTACATGCCTTTCATTAATCCCATTTAAAATGCTAAAAAGAGAAAAAAAAATAGAAATAATGCCATAAATCGAAACCTTTTATTTAAACACCAAAGAATCATATTTTTTAATTTACATACGCGAAATAAAAAAAGCTGCTATTGCTGAGATTTGCGCCAAATCTCTAATACCAAGTCTACCAAGTTATTGCGGGGTTTTTCTTTCAAACAGAAAAAAAATACAGATTAATTTTCGATTTCTACTAAATTGAAATACATTTTATTGTGCTAAATATTAGTGCGTGCATATTTTTTTGCTCCACGTACTCCATGAACTTTTCAATTCCGATTGTCTACAAAAATCTCCCGCCGGTGAAAATAACGTACGTACAATATTTTCGTGACGTATGTACTTTAATTGTGCTTTTTTATCTATTTTTTAATATAATTTCCAAACGGTTTGACATTTATTCTTGGTAATAAATAGACGTTGTTGTCACCTTTATAGGTACCTGCTGTAAAAATTTGAACGAAATCCGTTAAATATTTTTTGAGTTATGCTTGACGAAAGGTTTTAATATCCATCGTAGCTATACAGGGTGATTCATAAAAGATGGGCAGAACTTTAAGGGGTTATAGTACACTTAAAGACAAATAATATTAAATAGGAGACTAAGGGTCCCAGACGTATTCCCAAGGAGATAGGGGGCATTAAAGTTTAGGGTCCGAAATTTCAAATGATTATAAAACATGGAAAAATTGGTCGATTCGTTTGCGGTTTTTGCAAAAAATTTTCTTTATGCCAGTATTTTCTTGAA
The DNA here is from genome assembly GCA_963931845.1 of Maratus michaelseni. Classification (NCBI taxonomy): domain Eukaryota; kingdom Metazoa; phylum Arthropoda; class Arachnida; order Araneae; family Salticidae; genus Maratus; species Maratus michaelseni. The sequence continues at coordinate 116,283,791 of OZ007593.1, read as the reverse complement.
ATAAAATTTTAAAGTTCAATTTCAAAAAATGCCGATAGGGGGCGCTTTAGACTTTGGAGTAACAAACAACTATTTTTTAACGTTATTTTTTGTATTTCTTTAAATGATTTCGAAAGCTTAGACTTAAACTTAAATTTTGATCTAAAAATCTGAGTCCTAACGAGTAGTTAAGTAGCGTAAACTGAAATTTGAAATTTGAAACCCTTCTCCCCCCAGAACAAAAATCAGTTATTCCCGATCTTTGTGTCGTAGATTAGGCTCTAACTACTGCCGCGTTTTGCTAAAATTATTCTTTATGTCAGTATTTTCTTGAAAATAAATTTTAAAGAAAATTTTCAAAAAATTCCGATAGAGGGCGCTTTAGACTTTGGAGTAACGAACAACTATTTTATACCGTTATTTTTTGTGTCTCATTAAATGCTTTCTAAAGCTTAGACTTAAATTTTCAGCCCAAAATCTGAATCGTTAGACGTGGTTAAGTTTCTGGGGAGAGGGGTTTGAAATTTCTACTCCTGAGCACAGTTCAGTTTACCATGTCCACACATTGTGTGCTGTGATACGAGGTAAAAAGACACAAATTAGGATTATGTTACCAAAGCATATTTATTAACATGTAATCACAATAAATGTTCAAAATTGTGACCACCAGAGGTTATGCACGCAGAACAACGGCGACGAATGGAACGGCGAACATTCGCGAAAACATCAGGCTTTTCGAGCACTTCCCCTACAGCGGCGGAAAGTCTGGCGACCAGTTCCTCGGGGGATTCAATGGGTGTCTCATACATAAGAGCCTTCAATCGTCCCCAAAAAAAGAAATCGAGGGGTGAAAGATCTGGCGAGCGAGCAGGCCAAGCAACAGGACCACCTCGACCAATCCATCTGTTCGGAAATGTGATGTCCAGATAGTTGCGGACGTCTCGTACGTAATGGGCTGGCGCTCCATCGTGCTGGAACCACATGACCCGCCGGATGCGTGGAGGAACAACGTTTAACAGGTCTGGCAGCACATGTTGCAGAAATGTGAGGTATGTTTTACCGTTGAGGCGTTCAGGAAGAAGGTACGGTCCGATTAGGTGGTCTCCGAGGATTCCTGCCCAAACATTGATGGAAAAGCGTCTCTGATGAGCATGTGGATACGTAGCATGTGGATTGACATCCGCCCATACATGTGCATTGTGTGTGTTAAATGTACCTTCACGTGTGAAGGTACATTCATCGGTGAAAAGCACAGTTCGTCCAAAATGTGGATTTAGCGCGTTCTGCTGCAGAAACCAGCGGGCGAATTCAATACGATTTGGATAATCCCCTGGAGACAGTTTCTGGACTCGTTGCACATGAAACGGGAGCAAATGTTCATCCTTCAGTACCCTCCAAGTCGTGGACTGTGAGGTATCCACCTGGCTAGCCACTGTTCGTGTACTTGTACTTGGCTGCGCCGCTACTACATCCAGAATGGCTTCTGCAACAACTACTGATTCGTCCTTTTTTGCACGACCTGCATTCGACCGGGAAGCGAGAAATGATCCCGTCTCACACAACTGTCTGTGCAAGCGCTCGAAAGTTTTGCGGTTAGGCAACCGCCTGTTAGGAAATCGCTCTCCGTACATTCGTTGTGCCTCTGCACCATTTCCATCTGCCGCTCCGTAAATTAAATGCATCTCAGCCTTTTCCTTATTCGTGAAGGGCACCATCTTCCGATTCATTACTACAGCGACTTACACTTGACTCACCGTTCAGTGGTTTTTATGCCTGAATCGTGTCGAAATTTTGCATACGTGTTCTTCTTCTTCCCCATTTGACATTTGCATACTTTCTGTTTCCTTCTTCACCCGGTGACTAGCGTCAGGAATGGAGCTTTAACGTTTGCATGAGCGACGTTTCCAACTGTGCCAGTGCCTTTATGAGTGAATTCCGACTATGCAGTCCTTGACGAAAGTTGTATTTTTGCCTCGTATCACAGCACAGAATCGTTGGGCATGGTTAAGTAGTGCAAACTGAACTATGTTCAGAAGTTGAAATTTGAACCCCCTCCCCTCGCTACTGAACCACGCTCAGCGATTCAGATTTTGAGCTGAAAATTTAAGTTTAAGTCTAAGCTTTAGAAAGCATTTAATGAGACACAAAAAATAACGGTATAAAATAGTTGTTCGTTACTCCAAAGTCTAAAGCGCCCTCTATCGGAATTTTTTGAAAATTTTCTTTAAAATTTATTTTTAAGAAAATACTGACATAAAGAATAATTTTAGCAAAACGCGGCAGTAGTTAGAGCCTAATCTACGACACAAAGATCGGGAATAACTGATTTTTGTTCTGGGGGGGAGAAGGGTTTCAAATTTCAAATTTCAGTTTACGCTACTTAACTACTCGTTAGGACTCAGATTTTTAGATCAAAATTTAAGTTTAAGTCTAAGCTTTCGAAATCATTTAAAGAAATACAAAAAATAACGTTAAAAAATAGTTGTTTGTTACTCCAAAGTCTAAAGCGCCCCCTATCGACATTTTTTGAAATTGAACTTTAAAATTTTATTTCAAGAAAATACTGGCATAAAGAAAATTTTTTGCAAAAACCGCAAACGAATCGACCAATTTTTCCATGTTTTATAATCATTTGAAATTTCGGACCCTAAACTTTAATGCCCCCTATCTCCTTGGGAATACGTCTGGGACCCTTAGTCTCCTATTTAATATTATTTGTCTTTAAGTGTACTATAACCCCTTAAAGTTCTGCCCATCTTTTATGAATCACCCTGTATATGGGGCAAAGTAAAACTGCGCTGTGTATGAGTCTTCGTTGCACTCAGACAATTACTTTTTATCTGTCTATGTATAGAACCTACTAAATATTAAAAATAAACTTTTGTTATTCATTTGTACATTTAATTATAACGTAATAAAATTTATGTTTAAGTTCATTTGTATTTATTTTAATCAGGAATCAGTACACACAAACTATTACTGTTCTTTAAAAAATTACAGATAATTTACAAATTGAGAATTCAGAAATTTTACATTGGATATTCTAAGAAAACTCACTTAGAAACCCATACATTAAATGAATAAAAACATTTCATAAATAATTTTTCATGCAACAGCTAATCCTTATTAGAATTTTTATAGACGTGCTTGAATTTAAGAGTAAGTAGATTTTTATACTAAAATCGAACAGTTTTTTCGAAAATTATTTATTTATCGTCAAGCCCTTAAATGAATCTTTTAAATAGTAGCTTTCTTTAATTATATCCAAGTACAGTTTAAGATAAGAGTATATGTAATTTAATGTCATTGTTTCTTTTAACAACACAAACATTAATCTCTACTACAATGAGATTAATTAATACAATTAAAATAGTCTTTCAAGATCTTTAATCACCAAGATTATCGCTTAATAAAACAAATCTCAAATAAATTCTTTTAAATTAAAATTATCATCCCTAAATATTGAAAATTAGATTTCCTGCTTAATTGTACTTAAATGGGCTTGCATAAAATCTTTTAATTTTTGGGGGGGGGGAGGGGGGGGGAGTAAAAATAAATCTAACTTTAAGATTTATAATATAAAATTTATTGACTTTTTATAATAAGTACAAAATAATTTTATTTCAGTTTTTTCATTGTATGCTTAAATATCCTTTTAATAATTACTTTTCTTCGTTACCGTCTAGGATAGTTTAGATAGTAGTGTATTTAATTAAATTTTTACTTTTATTTTTTTTTTCATTTTACTAACATTAACATTAATCATTACAATGTTGAGATTAAATAAGGAGATTAAAAGAGTTGTTTAAAACATTTTACGGCAAGAACCAGAGTAATAAATAATTTAACGATAAAGAAATAGTAAAAGATTAAAATTAAGTTTTAAGAAAAGGGAGAACATATTATGTTACTGCATTAAATAAAATAAATTCCGGCTATTCAAATTAATTAAAAAAACAATGCAACTGAAATAAATTAAAATAATCATCCACTCAATTAAAACTGATACATTAATTAGAAAAATAACATTTTTCTGTTTCTTAAATCTGATTATTTGAAAAAAAATGCGTTTCTGTTAAGTTTTCATCAATATTTCTTCAAGATTGATAATGCAGCAGTCATAAAGAGTATCTCAAATCTAACACGATGTACAAGTGGAATATTGAACCTAAACTATCTTAATTGTACATTCAGCACGATATCAATAGCTTCATAAATAAAAATTAGCAGTTTGTTTTTTCATTTAGCCGTTTCTCTTTCATTTTTCGGATGTTAATACAAGCTCTCTATGGCGCCCAATTCTTTCTCTACTTTATGCATCAACTAACTTTTATTTAAGTAAATTTAAACTTTAAATATTCCATATGGTAAAGATAAAAAAAATCATATATTTCGACACACTAACAGAATAATTGTCCATTAACAAGGACCGCTGGTTAAGCTCTCCACCTTTAGTTGAACTTTTTACATCGCATTACCGCAAAGTAAAAACAAAAGCCTCAATATTTCAGTCAAATCTATTACGAATAAGTTACACAACATAATATTATAATAATTATATCTTATCCTTATTTCTAACACATATTTAGGGCAATGTTTTAAATCCTCTTGTGTTTTTGTTATTTTATATAAATAAAAGTTGATATTATCGGATTGTTTTCCTTAAACGTGGCAACAATTCTATTTCTAATTTATGCATTGACCTAAAAAAATATCTTATTTTGATTTGTTAGAAAGATAGGTATTCTTGATGTAAAACAGATTTTTTTTCGATCTGAGCATTTCATTTTTCCCCCATCTTAACCTTTATCTATTAAGAGCGGTCTCACAGACCGCTACTTTTTTAAGTCTTCTCAGATTAATTTTCAATTTAACTATAAATACTAGTAGGATTTTGTTTCGTTTGAAGCCTTAGTACTGTAATTAGAGACTTCTGAATAGGGAAAATTTAAATAGAATAATCCTGTACAGATACAGAAACAGTTTTCGGCTATGCACATCTAAATGACTTTCTGGAAGTTAGAGATGTATTTAGACGTTAAATATATATCTTATAGATAAAATGTGACGCATTGCTATTTAGTATAAAAATTAATTTTATTTACATTTAATTTTTTAATAAATAATCTATTAGTGCATTTGGATTTTTTGATTTTACTACTACAAACAATATTCGTATTACAACTCTTATAAAAAAAACTCGCAACTATATAACTAGGATTATCATTGTAAGTACTTTCAAAAAACTTATTCAGAATTTCCAAAACGAAAATAAACTTTTATCATATGGTATAGTAATGAATCTTTACTTTTCGACATGCATTTATATTATTTGACACGTAATTGAAGCCTTAGAAGTTTCTATGAATACATCATACGATAATGAAAGCAAAACTTCTCAAACTTTCGAAAAAGCTCTATTGCTTTTCGAAAGCTTATAATAACTTAAACATATATTAGGTAAAGTTTGTTTTACAATCTAATAAATAGCATGCACGTCGCTAAAGATAGTTCATGTACACTTCATGTTCTCTAGTTTATTTTTATTTTCTTAACTATGGAATACATTTTGTTTCAAAAAATGGACTTTATATTAGTGGAGAAGTTAGGTGTTTGAAACAAATTTATAAGTAAAATATGAACAGTTTTATGATGTTTCTTTTTTATTGTTACTGTGATATATTTTTACGTCAAATATTTCAGAAAATGTTTATTTCCATGATAAACAGTGAAAATGCTTTTGTAAATCGAAAAGAAATATAAAAAATTAAAGCTAAAAAAATAATTTGGATGCGTATATACTTTAATATCCATTTAAATTTCTTAATACAAAATTATGCTATTTTTTATAAAAAATTAATAACTACATTCATAAATATATGTTTAAAATCATTACAAAATCATTACATATACATTAATGAAGTAAATTTCGAAACTCAATTTACCATTCTACAAATTCTTCGTTTGCAAGATCTAACACGGAACTATGATTCGTAATTTCCAAAACTTAATCTATTGAAACCAGAATTCTTCAGTTGGACGGTGATTTTATTTTTGTTGTTGTTGTTGTTTAAATAAATAAATAATTTCTCTGAAAATAACGAAATTTTTTTTTACTATTCTAATCATAAACGGCTTCGAAGTATATGGATTCAATGCTGTGAACAATTAGCTGTAACACATTTTCGTCCGTTTTAATCCAATTTGGGTTATTGTGTTCATTCAACATCGCATAACTAGCTGAGCTAATGGAATGATGCGAATGATTAAATTCACTGTGGGGAGTAAGATTAAAATCATATAGCTACTTGATGAAAAACACTTTTCATGCCATTTTATGCAATTCTTTATTTAATTTTACGAACAGCACTTACTACTTAAGAGCCGACACTAGTCATACGAAGAAACGCGCAAGCTAATGTTAAATCTATGGAAATGTTCTTTACAGATTACTCGCTCGCAGTTTAACATTTTTAATTTTTTTTTTTTTTTTGCACAGTATAGCTGGTCGATCTCTAACGTTGTAAGTTTGTATTTTTTCAAGTTTTGTTGCAGTTTTATTTTATTTTTTTATTTTATTTATATATATATAATAATTTTTTCCCCTTTCTCTCTCTTTCTTTTTAAATGTTCTTCAGGTATGAGTAAATTTGGCTAATTATCATTGAAGCACATGCTATGGTAATTTTATGATTGCACAAGTTAATTATTAGATATGTGGTATTCTGATTACACAATATCATTAATTATCTCTTAGTAGATTTTAGTAGAATGATATTAGAACTTGATATGTTTTTGAAATTCATAGATATTATAATTATATATATATATATACATATATATATATATATATATATATATATATATATATATATATATATATATATATATATATAATGCGAAAACCACATACCATACTTTCAATCCCAAATCTACTGAAGCGGCAGAGAAAACAAACAAATAACCATAAAAATTCGAACTAACAAAACTTTAAACAAAAACTACAAACAGAAAAAACACAACCAATGGAGACAGGCTGCAGGGCTAAAGACCTGCATGCTGGGTTATACCGGCATTACACATGAAACTTCCCCCATGCCTGTCACAACCAAACTAACCGTAGGAAACATTAAACCAAGATGAAAAGAACGACTCAGCCGGACGAAGCTCCTTATAAAACCTACACTCACTTGGCGATATTTTTAATCGCCAAAAGGAGAGTATCACTGTATTCTTTACCTTTGACAAAACTATTCACCAAACTATTTAACAAAGCAATAGGATAACTTTGAACCATTGCCCCATGATAGAGATTTATTATGTCACTCATTATACTATCATGTTTAGAATTTAATTTTGTTATCCTAATTAAACTGTTGATAAAAATATTTCTAAAAATTGAAATATGTACATTAGAATTAAAATTTAATATCTTGATTGTTTCAAATTTGTAATCATTTCTCTTATCGTAAATGCAAGTACGCAAGTCACCCCTCTCGATGTCGATAGCAAGGTCTAGATAATTTACATGTTTTGTGTTATATGAAGTTCTCTTTAATGTCAAACCTTGGGGGTAATAATCAAAATTTAATTCACTGTTGGAATCGTTAATCTTTACCAACAAGACATCATCAATATATCTGAAACTTAAAAAATCCTTGTTTAATGTATCATTAACTTCGTATAAAAATAAATAAATATCTGCAAGTACCGAGCTGCAACTACCCCCCATAGGTATACCCTTAATCTGCTGAAACACATGCTTACCGTCAAATAAGTAATTTTCATTAACTACAAAATTAAATAAATTTATTAAATGATCCAAATCTTTACCCAAAGTATTGTAACGCTTAAAAAAATCAAAAATTTTATTTTTAAGATCTATTAAATCAATGTTATTATATAAATCTTCAAAATCATAAACATATAAACCTTTGATATTACTCAAACCTTTCAATCTATTAAGTAACTCAATATTATTTTTTATAATACAAGTGTTATTATGTTTTAATGCCACATCAAATAAACTTTGCAAAATATCCAAAAACTTTTTATTAGCAACTTCTAAATAAGTTCCAAAACCACATGTAATTGTACGAAAGGCAACAGGGTCCTTATGAAATTTAGGAATCAATACCATATAAGGTAATTCTTTACTACGTTGTGTGTATTTTAACCTTTTGTAAAATGCACCAATTCTTCTTTCTGTCTCTTTTACATTGGTATTTAATAACCTGTAATTATGTTTTTTATTATAACTTTGTTTTAGTTGGTCACTGTATAACTTTTTGCAAATAATTGCAAAATTTGTATTAGCTTTATCTATATAAGTTATAACAAAATTACTCTGTAAATCTTTAATAGATTCTTTTAATGAATTATAATCTTCTATCGAAATCCCACCCGTTTTACCGCAATAAATTGAACTCAAATCCTTCAATACATTATGTTTCCATTCCAAAAAAGCAATTTCCGGCAAGCAAAACTTGTTCATTAATTTATGTATAAACATGTCAACGTTGATTTTTAATCGTTTTTTTATAAAATCCCTAGTATTTATCCTTTTTAAGCGAAATTTTGTACCGTATTGCATATAATTCCTCAATGTTTTGTCCTTGACAATATCTAAATTACCAGTCAATACATGACCGTGATCCACGTCTACGTAATTACTATACCTTGGATCATGACAATGACATAAATTGTTATCATTGTTTCTACCGATTTCTTTTGAAAAATTATTATAGTTAAAAACTGTACGTCCTAAAGGTTTATCATATTTAAAAACCTTGACAATTTCTATGTCTTTATCTGGAAGCAATTCATTGTATTTATTCAATACATGACCTATATTAATACCACGTTTTTTATGTTCCATGTAGTCCATTACAAAATACATACGATTGGCCAATTTATTGTTGTAATTGCATCTCCCCAAATATTGCTCCAAATGTTGTGATCTAATCCTTAACCTCAAAATATCTAAAGCCAAATCAATATTGTAATTACTCTTATATAAATATAAAAAGTTTAACAAATCACCTATAAAACGTTTTTTCACATTAAATATAATAAATTTTATATTTCTTACTATACCATTAAAATCACTCTCAAGAATTGAGCGTTTAATTTCATCTATACTATCATATCCTTTTCCAATTACCCCATGATCCATCTCTGTAATGAATCCATAACTCATGGGATGTTCGATACGTTCGTATATTGAAACATCCAATAATGTGTTTCTTAATTTTTTCATAACGTTAGTTCCATTGAACATAACATTTAACCCGTAAGGGATATATATATATATATATATGTATATATATATATATATATATATATATATATATATATATATATATATATAAGTGGACATTTTCAATTTTGGAATCGGTTTGAACCGGTTCTGAAAGTGAAAGTACAGTTTTATAAAAAAAAACTGGAAGCAAAATAGAAAAAGTAAAAACTAATAACGTTAGGTATCGGCCTCAGCTATCCTATGCAAAAAAATCATTTAAAAATATTAAAATGCGAGCGAGAAATCTGTCAAGAACCTTCCCATAGACTTAACATTAGCGTTCGAGATTCTTCGAATGACTAGCGTAGGCTCTTAAGTTGATTAATCACTTTGGCATTAAAAAAAGGGACATTTTTCAATAGGGATGTTTTCAAAGAGTAAATTCATACTGTGTTTTCCAGGATGTACAACCTAATCGGAAAATGTTTCCTAGAGCGATTTTTCAGGATCCTAGCATTATAAACCCTACCCCAAAAATAAGCTCCACTTCAAAAATAAGTACATCTCATTTTCTTAAAATACCCAATTTCTAACATATAATCCACAGAGTCATCGCTATGATTTATTGTTCGGGGAGAAATCATAAAATCGCCAAGTCAATAATCAGTGTCTGCCAACTTTTAGTCGTCACGAAAACATTTCATTTAAACACGCCGACTATGGAAGGACGAGTCTTTTCTAAACATTAGCCTGTTTTGGAAACATTGCTATAGGAGGAATGCCTTTTGAAGGAAAAATAACCTGAATCATCGTTCTCGTACAAGGAAAACCCTGAAAAAATTGCACAGTCACACCATCTAGACAGAGCTAGAGCTCCTATAGTACACCTTATAGGAGTCTTAGACAGAACCTGTTTCGAAGTCGCGTACATCCACCCAAGCTCCTCTTTTTGTGCTCAGCATTCCTACCACTGGGCTGAGTGGGTTCATATGTTGACTATGGAATGCGATGTGATAAGATGGATATTATTAAGCATCGGCTAGTTTTGGCATTATACTATAAAAGGAATGTCTTTAAGGAGAACTAAGAGAAATTTATCCGAATTATTGTTCGTGTTCAAGAAAAACTCTGAAAACCTTGCACAGTTACCTCAGCCCAAACAGCGCTGGTTTCGAACCCACAAAAATTAGTCCATACCGATTAAAGAAAGAAACCTTTGTTGTGCCATTAATGTATTCTGAAGGGAATTCCATCACTTGATTTACTTCTGCATGCTTTTAGGTGAAAAATAAGACATCAAATACTACCAAATGTTTCATCAACTTAATACATTTTAAAAGTTTAAGTTAAATCTCTGCATCATGGAAAACTCATCATTTGTCAATATATTTTTTTTTCATTTGCTAAAAATGAGTCGCTGTATTTCTCTATTAAAAGTTTTTTTAGGTAAGTATATACGCATTTTAAAACATGTGTGTATGCATTAAATTTTAAAAACAAGGAAGAATGAATTTGCTTATAATGTATGTAAGTATATTGTATTTAAACTGAAAGTACTTTAAAAATTATAAAGTATTTATTAGTATTAAAGATTATGTGGCCGAAAAAATCGTGACAATAAAAGGATTATATATTCATTTTTTTACTATGTAATGAGTCATCCTCATCTGTTAGTACCAAACTACATATTCTGAATTGGATTGAAAAAAGCGTGGTTTATAATAAACTGAGAAACATTTCATCTTTAAAAAGCTAATTGGGGTTTAGCTCACAGGCTATAAAGGCCTGAAACCTAATGTGCCTGCCGGTTCTGTATGTATGTATGTACCTATCTATGTATAAACGTATGTACGTAACGCAAAAACTGTTGATAGAAATAGCCGTTTTGCTTCAAATTTTGTTTATAAGTTTATTGTTATGAGGCGCTTCCCTGATTAGTTTTTGGTGTTCATTGGTTAAGTATAATGGTGGGAAGGGAGCTAATCCCCCCTTAAATTAGATAAATGGGTTTTTCATGCAGAATTATCCGATTTGCTTCATATTTTGTATATAGGTTCATTGTGATTAGGCACTTCCCTGATAAGTTTTGGTGTTCTTTGTTTAAGTAAAGAGAGGAAACGTGTGGGAAACCCCCCCTTAAGTTAGATAAATGGGTTTTTCATGCAGAATTATCCGATTTGCTACAAATTTTGTATATAGGTTCGTTATCATAAGATGCTTCCGTGATTAGTTTTGGAATTTCATTGGTTAAGTATAAAGGGGGTAACGGGAACTGATTTCCCATTAATTTAGATAAATGGGGTTTTCATGCAGAATTATCCGATTTGCTCCAAATTTTGTATATAGGTTCATTGTGATAAGGTGCTTCCCTGATTAGATTTGGAAGTTCATTGGTTAAGTATAAAGGGGGGTAACAGGGGAGCTAATCACCGTTTATTTATTGTCAATTTCTTTATTTTCCGAGGGCATTATTCTTTGAAGTAAGAGTATGATATACAATTAGTGTGAATAGCCTGTGAGCTTAATGCCATCAGTTTAACATTTTCTTTAACAACAGCACTTTTCTTTTTATTTATACATTTACTGAAATTAATACTTCTTTTTATAATACTTATTTTAGCTATTCCAAAAAAAATAACTTTTACTGTTTAATTATCTGACAAAGTAATAAAGATCATTTCACTGCAATCATAAAAACGTTAATTAACTTGAAAAGGAAGCTTCATAGAAATGTTTGCACTTTCTAAAGCAAATTAGAAGTTAATAATTATTAACCAGCTTCATCATCCGACGATCATGATAAATAAAAGAAAGAGTAAGAATATGAGAAAAAAAAGCTAATGAAATATTTCGTGAAATCAAATTCAAGCACTAAAGTAATTGTACTAAAGCTTGCATGTACTGCCAAAGCAATAATATGAATATTTCATACTTTTCTCTCTTTAATTAACTACACTTTTCTATCATTTAGCAGTAAAATTAGTCTATTGTACTTAATTTCTTATTTTTTTAAAACAATTTCGTATTTTTATTTACAGAAAAAAGGTATAAATGAATGCAATTAATTACATTGATGTTTATAAATGAAGAATTTTTAAATTGTTAAATTCATAATATTTGTTATTAAAATACTTCCAAACGAAGAAACGTTGTAGTGTCTAATTCTCTGACAAAATAACAGAGAAAATCTCATCTCGATCATAAAAAACATTAATTAACTTGGAGAGAAAGCCTGAAAGATATATTTGCATTTTCTAAAACAAACTCGAATTATCAACCAATTTCATGTTCCGTTTGTAATGATAAAAAGTAAGAATACAAAAAAAATGCTAATGAGGTATTTCGTGAAATCAAGCTTAAACATTCCAGTAATTGAAGTAAAGTTAGCATGTACGAACAAAACAATCATGCTATGCCTTCATATTTTTCTCTCTGATTAATTTTATTTCTACATCATTTAGCCCCAAAATTACCCTATTGTATTTAATTTCTTAATTTCTTTAAAATACTTTTACATTTTTAGAAAAACGACTTATGAAAAATTACAATCAATTTAGTTGTTATTTTTAAGTAATAATTTAAATTCTTAAATTGCTCACCAGTTTGTTTATATTTTAATACTTTATTAAATATCGTTGCTTTGGACCAACAAGATTCTAATTGTCAAAATTGACTAAAATGAAATTATGGCATTTGCTGAGTGTACAGTACAGCACAGCACATTCTGAAGTAAATTTAGAGAGTCAGCGAATTTGACAAAGTTTTAACTATAACGTTGCGCATAATAATAAATGTGTAATCATGTAAAATGTTATCGTTGAAAGAGTATATAAATGCGCAAAAACATATCATTTATTCATATGTTTCATTAAATATAGTTATACATTTATTTTCAATTGTGGTTCAAAAATAATTCATGTATATTTTTGCTGCGAAAAATCCGTATTTGCCCGGAATTAGAACTCAGAAGAAAATTCAGAAAGACAGTACACTGCCGTTTGCGAAAGGAATTAATTTATCTTATTACAAATTTTAACGGAAAATGTAAGGGTTTTTTTTCTCGAAAATTCCTGGATATTGCACTTTATGGATTTTATAAGTTTATGCACTGACTGTAATCTATTCATACACAATCGTTCACCAAATTCTCTTTTTCCGACCTCAGAAGCCCCCCCCCCTCCTCCCCTTGTTAGGGCCCCATTCCTTTCTTCAGCTAGTCTATTTATTATATGTTTTACTACATCAACCATACTGTTTTAAGCTTATGTTTTCTCGAGACTTATAAACACACAATATATGAAATTAATGGAAAAAATTATAATTTTTATTTTGAAAATTTTATAAGTGTCAAAATCAATTTCAAAATCTAATTCAATACTTAATTTTTATCTGCAAAAATTAGACTTTCCAATTGTAAATTTTTTTAATCCTGAGATTTTAAGATTTATATCGTATATAGATAAGTTTTTAGATGTAGAATTGAAAATAAATAATAGTGCTTAGTTTAAGCAAAATTAGTTTTATCCTGCCTCCTCTCCACTAACTTAAAAATTAATTATTATTACTAAATAGATATCATACAGTGAAATACTTCGAAGAATATCTCGAACTTTAGAATTGTCTCTAAAAATATTTCCTTTTTAGATAATGAAAAAAAGCATTTCATTTTATAATTTGATTAAATTCATTTGAATTAAGTTTGAATATACTTGAAAACTGAAATAGATTTTATTTTTATTGTTTCAAGGATAATGAATAACTTACTACAATGGTATTTCAGTCAAAATATGTTTTTACTAGATTTTCGGAATCCTTAGAAATGCAAATTTCTTTTAAATAAATGTTCCGTCGAAAACAAACAAAATTACGTTTCACTTTAATCAAACTGCCCATTCTTTCATTTAATTAGATCAATTAATATTAGAAAGGAATTCTAAAAAAAGAAAACAAATGAAAAATGTATTCTGAATACGAAACTTCTCTTGTGTATTTCTCAAATATCTTTCTTTTAGTGTTAACAAAGAGAAATTAAGAAAGAAAACGTGTGTTTGTAGGGTAAACAAATGGAATTTCAAATGTAGATGACTGAACATAAAATTAAGGGAAGATTTTTAATTCTTCTAGTTTTCTATTACTGTTAGATTTTTCGTTATTGTTATTAAAGAAACTTTACCCTTGAATTTCGTTTTGTATCATCAAAAAAAGGTAAAAATTGGCTGATGCAAGCTTGGCCCGTAATATTAGTACAGAAGAATTCGCTTTTTTAACCCTTTGTGTCTCAACAAATTCGATGTGAAAAGTATTTACTCAGATGTTAAAATTCATGATTGTAAATATGTAAAAAATAATTTTAAAAAATTTATAACATATTACAAAATATTATTGACTAAAAGGTACTTTTTTCCCATCTGTAATAAATCAAAACGTGCACAATTCTCAGATATATTTTAAATTTTCTAATACAAAATTGTAAAGTATACGAACTTACATTTGTAAAAAATCTATTTTTGGACAACTCAAACCTTTTTAATTTGACAAAATTCACAAAGTGCACTTTCGCAATAACGATGGGAAACTGCTCAATTTATAAATAAAACTTTGGCATGAAAAATTAATTCAGTATCACCCTCTGTTGAGAATTCTGTGAACAATTTATATTAACTGCTGTGTTGGAAGATAGCAGCAATAGATGAAATCGTCTTATCCCTTTCCGGCACAGTGGTCCCACTCCGGGCACACCTAATTTTAATTCCAAACTTGCATACAGCACCAAGAATATTTTAATAAAATTTTGTTTCTACAATGAAAGCTTAAAATAAGGAGTTCTTATTTTCTAAAAAGTTTGTAAATTCCGGTGTCAGTCAGTCATTTCTCATTTTACGTACAGAATTTGTCTGTGCCATGAAGGGTTAAAGCCCACTGCATAAGTAACATTCACTTTTTGAGTGTTCCGTTACTTTAATTGGGCTCTAGGTACAAGGTCGGTTGAATAATGTTGGTGTTCCAGAGCGATAACGTTATTCATTGTTATTGAATTGGAGAAAAGTTTTCAACAACCGGGCGAATGTTGAAGGGCGTGTGTGAAACAAGACGGGTGGCTTGAGATGAGATCGGGCTCTTTATTTTGGGAGGGCCTAGTCCGAAGATTTTTAATCTGAGCCTGGCATATTTTGTGTTCAGAACACGATCCCGTTCCCGGTCGATATCGAAAATATGTAGAGGAAAAATAACTTTTAAATTGTGACCATCAATCATATTATGACAATTGAAAAAAAATTAAAAATGCATGGTTTATTTAAGATACATCTCCGTGTTTGTTTGCAACAAGTGCAAATCAAACTAAAGCAGATAATTGCTGTCTTTATCTAGATTGCGCCATTTGCCAAAGAGGGCGTTAGGACCATTGGATATCTCTGTCAGAAATGTAAAAAATCTCAATCCTTATGGAAAAACATTGTACAGCAACATTGAACTAAGGTAGAAAACATGAGTTCTCTTATTTCTTAATTCAGAATGAGTCTTTAAAACGAATTGAAACGGATAAAGGGTGGGGACGACAATGCACGACTGCATTTTAGTAACAACGACCGTGCAAAATCTTTCAGGGTCGGATAGACAATTTTTTTTTACGTTCCACCTACGATCCTTATTAATTATTATTACTAAATAGATACCATACAGTGAAATATCATGTGTATAATTTGTAAATCGGTTTTATGAGAAAATACTTTAAGTGACTTATACTGCATGCCTATTCTTCACATAACAATTGATAAGTTTTTTTTCCTTTTTTCAATTTGCAAATAAATTAAATATTGAATCTGAGCCTGCCCTTGCTTATCAGGCTTTTTCATCTGTAAGGGATTGGTATAGGTTATATTTGCTTGATGTTCCAGAATGAATTTTAACGAATTCATTCCAGAAACTATCTTACGCTAGTAGTACACAAAAAAATCATTATTAATTTGAAATGGGGAATGATTTATTAAACACGCTGCATACACTCGCATATACTTTTGTGTGACCATCCAGAATTCTTTTTATTTTTGTTAACAGAGTTAGGTATATTTTATTAACTAAGAAATTGTATTATTTTTTGACAAGAAATAAGCCTTAAAAACTGAATGAATCCTTTTATTTTTACTGTTCTTTTTTATTGTTCAGAAATTTCTGATTAAACATTCTTAACAAAAATAGTCGCCAATTTTTTTTTTATCTCTGTGTCCGTGAAAAGAAAATTTCAATACAACTTCCTTTATTTTGTAATTTCCTGTATAACAAAAACTATTGCTCAGAATTATCATATTTATATGAGTTACTGTAATTTATTGGAAAGGAATTCCAAAGTTCCATTTAATTAGAAAAATAATGTAATTTATGTAAAAACTATATGTTTAAATACGAAATTCAAAAATGTATGTTGTTTACAGGAACATAGACTTTTATTGTTGTTAATATTGTTGTTGTTGTTATCTGCAAATTAAAATCGTTATAAACACTTACACATCCATCATAGTGTGATGGGCAGTGAATAACATGCAATCATTTTCATTGAAGTTTAAAAAATAACTTTTTAAGAATAAAGTTAGTCTTGATTATATAAATGAAATTATAGCAAAATTATTTCGTGAGTTCTTTGAATATTATTAATTGTTTGTAAAGAAATTGTAAAGTTCTTGGATGTAAGGCCCATTCTTTGGGTTTTGTCACAAAATTCTCCAGTTATTGGCAAAATGTTCTAAAAGAAACCCGCTGAAATAGATGCATACAGTTTTCCTGACGATAACTAAAGCTCAGCATAGATTTTCACTTAGTTCAGATATTGTTTATGTCTCGTTGTTTCTCCTGAACTCAGGTATCCAAGAACTTGGTTGAGTGAGAATGATTGAGAGCCTTTCTCAACTACGTAAAGTTTCCGTATAAAATATACCTGCAACAGTTTTCAATCCAGAACCCTCTCTTAGCTCTTTACTGAGCCAATACGTTATTCCAAAATTTCTCCGGAAATATAAAGGGGAATCCTCATTGAGCTGTTACCCCTATCCAGGATTTATCTCTGTCTAAGACTCCTTGATGCCTTAATTAATTACTTGTGATTAAATATAGGATGTACTAAACCCGACCTATCCGAAAATGAGAAAATGATATCATTCGCAAACTCTATCATCATTGGTTGAAGAAGAGTTAAACTCCGTCATTTGAGAGAGTTCCATCTTCTACACCGCCGACGCCATGCTGATAGAAAAATCTATCTCACACGTAGACATTTCTGCGACTTTAATATGTTAGAAACCTTTTAAATGGAAGATTGGTTATGATAGATTATGATCATAAAGATTCCCCTCGAAGGTGTCACTCGGACCACCTACAAAGAATTCCTTATCACGCTGTCTCATGGTCAGGTGTTTTTATCGTTTCTGTAAAGATAGTTTCGTTACAACATCCGTCCCTCAAGATGATTCTTTTGGGAACAACACGAAAATTCCCATGAACAGTAAAAACACATTAGTACACTCCAATACCTCATAATGGCAGATAAATTGGGATACATTTCCCCACAATATGAAATACCACTATTAGT
Organism: Maratus michaelseni; assembly: GCA_963931845.1. Lineage (NCBI taxonomy): Eukaryota > Metazoa > Arthropoda > Arachnida > Araneae > Salticidae > Maratus > Maratus michaelseni. Next base: position 116,265,990 of record OZ007593.1, on the reverse strand, counting down.
TAAACAATGGCTTTACACTGGGAATAATTGCAATAAAATTCCATTGTTTCAGAAATATTGCTTTTGTTTTCAACATATAGTAAAACCTGTGATAACTGAATCGCTAAGAATCAGAAAAATATTCCGCTTTAGACAACTTTTCGCCTTAACAGTTAATATTCTATGGTATTCCCGCTGTCGGGACAATGTAATTTTTCCGTTAAAGACAGAATTCTGTTATTGGATTATTCTAACATCATAGGTTTTATTGTATTTGGAATGAAGCGCCAAAATTACAGAAATATTTTTTTTTTTGTAAATATTGGAAATTAAATTACGAAGTATTTCTTGTCAACACTGGTATACAAAATATATACACTCTAATAGCTGAGCAGTATTTCATGCTAATGTTACCAATGTTGTGCAAGCTATAATCAAGATATCGCTAATATTGGCCAATATATGGTCAATATAAACAATACAAGACCAATATTGTTCTACTGCTGCGGGGGGATAATAAGTTGGTAGATAACTTTAAAACTTCAGCAACTTCCCTTTTTGCGCATTTCCAACCTCTAAATTATTTTCATAAGCAACTTTGATTCAATAATCACACTACATCAATACATACATCAATATATGGTTAGCAAAACGTTATATTCTATTTTGTGAAGATTGTTTAGAATTTATGCACATTTTTTTCTTTATAAATAAAGACTGAAACTTTAAATTAAACATTCGAATAGACTAGACAAACTACACAATTTTTGTACTTTTGAAGCTCTATTACCTCTTTGGAAGTCATATGTATGTGATGTATATGTTGACTTTATCTTCAGTTTTCCTACATTAAAGTAATGACGTTTTATCAAAACATTACAAAGGTCTTTGAATTAATGTGAATGATTCTATATCTATGCTATCAAAAATCCGAAAGGACTTTCCGTACATCCAGAAAACCAAAAATTTTTGATATTGATAGTTTAATAAATTTAATATTTATTATTACGTATAATTTCATACTCCATGAATATTAATAAAAATGTTATTTATTTTAATGTGCATGTAAGAGAAATTTTATAAAATAAAATTTCTCGAATTATTTTTTTATTAAAATTCATAAATTTTTCTTATGTTTTATGAAGATAATTAAACGTAATTCTGGGTTTAGTCTGAAAATATTTCTTTACTTCATTAGTTGCTACAAAGACTGCCACATTTTTTAAAAGGAAATTGAAAATTCATCTTCTGAGAGTTTCTTAAACACAAAGGGGATGTTTGGCAACTCAAATAAATACAGAGAAATTCTGTAATATATCGATAATTAAATTCTTTAGTGTTTTATTCTTCCAGTGCATTTTTTTATTCAATAAGCGTGTATCTAAAGACGAGGCAAAAGTTTGATCCCACGAGAATACCAGATAAAGTAAATCTCTTTTCTAAAACACATTGATTTTATGTTCCATGAATCTGATACGATTAAGGACATAATCTTAGGAAGCTGCTGGAAAAGGAGTGCCAAAAATATGTAAGATTTTGTTTTAATGTATTTTTCCATACTAACAATTATAATATTCTGAAAGCATTATATGTCCATTGCACCTAGTTATTTTTATATTAGAAATTACGATTATTAAATTGAAAAGATTTTTTCTATTATATAAGCTATATACGTCTTTTAGCTTTTTCCTTAAAAAGATTTTTTTCTCTGAATATTCCGAAATTTAAAAAAATACTATTTATTTTTAAATATATTATATACCTTTTTTAACATATTTAAATACTTAATAGCTATTCGTAAAGATGTTTAGTTTACTTTGTATCCATGTGGCACAGGAGTAAAATAAAATAATATGTCTGAACTAAACTTTTTATTAATATTTATAAACTATGCTCATGTTTCAAGAAACTGAAAATGCGTCTTTTGGGAACTTGTTAAACATAAAGCGCATGTTATACAAAAAAAAGTGGCCCACTCGAATAAATATGACGAAACTGGTTTTAGATGTCGATTAACTCAATGCACCAGTGTTATATCCAGCCAGTGATTTTTTTTTTCTTCAATAAGCATTTATATAAGGACGAGAAAAAAAACGGACCGCATGAGAATAGCAGGTAAAGTAACTATCTTGTTTTCAACTGGTCGATTTTATGTTTCATGCATATGAAAAGATTAAGAAGAAATCTTTGCAAAGCTATTGAAACAGTATGTGGTGAAAAAATAACGTAATATTTTATTTCTAATGGATTTCTGTAAGTTATAGAAAATGGTCTTAAAATGTGTAAAATATGCTTTCTTCAAAACTTATAAATATTTTTCGATAACACAGTGTGGCTTCTGAAATAAAAATATTTTTGTTCCAGATAAATCTATTAATTCAAATTTTCTAAAAGTCTTTCTCTTGGTATTTCTTGAAAAATATAACTTATTTTTGTTAGACGTATGTGAACAAGTTCATTTGACAGAAAATTGAAAATTCGTCTCTCGGGAATTTGACAAATATAAAGTGGATGAAATAGGTTCGCTTTTAAAAGTTTGACCACGCTATTAAAGAGGAGAAACTTTATCCTATGACTGAATACTAAAGTCTTTTATTCTATAACTTATGTTTTTTTCATTAAGTACATAAGTAAGCACAAGGGAATATTTTGTCCCCGTCGTCAGGAGAGCAGATAAAGTAAATCTCTTGTTTTAAACATCAATTCTATGTTCCATGAATCTGAAAAGATTAAGAAAAAAACTTTTGGAAGCTTTTAAAATAAGATATGGTGAAAGAAAATACATAATATTTTATTTTTTATAGACTTCTGTACATTAAGAATAAGTCTCTTTAATAATGTACAAATTACATCATCTTCGTTATATATAGATATTTTCAGATTCTAAATTTGTAGCATTGAATTTATTTTATTTCATAACAATATGCATTTAATTAGGGAAGAGAGCTTGGTTTGTGTAGCAATCCGTTATATTTTATTTTGTGAGCTGTTTAAAATATATGCAGATTTTTTTTTCTAAATTAGGAAATAAAGTACTGAAACTTTAAATTAACCATTGGAATTGATTAGACAAATTGAAAGAGCGTTCTATCTTTAAACAGTCCTGAAATTATTGATATAACAAAATAAAAGAATCACCACATTTTTGTTTCGTTTAAAAACATGTCAGGCTAACATTTCTCAAAATTTAATTTCGCAACTGTCAAACTTCATTCTCTGAACAAATTTCAGCAATAAATCCTGTTTGAACAAGAAAACGGATGAAAGCAAATTTAGGAGAGTGGAACTTTATTGTATTTATATTCAAATAGTAAATAAAACAGTTAGAAAGAAAAATATTTATCGCATTTTCAAAATATTTTAATTTATTTTTAAATTTTATTATACTCAGTGCTTTTAACCCTCTAAGTGTGTGGAACGTAATATTCCGTTCACTAAGCTCCAGGTTTCACTGCAATGTTTGCAATGTTTAAGATAATATAATTCTATAGATTTAATGAATTTTCAAAACATTGAAGAATGATTACTACTCTCAAGGGTTACATTCATATTTGTAATTAAGTTTTATTTATAATGCTGAAAGAATCATATTTTTTTAGCATTTAAAACAAAATGCAGAGAAAACAACATTACAATTTTACCCTTTTTCAAAACGCTCAGAGGGTTAAAAGTAAATGCAACTGTGAGTAAATTCATCTTAACTTTCTTTTTAATCACTCTGATTAAATTTCTGTAAGTAATGTACAATATTTGTTTACAACTTTTTTTGACTTACAGAACTATTTTTAGTATAGATTTCTATAGCGGATCCAAGTAGCACAGATTATTGGCCCATCGACGGCAGTCTGTAGAAACCGTTCGAAAATGGTAGGTTTGAGAATGGTATAGTTGGGATATGGTTAAGAAATGGTAGGGTACAGAGGCCCTTCGGGGTTAAAACACATTTAATCAGTATTCTGAGTAGTTAACAGTAAAACAACTATTGATCCTTTGTTGGCAAATGTTTCGTTGGCCAATGGTATGGCAAAGTGACTATTTCTTAATGTGATACAACGCGGGACAACAAGTACAGAACATTGGTCCAACAATTTTGTCTACTTCGAGAGCCAATTAAGTCTTCCACCCAGTGTTTTAGAAGTCAATGATGTTTAAAAGTAATGTTATGAAAGAAAGGAAAAAGGGATATTTAGTAACATAACCATAAACAGTTGTTTTTGAGTCATTTAATTTCACTGAAATCTCGTGAACTACTCGTATTATCTGCATATCAGTGTATATTGGTGTATGTTGTACGGGAATTACTCAGAATGAAATTTTGTAAAGCAACTCTACCGAGTGTGTTCTGTTACTATCTCAGTAACTACATGTTTGTTGTGCTTCTGAGAAAATATAAAATCGCACATCCCGACAAATTAACAGATTAATTCTGTATTAAGCTGGACCTCAAGTGAAGCACATAACCCGCGATTTATTTTCAAATCATATTGTCACACACTGAAATCAAAACTCCCATTTTCCAGCCATATCTAATACATTTTGACGGAAATTTAATTATTTAACAACTTTATCTAACTTCTAATATATATTGAATTTAACGTTTTAAAGAATTTCATGTGTTTTGTTCCTTTTAAGGAACTGAAAATAGAAATTTTCGAAAGTTTTAAAAACGCGAAAAAAGTTATGTTTCTAATTTATGCATTGACATAGAATTCCTTATTTTGTTTCGTTAGGGAAGTAAGTATTCCTGATATATAACAGATTTTTGACAATCTGAACGTATCATTTTCTTACCATTTTAAGGTTTTTCACGTACCAATAGTTTAGTACAGCAAGTATGCGCCAGAGAAATCTGGCTTAAAGCCTAGGGTCCAGCTGGCTTCTGGATGTCTGGTTCCAGAAGTTGCTGGGGGACACTGGCTCGCCCCACGTGTAGCGCGGTGGTTCCTCTTTGGGAAAGGGTTCCACCGTCGTATGCTGTCGCAGCGATCAAGTCATCTATCAATTGGGAAACGGGGGTGATGCGCAGGTGACTGTGCCTCTCCCGTTTGTAGAGCACACACGACTCATCTGTTCGTGCTCGTTAAAATTTCCTCAGAACCTGGTTACGGCAGTGCCAGTTTTACCATCATAAGTTTATTAATCACTCCCACATTAAGCACTGGGGAATATTTAAATAGGGATGTTTTCAAAGGGTACTTAGACTTTTTCGAAACTCTGACTGTTTCCGGAGGCATGCATCTTTCTATGGAAGACAGATGCGAATGTTTCTTTTGGCACACTCTCTCTCTTAGGCTTTGTTTATATCTGGATTTTAATAATCCCCAAACTCGTAAATCATTCACCTGGCATTTCTTTTCCATAGGTTCTGTTTTCATCAACAAAAAAGGGGAGTCTCAACACAAGAAATATATGTCACTAAACATGTCAGAGATCTCTTCTTCTGACTTCTGACCTCTATACAATTTTCGGAAGACTGACCACATGAAAAAGATCTCCTGACTACATGAAAAGTACCGTTTAGCAAAAGCGTAGTCTTTTTTAACCTTTAGACTGCTTTCAGAAGTTAGCATTGTTCCACTCTAGATTTCTTCCAGTGAATTGTCCTTGTTGTCTACTTCTGTACAACTTTTTGCCACTACTACTTTGATTCCCCTAGACCTTAAAGGTAGACGCCTCCCCGTCTGTAACAAAGGTATGTGATTACTCTTTTCCTCATTCCCACGACGTCCTTAGTAATGCAAACTCTCGTAGAATGAGTCGTCTATCTTTGTCGAAGATCTGTAGATGACAGTGCCTGGTGTTGCAGCAGTGGCTTGAAAATGGAAGCGGCTTGAAGCTTTTGCGCGACCGCCAAATATTGTCGGCGGTGGAAGAGAGAGTGGTGAAAAAATATTGATCTTGTGAACATCCCATATCATTTTAATACATGTGACGTGGAGTGGAAGAAAATTACCATTAAAGACATTGCGAAAGTAGCCTTAATCTGCTATCAAGTGTGTAATGGACAATAAACCTCTAAGAAAAGTTAAAGTACACTGAAATCAACGGATGTTATCTAACAACCTAATCGGGATATACACACTGAAAGCTTTTAAAGAAAACAAAATTCATAAAGGGGGAACGCAAAACCATTAAGACACATTCGCACCCGATGGCACTCGAACCCACAATCTTCGGCTCCGGAGGCCGACGCCTTATCCATTAGGCCACGGGTGCTCATGTGTGCATGTTGTTGTAGCAATATTTAGACAAACAATAAATATAATTTTAATTTAAAAAAGTGAAATAATATTTAAATATTAAGGATGTTATATGATTTTAAAGACTCCATGCATAGAAATTTAAATGACATAAAAGGAAAAATAATTATGTTTATATTTTTCCCATGCAAATAATCAAATGCACTTAATGTGTTATATCATCTAAAATTTTTATTCTGACGAGAAAGTATCGTATATGAAATTATGAAATAAATATTTCAATCGTTTACCTAGCAAAATCCACTGTTCCAATATTATTTTTCTTTATTTCTTTTTCACATCCAATTAAATTTCTATTTTATATTTAGATACATCATATCAGAAAAAAATATTTTGAATCAAACATATACTTTAGAAATTACAAAATAAAGTTTTGAGCTGTGTTCTTTGATAAGATTGGAAATTAATACTTGCATTGGAAGTTAATATTTATTGCACACATACTGAATGTAAATGATTTTGTTATTATCTCTTTATATAATAATAAATAGCTTCAAAAGGCTTTCCATCGTGATATTTGCAATCACAGGGACAAACACTGTACTTATAGAAATTTATTTCTGTGTCAAATAAGTATTATAACATACTAATTGAAACTTTAAGAAAACATAAAGTTTATTGAATATATATTAATTTTATTTATTATAGAAATTACCTTTTATTAATTTTTTGTTTGTTTTTGTTTTTTCATTACCTATAGCAATTTTTGATAACTTATTAATGCTTAAATTAGTTTCAATGATTTCATTTGCTAAATTTTGATAGAACAAGTTAGACATGACCAATTATAGATATCATTTCGGGTTATGAATTAATTTCATTTGTAGTATTCATATACTAACACAAACTAAAAAATATTTAATATCTATAAGTGTGAAAAGTCTTAAAACATATGTATGCCTTTTTGAGAAATTTGTTTCTAAATTAAAATTTCTGAACTAAATGTTTTTTTTCCGAAAATGTATTCGAATTATAAATATTTTAAATAAAAAAATATTTTTATTACGATATTTGTAATTAGAATATATGCAGATATTTTCCTCTCATATTCTCTTCAGCGTTAAAGAAAAACTATAATGAAACGCTTAGTGAAAATATATAATTACTTTTTATCTCTCTATGCGTAGAGCTTACTAAATATTAAAAATAAATTTTTGGTATTCATTTGTACCTTTAATTATAATGTAATAAAATTTATGTTTAGTTCTTTTGTATTTATTTTAATCAAGAATCAGTACATCTGTATACACTAACTATTATTGTTCTTTAAAAAATAACTGAGCATTTACAAATTGAGAATTCAGAAATTTTACATTCGATATTCTAAGAAAAATAATTTAGAAACCCATACATTAAATAAAGAAAAACGTTTCATAAGTTCATTTTCATGCAACAGCTTATTATTTATTAGAATTTTTATAGAAGCTTTAGAGTTTAAGAGTAAGTAAGTTTTTATACTAAAACCTAACAGGAGATAAGAGTTTCTCTGAATATTAGATGCAAAATTTTAGATTTATCGGGAAAATGCAAAGTTTACTAGAGTTTTACGATGAAGAAACTTGCAAAAACATCTTGAAAATTTTAAGATTTTTTAATTTTATGTGTAGAGTTTATAAGATATAAAAAAAAAATTCTAAGAATGTCTCAGAAAACTTAAAAAATTTAAAGATAAAATACATAGTCCTATAAATAAATTATTATAAGTGAGAGGAAATTTTGAAAAAAAAATTCAAGTACATTACCTCAAATAATGTTATCTATCTAAAATTCATTATTACCTTAAAACATATAGTTTATATTTTAACGTTTAAAAAAATGTGATGCTGAAATACGTGTTTCCTTGTTATTAATTAAAACCTTTAAAACTTTTATTAATTAAAGCCTTTAAAATACTTTTTTTCATATATTCAAGTACTAATCATTTTTCTTCACATAAACATAAAAATCGAGCTTTAGTATACTAATCAAGCAAAAATCCAAAGTTTTTTTAAAAACTCTCTTCAGACATAAATAAATTTAATTTAATTGAGGTTGATTTTTAATAACTATTAATTACTATCAAATGTTTCAAGAAAGTTAAAAAGAATCTCTGAAAATAAATAGTTTTCTTGAAATACTGTACGTAAGTTTTTTTATTTATCGTCATGCCCTTAAAAGAATCATTTAACTAATAGCTTTCTTTAACTATATCCAAGCATATTTTCAGATAAGAGTATATTTAATTAAATGTCATTGTTTGCTTTAACAATGCAAACAATAATCACTACCACAAAGAGAATAATTAATACAATTGAAACACTCTTTCAAGATCTTTAATCACCAAGATCATCATTTAAATACTTTAGTGATAGAGTGAAAATAAAAGTAAAAAATTAATAATTTAAGATAAGAATAAATATAACATTTTTGTGTAGAATCAAATAAATTTTTCTCATTTAGATAATATAAAATAAACAAATATTAAATAATTTTTTAACTAAAATTATCATCCTTGTAACATTTTTATGCAGCATCAAAAAATTATTTTACTCATTTAGATAATTTAAAATAAACAAATCTCAAATACATTCATTTTAATTAAAATTATCATCCCTAAATATTGAAAATTAGATTTCTTTTTAATAGTACTTAAATAGGTTTGCATAATATCCTTAGATTTTGGGGAGGAGTAAAAAGAAATCTAATGTTATTAAGATTTATAATATAAATTTATTGATTTTTTTTTATAATAAGAAATAAGTCATATTTATAATGTAGGTTAAATGAAAATAACGAAAATTACATTTTGAAAATTGCTTGATTTTCATTGAATTATAGTAAAATATTAAAATGAAATTTTCGCAATGAAATAAACATTTTCATTAAAATCATTCTCCCAGGTTGCGATATTTCATTATTTGATAGTATGGCTCCGTAAATGTTGAAGCAGGGAGAATGCGAAAAATCTGAAAATGACGTCTTTTAACACAATTATAGAAAATTACAAGATGTTATCAGAATTTTGTCGAAATATGTTTTACAAAAACACGTTCTAATCAACTGCAATTATCTTTCTCACTTATTAATGCGTATTAATAACTCTTATAAAATTAATCTGAAATAAACTAGCCGCTGGAACCAAATGTAAAAATCAGATACGCGTTAAACATAAAAGCTCTATGTTGATACCACGTTTTATTGAAATATGTTACGCCAAGCTCATACCAACTGCAACTGAAATTTTGACTTATTCACAAACTTTAATTACCCTTTATATTTAATGTTAAGTGGAAAGCAAATAACAATTAAATCATACATCTCCAGACTGGCATATTCTGTTTACCATACGAAAAGTTATTCTGTCTGAGTACCCTAAAAAAGTATAACAATTAAAGAAAAAGAATGACCTTTAATAAATGTTCAAAGAGAATTAAATTACTTTTTATGTATAAATTAATATATCTGAGACGAAAGGGAAAAAAATAAGGCTAAAACAATTTATTTTTTCTTACTACTTTTATTAAGGATTTTTCCTTTTAATGACATTCTATAGATTCAGAAGCAATTCCATGAAAATTAAGTATAATTTTTAGTAATACAAAATAATTTCATTTCCGATTTTTTATTTTATGCTTAAATATCTTATAATAATGACTTACCACCTATGACTTACCACTTCATTACCACCTAGGATAGTTTTAGATGGTAGTGTATTTAATTAAATTTCATCTTTATTTTGTTTTTCATTTTACTAACATTAACATTAATCGCAGCCATGTTGAGATTAAATATGGAGATTTAAAAAGATGTTTAAAAAATTTACACGCTTGAACCAGTGTAATAAAGACTTTAACGTAAAGAAAAACTAAAAATTTAAAATAAAATTTAAGAGAAAGGAGAATATTATGATAGTGCATTAAATAAAATAAATTTTGGCTGTTCAGATTAATTAAAAGAAAGAATGCAACTGTAATAAATTAAAATAATCATCTATGCAATTAAAACTGATATATTAATTTAAAAAAATAATAATGTGTTTTTTGTTTCTTAAATCTGTTTCTTATTTGAAAATCTTTTTTAAGTTTCTGTTAAATTTTCATCAATTAGAATTGGTAATGCAGCAGTCATAATTAGTATCGCAAGTCTAATATATTGTATAAGTGGAATGTTGAAATTAAACTATTTTACATATGCATTCAGGACGATATCAATAGCTCCCCTAATTCAAAATAGCACTAACACTTATGCAAGTAAAGTTAAAAATTAAATATTCCGTATGGAAATAGAAAATATATATATATATATCCATATATTAACTGAATAATTATCCCTTAACAAGTACCGCATGTTAAGATCTTAACGTTTGGTTGAACTTTTTACATGGTATTGTGTCACACAGTGAAAACAAAAACCTCGATTTTCCAGTCAAATCTATTACGGCTAAGTTACAACTTAATATTGTAATAATTTTACATAACCTTACTTCTAACATATATTTAAGGTAATGTTTTAAAACCTCTAACATGTTTGTTGTTTTAAATAATTGTTATAAATAAAAGTTGATATTTTCGAAGTTTTCTAAAAACGTGTCAAAAACTTCTAATTTATGCATTGACCTAAAGAAAATATCTTATTTCGATTTCCTAGAAAAGTAGATAAACTTGATGTAAAACAGACTTTTACAATCTGAACGTATTAGTTTCTCTCCATTTTAAATTTTGACTGTTATGAGCGGTCTCACAGACCGATACTTTGTGAAATTGTGTTTCATTTAGAGCCCTAGTACTACCGCTAAAGACTTCTGAATAATTGAATTTTTATTTTAATAATCCTTTACAGATTTTTTGGTACAGAAACAGTTTCCTATAAGTTTATAGAGCTTAGAACAGAACAATTTATAGAACAGTTTATAGAGCTTAGATAAAACAGAAAAATTACACTGTCCTGTCAGAGTGAATATCATACAATTACACATATAAGACGAAAAACTGTCTAAAACTGGATCTTTTTTTGAAATTCACAGATTCCACTCTATATATTTTTTAAAGAAAATAGAAAATATTTAATAAGTTTGCCAACTAAGTTTGTGTTTTTGCCAAATCTAAAGAAATTTATCAACTATACGTTACGGAGCCTTTCTCCAGTTCCTTTCTGAAGGCATCCTGATTCCTCCAGACTTTAAATATGCACTCAATCACGATGAAGCATGTAACCAATTTGTAGTTAGTGTATTAACAATTTGTATTTAGTGTATTAATAATTTGTATTTAGTATTATAATGAGTTTCTAATACATTTTAATATTTTCATAGAGTGTAAATAAAATTAACAGGAAAAAAATCCCCTTTACACACCGACGTAACATTTAAAAAAAAGTCATTTTTGTAAACTACATGTTTATTTTTCGAGGGGGGAGAGGGGCGGAGGGAGGTAATTTTTTTTTAATACTGAAAACTAAAACAAAGAAATTAAAATTTAAAGCATAAAATATCATTATTTAAAGAACAAAAAGGAACAATTTTTAAACAAAGAAATCTTAATTTTCAAAACAACCCACTCTTCATATTAACATTTAATATTTTGTTTAGGACTCAATGCAGTTGGTTGGTTGGTTGATTATTTGTTACGGCCGATCATCTGCGTTAGGGACATAGGCCGGCAGAAGGTGGAGTGCCCTCTGTGGGGGGGGGGGTCTTTCTAAGGGATCCTAACTCGAATTTACGAAAGGTTCGAAGAAAACTCCGAACGATTCGGTCGACGAGCGCGACAAGAGTTTGAACCCAGCACCTCCCGTCTACCAGCTTTGACAGCAGAACCATTCAGCCACTGGTGGAGCGATTCAATTTAGTTAAGATTTATTCCATTTAAGAACATAGAAGATAGAAATGAAACATGTCACGTCTCCCTGTATCTTACAAGAAGGGATTCCGGTGGTCAGAATCATAAAATATGGGGAATATTTGTGTAATAATATAACATATAAAATTCATACAATCCAATGGCCAGGAAGTTACGAGAAAAAGTCCTTCCGGCCTGTACCGGGAGGAAAAGGTAGCTTTCATAGTCCATATTTTTAAAAAATCAACTCATTGTACTCAAACACACAAAGTTAAATTGCTTGGAACTCGATTATAGAAAATTCAATCCCGGTTTTCATTAATACAGAATGTGAATATGAATTTCGGAAAATTACAGCATAACAAAAATCAGATTGTTTCAAAATGTCAGCCACCCTAGAATTGCAAACTGCCATATCTAACACTTAACGGAAACTAACACTTTTTTTGAACACGTTTTTGAATTTTAAAAAATTAAATTTTTTTTAACTGGCCGCCATTTTCAAACAAGATGGCGAATGAAGCTGGCCGATGAATTTGGTTGAGACCGTGGTATGTTCTGTGCACATGATCAGTCACATTCATATCGGTTCATAAATACGAGAGTTACAGCATAACAAAAATCAGATTGTTTCAAAATGGCAGACACCCTATAATTTAAAACTGCCATATCTGTGTCATTTCTTAAGATAAAGTATAAACAAAAAATGTTCTGGAATCCTTGTATCACGATCTAACACTTAACGGAAACAACTATTTCAATTTATAATTTTTTTGTACATCCTTTTGAATTTTTAAAAATTAAAATTTTTTTAACTGGCCGCCATTTTGAAACAAGATGGCGGATGAAGCTGGCCAACGAAATCGGTCGAGATCTTGGTATGTCCTATACACATACTCAGTCACATCCAAATCGGTACATAAATAAGAGAGTTACAGCATGACATATGTCAGATATATATATATATATATATGTCTGCGGGTCATGATCGATGAAAATATACCAACATTGTTTGGAATTGCTTTCCTCCGAACGGCTGCAATAGGTAGCTTTTTGTAATGAAAGCTACCTAAAAGCCTGGAATCTTGCTTGTCTAGTGGTTAGGGCGTTAGCTGCCGGACAAAAGTTGCAGGGTTTGAATCCCAATCAGACATGAATGATGTAGTGGGTTGAATTCTTCTTTAAATGAGATCTCTGTCTCTTTCGCCCTCGTGTGCAAATCATGACTACAGCTCCCCGAACGGGCTAAAGTTAAAAATTTAAGTTACAGTTTATATAAATTATTTCTTTACACAAGCTGCTCAGCAGCATGGTCGGCAGTGTGCGGGTTTTATAAATTTTTAGTATGAGTTCGAATCCCGGGCAAACTCTTGTCTTTTGTATTCAAAATATTCAGCAATTATTTTCAATCCATAGTTGAAAATATATGTATAATTATTAAAAATTATGAAAAATATAAATTAAATATACGTTTTTGAATATATATATATTTAAATACTGTTTTACTTTGAAACTTTACAGGTTTATAGATTTAATGAGATTTTTTTTTAACGTATGGAATTTCTATCTATATTATAAAGCAAAAACAAGTCTATGAATAACTCTGGCGTCAAAAGCTGGTGACAACAACTTGAGCAGTCAATGTTGCTTCTATCAAAATTTATTCAATTCTAACCATCGCACAATTTTAAATTTTCCATCGTCGAATAGGGTGAAAAACGTACTTTCATATGCAATCTGTTAGAAAAGTGTATCAAATAATTTTAGTGATTTTTATGGGGTTTTAAAATATTTTTTAACCCTTAATTGCATAGTGATGTAAATTTCCATCACTTTTTATTTAACTTTTAATAAATAAATCAACTTCTTCGCCACCACTATACTTATATAGAAATATTAATTCAGTAAATTTCCCATGAACTATGTTGCTGAACAAAGTTAAAAATCTATCTTAAAATTTCTGGTGTCAAATATTTAATATATGTATAAAAAAACACAATTGTAAAAGAAAAACTCATGCAAAGAAGGGTTAAGAATATGTATATATTTTTTTAATCTATCTCTATCTCGTGCATTCCGATTACAAAAGATTAACCCGTTTTATTTAAAACATTAAAAATAGAGAATTTGTTTCTGGATAATATTCTATAACGAAATTAGAACTTCATCAATCCATCAATAAAAATATAAAATAATATAAATAAAACACAAATTTAATAGATATGTAATCCAACTACGCGCTTAAACAACAAAATAATCATAAGAAAGGCTGATATAAAGGACTAAATCTTGACAATTTCTTCCCTTATTAACCTTTGGCATGAGGATAATATGAAAATACCACTTTTAATAAATTTGAAAACTTTATTTAAATACATAATTGCTAGTTTTCATATAAAAATACTTTTTGCTGTTGTTTTAAAATAAATTAAATGTAAAAAAGCTATTAGATATTTTAGTAAAAAATGGTTTCCACCTATTTCCTGTACACCAAGCAGTATATTCTGTTACGCAGGAAAGTCGGATTGGATTCCTGATACATATAAACTACAAAATTTTGTTGCTTTTTTAAATTATTTACAGTTAGTTGAATAAACATCTGTTTTTCACTGCGAAATAAATTGAAATACCTTTTATAAAACTACATTAGGCTATTTGCTTTTTTAGTTCTTTATCCAAATATTTCACAAATTTTAAGATTTTATTTTTCTTTAACATAAGAAATATGATTTTCTTCAATCTCTGATTCTTGATTTTACAGTTAGAAGAACCCTCTACGGTATAAATATTTTTAGAAATTAAAAATCTTTTCAGAGAAATTTTATTTTAAATATGTAGACAGTTATTCCAATTGCAGAAACCAAAATTAAAAAAATTTAAAATTTAGAAGTCAGCTGTTAAAAAATCAGACATTTTTTAATTAATAAGATATTTGAAAAATTACAATAAGAAAAAAAATAATAGCAATAATAGCATATTATAATTTTATATAACGTAATGTAATTTATTCCGATGTGGAAAAATATATATTTATTCATGTAACTGTAAATAATTTTACAAAGCAACATATTTTTGTGGTTTAAAGAAATACAAATTGCGTAGAAATATATATACATATAAACTTTCATTCAATCTATAAGCATGTAAAATAGAGTGGAGCGAAAAAAAATTTTTTTTTTTTTTATAAAAAACGGGTAGGTGCCAAAAGTTACCTTTATACTAGTACTTCAAATATCTGAAATTTTACCAATGAAAAAAAATGGCTTGGGTCTGCGCTTTTGGTTCAAATGTCGAAATTTTGGGTAAAATTTGACAATTTTTCAAAAAAAAAATAAAATTTTGTGTAGAGCTGGTTATGATTTAAAAGTGACATTTGAACCTTTATTAGTAAAAATTTAAAATATTGAAACGATAAAACGATATCTTTATTCTGTATAACCTGAGCAAAACTGACAAATTTCGGTAAAAGAGGGGCGTTGACATTCTGGAACAGCATACAACGAATCGTTGTTTTGAATGTAGCTCTTCGCTAGTTGCTTTTACAACTACCCAGGACATACCACATGGCGGTGGGTGCATATCATGTCCCACCTGTACCCAGCACAACAACCCTACCATCTGAGCACAATGGATTATTTATACAATGAATTCTGATTTTTTATCAGAATGGCACGAGTTTTCTGTATATCAACCTATTCATGGTGTATTCATCTCTTCTTTAGTATCCACAGACTTTGGATGATGCTGGCTGTGACTTCCTTCACGTATCTTTCTACTGCTTGAGTATGAGAAGGGTTGCAAAGTAACTCATTGGGGATGTTATTAATAGAATCTATACAGCCGTCTATTATCTTCAACAAAATTGCATCCAATAAATGCATATTGATTGGGGGTCCTGTTACCGCAATAGTTTTCCAATCAATTACATTTATATAATCATCTGCTTCAATGACGATTGTCAGTATTTCAAATTTGCGTATGTAATCATTTATTCTACCTCTTGCATTTGTTATGTGATGAGCAGCTAGTTGTTTAATGTGAATTTGCTCTGAGTGTGCAAAGTAACTGTTGTCCTGAATAACTTTTTTAACTATTCGTTTTATGCCGTTTGCTGTGTTGTTTAGAAGCCGAGTAGTTTCCCATAAGGTTTTAGATACGTTCCTTAGCTGTGGATTACATTTGATGGTAAACCATCCTGGGGCATAATCTTAGATCACATACTTTGTGAGTGAAAATAGAGACTCTGACGCGCAGTCAATGCTAATAATTAACCCATTCGGGAAAATGGGTGCATATATGCACCCTCAAAAAGAGCATACAGAATTTGTTTTAGGCACCAGTAAAAAATAAAAGTAATATTTACTTTCTCTAATTAGAGCATTTTTGTGATAGTTTAATTAAAGGTAGCTTTTTTTTAAAAGTGGTGCCAACCGAATAAAATTTGTATAAAAGCCGCCGGTCCCGAAGGGGTTAAGGCGAAGAATTCTATTCGCCGTTGTGAGCCATCTTGCGTGGGACAATTTCCCTGATCTCCTATTCGCTAGTTCTTTTGAGCAATATCCTTATGAAATAGCTTTGCAAATGTCCAGCAGATATTTCTGGTCTGTGCTGAGTGCCTTTTCATCGATTTCGGGAAATGTGTTTTTTTAAATTACTCTTTATGGGTTCAAAAACTGCAATAGGGAGTGAATGGCATGTGGCCAAGGATTTTTCTATTGGTTCGGTGAATACATATGGGCCAGAAGTTTTCCCATCGATCATGCCTAACAAAATGACGCAGAGGCAATTCATTTAACTGGAGCTGGCATATGATCCATTGCAATGGTCTTGCAAGCTTCTCTTTCATTCAACGGATTACTCCAGTATGCTTCCCCGTATTCACAGGACACCGGACACTCATCACAACCCAAGCATGAGAGGCTGGTAAAATCAAAATTTTCATTTTCTAAAAACTTTGATATGCATTTAAAAATATCTTTTAATGCTCCAGATGAGGAAATGTTAGGCAAAATTAGTCCCCAAATATTTGGAGCCAGGCTCTTCTAAGATAGTAACATATTCTTCTTTCATAATTCTACGATACGCATTTTTATCACTTCACTTTTCTATATACATTGTGTCATCTTTTCGGGAGTCGAAATATAAGGCTCTTACTTCTGTTTTAGGGTTCTGTTCTTTACGTTGAGACGAACAAGCCGATTGGCGTCCGCTCCTTACCTTGCTTCTATCTGTAACGGGTACGGGTACATTATGTTTTCCAGTGTCATTTGTGGTACGTACACAATCCTGGAGAACCGCTGAAGCAAGAACTGCAGCAGACCGATCAGAAATTCTATAGCTACCACATGCTCTAGAAAAAGTTTCAAATTTCATTCGAGTTTCGGTATAGGAGGATGAAGATGGGAATTCAATTGTATCTATTATTGAGTCATTCATACTGATTTGTTTTCTTCAGTTTCACATGCAGCAACTTCTAATTGCGGTGCTTCCTTATTTAATCTTCTTTCTATTAATTTTTTTTCAACGATTCGCTGTATGCTGTAACAGAATGGCAACGACTTTTTTTTACCGAAATTTGTCAGTTTTGCTCCAGTTATACAGAATAAAGATATCGTTTTATCGTTTCAATATTTTAAATCTTCATCAATAAAAGTTCAAATGACACTTTTAAATCATAACCAGTTCTACGGAATTTCTTTTTTTTTTTTTTTTGAAAAATTGTCAAATTTTACCCAAAATTTCGACATTTGGACCAAAAGCGCAAACCCAAGCCTTTTTTTTTTCAGCGGTAAGATTTCAGATATTTGATGTACTTGTATAAAGGCAACTTTTGGCACCTACCTGTTTTTGTAAAAAAAAAAATAATTTTTTTCGCTCCACCCTAATGTAAAATGTTATTGTTGAAACTGCATGTATATCCGAAAAAATATATAATGTATTTAAAATATTCGTAAGTAATAATTATGCCTTTATTTTCAATTATAGTTCGAGAATATTTCATGAATATTTTCCCTTGCGAAATATAATTGTTTGTCTAGGATTAGAAAAATTCAGAAAGTCAGCACGCTTCCGCTTGCGAAAAGAATTATTTTATCTTATTACAAACTGTAACTGAAATTCTAAGGATTGACTACTGGAAACTTCCTGAATATTGCACTTTGTGGCTTTTATATGCTTATCTATAGACTGCAATCTATTGATACCCAAACTTTCACCGCATTTTCTGCTTCCGACCTCAGATCCCTCTCCCCTTGGTAGTATCTCATTTCTCTCTTCAGGTAGTTTATTTCGAATATGTTTTACTGCGTTAACCAATCTAGTTTTAAGCTTATGTTGATTCGGGACATCTAACCATAGGATATATGAAATTTTTCAAATTATTCATAATTTTTGTTTTACAAATTTCATAAATGTCACAATCAGTTTCAAAATGGAATTCAATACTTAATTTTGATTTATAAAAATTAGACTCTGCAACTATAAATGTTTTTAGTATTACGACTATAATATTTTTAGCGTATGTAGATAAGTTTTTAGATGCGGAGCTGAAAATGAATAACAGTGATTAGTTTAAGCAAAACTAGTTTCGTCCTGTTTCCTTTTCTCTATGTACTTAAAAATAATTATTAATGCTAAATAGATATTATACAGTGACATATATCGAAATATATGTTGAATTTCAGAATTGCCTCTAATAATATTTTATTTTTAGATAACGAAGAAATATTTTTCATTTGATAATTTGATTAAATCCCTTTGAATTAAGCTTGAACATATTTAAAAACTTAAACAGACTTTATTCTTATTATTTCACAGATAATGAATTACATGCTAGAATGGTATTTCAATCAAACAATTCTTTTACAAGAATCTCGGAATCCTTAGAAATGCAAATCTCTTTTAAATAAATTTTCCATCGAAAACAAATCAAATTCTTTTTCACTTTAATGAAACTGTCCAGTGTGTGAAAACAATAAATTACAAACAAAATATTCTTTCATTTAACTAGATCAATTAACATTAGAAAGGAATTGTGAAAAAGAAAACCAATGAAAAATAGATTGTGAATACGAAACTATGGTTTAGAAAATTTTACAGTATTGAATATAATGTTATCGATTCACAAATTCTTGTATATTTCTCAAGTATGTTTGTTTTAGTTTTAACACAGAGAATTTAAGAAATAAAATGCGTGGTTCTAGAGGAGACAAATTGAATTTTATATGTAAATGGCTGCACATAAAATAAAGGGAAGATTTTTGATTATTTTAGTCTTCTATTTTCTGTTTCTGTTAAATTTTTTTGTAATTGTAATATAAAAATCTTTACCCCTGGGTTTCACTTTTAGCATCGGAAACAGATAAAAATTGGCTGATGCAAACTGGACAAAATATAGAAAATTTCGCCTTTTTTAAACGCAGGATTTTTATTTTCAATAAGGGGGAATAATAGTCTTATAAAATGCCGGTAGGAGTTTTTCCCTACGTTAAACGGGCTATGGATACAAGGTCGATTGTATAATGTTGGATTTCCAGAACAATAACGTTATTCATTGTTATTGAATTGCAGAAACTTTTTCAACAACTAGACGAAGATTAAATCAAGTGTGTGAAAGAAGAACGGTGGATCTTTTTGAGGAAGATCAGGCTCTTTTTGAGAACCTAGTAGGGTGAATTTTAATCTGAGTCTGCACGAGCACGGCATATTTTGTTTTCACAACCCGAGACTGTTCTTGGTCAATATTGAAAATATGTAGATGAATAATGACTTTGATATTGTGATCATCAACCATCTTAACACACTTTTTACGCTCAAACTAGTAACCAAATTTGTAGAGCATAGATGAGGTTAAAAAAAAAAGGGCAAATTTCATCCAAATCTGACTTGCTGGTAAACGTGACAGTGAGACTTGTAGTGAACAGAAGGTAAATTGATCTAGAAGAACTGCATTTTGCATGCTGTGGTTCTTGTACACAAGCTGTCTGCTGAAAAATCTGACATAGAGCAGAACTAATAAGTTGGAAATAATGAATGCGATCGTCAAAAATGCTAAAGATTCAAAAGTTTCTACATGATAAAAAGTCTACTATTTTCCATTAATTGTATCGCTAATAACTGAAAACCTCCGTAACATGTAACGAAGCTTTATTAGAGAGCAAACTCGAATCCGAGCATTTCAAAAGCTTACCAGAAGTAACGTGGCTGAAAAAAAAATGAAGAACAACACTGATAGCTCAATGATAGCAAGACTTGAATAACTAGGAGTATTATGATTATGACTATGTATATTGACACAATGAAGATGTATATCATGAAGAACTGTTGAACAAAGAATAAAAAATGTACGATTTTCTTAAAATACAAGGTTACTCAAAATGAGTCATCCCATTTCAAAATTCCATATTTTCAAAAATAAACGACACAGAATTATAAGTAATACATGAATCCAAAGGAAAAATGTGTTTGTTTTACATCGTGAAAAATAGATTGTGATCGTGTGTTTTTCGTGAAGCTATTTCACGAAAGCTGTTTTAGAAGCTGGCTTTTCTCCAAGATAAAGGAAGATCTCTCCAACTTCGTTTTCCTACAAGATGTGGCACAACCCAACTGGGCTACAGATGTACGTCGTTTATTTAACACGGAGCTACTTCACAGTTGGATCAGTCGCAGTGGGCCAAATTTCTTGATGTTACACAGCTAGCCACCTAGGTCACCTGATATGGCACCATGCGATTTCTTCCTTTGGGGGTTTGTAAAAGATAAAGTTTATGTGCCGCCATTACCCACAAATTTATCTGAACTTATTTAACGGATTTCTGCTGTACAAAGAGTTACCAGTGGCAGTTTACAACGTGTTTGGCAGGAATTTACATAATGCCTTGACATTATACGTGTAACTAAAGGATGTTATATCGAACAATGTTAAAACAAACTTCAATATTTTTCCTTTTATTACTTATTTTTACTTACTGTGTCGTTTATTTATGCAACTATGGCGTTTTAAAATGGGATGATTCTTTTTGAATAACACTGTACACCTCCATGTTTATTTGTCATCTGTGAAAATTAAATTTTCAGGGATTTTGTTGTTGTCCGATCTAGATGGTCCTATTTGCAAAAAGGGAGTAAGGACCTTCGGATATCTCTTCACTGACATAAATTTACAAAATTTAAATCCGTACGGAAAAGCATTGTAAAATAACATTCAACAAAGGCAGAAAAAACATGGGTTCTCGAGCGTTTTCTCGTTAACAAGTCCTGAAATTATTGAAATAACAAAAGAAAATAAACAACACATCTGTTTCGTTTAAAAACATGTAAGTCGAAAATTTCTCACAATTTAATTTCACGACTGTCAAACTTTTTTTCTCTGAACAAAATTTAGCAATAAATCCAGTTTTCAGATGAAAAGAAATAAAAGTAAATCCAAAAATGGCTATGAACGATAGAACTTTTATTGACTTTATAATAAAATAGGAAATAAAACGTTTAGAGAGAAAAATATTTATCTCATTTTGAAATTATTTCATTCTATTTTAAATTTTATTGTATTCAGTTCTTTTAAAAGTAAATGAGAAAGTTAGTGTGGTGATGTTATTTTGTGCAGTTGAAAGATGAGAAATTCAAATGATTAATTGGTGATACCTCACATCTTACGAGGAGCCGTGATGACAAACTTTTAAGATATCCCTAACGTATGACAACATTGCGTAAAATATTAATGCAAACAACCTCCTGTTCGTTTCTTGTACATAGAGAATAATAGTACAAGAAAACAAAAACTCCGGGATACTAGAAGTAACCAATACTTTTATTGTTCATAATCTTACTGTAAATGGGAAGAACTATCAGTATAGGAAAGAGAAGGATGGCCCTTATCGAATTTCTTACAACCTTACAGCAGCACCGTCGAAATCCAAGTGCTTCAAATAACATTCGTTCATATCGCCAACATAATAGTTTTATTGACCGTGGTGAAATAAAAAAAAGGCCAAATGAAAGAACCGTTATGGACTATCAATATAAATTTCAAACAAAAACAGCGCTGCAATTTGGCAAACTTTATGTGATGCCTAAAGATGAAATAAATTATAGTAAACCTGCACAAAGCAGTCATTTAGCTATGAAATAATAATTACATTTTTATCGAAATAGTCATAAACAATTCAATTGATTGAATCCTGACATATATTATCAACATAAATCTGTAATATTTTATTCTCAAGGAATTGCGTACAAAATGAAATAACACATGGGCTGATAAGTTCCCGGTCTGGCACACAGATGGCGTTGCAATCGCCGAACCGATGTTTTTTAGTAAATACTAACCTTTAAAAGGTAGTAGAAAAAATGCCATGATGATTCGCCGTGTGGATAAAACGTTAGAGTGGTTTTAGTTGAACGACTTTGTTGATAAACAAAAAAATGGATAACAAGAATTTCAAGAATTGTTATTTGATGGGGAAAAAATACCGTTCAAACAAAAGCTTGGCTAGATAAGCGTTATCCGGACACTGCACCAGGTAAATCAACCATTATTGACTAGTTTGCTGAATTTAAACGTGGGCGTACGGACACCAGTAATGCACCACGCAAAAGAGGTGGTTACTCCGGAAAACATAAAAAAAAGTCCACAAAATCGTTTTGGGGAACCGTAAAGTGAAGTTGCAGGAGATAGCTCAGACTCTGAAGATATCCAAGGAACGTGTAGGTTTTATTTTGAATGAACATTTGTCCATGAAAAAGCTGTTGTCAAAGTGGCTGCCGCGCATGTTGACTTTTGACCAAAAACAATAACGAGTTCTGAGCACTGTTTGGAGCTTTTTCGTTATAAAATTATGTTATTTATTATTAAATTATTATTATTAATCATTTATTAAATTATTATTATAAAATTATTATTATTAAATTATTATTATTAAATAATTTTTATTAAATTATTATTATAAAATTATTATTTTTAAATTATTATTATTATTATTAAATTATTATTATAAAATTATTATTTTTAAATTATTATTATTATTATTAAATTATTATTATAAAATTATTATTTTTAAATTATTATTATTATTATTAAATTATTATTATAAAATTATTATTTTTAAATTATTATTATTATTATTAAATTATTATTATTTATTATTAAAGTTATGTTATTTATTAAAGTTATAAAGTTATAAAGTCATAAAGTTATAAAGCTTTGTTAAAAAATTGTGTTTTCTTTATTAGACCGGGAACTTATCAGCCCATGTGTTATATGAGATAAAATTATATTCGATCATTAAGAAAATGTCATGACATGTTTATGACTTCTTTATATTATGATCTTAGCACAAATAATATCTAATAATTTAAGTTAGATTTTCATAACATAACTGCAATCGTGACCGTTAAGTAGAAAATTAGATAAACAACAAATTCATTAATTTCAATTACATAGCGGCGTTTGACAGTTATCAATCAGAAATGAATTGCAAAAATATATGATTTGTATCATAGTTATTACATTCATCTTAACCTTCTTTTCACTCAACCTGAGTAAATTTCTGTAATGTACAATGTACAATAGTTGTTTCCAAACTTTTTTGACTTACAGAACACTTTTTTAGGATCGATTTCTATAGCGGACTTGCATGGATTATTGGGCCATCTTTGGCAGTCTGTAAAAGAAGTTTGGAAATGGTAGTGTACAGTGCAGGTAACTGAGCAATATTCTGAGCAGCTAATGGTTGGACAACTATTGGGCGTTTGTTGGCAAATAGTTCGTTGGCCATTGGTATGGCAAGGCGACTATTTTTTACTGTGATCCAACGTGGGACATTAATTAGACATCAGTGGCACAACAATTTTGTCTACTTGGAGAGCCAGTTAACTCTGCCACCCCTTGTTTTAGAAGTAAATGATGTTTAAAATTAATGTTATGAAGCAAAGAAGAAGGAGATAGCTAGTAACATAACCATAAACACTACTTTTTGATGAGTTTAATTTCACTGAAATGTCATGAGCCATTATCTTCAGATCAGGGTGTGTTTGTGTTTGTTACACCGAGAAATTTTCAGAACGAAATTTCAAAAGAAACTCTGCTTAGTGTGTTTTCTTACTATGTCAATAATTACGCAATTTTTGTGCTTCTGACATTCTATTACCTCTTTGGAAGTCATATGTATGTGATACATATGTCGACTTTATCTTCAATTTTCTACATTATAATAATGACATATTATCAAAAAAATTCAAACATCTTTGAATTAATCTGAGTTATCCTATATTAATGCTGTGGAAAAATCCGAAAGGACTTTTAGGACATCCTAACAACCGAAAATTTTAGATATTGATTTTATAATATATAGAGTTATTTAAAATTCTATATTTTCATAAATAAAAGACACATGTAACACATGAATACAAAGGAAAATATTGAAGTTTTTTTGTTTTTTTTAAGTGTTCGATATAACTTCCTTTAGTTACACGTAAGACTTTATATAGAATGACATCCACTGCTCTCAAACTGGTGATACCTCCTTCGAATACTCTGAGTCGTAGGTGGGTTAATTCTGTTTTTTTTTTTTACGAAATTCATGCTAAACGGTGATTACAGATCCACTTCGCGCAAACGACAGCACACAAAAGATTTCTGCTTCATTATCACTTCTGCCGCTGAATAAGCTTTCGCAAAACAGATTCACGAAGAACACGCGAGCGCCATCTATTGTTCACAATATAAAATGTCCATGTTTTATCTTTGTATTCCTGTTTTATTTATCAGTCTGTGTCATTTATTTTTTTAAATATAAAATTTTGAAATCGGATGATTCATTTTGAATAGCCCTGTATTTAAGATTTATTATTACGTATAATTTCATACTCCATGGATATTAATAAAACTTTTATTTATTTTAATGTGTATGTAAGAGTAATTTTATAAAAAAAAAATCTCGAATTTATTTTTTATAAAAATTTATAAATTATGTTGATATTTTATAACGTTAATCAAACGCAAATCTGGGTTTAATCTGAAAATATTTCTTTACTTCTTTAGTCGCTAGGACTACCACATTCTTTTGAACGAAATTGAAAATTCATCTCCTAAGAGCTTCTAAAACACAAAGAGAATGTTTGAACACTCAAATAAATATGGAGAAACTCGCAAATATGTCGAATAACCCCAATTCTTTAGTGTTTTGTTCTACCAAGGAATTTTTTTATTCAATAAGCGTTTTCCTAAAGACGAGGCAAAAGTTTGACCCCACGAGAATACCAGATAAAGTAAATCTCTTTTCTAAAACTCATTGATTTTATGTTCCATGAATCTGATACCATTAAGGACATAATCTTAGGAAGCTGCTGGAAAAGGGGAGGGTGCCATAAATATGTGAGATTTTATTTAAATGGATTTTACCATACTAACAATTATAATATTCATATAATTGAATTATTCTTATAATACCTAATTATGTCCATTGCACCTAGTTATTTTTATATTAGAAATTACGGTTATTAAAATAAAAAGATTTGTTTTAATATATAAGCTATAGAAGTTTCTTAGATCTTTCCTTAGAAATGTTCTGAATATTCCAAAATCAAAAAAAAAAATTACTATTTATTCGTAAGTATATTTGATAGATATTTTAGCATAGTTTAATACTTAATAGCTATTGATAAAAATGATTAGTTTAATTAATCTGCATGTGACAGATGGGTAAAATAAAATGTACTAAACTTTTTTTTTAATTTATAAACTATGCTCATGTTTTATACAGATAATGAAAAGGTATTCTTGATTTAATCAGAAAATATTTCTTTACTTCACCACTTTCAGTGGTGATTTAATCAGATCTTGATTTAATCAGAAAATATTTCTTTACTTCACCACTTTCAGTGGAGACATATGCTATTTCCCTTTTCAAGAAATTGAAAATGTATCTCTTGGGAATTTGTTAAACATAAAGGGCATGTTATATAAAAAATTTGATCGCTCGAATAAATGCGTCGAAACCCTTTTTAGATGTCGATTAACTGAATGTATTAGTGTTACATCCTGCCAGTGATTTTTTTCTTCAATAAGCATGTGTATAAGGACGAGAAAAAAAATTGACCCCTTGAGAATAACAGATAAAACACATACCTTGTTTTAAACTTGTGATTTTATGTTTCATCCATCTGAAAAGATTAAGAAAGAAATCTTGGCAAAGCTATTGAAACAGGATATGGTGGAAAAAGTATGTAATATTTTGTTTTTAATGGATTTCGGTACATTACCGAAAATCGTCTTTAAATGTGTAAAATATGCTTTTATATATATTTTTAGATAATAAATTATAGGTCCTGAAATGCAAATATTTTTCCTCTGTATAAGATTTTTTAATTAAAATTTAATAAAATTATTTTTCTCTGTATTAACAAAAAATACCTTATTTTATTTAAACGGCATGAACTTGATTTATTCCCCAAGAAATTGAAAATTCTTCTCTTGGGCGTTTGTTAAACATAAAGTGAAATAAACGGATTCGCTTTTAAAGGTTTGACCACGCTATTAAAAAGGAGAAACTTTATCCTGTAACTGAATACTCCAATCTTTTATTCTATAAATGATTTTTTTTCAAAGGATAAGAGGAAATATTAGCCCTATTGAGAAGAACAGATAAAGTAACTTTCTTTTTTAAACATAAACTTTAAGTTTTATAAATCTTAAGAGATTAAAGAAAAATCTTTCGGAATCTATTGAAACAAGATATGATGAAAAACGTATGCAATATTTTTTTTGAGGGACTTGTGTACATTAAGGATAAGTCTGTTTAATAACATGCAAATTAAATAATCTTCATTATATATGGATATTTTCAGATGCTAAATTTTGACTACTGAATAAAAAATGTTTCTCGTACTATATAAATTTTTTAATGAAGTCTTTCGAAAAATATTTTCATTTTGCACTATCCAAGCTGAAAAACGTATTAATAATATAATTTAATGGGACTTGAAGAAATGCATACCGGGTGTAATCAGAAAATATTTCTTCAATTTATCAGTTTCTATAGATACTGCCATTTCGTTTTCCAAGAAATCGAAAATTGATATTGTAAGAGTTGGTTAAACATAAAATGGAAAAAAAAGATTCACTGAAAGATTTGTCTAATAAATACGATAAAATATATTTTACATAGTATATATATAAAAAATAACTAAATACTTATCTCTTATTTTATCACTATTTTTTTCAATAAGCATTTTATAATATTCTAAAGAATAGGAAAGAATTTTTGTTATGTTCCTGGAAAGGGAATAACAGATGAAGTAATTGTCTTGCTTTAAACTTATAAATTTTACGTTCTATAACGATCAGGAAAAGAATATTGGGGTATTAGTGAAATCACAGATGACGAGATAAGTATGCAAGATTTTACTTTTAATGGATTTTAGTATGTTAACGATAACTGACTTCAATAATCTGTCAAATACATTTACTTTCTTCTGTCTATACAAGAAAAAAATACTGGATTCATGAAAATTTTTGACTTCCGGTTTTCGACGGATTTATACGTTTTAGAAAGTTTTGAAAACGATTTGGCTGTTTTAGAAAATGTCTGTGAATGAGTCTGTTTGTCTGTCTGTCTGTATAGGACAGAAACTTTGTGTGCACTTTAACTAAAGAACTAGTGCGTAGAATAGGATGAAATTTCATATGAAGTTCAATCCTTATGTGAACTGGTACTGATTAAGTTTTGGTCAAACTCTCCCAAGAGGAGGTGCCACGAATCGATGATTTGTTCGATCTATGTTATGCTTATATCTCCAGTTCATTTGCACAGAATCAACGAAACATCAAATTTAAAATTCTGATGATAGGAATAGATTGTCATATGATTTTGGTTCTATTAAAGACTGCCAAAATTCAGCGATTTGTTCGAAATATGCTATGCTCATATCACCAGTTTAAATGAAAAGAATTCAGCAAAATTTCATGCTTAGCATCCTGAGTATGGGAATAAATTGTGTAAAAAACCTATTTGCTATACATCGATGTACTTTATTGCACATTTTAAATCCTTTAATTGATTGGATTTATATAGAAGAAAGTTTTGTGATGTCTACAACATACTAGTTTCATTATATCTAGATATTTTCGGATCATAAAATGTGGCTCTTTAAATGAAAATTTTCTTGTGTTAAATTCAGTCTTTCGAAAAAAACTTTTATTTCCATTACCCGAAACTAAAAACCTATTTCTATTTAAAATATTTTTATTTTAAAAGTTTGAATACGTTTCTTTCGCGAGAAATTAAAAATTCGTCTCTTGAAAGTTTGTTAAGCATAAAGAGAACATAACTGATTCACTTAAAAGTTTGATTACGTTACTAAAACCTTAAGACAACACTTTATCCTGTGAGTGAATACTTCAGTCTTTTATTTTATCACTCATTTTTTATTTTTTTTTGCAATATGTATATATGTGAGGGCAAAGGGAAATTTTGTCCCCACGAATACAGAAGGTATAGTAAGTCTCTTGTTTTAAA
The DNA here is from genome assembly GCA_963931845.1 of Maratus michaelseni. NCBI lineage: Eukaryota > Metazoa > Arthropoda > Arachnida > Araneae > Salticidae > Maratus > Maratus michaelseni. The sequence goes on along the minus strand of OZ007593.1, from coordinate 116,237,418 downwards.
CTTATCGATTGTATGTTCAATGAATCTCAAAAGTTGCGACACAAAATTTGAGATAGCTATTGAAATAGGACACGGTTAAATAAATATGTAAGATTTGTTTTTAATAGATTTCGACGTATTGGAGATAACTGTCTTTAATAATGTGCGAAGAACATAATTTCTTTCATTATATCTATATATTTTCATATAAAAACTGTGGATTCTGAAAGAGAAATATTTGCTGTCCTATATAACTTCATAGCACCTAGCTCTGATTTTACACTACTATAGGTGTAATGTTTTAATACATTGAACACTACTACTTTAATACTTTTCTTCGCTTTTTTTTTAAATTACAGAAATTTGCGTTGAAATAAGGTGAAGATACTAATTTTAAACAAATTGGAAATTGTACGTCAAACGCGACAAACGAGGTGCGTTCGTACTATAACTAGTTATATAAATATTCAGATCTTGATGATTTTTAATTCTGTGAAATGAATTATAGCATCTGCAGATTAATTTTTGTAATAAAATAAGTATCTCGGTCGCTGGACGATTAAACCTCGGAAGCTCCTATTAACAAAAAAGCACCGATTTTTAGAAAAATCAAATTTCTTAATAAATGTTTTTATTAATATTTTCTAAAATTTTGATTCGATTTTCATAAAATTTTCAATGTCTCGACAAAATTCTGCAAAGATAATATATCTTAAATTTCAAACCATTTGGTTGGGTATCTTTTGCGTTGTTATATGCGGACAGACGGATGGACCAGACGACGGCAATATACGTATACGACAATCCTACGTATTTATATAATTACGAACGCACCTAAAAAGTACTGGTGTTCAATGTCCGTAAATCATTAAACTTGCCGTCGCGAAAAACAGCATCAGGCGTATTTCATTTTTTCCAAGGAAACGTTTTCCTTGAATTACGGAAAAAAATATTTTGTTTAAAAAGATTTAAAGAAAAGTAACACATTTAGAACAAATCATATTTTCTAATGCAGTCGTAAATTTCTATTTTGTTCGCTATTGAAATGCATTTCCAACAGCTGTAACAATTTCACAATATAAACAATATAAACTGACAACGATATCTGAAAACGACAGAAAAATTTAAGCAGTTCAAGAATCTGTATAATTATAATACAGTTATTCATTTAAGAGGATCAATCAAGAAATAAGGTAAAAATCGAAAGACCTATGAGTTAGTAATTTATATTTTGATAAAAGATGGTAACAAAATCATCAAGATTTACATTTCTAAGACATATCGGATTTGTTTAAGTAGTTGGAATGGTTATATATTTTAAATCGTAAGAAACTATGAAGTCAATGGGATGCAGCAGGCAGACTGTAATTTTGTACTTTCTTTCGTAAGCAGACATTTAGCATAAAATAATTCACCATCATTACTGAGAGACAGTATTTTTGAACAGGTACTGTGAAATAGTCAACGTTGATCTGTAATGACTCAAACGCCATGGAATATAACGGCTGCCATTAACGATAACAACATCCAATAGCGCTGAATGCGTAAAATAAATTATTATTGCAAACAAGGAAATCACATTAAACGATATAGCATTTGAACATTTCATATTAAACCGTATTACCTCACGAAATTCTAATTTAGACGCTACATTCAATATTGGCACGGCATCTTTGATGACTCTAAATACACTAAAGTGCCTTTACAACAAAGTGGCGACATGCCAAAAATGAAATTTTAGAAATCGAGAGAATTTTGAACAAAAATTTCACAATTCTACAATTTTCTTGGCCTTAGTGAGCCTGCCATTATCGTAAAGCTAATGTTTATATACTTGCTTAACTCAACTAAGCGAACTCTTCTGGGCAAGTATCGCCAGGTTCTGTACTGTGGGTTTCTATAGTTTAGACAAAAATTTCCAGTCTGATTATGCGCCCTGTGAGTATTTCGCCACTCTCTTATAAAACTACTCTAAAAAAACTAGCCTCTGCAACCAAATGTATCTTATACCCTTTAAACATAGTGATGTGACCTATGTTGATACCAAAACTGAATATATATATAAGGGCACCAACTTAATACTATAATAGGATTGCAAAATTAACACAACTATGGCATCTTGTGGACGGGGTTGATAATGCCAATACGCGGGCTTTTCGATGCTAACGAAAAAGAAAGGCTACCGCGGTGCTTTATTCATATCTTTTTTTACAGACCGCGGGAGTCACGTAATGCTCGAATGCACCAATGAAAGTGCACGAAAAGAGCATCACGTCACTCTAGCGGTCTGTAAAAAAAAAGTGGAATGTACCACGGTGGCCTGTCTTTTTCGTTAGCCTCGCGGCTTTTAGGATGACGTCATTAGGTATGACACCGAGGATAAAGAAAAAGAAAGGCTACCGCGGTGCTTTACGCGTATCTCTTTTTACAGACCGCCGGCGTCACGTGATGCTCGAATGCACCAATGAATGTGTATGAAAAGAGCATCACGTCACTCTAATGGTCAGTAAAAAAAGATAAGTGGAATGCACCGCGGTAGCCTGTCTTTTTCGTTAGCCTCGTATGACACAAAATCTACCATCTGCGCATTCTCCTGAGCATATATTGTGAATCTTTACTTACTCGAGGAAGATTTATCTTGTTTACCAGATTTATTGCCAAATATTTTTGATACAGTTTGTTTCGATAAAATTTGTGCATTTAAAAACATCCACAATATCATTTTAGTTTCGGTAGTAAAGGTAGTAATATATAAGCATTGTGTTAGCACTGTGTAAGCTTTATTGCCTTTTCTTCCGAAATTAAAAAGATATAGTGAATGTTATTTAACTATAAATATTTTTATCAAAACAAACTGTATCAAAAATATTTTCCGATAAATCTGTTAAATAAATTACATTTTCCATGAGCGAGTAAAAATTCACAATACATACTCAGGAGAATATGCAGATGGTTGATTTATATACAATTCACTATCTCGCCACAGTCATTTTCTCTATCTCGCCAATGCTCCTATATTGAAAAAAATGCATTACCATCTAAACATATTAAAATGTATTGTTACCGGAAAAACACTTTACCTAATTTTTATAATTTTAGCACCTCAGAAATTGAGTAAAAATTCGATTACAAAATTTCATTTTTTCACACAAAAACTAAAGTTACGTTACATAATAAAAGCGTGTAACGAATAATAAAACGGGGTGAAAATAATTTTATAAAGTGTGGTAACTTTGGTGGCTCAAAACCCACGTATTTTGATAAATGGAAACTAAAATTTTATTATACATATTTATTTCAACATTTACCACAAACATTCACTACATTATAACTAATATTTCCATATTTATATTAGAAACAAACAAAAATTTATATAAATCTGTTGATTATTCGATAATGTTCAAAATGGCAAATGATTATAATATCAGATATTGTCACTTCTAGAAAGTTGATTATCTACTAGAGATTCAAAACAATGTCGATATTGAATAAATATTTTGTAAAAGTATGCTAAAAATATTTTGTAAAAAAGTAATAATATACAAAATAATCACTAATAACAAAAAATACAATATCTATACCTTCAGCAATTTAACACTAATACAAATGAAAACATCACGTTTGCGCTTGCGCAGCTATTTCATAGATATAGGAACTATTATATTACACACAAATAGTAACAAGAGCACTTTGCTTTAGTTCATCCCCGTCCGTTACGTGGCGTACGACCTTGAGTGACGTGACCTCACTTTTGAGATGGCGGACACCTCTGCAATTTATGATTGTACGCTTACTATGTATGCAGTTTTGGTTGATACCCCGTCTTATTTAAATATGTTATACCAAGTTTTTAGCAACTGTCATTGACTTTTTCACTTACCCAAGTGTATTAAATACTTTTCATAAATTGTTTTAATGTTAAAGGGAAAGCAAATAACCATTAAATCGTATGTATCCAAACTGGTATATTCTGTACAGCACACGAAGAGTCATTCTGTCTGAGTACTCTACAAAAGCATATCAATTTTTAAGAAAAGTGATCTTCAATAAATGTTCAAGAAACATCGAATTACTTTTTATAGCATACATTTATATGACTAAGACTTACAGAAAACTTACGAGAAAAAAAAAGAAGGTAAAACAAATAATGGATTTTCTTATATGATTTTTATTAAAGATTTTCGATCTTTATATCATCCTGTAAGTTAAAATGCATTTCCATGAAAATTATGTTTTTAATATTACAGAATAATGTCATTTTATTTTTTCATTATATATATTTAAATTTTCTTTTAAAAATGACTTTTCTTCATTACTTCCTAGGATATTTTTACATAGTAATATATTTAATTAAATTTCTTTTTCTTATTTTACGTGCAGAAACATTAATCAACACCATGTTAAAATTAATATATAAATTAAAAAAGTCGTTTAAAGTGTGGTTCTAGCAGTATAACAAGTGAGATAAACATTTTAAATCTAAACCGAAAATAAGTTTTTGCATTGAAAATAGTAGATTGCGAATAGCTGAATTTAAAAAAAAAAAAAAAAAAAGAATATATTTGAAAGATATTAGAATCATCATCCATGTAATTAAAATATGTCTTTCAAGATATTTCATTTATTATTAGCTTATATTTAATTATGTTTTCTTTTTTAACTCTGATGCGTATTATTTTTAAATATTTATTTAAAAAAAATTTAAATGTTCCTCGACATTCTTTCAGGATTGAAATTGCAAATATATCATACTGTATGAGGGAAATGTTAAATTAAAAAAAAAATCTTTTTTAAGCATTCAAAACAGTATTAATAACTCCCCCTATTCAAATTTGCATTTTAGTTTTTTCTTTAAGCCTTTTATATACCGTTTGTATGATTTCGAAACAAACTTACTATGGCGTGCATCAAACTAACACTTATGCAAGAAATGTTGAAATGCAAATGTTATCTATGAAAAAATAAAAAATCATAAATCTGGATACATTAACAGATTAATTCTCTATTAACCTGGACCTCAAGTAAAGCACTTAACCCGCGATAAATTTTCAAATCATATTTCGTGTGTTTTCTTCCTTTTATGTAAATAAAAATCGATATTTTCGAAATTTTAAAAACGCAGAAAAAACTTATGTTTCTAATTTATTCATTGATATAAGATTTCCTAAATTCGATTCGTTAGGAAAGTAACTATTCATTATATATAACAAAATTTTCCAATCCGAAAGATTAATTTTCCAGTAACTTTAAGTAGTTTTTTTTCTTTCTGATAAATAAGTTTATTTTACATTTCTCTTTTTTACCGTGTTAACTTGATTAGTCACACCCACATTAAGAAAGGGGAAGCCTCTAAATAGGGATTTTCCAAAGGGTATTTAGACGTTTTTACAAAGCTTTGACTGTTTCCGGAAGCATGCACCTTTCTCTGGAAGACATATGCGAATATTTCTTTTGGCGGATTAACACTCTTACGCAAGCCACACACCAAGGCGACACAAAAACAGCTATTTTAGGTGAAGTAACAGGTTTGAAACAGGTTTTTTTCTTTGTTTCAACCTGTATCAAACCTGTTTCTTCTCCTAATACGCACGTCATATTGTTTGTGTCGCCTCGGTGGGCAGCCTGACTTAGACTGCTTGCATATCACATAGCGTAGCTGCTTTCATAGTTGACATTCTTTCACTCCGGTTCTCATTCACTACATTTTTCCATGCTATCTACTTTGTACACCTTTTTTGGTCCCTACTACTTTGTTTCCCCTAGTCCTTTTAAGAAGGTAGACGATTTCCCTCTATAAGAAAATTGCGTTATTATTACCTCTCTCATCCCCATAACATCCTCTGTAATGCAAACTCGTCTATCTTTTTAGAAGAACTATGGATAACAGTGCTTGGTGTTGTTCACAGGGGCTTCAAAATGGAAGCGACTTGAAGCTTTCGCATGGTCTCCAAATGTTCACGGCGGTGTAACAGAGAGTGGCGCAAGAAAGTGTTGATCGTGTGAACACCCCATATCATTTCAGTGCACTTGAGGTGTAATGGAGTGGAGTGAAGAAGAATTGGGCATGTGGGAACAACCTTAACCTGCTATCTAGGATAATGGACAATAAAACTCTAAGAAAAGTTAAAGCACACTGAAAGCTACGCAATATCTAACACCCGTATCGGGATATACACATTGTGTTGCAAAATGAAAAGGAACCACCAGATGGCGCTAAGCGCGTAGAACGATTTTTGACTGACTGACTGTTTTGTTTACCTTTACGTTTGTACATAGCTTGTCGTGTATTCGTTCTGTATCGTCATTAAGTGTGTCTACCTGTCCAATAAAATAATCTTCATTAGTAAAAGATGTTTCTGCATTTAAAGAAGCTAAATAGAAAAGAACCAGATAATTAGGTGAGACCAAACCTTTTATTAACTTTTTATTGTCTTGTATGATATTAAGAAAGTTGCGAATTATCTTTTATGGTGCCGAAACCCGGGAGCTGAAATTTAGAAAATGGCGCAACCTAGCGAATTAGATAAATCAAAAAGTATGCGTAAGTCTCTTAGAACATCTTTAACGAAGATTATTAACAAAATAACTGAATATTTGGCAGGAGACGAAATAGATATTGACGAAATTGAAGATCTTAAAATTCAATTAATCGAGAATGCAGAACAAGTTTACAAATTAGATTCAGAAATTCAGAAACTTGTAGATAACTTAGATACACTCGAAAAAGATGTATCATCCAGTCAAGAATATCGCGAAAAAATTACAAAAACGAAAGCTAAAATCGATCGATATTTAAAGCGTAATGTTCCTAACGAAAGTAAAATAAACTCTTCTATTCTATTGTCCACAGAAACTGGTGAATTAAGGAATTATTCTCACGTAAGATTGCCGAAACTTACAATACAACCTTTCGATGGGAAATATGAAAATTGGCAGGAATTCTGGGGGCAATTTGAAGTAGCTATACATGAAAATGTAAAGTTAACTAATATAGAGAAGTTAAATTACTTAAAGAATTTCTTGACAGGAACGGCTTTAAAATGTATTCAAGGTTTAGCTTTAACACAAAACAATTACGATGTCGCGATCGGATTGTTGAAAGAAAGATTCAGAAAAAATGAATTAATAATACGATCACATGTAAACAATCTTTTAAGCCTAAATCCTGTAAAATCTGGAGAGAATTTAAGAGAGCTTAGACAATTGCATGATGCCTGTATTATTCAAAACAGAAGTCTCGAAACTGCCGGGGTAGAATTAAATAATTATGGGGGAATCTCATTCGCTATTTTAGTCAAATTAATTCCTGAAGAAATAGTGCCCGGATTTAATCGTTCTGCTACAAGCGAGGACTCTTGGAACTGTGCCAAATTATTAGAATTTCTAAAACATGAAATCGAAACGCGAGAAAAAAAGTATATGTTTCGAAATGGTGAAGTATTTGAAAAGAATAAAAATAAAGAATTACCTTATCGAAAACATGAAACTCATAAAAATTTACGCACCGCAGCTACATTAAATGCTCTTATCAAGAAAGACTGTTTATTTTGCGCAGGGGAACACGAAAGTTTTAATTGTCCCTTAACAATTAATGAACAAAAATCGAGTCTTTTACGAATAGGTTATTGCTTTCTTTGCCTTCGCAGATCACACGTATCAAAATTTTGCCGATTGCAAGATTTGTAGTCGAAGACATAATGTTTTAACCCCTTAATCGTCGCGGCCTATAAGTGTGGGATACTTTTTAAAAATTCAGATTGCATTATTACCACCACTTTTTTTAAGTAGAAATGTTCGCCTTATTTAATGGACAGATAAAATAATCCAGAATAAAGCAAAATACACTAATTTAAAAAACTGGTGGGAATGAAACAATCTAAATAAAACTGGTATAGCCTATGCTGCCCGTGAATGTCTCGGGCACGACGATTAAGGGGTTAATTTGTGACGAAACTGAAAAGCAAAATAACAAAAAGGAAAGCGTCTCAAAGTCTCCCGAAATAAAAAATAATTCCAATGCTCTGAATTGCGCAACAACTGCAGTAAACAAAAATGTATTTTTACAAACAGCTGTAGTGTTACAACAGCTTTTTGAGTAATAATTCTCAGGAAACAAAAATAAAAATTATCATAGATTCGGGGACGCAAAATACGTTCATCGACAAAACATTATCTCGTAAATTTAATTTAGAAATTATAGGAAAAGAAAAATTAGCAATTTATGCCTTTGGGTCAAAACTAAAAAAATCTATTGTAAGAAATAGGGTAAAGGTAAATTTAAGAAGCATTGATGATCCAAAGAAAATTATTTCGATTGAAGCAATTGAAATATCTTCTATTTCGAAAGCGGAAATTCAAGGTCCTAGTAAAGAAATTCACAAATTTTGTAATGATACCAAAATACAGATAGCTGATATTGGAGGGTCTGAAAATTTAAGGGCCTCTCTTTTAATTGGGTCAGACTATTTCTGGAAAATCGCTACAGGGAAAGTCAAAAGAGTTTCCGGTGCTTTAGTAGGAATAAAAACGAAACTAGGTTATGTATTTAATGGTTCTGAAGCAAAACGCAAGAATTTTAAGGATGTTAGCGTAATGAATGTTACAGTGCGTAATCAAAATTTAGAAGAATCAGACATTTTGAAAAGATTGTTCGATTTAGAAGGTTTGGGAATATCGCGTAGTGACAATCTGAAATCCGAAGATGAGGAAGTTATGAAAGAATTTGAAAATTCTACGAAACTAATCGAAGGTCGCTACCAAGTTAAATTACCATGAAACGAACATTCCGTATCGCTACAGGATAACTATAGTAATGCTAACAACCGTTTGCGAACACTTGTCAAAAGATTTAAGAAAAATCGAAATTTTCTAATCAGTACAAGGACATTATCTCAAAGCACCTAATTCAAGGAATAGCTGAAAGAGTAAATGAAAATGAATGTGGTGATAATTCTAAGATCTATTACATGCCACATCACGCGGTAATACGCGAAGATAAAACAACGACGAAGATGAGAATAGCTTTCGATGCCTCCTCGAGTGAACACAATTTTCCGTCACTTAATGACTGCTTGAGTCCAGGTCCGAATTTAACGCCCGATATTCTAATACTTCCTTTTCAGTTCCGTCTGAATAAGGTTGCCATGACGGCAGATATAGAAGGTGCATTTTTGCAAATTGGCTTGGTGCCAGAAGAAAGAGACGCAGTTAGATTTCTATGGGTTACGGAAGATTTAAACGCTGAACCCGAAGTTTTGCGGATGACGCGTGTAATTTTTGGAGCAAGATCGAGCTCATTTTTAGTGAACGCGACAATTAAACATCACATCAAGAAGTATGAGTATATTTATCCAACTGCCTTCAGTGTTTTGAACAGTAGATTGTATCTAGACGACCTTATACACAGTTTAGAAGACACAGATTTAGCGTACACCGTCCACAAACAAATAAGTCTCATTTTCAGAGAAGCAGGCTTTAATATGAGAAAATGGAAGACAAATGTACACTCATTGCAAGATCAATTTAAGGAAGAATTTAACGATGAATCCACGTTATGGAAGGTCCTTGGCTATTGCTGGAATTCAGCAGATTATGTCTTAAGCGTTGATAGTGACAAACTTTTAAGGGATAAGGATATGACAGAATTAAAATTTACGAAGAGAAGTGTAATAAAAACTATGGGAAGAATCTACGACCCGTTGGGCTTAATATCACCAGTTGCAGTTCGAACTAAAATACAACTGCAAGACATATGGAAGAAAAAACTCAATTGGGATGATGCTTTACCAACCGACTTAGCCAAAATATTTCAAGATTGGTGTGAAGAACTGTTTTATTTGACGCAGATATCTGTTCCAAGACAGCTATTCTCAATGAAAGGAATGGAAGAACTTACGGAAGGCCAATTTCACGTCTTCGTAGACGCCAGCAAACGAGCTTACGGAGCAGTTGTTTATGTACGTTTTCGCAACTCTGACGAAATTTTCCATTCGAACTTAGTCACTTCAAAGACTAGGGTTGAACCAGTCGAAGAAATAACTCTGCCGAGGTTAGAGCTTCTTGCTGCACTTATAGGAGCCAGGTTGTGCGATCTATATTCGACTACATTTAAGTATACCGAGAGATGCGAAGACCATTTTTTGGTCAGATTCCACGATTGTTCTTCACTGGATCAAGAATAATTCTCGAAAATTGAAGATGTTTGTCAAGAACAGAGTAGATGAAATCAAGAAAATATCTGATCCTGATTGTTGGAATCACTGTCCTGGAAATGATATCCCTGCTGATGCGTTAACACGAGGTGAAAACTTAACCAGTCTAAAGGACCTGGAGCTTTGGTGGTTTGGACCACCGTGGCTAAGGAAGTGCGAAAGTCAATGGCCACAATCCAACGTTCATACCCATCAGGAAACCAACTTAGAAAATAAAGAATATGAAGTGGTGAATATGCTCCTGACAACGAAACTTGAAGCTCTTTTCGATATCCGAAGATTCAGCAGACTTAAACAAATATTACGAATTACTGCATGGATTCAAAGATTCATCCACAATACAAGGAATCTTCAGAGTAAGAGAAGTGATCCCTTGGCTACAGAAGAACTTGAATTTGCCGAAGAATACTGGATTAAACTTACACAAATGGAGCATTTTCCAAGAAGAATATTCAGCGGTGACGCAAGGAAAACCAGTACCATCAAACTCAGTTATTCGACCGTTCAATCCAATTTTAAATGAAAGAAAAATAATCTTGATTGGTGGACGATTACAGCAAGCTAATATGTCGTATCATGAAGCTCATCCAGTTTTACTACCTAGTAGATCTCATTTATCAAATCTTATCATCAAAGATTGTCATGAGAAAACAAGGCATGGTGGTGTATCGGAAACTTTAACACAACTCAGAGAAAAAACTTGGATTTTGAAAGCAAGACAAAGAATCAAGAGTTTGATATTTAGATGCAATTTATGTGAAAAACTTCGTGTTAAACCTGCCACCCAGATTCCTGCACCTCTACCTGCCGACAGAATAAATGAAGCCTATCCATTCCAAGTTACAGGCCTAGATTACTTAGGTCCGTTGTACATTAAATATCACAATGAGACTAAGAAAACCTACATATTGCTCTTCACATGTGCCGTAACACGAGCAGTACACCTAGAATTAACTCCGGACTTGACCACAAAAACATTCATTCAAGCGTTCCGAAAATTTGTAGGAAGACGAGGAATATGCAGCAATATCTACAGTGATAATGCGAAAACATTCCAGAAGGCAAAAAGAGAATTAAATGTATTATGGAAGATTATGAAAAATGAAGAAGTGAAAGATTTGTTCAGTGGATTGTCCATCAAATGGAATTTTATAGTTGAAAGAGCAGCTTGGTGGGGAAGTTTCTGGGAGCGTCTTGTAAGATCAATTAAAACGTTTCTAAAAAGAATTCTTTTAAAACCACCAGATGGCGCTAAGCGCGTAGAACGATTTTTGACTGACTGACTGTTTTGTTTACCTTTACGTTTGTACATAGCTTGTCTATTTGTTCTGTATCGTCATTAAGTGTGTCTACTTCTCCAATAAAATAATCTTCATTAGTAAAAGTTGTTTCTTTCAAAGTTGTTTCCTTTCAAGAACTGGAAGTAATTGTGATTGAAGTAGAAGCGATTCTCAATTCAAGACCTCTCACCTATGTATTCAGCGATCCTCGGGAGCCAGAACCCCTCACACCTGGCCATTTCTTAATTGGCAGAAGATTACTAACTCTACCTCAATCAAAGATAACAGTTCCCTAATCCAATGAATACCAAATAATAAAAATGAGAAAATATCAAGAAAATATTTTGACTCAAGTTTGGAAACGATGGAAATCCAACTATCTACTAGAATTAAAATCTGCTCACCAGCACCAACAGGTTGACCGACCAAGCGAACTTAAGGAAAACACTGTCGTTCTTATAAAGGAAAACACCCCACGCCATATATGGAAAATGGGTGTTATAATCCAGACGCATCCTGGCCGTGGTGGTCGGACAAGAGCGTGCATAGTGAGGTTGCCAAACGGAGCCATCATCAGAAGACCGGTGCAGCTTCTTTGCCCTCTTGAACTTTCAACACTTTCGTCTTCAGACGAACTTCACCCGGTGGAAGTTGTTGCAAAATGAAAAGGAACCACCAGATGGCGCTAAGCGCGTAGAACGATTTTTGACTGACTGACTGTTTTGTTTACCTTTACGTTTGTACATAGCTTGTCTATTCGTTCTGTATCGTCATTAAGTGTGTCTACTTCTCCAATAAAATAATCTTCATTAGTAAAAGTTGTTTCTCCATTTAAAGAAGCTAAATAGAAAAGAACCAGAAAATTAGGTCAGACCAAACCTTTTATTAACTTTTTATTGTCTTGTATGATATTAAGAAAGTTGAGAATTATCTTTTACATTGGAAGCTTTTAAAGAAGATTCATAAAACGAGGACGCAAAAATAACTAATGGACATTCCGCACCCGATGGGACTCGAACCCACAATCGTCGGCTCCGGAGGCCGACGCCTTATCCATTAGGCCACGGGTGCTCAGTTAAGATTGCTATCGTAGAGAAATTTAGACAAACTAGAAATGTAATTTTTAGGTTAAAAAAAAGGAAATAATATTTAAATTTTAGCGATGTTATATGTTTTTAAAAGATTCCATTAATATATTTATATTTTTTTCCATAGAAACAAATGCAGTTAATATATTATACCCTCACAGAAGTTTATTCTGACGAGAAAGTATCGTATTCGTAAATATAAAATAAAAATTTTCCTCGTTCACCTAGCAAAATCCACTGGTCCAATATTATTTCACTTTGCCTCCCTTTTCACATATAATTAAAATTTCTATTTTATATTTAGATACATCATATTAGAAAAATTTGTTCTTATTTAAACATAAGCTTTAAAAGTTTCAAAATCAACTTTTATGTTGTGCTCTTTATATTTCTTATTAAAAATTTAAAAATTAATATTTGCATTCGAAGTTAATATTTATTGCAAACATATTGAATGTTAAATAATTTTTTTATTATCTCTTTGTATAACAAATAGCTTCAAAAAGCTTTTCATCATGGCATTTGTAATTAAAGAAACAAACACTGTATTATGTCACTTATAGAAATTTTATTTCGATGTCAAATAAATATTATAATGTGCTTGTTGAAGCTTTAAGTAAACACAAAGTTTATTAAATACATATTAATTCTATGATTAAAGGAATTACCTTCCATATTTTAGTGTGTTTCTTAATTAACTATAAAAAATTTTGAGTACTTATTAATCCTTAAATTAGTTTTAATGAATTCATTTGCTAAATTTTGATAGAACAAATTTGAAATAATATTTTTTAATGATACATATGATATCAAGTTAGGAATTAATGAAATTGCCTTTCGTTTATACTATTCATATACTAACAAAAACTAAAAAATATGTTTATTATTTATAAGTGTAAAAAGTATTAAAAAAATATGTATGAATTTTTGTGAAATTTGTTATTAATTAAATTTTCTCAACTAAATGTTTTTCCAAAAAGGTATTCGAATCATAAATGTCTTAATTAAAAGAATATTTTTGTTACGATATTTCTAATTATAATATGTCTAGATAATTTTCTGTCATATTTGCTTTAGTGTTAAAGAAATGCTATAATGAAACGCTTAGTGAAAATATATAATTACTTTTTATCTCTCTACACGTATGGAGCCCACTAAATATTAAAAACTAGTCGTTGGGGGCCACCGTAATACTTACCCATCATGGATATGCATAATGTAAAATATTAAAATAAAAAATGTGTAAACTACTTATAAAATGCATTGCAATTCGAATAAAATCGTGGCTTGATGACGTCATAAACTTTAAAGGTTCTATTACTGAAGTGCGTAAAAGAAACATCCTTATAACTCCAAAAACACTAATCCTATTAACTAGCGGTTTATTGCATCTGATTAAGCGTCTCATTTCTAATTAAAATATATATTTGAATTGAAATTTGGATGAAATACAGGGTCATGAAAAATCGAAGAGTGTGGTAAATAGGATTACAAATATCTCGGCAACTAATTATCCAATAGACTTCATGTTTTATGCAAAATTTATGTTTTTTTATTGTCTTTTATATTCACTCTATAAAATAAACAATTTCGAAAATTTTTATATACCTTTTATCAGAACGAATATTTCGAGAGTCCGAAAAAAATAGTTCCGGTTAATCGAGGTTACTGAAATTCAAAAGGCTTCTTTCCACTAAGTACATACTCACTTATTGGAATACTAAGGACCCACTAAGTTCCACTAAGTACATACCAAATTTCAAGTCTCTATCTCAATTTTTTCGGGAGATAGAGCTTTTACAGACACACAGACGGACGGCAAAATTTTTTTTTCTAAAAATATGTTTTTCGGAATCTCCAGTGTCTGAAACGTGTAAATCCGTAAAAAAATGTTTCGATTTTCAAAACGATTACAAGACTTACCCTATATGATGAGTATGATGGGTAAGTAATAATTCTTTTTATTCATTTATACATTTACTTATAATGTAATACAATTTATGTTTGGTCCTTTTGTATTTTTTTAATCAGGAATATTAGGACATCTGGGTACACTGTTAGGACACTGGGTATCAGTAACATCTGGGTACACACACTGGGTATAACTATTACTGTTCTGGAGAAAATAAATGAAAGTTTATAGACTGAGAATTCAGAAATTTTACATTGGATATTCTAAGAAATTTCATTTAGAAACGTTACATTAAATGGGGAAAAAAACGTTTCATAAATTCATCTTCATGCAACAGCTTAGTCTTTATTAGTAGTTTTATAGAAGAGCTTGAATTTAAGAATAAGTAGAATTTTATACTAAAAATGAACAGGAGATAAGATTTTACCTGAATATTTGATGCAGCAGAATTTGAGATATATCGGGAAACTGGAAAGTTTACTAGAGTTTTACAATGAAGAAACTTGCGAAAGCATCTTGAAAATTTTTAAAAATTTTAACTTTATGTGCAGAGTTTATCAGATAAAAGAAGTTTCTAAGAATATCTAATAAATTAAAAATTTTAAAGATAAAGTACATAGTCCTATAAATAAATTATTATAAGTGAGAGAAGGTTTTGAAAAAAAAATTCAAGTACAGTATCTCGCATAATGTTATTAATCTAAAATTCATTGTTACTTAGAAACAAATATCTATATTTTAATGTTTAAAAAAAGAGATGCTGAAATACGTGATTCCTCGTTATTAATTAAAACCTTTAAAGTCTGTATTAATTAAAGCCTTTAAAATATTTTTTTTCATATATTGCAGTACTAATCATTTTTCTTCATATAAACATAAAAGTCAAGCCTTGCTATCTTTATGAGGCACAAAGCCAAAGTCCTTAATAAAACTCACTTCAGAAATAATTTAATTTGTTTTATTTTGATTTTTAATTACTATTACTTACTATAAAACGTTTCTAGGAAGTTAAAAAAAATCATCCCGAAATAAATAGTTTTCTTGAAACGCAGTACGTAAGTTTCTTTATTTGTCATCATATCTTTAAAAGGATCTTTTAAATTATAGCTTCTTTAATTATATCCAAGGATAATTTAAGATAAGAGTAAATTTAATTAAATGTCATTGTTTGTTTTGACAATACAAACATTAATCACTACCAAAATGAGATTAATTAATACAATTGGAAGATTCTTTCCAGATCTTTAATCACTAAGATCATCGTTTAAAGACTTTAGAGATAAAATGAAAATAAAAGTATAAAATAAAACTTAAGAGATGAATAAATATAACATTTCAATGTAGCATGTTACATTTCGAAAATTACTTGATCTTCTTTCAATTATAATAAAATATTAAAATGACATTTTCTTAATGAAATAAACATTTCCATTGACATCATTTCCATAAGTGGAGATATTTCATCCTTTGATGGTTTGGCTCCGAAATGTTGGAGCAGAGTGAAGGGGGAAAATCTGAAAAATGACATATTTTAACACAATTAATACAAGATGTTATAAAAATTTCGTTGAATCATGTTTTAAAAATACTAAAGTCTTATCAACTACAATTATCTTTCTGACTTATAAACGCGTATTAATAATTCTTATAAAACTACTCTAAAATAAACTAGCCGCTGAAACCAAATCTACAAATCTGATACGCGTTAAACCTAGAAGCTCTGTGTTGATACCACGTTTTATTAAAACATGTTACACCAAGCTCATACCAACTGCAACTGAAATTTTGACATATTCACATAGTTTAAATACTTTTATAAAATTGTTTTAATGTTAAATGGAAAGCAAATGACAATTAAATTATACATCGCCAGACTGGCATATTCTGTTTACCATACGAATAGTTTAACATGATGCACAAAAGCATATCAATCAAAAAGAAAACTTTAATAAATGTTGAAGAAAATTTAACTATTTTTATAGTATAAATTTATATCACTGAGACTTACAGTAAACTCGTAAAGAAAAAAAGATGGCTAAAACAAATTTTGTTTTCTTATGACTTTTCTTAATAATTTTTGCTTTTGATGTTATCCTAATAGATTAAAAAGCAATTCCATGAAAATGAATTATATTTTGTAGTAATGCATAATAATTTCCCTTCCATTTTTTCATTGTATGCTTAAATTTTAATAATTACTTTTCTTCATTACAGTCTAGGATAGTTTTAGATAGTAGTGCATTTAATTAAATTTCTCCTTTATTTATTTATTTTTTGTATTTTACTAACATTAATATTAATAACTACCATGTTGAAATTAAATATGGAGATTAAAACTTTTTTTAAAGCTTTTTACGGTTAGAATTAGTGTAATAAATACTTTAATTGCTAAACAAAAACTAAAAGTTTAAATTAAAATCTGAGCGAAGAGAGAATATTATGTTACTGCATTAAATGAAATTAATTCCGGCTATTCAGATTAATTAAAATGAAGAATACAACTAAAATAAATTAAAATAATCATGTATGCCATTACAACTGATGCATTAATGTTTAAAATTTTAATGTGTTTTCTGTTTCTTAAATCGAATTCTTATTTAACAGTCTATTTTAATTTTCTGTTAAATTTTCATCAATATTCTTTCAGGTTTGATAATACAGCAGTCATAATTAGTATCTCACATCTGATATACTGTATAGGTGGAACGTTGAAACTAAAATATTTTACCTGTGCATTCAACACGATTTCAATAGCTCGTGAATTTAAATTAGAATTTTTTCCTTTAGCCATTTATCTTCTATTTTTTGGATGTTGATACAAGATTTCTAGCGCCTATTTGTTTCTTAACTTTATGCATGAACTAACACTTATGTAAGGAATGCTAAAAATTAAATATTCCATAAGAAAAAAGAATAAAAATCATATATCTCGACACAATAACAGAATAATTCTCCATCAACAAGGACCGCAAGTTAAGCCCTTAACCTTTGCTTGAACTTTTTACATCGTATTTTCACACAGTAAAAACAAAAGCTTCGAATTACCAGTTAAATCTATTACGGATAAGTTACAAATTAATATTACAATAATTTTATCCAAACCTTACTTCTAATATGCATTTAAGTTAATGATTTAAAGTTTCTTGCGTGATTGTTCTTTTAAATTAGTAACAGTTGATATTTTCGATTTCTTTAAAAAACGTGGCAAAACTTCGATTTCTATTTTATGTCCAATGGTTGGAGTATCATAGTTGATATTTTTTTTCCAACAGAGCGAAAATATGCTGGGACCAGGACTAGAGCTTGGGTACTTTGGCTTGCTGTACCCACTCTCTCCCTACTGCACTATTCCGACGATACCTTGGCTGGCATATTTCACTGTTATTTGTTGGACAAATCTGCGAACTGCAGCGCTAATTTCATTCATCCGAACTATAACTACAGCATTTTAGGAAGGTAGATATTCTTGATGTAGAACACACATTTCTAATCTGAACATTTTATTTTGTCCTCATCTTGGCCTTTAACTGTTATGAGGGAACGCATCTGTTTCTCTAGAAGACAGAATTTGAATGATTTTCTAGCTGATTAACTCTCTTTACCTGCTATCCAGTAGACCCAGTAGTATATGAAGAATAAACCTATCACACAAGTTACAACATAAGTTCAAATCTGAGAGCTACGGGATGCCTGTGCATTCAGCATGATTTCAATAGCTCCTGAATTTAAATTAGCAGTTTTTTTCCTCTAGTGATTTATCTTCTATTTCTTGGATGTTGATACAAGATTTCTAGCGCCCATTTGTTTCTCAACTTTATGCACGAACTAACACTTATGCAAGCAATGCTAAAAATTAAATATTCCACAAGGAAAAAGAATAAAAATCATATATCTCGACACAATAACAGAATAATTCACGGGGGTGATATATATGACAAGAAAATCGGTACATTCATACGTCAAGCTTTTTTAAGAAAACAAAATCGTTAAAGCGAATTCGCAAGAGCAATCATTCCGCACCCGATACGACTCGGTACTACAATCTTCAGCTCCAGGGGCGACGCGTTACCCATGCCACGAGAGCTGAGCCACGAGAACTCGTTCGCACTATCTGACGTAGCAAAATTTAGATAACGTATCAATATTATTTTAAATTTTGAGAAAAAACTAAAAGTATTGTTTTAACATAATCGATGCTGTATGTTTTAAAGGAATACATAGAAATTAAACAGAAATCAAAATAATATTAAATGTGTTCTATTTTTCTTTCCTCACAGATATGCAGTTAAAATATTACCTTCTAACATTTTTATTCTGATGAAATGACACCGTATTCGTAAATATAAAATTAAAGTTTTCATAATTTAAAATATAATAATTAAGTTCAATGTTTTTAAAATTTATTATGTTTTGAAATTTATGATATATTTTTTTAATTTATTATGGTTTATTGTGATTTCTGGATGTGGGATTACCTGAAAAATAATGTATTTAGTTGTCCGATTGCCAACTTAGCTCAACTGAAGACACATATTACGCAATACATTCAAAACATCACCACTGATGCATTCTGATTTATTGTGGAATATGCTGTTTGGAATATGCATATTGAACATTTCTTGAGCAAGTTTCGTGGCAGTTAAAAACCGATTTCTTTTTTGCTTTTTCTGCGATTTTTGTCCTCAGGACATTTAAAAGTTGATTTCATTGTTGCTTTTTCTGCGGTTTTTGGTCTCAGTAATATTAAAAAACGTTTTTTCCCATCCAATGTGGAGTGCCTGAGAGATTCTGCTCTCAAAGCTGGTAGACGGAAGGTGCTCGGTTTAAAACCCTGTCGCGCTCGTCGCCCTAACCGTTCGGAGTTTTCTGTGGGGGTTTTTTCTAACCTTGTCGTAAATACTGGTTAGGATCCCTTAGAAAGACCCCCCATGGAGGGCACTCATCCTAGGGCCTATATCCCTCGAGTAGATAATAGGCCGTCATAAATCAACCAGCCAACCAACCCATCCGATAAGGCAACACCTTATCATGGTGGATGGGCTTCAACTAGGAGTACCACAACTGTAAAATGACTGGGAAATCCTTTTTTCAGTAAAAAAAAAAAACTATACAGTTATGCACATTGAAAAGTGCAGTAGATTTAACCTGTATCTCATGAAGTAGCCGTCGCATTGGGATTCCATTGTCACTGATAGCCGAACCCATTTCCGTTATGACGAGTAAAGCGCCATCTACGGCTAAAATTTCGAACTATTTTTTCCGTATGTAATACATTTTCCCCTTCTTCGCGTATATTCATATCAAATTTCAGATCATTCTGACCAGTGGTTCTTTTTTTTTTACAGATTACTGAAAATTGAACTCTTATCATAATCGCACTGTATAGAAACAAGTCGATTTTTCGGGTTCGGTCCACGAAAAGTGAATATGTCTTACAATCGAAACGTTGTACAACAAGTTGTAGGTGTGAAAATTGAACTCAGAAACCGTCTCTACAAACTTTAAAAACACGTTCCAGGGATAAACTGCTCTAATTTTATAGCAGAAAATCCCTATTTTTTAGAAAAATAGCTTAAATCACTTAAATAATATTTTTCTTTGATTATCGCTTTGTACCGTTTAGTAGTTAATTAACTGTCCCTCTTTTAATATAACAATAGAGACATTAACCACTATAACAATGCGTTTAATTAAAAGAGCTTTCAAACGTTTAATCACCAGAATCACTTTATTCTTTACTGATAAAGTGAAAACAAAAGTTTAAAATAAAAATTGTCGTATAGATATTGGAATTTATATAAAATCACATGAGTTTTGCTTATATACATAAGTTAGATCGAAGGAAGTATGCAGTTCAAATGAAATATCTTTTTTAATCATTCTGAACAAAATAAAAGGTAAAAAGTGGTTTTAGTGCCGGAAACGTTAAAAATTCTGAAAATTCATAGTAACATAATTACATGTTTTTTGTCGAAAAAGGATGATTTATAATTACTTGTTAGAACATGGTCAAAAATTTTCTAAAATAAATTAGAAAATCCATCGACCATGCTATATTTGCGTCACATCATGTCGATTGTTTCCTTTCATCGTATTACTCGATGTATTCTTTAATTATTCGATCAATTTATTTTGAAAAAAAAATTTTATTTTTGTCTAAATATTGCAATTTGATATTTAAAGCAGGGCATGAAATTTCAATTAAAAAGGTACTAGTCAGACTAAAATTTTTGCTCGCAATTATTTTACATTCATTCAGACAGTAACGTCGGCCACCACACCTGCCCAGAAAATGTACTATTTATGACAAACTGAATTGAAATTGACCATTGTTAGAAAGAGCTGTCTGTTAAAGCCAGACTATTTTAATTCATGAAAAATATGAACAATTTTTAAAATGTTAAAAATTCGGGAGAAAGCTAATAATTTTTACCGTGTTTCAAGCAGCTGAACTTAGGTGGCGAACGGTTAGGTCGACGGGCGCGACAGGGGATTGAATCCAGCACCTCCCGTTTACCAGCTTTGAAAGCAGAACATCTCAGTCACTGGTGGGGCTCTTTATTTAGGGATAAATATTAAAATTCGGTTATTAAATATAGAGCCTCACTGGCGCCCATGGACAGCTTTGGCTTCGGAAGATTTTGGGTTCGAAATAAATCGGGAGGGAAGATGTTGTATTCTATTCACCATGTTGTTCGATGTCAATTTAAAGTTAAAACTTTTTATCTAACAAATATTATTTAGGGCTAAATATTGCAATTTAGCAATTAAACAGATTAAAAAAATATGTTAAACCTGATAAACCTGTTGCCTACCAATAAGGTGTCAACCTCTGACTCCGAAGATTGTGGGTTCGCGTCCCGTCGGGTGCATGGGAATCGTCTCCGGGTTGTTATATTCCTCAGTGTTTTTCCACCAGTGGCTGAGAGGTTCTGCTCTCGAAGCTGGTAGACGGGAGGTGCTGGGTTCGATCCCAATCGCGCCCGTCGGCCTAATCGTTCGGAGTTTTCGTGGTTTTCTTCGAGCCGTGGATTTATCCATGCGTAAATACGGGTTAGATTCCCTAAGAAAGACCCCCACGGAGGGCACTCCTCCGAGCCTATATCGCAAGTGTAGATAATTGGCCGTCAACAATCAACCCAACCCAACCTGAGTGTTTTTTTTTATTATTCCATCGTTATCTTTTCAAAATTTATATTAGTTGCTAAATATTAAAATTCGGCTATTGAACAATGCATATGGGCACCCGTGGCCTAACGGATAAGGCGTGTCGGCCTCCTTAGCCGAAGACTGTGGGTTCAAGTCCCATCGGGTGCGGAAGGTTCAGTCGTATTACTCGGTAATATTGTTAAATTCAGATGTTTTCGTTTCAAAACATTATTTTGCTAGACGGAAGATGTTGGGTTCAATCCCAGGTCACGCCCGTCGGGCTGGTCGTTTGGAGTTTTCTGTGATTTTCTTTGAACCTTGCTTAGCTAGAGTAAATACGAGTTAGGATCCCTTAGAAGGGCCCCTACGGGGGCATTCCCTCTTCGGCCTATATCTCTCGTGTAGACAATAGGCCGTAACAAATGCACCATACACCAAATCTTACGGGCGCACGTGGATTATCAAATGAAGCGTTTGTCTTCTGAAGCCGAAAATTTTGGTGTCTAACTATATCGGGTGCGGAGATGTTGTGTGGTATTAGTAGACTTTTTCGAATTTTTTTTTTAGTTCAAATGTTTTAATTTTTAAAACTGTATTTCGGGCTAAATATTACAACTTAGCAATTAAATAGAAGAAAATATATATGATCGCCCGAAACCTAACGGATAAGGCGTCGACCTCTTGTGCCGAAGATTGAAGGTTCGCGTCCCACCACTTGCGAAGAAATTGTCTCCGGGTTTTCATATTCCTCGGCGTTATTTTACCCCACCAGCGGCTGAGAGGTTCTGCTTTCAAACCTGGTAGACGGGAGGAGCTAGGTTCAAACACCTGTCGCGCTCGTCGACCTAACCGTTCGGAGTTTTCCGTGGTTTTCTCCGAACCTTGCCGTAAATACGGGTTAGGATCCCTTAGAAAGACCGCCACGGAGGGCACTCTCCCCTAGGACCTATATCCCTCGTGTTGATAATTGGCCGTCATAAATCAACCCAACCCAACCCTCGGTGTTATTTTTAAATTCATGCATTTTCTTTTTTAAAAAATTATTAATTACTAAATATTAAAATTCGGCAATTACAAAGGGCGTACGAACTCACGTGGTCTAACGAATAAAGCTCAGGCTACCGAAGCCGAAGATAAGTTGTTCGAATCCAATCGGTTACAGAAGTGTTGCGCACGTTGTATCATTCTATTGTAGTGTTATTTTAAAATTTAAACTTTTTGTTTTTTAAATATGTATTTAGCGCTAAATATTACTATTCGACAATTAAAGATTACTCTAATGAATACATTTGGCCTAAAAGATAAGGCGTCATCCTACAGAACCGAAAACTGTGGGATAGAGTGCGGCAGGATTGTCTACCTTTTTGTTTTATTACTCGCTGATATTTAAAAATTCAACTGTTTTCTTTTCAAAAATTTTATTTATGACGAATTATTACAATTTAATGATTAAGCAGAAATTGAAATTTGTGATACCCCGTCGCCTAAAAGATAAGGCGTCGGCCTCCGGAATCGGCTATTGTTGGTGAAAAAACCCATCGGATGCAGAGGTGTTTATATATTTTATGATGTTATTCTAAATTCAAATGTTTTACTTTCAAAAACATTATTTATCGCAAAATATTAGAATTACGCTAGTAAAGAACAAATACAAGGGGGTTCCTTGGCCTAGTGGTTTAGGCGTTCAGTCTACGAGGCTGAATATTGTGTGTTCGAATTACATCGTCGGGTATGGAGATGTTGTCTCGTATTTTTCGCCGTTAATTCAAAAGTTTTAATTTCAAAAACTTTATTTAGGGCAAAATATTACGATTCGGCAATACAAAAAATAATCTAATAAACAACCATAACCTAAAGGATGTGGCGGTTGGCCCTGGAACCGAAGATTGTGGATTCGAGTCCCATCAGATGTGGAGGGATCATCAACTATGCGACCTATTTCCCGATGATATTTAAAATTTAAATGTTTTCTTTCCAAAACACTATTTGTAGATAATTTAAAAAAGAAAAAATGACCACCCGTAGCCTAATATATAACACGACAAACTCCGGAGGCGAAGATTATGTTTTCGCGTCCCATCGGATGCGGAGAGACTATGTGGTCTTTGTTAATTAATCAATGATATTTTAAAATTGAAACCTTTTCTTTTCAAAATATTAATTTTTGTCTAAACATTACAATTTTGAAATTAAACAGAAGAGAAATATGCGAACACCCGTATAAGTACACAACGAATAAGTAGTCGATCTCATGCGCAGAAAATTGTGTGTTCCAGCCCCATCGATGTTGTTTCCTATTCGTCGTAATTTTCGATGTAATTTTAAAATTCAAATGATTTATTTTCAAACATTATTTAGGGGTAAATGTTTAAATTCGGCAATTAAACAAAAGAAAAAATGTGTGATCGCCAGTAGCCTAAAGGAAAAGGCGTCGACCTCTCATAGGAATCGTCTACGGTTGTCATATACCTTGGCATTATTTTAAAATTCAAACGTTTTCTTTCAAAAATTTTATTAGTAGCTAATTATTACAATTCTGCAATTATAATACGCATACGAACACCCGTGCATTGCTTGAATATAATTTAAAATTCAAATGTTTTCTTTTCAAAACAATAAATACCACACCAGTGGCTGAGAGGTTCTGCTCACAAACCTAGTAGACGGGAGATTCTGGGTTTAAACCCCTGCCGCGCTTGTCGACCTCAGCGTTTTCCGTGGTTTCCTTCGAACCTTGCCGTAAATACGGGTCAGGATCCCTTAGAAAGACCTCCACGGAAGGCACTCCCCTTAGGGCCTATATCCCTCGTGTAGATAAACGGCCGTCATAAAACCAACCAAACGGTCGTCATGTCCCTTAGCGTTACTTTAGAATCCCATTGTTAACTTTTCAAAATTTGTATTAGTGGCTAAATATTACAATTCGGCAATTAAAAAGTGCATGGGTTTTTCTGTCTGCCGTCTGTCTGACTTTTCGTGCTCTAACTTGCGTAAATATGTTCGGATCACCATGTAATTTATTTATGTTATTGAAGCTTACTGTGGCATGTTCCCTATTTCAACTAAAGTGTCTAGCACTTACAGTTTTTTTACAGGGACACTCAAAAGAATTCCGTTACATTATGGCCTATGGAGGAAAATCATTTACGGTTTATTTTAATGATGTTACACAATTTCAAACACATTGCAATTGATATATATCACTAAGGTGCATTACAAGAAGCTTAATATGGAATAGGGTGCGCATAGCACTTATAGTTACTTTACAGGGACAGTCAAAAGAATTCCGTTACATTACGTCTATGGAGAAAAATCATTTGCGGTTTATTTAAATAATGTTTCACTATTTAAACGCATTTAAATTTATATATATCACTAAGGTGCATTACAAGAGGCTTACTACAGAATATTGTGTGTATAGCAGTCATCGTTCATTTACAGGGACACACAAAAGAATTCTCTACTGTCTGTTATCAATAATTCCTGAAAGTGCGTTTTAAGTTGCTGAACGCGATTTTAACTTTAACTCACTTTTTGTCGATTACTTGGTGTGTAAAAATTCTGTATTTCATATGCAGGACAGCACAAAAGTTCGCGAACACATTTCCGTTTATTGACAGAAACTCCAGAAGGGAAATTTTAAACTGTGCTACGCGTTTATTAACTAAACTAAAATTTAGCATCCTATGTAGTATAAATACAAATCTATAGATCATATACCGGGCTGAATAAAAGTATCCGGATATTTTTACGAATATTTTATAGGTTGGAAATTCCTGAAATTAAGTTTTTAAATATGTTATGCGTTTTCCAAATTGTTTATTTAGATGGTATGTTTCAGCTTATTAAACGGTAATGACTTGTAAAATTATTTTGGAAGCGTTGGAAAGTGTTACATAATCTATGCTTGACGCATGATTTTTCGTTCTTGTTTTCTTTGTTTAGATTGCAATTCGATTTTATTGTATGTTGATTTTTTGTGCCATTTTTTCGAATTTGTGCGTTAAAACGTTGTTTAAGGTTTTAGTTTAGGCATACAATATATATTAAAGTTGAAAAAAATGCTGAAAATCACATTAAGATGCATAACTCACATTATCCAAGAACTGTTTTGCTGCGAAACTCACACTCTCCAATTCAACCAATCAGGGAAGTACAGAAGCAAGAAGTAGTGTAGAATGTTGCACTAGTTTAATGACAGTGAAGAAGTTGAGCCATGTCTAATAGTAAAATTTTTGCACAAATTATTTTTAATAAATGTTTTGCGGTTTTTGTTGTGTATTACCCTCCAAAATAACATAATAAAAACTAATGTTCAGAATTCTTTTTTTTTGTTTTTGTTGTTTGAAATTCATAAATATTTTGGTTTATAACTAACTTTACCCATACAAGTTTGCTGCAAAACTCACATTTTCCATATTTAAATTTAAATTCTAGCTTTACCACAATTATTACAGGTTTAGGACTATGTGCTAATTATTATTGCTATTATGCTAGTTGTTATGGCAACAAATATATCACACAAAAAAATTGTGCCAATATATCATGTTTATTAATAATAATCAGTTTTTTGCATTTTTCTACACACTAGGTTATGTGGAGAGTGTGAATTTTGCATCTACACCCTTCATTTAAATTTAAATTTTAGAACTCGGCAATTAAAGACCGAATCTTACAGACGCCAGTGGACTAACACATAAGGCGTTGTCTTTCAAAGCCGAAAATTTTTTTTTCGAACCATATCGGGTGCGGAGATGTTTTGTTGTATTAGTAAAATTTTTCGATTTTTTTATTTAAACATCTTATATTAAAAACATTATTTAGAGCTAAATATTACATTTTAGCAATAAAAGAGAAGAATACCTATGAAATTGCCTCTGGCTTATGGATAAGGTGCCAACTTCTAATGCAAAGATACTGAACACTTCTGTCTGTTATTCTATCACTGATTTTTTTTCAATATGTATGTATGTGAGGACATAGGGAAATCTTGAACCCACTTTTAACAGAAAGGCTCTTGTTTTAGACTTATCGATTTTATGTTCAATGAATCTGAAAAGTTTCGAGAAAAAATTTGAGAAAGCTATTGAAATAGGACGCGGTTAAATAAGTATGTAAGATTTTGTTTTTAATAGATTTCGACTTATTGAAGATAACTAATTGTAATTAATAATGTGAGAAGTACATTACTTTCTTCATTATTATCTATATATTTTCATATGAAAACTGTGGCTTCTAAAAGAAAAATATTTGCTGTTCTATATAACTTTAGTACACCGAACTCTGATTTTACACTACTATAGGTATAATGTTTCAATACGCTGAATACCACTATTTTAATATTAATCTCCGCCTTTTCTTAATTACAGAAATCTGCAATCAAATAAGATGAAGATTCTAATTTTAAAAAGTACTGGTGTTCAATGTCCGTAAATCATTAAACTTGCCTTCACGAAAAACAGGAGTAGGCATATTTCAGTCTTCCAAGGAAACGTTTTCCTTGAAGTACTGAAAAAAAATTATTTTGTTTTAAAAGATTTAAAGAAAAGTAACGCTTTTAGAATAAATACGTTTTCTAATGCAATCGTAAATTTCTGTTTTGTCCCCTTATTGAAATGCAGTTTCCTATAAATGTCAGAATCCCCCAATATAAGCTGACAACGATATTTGAAAACGACAGAAAATTTTAAGCAGTTCAAGAAGCTGTATAATTGTAATACAGCTATCCATGTAAGAGGATATATCAAAAAAAAATAAGTCGAAAATCGGAAGAACTATGAGTTAGTAATTTATATTTTGATAAAAGATGGTAACAACAATATCAAGATTTCCATTTCTAAGACATATCGGATTTGTTTAAGTAGTTGGAATGGTTATATATTTTAAATTGTAAGAAACTATAAAGTCAAAGGGATGCAGCATGCAAGCTGTAATTTTGTACTTTGTTTCGTAAGCAGAAATTTAGTATAAAATATTTCACCATCATTACAGAGAGACAGTATTTTTGCACTGATACTGTGAAATAATCGACGTTGATTAGCAATGACTGAAATGACATGGAATATAACGGCTGTCATTAACGATAACAACATCCTATAACGCTGAATGCGTAAAATAAATTATTATTGCAAACAAGGAAATCACATGATACATGGAATCACAAATATACATGAAACTTATACGCTTTAAACATAGAAGCTCCACCTATACTGATACCACGTTTTATTTAAATATGTCATACTTAGTTGCAATACAAGTTCTTAGGAACTACCATTGACTTTTTGACTTATCCATGTGTATTAAATACGTTTCATAAAAAATTTTTAATGTTACATAGAAAGCAAATGCCTATTAAATTGAATATATCCAAACTGATACACTTCTGTCCAAAAATTTTGGGGTAGTGACCAGACGGTTTCACTTTTTACAGGGTTTGACGAATATCTACGGGACCCATTGGATTATATGGGATTTCCCCGCGAATTTGTCAATTGGTTCACTGTATAGCTGATGTCTTTCTGAGTTTTCACGATATTTTACTAGTCTTTTTATATGCGTTACGCTATAGAATTGACTACTAAATCATGAAAATAAATCTTTGGTATAGTTCGCGCACGCGCAGTTATAAATTGTTTCATACAAATGCCCATATGTCATCAAATATTCAATATATTAATTTTTTATTGCAGTATACTGTTTCTACTATTCTTGAAGTCATTCTTGCTTTACATTCTTGAGTTTCAAGAACGATTTATCAAACATTTTAGTAGATATTCAGCACACCGTGTAAAAAGCGAAAGCTTTCAGTCACTGCCCCTTAATTTTTGGAGAGCAGTGTATATTCTGTGCAGTGGAATGAAGGAGAATTGACCATGTGGAAACAACCTTCACCTGCTATCTAGGTTAATGGATAATAAAACTCTAAGAAAAAAAATAAAGCGTACTAAAAGCTACGCAATATCTAATACCCAAATTGGGCTATACACATTGCAAGCTTTTAAAGAAAATTCATAAAACGAGGACGCAAAAATAATTAACAGACATTCCGCACCGGATGGGACTCGAACCCACAATCTTCGGCTCCGGAGGCCGACGCCTTATCCATTAGGCCACGGGTGCTCGTTTAAGTTTGCTCTAGTAGCAAAATTTAGACAAACTAAATATGTAATTTTTGAGTAAAAAAAGTTAAACAATATTTAAATATAACGATGTTCTATGTTTTTTAAATATCTCATTCATAGAAAATTAAAAGATATCAAAGGGAAAATAAATATGTTTATAATTTTCCCATGGAAACAGTCAAATGCAGTTAATATATTATACCATCTAAAATTTTTATTCTAACGAGACAGTGTCGTATTCGTAAATATGAAATAAACATTTTCCGTGTTCACTTATAGCAAAATCCACTGTTTCGATATTATTCCACATCTAATTAAATTTCTAATTTATATTTAGCTACATGATATTAGACAAATTTATTTTGCTTCAAGCATATGTTTTAGAAATTACAAAATAAACCTTTGTACTGTGTTCTGATATTTTTATTAAAGATTGAAAATTAATATTTGCAATCGAAGTTAATATTTAGTGCAAACATACTGAATGTTAAATAATTTTTATTATCTCTTTGTATAATAAATAACTTCAAAAAGCTTTCCATCGTGATATTTGTAATTAAAGGAACAAACACTGTATTATGCTACTTATAGAAGTTTCTTTATATTTCCAATAATTATTATAGCGTACTAGTTGAAGCTTCAAGTAAACAGAAAGTTTATTGAATATATATAAATTATGATTATAGGAACTACCCTTTATTTATTTTGGTTGTTTTTCATTAACTATAGCATTTTTTTAATCCTTAAATTAGTTTCAATGAATGCATTTGCTAAATTTTAATAAAACAAATTAGAAATGATTTTTTTTAATGATAGATATGATTTCGAGTTATGAATTAATGAAATTTCGTCTGTACACTTCATAGAATACCAGAAACTAAAAAATATATTTAATGAACATTAAACATGTTAATTTTTACATTGCTAAACCGAGCATAAAACCGACAAAGTGAGAAATATCCAAGCCGGGAATCGAACCCGGCCCTTTGAATAACGCTCCAAGGCTGAGCTACGTGGATAACATGGCATTTCTCATTCACATATGTCGGACTGTCTCCAAACACAGTGCAAGATGGAAATGTCATAATAAGCACACAAACCCTGTGGGAAATTTGAAACGACATTTGAAGGGTGTAGATGCAAAATTCACACTTTCCACTTAACCTAGTTTTTAGAAAACTGCAAAAAACTGATTATTATTAATAAACATGATATATTGGCACAATTTTTTTGTGTGATATATATGTTGCCATAACAACTAGTTGCACATAATCCTAAACCTGTAATAATTCTGGTACAGCTAGAATTTAAATTTAAATATGGAAAATGTGAGTTTTGCAGCAAACTATAATGGGTAATGTTAGTTATAAACCAAAATAGTTATGAATTTAAAACAACAAGAACAAATATATATATATATATATGAACATTAGTTTTAATTACATTTTTTTGGAGGATAATAAACAACAAAAATCAAAACGCAAAAAACATTTATTAAAATTAATTTGTGCAAAATTTTACTATTAGACATGGCTCAATTTTTTCACTGTCATTAAACTAGTGGAACATTTTTTACACTACTTCTTACTTCTTTAAACATTAACGTAGTTTATTTCTGTTTTTAGCTTACAAGTTGATTCATCTTCAGTGTTATTAGTAGTTGCCTCATCAATAATGTTTTTGTAAAAAAAAAAAAAAAAAAAATCTTCATTTTTTTCCCACTGATCACCATAGTGTTTCTTCAACAAATTATTAACGTCATCCTTCTTTGATTGTTTTATTGTATTTGATTTAGGGATAACTGATGTATCCATGTTGAAAATTACTCTTCCTGGCTTTGTTAGAGACTTGTATGTTCCAAGGTTACATTTGTACGTATATGCAAACCTCCCTGATTGGTTAAATTGGAGAATGTGAGTTTTGCTGCAAAACAGTTGTTGGATAATGGGAGTTATGCATCAAAACAAAATTTTCAGCTTTTTTTTTAGCCTTAATATGTTCATTATTGTCCAAATCATTATTACAGTCAGATTCGCCTTAAAAAGACGAACACGGTGATGTGAATAACTCAATACCTTAAAAAAGTGTATAATGTGACTTTTGCATCTGCACCATTCATATGAAGCCACACAAAGTCGAGCTAAGTCCAGTGTGAAAAGCATTAAAATATATATGTATGAATTTTTCTGAAATTTGTTACTAAATTTAATTTTTACAATGCCCTTCCAAAAATTTACTCGAATTAAAAAAAATTGAACCTCAATTAAAAATATTTTTTAACTATGGCATTACAAATTAGAATATGTGTAGATACTTTCTGTCATATTACGTTAAAAGCATACTATAATGAAACACTTAGTGAAAATATAAAACTGTTTTCATATCTCTCTATGTATAGTGTCTTCAAAAGTTTAAAAATAAACTTTTTTATCGATTTGTACATTCAATTATAAGGTAATAATTTTATGTTTAGAGTCATTTTGTATTTATTTTAATCAGAAATAGTAGTACATCTGGGTAAACTAACTATTATTGTTCTGGAAACAAATCTGAGAATTTATAGATTGAGAATTGAGAAATTTTACAATGGATATTCTAAGAAAAATCATTTAGAAACCTCTACATTATATGGAGAAAAACGTTTCATAAATTCTTCATCATAAAACAGCTTATTCTTCATTAATATTTTTATAGAAGTGCTTGAGTTAAAGAGTAAGTAGATTTTTATACTAAAAACTAACAGGAGATAAGAAATCCCCTGAAAGTTAGATGCAGAATTTTAAATATATCAGGAAAATGGAAAGTTTACTAGAGTTTTACGATGAAGAAGCTTAAAAGAACATCTTGAAATTTTTAAGCTTTTTGAACTTCATGTACAGATTTTATCAGGCATAAAAGAAGTATCTAAGTCTTTCTGTAAAATCTCTTAAAAATGAAAGATAAAATACATAGTTCCATAAATAAATTATTACAAGTCAGAGAAAGCTTTGAAAAGAAATCAAGTACAGTATCTCGAATATTGTTAACAATATAAAATTCATTATTACTTAGAAACATATAGTTTATATTTTAAAGTTTAAAAAATGTGTCACACAAAATAAAGTCACACAAACTCGAGACAAGTCCAGTGTGAAAAGTATTAAAATATATGTATGAATTTTTCTGAAATTTGTTACTAAATTAAATTTTCTCGACTAAATGCTCTTCGAAAAATGTAATCGAATTATAAATATCTCAATAAAAATATTTTTTTAATTATGACATTTCCAATTACAATATGTGTAGATATTTTCTAAAATTCATTGGTACTTAGAAACATATAGTATATATTTTAACGTTTAAAAAAATGGTTGCTGAAATACGTGTTTCCTCGTTATTAATGAAAGCCTTTGTATTAATTACTTTTTATCCTTCTATGTATAGAGTCTACTAAATATTAAAAATAAAATTTTTGTTATTCACTTGTATTAATACAGGCTTAGCCTGCATTACTTAAAGCCTTTAAAATACTTTTTTCATATCTTGCAGCACTTATTATTTTTCTTCATATAAACATAAAAGTCAAGCTTTACTATACGTAATGAAGAAAAATTCAAAGTTCTTTATAAAACTCACTTCAGAAAAGAGTAAATTTAATTAAATTTATTTTGATTTATTAATAACTATTATTTCCTATACGAGGTTTCGAGAAAATTAAAAAGAATCATCACAAAATAAATAGTTTTCTGAAACTGTAAATACTGTATGTAAGTTTCTTTATTTATCATCATACCCTTCAAATAATCTTTTAAATAAAAACTTCCTTTAATTATATCCAAAGCTAGTTTGAGATAAGGGTATATTTAATTAAATGTCATTGTTTGTTTTAATAACACAAACATTAATCACAACCACAAAGAGAATAATTAACACAATTAAAAGAGTCTTTCAAGATCTTTAATCACCAATATCATCGTTTAAAGACTTTGGTGATATAGTGAAAATAAAAGTAAAAAAATAATAATTTAAGATAAGAATAAATATAGCATTTTTGTGTAGAATCAAATTTTACTCATTTAGATAATATAAAATAAACAAATAATAAATAATTTTTTGACTAAAATTATCATCCTTAAATACTGAATATTAGATTTCTCTTTTAAATATTTTTGCATGAAATCTTTTGATTTTTTTAGGGAAGGGGGGGGGGCGAGTAAAAAGCAATCAAATTGCATTAATATTTCTAATACGACTTTTATTGATTTTTTATAATAAGTAATAAGTCATATTCATTATGTATGTTAAATGAAAATTATGAAAATTACTTGATTTTCATTGAATTATAGTAAAATATTAAAATGAAATTTTCTGAATAAAATAAACATTTTCATTGACATCATTTTTAAACGGGGAAATATTTCATCCTTGATAGTTTGGAATCATAATGTTGGAGAAGGGAGTATGAGAAAAATCTGAAAATGACTTCTTTTTACACAATTATAAAAAATTACAAGATGGTTATAAAATTTCGCCGAAATATGTTTTGTAAAAACCAAGTTCTTATGAACTGCATTTATCTGTCTGACTTATACACACGTTTTAATAACTCTTATTAAACTACCCTAAAACAAATTATCCACTGCAACAAATGTACAAATCTGATATGCGTTAAACATAGAAGCTCTTACCTATACTGATACCATGTTTTACTTAAATATGATGGTTACATCAAGCTCTTACGAAAAACAACTAAAATGTTGACTTATTCACGTGTTTTAACGTTTTATAAAATTATTTTAATGTTAAGTGGAAAGCAAATAACCCTTAAATCAGAAATCTCCAACTGGTATATTCTCTGTATACGAAGTGTTATTCTGTCTGAGTACTCTACAAAATCATGTATTTTTTTTTAAGAATGACCTTTAATAAATGTTTAAAAAAATTAATTACTTTTTATATATAAATTTCTTTTACTGGAAGTTACAGTAAACTCGTAAAGAAAAAAAGATGGCTAAAACAAATTATTTTTTCTTATGACTTTTATTAATGATTTTTGCCTTTAATGATATCCTATGCATTAAGAAACAATTCCATGAAAATTAATTATATTTTTTAGTAATACATAATAATGTCATTTCAGTTTATCATTATATGCTCAAATATTCTTTTAATAATCATTTTTCTTAATTACCGCCTAGAATAGTTTTAGATAGTAGTGTATTTAATTAAATTCTCCTTTATTTTTTTTTTTCATACTAACATTACTAACATTTTTACTAACATTAACCACTACCATGTTGAGATTAAATATGGAGATTAAAAATGTTGTTTAAAACCTTTACGGCTAGAACCAGTGTAATAAAGACTTTAACGCTAAAGTAAAACTAAAAATTTTAAATAAAAGTTCAAAGAAAAAAGACTGCATAAAATAAAATTAATTCCGGTTTTTCAGATAAATTAAAACAAAGAATGCAATTGAAATAAATTAAAATAATCATCTATGCAATTAAAACTAATGGATAAATTAAAAAATAATAATGTGTTTTCGGTTTCTAAAATCTTATTCTTATTTGAACATCTTTTTTAAGTTTCTATTAAATTTTCGTCCACATTCTTTCAGGATTGATAATGCAGAAGTCATAATTAGTATCTCAAATCTAATATACTGCATATGTGTAATGTTTAAACTAAACTATCTTATGCATTTAACACGATATCAATAGCTCCCCGAATTCAAATTAGCATTTTGTTTTTTCCTTTAGCCTTTAACCTTTATATTCCATTTTTCGGATGTTGATACAAGATTGATTTCTATGGCGCCCATTTATTTCTTAACTTTATGCATCAACTAACAATTATAATGTAAGTAAAGCTAAAAATTAAATATTTCATAAGGAAAGAGAAAAAAAAATCATATCTCGACACATTAACAGAATAATTCTCCATTAACAAGTACCAATGTTTAAGCTCTTCACCTTTGGTTGAACTTTTTACATCGCATTGTTGCATAGTGAAAACAAAAGCCTGGATTGTCCAGTCAATTTATTACGAATAAGTTACAACTTAATATTATAATAATTTTATCTTTATCTTAATTCTAGCACATATTTAAGGCAATGTTTTAAATCCTCAAGCATGATTTTTTGTTAAATAAATAAAACTTGGTATTTAAGGATTTTTTTAAAAAGTGGGAAAAACTTCTATTTCTGATTTATGCATTGACCTAAAAAATATCTTATTTTTATTTGTTAGGAAGGTAGATATTCTTGATAAAAACTGACTTTTCCAATCTGAATTTTTTGTTCCCCCCCATCTTAACATTTAACTGTTATGAGCGGTCTCACAGACCGTTACTTTCTTTAGTCTTCAGAAATTAACATGTAACTTTCAATTTAACTATAGATACTAGTGAAATTTTGTTTGTCTTCACCTTTGGTAGAACTTTTTACATGGTATTGTCCCACAGTGAAAACAAAATCCTCGATTGCCCAGTCAAATCTATTACGGTTAAGTTACAAATTAATATTATAATAATTTTGTCCTAACATTACTTCTAATATGCATTTAACGCAATGTTTTAAAGCCTCCTGCGTGTTTTTTCTTTTAAATTCATAAAAATTGATATTTTTTCGATTTCGTTAAAAAAGTGGCAAAACTTCTATTTCTAATTTATGCATTGACCAATAAAAAAATCTTATTTTGATTTGTTAGGAAGGTAGATATGTTCTATATGTAAAACAGACCTTTTTTCTGATCTGAATATGTTATTTTCACCCCATCTTAATCTTTAACTGTTATTAGCGGTCTCACAGACCGCTACCTTTTTCAGTCTTCACAGTTTAACTTGTAACTTTCAATTTAATTATAGATACTAGTGAAACTTTGTTTGAAGAACTAGTACTATCGCTAAAGACTTTTGAATAGGTGAATTTTAATTATAAAAATCCTGTACAGAAATATTGGTACAAAAACAGTTTCCTATATGTTTATTGAAATTTTTTATTCATCTTTTGATCAAGCTGTCTCAGCGATCGCTCACAGTAACTATGCAACAATTTTGTGACCTTAGTTAAAGGTTAAGAGCCTATACTAGTGACGAGAAGAAACACTCAAGCTAATGTTAAGTCTATCTTGACAGATTTCTCGCTCGCATTTTAATATTTTTAAATGACTTTTATGGCATAGGATAGCTGAGGTCAATCTCTAACGTTGTTAGTTTTTACCTTTTCGATTTTGGCTCCAGTTTTTTTTATATAAGAGTATTTTCACTTTCAGAACCGGTTCACTTTTAGAACAGTGTAGGTACCTACTGTGTTTTCCCAGATGTAAGGCCTAGTCGGAAAATAAATCCTAGCACGATTTTTCAGGTTTCTCGTAACAAAAGCACTTCCCTGAAAATAAGACCAAATTAAAATCCAACACCCTGAGCGATTTTTCAGGATCCTAGTAATATACGCCCTACCTCTAAAATAAGCTCTACTTCAAAAATAAGCCTGTCTCCTTCTCTTAAAAGAAACAGTTTCTAACATATCATCCACAGAGTAATCGCTATGATTTATAGTTTTGGGGGAGAATCCTTAAAATTACCACGTCAATAATCAGTGTCTGCCAACTGTATCTGTTCAACCAGAAAGTGCATTACACTAAAACTGAGAAAACAGAACTGCTTATAACGGAAATCTGTCTAAAATTGCCCTGCTCCGACAGAATGAATATTATACAATTACACTTTATAAGATGGAAAACAGTCTAAAACTGGACTTTTTTCTCACTTTCACACATTCTACTGTATATGTCGCTCTCTGTTGTTTAAGAAAAAAGTAAAATTTTTAACAGTTTTGCCAACTAAGTTTGTGCTTTTGCCAAGTCTAAAGAAATGTATCTACTTTGTGGGAGGGATACCACCCTCCCATCCTTCTCTGAAGACGGCCTGATTTGTCCAGGCTTTTAATATGCACTCAAATCATGGAGGCATTTAAACAATTCGTACTTAGTTTAAAATAATGATTTTAAAATCCATTTTAATATTTTTATAGAAAGTAGATCAAATTAACAACAAAAGAATTTACCCTTTTTTCTTATTTTTTGTTTCAGCTTTATGAATAAAAATGCACGTTTTCCTTAAATGTAACATTATTTTCACGGGAAAGGAGATCTCTACTTTTTGAGATTAGGGCTTCAATCTTAGTAACCTAAAAAAAGCTCTGTGACGTCGTAGAACAGCGTCGTAGAATGGTGTGCGGCTTCCCGCACACCATTCAAACATTGTGCGTGATTGCAAAATCAATGATTGCATGGTAGTTATGGTGAGTGGACTCAGGGAGCACTATAATTTGTGTATGATTTTGATCTGTCCAACTACGCAATTCATACCAGAGTTATAGGAGTTGTGGCCGCCCACAACTGTGATACGCGATACGCATTATAGTCACTCGGATTGATATAATTTGGAAAATAGCTGGTTAAATTAGATAACTCTTTGCTAGCAGACGGCAACCCTTATTAGATACATTGTAGATAGCTGCAATCAGAAACTGGGATAAGGAGGAAAATTCTAACACAAGGGGTATGTTTCAATGCAGTGAAGCTGGGGGAGTTTAGAGAGAGTTGAATTGAGACTATTTCAAACATAAACGCAGTGTCACCACTAGAACGGGTTCTAACCATGAGTGGTCTGTCTACATCGAAAAGCACAAAGTTGGCGACCTTAACAGGCGTACCCTGGTAATATTTGGTCTCGGAGACCAACATGATATCTAAGTTATTACTAGATATAAAATCCTTAAACTCAGTGGCTTGTCTAATAAGCCGGTTGGCATTCTACACTGTAAAAAAAAATGGGAACGTTCCATGTAAATCCCATGAAATCTTTCTCCTTTTCACAGGTTTTCCCAATAAGCTGGCACTTTCCGGGAAAATTCTGGTTTCCAAATCTGAAACGTTTCAGACGAAAGCTTGCAACCGCAAAACAGGCTCACGGCGGCCATTTTATTATATATTGTAGTCTGTTTCTTGTGTGCTAGAAAATAAATCCCTTATTTGAATGTCAAAATATCATCGTGGAATGCGAATACATGAATAGCGGCCATAATCTTTTCCGCCTTTATTGTCAAAACCTCTCAGGCGAAAGTTGCAATACATTTTTCAAATCGCTAAAGAGATTATCGTCTTTTCTGTGGAATGTTGTGTGAGAACACGTGTCAAAATATCTAACTGGGAATGTATTCTTGGTTAATTTAAATGAAAATAAAATAAATCAGCTATCTAGAGCATCCTTGTTGGAGTTTTGTCGACATCCGACGCAAATGAGTAAGTGGCAATAAAATATAATATTTAATTTTATTTCGCTAATGTATTTTATATGCTATTTTGTTTTAGAACAAATTTTGTTTTTAAAAATATGTGTCTTAATGTTATGTTTTTCGAAGAGCATTTTTCTTTGAAAAGAAAATAAGGCTGTAATATACAATTTGTATGAATAGCCCGTGAGCTCAATGTCATCAGTTTAACTGGGAAATAGTCCTTTCACTTTATATTTTTAATTTTTTGTCCCAACAAAGGAAGTTTTTGCTTAAAAAAAAAGTCATATATTTCACGACTATAAAAATATAAACGTGTGCAGATTATGTCAATCAAATCATACGCTATTTTATTTCTTCAAAATATCTTTAAAAAATAACTGTTGATTTTTTCTTTTTTTAATAATTGAAAGAAAACTGTCGAAAAGAACAATTATTTTTTCAACCCGAAAATTAACTTTGCAGTGCTAATAATCATAAATATTTTAGCTGAACTATCTCTCAACGCAAAAATATTATGTTACGTTAAAATTTAGTATTATTTAGCGTGAAAATATGTATATGATTTTATCCCATGCTTAAGAAGCAGTCAAATTCACCTTTCGCCTCCAAAAGTGTAAATTTTTATATATCTTTTCATTTACCTTTGTTTTGAAACAGTCTACATTTCAGTCATTTTGAATAATGGCTATTCGTTTTGAAAATATGTTTACATTTTTATAAAATTCGACCAAAGCTTAAAATTATCAAATTTCTTATGTGATTTATTGCTAATCATTTATAATTAATTTATAACCAAAACAGAGCTTTAAGAAATTCATGTACATATGCAAAAAGCAAATTTGCAGTTACATATTACATAACTAAAGATCATAACTAATACGATACTAATTGACATGTTTTGTTTGTTTGTTTTTTCCTAAAGGAGACTTGAATGAAATAATGTATAAAATATTGACAAATTTAAATATTAAATGTATTTATATGTTATATGGAAGCAAAAATATGTAATTTTTTTCAGATATTCCTAACCATCAGTCGGAAAATATTTAAATATGGCCGGTAAAATTGAATAATATATTTTAAATGATGTATGAAAAACTAGTAAAAATAATTACTTCTGTTTAAAAAAAAAAAACATTACTAACTCTTGTATCAAAAAATGATTTGCTACGTATTTCCTAACCCATTTTTATTTTGTGTAGCTGAATAAGTGTTAATAATAAAATTATACATAAACAATTACTTAAATTTTCCCTTAGACCAATAATAATAATAATAATAATAATAATAATAATAATAATAATAATAATAACAATTCGTGTTATCAGAAATTTTAAATATGCTTCGAATCTTTAGTTATGAAAATGTATCAGGATTTGCGTTTGTGCACATTTTCCTTGAATTATAAATGGATATAAAAATGTGTAATGATTTACATTATTAAGAGATAGAAAAATACATAAAAAGGAAAAAAAAATGTTAATTTGAAAATATCATTATTTTTATCTTGTCTAAATGGTTGAAGAGGTGAGAAAATCTCCAATTGTGTCTAATTACATTGAATCTATGAAAAAAATAACATTAAAAAATATTTCCAGATATGTATTGTATGTAAATGTCTAAAAAATTAAATTGACTAAAATTCATAAGCTGTTTCAACTATTTTCTAAAGTAAACAAACAATAACAACAAATAAAATAATAATAATGTTTTTAATACTTAAAAATGGATTAATATATCTTGGTATCTACTCTAGTAAATGTAAAAAAAAAAAAAAAAAAAAAATCTAGTTAAATCTAATACATAAAACGTTCCTGCATTGTGAAAAGAAATACCGGAATGTTCCTGGGAAATAATGGGTAGCCCATTATTTATACAAAACGTTTCTGGAAAATAACAGAAACCTTATTGAATAGTTCTGAAACTTTCCAGAGAAATGCCAGTAAGCTTCCTGGGAAATATCAGTGTTTTTATTATCGACAGGAACCTTCCTGGTATTTCACAGGAAGCTTACTGGCATTTCTCTGTAACGTTTCAGAACTGTTCAATAAGGTTTCTGTTATTTTCCAGAAACGTTTCTTGGAAATAATGGGCAACCCAGCTGCCCATTTTTTTCCAGTAACGTTTCTGGATTTTTTTTACAGTGTGGTAGGCATTTTTGGAAGGTCTCTAAATGACTTGTTTTCCAAATTTGAAAATTTGCATCAAGAAATTAACATAAAAAAAAACAATTTTAGGAGTGTTGTAATTGAACATACCTTCTAAAGAGGTAGTGAGGTCGGTAACATCGCCTGTCACAACTCTCTCAAAGGAGAGTGCCTCATTCTCTTTCCGGACAGAAGCGGTCAAGATTTTTTTTTTTTTTGTCTGCCGACAGATTTAATGGTCTTCTTCACCTTGTCACCTGGGAATTTAGTATAAAGACGAAAGTTTGCGGGATGCTCGCCGAAACAGTTTGTACACCTGCAGCGGTCTTCAAATGGCTTTGGGGAGTTAGCTGTGGTGTACTCGCCGGCGCACTTCACGCATCTCATCTTAAGGTGCACGCCGCCGATGAATGGAAGAACCCCTGGCATCGATGACATTGTTGTGGTTCTTTGTGATCTCGGTACTTTTCGAATTGTACCTTTGTCTCCTGATCTCAATAACTTGCATGAGCTCGTTAGGGTTGGCAAGTCTGGGCAGTTGAACAAGAAACAGGAGTAATGAAACCTTGTTCCGAGTGTTACCTCTGAAAAGTTGCTGGATTGATAAGATTTGGAAGTCTGTGTTATCCAAATAATTTTTAATTAGATCTATACTAGTGTTCGCGGGGAGACCCCTAATGACGAACTTCTGATTTTTATCACTTTCTAGCTAAAAGCTTGCGTACTAGGTCCTCTCCTGTTTATTTTTGTTCCAGATTATTTTGTTTGTTACTGTATATTTTTGTAGTGCAATTCAATATCAACATTAATTTTGATAAATTTCCTTCTCATTTCAGCTTTGACAGATGGAGTCACTCTTCTTAAGCTAATTATAAAGGCTGATCCAATGTTCTATCGGCTCAATAATTTGGCTTAATAATTAATGTCCCACAAGATGTTATCAGTCGCTGATATATGAAAAATAGCCTGTTTGGTACATTTCACAATTTCCTAATGAGGAAGT
Organism: Maratus michaelseni; assembly: GCA_963931845.1. NCBI lineage: Eukaryota > Metazoa > Arthropoda > Arachnida > Araneae > Salticidae > Maratus > Maratus michaelseni. The sequence goes on along the minus strand of OZ007593.1, from coordinate 116,196,247 downwards.
ATAAAAAATTCTTTTAAATGAAATATATTTTTAATTAAACTATTGATTAGAAATATATTGACATTATAGTCCTAATGTGTTTTGGGGAACAAAATTTATTATAAGACTGGTCTTATTTTCAGGGAAGCACGGTAGTAGTTTTCTCGCAGATCTGAAAGTTTATGAAGGAACGCATCTTTTTCCCTAGAAAACAGAATTTGAATTATTTTCTAGCTGATCAACTCTCTTATCCTGCTATCCAGTATATGAAGAATAAATCTATCACAAAAGTTAAAGTATAAGTTACAATCTGAGAGCTACGGGGTGATATGTATGACAAGAAAATCGGTATATTCATACATCAAGCTTTTTTAAGTAAACTAAATCGTTAAAGCGAAGTCGCAAGAGCAATCATTCCGCATCCGATACGACAATCTTCGGCTCCAGAGCCGACGTGTTTCTCATGCCACGAGACCTGGGCCACGATATTAAGACAGGAGAACTCGTTCGCGCTATCTGTCGTATCAAAATTTAGATAACCTAAGAATATTATTTTAAATTTTGAGAAAAAAATTGAAAGTATTGTTTTAACATAATAGATTCTGTATGTTTTAAAGAAATACATAGAAATTTAACAGAAATCAAAGTAATATTAAATGTGTTCATATTTTTTTTCCTCACAGATACGCAGTTAAAATATTACCTTCTAACATTTTTATTCTGATGAAAAAATACCGTATTATGTAAATATGAAATTAAAGTTTCGATAATTGAGAAAATATTAGCCAGCAATATTCACTATCCAAAGACTATTTCGATATTATTTTCATTTGCTTTCTTTTTTACGCCTGATTAAATTTTTGTTTTATATTTAGAAACATCATGTTATAAAGATTTGCTTCTATTCAAACATATGTTATATAAGTTGGAAAATCACAAATTAAAATTTGTGCTGTACTCTTTATACTTTGATAAAATATGAAAATTACATTTTGCAACACAAGTTAATATTTATTGCAAACATTCTGAAAGTCAAATGAACTTTTTTTATCTCTTTGTATATTAAATAGCTTTAAAAAGTTTTCATCGTGATGTTTTTATTTAAAAAGATAACACTGTATTTTGCAATTTATATAGAAGTTTATTTCCGTGCCAAATAAATATTTTAATGCATTAGTTGAAGCGTTGAATAAACATAAATTTTCTTGAATAAATATTTATGTTATTAATATTTGAATTATATTTCTTTTTTAGTATTTTAACTACAGCTTTTTATAAGAATTAATTTATTCTGAAATTATTTTGAATTAATTTATTTGCAAAATTTTTATAATGTAATCTAGAAGCTTTGTAGCTTTGAGTAAACAAAAATTTTCTAGAAAGAAACATTTACGTTATGATGGTCGGAATTATCTTTTTTTTTTCTTCAGAATTTTTGAGAACTAACTAATCCCGTAGTTCCATGCATGAGACAAATTAACTGGGTTTAATTTGTCTCATGCATGACAACGGTGTTGTGCTCATGATTGACTTTCCATCTTGTGCTGCGTTTTTGTAGCCTTGCCCTATAAGAGTGAGAGAATGCTAGACTGGATGACGTCTGGATAGCTTAATTGGTAAAGCACTTGGTGCGCTGTACCAAGGTATCCGGGATCGAACCCCGGTCTGGACGTTTTTCTCACTCTAATGGTTGTACGCTGATTAGTAAAATGATAATTCATTCTTTGTGTTAAGTAATCCTGATCTTATTTTCAATATATTTTGCAAAACGTTTGCTAGAACAAATTAGATTTACTTGTATTCATCCATAGATATTAATTCGAGTGATTAAATAACGATACTTCTTCTAATTTTTACTATTCAGACTCTAATAGAACCTAAAATTACATATAAGTGTAACACTATTAAAGACTTATTTGCTGTTTAAGGACCTGTGTTACTAAATTACATCTTTCTTATACCATACAAGGTCGTATATTTAGAATTATTATACTATAAATATGAATATCTTGAATGTAAAGATATTTTTCTTCTAGATATTTGTAATTAAATTATTCGTAGCAATTTGCTTTCTTCCATATAAATGCGACATTGAAATTCTTTTTGAAAATATTAATCTCTCCACAAAAATCTATCTTTTTATTTCTCTTACATTGTATCTCTATTTATTCTTTTTGTAATTATCGACAATATTCATATTTCTTTCACTACCGATTTTTCTGCCGTCACAGTCGCTGGAAATGAGCCCATTTTTGGACGGCTGCAAAAGCCGTTTTCTATTTTTACCGTTCATGCATCACTTCTAAATATGACATCATTACAATTTTTAGTAAGCAGTAGAGTAAATAATGTACTTTCGAATGAAATTTGTTTCAAAATTATAGCGCAAATTAGTGACATTTTAGAGCAGTTTAAATGATTTTCAAGTATGATTTTTTTATCAATCTCATCAATGATCATTTCTTTTTAATAATGATGTAAAAGTAACTAGTGGAAGAGTTACCACAATTAGCAATTAATTGCCCAAAGAAATTATAAAGAAAAAAAGCATATTAACCATGAAATGCAGCACTTTGGTGCAATACGAAAATCTACCAAAGATTTTTATTTTATGTTGAACATAAAATTAATATTGAATTAAGTTAAATTTATTGAATGATACGCTGCATCCAAAATAATCTCGTAATTATATTTTTAATTTTACTTCTTAATTTTGAACTTTATAATGTCTGCCAAGTTTTATTATTTTTATTTGATCTCTATTCTAAAAGCCGTAAAAACCGTTTGATCAGCCACTCTAAATACGAAAAGAACAGAATGAGTTTTAATAAATTAATGTGTCATCAGCTTAAAATTGCGTGACATTTTTACTGTAATTAAAGTTTATTGCTATATGAGTATGGCTTTATTACAGGGTTCTTAAGTGAAGTTATTAATTATATTTTCATCATTTTCCAAATAGTTTATTATTTTTATCTAGTCCATATAGCACTGGAATTTAAACTATCACTGTTCAGATAAAAAGCAATTGAGAATTTATAGGTTTAGATTTGAAAGAAATTGCATTGGGTTTTTCAGTAAAGTGGGGGATTATATTTTAATCACTGACCAAATAGTTAATTATTTTTATCTAGTCTATATAATATACAATTTAAATGGTCACAATCCGGTAAAAAATAATTAAGAATTGAGAATTTGAGAATTCAGAAAATTTGCATTGGTAAAGTTGTGAATTATATTTTCAGTAAAGTTGTGAATTATATTTTCATCATTTGTCAAATTATTTATTACTTTATTCTAGTCTATATAACATACATTTTAAACTACCACTGTCCAGAATAAAAATAATTTAGAAAAATTTGCATTGATATTTTCAAAAGAAAAATCATTTTATGACGGTAATATTAAATGAAAAAGTGCATTTAATAAATTTCTGATCACGAAAAACAGCTTATTCTTTATTAGAATTTTTATAGAAATACAAATTTAAGTAGACTTTTATATCAAAAACGAAATAGTAAATAAGTGTTTCACTGAATATTAGATGCAGATTTTCATTTATATCGGAAGTGTGGAAACTTTACTGGGGTTTAACGAGCAAGTAACTTACGAAATTTCTTGAAACTATTTGACCATTAAGTAAAGAGTTTATAAAACATAAGAAAAGTTTCTAACAATCTCTGTAAACTATTAAATTATGAAAGATAAAGTATGTATTCTTAAAAAATAAATTATTATAAGAGATTATAACATTTATTTTTATGAAAATCTGTTTTCAAGAACAGTATCCAAAGTAGTCTGATCTTTCTAAATTTCGTTGTTGCTAGGAACATCAAAGTTATGTTTTAATATTTAAAGGAATGTGATCCAGAAATACGTGATTCTTCGTTATAAATTACAAACATCAAAGTTAACATTTAATACGCTCAGTCAAAAATACAAAGTTGTGTGTAAAACTCATTTCAAACACAAATTTCATTTCATTTATTTTGATTTTTTTTTCTAGTATTTATTACTAGTATTTTTATTTATCTTAACTTACTAGAAAATAGAATCGAGAAAGTTTTTAAATAATTCCAACAAAATAAACTGTTTTCATTAAGTACGCTATACAAGTTACCTTTTATTTATATTATCCTACTTTTTGAAGTATGTCTTAAATGATAGGTTTCTTTCGTTATACCCATGCAGAGTTTGTGATAAGAGTTTATTTAATTAAATGTCTTTTTTTTTTGTTTTAACAATACAAGCCATAATCGCCACCACACTATCATTAATTAAAACAATTACAGGAGTGTTTCAAGACATTTTAATCACCAAGATCATTCTACAAAGACTTTAGTGATAAAGTGAAAATAAAACTATAAAATAAAATGCAAAAGTAGAATAAATATTACTTTTTTATATAGATTTAAACGAATTTTACTCTTGGATAAATTTAAATAAGAATCCGAATAAAATATCTTTGATTAAACTTATCATATCTTCCTTTTTAATATTATTCATTAAAAGTGGTGCTTAAATAAACAGATATTACAATTTATCTTTGTTTGTATTGCGTTTTCTGCTACATTCTCAGAATTTATCGTTAAATCAATAACGGGCTGACTAGAATTGCAATGAAACATCACTGTGTACAGTTAGAAAGTGTTGTTCATAATTTCAGAGTCCGTGGGATTGAAAGCCGATCAGAAAAACATGTTCTTTTGCAATCTTACTATTTTACTATGCTTAAGGTTATAGAAAAATGTACCTCAACTCATAGGAACAGACAAACAGTATCGCTCAATGAGTCACAGCATAATACAGTAGAATTAATAGGAATAATCTTTCAAAGAAGGGATCTAGGCTTTAGATAAACGGATCCGCAGCGCTATCGAAAAGCTGAGCTGAATACCAGCTCGACAAAATTCAAACTGAGTTACTGCAGTGGAGTGGTTCGATATTTATTATTTTTATGCTGACCGGAAAAATCCAGATGACTCGGCTTCCGATTATTTCACCGAAAGTAGGTTAGATTCGTTTAAACAAATGTAATATTTCTTACAGAACAGGGTTATTTTAGCAACCAAACAACACGTTCGATTTATTGTTTTGTATATATTTCTGTCCATTTTTTTTTCTGAAGCAGTAGTAAAAACACTTAAAAATAACTCTTATTATTGTATTTGATTCAAAATATGTTTTTTCCACATAGAAAAATTATTAACTATTTAATGTTTTAACATTTGTTTCATATGATTAGAACACAGAGAAACCAATTTCTATTCATACCAAATTATTTTTAGTGAAATCATTATTCAATGCATCGGATAGTTAAATATTTTAACCAATCAGATTGCCTTCAGCTGTTTTAAAAAATATGCTTGTCTTATTTTACCACTTTAAAAACTTGTAGGGCACTATTGGGACATGGTCCACTATATGTGTATTTTCTTTACTTATTATAAAATACTAGCTGATTTGTCCGGCGTTGCCTGGAAATCAGTAACTTTCTTTTGTGGTTTCGATAAAAATAGTCATTTTTGGCGCGTATTCTGCTCTAAACAAACCTCTTTCGGAACGAAATTCTGTCACTCGTCTCCACTGCCTACGGCATTGTATAACAGGCGTGCTACGCACGCGTGCAACATCGGTTAGTTTCAATTTCCACCGCTAGGGTGCGCGAAATCACCTTACTTACTATATCACCTTACTGTATCTTAATTAGTTCATGTTAAGTTAAATGAACCAATTTCCATTGAAGAAGATTAAAAAAAAATTTTAGAACACTTTGGTCGAAATCTGAAAATGCCCTATGTCTAACACTTAACCACCATATCTCCCACACCCTCTCAGCTACCGACATGCAGATACCATAGTGCACGATGGGAGACTGGAAGCTACTACCACACACAAATACCAGTGGTCAGCGCTGATTAGTTGTAGTTGAAAAGTGAAATAAAAGGACACACACGTCTATTTATATATATATAGATAGATTGTATCATCTAGAAAATTGAAAAGAACTTTCAAAATACATTTCTTTCTTTAAATACTGTGCGTAAATTTATTTTCTTTTTTTCATTAAACTCTTAAAAGTATTCCTTAAATAATAGCTTTCCTTCATTACAGGCATAGAAAATTTAAGATATGTGTAATTTAGTTGCATGTTCTTTTTGTCTTAACAATACAAACATTAATCACTCCATAATGAGATTAATTAAAACGATTAAAAGAGTCTTTCAAGACCTTTAATCGACAACATCATCGTATAAAGACTTTAGTAATGAAATGAAAAATAAAGTATAAAATAAAAATTAAGTAAATAATAAATATTAAACTTTTATGTAGAAATAATTAAATGAAATTCTATTATTTAAATAAATTAATGTGAAACATTTAACTAATATGAAATATTTTTAATTAAAACTATCATCCCCGAATATGAAATTATAGATTTATTTTTTTAATGGTTCTTAAATGAGTTTGCGTGAAACCTTTTAATTTTAGTCCGAGAAAAAGATTCTAATTTTATACTGCATTTAAAGAAAATTTGTAATATTAATTTTATAAAATTTTATATCATTATTAATTTTTTCAATGTATGTTAAATGAAAATTACGAAAACTGCAATTTAAAAATATCATGACTTTCTTGCTATTATTGTAACACTCAGGAGTTTTTTCAAGGAACATAAGGTAAAGCTAGGAGAGTCTGCGCACAATTCAATAGAATAATAATAAAAAATCTAAATAATATTTTTTTGGTAAACTATCCATGAATAATTTTTACTTCATTTGTTTTTTATGCATTTCCAATGCTATTTTGTTGTTATGCTGTAATTTAACAGAACAGTTGTAATAAAACCAAGAAAGCTATTTTGCGCAATCTCTCCTTACAGGGTTGGTGTGATTGCGCACATGGGTAGGAGAGATTGTTATTAATAATAACTACAAGTAAATTGTCAACAATAATAATTACTTTTATATTACATTCTTGTAATATTTTTGTGAAGAAATATTGTTGTATTAAGAGTGAATATTTCAACCTAATGATTAAAGAATCAGAAAAAGGAAATAATTTTAAGAACAATTAAAGAGTTTTAATTAAACAAAAAAATTAAAGAATCAGAAAAAGCAAACCTAGAAAAAATTACAAAATAACAGTAAGTTACATGATAACACGTTTAACTTAAAATTAGTCCATTTTTGTTTCTACAGTTTCCATGTTTTCTTGTTTGCTGACCGAAGTTCTCGTCGTCTACAATTGATGCACGTATTGTTGTAAATGGTGCAGCTTTTTTGCAACTACCTTCCACCAGTTGCGTTATTATTTCAAAATTATTTGAAAATTAATTCATTCATATGTTTTACATGTAATTTGCAATTTATGCATTTTACCAATATAAGCTGCGTAATCTCTCCTAGCATGGAAGCAATGTAAAAAACAATGGGAACGGTGCGCCATCTCTCCTAAGTAGCAGATGCGCAAACTCTCCAATTTGGGTAGGAGAGATTGCACGGTCTTTTATTTACACAGGGCCGCTTCTAAAACTAACCATTGGTGCTCGCACCGTTAGTCTAGGTTAGTAGCATATGAGAAATCGTTTAAGTTTAAAATATTTTGTACTATTGACATTCTATAGAAATTCTGACGAATAGTTATGAAAATTCAATCACTTACCTTGGGAAAATAAAACAAATAGCAATGATTTATCCTAGACGCTTTAAACAATCAACGTGCACATTCAAATAGACACTCCACTACTGCTGTTGTACAACTATCTTAAGTCACTGCACGCGCACTCTACCCCTTACCCTTTAACCTCTTTGTGCGCAATCTCTCCGACCGCGTCATCTTTCCTGGCTTTACATGCGTTTTTAACTAATCAACTCAAAAATAGTTTTTCTTTTAAATTTCAATGAGAATATGGATTCAATAAATATATAATAAACTATATGTTTTCCCTTTTTCTCCTCTTTTTTTACAGTAATGGAATAGTCCAATAACCACCATTTAAATTTATTAAAGAAATTTCATTAAAATCTTTAAAAATAATTCAAATTTCGAAATTTATAGAGCTATTACTGCATTCTCGAATCAATACGAATAACTGATGTAAATTTTTGTTTGCAATTTGTCAGATACATGGAGAATAGATCTGAAATACAGACTAGAGTGGTAGCAACGCATAGGGGGGGGGGGGGGATTTGTTTTCGTGGTATCTTCAACGGAAACCCCTAAAAAGTTGCCAATTGGTGTAAAAATGATATTGTCTAAGTTTGAGAAGGATCGGATAACGTTAAAACTTGCGCATCAGCCCTAAAGTATTAAAAAACAGTAATTTTTCTCCGAAAAACTGGGTTTTCCACCTATGAAATTAGAATGGTTTATCCTAGAAAGTATTTTTTTTTTTTAGTTTTGTAGACAATGTTCCTGACTTCAATTTTCACTCCCGCAACTTGTTTGATAAAAATACAGAGTTGAAGACATGTGGCTTTTTCGAGGACCGGACCCAAAAAATCGACATTCTCAAAAAAATTTTAAAATTCGCTATAAACTTAATAAAATTACTTATTAACCACGCTTTTATTGTTCGTTGAATTCTTTGCATTCAAGCACATCACATTAATGTTTTTATAAAAGTTTTTTAAACGTATATATATTTTTTAAATATTATTTATCTTTTTTTCTGGAGCTGTAAGTAATAATTCAGAACATTCGATTTCGTCTTCTGCAGCTATAAGTGATTCCATGCAGAAATACAAAGTTTTTCTGATTGTATATACGTCCCATCAAACTACTGGCAGTAAGTTGCCTTTCAGTGGTGAAGTTTTACAATAAATGCCAAGTTAAACTAGAAACCAAAGATGCTACAAAGTTCACAATCCACGAAGTTATTCTTTTTTGGCAGAAAGCTAAGATACCTACCAAACATCTGAAAGCTTGTATTACAAAGCTTGAAAAACTTCATGAGAAGTGAATAAAACTGCAAAACAAATGCAACGAGAAACACAAGCAAAGTTCAAAGTGAGAAAGTGAAAGCTTTTAAGTCAAGCCTTGATGACCTGTTTGATATTGTACACCAGGACGCGCGAAAGAACACGAATAAAGAAGAAAGTTTTTGCTCCTTCAGAAACAAATGTGGCTTACTGGCAGCATGAGAGGCGTTACTATTCCTACGAAAAGAAGAAAGAAGAGCACAAAAAAAAGCAGTTAAGACGGTCAGACTGGAAAAATCAAAACTGAAACCTGTAGGTTTGCCTTGCCTATATTGTAGTTAAACTGTAGTAATTAGTACCAATTTGGATTCATTTTGATTAGCAACCTAGCACCTTGGTACATTTGAACCTGGGTAAATACGTTTTTGTTGGTCTAAAATGACTGCTTTTATTTTGTGTTTTTAATCATTTCTTTTTGTGTTTATACAGAAAATGAAGATGCATAAATGAAATTTTTAAGCACAAGTAGTGCTTCAGAAAAGGAAATCAGAACATAGAAGCATAGACGGATCCTGAGAATTTTTGAAAACACGGGAATCGACACATTATTACCGAAAAAAAATACTGCAGAGGAAGTCAAGACATTATCACAGATAAGTTGACTACATTGCTATATGCATGTAATATTTCGTACAGAGACGCGGTTAGAATCATTTCGACTACTGCCGAAGCATCAGGGTAAAATACACAGATGTTAGCAATAAGTAGATCTATCATACAAGTCCGAAGACATAAAGAAAGAAAATAGTACATATTATTAAAATTAGGTTTGAAATTTTAGATTTACAAGGTGCTGTCATACATTAGGATTGTAAAATGCTGCCACATACACCGAAGAACCATTACATTATGACCACCTGTTTAAAACGAAGTAGGACCAACTTTTGCCCTCAAATCGACCAAGTCCCGGCGTGGCATTGACTCTACAAGGTGCTGAAAGGTCGTCTGAGGTATCTGGTACCAAGTGCTCACCAACTGGTCCTGCAATTCCCGCACATTGCGAGGTGGTAGCGTGGCATCACTAATTCGGTTTCCCAGGTGGAACCAAAAATGTTCTATTGGATTCATGTCAAGTGAATTTGGAGAACAAAACATTAATTAGTGAAGACATTAGAATGTACCTCGAACCACTCCCTGAAGATTCTACCCGTTTGACATGGTGTACAGGTGGTGACAGGTCCTGTTGGTAAACGCCATTACCCGCCGGAAACACTGTTGTCATGAATGGGTACACCTGGTCTGCAACGATGTTCAGGTAACGCACAGACATCAGGGATTGTTCTATAAGGATTATGAGTTTTAATGTGCTCCATGAAAATATCGCCCATACCATAATATCGCCGCCACCGATTTGTCTCCGGACAACTATTCATCCGGGTGACAGAGTTTCCGTTGTAAATTGGCGTATTCGCACGCGTCCGTCGATGTGATGGACCAAAAAATGTGAATCGTCGGACAATGCAACTTTCTTCCATTATTCTATGATCCAATTCCGATGTTCCTGCGCCCATTGTAAGCTCTGCTGGCGATGATGTGCCGTCAGAGCAGGAACGTGCTTTGGCCACCGGCTGCTTAGGTCCATACGCAGCAGTGCACGCTGCACTGTGTGTTGAGTAACACTGTCTGGGTCTCCACTGTTGTAGCTGCTGGTGATTTCTGTTGTTGTAGCTCTTCGGTCACGGCGAATAATGCGTAACAATCTCCGTTCTCGTCTGGAATCAATGCTCCACGCAAGTCACACCACTGGTAGGTGAGTTGTCATTTCACCATTCATACACCACTTTCAATACGTGCTCACGACTGCACGTGAACAGCCCACCATACACACTGTTTCTGATATCGACGTGACGTTTCCTGTCGCGACTATAACGATTTGACCTTTATAAAAGTCTGATAAATCTGAGTATTTTCCCTTTATGTCGCTATGTTTTGAAATACAATGAATAGGCGCTTTATATACTCCAACATCAGCCGCGCACGCGCCGTGGTTTTGTTTCTGGGCAAGCTCATTTTTATAGATGGAGGGTGGTCATAATATAATGGCTCTTCGGTATATATTGAATAAAGAAAATGTAGAGATGTTGGCAGTTTTGATAAGTTGTGGTAATGAAATGCAGTTGGTAGTAGTTCTTCAGATGGCTTAATAAGGGATGTACTCAAGCAAAAGCTGTTTGTTTCTGAAATAAAAAAAATGTCGAACAGTAGAAAAAATAGAAGCAATGTTTTTCGACACTACTGCTGTCAATGCTGTTCGTGTGAGAGGAACTTGTGTTTTATTAGAACTATTATATGTAAAAGTGCTTTTATACTTGGCATGACTCCACCACCTTTCAGAAGTAACACTACAGGCAGCTTTTGATTTCAAAATGGGCTCAACTACTATCCCTTAACCTGGTATTTTTAAACGATTTTATACAGGGATCCAAAATTGACAAAATTGTATAAAATTGGTCTTGATGTAGAACGGGTCAAAGTTAAAATAAACGTAAATGATATCGCTCATATTTCTAGCTTTCTTTCAAAGCAACTACAAAACCCCGGCATCAGCTTAAAGATTATACAAACAATTTACAGTTTCGTTTGATATTTTTAAGTCTTATTGCTCCAAAAAATATTTCTTTCGGAGCGTCAAATGCCATACATCACACCAAGCGGATGGCAAGAGCCTTTAAAAGCTTTAAAAACCTTTAAAAATTCCTTTAAAAGCTTCGTTTTCAGGTATAAAATTTTTATGTGATTCCATGTAGATGTCATCAGAAATGCTTATTTATTCATAATTAATGTTTATGTCAAAGTTTGATTTAATGCTTCTAAAGCTACATTAATCAACAAATAATATATTTACAATTCTTTAAAAACTACATTAATTATGAAACAATATGATGAAAACATTTCAAGGGTGGCAATATATAAACTTATAAATCATTTGCAGTATTTGAAGCAACAAAAAGTTTCTTTGCCTTTTATTATAAAACTTTACACAAAAAAATCAAAATAAACATGGCTGAAAATTATTGTCTTTTGAACAAAGCAGTAATGATGATTATGATGAATATGAGCTTGATGAAATAATGAAGCTCATTGATCTTGAGGAAGAAAACAATACAAAACGAGTGGATTACTAATGCTAAACTTTCTTTCAAAGTATATTTTTTTGGACAAATAAGTCGATTATTTTATTACACTACTGACATTCACCTTCTTCAAAAATTTCAAAATTTTACCTCATTTCTTACATTTCGATACGGATGTTTCGAATGAAGACGTGGATTTTTTAAAGTGTTGCGGGATTGTCAAATGTTTCAGGGTTGTAAACGACACAGCCGAAAGGGGTGTCAAATTAATTCAAGACTATAAGGCGATCGTAACAAAATATGAAGAGAGAAGCAGTATGCTTTGAAAGTAGTTGATGAATGTCAAAACTTATTCTCAGACACACTGAAATCTACCCTCTGAAAACCTCTAGCACTTATTTCATTTTGGTGAAACAATCTGGCAAATCTATCTATCAATTTGACCTACTTATCTATTTCATTCTTGTGAAAATATTGACATTAACACCTGTTCTGGTGTTACTACTTGTTACTAAGATTGTTTTTCTAATAATTAAGTTCAATGCTTTTAAAATTTATTATGGTTTGAAATTTATTATGGTTTATTGTGATTTTCTGGTTGTGGGGTTATCTGAAAAATATTGTATTCAGTTGTCCGATTGCCAACTTAGCTGAATTGAAGACACACATTGTGCAAAACATTCACAACGTCACCACTGATGCATTCCTATCTGTTGTGGAATATGCTGTTTCTCGGTTTCAACTTGTGGCAGAAAACGGTGGACAGCACATTGGACATTTCTTGAGCAAGTTTCGCGGCAGTTAAAACCCGATTTCTTTGTTGTTTTCTCTACGTCTTTTGGACTCAGGACTATTAAAAACCAATTTCATTGTTGATTTTTCAGCAGTGTTAGTCTTCAAGACAATTAAAAACCAATTTTATTGTTGCTTTTTCTGTGGTTTTTGGCCTCAGGACTATTAAAAATCGATTTCATTGTTGCTTTTTTCAGTGGTTTCGGCCATAGTAATATTAAAAACCGATTTTTCCCATCCGATGAGGCAACACCTTATCGTATCGTAGTGTATGGGCTTCCACTAAGAGTACCACAACTGTTGAATGACTTGGAAATATTTTTTGCAGTAAAAAATGATACATTCATGCATCAAAACTACAATTTGTTTAACCTGTAACTCATGCAATAGCCGTCGCTTTGGGATTCCAATGTCACTGATAGCCGAACCCATTTACGTTATGACGAATAAAGCGCCATGTATAGCTAAAATTTTGAACTATTTTTTTCCATGTGTGATAAAATTTTCGCCTTCTTCGGGTATATTCAGGTCAAATTTCAGATCATTCTAACCAGTGGTTCTTTTTTTACAGCTTTTTAAAAGTTGAACTTTAATTATAATCGCCCTGTATATGAAAAAGTTGATTTTTCGGGTTCAGTCCACGAAAAGTACATATATCGTCAAATCAGAACGTTGTAAAACAAGTTGTAAGTATGAAAATTGAACTCAGAAACATTCTCTACAAAAACTTAAAAACACGTACCTGGGATAAACTGTTCTAATTTTATAGCAGAAAACCTCTATTTTTTAGAAAATTAGCTGTTTTTTAATACTTTAGGGCAGGTCTTATCAGATCGAGTTCTAACTTTGACAATCTCGTTTTTACAACTTTTGGTAACTTTTTAGAGATTCCCCTCAAAGAAATTCGGATTTCGATTTCTTGCGACCACCCTAACAGACATATATACATCAGATTTTAACTATAGAAAATTACTTACGATAAAATTTTATCACAAAAAAAAGCAAGAAGCACAACATAACTGGCTCTCTTTAAATCTATTTTTATACCGTTTAAAGCATCACTTAAATAATAACTTTCTTTGATTATAGATTTGTACCGTTTAATACTTAATTAACTTTTATTATAACAATAGAAGCATTAACCACTATCACAATACGTTTAATTAAAAGAGTCTTTCAACACGTTTAATCACCAGAATCGCCTTATAAAAAGTTTACATACAAAGTGAAAACAAAAGAATAAAATAAAAAATGTCGGATAAATAATGGAATTTATATAAAATCAGATAAGTTTTACTTCTTTAGATAAATTAAATCAAAGAAAGTAGTTAAAATGAAATATTTTTTATAATCATTCTGAACAAAAAAAAAATGTAAAACGTAGTTTTAGTACCAGAAACGTTGAAATTTCTGGAAATTCATAGTAACATAATTATATGTTTTTGTCGAAAAAGAATGATTTATAAGTACTTGTTAGAACACGGACAAACATTTTCTAAAATAAATTAGAAAATCCATGGACCATGCTTTATTCGAGTCACATTATATCGATTGTTTCATTTTCACCGTATTACTCGATGTCTTTTTTATTATTATTCGATCAATTTATTCTGAAAAATAATTTTATTTGTGGCTAAATTTTACAATTTGAAAATTAAAGAAATAATCAAACGAACACACATGCCCTAAAGGATAAAATATTGGCATCGACGGCTGACGATTGTATGTTTCTGCCCCATTGGATGCGTGGGAGGAAGATTATCTCTTATTCATCGTGCGATTCAATATTATTTTAGAATTCAAACTTTTCTTTTCAAAATTTTTATTTGTAGCTAAATATTACATGTTGGCAATAAAAACAACGTGTACGCGAGCACCCGTGGCCTAACGGATAAGGCGTCGGCCTCCGGAGCCGAAGATTGTGGGTTCGAGTCCCATCGGGTGCGAAACGGCTGCTTCCTGTGCGTCGTATAGGGCGGGTTTTTTTTTAAGCTACGGATGTTTTCTTTTTAAATCACTATTTAGGGCTAAATATTAGAATTCTGCAATTAAATGAACAGCCCCACTGGCGCTCATGGACTAACAGATAAGGCTGTTATTCTATTCACAGTGTTGTTCGATGTCAATTTAAAGTTGAAACGTTTTATTTAAAAATATTATTTAGAGCTAAATGTTACAATTTAACAATTAAACAGATGAAAAAATATGTGATCGCCTGTTGCCTACCGATAATGTGTTAACCTCTGACTCCGAAGATTGTGGGTACGCTTCTCGTCGAGTGCATAGGAATGGTCTTTGGGTTGTTATGTTCCTCGGCGTTATTTTAAAATTCCATCATTACCTTTTTAAAATTTGTATTAGTGGCTAAATATTACAATTCGGCTATTATAAACGTGTATGAGCACCCGTGGCCTAATGGATAAGGCGTCGGCCTCCGGAGCCAAAGATTGTGGGTTCGAGTCCCATCGGGTGCGGAAGGATGCGTCGTGTTACTCAATAATGTTTTAAAATTCAGATGTTTTCCTTTCAAAACATTATTTAGGATTAAACATTAGAATGGATTCAGCAATTAAATATCGAATCTTACGGGCGCCCATGGACTAACAGATAAAACGTTGTCTTCCGAAGCCGAAAATTTCAAACCATATCGGCGCGGAGATGTTGTATCGTATTAGTAGAATTTTTCGATTTTTTTTAGTTCAAATGTTTTATTTTCGAAAACTGTATTTCGAGCTAAATATTACAACTTAGCAATTAAATAGAAGAAAATATATATGATTGCCCAAAGCCTAAGGGATAAGGTGTCAACCTCTTTTACCAAAGATTGTAGGTTAGCGTCCCATCGGGTGTGTAGGAATTCTATCCTGGTTGTCATATTCCTTGCCGTTATTTTAAAATTCATGCATTTTCTTTTAAACAAAATTCTTAGAGGCTAAATATTAAAATTCGGCAATTACAAAGAGAGTACGAACCCGCGTGTTCTAAAGGAAAAAGCTTCGGCTACCGGAGCCAAAGATTGGTTGTTCAAATACAGTTGGTTACGGAAGTGTTGCACACCCTTTTTCGTCGTATTATTCTATTGTAGTGTTATTTTAAATTTTATTTTTAAAAACTGTATTTTGGGCTAAATATTATGATTTGACAATTAAAAAAAGTCTCTAATGAACACCTTTGGCCTAAAGGATAATGCTTCATCCTACAGAACCGAAAACTATGGGATAGAGTGCAGCGGGAATGTCTTCCTTTTTGTTGTATTACTCGATTATATTTTAAAATTCGACCGTTTTCTTTTTAAAAAAATTATTTGCGACAAAATATTACTAATTAATAATTAAACAGAAGTAGAAAGTTGTGAGCCTCCGTCGCCTAACAGGCTCCACCAGTGGCTGAGAAGTTCTGCTCTCAAAGCTGGTAGACGGGAGGTTCTGGGTTCAATTCCCTGTCGCGCTCGTGGACCTAACCTTTCGGAGTATCCTGTGGTTTTCTTCGAACCTTGCCGTAAACACGGGTTAGGATCCCTTAGAAAGACCCCATGGTTGGCCATTCCCCCTAGGGCCTATATCCCTCAAGTAGATCGGCCGTCATAAATCAAATCAAAATCAAACCATCGCCTAACGAACCCACCTGTGGCTTAGAGGTTCTGCTCTCAAAGCTGGTAGACGGGAAGTGCTGGGTTCAAACCTTGTCGCGCACGTCGACCTATTCGTTCGCAGTTTTCTCCGAAACTTGCGAGCACTGCCCCCCCCCCCCCCCGCCGGTTATTTTAAAATTCAAACATTTTCTTTTAAAATTTTTATTATTCGCTAAATGTTAAATCTCGGTAATTAAAATGGTTATCCGAGCACCCGTGGCCTAATGGATAAGGCGTCGGCATCCGGAGCCGAAGATTGTGGGTTCGAGTCCCATCGGGTGCGAAACGACTGTCGCTTGTGCGTCGGATAGGGCTGTGATTTTTAAAAATACAAATGCTTTATTTTCGAAAACTATATTCAGGGCTGAATATTACAATTCGGCAATTAAAGACAGAATCGAATGAGCACTGTGACGTAAGAGATAGTTTGTCGACCTAAACAGCGGAGGATTGTGAGTTCGAGTTTCATCGGCTGCAGAAGGATTGTCGCATTACTCGATGATATTTTTAAAATTCAATCTTATTTTACAATAATTTTATTTGTGATTAAATATTAATATTCGTCAGAAAGAAGAGGAGCAAACAACCACATGTAGATAAACGGGTAGTTCATCGGACTCCGGAGCCGAAGATTGTTGGTTTGGATACCATTCGGTGTGGAAGGGGTCTTTTCCTACTCATGAAATTGTTCGATGTGATTTTTAAATTCACTTTATTTTGAATAACTTTATTTTTGGCTAAATATCACAATTCGGCTATTAAAGAATGATGCAAATGAGCACCCTTTCCTAAAAGATAAGGCATCGGCCTTCGGAGCAGAAGATTATGGGTTCGAATCTTATTGGGTGCGGCGAGACAATCTCCTATTTGTTGTGCAGTTAAAGGTGTTAGGTTTAGAAGAAATTTTGACATAATGGATTAATCGCCACACTCCGTTGCCGAAGATTGAGTGTAATGATATTTTCGTCTTTTTTATTATTATTATTATTTTCAAGACACTTTATTTGTTGTTTAAATACTGTAATTCGGTTTGCCGAAATTGAGAAGCCAATGAGTACCCTTGCTCGCAGAGCTCCATAATTGAACGGAGTGCAAACTTACAGGTCTATTTCGCATCGCCACTTTAAGGGGTTATTTCTAGTCAAGACCTCCGATCGGGGATCTTTTTGACTTTTTTTCTCCTAAAATATAGAATAGATAAAGCAATAATTTGTAACTTCAAATATATCAGTTCAGTCACGAATTTATGCGTACACAAATAATGAAAAATGGCGGAGTTATGAACCGGTTCCGGGGGGCACCTCTCAGGGGAAGTGGTGTGCGGTGGACAGGATAACTCGGACACGGCTTATCGGAAACAAACGAAACCAATACTAATCGATTTTAATAATATAGTAAATAAACTTGCTCTTGAGCGAAGGAAAATAATTTATGGTGATTGAAAGCAAAATGGCGACCGTTTGAAGGAGAGCACTTTTTTTTTGCCTAAAATTTGGCTATTCTAACGTGAATAAAAAATATTAATTTTGATCATAAATTAAATTCCTTCGTCCAAAGGCAAGATAATTCTAATAACTACAATTTTACACAGTTTCTTTGAAATTCGTTAATAACTTTGTAACCATTTCCACCGACTTTTAAAATGTCGTTTCGAAAAAAATGACTTTAAAGTTTTGAAATGAAATAAATGTATATAACATTCATAAAAAACGATGCTACATGATACGTGTTTCACACTTTAAACAGGCCAACTTGCTTTTCATGAGTAACAAAAAAAAAAAAAAAAAAAAAAAAAAAAAACCAGCTACTACAAGATACAATTGGCACGCTGACTACTATCGTCGCTCAACAGTGGGACAGTGTTTGCCTAGGCGGGTGGAAACAAATAATTTCTTACTATCAGACCGACTTAAAATTTTGGAATTGAATTGTCCATGGACTATACTTTCTCGTGATTACATTTGCCCAAAGTTGATTTTTCCAAAATTTATAACTGGAGGTAACCCGCTAATGGACGCAAGTAATGAAACCTGTACTTTTTTTTAATTTAAAGGCATTTTCATGAGTTTTTTCGTATATTTCACTTTTGGTTACTTCTACAGCTTTTTCATAATTTTATTAGAAATATTTATAAAATGTTTTACGTTTCCTCTTAAGTTTTCAAAATAAATAAATAAATAAATGTCTTTTTTTTCCTAATATAGGATTTTTTTTTGTATGTGTGTGTGAGGAGGGGGGGGGGATCAAATAAAAGCTATAATTTATTTTTAAACAAGTGGGTAAGTGTGATCGAAGATCGCACAAAGGGTTTCGTTTAATATTCCTTTCAAAACACTTTATCTTTTCTTTAATAAATCAAAATAAATTTCATTTCCAAAGAAAAAAAAAGGTCATGTTTTTTATAAAGTAAAAATTTACCGGTCTATTTCTCTCGTTTTTTTTAATATCTGAACCGGCCCAATAACGGGCGAAGTCAGCTATTATACTCTGTCATAATAATATCTTGGACTAAATGCGATATTAAAGAAAATCAATTTCAAAATTAAACATGTTGTATAGAGGCCTTCAAAATGTTAAAATATGCCAATATTTCCATAATCAGATTTTTACTATGATTCAATACGTTCCTCAAACTCATATATTTACTATTCTCTATTACTCATATTGATACTCTCTTTGTATTATTCTCAAACATTTGAAAAATCCGTTAAACTTCCAATATGACATCAGATTAATTTTCTTTTTATTTCTCTAATGACATCATATTAACCTGCTTTTTGTACTTACACACTCTCATATTCCTTGTATTATTGAGAAATGTTTGAAAATTTCCGTTTTATTACGAATATGACGTCATATTAATCTTTTTTCGATTGGTGAAACTTTTTATTTTCTTTTAATTTTTCACGTGGAAGTCTTTCAATAGAAAATTAATTATTGCAGAAAGAATTTTATTGTGGATTTTTAATTGTTGGCAACTGTTATAAAGAAAAATGTTTAAATTTAATAGGAAAAGGCTGTTAGATTTTTGGTTTTTTATCTCTCTATATTAAAATAATACGATTTTAAATTTTATGATTTTCAGCTTCATAGTAGGTATTCAGCTATAAGTACACAAAATTTCGTCTGTAAGCTATATAGTTTCTGAGAACCGGCTCTGTGGCGGACAGACAACGTAGCGGGACGAATAGGGTTTCGTGAGATGAACGAAACCCTAAAAAGACTTCAATTCAGTGGGAATTATTAAATGATCATCATATTTTTAAAAAAAATCGAATGTGAAAATATCTACCCCAGACTACCATATGAGAGGAAATCAGTGTTTTGCCCTATTTTGTTCCGAATTGTGTGGCATTTTCTATTCATGGGCAGACTACTGTGTTCAGGGCAACATAATTGGGAATAAGCGTTCAATTCTGTTATGAAGTCCAGTAGCATCGATTTAATAATGAATAAAGCGTTCGCTTTTCTGGCCGATGACTGTGCCTTTCAATCCCATGGTATGTCGAATAATTTCACTTGTTTTCTTTATAATATTTAATGTCTTTTATTAAATGTCAATGACCTTTTCCTTTATCAAAAACTTTTATTTTGATTAAATATTGCTGTTCAAGGGTTTAAAAGAAAATTGAATATCTAGTGTTGTGAATTTGATATTTAATCTCCGGATTTGACAGTTTTGCGTTTGAGTCCCATTAGGTGCGGTATGGATCCTCTGCTGTTTATAATGCTGCGTAATATCCTGTAGGTTGCTAATCGTCTATTGTTTGTCGGAAATATGATGTGCATTTAACTGTTTTTGTTACTAGCAAAATGTGGCTAAATTTGTGCATCAGTGTCGTCATAGATAAGGTGTCATATTCTTGAATTGAAGACCGTAGTTCTAAAGTTCATTTATTATATCAGCTTTTGTCAATCTCTTTCTGACACATTAGGATTAGATTTTATGAGGAATTCTGAGCAAATAACGTGTTTTTACATAATTTCTTTTAACTGACATTTCTGTATGTATGTGGCAGTCAAATCTTGTGACTCATTTTTTACACGCTTCCTGTTGACGTAGAGCTTTGAAATTTGGAATATATATGTATTTATGAGGGCAATACATGAATTGGACACCTAAGGGGGGGGGGGTCAACGTCGGCCCAAAACTCCCATTTTCCCCATAGAAATAACGTTACGATTGTTTAATTGAAAAAATTAGCTCCATTGTTGCAACATTCATCCATTTTCACCATATTGTTGGCCGAATCATTATGACGTCAGCATTGAGTGACGCACACATTTCTGCTTTATAATATAAGTTGACTTTTTGTAAATTTTAATGAAAGTATGTTTTTTTTTAAATTTACATTTAATTATTTAATTTGAAATTAACATTTATTGACTTGAAAAAAATTACCTAAACGTTTTTAATTTCTAAACTGATATTTGAAGTTGTTGCTGTTTTTTAACCACTACTTTATATGGAATGACACTATTAACATTTACACCAGCAAAAGCTGTTATTGAAATATAGTACTAATTGTTTTTATTATTACTATTAGAATCAATATGTAAATAACTATTATTAATATTTGAGATTGTCATTCATAGATGGTTTAAAATATGGTTTCAAAGACTTATTAGTTATTACAAAAATTTTGATTATTTAAAATATTCCATTACAGAACTTTTTCTCCATTCAAAATTTCTGTGCATATATAAAAATACAGTATCTTTTTTTATCGAAAGGACATCTAATAAACTTATTAATGTTTTCCTTAGGCTAAAGCTGAAGTATACACTAAAAACACCAACTTTTAACACACAATATCAAACTATAGTACAATGGACAGACGTATGTTTCGTGAGTGGACTCACATCCTCAGTGTCAATAAAATAAAATTAAACATTATTGTATCCCCCCAAAGACAAGAAATTGAATCGAGAAACCCAAATGAAAACAACAACACACCGAAAAACTCATCACGCACGAGCCACCAATGAGATTAAGCCGGAAGTGATTAACTATGGCACAGTAAATCAACCCAGAAAGGTGAGATGTAAGGTACGCTTGAAAAATCATTGATCAGGGAGTTACCAAATTTATGAATATAAACTGCTTCAAAGAAGCCTAAATCTAATGGAGTGTTACATTTCTTAATAATAGTAGCTGAATCAAAGTTAAAATTCTGCCCCTCACTCCAACAGTGACAAGCAATAGAAGATTTTTGTAATTACTTTTTCTTAATATAATTTCTGTGTTCATTGAGTCTGAAACGAAGTTGTCGTTTAGTCTGTCCTATATAGGACAAACCACATTGACATTGGATATTGTAAATGCCCTAAAACTTTTGATGTGAAATTTTATCCTTTAACTGTGAAAAATTTAGTTTATTATCTGGCTTAAAAGCAACCTTAAAAATCATAATTTCTTAAAATATTAGCTCCATTAGATTTAGACTTCTTTGAAGCAGTTTATATTCATAAATTTGGTAACTCCCTGGTCAATGATTTTTCAAGCATACATTACATCTCACATTTCTGGGTTGATTTACTGTGTCATAGTGAATCACTTGATGTGAAATTTTATCCTTTAACTGAGAAAAATTTGGTTTATTAACTGGCTTAAAAATAACCTTAAATTCATAATTTCTTAAAATATTAGCTCCATTAGATTTAGAATTCTTTGAAGCAGTTTATGTTCATAAATTTGGTAACTCCCTGGTCAATGATTTTTCAAGCGGACCTTACATCTCACCTTTCTGGGTTGATTTACTGTGTCATAGTGAATCACTTCCGGCTTAATCTCACTGGTGGCTCGTGCGTGATGAGTTTTTTGGTGTGTTATTGTTTTCATTTGGGTTTCTCGATTCAATTTCATGTCTTTGGGGGATACAATAATGTTTTATTTTATTTTATTGACACTGAGGTTGTGAGTCCAAGTTACTCACGAAACGTACGTCTGTCCATTGAAACTATAGTTTGATATTGTGTGTTAAACGTTGGTGTTTTTAGTGTATATTTATCCACACAAGATTTTCTTCAGAAAGCTGAAGTACTTAAGAAAGATTATGTCAATTTCTAAGTAACAAAAAAGACGAAGGTAAATGAAATTTTAGTAGAGTATATTTAAAATTCAATATCAGTTTTATATCTCTCGTGATTTGTCGCAAACACTAGAAATATTCTTAGGGCACATTTGTCTGTCGTGACACACCAGCCAAGAACGGCGGCACTTAACGTATAAAACAATAAAATAAATACATTTTAATCTGATTGCTCTATTAACAAATTCTACATTAATTTTTATTATACGTTACACTTTTTTTCTAGTTAAAATACTTGATTTCGATCAACGATTCATATCCATTTCTATGACAATCGATAAATTAAGAAAATGTCAATTTTTGTATATTTTGGAAGCATTATTTTTTGTCCTTAAACATCTAACAATTGAGCAAATTGAGTAGATACCAGGCATTCTTTTGTGGAAGTTACTCAAAATTCCAAAAATTATTTTTGTTAAGAATGTTATGTCAGAAAAAAAACTAATAAAGAGAATCAAACATTTAAATAGCAATTTCGAACTTTTCGGATCCCATTTTGTAACATTGGTGTAACTTAAAAAACAAATGGGGAAAATAAATTGTAATGCCACAGCTGATTTTTGGTCACGTTATGTATAAATACGCGTAAAATGCTCTTTTACTCTATGTAGATGAAGGAAATTGACATTCGTGAATTATTTTTAAGATGTTATTTTTTTAATAACGTGTGTTTGAATATGAAATATAGGTAATACCTATTTTTGTATTAACCCATTTGTGCCTGAATATTTTTCCCTCTCAATACTTTGTTTAATTATAACTTCTGTTATGAATAATATAATATTTATTACTATACTAATCTGAATATTCTGTTTGTAAAATAATCTTAAAAAATGAAAAAAAAATCTATCTAAAAATGTATTTATTTATAGCAAGAAAATCACAATGTCCCAATTTTGTGACGCTAAGCATAAATAGGTTAATTTATTGTACGTCATTTGGCGTGTTTTGGTTTAGCACAACAAAATCTCTTTTGTTAACAGGGTTAGGTTAATTTATGACGGCCAATTATTAACACGAGGGGTATAGGCCCCAGGGGGGAGTGCCCTCCATGGGGGTCTTTCTAAGGGATCTTAACCTGTATTTACGGCAAGGTTCGAAGAAAACCACGGAAAACTCCGAACGGTTAGGTCGACGAGCGCAACAGGGGTTTGAACCCAGCACCTCCCGTCTACCAGTTTTGTGAACAGAACCTCTAAGCCACTGGTGGGGCCTTTTGTTAACAAAGTGTGCTTTGCACCATATTGATGCCAGCATTTCTCAAGTTTGGCGCGCAATATACGATCATGTGTTAAAGTTTTTGTCATGCCTTGGTTAAAAGAAAAACGATATGCGATAATTATGACAATTTTCGAAAGTTAAAAACATAACCGCGCATCTTAGAAACATATTCAAATTTTGCGGGAGCTGGCCATTGTTTAGGAAAAGTCATGCATGGAGCATATATTATAAAAAGCTTTCGAATATTACCACAAAAGTCTTGCGAAATTTTATCTGCTGATATGGAGAAAGTAAATATCTAAAAAACAATTTTGAAAACGCATGACACATTTGAAAATCCACTTTTATCAATTGCCACCAGAGTCGGTAAGGTGTTCGAATTCTTTTTGTTCAGTCTTATGGATAAGCTATATATTTTTATACACATCACGTATTATGCTAAATTTTAATTCGGCTGGAAAACGAATAACACAACTAAAAACGCAATAACCATTCATAGATGGTAATTTATTCAATTTATTTTGCAAGGCCCTGTACATGAACTTATTTTTATTCTACAAACATCTTCAATTATACTAACATATATTTTATCTGGAAAAATTCAAACGCAGTTATAAACACACTAGAAACAATTCACGCCCATAGATAAAAAGGTTTATGAATTCTTTTGCACTACCCTCTATATGTCCATAAAATTCATATTCACCACGTAATATTACAAAATTTAGTTAGCTTAAAGACGCAAACCACAATTGAAAACGTACATCCAGTATTATCACCCATGCTGTAATCGAATTCTTTTGTGTGCCCCTGTAAACGCACCATAAAGGCTACGCATTTCATATTCTATAGAAATTATACTGTAGTGTACCTCAGTTACACATATAAATTTCGTTATATTTGAAGTAGTGTAACATCATTAAAATACATTGCACAAAAAATTTACCCATAGACCATAATGTAACGGAATTATTTTGTGTGACTCTGTTTTTTTTTTTTTTTAACGTACTACAAACGCTACACACTCCACTTTCAGTAGAGATCATCCTATAGGAAATCAAAATAAAATATATCAATATCATCGTAATCCTGTTTTATTTACAAAAATTAGATTACGGGCAGATGAACTGGAGTCATAAACACTTTTCAACTATGCTGGAAAGTGCTAAAAAAGGATAGGTAGACAAATACACCATTTTTAACACTTTCCAACCTAGTTGAAAAGTGTTTATGACTTCGGTTTGTCTGGCCGTCTGGCCGTCTGCCGTCTGGCCGTCTGGCCGTCTGGCCGTCTGCCGTCTGCCGTCTGCCGTCTGTCCGTGCTGTAACTCCCGTAAATATGCTCGGATTGCTCTGCAATTTTTATATGTTATAGTCGTTATCTATAGCATGTTCCCTATTTCAACGGAAGTGTGTAGCACTGATAGTTTTTTTACAGGGAGACTCAAAAGAATTCCGTTACATTGCGGTCTATGGGGAAAAATCATTGACGGTTTATTTAAATAATGTTTCACTATTTTAAACGCATTGAAATTTATATATATCACTAAGGTGCATTAGAAGAAGCTTAATATGGAATAGGGTGTGCATAGCACTTATAGTTACTTTACAGGGACAGTCAAAAGAATTCCGTTACATTACGTCTATGGACAAAAATCGTCTGCGGTTTATTTAAATAATGTTTCCCTATTTTAAACGCATTGAAATTTATATATATCACTAAGGTGTATTTCAAGAGGCTTACTACAGAATAGTGTGTGTACAGCAGTCATCGTTCATTTACAGGGACGCACAAAAGTTCGCGAACACATTTCCGTATTATTTAACTCCAGACGGAGAATTTTAAACTGTGCTACGCGTTTCCTAACTGAACTAAAATTTAACATCCTATGTAGTATATATACAAATCTATAGATCCTATACAGGGCTGAATAAAAGTATTCGGATTACTTAGATGTTATCTTTTAGCTTATTAAACGGTATGATTTGTAAAATTATTTTGGAAGCGTTGGAAAGTGTTACATAATCTATGCTTGACGCATGATTTTTCGTTCTTGTTTAATCTTTGTGAAATTTATATTGGACAACGATCAAAACGAATGTTTCTCAAGAAAATAGAATTATCAATATCCAAGCATCCAATAAACATATATGTATTACAGGATATACAGGGTGGACCAAAAGGCCTTGACATATTTTAAAATTCAATTAAAAATTAAGTAATTGGCGAACGAGAGTGCGGTTTGGACGAAAATGCTTCCCGTTATCTAAGTTTTTGTTTAAGCAAATACAAAAATTAATTCCAATAACTGTCCATAGATAGTGCTACACCTGCAACGCTACCCAAAAAGGCATAAAAATCTTAATATAAGGAAGCATTTTATCTCAGATGACGCCACTAGATGATCTTCTACAGAAAAAAATTAAACTAAGAAGCCACAGCTTAAAATAAAGCAGAGGTTGGGTGAATCACGCTAAAATAAATCGGTGCAAAAACGAAAATTATTTTTACTAAAACAAATTAAACTATTTTTAAAAAGTATTTCAAATAACATTTACGTAATAATTGAAACGCATGGCCATTACACCAGCCCAAAACTAACACACTCATTTTCAATGGGCGCCAAAAATGTGAATACTTTAAAACCCATATTTTTTTTAATTGTGATATTAATATTTTAATCGCATTTTTAATATATGCTTTAAGTAGTTTAAATAAAAATTAATACTCATCATAAAAATTAATTCTTATGGATATATTTCTACATGATTCACGCAAACTTTGCTTTGAATTGTAATTTCTTAAAATAAATATTTGCCATAGAATCCCATCCCTCTGAGTACTAGCGTCAAAAATTATGAAAATACAAAACTAAAAGGCATACGTAACCAAAAAGATATTTTTAATGTGGAAATAACTGGTTCCATCTGTAATCAATTGTGTGCGTATCTTAAGTTTTTAATTCATTTATGATAGCTTTGTATGTGTAGTGCCATCTATAAACTGTTATTGGAACGGATTTTTTCATTTGCTTAAACAAAACTTTCGTTCATGAGAAGCATTTTCGCCCAAATAGCACTTTTGTACGCCATCTATGTGACTTGTTATTGAATTTTAAAATGTGTCAATGTCTCTTGGCCCACTCTGTATATTAAAAATATATACATATATACATCTGAATTGTATATCCTGCTTTGTTTGAAATCAATTAAAAGTCAATTAAATTAAACAAATCATTATTATTTACTGTACATAGCAATTTTCATGTCTTAGAATGCAAATTATTTGCTGCAAAGCGGTGATTCATACATTCATTGTCGTGATAATCAGTAAAGTAAAACAAAAAATCCGTTTATTAAATATATTTTTTAAGCATTAATCATTATCATTAGATATCTGAAAAGTGAGAAAATTAGATAAGATTCCAAGCATTCTTTTTTGACAATTATTAAGAATTCCAGAATTTTTTCATGTTCGGAAATGTTATATAAGAAAGTTCCTAACACAATCAAAATAGAAGGTAAAAATAGCAATCTCGAATTTTTCAAGATTCCATTTTGTATCAATGGTGTAAATTAGAAAACAAAAAGGGAACATAAATTGTAATACCACTGTACATTTTGATCGCGTTATACGTAAATACTCGTTATTCGTGTTTACTTCCTAAAGATGCAAGAGGCAGTAATGAAAGACAATTTTTTTAATAAATCAGATTTGTTTAAATGAAAGAATCAAATAATCAAAATTAATAACTGGAAATCATAATAAATGTATATAATATTTTTAATTCTATAAAAACAGTGAAATTATTTTTGAGTTAGAAATGCTATGTAAGAAAGTTCCTAACACATAAAATAGGAGGTAAAAATAACATCCTTGAATTTTTCGGATTCCATTTTGTAGCAATGGTGTAAATTACTAAATAAAAAATGGGAAAATATTCCAATGTCGTTGCTATTTTAGATCATGTTATATGTAAATACTCGTTACTCGTTTTTTTTATTTCCTAAAGATGAAAGAGATAGAATTTTAAAAAAATATTTTGAATAAATCAGGGATTTATTTATACAGTAGTCACAAATAATCGAAATTAATGACTGGAATCATAATAAATGTAAATGATTTTTTTTTATTAATTTTTTCATTAAATAAACGAAGTTTAATTTTTTAGTTTTACATGGTTGATAAAAAACTCTCTAACTTTAAAATAAAATAATTCATTAACTATATTAAATATTAAGATGAAATAGTGGAAATATTCGTCAGGTAGCTCATAAATTTGAAACAGTAATTTAAAAAATAGTTCAATGTTTGGTCAATAGATGCCGCTACGATATCTCAAAGTGTAAAAACATTTAAGTAATGATGGGCAGAATGAATGATTTTTTCATTCGAATGAATCATTCATTTTGCAAAACGAAAGACATTTCATATTTTTATCTCGCTCTTTATCTAATTTTAATTAAAATCAGAAACTTCTTTTTTTTTCAAAATTTCTGGTAGTAATTGAATTTTTTTTTTAAGTGTGGCATATATGCTTTTGCGCATGCCCGAATGATTCATTCGAATATCAAAATCATTCATTCTGCCCATCACTACATGTAAGCTAAAAATAACACTCAAACTAAGGTGTACCTTCTGTTCTGTTTTAGTATTAAAAATAGAAATAAATGTATTTTGAAATTTTTATAAAATGTTAAAAATGTTAATTTTTTGTTAATTTGAGCAATTTTACAGTTTGAGACAGCGCAGAAATTCAAACTATTTTTGAAATCACTCTATACAAAATTTATGAGCTTGCCACTTATACAATGCCATTATACAAATTATTCATATATACAAATTATTCATGCCATTATACATAACATGCCACTTATACAAATGTGAAAATATAAGTATGAAAATATTTTTATTTGATATAGTTAATGAATTAAAATTAGAAAGACATCTTAAAATCAGACATTTAATAACACTAAATAAGAAAAATAATATCACATATTAAATTAATCACAGTAGACATTTCAAGCTTTACATAAGCTAAACATCAGTACAAATGTCAATCGAAAACTCATGTTTACACATGTTCACGTTCATGAATATGCCATTTGAAAAATATTAAAACACCAGAGAGTAGGACCACAGATTTTGACGGAATTCTACACGCTTCGTTAAGTGGAGATTTCTGCAACCTTTCTGTAACGTGTACAATTTCAACAGAATATGGCTCCACTAGTGGCCGGGAGGTTTTGCTCACAATGCTGGTAGCCGGGAGATGTTGGGTTCGAATCCAATCGCGTTCGTCGGATCTTTTGGAATTTTCGGGGTTTTCTTCGAAACTTAGATTGGTTATCCTTGCGTAAATACGGTTTAGGTTTTCATAGAAAGACCCCTATGGAGGGCACTCCCTCCGTGGGTCTTTATGCCTCGGCAGATCATCGGCCGTCCACGAACAGAATATGTGGTACTACTACGATGGATACTCCCTGGTGTCTCAATATTTTTTATTATTAAATTCCTACTATTAGCTCACACTCTATATATATATATCTTGTTGGAATTTTCCATCGTTAATAAAATATTTTCTATGCATCCATTCAAGTTCAAATAAATTTTTTAAAA
Source organism: Maratus michaelseni (assembly GCA_963931845.1). Lineage (NCBI taxonomy): Eukaryota > Metazoa > Arthropoda > Arachnida > Araneae > Salticidae > Maratus > Maratus michaelseni. Next base: position 116,166,854 of record OZ007593.1, on the reverse strand, counting down.
CTTGTACTGGATGACAATTGATGTTAATATAGTTTTTTCAAATATTAATTCATTAATTAAATTTAATTAATTAATTTTAATTTTTATATGGGAGAAAAAAAATTCTTCCATTGTTTTCATAAATGAAATGAAAGATTTATCTCAAATTAGTGATGCCAACAAAAAATAAATTACCGCAACGATGAGCCCCACCAGTGGCTGAGAGGTTGTACTCTTGAAGCTGGTAGACGGGAGGTGCTGGGTTCGATCCCAATCGCGCCCGTCGGCCTAATCGTTCGGAGTTTTCGTGGTTTTCTTCGAGCCGTGGTTTTATCCATGCGTAAATACGGGTTAGGTTCCCTTAGAAAGACCCCCACGAAGGCCACTCCCCCCGGGCCTATATCCCTAGTGTAGATAATTGGCCGTCAATAATCAACCCAGCCCAACCCTCAACGATGATTATAAAATAATGTTCAATAAAGATAACATGGGACATTAATGCTGCACTAGTTTATTTTATATATTTATGATTAAAAAGTAGGAATTGTCTTTTTAAAAAAAATTATATTACTTGTTTTAATGGCATATTCATGAATGTGAACATGTGTAAACATCAGTTTTGGTTTTCGATTGACATTTGTACTGATGAGGAGCTCACTTACATAAAGCTTGAAAAGTCTCTGTGATTAATTTATTATATGATATTATTTTTGTTTTTAAGTGTTATTAAATTAATTAAAAAAATTTAAAAAAAAAACATCCTTTTAAAAACAGCTACTTAAATAATACGATGAAAAACTTACTTATTTACAGATTTTATTTGCCCGCCAGAGAAGTGAAGATAAATGAATTAGGGTTGGGTTGATTATTGACGGCCAATTATCTACGCATGGGATATAGGCCCGGGGGGAGTGCCCTTCGTGAAGGTCTTTCTAAGGGAACCTAACCCGTATTTACGCATGGATAAATCCACGGCTCGAAGAAAACCACGAAAACTCCGAACGATTAGGCCGACGGGTGCGATTGGGATTGAACCCAGCACCTCCCGTCTACCAGCTTCGAGAGCACAACCTCTCAGCCACTGGTGGGGCGATAAATGAATTAGAACGTCTACATTTTTAAATTACCTCCATCCTCAATACTTCATACTTAATATAATCCACTCACGGTAACTTAGCTGATGACCTTGGGAAAGATAGCGATGCTACGGCGGAAAAAAAGTTGTTAACAGACAGAAATGGTGCAGCAAATGCATTATTTAATTAAAACTAGACTCTGCTAGTTGCTAGCAGTAATTGTCGTCTTAATTAATAAATAAATTCATCTAAATTTGCGTTACTCATCGGCCAACTTATCGAGTGCGGACTATACATTACCTTCATATTGATAGATACACCCTTTGCTTACTTTCATCCTTACTTACGCCAACTTTACATACTTACAAACGTCTTACAACATACGTAATTTTTACATTCAAAAATTATCTGTACATATTATAAGTATACAGGGTGTACCAAAAATATTGAAATGTACTTTCATTCTTTACCTGTTGGAGATACGTAGGCAATCTAAATTACAAAAATGTTCAAAATAAAGTAGGAATTAAGGTTATGTATATGAAATAGTACTGATATTAATTTTCAAAAAGTTACAGTATTAAACTTTTTATACGGTCCCTGGGTCCTATAACTTGTACACAGAAAAATTTCTCTACGCTATGACAGGTACAGTATCAATATTTTTTGTGTTGTAATTCACGGAGTTATTTATGAAAGTGTAACTTTTTGAAAATTAAGTGCAGGAGTATTTCATAAACACACAATCTTAATCCCCTACCTTATATTGAACACTTTTACAGTTAGTGTTGCCTATGTATCTCTACCAGGTAAAAAATTAAGGTGCATTTCAATCTTTTTTTGACATCGTGTATAATAACACTCTTTTTTAACAGATGAAAATAATAGAGATTCATGTGAAATCTTCTGTAATTATAATTCAAAACACAACAATCCCTGTAATACCTTTTTCTTCAGATGGCCAGGATGCTTTTACATTAAACTAACTCATCCCACGCAGAGCATCTGTGCTCTAGTGAAATATATGCATAACAATACAGGAATTTCAGCATATTATATGTATAAATACTATGCATTAAAAACTTGTCCACGTAGTACAGTGAGTACTTTGAAGTAATATATATATATGTATATATACACACCATAAGATATTGACACCATTTAGAAATATGAAAACGGATGTATTTTTTCAGCATCATACATATAAAAACGCTTTATACACACTTTATATACATAATTATCGTATCAATATTGTAATAAGTAACTCATAAGTAACTCATTTTTTGCGAGAAATAGGCAAAATATTTCACAACGCAACAAAACGAAGTCGACTAAAGTTAGGTTTAGCAGGTTTGATTTTGTAAACAAACCACTTGTTGTGATCTGCAAAAAAGAAATAACCGCTTTTTCACCGCCACGTACCTTAGCGTTTTATCGTATCAAAATATTGTAATCATAAGTAGCTAATTTTTGCGAGAAATAGGCAAAATATTTCACACCACAACATATTTTTCTAAACAAACCACTCGTTGCCATCGGCAAAGGAGAAATAACCTCTTTTTCGCCGCCACGTATCTTAGAGTTTTATACATAACTTAAAGACTTTTTCAGGTGATTGAAAGCAATAAACAACTATGTCCTTTCATTTACATGTTTTTGAAGTAGTATTTTTTATCAATAAATACATGAAAATTGAGCAAATTTGGCAGATTACGGGCATTACTTTGTGACAGTTATAAAAAATTCCAGAATTGTGTTGTTGCTGTTGTTTAGGAATGTTATGTAAAAAAAATCCGAAAAACAAAACAGTAACAAGTAATTTTTAACAAAAACAAAATAATAATAAACCCGACTTCAGGGGATTGTGTTCATTTTCGTGTCTTTTGGCAACCCTTTATTGTTATCCACATTAGTGTTTTGCACGGGTCGAGTATAATCTAACCCGAACACGTAAATTATATTGAAATCAATCCGAAACGCAACCCAAACCCGATGCATTTCAGCATGAAACCTGAAATGAAAGGAAATTAATCCATATGTAATTATAAAAAATATATACTATGTAATTATACTTCGTATATCAACTTAAACTTTTAGGTAGGAAAATGAGCATCTTTATTAATTTACATTTAATTATATATTTTTCATCTGAAGCAATATAGCGGGTAACCACCAGACCTGCAAGAGTCAAAAACAAACCCGAAACCAATCTGAATTCGAAACAATTAGATTCATCCCAACCCGTAATAAAAAAAAAAAGTTATTGTCAACGATCCGTCCCGAATCGCCCCGATGGAGAGACAAATGTCGTTTGTGTTCATTTTTTAGTTCAATTTTTGGAAAAAATAACAAAAAAAGTCAGATTAAAAAACTTAGTCGCCAGATAAAAAAAAGTTGGTCGCCAGTGGCGACCTGGCGACCGCATTTGTCACTCCCTGCAGACAAGCATAGCATTTTTAGATCCTAATGATATTGCAACGGAACCATCTGCAGACTAAAACCTTTCCCCTAAAAATAATATGAAATTCGGAGCGTTTTTAAAAAAAATATGCGTGGTCATCCGTAGGAAAAAAAAATAACTGTATAACCTATTTTATTGAAAGTCAGTTAACAGAAGATAAAATAGCAATTTCCTCCATTCTAAAAACTCCATACTTAATACATTATACCCGTATTGATAAACAGCCTTTCCTTACTTATAAACTTATATAAATCATTTTGTATATTCCTTATAATATGCAAACCTAATTATATAGAACGACTTCATGAATATATAAAGTAAAGCCAGGAGTGATGGCGCGGTCGGAGAGATTGTGCACATAGAGGTTCGGGGGGAAGGAGTAGAGCGAGCGCGTAGCAACTCCTGGTAGTTGTACAACAGCAGTAGTGGAGTGTCTACTTGAAAGTGCACGTTGATTATTTTGAGCGTCCAAGATAAAGCATTGCTATTTTGTTTTGTTTTCCCGAAGTAAGTGCTTGAATTTTCATAGCTATTCGTCAGAATTTCTATACAATGTCAGTAGTGAAAAATAGTTTAAGCTTAAACGATTTCTCATAAGCTACTAATCTAGACTAACAGTGTGAACATCAACGGTTCGTTTTAGTAGCGGCCATGTTTAAATAAAAGGCCACGCAATCTCTCCTACCGAAATTGAAGAGTTTGCGCATCTGCTACTTAGGACAGATGGCGCATTGTACCCATTAGTTTCCATGCTAGGAGAGATTACGCAGCTTATTGGTAAATTTGCATTTTAAAAAAAGTAAAAATGAAAATGGACTAATTTTAAGTTAAACGTGTTATCAAGTAACTTAATGTTATTTTGCAATCTTATCTGGACTTGCTTTTTCTGATTCATTATTTTTTTCCTTTAATTAAAATTTTTTAATCGTTTTTAAAATTATTTCCTTTTTCTGATTCTTTAATCATTAGGTTGAAATATTCCCTCCTGATGCAATAATATTTGTTGACAAAAACCTTACAACAATGTCATTTAAGTGTAATTATTATTGTTAACAATTTAATTGTAGTTATTATTAGTAACAATCTCTTCTACCCATGTGCGCAATCACACCAACCCTGTAAGGACAGATTGCGCAAAATAACTTTCTTGGTTTTATTACAACTGTTCTAGTAAATTACAACATAACAACAAAATAGCAATGGAAATGCAAATGAAGTAAAAATTATTCATGGATAGTTTAGCAAAAAATTAATATTTAGATTTTTTACTGTTATTCTTTTGAATTGTGCGCAGACTCTCCTAGCTTTACTTTACAACAGATAACACAACTATTTTATCAACAAATTAATATAATACTGATTTAGGAGAAATCTTCCGTAATCCTACTCTATGTCACAACAATCGCTACAAGGATTTCTTTCCATGATTGATATGTTTTTATCATGAACTAGAGGGCTCTGTCTAATACGAGTTACGCTAGCTAACCTCCGCCCAGACTTCGCAAGCTCTAAAAAAACGCTAAATTGCTCTCTTTTAAAAAATTACCTGCCTACAGAAGTTTAAATGATATTATCACGACCAGTAGAGATCTTCTGTAATCGAATTGCTCTTTGACTGGGGGATTTTTTGGTTCCCCAAGGCTACATCCACCGCTGTCGCAACAGCTAATGCCTTATTTCGTGATTGATTAAGTAAGATCTATCGCACATTTGAAAATCAGCTTGTATAAAATTGTTAAATAAAAAATGTCGCTGCCTCCTAGACTTTTATAATAACCTCTAAAACAAAAGATTTATTTTTAGATGCTATAAGAAAATCGGTTTGAATATGATGTTTTAAATATATCGTTTTAAATGTGACGTTATTTTTCCCATTTAGCGCATTTCGCACGTAATAATTTAATTATTTTAAAGTTTCCTTTCTCTTTTAATATTCACATCCTCTTTAATAAAAAGGTACGTGTTGGTGACGACTGGGTTTTTCGCTAATCCTTGCCACAGGTTAATCTAGGAAAATGAAACATTTGAAGTTACTGAAAAAATTAATAGCTCGAAAAGTATGTGTCAGAAAATTGTTAGACAAACTGCGTTAGAAAGGTAAAAAATTGTATTTTTCTGGATATAAATCCTCCTCTTTAATAAAAAGGTACGTGTTGCTGACGACTGGGTTTTTCGCTAATCGTTGCCACAGGTTAATCTAGGAAAATGAAACATTTGAAGTTAATGAAAAAATTAATAGCTCGAAAACTATGTGTCAGAAAATTGTTAGACAAACTACGTTAGAAAGATAAAAAATTGTATTTTTCTGGATATAAATTTCAAATCTAATGATTATGCCGTCTTTCAAATATTGAATTTCAAAAATTACCAAATTCACAATGGAGTACTATAGCGAAACCTTCACGCATAAAAAGATAATGATAATGGCAATTTGCCTGACGTGTATTACTGGCTAAAGCACGAGTCACAAATTATAGTACCCTTATTATTCTGTAAAAATATGATGTCACGAGTGCATGTTTTTTATTTATTTTGATATAGTCATCTTAGAAACAAACTTTTAGGAAATTTTTTCGAATGGGACTAATAATTTGGCTAATACTGTATATTATTTAGAGTTTAAAAGAGGAAAAATGGGAGAGCGCTTTATACTATTTAGGTTTTCTCAGACACGTTTTGTCAGAATTGAAAGTTTAATATATCAAAATGTCAGAAATTAAATCAACCTTAAATCGGCAATAACTATAACGGTCCTTTAGTTCGTTTGGACAGACTTTCATTAAAAATATAAAATCATTCAACATTGATTTTGTGTATTTTTAAGGTTATTATCAAGGACCCGGGCAACGCCGGGCATATCAGCTAGTGTAAATATATTTTCAATTAAAAAGTGTTTGGCAATATTATTATTTGGGTTTTTGAAATACGATGCAATTTCCTTATAAAATGCTTTCGGCATGTCATAATTTAATTATTTTAAAGTTTTTTTTTCTTTTTTTAATATTCACGTGTAAATATATTTTTCAATTGAAAACTCTTTGGATACATTATTATTTGCACTTTTTTAAAAAGCTGGAAACATTAAGTTTAAAAAAAGTGAATTTTCGAAATATGAAATAAATATTTATTCACAAAATGAAATTTTGAACAAAAAATTGGAAAGAAAACTTAAAAAATTAGACAAATAAAAAAAAAATTATTAAACACTGCATATCCCATTCTCGTCAAGTACGTGCCTGCGAAAGATGGGTAAATTGCTAAGCGTAGTTCTTGATCCTATAAAACTATTTTAACAGAACTATTTCGACTGATTTCAACACTAAATAGCACTTAAAATAATTATTCGTTTAAAAAACTTCCTACTTCAACGTTTTTATCATATATTTCTGTATAAAACAACCAGCTTTCATATTTTATAAGCAATAGATTTTATTTTAATATAGACCGAGAAGTAGGTCGGTCATAACAAAATTAAATTACGGCAGTGACAAAAGCGTTAGCTACTTTTTTAGAATAAATAAATAACAAGATTTTTTTTCGTGTACTGAATGCGATAAAGAACGCTGTCGCTTAATTGGTATATTTTTGAAATAATAGGTTTATCAGTAAATATATAAAAACTAAGAAAATTAAGAAGATTCCAAGCGTTCTTTTATGATATTTATTGGGAATTCCAGTAATTCTTTCAGTTAGAAATGTTATATAAAAAAAGAAATAAGCCGATAAGAGGAGTAATAAGGGATACCAGATAGCTCAACAAGAGATAACAATAAATTGGAATTTTCCGTTTCCATTTTGTAACACTGGTGTAAATTAGGAAACAGAAGGTGGAAATAAATTGCAATACCACTGCTACATAAAAAGATGCGCAAAATACTTTTTTTACTTTCTAAAGATTAAAGATAAATAATGTAATAAACTTTTTTTTTATTTTGACTAGATGCGAAGTTTTATTTATAAAAATGAAATGAATGATAGAAATTAATGACTAAAAGAACAATAAATATTCAACAAATTTAGTTTTTAATTCATCCTCATTTTGTTATATTTATTTATTTATTTATTTATTTATTGTAATCAATACAATTTCATTTAAAATAAATCAAATAAAAAAAGCTCATAAAAAATTAATAAAAGAACAATCAGTTATTAGTGCACAGTTCCCAAATGGTCCGATTTTGAAATGCAACTTTTTTTCATACAAAAATCTTATGAACACTTTCCAACCTAGTTGAAAAGTGTTTATGACTTCGGTTTGTCTGCCGTATGGCCGTCTGGCCGTCTGCCGTCTGCCGTCTGCCGTCTGCCGTCTGTCCATGCTCTAACTCCCGTAAATATGCTCGGATTGCCCTGCAATTTTGATAGGTTATTGCCGTTATCTATAGCATGTTCCCTATTTCAACTTAAGTGTGTAGCACTTATAGTTTTTTTTTTCAGGGACACTCAAAAGAATTCCGTTACATTACGGTCTATGGGGAAAAATCATTTGCGGTTTATTTTAATGATGTTACACAATTTCAAACACATTGTAATTTATATATATCACTAAGGTGCATTACAAGAAGCTTAATATGGAATAGGGTGTGATGGGAGTTAATTACTTTACAGGGACAGTAAAAGATATCCGTTACATTACGTCTATGGAGAAAAATCGTTTGCGGTTTAATTAAATAATGTTTCACTATTTTAAACGCATTGAAATTTATATATATATCACTAAGGTGCATTACAAGAGGCTTACTACAGAATAGTGTGTGTATAGCAGTCATCGTTCATTTACAGGGACACACAAAAGAATTCTCTACTGTCTGTTAACAATAATGCCTGGAAGTGCGTTTTAAGTTGCTGAACGCGATTTTAAATTTAACTGACTTTTTGTCTATTACTTGGTGTGTATAAATTCTGTAGATCATATACAGGGCAGCACAAAAGATTGCGAACACATTTCCGTTTTTTGACAGAAACTGCAGAAGGATAATTTTAAACTGTTCTACGCGTTTCCCAACTAAACTAAAATGTAGCATCCTATGTAGTATATATACAAATCTATAGATCATATACAGGGCTGAATAAAAGTATTCGAATATTTTTAAGAATATTGTATGTTGGAAATATATGTTGGAAATTCCTGAAATTACGTTTTTAAATATGTTATGCGTTTTCCAAATTGTTTACTTAGATGTTATCTTTCAGCTTATTAAACGGTAGTGATTTGTAAAATTATTTTGGAAGCGTTGGAAAGTGCTACATAATCTATGCTTGACGCATGATTTTTCGTTCTTGTTTTAAGATTTTGCTTCGAAATTTTTTAGAAACTTGCCCCAAACATTATTTCTATTGCAAATGTTGTAGAAACCTATTACAAACTAGTCGAATGTGACAATCCTAAAACTTTCTTCTATCTCACACAGGTTTCGCAGACACTAAAAACGAATCAGCACCAAATTTATTTCAAGGTCTAATTGAATCTAAAGTTTTAATTAAATTCAGTGCATTAGTTCTTAAGATACGATTATCGCGTAAATCATGTAAATCCTGAAAAATGCAGCTCAGAAGCGCCACCTATTGAGAGATTTTCACTAAAACCTAATCAACAACAACTTATGTCAACGTCTAACTGAATCTGAAAATAGGTGAAAATCCGTTCATTAGTTCTTGAAATATAGTTATCGTGAAAATCATGAAAAAAGTAGCATAGCAGTGCCACCTGTTGGGCTATTTATACCAAAATGTAATCAGTATATATTTATGTTAAGGTCTAACAGAATCTGGAGTTTGATGAAAATCAGTGCATTAGTTCTTGAGATAGAGCTATTGCGGAAATCTTCTTACTTGTGATATGTTGATAGGAATCCTTTTCTCCTGTACTAAATACATTATAACATGTTACTGAAAATTAAAATTTCTAAAAATTATGCATAATGAGCTTGAAGGCCATCTTTCCATATTGCACATAAATTTCTATGCACAAAAGTTTCATATTTAAAATTCGAATTTCGGAATTGTTATTGAAAGAAACATTTTACGCTTTTCATTTATATATTTTTTTATTCTTAAGCTGATTGCGAAGCCCATCATAGATTTTTTTTATTATTATTTTCAGAAACATGTATGTTTTATTATTTTATCTACCACTTAATCTGGACAATAATCTTTGTGATAGATTTCCACTGTAGACCATGTTTGGAAAATGCGGTAGGCAGAATAATAAAAAAATAGTCGTCAATAGCACCCATGTGTACACCATGGTATTTCGCCAAAGATGTCCCATCTGATTATTCGACTGAGCGATGGCTCAGTATCAGTGCGATTGTCGTACGATTTTTGTCTTATGCATACGATGACCTCACATCACAATACTGTATAACTACATGTAGTTCTGTTCTTTGCTCATAGATGTTATTTGTGCGTATTCAAAAGTGAAATGATATTTGCAACTGTCAAAATCTGACTTTACTAAACGCGACCAAGTGATCTGTCTGTAACATTTTAGTAACAATTGGGTCAAGATGCATAATACATTAATAGTGCCATGCAGTCCCCGACTATGACTTTTGGAGCATTGGCCACAGTCTTGGTACAAAGCTCCATTTGCCTGTACACAGTATGTTGTAAGGTTAAATAATTTTTTATGTGTGTATCTCTTGCGTAATTTTAAATGCAATGATTTTTAATGCTATAAACAATTCTAAATTATTCTGTACTGCTCATAAGAAATGTACCTCGTTTAATATATTCTTTAAAAATGTCTCAGCAACGATTTATTTTTTGAAATAACAGAATGTCAGGTAAAACAAATGCGACAGGATACATCCATAATAACATTAAAACCAAAGTCAATATATTTCAAGTCCCGCACTTGATGAGTTTTCTAAAAGGCTTTGTTTGGATAGTACCATTGATACAATTGGATGATACCAGTAAGTGCCTAAGCTAGTAACGCGAAAATTTCGCAACCTAAACCAAAGGTAGCATTATTTACAAATTTCTCGTTTGCATTTCAATATTTTTGACGCTCAATTAATTACTATCCTAATATCTGTAAGATACAAGGTCTAGGCTTAATATAACGATACGTTTACTATAAGTTATGTTAGTTTAATAATTTTTCATAATTATGTTCATAAATTTTTGTAGTTTTTGTGATTAAAGGTAAAAGAACATTCATTTCTAGTTAATTCCCCGAAATATCGCTACATAAGATGTTTGAGATCGATATCTAACCGAGTACTTTCGTACTTTTTCAATTTCAGTTGCAGTTTGTTGTTGCTGTTGTTGTTATTTATGAAGGCACTTTCGCTTTCGAACCCGGCTCCGAAACTGAAAGTGTGTTCAGAAAACAAAACTGCAACTGAAATCCATAAAGAACGAAAGTACCCGATTCGATATCAACCTGAGACATCCTATGCAAAATCATTTAAAAATGCTGAAATGCAAGCGGTAAATTTGAAAAGAACGCTGTCATTGGTTTAACAATAGCTTGCGAATATTTCAAGGCTGTTAATTCTGAATCATCTTAATGGTTTGGAAAATATATCGGAATTTTGAGGGAAAGAAAAGCGTTTCATGATCTAGCATTCACATCTTGTAACAGTACAACATGAAATTATATAAGTCATGGCATTCTAGTGAAATTTTTTAAGATGCGTCTACAGATCTGGAGACTCCTAAATTTATTATCCAGGGTCCTTGTCTTGATCTTTCACTGGTGCCATTAGTATTTATTACTCAGTCATCACATGTTTATACAGTCAAACCTCGTTAGTACGTCACTGTAGGGTCCATTTAAAAATGACTTAATAGGCGGAGTGATTTATTAAGCGGACTTTATATTAAATGTATAATGAAATTCCAAAAGCAATAAGTATACCTATAACTAAATTACAGCATAAATTATATAAATCAGTAGAATAAGAATTAGAATTCATGAAATGGGGGATAAATTAAGGAAAGCATAGCAAGTATGTTAGGTAGTATTTAATTGTACAACTCAATAGTACCCATTCGTTACTGACTTTCACATAAAATTATCCATTTTTATTTGATGGCAATTATCTGAAATCATTTTTTTTCTCTAAGGAATATAGCACATTATAAGATAGTCCGACCAGTAAGTGAGCAGCCCCCAGTGAATGAGCGATTAGTAAATATTTTAATAGAAAAAGGATTGAAAAATTCCCTACTAGTTAATTATCATGCTGGGTTTCAAAAACCCGTAATTCAGTAAAAATGTGTTATAAGTTATTTGTACAGGTAGTAAAATAAATGACATAGTATGAAACTTAAGTGTTTTTAAATTTCTGCCTGTTCATTCATTGGAAAAATTTTGCCTTCATTCACTGGTAAGAACTGTTAATTTACTTGGTTTTAGTATAGCTTTTTATTAAGAGACCCCTAACATCCCAAACAAATGAAATATAAACTTCCTTTTATTAATTTTTAATCATTTGTATCCCAACACATGTATTTACACTGTCAGACAATAAAAGGTACTGTTTATTAAAATATTATCAATCTTTAAATAAAAATGTCCTTAAGTGTTCATTTAGTGTTCGGACTACCTTATATTTACCATCTGTAGTGTCGTTCAAAGACGAAATATAGTTCCTCAGTTCATCAATATATTCTATGGCTTTCAGAAATCTTGTTGGTATGGTAGAGAATCGTTGTAAGGAAAACCGATGTCATCTGGAATGTTGTTAAACTTAACCCTACAGTCCTGCGCAACAAAAGCTAGTCAGATGTACCAATCCCAAAACTTTCTTCTATCTCATACAGGTTTCGCATACACTAAAAAGAATCAGCACCAATTTATATCAAGGTCTAACTGGATCTAAAGTTTTATTAAATTCCGTGCATTAGTCCGTGAGGTATGATTATTGCTAAAATCATGTAAATCCTGCAAAATGCAGCATAGCAGCGCCACCTGTTGGGAGAGTTAGACCAAAACCTAATCAACAACAACTTATGTCAACGTCTAACTGAATCTGAAATTTGGTGAAAATCCGTGCATTAATTCTTGAGATATAGTTATCGCGATAATAATGAAAAAAGTATCATAGCAGCCCTATCTGTTGGGCTATTTACACCAAAACGTAAGCAGCATCTATTTATGTCAAGGTCTAACAGAATCTGATACTTGATTAAATTCCTTGCATTCGCTCTTGAGATATAACTATCGTAAAAATCATGAAAAAAGTAGCATAGCAGCTCCACCTGTTGGGATATCTACACCAAAACGTAATCAGCGTCTATTTATATCAAGGTCTAACTGAACCTGAAGTTTGATGAAAATAAATGCATTAGTTCTTGAGATAAAGCTATTGCGGAAATCGCGAAAAATGCTGCATAGCAGCGCCACCTGCTGGGCGATTTTTACCAAAAACTAATCAGCACTATTTTATATCAGGGACTAACTGAATATAAAGTTTTATTAAATTTCGTGCGTTAGTTCTCGAGATAGAGCGCCCACAAAATTTTTGTCACATACAGACAGACAGACAGAGTCACAGGCTCACAGACAGACATTTTCTAAAACAGTCAAAACAAGGTTCAGGACCTTCTAAAGCGTATAAATCCGTCGAAAACCGGAAGTCGAAATTTTTCATGAATCCAACCCTTTCATCTTGTAAAAATAGAAGAAAGTAACTAAGTGTTTTTCCAGATAGCCTTGGCTAAGGGATAGGACCAAGTTTGCCTATTGCACTCTTAAAAGTGACTGGTTAAAAAAATAGCGATGCAATAAGCGGAGTACAATGTTTGAAAAGGCGTATGAGAATGGTCGGGACTTCTGAAACATGCGGCGGGACGTTTTATCCATGTGACTTACTAACGGTTTTGACTGTATTTAAATTTATGCGTTACCATTGCAAATTCATTATTTTAAAATTAACAGACGTACTGAAACTGAATACATCAGTTTTTACTTCAAAACAGTATAAACACAGATAACTTCAGAAAGATTTTTAAAAAACTTTAACTTCTTTTCTTCACTATCAACATTAATACTTTTAAAATCCCTCCAAAATAACTTTTCTGTCTAAATATTGGATGTGTTCTGTAGAAATTTATAACTTTATCTCATCTGTCTCGTTTTTTATTATGTTTTGTTCACGAGTGATAATAAGAAAAAAAAATTGTTTGTTAGATAAAAGAAAATAATCCATAATTTCTTAATTCATCACTGTGTCTATTTTAAGCTGAACGAGAAAACATTATCTGTTACAAGAAATTGCTATAGATTACAAAGTTTCTGTATCATGAAGCATTATTTCAGGGATTTGAAATCTCGAATTCTTTGACATTTATTCTTTTCAGATCACTTAGATTTTGACATTGTTTTCGCTAGAAATAACATTTCAGATTTGTTTCTTGAAAATTATATAGCTGTTTTTTTTTTCGGACAAAGATGTACATTTATATAAAATAATATTTTAAATAAAGTCAAATGATGTGTCTATTTCAGAAACTCCATAACTGACAACAAATTCGAAAATGAGTTAACACTGGTTTTCTCAAGAGCAAGAAATGGGGAATTTTTAAATGAGGAACTAGCTGTCCCGCCCGGCGTTGCCCGGACAAATTGTCATTGAAAAATATAACAGTGGAGTGGACTTCATAAGAAAAAGACTGAATAATATTTATTTATACTAAAAATGTGTAAAAAATTTAAATAAGAGCTAAAATTTCAAAAGTATAACAGTTACGTTTAAAAAATGAAACGCTCAGGGAAACTTATTACACTTACTTTTCCCTTTTTACTAAAAATCCCTTTTTAAAAATCATTGCTTTGTTTACATTTTTAATTTTAAAAAAAGCGATATTTCAAATGAAAATGTATAAAAATATATCTATTTAATTGTTAATGTTGACAAACTATAATTACAATTAATCCAGATATCATTGTTTGTTTGGCTTTTATTCCTGTAGATGGCAGCACCAAATAGTTAAGTGTAAAAAATCCTGGCCTAAATCCTGCCAAAGGACTTTTACACAATAACCAATGAAATGCGTTTCATTCGGCCGTTGGCATTAAACAATTAACAAATAATCGGGATTTCTGTGCCACGTACGATAGCGTAATATATATATGATTTTTAAATTCTGGTTTTCTTTAAATTCGAAAAAAAAAACTTATGAAAAGCATCAATAAAATCTGGAGATGAGGCAGATTTTTATTGTTTTCTCAACATTACATAGAGAAGATTGGATGCTAAATGAAAATAATTATAAAACATATATAAGAAAAATTGCTGTATCTACTAAAATCTGCAGATGAGACATATTTTTTAATACTTTCCCAACATTATATAGAAAAGATGGGTTTCTAATGAAAATAATTATACAAAATATATAAGAAATTTTTTTAAATAATAAAATCTACAGATGAGGCAGATTTTTTCAATGTTTTCAAAATATTACGTAGAGATGATGTGAAGCTAAATGAAAATAATTATAAGAACAAACTCTGTATTAATAATACGTGAAGATGAGATAGATTTTTAATGTTTTCCTAGCATTACGTAGAGAAAGAGGGATTCTAAATGAAAATAATTATTAAACAAATATTAAAAAAATTGCTATATCACTGAAATCTGCGGATAACGCAGATCTTTATTGTTTTTCCCACATTACGCGAAGAAGGTGGGTTTCAAATTAAAATATTTTTTTTTAATAAATAATAAAATTTCTGAAATAATAAAATTTGCAGATGTTTTCTGATGTAATGTTTTCTCAACATTACGTAGACAAGATGAGATGCTGAATGCAAATCATTATAAAATACATATAAGAAAAATTGCTGTATCAATGAAATCTGCAGATGAGGCACATTTTTAATGTTTTCCTAACATTACGTAAAGAAAATTGCTTGCTAATGAAAATAATTATAAAAAATATATAATAAAAATTTTGCAATAGTGAAATCTGCAGATGAGGAAGATTTTTAATGTTTTTCCAGCATTACATGCTGAAAATGGGTTTCTAAGTGAAAATAATTATAAAAAGTATCTAAGAAAATTGCTTTATCAATAAAATCTGCAGATGGGACAGATTTTTAGGGGTTTCAAGACTCTTAAAATTGGAAAAAATGATAAACAATGACCATTTTTAACATTTAATATCTTCAAATGTATATGATTCAAAAACACAATTTTTATTGGGATGAAAAGATATAAGCGTGTTCTTTAATTTCACATATTTAAAAAGTTACAAGACGCAGAATTAATATTTATAGGGGTCTTCAAACTGTCAGACATTTGTCGAGCAGAAAATTGACACGACAGCTTACGCGAGCGATTACAAAATAATTTTTGCATCTAGAATAAAAATTTTGGAGCCTAATTATACTTCATATTGTAATAATTACACTGAACCTAAATAAATTTGTATTTAAAACATTTTTATATTTTTAATGCAAAGTTGTATTCAGCTAATACAAATTTGTTAAATTTTCAACATTATAACCACTTAAAAAAAATTTTTTTTTAATAAGAAAAAGGAAGTTTTAGGTTCAATTTATGTAGACTAACATATTTTTTGAAAATTTCATGAAAAAATATTCATTTTTGAGATATGCGCGTTATGCCCAAAAACATCATTTTTCTCAAAATGATGTTTTACTTCAGCTTTGAGTATGCTTCAGCTTTGAGTGGGTATAATTCTAAAAGCCATAACGTCTGTTCTAATGGGAATTTCAAGAAAACATTTACACTAAAATGTTCAGAAAAGAAAGGAGTTTAATATATAAAAAAAATTAAAAATTCGAAAATTTTAAAAGTTTAAGAGTCCTGAGACCCCTTAATGTTTTCCTAGCATTACGCGGAGAAAATGGGTTGCGTAGTAAAAATTATTATTAAACATATAAATGCTGTATCACTAAAAAGCAAAGGCAGATTAGACAGATTTCTAAAGTTTTTCCAGTATTGTGTAGAGAAGATGGGCTGCTGAATGAAAAAAAAAAAAATTGTAAAAATATGTAAGAAAATTGCTGTGTCAATAAAATCTGCAGATCAGGTAAATTTTTAGTTTTCTTTTCAGCATTTCGTATAGCAGATGTGCTCTTGAATGAAATTAGTCGCAGCAAGTACATACGAAAACTGCCGTATTGGAAAATATGATTTATGCTCCTGATTACCTGAGATTGGTGATTACTTTAATTTAAGTTTAAGTCTAGCAGCGCACTGAAAATAAAAATAAGCTCGCAATGCGCCTGAGATTACTCAATCAACAACATATAATTTCTACGTAAAGCTGTAGAAAAATAACATTATGTCTTGCATGCCGATTTTTGTACATATTTATGGGGGAGGACAAATTTTATCTATAAATAAAGAAGTGTTTATTATCCTTAGTTATCAACCATGTGCATAAATCAAATTTGTTAATAAAGAAATTTTCTTCTCATTTTTAGGGTTCCGTACTTCAAAAGTAAAAACGGAACCATTATAAGATCACTTCTGTGTCTGTCCATCCTTCTGTCACAACCCTTTTTCTCGTAAGCTATGGGACGTGAAAAGTTCAAACTTGGGAAAGTTATAAAGCCTTTTTACCCACATATTTTCAGAATATTAGCCATTCACAAATATGTTTAGAAAAAAATTAAGGGGTCTAATTAAGTAACTCGAAAACAAAAAAAGTTTTATTTTGTATATCGTGTGGGATATCGCATGAAAGATCTCGTAATATCGAACTCAAAAATATATTTGTTTTAATTTTAGGTATTATATTTTCTGAGATATCGTTGAAAATGCACTGCAAAAATATTTTCCCTCCCCTCTATTTCCGAATCTACTGAAACTAAAATTATGACAAAATTAGGAGTAGTAGGAGTTTATTTAAACCTTGCAAGAAAACTATAGCGATTTCCCTAGGTATCATAGTTTTTGAGAAAAATGCATTTTCATGTTACACACAAATTTTACTTTTCGGGCGGCGGGTGAGTTGACGGGCACTCTAGTCAAACGCGTATCAACGCGGAATAATCCAAGGATATTTGATAATTATCTTCGAAAATAATTGTCAGTAATTAGCCGAGATATTAATTAAGTTACTTAAAATAAAATTCTTTTTATATATCGTGTAGGGTATCGTTCGAAAGATCTCGTAACATCGAACTCAAAAATATATTTGTTTTAATTATAGGTGTTATATTTTCAGAGATATCCTCTAAAGTATACTGGAAAAATATGACCACCCCTAACCCTTCTATTTCCGAAAAACTATGAAAAATTGGGGGTAGTAAGAGTTTATTAATTAATAAATAGTAATTAATAAATGTAATGTACGGAACCCTTTGAGCGCGAGTTATACTCATACTTGGCCGATTTTTTTTTTATATGGATCCATTTTAATTTATTTCGTGTTCGGATCGGGTCGGTTTCCGTTTGAAGTGTGTCGGGTTTGGAGTCTGGTTTCGGGGTAAAGAATTTTTTTTATCCTGTTTGGGTTGAGTTTCAGATTGACTTTAAACAGAATTTTAGGGTTAGGGTGGGGTACAACCTTACCCCTGCATGACTCTAATACCGACGATTAACGCGCACTTTTGAAACAAAAAAATTCATCAAATTTTACAGGTGCACGTTATACGCCCGGTATAACATTGACAGTTTAAAAATTAAGTATAAGAATTGAGATTTCTTTATTGCAGAACAAGAGAAGACGCGATTATATGAACGAACGAGACTACGACTCTCCAAACGCTTTGTGAGAATTCAAGCTGATAGGTTTGTTTGTTTGTTTGATTGTATGACGGCCGATTATCTACTTAAGGGATATATTCCCTAGGGAGGAGTGCCCTCCGGGGGGGGGGGGTTCTAAAGGATCCTAACCCGTATTTACGGCAAGGTTAGAAAAGAACCACGGAAATCTCCGAACGGTTAGGTCGACAAGCGCGACAGAGGTTTAAACCCAGCACCTCCCGTCTACCAGCCTTGTGAGCAGAACTTCTCAGCCACTTTTGGGGCCTCAAGCTTATAGGCTTGGGCAGAATAGTATTATGCCCTCACTTCGCATTTGCTTATTTTTTTTATATTTGTACTAATTATCATACTTTTTTAAGCCCTTTATTATATTTTTATGCTGCATATCTCAGAAAAGTTCTTTTTCAAAAAAGGAGGTACGCGTAATATGGTGAATATACCTAAAAATTGAAAAATACAGTCTGAAATCTTAATTATACACAGTAACATACGGTAAGTCACTTATTTTTAGAACTATCTGAGTTTGTTTTATTTTAAAATTCGAAAATTAAGTATTTTATGACACCTCTGCCTTTAACTATACAATTCAAGCATACCATGAAAAAAACGTGGGTTTCAAAACACTGTTGTGTATCATCGGAAAGATCTGTGTTGAACCTATAGAGGCAGACCAAAATTGACAAAAGATAATTGGAATTATTTCTAAGTATCCCAATAAAGCAGGAATATCGCATCCGGTTACATACACATGAGTCATTGTAACGGGTGTATCCTTCTGAAACTGCAGTGTTCAGTTTAAAACACTGTACTGGCAACTCTTCTCAAACTAAACATCGAGAAGCAATTTTTTCTCGGAAAACCCGTCATCTTAAAATATTAACAGCTTAATAAATTCAGTGGAAACTCGAGGAAATTTATCACATTTTTCTTACAATTAAAAATCATAAAAACGTTAAAAAAAAAAAAAAAAAAAAAAAAAAAAAAAAAAAAAAAAAAAAAAAACTTTTATCCACTGTACATGTTTCATTGGTAAAGACCTATTTGTTCTTATCAGCAAATACAGATAACGTGGATTTTTTTATCACAAAGTTCATTTTTTAATACCCACCTATCGTCACAATCCAAGGAGAGTTGTTTAGTTTTGTCATAACACAGAAAAGTGTAAGGAACAAACATGTTTTTTCTCAAAACTTCTGAGGCGGTCACATTATGGAATATATTTTTGTTTGTTTGGAGTGCGAACTGCTTGTCTTTGAAGAATGATGCGACCATGTGGCCTTTACCTTTAGGTAAGTAGAATTATTATGATTACCGTATATTCAGGGTATAACGAGCAGCTATACCTTCAGACTTCATTTTTTGTATTTTTAGTTACAATCACCGTATAACACACACCATGTTCTTTGCAAAGAAACCTTCATGATGTAGATAACAAAAAATAAAATAAAGACTATTATAAAATATATTACTATTGCTGTTTATGTAAAGATAGAGAAAATTATATTTTGTATATAAATAGCATGCTCATTAAATTTAAAATCTTGATCATCTTTTTTTCCTTAACCTTTTGATTACGTGCCAGAATTGGCCATTATTTCTATATTCAATCGTACCACAATTTATAAAAACATTTCTTTGTGGTATATACCTCTTGAAAATATTCTAATATAAGTGTATGGCAGATATTATATTTTAAAAATTGGTACAAGTAGAATAAAAAAATTGTCGCAGGAATTTAAGGTGTCCCAACCCCGTAGTCAAACGGTTAATACTTAATCGTTCCTTATATAACAATGTAATAAATTATAACACCTTGTAATAATATATTCCTTTTAAATGCTAAAGGTGTAAATTAACAACATAATATAAATTAAAATAACTTTTATTAGTTGTTTTACATGTTTCGACTCTTTCCGAGTCATTTTCAAAAACAAAATGAGAATATTCCAAAGTTGCACGGGCTTTGAAGTTATTATTTTCATGTACTTTTTTAAAAATTACGCACGTTATCTATTATTTTTTACTTGGTTGTTTATTTTCATATCTGTGACCATGGAGTAACTCCAGCCTCAGTTTCGGTAAATTAAAAGATGCCGCATCGTTACATATTGTATTTTTGCGTGTTAGTATCATCCATAATAAGAGAAACCATAGAGATACTAACACGCAAAAATACAATATGTAACGATGCGGCATCTTTTAATTTACCGAAACTGTAGCTGGAGTTATTCCATGGTCACAGATATGAAAATAAACAACCAAGTAAAAAATAATAGATAACGTGCGTAATTTTTAAAAAAGTACATGAAAATAATAACTTTAAAGCCCGTGCAACTTTGGAATATTCTCATTTTGTTTTTGAAAATGACTCGGAAAGAGTCGAAACATGTAAAACAACTAATAAAAGTTGTTTTAATTTATATTATGTTGTTAATTTACACATTTAGCTTTTAAAAGGAATATCTTAATCGTTCCATTTTATAATCGTTTCGTGTAACGCGCACCTGTAAATTTCGATAAATCGTATTAAATATGCGCGTTATAAGGAAACTGAAAACCTTTAAAGCATTTTTAACAGAATTTCAGTTGTTGAATGTCTAGAATACAAATATAATATACAAATATAAATAAAATATAAGTATTGCGATTTATTTTAATCGATATTTTTTTTTTCATTTCAAACCTTAATTTTGTTAGAATATCAATTAATTTTCTGTTGTCATTAATGTTGCCAGAATTAAAAAGTTATAATAATGCATTGAATGTTTTTTCTTTTAGTAGAATATATAATTTCAGTCCTTTAAATATGAAAATTTTCTTTAGTAAGCCTAGTACCATGGCTGGCATGTCAAATTTCTTTTTTTTTCAGACCAAATAAACAAGTTTTGAATCAGAAAATTTACTTAATAAAAATGCCTCTTTTTTCGTCAATGTCATTTATTAAGTAAAATTTCTGGTATCATTTCAAGGAAAGTTGTTTAACTTTGTAATTACTCAGAAAAGTGTAAGAAAGAAACATGTTTTTTTTTTATATAAAACTGCTGAGACGATCGCATTATCGAATATGGAGTGTAAATAGCTTGTCCTGGGAGAATTATGCTACTATATAGCTTTCGCCTTTGAATAAGAAGAATTACAGGGTGATTACAAAAAAACCTTTGCCGACATATTATTCCTAGTGACCATAACATTAGGAAGCGGGTTGCCGTTTTGGATGTGGTTATTTTTTGGCACGGGTTCGAGAATGAGGCAAAAAACAACAATCGAGATCTCACAGTTAGGGTTAAAGTGACAGAATTTCGAAAACTTCAAATGGCAACACCCATTTTTTTTTCTTCGAAATAACACGAAATCTCGATATCGAAAAACGAAATCGAATAAAATAAATTTGACGTAAACTGCACGGTAAAAAAAAAAAAAAAAAAAAAAAAAAAAAAAAAAAAAAAAAAAACAGCGTTAAAAAACAGCGTCATTTTAGTTGAAGAAATGACGACGTAAAACAAACGCAAAGACGATTTCGCGCTCAAATATTTCACGTTTCCATGGTTGGCAGAATCACTCAAATACTCAAATAAACCTCAATTGGTTTTAGTCTATTGGGGAATTTAAAATTCTAAGTATGTACGCCAAAGCTACTAAGTAAGTATGATATAAAAAACGACATCAAACTGGAGATTACCCATTGTCTTCACGCCATGATTTATTGTTGTCCACATAGTATTCCCCATGCGATGCGCCATCGCCTGCAAACGCAAACACTTAAATTTTTTGTAATCTGAATAAAATTATCTGTTTTTTGTCGCCTGTGCTTTTTCGCGCGTTTGTTCTTCTTACTGTTTTTATCTTATTTATGCGTTTGTTTTATGTCACCATTACCTTTGCTGAACTTAGTTTTTTAATGCTATTTATGTTTTGACCTCATTTTGCGATGGGAAATATTGGGCGTTACTATTTGAAATTTTCGAAATTTTGTCTCCGTAACTGTGAGAGCTCGATTGTTGACCCTTACCTCATTCTGAAACACATACCTTAAAATAACCACATCAAATGACATCCGAATTTCATTGAACGGTATGGTCGCTAGGGGCTCATGAATCAGCAAGTTTTTTTTTCTTTTTTTAAGCATCCTGTGCTTTAACTAACTGAAATTCTTTGATTTATTTTCTATTGAATTTTTTTTCCGTTGAATGACATCAAAACAAAACTATTATCTCTATGTAGGATTTTTTTTTTCATGAATTATATATATTTTTTTACATTCTTTTATTTAACTTGACTTATGTATCTAAATATGGAATTTTTGTAATCGATTTTTCACTCATTTCCTGATATGCAAGAACTGCAAAAAATATATAAACAGGATTGTTTCTGATAACAATACGACATTTTAATATTTTTAGAGCATAAATGTAAATTAATAAATTGATTTTAAGGCATTTGTCCGTTACCGGCCACAGGTGATAAATCGCCAAATATTCTTTATGGTTACAACTGTATACAAGTTGCAAAAAAAATAGAATTAACTATGTGCCAAATCACACTTACCAAAATTTGCGAACTGGCTATGAAACTGCAGCAACGAAATGTTTCAAACACTAAAAAGTAGTAAATATAAATAAAAAATGAGTATAATACTATTCTTAAAAGTGTGCTTTAATCAATTAATAGCTTAACATTAATTAAATTATGATTATATGTTGAGAAAATAATTTAAAATTCTTAAATAAAAAGTTTTTTTTTTTTCATATGAAAAAAAATAGAATTTTATTAATATTTTTACAAGTTTGGGTTTTCCACTAAGCGTAAATGTTTCCGTAAATTTTTCCACTAAGCCGTAAATTTTTCATAATCGGGACCAGCGCCATATTAATATATTATTGTAAATAAATGTTTTTAGAACAACGTGAATAATTCATGTATTACAATAGGAAAATAGTGGTATATCAAATTTCAATTGTTCAGATTCATTCTTTAGGAATCCTATGTCTGGGGTGACATATTTCATATTGCTGCGATCAAAAGATGCTTTTGTGTGTTTAAAAATAACATCTACTAGTCTAATTGTATATTTAGGGAATTTTCAATTTGGTTTTTATGTTAATTTTTTGTATATATCTATATATAAATACGCTACGCATATAATTTAGGGAGAATGGCTCCGGGGGCGATGGAGCCCTGGAGCTGGATTTCTATTACCCCCCCCCCCTGTATTTTTAAATTTAATTAACAGAATCTTTTATCTCTGATGATTTTGAAAGGGGAAAAAAACGTATAATTCGTTCTTTTCAAGTGACTTAAAAATAATTAAACACTATGAGTAAAGGGAACTGAATTTTGTTTGTCAATGGTGATTTCAGAAAGGGAGCAGATCCCATTCCCACCCACTCCTTCCTGAAACCACAAGAAAGACATTTTTTCTCCTTTTATGTTCATTTGTTTAAAAAAATTATTAAACATAAATTGAAAATGAGAATAAACTGTCTGAATACTCCATGTTGAAAAAAGACGATAGAAGCTTATTTTTGTATTTTTGAAAATGTTATCCGTTATATTTTACTTGCTTCTTATATTCGAATACTTAAAGCACAACATTTTGTGGTAAATATGACTCATGTAATCGAAACTCGTGAAACCTTTCAATTTATTACAGTTATTTTTTTTTTCACAATTAATCAAAATTTTAAAATTAACACTATTTTTATACCTACACTTATTCTTTTTATACACATTTTAGACGGAGAGTCTTTTATACACAAATTCACGAATATCTTTTTTCCACATACCAAAACGGAAAATAAAGCTTTTTTTTTTTTTTTTTTTTTTTTTTTTCATTATTAATTTGCTAAAACATCTTATACTACTAATCCTTCTAATAATTAAAGTCTTTATCATCAGATCTGTAGAAGCTATTTTACCTAAATTATGCTTATCACACGATACAGTATAAATACTTTCGAGGAAAAGAACATAATTGCAACTTTAACAAAAAAAATTAAGTTTCGAGATAGTAAGAATTTAAAAAATGTATTCTTTTTCAGACTTAAATAATGGTTCTCCTTAATTGATAAATATATCCTTAATTACCTTACTGTTAATTAGTCTAATTTTTTCAAATTAATTTTAATCATTAAACACAAAAAAGATAAACTCAATCCTCTTATTAAATTATTCTCAGTAAGTAGTTTAAAAAAATATCTGAAGTATTTTTGTCAACAGTGTAATAATTTTTTAAACGAATTAAATAAAAAATAATAATAATAATAATAGAGTATTTTTTAATTATTGTACTCTTAATTTTTTACTTTTTATTTTATTTTCTACTTTTTTCTGGTTAAACCATTTCATTGTTGCAGTTTCACAACTAGTTGGCTTGTTTTAGCGAGCGTGGTTTGGCGCATAATTTACTTCATTGTTGTTTTAACTCGTAAACCGTTGTAACCATAAAGAACGTCTGGCGATTTATCACTTACGCTCGGCTAACGAAAAAATGGCAAAATTAATTTATTAATATCTCTAAGTAAGTTCTAAAAATATTAAAATATTGTATTATCATAGGAAACGCACATACGTACATATTGTTTATTTTTATAATTCTAGCGTAACAAAAAGTGACTAAAAATCGATTACAAAATTTCATCTTTACATGCAGGAATTATGCTAGGTTAAATAAAAGAGTACTAATACAAACTGTCTTTCTTTTTAATGTATTTATTAAGAATGTATTTTATACCAGTAAGAATAGCATAATGATGACAGAAAAATCTAATTACAATTTTTAAAATATATTATTAGATTTATTTGTCATATAATTTATTTATTTTGCTTTTATTAGACGTTAATTTTACTATCAAAGCGGAAAGCAAATATTACAATGTAAAAAAACCTTCAGAAATAATTCAAAATACATTTTACACTTTTACAATTACCGTAGAACTATTTTAAATAACAAAATAAATAAAGATATGTGGAAAGTTTTGACTTTTTCTCAACGTCGTAAATAAGTAAAAAGAAAACGCATTCTTTCCATCTATTAAAATGATTAAAATAAAAGTATATTTGTATAATGAGAGCAGTAAAAAAAAATTGCAGTAAATTACAGTAACTTTTAAATTTTTTTACGCACTTGTAAAAAAAAATTATTTCGTTTTTAAGCCGAACAGTTTACCAAATTACGATAAAAACCTTATGAACATTTTATGATTCTAGTATAAATATTGAAAATAAAAGCAAAAAAATAATACGTATCTTAATAGAATAATAGTGTAAAATAAAGTTAAATGTAAATATGTCGATCATAATGAGTAATTGAATAAGTATACGCATAGTGACAAGAAGGCATATAGTACTTTTAAATTAGTTTTTAAATATATTTTTAGAGACATAAAATACTACTAATAAATAATAATAATATAAATAATATACAATCAAATTATGACTTATCTTAATATTTCTGAATTTAAAATAAAATATTAAAAACATAATATTAGTATAAGAAAATAAATATTGTTGAAACAAAAAATTATACTTAATTATTTTGTTTAAAAAGAAGAAAAAGAAAGAAAAGAGAGGGGGGGGTGAAAATAAAAAAAGAAAAACTGGTAACTTTTGAATGAAAGCTAAAATTTAAATAATTCATTTTTATTTTTCTTCCTTTTTTATAAAAGGATATGATTTGTGCTAGTAAGTTAAATTTTATACGGAATTACAAAGAAAACGATAGAAATAAAAATTTGCTTAGGCATTTTTTTCTGGAATAACGTGTAAAAATTGGAAGACGATCAGATTCTAAATTTTCTGACTTTAATAATATGATTCTTACTCTAACAAAAAAAAAGAAAAATAATACAAAGAATGTAAATAAAAAACTGCTTGATTGGCGGATTATTTACCCGCTAAAATAGATAAATATTAATAAATGTCAGCTTCTGTTGAAGCTATTCAGCTCATCTCATAATGTCCTTACTTCTAGAATAAATGTCAGTTTCAATTAAAACTATTCAGCTCATGTTAACCCCTAATGTATTTCCTTCTAGATTTCGGATTTTTATTAAAATAGTAAATAATAAAAAAATAAAATGTATAATAATAAGAGAAAGACTTGGTATGTACGTCTTTTAGTCTATCTGTCTGTCTGTATGCTGTGACGAAATGACCAAAAACTACAAAATTTGACAAGAAAATACTCCAAGAGGGTATAAAAATATCTCAAAATATTTTTTCAAAATTCTATTAAATTTTTTTAATAACGAATTGATTTTTTTTCCTGGATTTTTGTGCTATGTACCGCGTTTTATCTTATATATCTTCGTTTCTAAATATTGCATAATTTCAATTTATACGCCATCAAATAGAAAAAAAAATGATTTCACATAAGGTTTCTTTCAAAACACTAATATAATTTACCAACTTTTCCTTTTTTAATATGTTTTCAGGGACATAATTCTTTGCTTTTAATTGCATTAAATATCAAACATCAAGCAATCACCCTCCTCCTTGTAATAAAATAAACAAAAATATGTTCTCTAAAAGAAAAATTTCGAACACACAAACAAACGAAACTCGTAAAAATGGGAAATTATATTTATAATTGAGATAGTTTGTCGAATTTTCCAACATTACGATAAAAATCTTACCCTTGTTTTTATTATGTTAGTATAGATATTTATTTAAAATAAAATTATTATATCAAGTTGGCATAGAAAAGTATGAATAAATATTTTTTTAAATGAAGTTATGATTCATTTTATTATTTCCGAACAAAATATATATCGGGTAGTTATAAAATAAGTATCTCTATTTGGAGTTGTCTGTAGCTTGAAGGAATAACCCGAACAGAACCAAAATCGGTACACATACTAGTCCAGAAAAGGGATTCATGAATGGAACAAAAAAAATAATTCCAAAAATCACCGACAGATGGCGCTTTAGAGTGTGAAATGTGAAATGCAAAAAAAGAACAAAGAATTAAGTCATTAAAACTGCATGACAAACCTAATTAATTGGAAAGTGCCACAGTGGCTTTCGCATGGTGGTGCCGATCAAGTTCAGGTTCCACATGGCCATTGTGCAAAAGGACACAATCCAAGCGGTGCACGACATGCTCAACTGTGGAATGTAACGCATGCGGAGTGATGTTTCCCACATGTTATGATATGCGATCTTTTAAGTCATTAAGGTTTGCGACACCTACACGGTACACAACGGCGTTTGTACCGACAGGCTCCGTAGCGCCATCTGTCGTCGATTATTGTAACTATTATTTTTTTTATTGTTTATTGTTCTTCCCTTTTCTCGAATAGTAAGTGTACCAATTTTGGTTTCATTCGTGTTATTCTTTCAAGCTACAGACAGATCCAAATAGAGATACTTATATTATAACCACCCTGTATATATATAAACTCTCAAATGCATAATTTTATTTTACCAACAACAAAATTATGAATTGTTAAAACAAAAGAAATATATATATATATATATATATATATATCAATTATTTTTCTAAAAAAATAAATAAGAAGAAGCTTTGCTTTTGTAAAAATACTTTTTTCTTTTTCAATTAGAGCCGAAAAAGAAGGAAAATAAACATTAAAAAAAACTCTGCAAACAAATCCAACATAAAAATTGTCTTCTTTTTTTTTTCTTCGGGGAGGGGGCACATTTACTTTTCATGAAATATGTAATTAACTTCTTTCAATTATCATAAAAGAATACCACTTGTCTCCATTGAAGTTTTGTGTTAACAATTTATAAAAAAGATAATGATAAATAGATTTTTCTTAGAAATAACCGAATTAAGGGTTATTTCGGCTAACGCAATTGTCATTAAGAAACGAACTTCCCTTAGAGGCACATTATTCCTTTTTTAAGTGGAACCTCAAAGACAATTTTTGAAGCAAAAATGGGGATAAATATTTTTATAAAGATTCTACAAATTAAACAAGAGGAAACGGATTAATTTTCGACGAGTATAATAATTACTGATTACGTATGCTTCAGTAACTTTCCTTTTTTGCGCTACAGATATTTTTTTTTTTTCTGATTTTCTTTTACTACTTTCATGAGCGTTGTTATCATAATATTTTTTTTCCTTTAAACAAAAGCATGATTAAAAAGCGTAATTATGAATATAATTAAATCACTGGCGAAAAATGTAATAGGTGACGTAGAAGCCGTAGTATTTTTTTTTAATTTAAGCAGCTTGAAGTATCTATTGTTTTTAATTCCTCAAAAGAAAAAAAGTCAGATTAAAAATATTGCTGTTTTTCTGCATTTTTAAATTGTATAGATCATTGAAACTTTATATACTTAAGACGAAAGAATAAAATAATTTTATGCATTTTGAAATTGAAACTACATAATTATACTTTTTTTTACTATCTTTTTTTATTTTCGGAGAAACAAAGTATCACTCATGATAAAAAGTACCCTGATCATGAAAAAGATTAACGATTATTGTGATGTGGACGACGATACTTTGATGCGCCGTTTCTGTATGGTACTTATCTCAAATAAAAGTTAAACATTAACAAATTTTGCACCAACTTAATAGATTTATTAAGATTTAGTTAATCAGGACTAAGGAAGATTCATCATTTTAGTAACTATTAATTCCAAATTTAAAACAAGAAAGAAAAATCATGAATCATGTATGAAGCACAGATTATGAAACGCTTTCATACACATGAAAAATAATGCAACAAACACCGTTTAATATTGTGAAAGATGTCGTCTAATTGAACAAGGATGACAAGTGATGACCGCCCCGGGAACCCAGCTTTCGCTTTAGAGTATAAGTGCAATCCCGGGGCGAAGACACAAACCCACTTTAACATACATACAATGTGTTGGAGGATAGACAGTTTTTACAATTTTTAAAGCGTACAATTATTTAACTAAACATGTCTAACCAAGTGTTGACATACTTAACTGATTTAAGGATGCACATTAGTTTAACTTAACAAAATTGGCAAAGGTAAAAGGTGATTGGGAAAGAATATACAATGTTTGGGAAGAAGTATAGAGGTATAATAATACTAAAGAAGTTGACAAATATTAATTTACAGAGATTAATGAATATAACAAACTGACAATATAAACTGATAAATATGTACAAAATTTACAATGGGAAAAACGCCGGAATTTACCACCTCTGATAAAACAATACAAATTGAAACAGTTAAAGAACTCCTGTTCGGGTGAGTGAGAAGAGGAGTGCTGGTCGGAAACTAAAAAGGCTAAGGATTTGAGAAAAGGAATTCATTGTTTTCTATAAATTTCATACAATCGTTATTCTATTCAGTCGGAAAATTATCCGAAATCTTTTGTGCAGCCCTGTATATGATCTGTAGATTTGTATATATAATATATAGTATGCAAAATTTAGTTCTATTAGGAAACACATGACCCAGTTTAAAAATTCCCTTCAGCAATTTTCGGCAATAAGCAGAAATGTACTGGAATTATTTTGTGTAGCCCTGTATATGATAATTTAAATCTATACACATCGAGTTAGATGCAAAATATTAGTTTAATTTAAAAACGCATGCCAAAATTGTAAACTCACTTCCAGCAATTATACTGCTCAAATACAGTACTGTAAACGAATTCTTTTGTGTGTGCCTATAAACGAACGATACACTGCAAAAAAAAAATATTTTACAGTATTATACTGGCATCCCAGCTGCCAGTATTATACCGTAAAATTAACAGTAATAAACAGTAAAATGAGCAGTAATATGCTGTCGTGCATGAGCGGTAGTGTATTACTGCTTATTTTACTGTTTAGTACTGTTAATTTTACGGTATAATACTAGCAGCTGGGGTGCCAGTATTATACTGTAAAATCAACAATTATTTTTTTGCAGTGTACATTCTATGAAAACCATACTCTATAGAACATCTTATAGTGAACCTTTATGATGTATATCAATTTCAATATAATTTCTAACAGTGTAACATCATTAAAATACACTGCAAATGATTTTCCCCATTTACCATAATGTAAGGGAAATCTTTTGAGTGCCATTGTAAATGAACTATAAATGCTACACACTTCATTTTCAATACTACACATACCACAGTAAACCTCAATAACATATATAAATTGCATGGCAATCCGAGTATATTTACGGGAGTTATAGAGCGGACAGACGGACAGACAAACCGAATACATAAACACTTTTCAACTTTGTTGGAAAGTATTAAAAAGGGTTTCTTATATGTATTGTAGATTTTAAAAAATTTTATATGTAAGTACGTATTAAGATGATTTAAATAAGTAACATGTGTGTATGTAAGCATTTAAAAGAAAGGATGCATGAAAATACGAAGATAATGTAATACTATGAAGTATTTTGAAAAGAATGCCGTTATATTATGGTCTATGGGGGAAAATTCCTTGCAGTATATTTTAATGATGTTACACTATTTAAAATATATTGAAATTGATATATATCACTGAAGTGTATTACAAGATGCTTATTATTGAATATGGTAGTATAGCACTTATAATTACTTTACAGGGAATCTCAAAAGAATTCCTTTATATTATGGTCTATGTTGAAAAATCGTTTGCGGTGCCTTTTAATCATGTTACGCTATTACAAACATAATGAAATTGATATCAACTTGAGAGGTGCAATAAAATATATTTTCCGTAGAATATGGAGTGTAAAGCATTTATCATTCATTTACAAAGTCACACAAAAATATTCGGTTACACAATAGTCTACGGAGAAAACAGTTTGCAGCCTATTTTAATTACGTACACTACTTCAAATATAATGAAATTGTAGCATTTATCGTTCATTTACATTATTCATTACACACATTAGGTTCATTCATTCATTACGCACAAAACATTTCGGATACAGTACTGTTTCCGAAGTATTGTCTATACGCGATAATGTTGGAAGTGCGCTTTCAGTTAAGTATGCGTTTAACTATTTTTTTTATACTATGTGGTATGTATAAATGCTATAGATCATATACAGGGCTTACACAAAAGAATTCGTATTCATTACTGTGTATCAGCGTAAATTGTTTAAACGGGATTTTTAACCGAGTTATGATCGTGAAATATATTTAGTATACTAAGGAATGTTTGTTAAATATGAATAAGATCATATCCAGGGCCAAGCAAAGAACTAGATTCATGGCCACTGATGTATGATAATTTCTGGGAGTGTGATTTCAATAGATTACAGCAGGCATGTCAAACTCGTTTACCACCGCGGGCCAAATTAAGCATTATATACAAAGCCGCGGACCACATTAAAAAGAAATGTAGATATAATTCCACAGGATAAAATTTGGACGTACACAACACAGCCACGTTAAACAAATATTCACAATTCCAAAGTTTATTTTATCTGATATTTCGACAAAATACTCAACATTTCTTTTCATTAATGATATCTGTAAAATGTAATTGAATTTTCTAAACTGTATTTATTTCAAAAATTGATTGTACACGCTGGTTTGTTAATCCTGATGTGATCGAAAGCATAGCTGCTAATCTTTCGTGTTTTCTTAGAGTACAAAAATAAAAATAAACATATTTTGAAAATAG
The DNA here is from genome assembly GCA_963931845.1 of Maratus michaelseni. Taxonomy (NCBI): domain Eukaryota; kingdom Metazoa; phylum Arthropoda; class Arachnida; order Araneae; family Salticidae; genus Maratus; species Maratus michaelseni. The sequence goes on along the minus strand of OZ007593.1, from coordinate 116,135,069 downwards.
AAAAGTTATTTAATAAAATGTGTCTTGTATCCATGCGCTACTTATTTAATTTGATTTATTAAATACATTTTCTTGTTCAAATTTTGTTTATTTGATTTTAAAAAAAAAAGGTTGGCAGCTAGCAAAGATGTATAAAAGTGCGCTGCTGAATATAGCTAAAATACGCCTAATTGCACACTACAGTTTAAAAAATCGGTCGATTCATGAATAATTGCAGAAATCTGGAAACCCCTTATCCAGGAGTGTAAAAACTGTGTGCCAACGGGTGATTGTCCACTAAATTTTATTAGCATTCTTCGCCTATATTTTATTAGTATACTTCCCCTAAATTTTATTAGTATTCTTATTAGGCGAAGAATACTAAAAAAATAGTGGTGGCAATCGGCCCATTGCCGTCCAGTATTTACACCCCTGCCCTGCCCATATCCATATATTATTGCTTTAATATGAAATCACACTGAATTTTGATTACCCGCGAGGTACCGAATTCTGAAGAAGAATTTCAACATTGCCTGACAATATTTAAATTGAAATACACTTTCTTTTTGAAAATTGTTTTAGAAAATAATAAATTCTATTTGAAAACGTTAATACCATTAAATAACAAGATATCAGTATGAAATTTGCCTTGAAGTTGAAGTTTACTTGGGTGCTTCGTAATTTCAAATGAAAACCCCAAGTACTTTGTCTAGTGGTGGACTTTTAATAATCCACATTCATAATTTGTCGATTTCAAATAAAAATTGTAATATTTTTTTTAACCGTTCGAAGATAACAGTTAAGACTTTATAATGGAAAGCCATCAAATTCCGTTTAGGAAGGTAGATATGTTTATCTTCATACCCATATTTCCAAGATATTTTCTAGGTTGACGATCATTAAGAATGTGCATACGAATATAAATTTACAAGCACTAAGTTTTTAAGCATATATTCGGTTTTTTTAGAAATCAGTCCGTTATGATAAATCTTTCTAGCAATGGTACTTATGCTATATTATTTTCAAATTTCTTTAATTGTTCTAGACACCAATTCTTCAATTTTGTTTTGCGTGATTTCGACTTGCGGGTCATTTAATGTAATAAAGACAATAATTAGATTTTTAAAGCAAATGTATTTCATTCAATAATCTTAGTGAAAGCAGTTTGATTCTCTTTTAAGAAGTATCAGTTTCAATTCTGACAGTTTACCTATTCGATGTTTAGACAGATTTTTACGAGTTTTCTTTATGCTTTGTGTTGTAGCATCTCTTAATGTTACATTCTTTCTAAACTCTAACAGTATCTACATATCAAACATAAAATTTCAGTTTTCCTTTTAATATAATTGTGTTGTAAATCACCATTAAAAAATATTCGATGTCCATCTTCAGTTTATCATATTTATTCATAGGGTAAAGAGCTTTAACTTATTTTTTTTTCTAAATCTTGGGTGGTATGAGAGTATGTCAATAAAATTTGTGTATATCAATAAAAAAGGAAAAGAAAGAAAGAAAGATCACGTAGGATTCCAGAAAGATTACACACAATTACTAACCTAAATAATGAAAATTATTAAAGAGCTGAAATGCAAAATGTGTATGTTCGACTAAAGCCCAAGTGAAGAACCTATATGGCCTATTCGGGGTTTTTGTGTCAAGCACAAAAGTAATAATTGGTGCCGCTTTCAAAGAAACTGATTTAAAGCTATTTAATTTTATATTTTGATTTTTAAAAATTTTTAACTGGTCTTAATTAGCGCTGAATTTTATTAATTTTATAATACATTTCTTAGTACTTAATAAATGCGGTATATTATTTTGTAAAGTGGTGTAGAATCTAAGAGAGTAGTAAAATAAATTATTAGTATTCAACATAAACAAATAAAAATTATAAGTAAAATAGTTTAAAAATTTTAAGAATCTTTAAATTTTCCGACTCAAGATACCACGCTTTGTAACGTTTCGATTGGTTTCTTTGTAACCAAATTTTTTTTTTTTTTTGTGCTAAAATGTAAAATTGAGTTAAATCTGTTTATACATCACTGTTGCCAGATGAGCGGGACTTTTTCTGTAGTATTCAGAATTCTACCACATTCTGAAGACAAATATTCCTCTTATTTAATGACATTATTAATAAGACAAATATTGCTATTAAAAAAATATTGGTAGAACTCTAAATAATAAAAAAAGCCCGTCTAACTGGTAACACTGCTATACATATCTTTATATTGCCATCACTGAGACCACAATTTGTGCAAGTGTATTTTCAGCTTCCATGTTTTAACAACTAAATTAAACACAGGTAAATTGCTACAGGCTTCGCGGGCGGGCCACAGATAAGTTGTCGGCGGGCCAGTTGTGGACCGCGGGCCGCGTGTTTGACATGCCTGGATTACAGCATGTTTTTGCCTGAATTAAACTGTGGTTTAATATGTAACGTGTATCTTAATGGTCTATATACAGGGATGTACAAAATAATTCGAATATGTTTTCGTCTATTGGTAGAAACTTCTGAGGGTGAATTTTCAACTGTGTTATGTGTTTTCTTACTAATCTAAATTGTAGCATACTATATAGAGTATATACAAATCTATAGATTATATACAGGGCTGCACAAAAGAATTGGAGTACTTTTCTGGTTATGGTCTGAAATTGCTGAAATCTGGTTTTCAAATGTGTTTTATGTTTTCTAAAATAATTACTTGGGTATCTTATTTACCTTATTAAACGGCGAAGGTTTGTTAAAGTATTCTGAAAGTGTTTCATAATATATGCTTGATGCATTATTTTACTTTCTTGCTTTCTTAAACAAAAGTATGCTTGAAAATTTTGATAAAAAATAACTTGGAAAATAAAATCCTAAAAAGTTCACATAAGGCTTTGAAAAATAAATATTTAAACATCCAAAAGCAACACAATTGAAATAAAAATTAACAAGATAAAATAAACTTTTACAAAAAAAATATTAACCGACTTAAAAAAGAAGCACTAAAAAGTATTAAATAATTCTTTAAAATTATCTAATGACAAAATGTTATAAATTAACTACAAATCTGATATCATGTGTCGGAATAAAAATGATAAATTTAATATGTACAGTTTAATGCCCACCAAACATGGATTTTCGAGAGTATATTTTACAAGAGATGAATATACAGACTTATGATTCAGTTTACGAATATATACATATGAAAAGCAATCAATTACTTTTTGAAGTCGGTGCCAAACTACCTTAAGTTTAGTAAGAATTGTGAATATATTGTACCTAGTATCTACTAATTTATCGATTGGGGTTGTTTGGCACCGACTTCAAAAAGTAATTGATTGCTTTTCATATGTATATATTCGTAAACTGAATCATAAGTCTGTATATTTATCTCTTGTAAAATATATTCTCTCGAAAATCCATGTTTGGTGGGTATTAAACTGTACATATTAAATTTATCATTTTTATTCCGACACATGATATCAGATTTGTAGTTAATGGATAACATTTTGTCATTAGAGAATTTTAAAGAATTATTTAATACTTTTTAGTGCTTCTTTTTTAAGTCGGTTAATATTTTTTTTGTAAAAGTTTATTTTATTTCCTACTTTTTAGTTATTAATACAGTAATAGACAATTATCTTGATTTCAACATCTGCTGAATAAATAAGTAATTTGTAATAGAAATTATAATTTACCAAAATTATCCATTAAATAAATATTTTTTAATAAAATCTTTCACAGAATCAAATTCTTGTCAATCTGGACGACAACTGGAGAAATATCGCCAAATTTGGCGATCAAGATATGTTGCCATAAATGAAGCCAACGTGGTTATAGTTGACTAATTTGACGAAATTCTCATTCAGATTGACGAGAATTGGGAGTGAATCTTCTGTAATCGAGGTTCCACGTTTTTTTTAATTTTTAAAAATTTTTAACAACAAAATTGTTCTAATCATCAGAATTTGACGAAATTTAAATGGGACCACCAGGGTGTCTTACACTTTTAAACAAAAATATATATATATCAAAATCGGTGCACATTTACGAAAGTTATGCGTGAACAGGATTAAAACATACATACATACATACATACATTGGGTCAAATTATTAACATCCTCATTTTCTCACCTTCTTCTATCTAAATAGAAGAAAGTATTGTGATCAAAATTTTTTCAACTTCCGGTTTTAGACGGATTTATGTGTTTTAGGAGTCAAAGATTCCGAAAAACATGTTTTTACAAAATATCTGTCTGTCCGTGTGTGCCCTCTTTGTATCAATGAAAAGTGTGTCAAGTTATGAAGCAACCTAGAATTGAACCAAATTTCATTTATAGGTTTTTGGCTGTGACCAGCAGGTTCCACTTGAATTTGCGGATATTCTGCCGAAAGCGGGCGCTGTGATAGCGATTTTTGTTCCATTTAAATTATTGTATCATCGAAAAGTGTATTAGGTTATCCACAGTACTGAACCAAATTTGTTGTACGTGTTTTTTACTATGGCCTGCAGGTCCCAGTTGAATTTGGGGATATTCGGCAAGAAGGAGGCGCTATGATAGACACTTAAAGATTTCAAATTCAAAAAGATGTACAAAGTCGTTAAAAATATTAGAAATCATAAAGGTTTTTTTCAATTGAATGTTCAGCCTTGATACAAGGATACCGGAACAATTTTTGTTTTGCCTCTACCTTAAAAAATGCCTGAGATATAGCATTTTGAAATTTTAGAGTGGCTGACATTTTGAAACAAGACAGAAGGATTCCTCCATAAACGGTTTTAATTTAAGAGTTTTAGTGAACATGCTATCTCGCAAGTTTTATTTCATTGTTGTAACCATCGTTCTAACACTCACATTCTCAACACTATATATTCATGTTCGCCAGCGTTAAATTCTCTCCAAGCTAGGCAATATTTGGCGAAATATCAACAAATTTGGCGACAAAAACAAGTTGCCATAAATGAAGCCAACTTGGCTATAGCTAGCATATTTGGCGAAATTCTGATTCAAATTGAATATTGACGAGAACTGCGACTGAATCTTCTGTAATCGGGTTTCATCCATTTTTATAGCTTGGTGTTTTGCAGTAAAATTAGCTAAAATCTTAAAACCAAGGAATAGGTAGGCTGTCTTTTCCTGCCGGTATAGACCAGAAGGACTTTTCGTAGTTTAGTATACATAATATATCAGCTACAAATAAATTAATCTCTCGTGTAAATATGTTTTTTAATTGAAACTGTTTGGAAGTAATGTTATTTGGGCATTTTAAATATGACGTAAGTTTTCCCATTTAATGTTTTGAACGTGTAATAATTTAATTATTTCGCTTTTTTAATATTCACGCGCAAGTATATTTTTTATAAAGTATTTTTCTACATTTACTGCTTTTAACATGTGATCATTTAATTATTGGTTTAAAGTTTTATTTCTGTTTTTGATAATCACGTATAAATACGTTTTTTAATTGAAAGAGAATATTATAATGTGCGCTATTTTACAAATTGGCAACAATTTAAATATTGCTTTAAAGTTTTATTTCTGTTTTTGATAGTCACGTGTAAATACGTTTTTTAATTGAAAGGGAATATTATTATGTGCTTACAAATTGGCAACAATTCTTTTGAAATATTTGAATAATGCACTTTTTGAAATATAAATTAAATTATCAAAATAATGGAAATTTGAATAAAATAATTTGTTCTAATGATCAGATTTTGACGAAATTGAAATGGGACTACCTTGGACCCTTACTCTTTCAAACAAAATAAAAATTATCAAAATCGATGCACATTTACGAGAGTTATGCGTGAACAACATAATACATACATACGGGTCGAATTGATAACCTCCTCCTTTTTTGAAGTCGGTTAAAAATAGAAATTTTGGGGGTTAACCATATTTACTCATGTATTTTTATTCTACTTTTTGGTGTGATGGATACTTTAAAAAGATGTTTTGATACCAAATATTCTCGAAAGAAGAGACAGGCGAAACTCGTAAAATTTTTAAATTATGTTTAAAACTCGGATAGTTTGCCAAATCGTCTATTATTACGAAAAAGATTAAATAAATAATTCAAACTGAGATAGAACTGCATTAATAAATAATAAATTAAAACGAATCGAGTTATGACTTATCTTATTATTTCTCAGCAAAAAATAAACACTCAAAAGCATTATAGTATTTCAACAAAAAATAAAACAATTATCGAAACTGAAAAAGAAATATGACTTAATAATTTGTTCAAACAGTAAAATATTAATAAGATGCTCTGTGTTTTTGTAAATATTATTTTTATTTTAACTAATTAGGACCGGAAAAGAATGAAAATAAACATAAAAGAAAACTCTGCAGACGATTCCAACATAAAAGTAAATGAGTTTTTTTTTATTATTATTGGAATATTTTTTTTTCTCATCACTTTATGAACTATGCAATTAAGTCCTTTCAATTATCATAAAAGAATACCACTCGTCTCAAGTGATGTTTCTGTGTTAACAATTCACGTGGAAAATAACGATAAATATTTTTTTTAGAAATAACTAAAGTTCATATTGAACTTCCTAACAAACGAACTTTCCTTGGAGATACATAATTTCTTTTTGTAGTCGAATCTCAAAAGAGAATTTTTTAACCAAAAATGAGGGTAAATATTTTTATAAAAATTCTTCAAATGAAACAAGTGAATAAGTGAAAATGTCTTGAACTTATGAAGAATGCGTAAGCATCGAGTAAGCATATAATAGGTGTAAATGGAATGTGATAGTCATTTCATAGGGGAAATTAATTAACTGGAGCAATAAAAACATCCAAACGTTTAAAGTGGAAGAATATATCTTGTTGTAATCAAATAAATTTCGTGCGAGAAAAGGAAGAACCAGTCAGATATTTGATGATGTAATTACCAATCACCACAATGGCATGCTAAACACCGATATTCCGGTTTGAGGAAACTAATTAAAAAACTATAAAAACTACTCGGTAACTTTTTCGAAAACTCTTAGGCAGCAAAAGAAACTTTGTTTTTATAAATATTTCTTTCAATCACGAAATTATATTGGTTTCTGATTTTTCTAAAGAAAAAGAAAAAAAGTGGAAAGTGATGCAATCAGCATTAAAGATATTGTGTGATATATAATACAAAGTAACTCAAGTTACCTTACTTGCTCAAGTAACCCTTGATTAATTACCCTTGAACAGCAGATTTTACAATCCATTTTTTTCAAAAAATGGGAGTATTTTTTTCAAAATGAATTTCAAAACCAATGAGATATTTTCTATAAAGTAATTCACAACACAACATTTTCTAAAGTAGTTTTATATGATCGGGATCCTTTTATTAAAAATAGCACGATATTTTTCTTGTGAATGAAAATAATAAGGTACTAAAAAAAGAAGTTTTGATACCAGTTTTTTTCAAGCAGACAGACGAAATATGCAGAAATTGTAAAGTGTATTTCCAACAGTTTGAAGAATTGATCAACGTTACGGAGAAAGCTTTATGCACATGTTATTGCATTTGTAAAGTAATTTATTAAAAATAAATAAGTATCACATTCATAATTAGTAATTGAATAATTAAACGCATGGTGACAAGAGTATATATAATAACTTTTTAATTAATTTTTATGTATTTTTTGCCAATATTTTCAAAAATTAGTATTAATAAATGTTAATTAAAAATATCAAGTTATGATTTATCTTATTATTTCATGGCAAAAAACAAATTCTTGAAAGCATAGTATTATTTAACTAAAAACAAATCAACTGTTGAAACCAAAAAGAAAAATATATGACTCAATTGTTTAGTTTAAAAAGTAAAATAAAATAATAAGAAGCTTCACTTTTGCAGCCTTTTTTTTTCCACCCAATTAGAAGAACGGAAAAGAATGAGATTAAACATTAAAAAAACTGCAAGCGTTTTCTACATTAAAGTAAATGAGTTCTTATCAGATTTTTTCCTTTTTTATCACTTTATGAACAAATGTAATTAAGTCTTTTCAATTATCATAAAGGAATACCACTTGTCCTCAATCAAACTTTCTGTATTAACAATTCAGAAAAAAACAATATATAGATTTTTGTTGGTAATAACGGAATTAAAGGTTATTTCGAATAATGCAATTGTCATTAAGAAACGAAATTCCCTTGAAGGTATATTATTAACTTTTGAAGTCGAATCTCAAATTTGAAGGAAAAATAAGAATAAATATTCTTTATAAAGATTCTTCAAATTAAATAAGAGGAAAGGGATCAATTTTCATCGAGTAATAATTGCGGCTTATTCTTTCTTCAATAATAAATTTCCTTTTTTGTGCTAATAATATTTTTTTTTCTTTTTTATTTCCACTTCTTCGCTATTTTTATGATAGTTACTATAACAATGTTTTTTTTTAAGTGCCATTAAAAAGAGTAATTATAAAAAGAATTAACTCACTCGAAAGAAGTATAGTTGATATAAAAGTCATCGTATTTTTAGGTGAGTTTGTAATTATATAAATATGTAGCACCTATAGTCGTCGTCTGGTCCGTCCGTCCGTCCGCATATAACAGCGCAAAAACTACCCAACCGAATGGTTTGAAATTTAATATTTATACTCGTGTCAGAATTTTGTCGAGTCATTTCAACTTTTATGAAAGTTGCATCAAAACTTAAAAAGATATTAATAAAAATATTTATAAGGTAATTTGATTTTTTTTTAAATCGGTACTTCCTTGTTATAGCAGCTTCCAAGGATTAATCGTTAAGCGACCGAGATGTATTACTAAGTTATCTGACATGTATGACGTTATAGTCATATGACATTTTATAATCTCTATGACAAAGTTATAGTCACATTCTTCTTTCTATTAAATCCCATCATACGTAATTAATTCGATGATACCCCATGACAGGTAATGATTCTAGTTTGCCGTGGTGATTACGTCCTATTTAAGATTGAGTCCTATTATTTCCGTATTATTGTTGAATTTAAAAACCGAATTTGTATACTAAAATTGTTTAATTATAGCAACCCTATAATCTGCCGACGGTTTTCTTGTATAAACGTTTCCGGAGAAATAGATAGGTATTATATGGAAAAAGAGTCTAAATATGGATTTCTAATTCTGAAATTTCCAGTAAATGTCAGCAAAAGATAAAATGTTGCAAACTTAAGATGTAGTTATTTTATTACGGAAATGAATCATATCATAATAACAGACGATATAATTTATTTCACTGCAATAATAACAGTACGAACGCAGCTCACTTGTCACGTTTGACGGTCAATTTCCAACTTGTATTTATTTTATCATTTAAGCAGTTTGAATTATGTATTGTCTTTAACAACTATAGAGAAACGTCTGATTATTTTTTATATCAAATTTTTACCACATATTGAAGTGTCATATAAGATGAAAGAATAAAATAATTTTACGCATTTTGAAACTACATAACTGTGTTTGTTTTGTTTTGTTTTTTTCATTAGCTTTTTCTTTTACTTTTCGGAAAAATGTCGTATCACGCAAGATAAAATAAATTTACACATTCTTAACTTACAAAGTTTTTCAGTGGTTTTGATTTCTTATTATATTTCTTTTTGGAACAATGCCCTGCCATAAAAGGACCCTGATCATTAAAACAAACGATTGTTTTTCCGTTGTTATACGAAAGAGAAGAATTTATTGCTGATTCACTTTCATTTGCTTTTCATCACAAATAAAAGCTAAACGCTACCAACCTTTGCACCAACTTCATACATTCATTAAATTTGGGTTGAATCAGGATTATGGAAGATTTATCATTAATAATTATTAGTTTTTTTTTTAAAGGGTTCTCATATTAATCGTATCTATTACATTTTATCCTTTCTTTAATAAATCGAAATAATTTTCGTTTTCAAAAAAAAAAAAATCATGTTTTTTATAAAGTAAATTTTACCGGTCTATTTTTTCCTTTTTTCAAATATATGAACCGGCCCGATAGCGGGCAAAACCCGCTATTATACTTTGTCATAATAATATCTGTCATGTGGATTAAATGCAATATTTAAAAAAGTAGTTTCTCCCCTCGCCCCTTCTTTATTAACAATCCCTATTCGCATTTACATCATTGTCTATTAGAGTTTTATTTCTTTTTTATACTAGGGAGGCTCTGCCCCCTACGAACTACGCTCGCCAACCCCCGTTCTGACACTGCAAACTCTAAAAACACGCTAATTTGATTAACTCTAAAATGGTTACAGAAGATTGACCAGTGGCGATCTGCTGTAATCGGGTTTCCATTCATTTTCCTTGATTGATGTATTTTAAGGGCGAATCAACTGTTGTCGAAAGAGCTAACAACCGTTTTCGTGATTGATTAAATAACATCAATTAAACATTTGAAAATTAACTTGTGTAAAATGGCTAAGTAAACAATGTCGCTGCATCGGGGAATTTTATAATAATGTTATAAAAAATTGGATATTTATCCGTTATCCCGTCGACCACTATCGAAAAAATAATAAAATCTGTCGCCAAAATATAGGGGGGGGGGGGCAGCGCGTTACCGTGGAGTCGCATTCAATTGACATCAAATGTGTTACACGTGTTTGTTATGTCATCGAGAGATTTTTATTCGACATTTATCTGTATTTTTAATGATAATTTACCCCGTTATTAGTTATTTCAATAATTAAAAAAATTATAACGACCTTAAACGGCGCGTAGTGATATTAAAAGAGAAAAAGCGTTGAAATTTTTTTTATGCATAGTTACGCACAACAGATCCGTTTCAACTGACGTCATAAATACTAATATTTTGTTGAAATAAATTAATATCTCGTGTAAATATATTTTTATATTAAAACTGTTTGGAAATATTGTTATTTGAGCCTTTTAAATATAACGTTAGTTTCCCTATTTAATGCTTTGAACGCGTAACAATTTAATTATTTCTCTTTTTAATATTCACGCGCAAGTATATTTTTTATTGCGTAATTTTCTACAATTACTGCTTTTAACAAGTGATCATTTAATTATATTTTTAAAGATGTATTTCCGGTTTTGATAGTCACGTATAAATACTTTTTTTTAATTGAAAGGGAATATTATTATGTGCGCTACTTTACAAATTGGCAACAATTCAAATAAATTCTGCGCTTTAGTTGAATATATTTATCCATTAATAAGTGGGTTTTTAAGGTTTTAACCCCTTAACTGTGGGAGGTTTTTTGACACCATAAACTAAAAATAGGCACAATACACCACTTTTTCAGTACTAAAATATTTGCTTTGTGTAATCGAAAATCGTCTGCCGATCAATAAAGCGAAGGTTGCGTATAAAAATTACTGGTGTGTAAAAGCTTTTAGTAACAAAACAAGAAAGCTCTTCTTGCCCGAACTGAGTTCGGGATACACAGTTACGGGGTTAATTAATATCTTGCCTTAATGGAGCCATTTTCAAAATTGTATGATTTTCAGCGTCACAGTGGGTATTCAGCTGTAAGTACACAAAATTTCAAGTCTGTTACTTATACAGTTTCTGAGAACCGGCTCTGTGACAGGCAGACAGAGAAGAGAGACGAATAGGGTTTCGTGAGATGAACGAAACCCTATAAAGTATAATCTTAAACACTTTAGAGCACAAATAAAATCTGCTAGTAAGTCAGGTTGAAGTCCAGTAGCTCATTGGTCACCACGCCACGCTGCGACTCTATAAGTCAAGAGTCCGTCCTGGGACACTTCCATTCACTCCACAGTCCATTCACTCAACTTTCATCCCTTCGTTACAGCGCACAGTGGGGCATTTTGCTGATTTAGCCGGCCAAAAGTCAATTTTCCAAAACATAATTAATGAGAAAAATATGTAGCTAACTTTGGAGGTAAATAGTTAGGGAATCTCCGTAGAGTAATAAAATTTGTCCAAGTGCAATGAACTTGGTGCCACGCAAGTTAAAACTTGCTTGTAGCAGTAGGTTGGTTATCTCTGCTGTCAACTACAATTTTGTGAGTGCTCCTTTCAGTGTGATTTTTTTTGTTCAAAATTTTTACTTACATGAAATAGTTATGGATTATGAAAGACCGGGGATATGTGTTTATATCTCACATGAATATGTTTATGTTTTCTTAATTAAAATATATGATAAAGCGACATAAAATGTACCGTATAATTTGGAAATTTTTATTGTTATTTTAAATATTCCATAAGGGATTAGTTAACCTTAAGGGTGACATCCGATGATATTTTTTACATGAATTGAGAGTTCAAAATATGTAGTTAATAACTTTCAAAACAATAGCCGCTAATAACCGCTAATTTAAAAGAATTTCTTTCAAACGGAAGTGTGCATGTTTCTGTAAATGATAATGTTTTCATTTACCCCCTTTTTAAAAATGTCTTCTACGATAGCTAAATTGCAAATGTTGCCACAAAATGTCATCTGCAGACATAAAAGAGTTCAAATGTGCATGTCTGATCAATAAATTTATATCTGAAATGAAAATTAAATCAAAATAAATCCGGTTTGATCATATGAATAACCAGAATTTGGAAAATTTAGATAAGAAATTTTAATTTCTCGAGAATTACCTTGTCAACAAAGATAATTATTAAGAAAAGCAAAAGCATCAGATAAATCATAATTTAAGTGTTTTTTCTGAGAAAAAGGTTAATCTAGATTTCAGGGAATATTCCAATTGCAGTACGTACGTTCAGGTTGGCCTCAGAAATTTTTCTGTGATTTGTAGTCAAAGAAGTAAACGAAGCAAAACCGAAGAAGTACATAGCAAAGCAAATCTTGAAATCCTTCCTCATGCTACCGAATCACAATAGTATATGTTACTGGACATAGGAATGCTTTTACAACAGTCAACGAAATGACATGGGTTCTATATCTTGCACATAAAAATAAACAGGTGTTATATAATTGTCATGAAACAACTTATTGGTAGTTCTCGACTGTTTAAGCTTTATCAATGTTTGTTGAAGCAAAATCTCGAAAATGCATTATAAAACAGTCAGACATTCACATAAGAAAACATATTAGTCGCATAATTCGCAACTAATGGAAATAACTATTACACAAATAAGGACTCCCGCAAAGTTACAGAGACTTCTGGAGAAGTTCAGTTGAAACGTTTATTAGACCACGCCATTAGACGCTTCTTGCATTATCTGAAAGAAGTTGTCGAGACAATGAATGATGAAACAACGCTGTGTAAAATTGAAAGTGAGGCTGTGACGGCTTTGAACAAAAAAATATATAAAAAAAAAAGCTAAAAATTAATATCAATTTTGATGGAAACCTTTTTTGGAATTCATTTGTACTTTCCCAAATTGTTGCTTAGTCAAAGAAAGAAAAAAATGTTTGGCAAAATCTAATTATCTTCCACGCCTTAGATTCTGTCGACCCATAAGAATTACGATTGTAAAAGATATCTAGAGAGTCGAAGTTTAAGAAAAATCGTGCAACGTGGATATTTTAAATTTGTAACTGCTCAGTTAAGATCCACTCTTATCTTGTATAAAACGTATACCAAGTGAAAAAAAAATCTAAATCATTTTTAAAGGCTTTAGCACTACTTATTCCTGTTGAACAGTTGTATGCAAGACCTCATCAGAGTCAAACAGAATAGGATAGTGATGAAAACTATTAGGATGACAATTTTGCATCATCTGATTAATAACCATAGATTTCGTTATGAAATATGTACATATATATATATATATATATATATATATATATATATATATATATATATATATATATTCATTTATCTAATATGATATTTGTAATAATGTATGTGATTATAAATACTTGATTTCAATATACTATTGATTTACTCTGTAAAAGCGTAAATGGAAAATTTCCATTTTAGGAAAGATTAAGGGTTAACAATGCTTAAAAAGATAGCTTCCTAAAGTTGATACAATTTTTTTAATCAACTGTAATGTAATTTTAAATTGATTTCAGAACTTTCAAACACACTTGAAGAAAAACGTAAAATAATCTATATCTATGCATAAAAATATACGGTAGAATCTCGTTACAACGAACCTCGATTTAACGAATTTTTCAATTTAACGAATGTAATTTGTATTGTAAAAAAAGTCATATTATTCTATTTCAGTATAAAAATATTTTCAGTTTAACGAATATTTCATTATAGCGAATTTAATCAGTGGTCTTCAGAGATTCGTTGTAACGAGATTTTACTGTTTATCTCCAATTTTTTTAAACAAATTAGAATATGACTTCATTTTTTTCAATTTTGATATATTCTGTATAAAAAATAAATTTTATATTGATGGGCAAAATACAATTGCAATCAGAGAATTAATCACTGATATTTTACTAATAATTAAAGTTAGTGTTACATGTTACAGTGACTTTCACATACCCTGTATGACAAAAAACATTTTTTTCAAAAACAAATTGCTATAAAAGTATAAAAATATGATAAACTGATAAAATATAAACGTTCCATCATTTTTTCAGGAAGAAATATTTTTGGCCGGCTAAATCCGTCAAATGCCCCACTGTGCAGCGGCTAGAATGCATAGTGTGGAAAACGGTTTTACCGTTTTTTAATTCAAAATTTTCAAATTCAAACCGGAAATTCTGAAACAAGAATCTTTACTTTAAGAAGTCACGAAATATCTGCCATCAAGTAACCAAAAGAACATTATAGGGTATTTCTGGTATGAATGCGAAATTTCGGAATTTTAAAAGAGCCAAACTGGTAATGCTTTAAAAAGTGCTAAAACATTGTATCCGATAAAAGTGCAACGATGCGGTACAATAATAATGTGATCGTAGCGACATCTGCTTTGAAAATAGATTTACCTCTAGCAAAAGTAACCGTTTCACTATTGACAACATGAACATAATTTCTGTTAATAAAATCTTCTTGTAAGTATGTATTTCAGATGTAACTGATTTTGAAGTTAGTTTTTTATCATATCAGGGAATTAATCTTTTCCACTCTTCTAGCAGAGATTCATCCTTTCGTATACTAAATAGGGATAGTTTCTAGTTTGCTGTCTTGTATCGAGTACTGCAACCAGGCAGAAAAGAATGCATATCACGTTTTTTGGCCATAATCAATATCATTCATATTTTCAAAGCTTATGAAAATCAATATTCAAGTCAAAGGAAATAGGGTATAATTTAATTATTTAAAATATTTACCACTAACTGAAACGTTTTCTCAATTGGATTCTTATACAATGTTTGCGTTGAAAAGAGCTATCAGACAGTGGCGTAGCCAGAGAGGGGTGGGGGTCCAAATGCTCTGGAAACCAGTAATATTATAAAGTTTTCTTCGCCTTCAATATCGCAGAAAATTCTCCGATTAGATAAGACAAAAATATTTTTATAAAATTAGAGGTATCCAAACCATCTGGACCTCCACCCTGTCTACGCCACTGCTAAAAGATGTCGCTGCGATCGACCCGTTATCTTTTCATCATCCTTCTACATTTATCGGATTCAATATTTTATTACTATTTTGTAGCCGTTTTCCACACTATGTATTCTAGGCGCTGTACCTTCGTGGTGGATAAAATGAGTACCAAGCTTGCTTGGGAACTAAACACTTCGTGTCCTGCGTTAGGTTAATCACCTGACCGGAACATATTTTGTATAGCAGCACAAGGCCCATGGTCAAGAAAACAGAATCAAGATCCCTAGGAATTGTAGCGCTACAGAATTTAGTTGTAGTTTATTATTATTATTTCAAAAATCTTTGCATTTTTTTTTCAACGAAAAAAAACAAAATAAAACAAAATTTATTTACATTATGAATAATGCATTTTTGTTACGTTATTGTTTTCACTGCAGTCAAATTCTTTGGATTTATAATTTTAGCTCGCATAAGTTTAAGACTTTTGAAATTACCGTGAAATTCTTCTTTTAAGCAGCTGGGTAGAATTATTTTCTTGTTTTGTTTCCTCTAATAGACGTGTATTTTTTATAGATGTTAATATATTCAAATTTTTATACCAAATTGTCTCAAATAAACAGGCAGACGAAACTCATAAAAATTATAATTTACAGTTAAAACTCAAACAATTCTTCGAATTACTCAGTATTACGGTAAAATGTACGTTTCTGTTATAGATATTTATTGAAAACGAAATAACTATTTCAAGCTGACATAGAATGCTTAAATAATAATTAAAAATAATCAACTTTTGACTTATTCATTCTTAGTAAAAAAATAAATAAATAAATAAATAAATAAAAATACTTTCAAAAGCGTAATAATTTTTTTTTAAATCAATTGTTAAAGCAAAAAAAAGTACAATAATAAGAAGAATCTTCGCTTTTGAAAACATTGTTTTTTCACTTAATTAGAGGAATGAATATGAATGAAAATAAACAATTCATACACAAACATAAAAGTAAATGAGATGTTCTTATTAGAATCTTTTTCGGCATCATTTTTTGGAACCATGTAATTAAGTCCTTTCAATTATCATAAAAGAATTGCTACTTGCATACTACTTGTTTCAATCGAAGATTTTTTTTTAACAATTCAGAAAAAAAAAGTAACGATAAATAGATTTTTGTTAGAAATAACTGAATTGGGGGTTAATTTAGGTAATGCAAATGGCATTAAGAAATGAACTTCCCTTGGAGGTATACATTATTCCTTTTTAAGTTCAATCGCAAACAGAATTTTGATGTAAAAATAGGGGTAAATATTTTTATAATGATTCTCTAAATTAAACAAGAGGAAAGGGATTAACTTTCGTCGAGTAATAATTACTGTCTATTCATACTTCAATAACTTTTTTTTGTGTGTGTCTGTGATAAGGATTTTTTTTTCTTTTTGAGTTTTACTTCGCTATTTTTATGAAGGCTATTTTGAGGTTTTTCTCTTTTAAACAAAAGTATGATTAAAAAGCGTAATTGCGATTATAATTAATCACTCGAAAAAAATTATGAGACGCTATATACTAAGTCGTCGGATTTAATTAATTCAAGCAGCTGAAACTATCTATTATTTTTAATTAAGGTTGAAAAAATTCAAAATTTTTTTTTAAGTTCTGAATTTTACAACATGCTGAAACTTTACATGACAGGCAAGAATAAAATAAGTTGGGGTGTTTTTGAGAGTCAGATTTAATTATTGATTTAAACAGTCAAAACACCGTAATGTCATTTATGATACAAGCATCTTGACTATAAAAAAAAAAAATCGCTGTTATGAAAAAATACCTTTTTGGGATCCCCTATTTACCTCAAATAACAGTTAAAAGCTACAAACTTTTATAGTAACGTAATTGATGAAATGCTAATATATAGCCAAACCCTATGATGGAATGCTACAGCCTTGCTTTACGATTTTTTTATTGTAGACATTTAATTCAAGATTTGACAATATAATCAAGCAGGGCGGTCGCTCTGCCAAGCCAAGCTATAAAAAAAACGCCAAGAACTGGACTACAAAACCGCTACTGCTTACTTACAGGAAGAAACTTTGCAATGTTAAATCGACCAAACATGCCAGATTAAAATATCAGATATCAAATGAACCAAGCGTCACAGAAAAAAAAAAAACGAAAACTAAAAGAATCTAATGAAGAAATTCTTCAATTTGAGACCAAAATCATCTTCATAAGTGATTTATAAACAGAGATATAGATCTTTTTTTAAAACGTAGAGTTACTTAAAATGATTACTTTTTTCTTCGTCAAACTTTTTTTTTTCAAACAACCTACAGACAAAAATATAGGGCAGAAATGAAAAAGGATTGCACTTTTGGACAAGTAATAACCTAATCTACGTGCTTTTATAAAATCCAGTGAAAAAATAAATAAATTTCTATCCTTAATTAGCAAAAAACTGTTAATTAACTTGGCAACTAAAAAATTATGCCCAAAACAGAGATAAAACTCTGCCAACAACCGTGTACCATCTGTATTATAATAGCACAAATCAGTTACGGGTTAATCATATCAAATTTCATCTGCAAGTCAGCCATTTTTTCTTAAGATATTTTTTTTTAATAAAACTTCATAATTATAAGAACACACATTTTATCAGACAATTAAATGTGACTGCAAATTGTGGCCGATGACTGTTTCCAACAGGAATAAGAATGAGAAATTGCCGGATTAGGATATCGGTCTAGATGGCTTAGTGGCAAAGCGTTAGCACGGTACGCTGAAGGTCCCACGTTCGAGTCCTGGCGCAGGT
Source organism: Maratus michaelseni (assembly GCA_963931845.1). Lineage (NCBI taxonomy): Eukaryota > Metazoa > Arthropoda > Arachnida > Araneae > Salticidae > Maratus > Maratus michaelseni. The sequence goes on along the minus strand of OZ007593.1, from coordinate 116,116,932 downwards.
CAATTTTTCACTCATGTTGGTTTGGTGCATTTAACTGTCTGATAAAGTGTGTGTTCTTAGAATATTGTAAAATAAAGTAATCAGACGTAGTGTTCATGCTTTAATATATATATATATATATATATATATATATATATATATAACTTCATAAAATTTGCATTTTTAGAAAGATCATTAAAAATAAAATATTTTTTGAGCGAAGAGGTTTCACTTCTAAAATGTATACATTAAGAGTTATCGGCATTTAAAATTTCTTTCCAAACGTAAACAAACTTTTCGAAAAGGAATTGAATGCGATTAATTTATTTCTCTAAAACCATGGTAAAGGACAAGCATTTCGTTCGCAGGCTGAGAACTCTTTGACATCATTTTTCTATAAATTAATGAAATCCAGTTGTTAATTTTTTTTTTTTTTAGAAGTGAAGTTTCCACTTAAATTTATTGTAAGAGTACAGTATTTAATTAAATAAAATAATATAAATCTAAGAAATTGCTTAGATATTTTGCTACTTTTCACCATTAACTACGTTTTATAAAGATTCGCCAATTAATGTGATTTAACGCTAATAATAAAAGAGCATGATAACACGTTTGAATATAAAAGCAGCGCTGACGCTTTATGTACATATTCCATTTTTACTCATCTCATGGATTAGGCAGTGATATTTTTTAACGAAGGATAACAAGTATTATAACAAGCCACATTTAATATGTTGTTTTTAAGGGTGTAATTAGTTTAATTGAAAAAACTACTGGTATTTCTAAATAACCCTTTAAACAATAACTGAAAGTAAAATGTAATTTTACATAACATTCTCATGTTAATTTCATAGAGTAGATTATTTAAATTATGTATAATCTATTTAAAAAAAAGAAATGATATCTACAAAAAATAACTTTTCAAAAGTAAAAAAACAGCCAAGCTTTAAAAAAAAAAAAAAACGAAAGTTGTGGCTAAAAAATGGTGTGATATCAAATTTCCAAGCTTTTATTATAGTACTTATTTAACTTTTTTCCATTAAAAAAGTTATCATATATATATAAGTCGAGAGCTACGTATATGTTAATAGAAATCGTTTTCTCCTGTACTAAATACGTCCTAACGTGTTTCTGAAAATTAAATATTTTTCAAATTATGCATGATGGGCTTGGAGGCCATCTTTCCATATTTCTAAACCCTCAAATTTTTAAAGTAAAAACGTAATATGTTTGCAATGTAATATGTTTATAACAATGTCGAACTTCAGATTTTAACTACGAACAGATAAGCTTGCTTAAGTTACAATTTTGAACTTCGGATTTTAACTACGGATATGGGTGCTTAGAATTTTGTGTATAATATGGAAAGATGGCCGCCAAGCCCATCATGCATAATTTGAAAAAAATTGAATTTTCAGAAACACGTTAGGATGTGTTTAGTACAGGAGAAAACGATTTCTATTAACTTATACGTAGCTCTCGACTTATATATATGATAACTTCTTTAATGGAAAAAAGTTAAATAAGTACTATAATAAAAGCTTGGAAATTTGATATCACACCATTTTTTAGCCACAACTTTCGTTTTTTTTTTTTTTTTTTTTTCTTTTGAAAAGTTATCTTTTGTAGATTTATTATTCTAGGAAAAGATAATTTTGAGATTTATGATTAATTCCGATTATGATTAACTATGAGATGTATAGTGATATAATGCACCATTGACTCTGGGGATAATATGTTATAATCTAAGATCATTAATTTAATTAATACTTAGATTACCTACAAGAATAAAATAACAAAATTTGGCGTTGTGTGATTTTCGTGATCAGATTCCTTATAACCCGAATTAAAATCATCTAAGATTATCTCGTAGTAAAATTTAGTTTCTCTAATTAAACTAATAAAATATAAGGGCTTGATTTTAAAATCTAGATTGTAAAAGAATAATATAAACTCTTCCTAAAATAAAGAAAACACACTTTAATTGACACAAGAAATAAAAAAAACAATTAAATTAAAATAACAAAGAAAAATTATTTACATAATTACAAAAAAAAGAAATGTGCTAAGAGAATTTTAATTTTAAATGCTTCATTAATACAGACGCGTCGCGGAGCATCCTGATTACTTTTTTTTAGCAAAAAACAGATTTAATTTTGGAGTAAACATTCTAGTATAGTAAAAATGACCAGTTTACAATTTTATGTATAAACTAAATTAATCTCCAAATACACTCACACGTGAAAACAATGTATAAAAATAAATCTGGAGATTTATTGGAAAAATGAAAACGAATAATAAAGTATTTTTTATTACCTCTTGGAATGGCAGCTTGGACATCGTTCTGCCATTCGTCTGGACTGCTTTGGTCCCTAATTATTTTTTTATCATTTTTTTACTGCATACTTATAGCAAAATAATGCTATCTTGGCCGAAACTACGGGGAGGAGGGGGGAGAGGGGGCATGTGCCGCGGGTGCCAGTTGAAGGGGGGGGGCGCCAAATGAAGATTTCGGTCCTTTAATACAAAAATGTATATACATGTGAAATTTAGATAAAAATGTCTCGTAGCCGGAAAATTTAAAAAAAACTGAACCAAATGCATTAAAAGTGACAAATAGATTAAAAGATTCGCCTAAAATAGTAGATAACAAATGAATAAGAAGAAAGAACTGTTCTCTTAGGCTATTTTTATCCTATTCCAAATACACCATGCCCAAAGAAGATATCTATGTGAGAAACAGTAAGATGGAGAGAAAAAAGTACTCCAATTCAAAGAGACGTACTCTAATTCTTTTTCGAGTAATTTAAACATTTAATTACTTTCTTGATACAAGTGAAAAGATGAATATTTACAAATGAATTACGTTAGAACATATAAAACCATGAAAATGGCTCTGATAGCTATCTTACTATTAAAAGTAGCCGATAGATAAAATGAGGGACAACGCCCTAAAATTTTAATAAAAGACGTAGAAACGTCTTCCGCAGAGATCCTCTCTGCATCAAAGCTGAGGGCCATCTGCTGTTTTAATGAAGATTTTGTCCGGGCTTAGCTCAGATCATCTGAAGATGAGTCATTTTCCCAGGACCTCAAAAGCAATCTGATCTCAAGTGGGCATCTGGCTTGGCCATGTGCATCTTCGGCCGCCACACTCGGCCCTCCTGACAGGTCTGTGTCCACACAGATGACCACCCGTAAGCTACCATAAAAATAAACAAAAACAAGCAACAAAATAATAGCAATGTGAAAACACTATAGCAACTAGAAAAACAATAGCAAAAATTAATATAAGGTTAATCAAATTCTTTCATCTAGTCCATGGATAATAGTCTATGAAAAAAAAGTCACTTGTTGTTGTTTTGCATGGAAAATAAAGTTTCTTGATACTGTAGAACAGTCACTAACTTTCCTATATAGTTTGTACACAAAGTTTTCTAGATACGAATTATTTACGAAAAATTGTTAATAAAAACACAAATAAAAAACACAGATAAAGAAAAAAACATCACTGCACGCACATTTGTCATGTTAAGCCCATGGTTTCATGTGGTCTGCAGCAGTGGAGGTTATTCTTGGACCTTTTTGATAACCTACTTTCTCAACATCATATCTGTCATTATTTTTCACTTTAATTATCTTATAAGGACCAAGGAATCTGGGACGCAACTTCGTTCCTACTCCAAATTGGGTTTTTTGAATCGCAACTAAGTCACCTACTTGATAGCATTTCGCTGTTTTTCGTTTGCGATTGAAACTTTTGCGATTTTCTTCTTGGATTTTTAGTACGTTCTGCTTCGCGATATCTCTGTTTCTCTCTCTTTCTTCTATAAACGCATTCTCATACTCTTCATCAATAATCTGCTTGATTTTTAGATCTGTCTTATCTCTAATTTTTACTCCCGTTAATAGTTCAAAAGGCGTGTAATTGGTGCTTCGTGAACACGTACTATTTATGATTTTCTGAACTAATGGGACAGATTTGTACCATTTTGTTAGGTCATCGATAGAAAGTTTGCTTAGAATAGATATGAGGGTCTTCTGTACCCGCTCAACTTGACCATTACCCCTTGGTATTCCCGTTGTTATTAAGACATGTTCGATATTTTCGCCTTCCAAATATTCTTTGAATTCATTAGAGGTAAACGCGGGGCCACGATCACTAATTATTCGCTCCGGATTTCCAAATGTAATTTGTTGGTTTTTTAACTTTTCTATCACCTCTTTAGCAGAAGTTGTCTTAACTGGATCAAACCACACACATTTAGTGAACGCATCTACCACGGAGAAAATAAAATTATAATTTTTGTTGGTCGATGGCATTGGGCCTAGATGATCTACATGGTAAGTTTGAAGAGGAAAGTTTTGTTTAGGAATAGGATTTAGCAGTCCTTCACCTTTCCCTCTCTTTCGATTATACAAAATACATTCAATGCAATTTCCTATAACACTTTCTGTTTGTTTTCGAATATTGGGGATGTAAAAATTTTGTTTAATTATTGCTTCAGTTTTGGCTACACCGTAATGACCTTTGTTATGTACTTCACGAATTATTTCTTTTTGCATACCCTTAGGTATCATAATTAACTCTTTCTCATTTTCATATTTATACACAACGTTTTGCCTAATCAAATAATCTTTACTTTCATTTTTTTCGATTAGTGTTTTAAGGGTTTGAATATAATCATCTTCGTTTTGCGCCTTGGCTATTTTCACCGTTACTTCATCCTGTGAACACGTCATAATTAATACAGTGTTACGACTTAGAGCATCAACGTGTTTCATTTGATTACCCGGTCGGTGAGTTATCTGGAAATCGAATTCTTGTAAAAACAATGCCCACCTTGCTACTTTCGGGGCAAGATCTTTTTTCATTAATGTTTTCTGAAAAGCTGAACAGTCTGTTACTATTTTAAATTTATTACCTAACAGGTATGTTCGGAATTTCTTTAAAGCCTCAACGACTGCTAACGCTTCTAGTTCATAACTACTATATTTGGCTTGGGCAGGTGTTGTTTTCCTACTCATGAAATAAACAGGATGTAAATTTCCATAATCATCTTTCTGTAACAATACTGCTCCAAAACCCGAACTACTTGCATCAGTGTGCAATTCCGTTTCTGCACCTCTTCTAAATATGTGTAAAACCGGTTTACTAGCCAATCTAGTTTTCAAAGTTTGAAAAGCTTCTCTTTGATCTGGTCCGAAATTAAATTCATTTTCCGCTTTTAGAAGCTCACTCAAAGGTTTAGCGATTTTGGCATAACTGGCAATGTATTTTCTAAAATATCCAGTCAGTCCTAAGAAACTTTGGATCTCTTTCTTATTTCGCGGTTCAGGGAATTTCTTAACAGCTAAAGTTAATGTTTCTGAAGGGCGGGTGGTTCCGTTCTCAACTATATATCCTAAAAATTCGATTTTTCTTTTCAAGAACTGGCACTTAGCAAAATTAAATTCGAGGCCATGCTCGGAAGCTACTTGAAACATACGTTTCAATTTCAAAAGCGCATTTTCTTCAGACTGTGCAAGAAAGATAATGTCGTCCATGTACACCAAAATAATTTTCTCCCTAATCAGATCTTTTAAACATGCATATATGCATCGTTGAAAATGCTGAGGAGCTGTACTCAACCCAAAAGGCATAAAATTATATTCGTACTGAGAATAATTAGTAACGAACGAAGTGAATTTCTTACTGTCCTCATCAATCTCTACATGGAAAAATCCGTTTTTCAAATCTAGCGTACTAAACACTTTATTTTGTTCGATGTTATCCAAAATATCATCTATCACTGGGAGAGGATAATTATCCCTAATTATCTTTTTATTCAGCTTTCGATAATCGACGCTTAACCTGAAGTTACCATTTTTCTTTTTAGCTATGACTATCGGGGCTGCATAACTAGAACAACTTTCTCGTATTATGCCTTGATTTAGCCATTCCTCTATTTGTTTATCAACAAATGCTTGTTCCGAAAATGCTAACCGCCTGGGTCTTTGTTTAACTGGTATGTCATCACTTAAAATTAAATTAACTTTTAAATCAACGCTTTTAGTTTTCTTTGGTACGTAATGCTCAATTAAATTAATTAGTTCTTCTTTTACAGCACAGTTGGTTATATGGGTCAGATCGATTTCCCCTACATTAACAGAGTTTGCTATTTCTGCTAAATAAACAGATTGAATTTCAGGAGTATCTGTTAAAGGGTTTTCGGTCGTAGACACATCTAGTTAATCAGCTAACAAGTCTGGATCATTCGTGTTAGTGTCCACCTGGTTAGACGAAGCGTTGGATTTTGGGACAACAGTTACCAAGTTAACCGTGTACTTTTTCTCATTACTTCTTTTACCCGTAACTTTTAGGCCGAAATCCGATATTTCCAATTTTAGTTTACTTAAACAGTTATTTCCGAGTATCATATCGTACTGTAAGTCATTTAAAAGGTAACCATCGCAATTAACAATAATGTTATCAATTAAAATATCGGTGTTGAAAAAACCTGAAGGCCTCACTCCATTTCCACTAATCCCTGTTAACTTCACATCATCTTCATTTAATTCGGGACGCCCCAGCGCTCTATAAAAGCTATTATTGACCATTGTCACATCAGATCCCGAATCTACCACTGAATTTACTCTTTTTCCTTTAATTTCAATAGTTTTGAAAATCTTATCCGAGGGACGAGTATTATTATCGGCAGTGTTAACAGTTTTCACGTAGTTTAAAGAGCTCTGGTCAGTCTTATGTCCGATTTCTTTGTGTCCAAAATTTGTTTGTTGTTTTTTTCTGCGGGGACATTGATTTGATTTATGTGTAGCGTATTCGTTGCAGTAAAAGCACTTTGCTTTAAAAGGGTTAGAATTATTTCTAGGATAATTGAAATGGTTCTTTTCATATCTGTTATTTTGCGGAATGTTATTATAGCGGTGGAAACTTTTATTTTTAGTGTTTTGAGCAAAACACCTTTTTCCTTCATTATTCGAATTTTTATTGTCCGCGCTCTTCCTAATATTGTTGCGTGCTGCTTCATAATCATCAAGTTTGGTTATGAAATCGGCAACGTCAGTAATTTTGGGCAATTCATCCACAAAATGTTCCTTAATTTCGAGCGGCAATTTCTTTCGTATTTGGTCAATAACTAAAATACTTTTTAAATCATCATAAGTCACAATTTTTAGTCCTAAAAGCCACTCTTCCAGGTAATTACTAAGCTCAAAAGAAAAATCCCTCCATGAAGCCGAATTCTCTTTTTTATGAGAAAAAAATTTCGGCCTGAACTGCTCGGGGCTGAGCTTAAATCTTTTAAGAAGTAATTTCTTGATATAATCGTAATCATTCGAAAATGCTTCTTTCTCGCGTCCTATTATGTTAACAATTTCCAGTGGCAACAAACGTAGGAGATAAGTAACCCAGTCCTCCTTTTCGACCCCTAAACGCTTAATTTGGCGTTCAAACAACGTGAGATAAATACTAATCTCTTCCTGATTATTGTACTTAGTTATCAATTTTAATACGTCAGGGCTTTTAGCGATACTAGCAGATACTGGAAAATCATCTTGTTTACTTTTTGAAGCTGCTTCTAATTCTAATATTTTTAGTTCGTATTCACGATCTTCCGTTTCCTTTAAGATTAATTTCTTTTCTGCCTCTTCTCTTTCAGCAGTTATACCTAATAGTAAATTTTTTACTAATTCTTCCTCGTAGCCTGCAGATTTAACTATTAAATCGACTAATATTGGCTTCGTCGCATTTTCCGGTGCCTCTAATCCTAATTCGGACACAACAGTAATTAAATCAACTTTTTTCGCTCGTGCTAGTTGGGCCATTTTAGTATACATTAATTTTCAACTCTTTATTTGAATATAAACTCAAAATAATGTTATACGTTCATATAAAAATATATGTTTATATAAAAGGTACTTACTTGATAGTATAATCCTTTGGCATTAACACACATTATATTCAAACTAGGGGGCCTACCCCCTGCGAGCTACGCTCGCCAACCCCCGCTCAGACTTCGAGGCCTGTAAAAACATGACAGCGTGCTTTATTTTAAAAATATTGGTAAATCTGTAATTGGGTTGCCATGCTTTTAACATTTTAATGGGACATTTTTCGATTATCATGGCCTCATACACAGCTGTTGCGACAACTGACGACTGTTTTCGGGATTGATAAGTAAAAGCAATTACTACTTGAAAACCAGCTTGTATAAAATGGTTAGGCTCTCTATTTTAGTGCACCATCATGCATATTTTCATGTTATTTTAAATAAGTAAATTATTTTTTTAATTAATATGTATATACGAATTTTCTAATAATTATTTATCATACAAAATGAATTAAATATTTTGTGCATGCATGCCTGCATTTATTCGGCATCAATTGATGAGATATTTAAACAAATTTGCTATCCGCGGTAATTTTACACCATGTTCTGTCACTTGAATATTGTCCATAAGAAAATCGGGTACTTTTCCATTATAGGATCCTTTGCTTTTAGGTTTGGGAGTTTATTCGAGCTTCAAAAAGGGATAGATTCGTTAATATACATAGATTTGTTGCCAAAAGTTATGAAAATAAACCCAATGAACTTTTGGTGCTTTTCTATTATAGGGATCTTGACGCTTTTTTAAAAAGCTTGGCGGAAAAAACCAAGCAGGATATTTTATTCTTCCGTTCAGTTGAGCAATTATTATTTTATATATTAGTTTCAAATATCCGAATTAATGATTTTATAAATTCGTTTAGTTAAATTTTACAAAAAAATAACAAAATGATATCAATAAATAATAATTACTATTAATTCCTTTTCCCCCCTTTCTTTTGCGTTTACCTAAATGACGTCATTTGGGCGAATTTATTCAAAATATTTTCAGTTTATAAATTAAATTAAATGCTGACAGACGATTGAATCCTGACGATAGAAATGTCATTTTTTTTTCAAATTTTCCTGAAAAACATAATTTAATCATAATCTTGCCTTCATTATCGATTGAAATAAAAGATAAATTCAATTTCAATTTGAAAATGACGAATAAAAAGAAATCAATAATCCCTATCGGGATCCTTTTCAATTTTTTTCCCTTTTTTGTCACAAAAAAACTGAGTAATTAGTTGCCATCATTACAGAAATGTCATTAAAATTAGAAAAAAATTAATATCTCGAAAACTAATTCCAATTTCAAAATTCTATTACCAGTTTTGACATCCGCGGATTTTTATGAACAATTGGTATTAATTTCACCATCAAGCGTTTAATATTTTATTAAAAATAGCCTTGAAACATAATCAGTCGTTTAATCAGTCGTTTCATAAAATCGTTTCATAAATTCGTTTCATAAAATCGTTTCACAAATTCGTTTCATTAGGATTTTATATATATAGGGTAGATAATGAAAATTAATAAAATATGGTTAATAATTTACCATTTTACGCTTCAAGGCAAACAAGGAATATACTCCCAGCACTCGCGACCCAATAGCTCGTAAAAAAAACCACAACGAGCTTTCTTTCTGAAAAAACACTGTTTCACTCGCGAAAAAAAATATAGCTCAAGAAATAAAAAATAACTATGAGCCTTTCTTGCTACACATCATTGGAATCACACGCGTTAGATTAAGCTCATGAAAAAAAAAGCACTTATGAGCTGTCACCGTTCTCTTTAAGGAGATCAGGGTGTCATCCTTTGCGATAAAAGGCGAGGGGAGAGTCGATTCGATCCTTCGTAGATTCCTCCTCCGTAAAAGAATTTCGTGTTGACGTCAAGCAAAGAGAATAAACTACTGCTCACTGCTCCTGGATTTTCTTTCCGTCGTAGCAGAGTCTTTTTAATGTCCAGTAGTCCATTAATTCAAATCGCGGAGTCCATAATTCAAATCGCAGCCGGAGTTCAAATCCCGGCCGAGCCCCCAAAATACTTGTGAGAAACAGTAAGATGGAGAGAAAAAAGTACTCCAATTCAAAGAGACGTACTCTAATTCTTTTCCGAGTAATTTAAACATTTAATTACTTTCTTGATACAAGTGAAAAGATGAATATTTACAAATGAATTACGTTAGAACATATAAAACCATGAAAATGGCTCTGATAGCTATCTTACTATTAAAAGTAGCCGATAGATAAAATGAGGGACAACGCCCTAAAATTTTAATAAAAGACATAGAAACGTCTTCCGCAGAGATCCTCTCTGCATCAAAGCTGAGGGCCATCTGCTGTTTTAATGAAGAGTTTGTCCGGGCTTAGCTCAGATCATCTGAAGATGAGTCATTTTCCCAGGACCTCAAAAGCAATCTGGTCTCAAGTGGGGATCTGGCTTGGCCATGTGCATCTTCGGCCGCCACATCTATGTCTTCTTTTTATCGGGGAAATCACTTCCCGTGTAGTAAGAATCACTAACAGTTTTCAAGTTCAGTCTCATGTCTCATTGTCACTGTCCAGTGTCTAACAAGGATAATTGTTAAGCGATTCCCTACGAAAAAATTTCAGGAAGGGTGTTCTATTTATTTTTTCTTTCTCGCTGAGCAGCGTGGAGCTTTCATTTTTCCGGTCTTGCTATGGGCGAGGTCGGGCCGTCGGGCGACTGCCGGGACAATAAAAACAAAGGAGAATGCATAAAGTAAAATAATTAGTAAAATCATTTTCTAAAAGGAGTATAGCATTTGTTAGAGGTACAGTAAACAATCTCGCACAGAGCGCCTTGGCTAGTAAAGTCAATTATTTTTCTCCTCTTTTTACCATTTCTATGCGTTTTGCCGCTCTAGGCGACAACTAGAAAATTCCGCCCCATTCCTTTTGCTGCATTTTTTTTTCATCTAGATTCAGCTTTGAAGCTTAAAAGGGGTGAGATCAGGTGACTGCTCAGGATACTAAAGACAAAGGTGTGGAAAATATACGCAAAATAAAATACTTAGTAAAACCTTTTTTTCTAATATATCACTTGTACGAGTGCACAAAAAAATCCTGCCCAGGGTGCCATGGCTGGTACACTACTCCTGCGTTATCCTCCCGAATTATTATTATTTTTATCCTTTTGCCATTTCTAGCAGGTGACAACTAAAAAATGCCGCCCATGTATTTTACTACTATTACTTTTTTACATACAGATCCGGCCCGAAACGGCGCGAGGTCGGACAACTGCCAACGACACTAAAAACTAAGAGGTGAAATAAATGCAAAATAAATAATAAAACACTTTTTTGTTTGTTTGTTAAGAATATACCATTTTTAGAGATGCAGAAAAGAAGCTCGCACAGGGCGAGTACTAAACTTTACTTTACTAGTAAAACCACCCCTGACTTTAACTTCCAAAATTATTTCTTCTTGTCTTTTTGTCATTTCTATGTGTTTTGCCGCCCTAGGCGACAACTAAAATATGCCGCCCCATTAATTTTGCTATAATTATTTTTTTGCAACCAGATCCTGGCATAGAGGGGGAGAGGTCGGACGACTGTTCGAGATACTAAAAACAGAGGAGTTAAAATATACGCAAAATAAAATACTTAGTAAAACCTTTTTATTTTTTTTTTTCGAATGTATCATTTGTAAGTGTGCAGAAAAAAAATCTCGCCCAGGGCGACATGGCTAGTAAAGCCGCTTCTGCATTTAATCTGCCAAATTACTTTTTCGTCCTTTTGCCATTTCTAGGTAGGCGACAACTGAAAAATGCCACTCATGCTTTTTACTACAATTACTTTTTTACATAGAGATCTGGCCTTAATGGGTGCGAGGTCGGGATGTATTATTGTAAGGAGTTCAGAAAAAAATCTTACCCAGGGCACCATCGCTACTAAAGAAGTCTATGTGCCTCTAACATATGTCATTTTCTGCCCTAGATGTCCACGTAGTTTTGCCTAATAGTAGAAACGGCCATCCATTTTGAATTGTAATTGATTGCTGGTTGATTTTCAACTATCTGTCGCATTCTGCATCGCCATTATCGTCTTAAAATGTAAAGTTTAACAACATTTTCTAAAATGAAAAACACTATTCAAGTTTTTGGTATTTAAAATAGAATGTCGAATTTTTTAATAAAAATTACATCTTCGATGTATCAGAAAGTAATCATTTATGATTTCGAGAATAGCTTTAAGTTAAAGGGTGTCAGAGCTTAAAATATAAAAAAATGTCATAATTTTAGTTTATTGATTTTTTAAACTTATTAACTTTGGTTAATTTGTCTTACTAAAATTAGGCAATTTTCATCTCTACCATAATTTAGAAGCATCCAAATTTTATTTTAACGCCATAATAAATCCTAAACTCTGACCATTCAATCTTTCACGCGCGAGAGAGACAAAGGTGGTTATCGCTCCCACAGATTTAACCTTAGCTTCCGAATGTCTTCGCGTGATTAGTGTAAACTCTTAAGACAATGTGATTCATATCACTGGACTTTTAAATGCCTCATTTGTAATGATACACATACCGTAAAATCTGTGAAAATGAAATCTGCTTATAACGGAATCCAGTTTTAAATTTTAAAATTACATGTTCTCAACAGAAAGAATAGCAACAATTATACCTGCTAAGACGAAAACCTGTATAAAGGGGAATTTTTTCCTGTTCCTCTCTATTCCGTTTTGAAGGTTTTATTGAATCAATATTTGACAAAGCAACGTAGTTCAGTACGTTGTTCTTACGTAGTTCAGTATTATGTATTTTGTGATCACATATTTTAAATTTAAAACAAGTCGAGTCGGCTATTAGAAACCTGGTAAAATTCTCTTTGCAAACTTAGCAAACGCCAAAATTCATATTTGCCCTGGGCGCAAAAAAGGCTAGTTTCGGCCCTGATCTGTTAACACAATAGCATAGTACTGCTCATGGTGAATATTCATTAGTAAAGAAAGATTTAAGACACTTTATTAAAACAAATTATACTCGCTCACATTTATTTTACGTTTCAAACGTATCGAAATCCAGTAAGTAAAAAAAAAAAAAAAAAAAAAAAAAAAAAAAAAAAAAACTACTTTTTAGGGTTTCGTTTATCTCACGAAACCCTATTACTCCCGCTCCATTGTCTGTCTGTCACAGAGCCATTCTCAGAACCTATATAACTTACAGAGTTGAAACTTTGTGTATATAGCTGAATACGAGCTATGAAGAGCTCAAAATATTAAAATTTAAAAAATTCGTTTTATTTTAATAAATAGAGATAAAAAAAAACAAAATTCTAACATCCTTTTCCTATTAAATTTAAACATTTTTCGTTATAGCAGATGCCAAAAATTAAAAATCCACGATTAAATTCTTTCTACAATAATTAATTTTCTATCAGACGATTTCCACGAAATTGGAAATAAAAAGTTTCATCAATTGAAAAAAAGATTAATATGAAATAAAAATGATTGACGTCATAGTGGTAAATAAACGGAAATTTTTAAAGATAATAATAACGTAGAACTTGGTAAAGAATAACGTAGAACTCGGTAAAGAGCTTTCTCAATAATACAAGGAATATGAGTATGCGTATGTACACAAAGCAAATTAATATCACGTCATTAGAGAATTAAAAAGAACATCTGACGTCATATTGGAAGTTTAACGAATTTTTCAGATGTTTGAGAATAATACAAAGCGAGTATCAATATGAATAATAGAGAATAGTAAATATATGAGTGTGAGAAACATATTGAATCATGATAAAAATCCGATTATTAAAATATTCGCATATTTTAACATTTTGAAGGTGTACAACATGTTTAATTTTGAAATTATTTTTTTTAAATATCAGATTTAGTCCACATGACAGATATTATGACAGAGTATAATAGAGTTCTTCGCCCGCTATCGGGCTGGTTTAGATATTCGAAAAAATGAAAAAATAGACCGGTAAATTTTTACTTTATAAAAAACATGACTTTTTTTTTTGTTGCTAAATGAAATATATTTGGATTTATTAAAGAAAGGATAAAGTGTTTTGAAAGGAATATTAAATGAAACCCTTTGTGCGATCTTCGATCACACTTACCCACTTGTTTTAACTTGTTACAACTCTCCTGGAGACGAAATTTTTCTTAATGTTGAAAATAAAAGAATAATTTTATTCACCCTTTTCCCGCATAGCATTATTGTAGATTGTATATACATTGTACCAAAATTTACATACACAGACCTCTCCTTGAGTCTCATATAGATCGTGGTTGGCTCTCGTATCTATTTCGTAACCTCTCCTTCAAAACTCATGATAGGATATTGTTCATAATGTACCTAGATATGCTGCGTGGGAATAGAAACAGACTTTTTCCTGTGTGGTCCCTAAAAGTCGTAAATAAGTTTGACAGAAGGTACTAAATCGAATGTTTAACTGTGCTTAATTGTGACAGTTTTATGATGTTATCCAGCAACAAATGTTGGTCATTAAACGTGTACTGCGAGGCATATTGTATGATCATCACAATAAATATTGTGTTTGAGTAGAAATGTATAAATCACATATTATTGAGGCATATACAGTTTTCGTATTATTATAGGCAATTAATTCGAATCGTTCATTCAATGTAGATGAAAAGCATACCAAACATGTTCTGTTTGCTTGGGAAACACAATATTTTCCTTTAAATGTTCATCACTGTGTCTTTGTATGCAAAATATGCATGATGAAGCAAAAACTTGCCATCAGTAATAGGTTTATTGGGATTTAGGTTGAACCAGGATTATGAAAGATTTCGCATCAGTTGCCATATCTACAATGTGTATGGGCAGTTGTATCTATGCATGCAATAACAGCATGCACTGTAAAAAATTTTGGTCAACAATTACGCTATATATATACTGGCAACTTTGTGACCAGTACATATACCGTAATTTAACTGGACGGTATATATACCGTAAAATATTTAAAGTATATGTACCGGCTGCACTCCCCCCCTCTCCTCAGGCCTACACGCATTACGTAACAAGAGCAAGAGCATCACTTCAGGGGTTGCCGTACACCGAGGCGGGTCTACCAGATTTTTCCTTACTGAAAAATAATAATTTTACGGTATGAATAGCGATTTTTTACTGAAAAACAATCATTTTACGGTATAAATACCGTTTATAATCGAAATGGCACATATACGGTTTTTTTACTCTTAATATACCTTAGAGGTACGGTACTCATACCGTAAAGAGTGAAAACGTTACAAGTACCGTTAATTTACGGTACATCTACTGAAATTTTACGAAATTTTTTTACAGTGTGTGTGTGGGCGTATAAATAAAAAACGGATGTACAATTTTATAAAGACTGCGGTACATCTAATAGACAAATATTATATATTATATAGTATCTTTAGCACTTTCCAAAACGTAGTTGTGGAAAATGTAAATTAGGAACAACAAGTTGGAAATTATACGTCAAACGTGACAAATGAGATACGTTCGTACTATAACTAGTTTCAGTGAAATGAATTATATCGTCTGTTATATGATATAATGAATTTCCGTAATAAAATAAGTACATTTTAATTTGGCAACATTTTATCTTTTGTTCCCAATTACTGAAAAAAACCAATGGGAAACCTAGCTTTGAAAATTTCAGAACTTGAAATCCATATTTAGACTATTTTTCCATTTAATATCTATTTTTCTGGTAACATCTATCCAAAAAACTGTCGGTAGATTATGTGATTGCTATTATTAAACAATTTTAATATACAAATTCCGTTTTTAAATTCAGTAATACGGAAATAATAGGACTTCATCTTAAATAGGACGTAATCACCATGGCAACTCAGAATCATTACCTGTCATGGGATATCATTAAATTAATTACGTATGATAGGATTTAATAGAATGAAGAATGTGACTATAACTTGCACATTCGGTTGTGTAGTTTTTACGCTGTTATATGCGGACGTACGGATCAGACGACGACTATAGGTGCTATGTATTTATATAATTACGAACGCACCTAAAAACAAATCAATCAATTATTTTCATTTTAAAAAGTAATATAGTGTAAACATTTTTTTCACCTAATTAGGGCTGAAAAAGAATGAAATTAAATATTTAAAAAAACTCTTTGAATGATTCAAATATAAAAGTAAATGAATTGTTTATATTTGAATCTTTTTTTTTTTTTTATATTACTTTATGAACTATGTAAATAAGTCCTTTCAATTATCACAAAAATCATTTGTCTCAATTGAATTTTTGTGTTAAAAGTTCAGGAAAAAAATAGATTTATGTTATAAATAACGTAAGTAGGGTTATTTTAGATAATGCAATTGTCATTAAGAACAAACTTCCCTTGGAGGTGCATTTTTTTTTTTTTTTTTTTTTTTTTTTTTTTTTTTTTTTTTCAAAGACAATTTATGAATCAAAAATGAGGATAAATATTTTTTATAAAGATTCTACAAATTAAACAAAAGGAAAGAGATTAATTTTCCTTGAGTAATAATTACTGATTACGTATGCTTGAATAACTACTTTTTTATACGTATAGTTTTATGCTACGCTTCTTTTTCGCTATTTTTATGAACTTATTATTATAATCATGTTTCTTTTTTTAAATAAAAGTATGATTAAAACACGTAACTATGAATAGAATTTAAAAAATGTACGTGTACTCGAAAAAATTGTAAATACAGATATAGAAAGATATAAAAATAGTCATATTTTTTAAATTAAGCAATTTGAAGCATCTACCGTTTTTAATTACGTTGGAGAAAAGTCTGTTTAATAATACTAATGTTTTTGAGCTCTAAATTTTACAACATATTGAAACTTCATATAAAACGAAAGAGTAAAATAACCTTGAGCATGTTTCAACTACAGATTTGTGTATTGTTTTCAATGGTTTGTTATTTTTCTTTTCCGAAAAACGTCCTATTATTACTTGTGATAAAAGCACCCCTATCATAGAAATTAACGATTGTTGTACCATCATTATACAGGGTCATTCATAATTCCCTCCGGGGTTTCGAAACGTTATAGTAAAAAAACGAAGACGAATATGAAAAAAAGAAACATATGAAATTATTCCGAAACTATTCAAGTTTTACTTACATACATTACAGGTGTTCTATGTGTGAACCCTTGGTCACACGGCATACATCCATGCGATAGTCCAGTTCCTGCCATACTCCGTTTCTTTAAATTTCCGGTACCACACATGAATTGTTTTGTCAGTTGGTCCCTGTTTTCGATATTTATTACGAAAGGCCCGTTGAACTGACACCACTGATTCAGATTTAAATAAACGGAGTATGGCAGGAACTGGACTATCGCATGGATGTATGCCGTGTGACCAAGGGTTCACACATAGAACACCTGTAATGTATGTAAGTAAAACTTGAATAGTTTCGGAATAATTTCATATGTTTCTTTTTTTCATATTCGTCTTCGTTTTTTTACTATAACGTTTCGAAACCCCGGAGGGAATTATGAATGACCCTGTATAAGGGTGTTAGAATGACAGTGGAGTAAGTCAAAAATTTTAAAATCTAGATAACCATAGTTTTACTGAACGTATACTAATTTCTGTTCAGTGCGACAGTTATATATGTCATAGGTCACTTAGGGAGTCACTAGAGACCAAAACAAGTTGGATCACTTAAGAGCCTACGCTAGTCATGCGAAGAACTGCTGAAGCTAATGTGAAGTCTATGGGAAGGTTCTTATGCAATTTCTCGCTCGCATTTTAATATTTTTAAATGATTTTTTTTTGCATAGGATAGCTGAGGTCGATCTCTAACGTTGTTAGTTTTTACTTTTTTGATTTTGGTTGCAGTTTTTTTATAAGCGGACATTTTGAATTTGGGAACCGGTTTGAACCGGTTCTGAAAGTGAAAGTACACTTATATAAAAAAAACCGGAATCAAAATCAAAAAAGTAAAAACTAACAACGTTAGAGATCGACATCAACTATCCTAGGCAAAAAAAATCATTTAAAAATATTAAAATGCGAGCGAGAAATCGCGCAAGAACCTTCCCATAGACTTCACATTAGCTTGAGCGTTTCTTCGCGTGACTGGCGTAGGCTCTTAAAGCAAAGGCAATACGACAAGTTTCACAAACACTTCATTTCTCAAATGAATAAATATTGACTTACTCCACTGTCATTTTAACCCCTTCATATTGTGGAGGAGAATCTATTGTTGACTTATTTTTGTATACTATAGCTATTCATCTCAATTAAAAACTAGTCGGATGTGCCAATCCCAAAACTTTCTTCTATCTCATACATTTCAATACTTTAAAACTCGATATCACAACGCCAATAAAATCAACATTTTTCGTCATTCTGTTGTACGTCAGCTGCTTGCGAATCGCCGTGTTACCTGGATGCGATGCACCCTTCGCCGCACGAGCAGCCGATGTACAACATAACTACGAAAAATCGAGAACGTCAATATCCTCATTTTTAACTGGGACCTGCTGACCACAGACAAAAACATATATATGAAATTTAGTTCAATTATATGCATAACTTCATACACTTTTGAATGATACAATAATGAAAATGGAACAAAAACCGCTATCACAGCGCCTCCCTTCCGTCGGAATATCCCCAAATTCAACTGAAACCTGCTAACCGCAGCCAAAAACATATAAATGAAATTTAGTTCAATTATATGCATAACTTCGTACACTTTTTGGTGATACAGAGGACACACACACAAACACACACACACACAGGAACTCACAGACGTTCTCTAAAAACGTGTTTCTCGTGATCACTGACCCCTAAAACGTGTAAATCTGTCGAAAACGGGAAGTCGAAAAAAATGTCGATTATAATACTTTCTTCTATTATACATAGAAGAAAGTAATGAAACGCTACCAATATTTGAATTAACTAAATAGATTTATTAGGTTTTTGTTGAATGAGGATTATGGAAGAATCATCAAGTACTGACATGCGTCAAATGTTCTTTATGGTTTCAACTATTGTATACAAGTAAAAACATAACACTGAAGTTAATTATACGCAAACCACGCTACCTAAAATATGCGAATTGGCTGTGAAATTGCTACAATGAAATATTTTAAACACAAAAAGTAGAAAATAAAATTTTAATAAAAAATACTCTTTATTTTTTTTAAATACACTTTTTAAATATATATATATTAATTAAATTATGATTATACATTGATAAAACAGTTTACAAATTCCGAATTGATAATTTAAATATTGCTTTATTTTCTTTCCTATTGCCATATCTTAAAAAAGAAACAGAGGAAGAAATATGCATTTTTAATAAATTCACTGGTTTGCGCTTTCTCTCAAGCATAAACCAAGGTGGTGTATTTTCTATAATCGGTCCTTGCGCCAAATTAACGTAACGAAAATTTCTTGGAACATATAATTCAATTGCAGTCGTGTTTTTTAAGACAAATACTGAATGCTTATAAAAGGCCGATGTTTTTTAAAAACTATTTTTACTTTTATACTCATTTTAACAAATAATAATAATAGTAACAAGTTAAAAATCCTCCTTAACCGTAATCCGTAATACAAATATCGCTACAACAATATTCTCCTTTTGTATGACCATGTTGTTTTTATCATAGACTACCAGGTTCCGCCCGCTACGCTTGTCGGTTTCTCCTAACGACCCTTGAATCAAATGAAACATATCGGTAAATTTGATCTTGTGTTTTAAAGCAACGTGAACTTTTACCTGGAATGCCCCTTCCACATTGCTGAAAACAATACTAACGCCATTGCGCTATTTATATTTTCTAATGTGTCAGACAAAATGTGGGACATTAAGGACCAACACGTTTAGTTGGTCATTTACAGTAGGATTTTGTAAAAAAGGATAGAACGATATGCAATATACTAAAACCATCCCAGAAAAATTATCTAACTAACATTTCAATTCTCATCAAAATCGTCCAGTAAAAACGTTTGTCTCAAAATGGTCTATAGAAATTTGTAAAAATTTAAGTTTGTTTTCAATAGTGTGATGAATTCTCCAGTACAGTAAAAGCTCTATGAATATTTGTGTATTTATTTGTTATAGCGGCCGCCACAATTACGATTATTCCAAGGTTGCAGTTACGATTTCACTAATATCATCACCAAAATTATCTAAATTATCTAAAGCTTATATATGCATCATATATACACACACACACATATATATATATATATATACTCCAAACTCTTATGTATGCGCCATATATGTCATTATATATATAATATTTACTTCTTATATGTCATATATACGTCATATACGTCTTATGCATATGTCATACATATATACGTCATATATCCGTCACATATGATCATAATGACTTGGACATATCATATATATTTTTTATCCTGTCAACATCCCTTTTTCTAAGAAAATACGAAACGCAGAACGACGAATGAGATACTATATGAAAGGATTTTGAACAGCTTCTGACATATCACTTACACTTACATTTTCCTAAAACCTGTTTTTTTTATTACAATTTGCTGATAATTAAAAATTATATCGGCATTGTTTTCATGAATAAAATGAAATGTTTTCTTCAAATTAGTGTTGCCACAAAAATAAAATTGCGGATTATATCACGCTCAAGAATGACTATAAAAAAAGTAAATAGCACAAAAAAGATAAAGTGTGACATATCCGCACGTGCTTATTCTATATTTAGGATTAAAAAGCAAAATTGAAATTGCAATGTTTAGGAAAAAAAAACACCATGGATTATCCCTTTTTTTTTTTTTTTTTTTTTTTTTTTTTTTTCCCGATGCAGTTAAAGTACGATTGTTATTTTATTTTATTTTTTTCGCGCATGCCTTTTTGTAAGTTTGATCTCATCAAAAACGTCACCTGTAAAAAAAGCAGCCAAGTCTTGTGACTCTTTTTCCGTAAAAAGTTCTGAGATCGTGTAAAGCCAAGTTTAGCTATCTTATTAACTCTGAAATTTTCATTCACAAATCACTCCTAGTCTCTACATCTTTAGTTAAATATTATTTTGTGACTTGGCAATTACGCAGCACAGGGAAGTTATTACACCTTACTATGTTATGTGGGAAGGGATGAGATAATATGATTAAGGCTAATTATATACGCACAGGGAAGTTATTACACCTTAATATGTTATGGGATGGCATGGTATTATTTGATTAAGACTAATTATATACATCACATTCTCGTGCTACGTAATTGCCAAGTCACAAAATAATATTTAACTAAAGATGTAGAGACTAGGAGTGATTTGTGAATGAAAATTTCAGAGTTAATAAGATAGCTAAACTTGGCTTTACACGATCTCAGAACTTTTTACGGAAAAAGAGTCACAAGACTTGGCTGCATTTTTTACAGGTGACGTTTTTGATGAGATTTCACTTCTTTTTGTAAGTAATCCCCTTTTTCTTGATTTTGGGTTCTTTTTGGAGATCATCCACTGATTTTCGCTAAGCCCACACTCTGTCCCTATTATTTACAGGTATCAAAAATTTGAAGCTTTAGTTTCGTTTGCAAAGTACTGTAGATAAAAAGAGATTTCAGGTTCCTAAGGCCAGCACTAAGTTATGGAAGGGGGAGTGTCAAAAGTACTCTCAATTGCTTCCAGGATAGGTGCTATCCATCTGAGATATTACTCGCAGTCCTAGATACTTGTTATTTAGCATAAAAGAACTTTTCAGTATAAAAATAAAGCCAAAATTAAAATTTCCGGAAATTTTTAATAAATCAAACTATATTCATTTTTTCGATGTTTTTAATTTTTTTTTTTTTCGTTTTTTTTTTGGGTTTTTTTTTTTTTTTACATTTACGGATTTTTTTATTTTTTCTTACTTTGTATACTAAACCCTACCTTTCTGCCAAATGTCAAGCTTCTAGGACTAAAAAATCTAAGTTACCTGATTGTCATGCCAATATAGTAATTTTTTTATCCGTCTTCTTAGGATCATTAACGTTCAATTTAGAGGTAAATCAAGTGAATGTTAGAATCACCATGATTTTATTTAGAAAGAACTATCAAACCATAACCTGCCAGTAATGTCGGGAGAGTAGGGGGAGCTGTGAAAAATTTTGTGGGGCTAACATCATTTAACAATCCATGTTTCATATGCGAAGTAAATAGAGTATAACCTGTGAAAAAGAAAACAAACCTGTCTATAAAGAAATCGCTTATAACGTAGCCAGTCTATAGTGGAACTTTCCTATAACGAAATTCGTAAAAGAAAGAAAAGAAAACCATAATCCGGGGGAAATAACATAAAACAATTAGGGGCGTTGTACTAGCTAATAGGACAATTATCTTAAAACTAATGTTTGTAGCAGTACAAAATCAAATTGTTTTCGAATTTTCGATTTCTTAAAGATATTTCGATTTTTCGATTTTATTTTCGAATTTAACGATTTTTTTAATTGTTCTTTTTATTGAATAGTAAATACTACCTTTACACCAAGTTTTAAGTTTCTAAGAATACAAGATAAAATTATTTTCAATTTTTGATTTTTTCGATTTTTTTTAATAATTTTCTGAATTTTTTTATTTTTTCTTATTTTGTATCCTTTATTACAAATTTCAAGTTTCTAGCGCTACAAAATCGAATTATTTTGAAATTTCCGATCTTTTTCGAGTTTTTTTATTTTATTTTCAAATTTATTGTGTTTTAATTTTTCCTTTTTCGGTATCCTAAACCATAAGTTTTTTCGAGTTTTACAGATTTTTTATTTTATTTTTTATTTTTTTGTATCCTAAATACTGCCTTTATTCCAAATTTTAAGTTTCTAGCTCTACAAAATCGAATTATTTTCAAATTTTCGTTTTTTTTTCGATTTTTTTATTTTATTTTCGATGTTTGTTGTGTTTTTATTTTTTTATTTTTCTGAATCCTAAACACTACCTTTGCACCAAATTTTCAGTTTCTAAGACTACCAGATCATATTATTTTCAATTTCTCACTTTTTTTTTCTTTTTCTTTCTTTCTTTCTTTTTTTTTCTTTTTTCTTTTTAATTTTTTGAAATTTTCGATTTTTTTTTCGAATTATCCATATTTTTTAATGTTCCCTTATTTAGTATATTAAATATTACCTTTATTCCAAATTACAAGTTTCTAGCGCTATCAAATCGAATTATTTTCAAATTTTCTTTATTTTTCGATTTTTTTATTTTATTTTCGAATTTTATTGCGTTTTTATTTTAACTTATTCTGAATCCTAACTATCTTTACCGCGAATTTTAGGTTTCTAAGGCTAAAAGATCAAATTATTTTAATTTTTTCATTTTTTTTTTTCGAATTTTTCGAATTTTTGAATTTTTTTTCGAATTTTCTGGATTTTTTAATTTTTCCTTATTTTGCATCCGAAATACTACCATTATTCCGAATTCCAAGTTTCTAGCGCAACAAAATCGGATTATTTGAAAATATTCGTTTTTTGTTTTTTCGATTTTTCGATTTTATTTTCGATTTTTTTTTTGTGTTTTTGATGTTTTCTTTTTCAGAATTCTAAACACTACTTTCACACCAAATTTTAAGTTTTTAAGACTACAAGATCGTGTTATTTTCATTCGAATTTGTTGAATTTTCGAATGTTTTTTTTTTTTTTTTGGAATTTTCCGGATTTTATAATTTTTCCTTCCTTTGTATCCGAAACACTAGCTTTATTCCAAATTTTAAGTTTCTATGGCTGCGGGATCTACCCAATCTTTTTGATGACGCGAGAGTGAGTGAGTGTGTGAGTGACAAAAAATCGAAATTTTGAGTTCATATATCGTCTGCACTAATTTATGGGTATTTTTTGCATTATCCATATTTTTGAATTTTTCCTTATTTAGTATCTTAAATATTACCTTTATTCCAAGTTTCAAGTTTCTAGCGCTATAAAATCGAATTATTTTCAAATTTTTCTTATTTTTTGATTTTTTCGATTTTATTCGATTTTTCGATTTTATTTTCTAATTTTATGGCGTTTTTTATTTTAACATTTTCTGAATCCTAAACACTATCTTTACCGCGAATTTTAAGTTTCTAAGGCTAAAAGATCAAATTATTTTAATTTTTTCAATTTTTTTCGAATTTTTGAAATTTTTTTTCGAATTTTCCGGATTTTTTAATGTTTCCTTATTTTGCATCCTAAATACTACCTTTATTCCGAATTCCAAGTTTCTAGCGCAAGAAAATCGGATTATTTGAAAATTTTCGATTTTTTTCGATTTTTTCGATTTTTTCAATTTTGCTTTCGATTTTTTTGGTGTTTTTGATGTTTTCTCTTTCTGGATGATAAACACTACCTTCACACCAAATCTTAAGTTTCTAAGACTACAAGATCGTCTTATTTTCAATTCTCAATTTTGATGGAATTTGTTGAATTTTCGAATGTTTTTTTTTTTTCGAATTTTCCGGATTTTATAATTTTTCCTCTCTTTGTATCCTAAACACTACCTTTTTTCCAAATGTCAAGTTTCTAGGGCTACGGGATCTATACCTAATCTTTTTGATGACGCGTGAACGAGTGAGTGAGTGAGTGACAAAAAATCGAATGTTTGAGTTCATATATCGTCTGAACTAGAAAAGACAGAAAGTTGTAATTTTAAATTTTGGTCCTGTGTGCCAAATACTCTAGAAAAACGAAGTTTTGAATTTTTGGGATACTCCAGCACGGAGATATGGGGGGGTCAAAAGTGCCCTGAGTTGCTTCCAGAAAAGTATGCTTACGGCCGTGCTTTCTCGACTTGGCGGAGGCACTGCCGTGCCTCCAGATGGAATAAATGAGCTGATATTCTGGCTTGAATATTTAATGTTAGGGAACAGATATAGCAGATGCAACGGGGTTGGCACAATTTTTTTGTGGTGCTATTTTGGCGAGAAAACCGCATTTTCGAATACCTGTTAGGCCTAGCTTGCGAAAACTTGTTAGTTTTATTTTATAATAAAATTGTATTATAATTTTACTTTAAAACACACACATTTAATTTTATTATCACACACAGTTTTATTTAACACACACATTATTTTTATTACACATATTTTAATTTTATTTATTAATTATTTTTATATTTTATTTTTAATTTATTTACATATACATTTCATTTTATTATAAAATACGAAGTTACCATACAAAGCAAAAGTCATCATGTTACCCAGCCAGGTACAAAATCGCCATTTTGGCGCCAAAAAGAAACCCGGTGCGTTTGCGACATCTGTAACCAATGTAGTTTACAGGTATTTTTATTCTTAATGTTTCTTTAGAAGTTTAAATCTATATAAAAAGAAAATACTACAATGCTAAAAAAATTTGGATTGCAGTGCGAAATCCTCGCACGGGTCCCAATGGTATTATTATAATCGAAAAGGATCAAATAGAAATTGTTATCGAAACAAACCTTTGCGATGGGAAGTAAAACATTTTTCGGTTCTAAAAAGGGAAACTCGATATACCTGGATAAGAAGTGATATTTCGAACGATGCAGGGAGGATGGAAAATGTCGTAAACATTTCTTGTACGGAGTTATAATATATAAAGTTTCTAGCAAGAGGAAGTAAAGGATTTAGAAAATTGTTTGCGCTTGGTAATAAACATGTCTGCGAATCCTGAGATTTTCTACATTCAAGAAAAAAGACCACCCGGGAGTTTTAGACCAGTGTCGTAGCTGTCATTAAAAGGATTACTATAAGAATTTTCGAGCAAAAAAACAAAGTAATCAAAAGTCTGGGTTCATCGCCGAATTTTCAACGATTGCCTGATTCTGTTTCTCTTGTGTTAAGAAGAAGGGATTATCCGGCACTATAAACATTTAGGCTGTAAGAAAACAAAGATATAGGTTTCAAGAAAGATGAGAGAAGTCTAGTATATGTTCTAAGTGTGTGATAAAAATCTAGCGTTGCTTTAATATTTTAATGATATAAGGGGCGTGTATGAGAGGATATGTACCAAGACCAAGTGGGACTGACTATAGCTAATTAGCGAATAAGAGAGACACGGGGCAGAGAAACAGATTTTTATACGATATGGAATTAAGTAAGACGTTTTGATAGGGAAGAAAAAAGTTTCAAGGGGCGGGAGGTCGCAGAAGAGAGGGAGAGAAAAAGAAAAATGAGATGTTGAATGGAAAACAGGACATTTAGGTTAAGATTTTGGGAGGGGTAGAGTGAACGTAATAAGTAAAAAGGATGACTTAGAAATTTTAATGAATATAGTAAAAGCGAGACAAGAATATTGGCTACGGCCCTTGAATAATTCGAAATAAACTACAGGGACTGCGCTAGATGTGCCCTTCCCTTGGATCTCCCGATTATCAGATATGAAGCGAAAGATAAGATGTGAGTTGGTGACTTTAACATTTATCCTTGGAACCCAACTTCCTAATGACCTATGTATATTTATAGAAGGCGAGTCTAGGCATCCTCGGTTGGATAGTTTGATTTTATATTACTAAATTTTATTCCACATATTATACACATGTGGAATTATGTTGTTTGTATAATGAATATTATATTTTAATAAATCCTAAATTAGTAATTATACTCACGGCTTATTCCATGTTTCTTCTCAATTTACTTTATTAGGATGTTCCGACTATGGATCTGGGTATATATAAAATCTAAAGCATGACCTATAAATATTTTAATAAATGTTGATTACTTTATTTCTAAAAGTTAAATAAATAATATCCCTCAAATGTCGGACAATATCATATATGCCTTATAATTTGGCGATACATCTTGATCGTTTGGCGATTTATCTTCAAAGGCCGCTATAACAAAGATGTGCCGAAATTTGTATTGTATTAGCAAAGATATTTATGGAAAACAAAATACTTCATTTATAATCAGCAATTGAATAATTAAACGCATAATGACAAGAGTATATGTAATAACTTTATATTAAATTTTAAATATAATATAAGCGATATTTTCAAACTAACAGACAGTAGTATTAATAAATACTAATTAAAAATAATCAAGTTTTGACTCATCTTATTATTTCTTAACCAATAATAAACTTTCAAAAGCATAATATTCTTTATAACAAAAAAACAATTGTTGAAACATAACAAAATATAATTTCATTATTACGCTTAAAGATTTTTTTTTATTTTTTTAAGAAAACAAAATAAAACAAAGAAAGAAAGAAAAAAGGGTAGAAGCTTCGCTTCCGCAAACATTCTTTTTTCTTTCAAAAAATTACAGAAACGCCAAAAAAATCAAAATTTAGCAGAGGTTATTGTTCATCGGCCCAAAAAGTAGGTCAACTTCGAGATTTTTTTTTTTCGAAGAAAGAATAAAGTAACCCAATAACTGAATTTACTCATTTATTACTCATAGTTTTTATTATAATAAAAGTAATTTTATAATAATTGTTGATATTAATGAAAATATTGTCAGTTGCATTATATGTGTATGCTGTGCGCGCATCATTTTGGGCCGTGTAGTGCACACAATGTCAAAGTTAACTAAAACAATCAACATCATATTTTTTAGAAAACATATTGAATTTGGAAGATCATGAACCTATTGTTAGTGAAACTGGACGAAATTTGGTAAAATGATAGTCATTGGAAAAAAGTGTAACTTTTTTCGCCCTTTTTTCTGTCTAACTTCAACGCCGTTTAAAATACGTTATTATTATTATTATTATTATTATTATTATTATTATACATGAAAGATTCATGACCCAACAAAATAAATAATCTTAATTTTCAAAAATTAAAAATCCATTGATCCATTTAAACGCTATTTTACACGGCGCGCTTTAAAATGTCGTTTCAGGAAAAACGCGTTAAATGTTTTTCTAAAGAAAAAATATGTAAAAATTTTTAGTTAATCGTTATATTTCGCAATTTACAGTTAGTCCACGATTCCTGAATTTATACTTGCGAAGCAAAGAATTCAACACGCATGCAGCTGTGTCCCGCCGGGTAATCGTATACCTGTTTTTTAGCCGGCCCGCGCTCGCTTCATATTTAAAAAGAAAAAAAAAGAAAAGAAAAAAAAAGAACAAGAACGAAAATTCATGCCCCAAGCATAGATTATGAAACACTTTCCAAAACATCCATAAAACTGTAGAGAAGCTTTACCGTTAAATAATGTGAAAGAAGATATATCAGTATACAGTATAGGAAACATATAAAATATTTAAAAGTCCAGTTTTAACAATTACCTTCCATAGTAAAAAATGTAGTCGATATGTTTTGTGCAGACCTGTATATGATGTATTGATTTGGATATATACTACATAGCATGACAAAATTAGTTCATTTAGAAAATTCACATTTAGAAATTTTCGCCAATTGATGGAAATGCACACGAACAACCCCGTATATTATCTAAAGACTTTTGCACACACTCCATATTAAGCTAAAATTTAATTCAGGTAAAAAATTGCATAAGGCAACTTAAAACAAATTTCCAGCAATTACCATCTATAAACGCTAATGTACCTTGTTCTTTGAGTAGTCCTGTATATGAATTTATTTATTTTCCATAAACTTGTATAAGTCTACTAACTATAGTTCAGAAGGAAAATGCGTAACACAATTAAAAACTACTCTAAGCAATTCACTCCCATAGTCTATAATACTTACGAATTCTTGTGTAGCCGAATTTATACACACCACGTACTAGGAAAAATTAAGTTAAACTTAAAAACGCAAACCAATGTTGAAAACGCACTTATCACACATAGACTGTAATTATTGCACGTATACTGTAACCGATATATTTTGTGTGTCCCTGTAAATGAACGATAAACACAATGAACACCATACTTTTAAGTGAGCATTTTATAGTGCACCTCAGTAATGCATATAAATTATATTATGTTTCAAGTAGTGAAACATCATTAAATTACACTGCAAACTTTTTATTCCGTAGAACAATGTGGAACAGAATTCTTTTGTTTGACCTTGTAAGGGGCCGTCCATAAATGATGTCACGCTTGGAGGGGGGGGGGGGGGGGGGTTCATGAAATTCTGACAGTTTGTGACAATGGGGTGGGAGGGGGTAAGAAGAAGTGTGACATCACACATTTTGATTTAAATAAAATCATTTAAAATCAGCAGGTTAAATTTTGAAGTTATTTTGAAATTACCGGAATTTGAGGGTATTTTTTAATCGGGGTGAAAACAACTTTCATGTGATTTGTTTTTACTTATATTCCTTTCTTTAAAAAAAACTCAATTGCTCCTTGATACTAGTATTTCATTACTATTGTATATTAATTATATTTTTTGCTGTAAACCTTAATCTTATTTCATACAAAATAAGTGCACGAATCATTTTTATTGTTATGCTCACAAATGTCATTAAAACACATAGTTAAAGTTTAAAAATAAAATTTGAAATATGATCTATAACGTAGTGCTTTGTTTCTGAACTGCAAGTATATGTTTATGTAGTATAGTGTGACATGTGACAATAGGGGGGGAGGGTGTATGGTGAAGTGTGACACTTTGTGACAAAGGGAGAAGGGGGGGTCAACAATATTGAGAAAAAGTGTGACATCATTTATGGACAGCCCCTAAATGAATAATAAATGCTTTGCACCCCATATTCTACAAAAAGCATGTTTTAGTGCGCTTTATAATTGCATATCAATTTCATCATCTTTCAAATGACGTAGCGTCATCAAAATGCACTTGAATCGATTTTTTCCCATTGACTGTAATGTAACTGACTACTTTTGACTGTCCCTGTAAAAAAAAAAACTATAAGTGCTACACACTTAATTTTCAATAGGGATCATGCTATAGTAAACAACAACAACATACAAAAAATTCAGGTCAATTCGAGTATATTTACGCGAGTTAGAGCACAAACAGACGGCTAACGGACCGACAAACTGGAGTCAAACACTTTTCAACTAGGTTGGAAAGTGTTAAAAAACGTTCATGTACACCTTACATGCTTTCTTACATATATCGGATGACATATATTCATTCATACTTACATATAACAAATTTCAGTACAGACAATATATATAACAACACTTTTTTTAAACAAATGAAAACATACAAATAATGAGTAAACTTACATAATCGTAATTCATAACGCAACAATCGCTACAACAATGGGGTTCCTCTAATGATCGGGATGCTTTTATCATAAACTACCTGACCCGCCCGTCGTTTCCCGGTCCCGTGATAATAACCATAAATGTGCCTAAAATCAGTGTTGAATTATTTATATTTTTAAACGAAAATCTGTCCAACCGAACCTAAAGTTGGGGACCCCACTGCCTTTGACAGCGTACACCGGGAGTGCTACGCACGCTCCGATCTGTTTTAACTTTATATTTGTAAACTAAAATGCATCGAAACGAACCTAGAGTTGGGGACACCACTGCCTTTGGCAGCGTACACCAGATGTGCTACACACGCTCCAGTCTGTTTTGATTTTATATTTTTAAACAAACAACTTAAATATACATAGGATCAGGGTTGAATATGTATCTAATCATTATATAAAATATCGATGTTAAAATATGGATATTTGGTGGTAAAAGCGCTTTTAAGAAGTGTTTTTCTTCTCACTTTTTTTTACCCATCGGTTACAGTGAATATTTAAAAAATATATCTCTTATTGACCAAATTAATTGATATTTTTATGAATTATAAATATAATGTTTCTGAAGCCTGTGTATAATTTTCACGCTAATATATTGATATTTAGTTATAAAAAGTAGTGTTTTTCCTCTGACTTTTTTTTCCCATGGAAATCCTATGGAATTTTGTTTATTTTTCAAACTGATTATTTTACCCGTAAATCTCCATAATTTCTAAACAAAAATTTTACTCGAACAACAGCTGAAAGGTTAGTTTAATGTATTAAAATTTTAGAGCTTTAGCGTAAAAATAAGTTTACGTTTTAAGTTTAAATAAGAATGCGCTATGTTAACCCTATGGATTTTTTTTTTTTTCAAATTATTTATTTTTCCGTTAAATCTTATAATTTTTTAACCAAATGTATACTCTATCATTATATAAAAGGTTAGTATATTGTATTAAAATTTCTGAGTGTTTGTATAAAATTAAGTTTATTTTTTTAAATAAAATGTGCCTAATGTTAAACCTATGGGCAATAGAAGCAAACAAAATTAAAGTCGTGAGAGTGACTTTTGGAAAAGTACCTTTTGAAAGTGTTAATAATAATATTTTTGTAAACGTATACCACTCTTCGAAAAAGAAATAAACATAGATCTGGTCTGGTATTTATCTTGTTTTTATATTTTCTTTTCCGGAGCAGATGCAGTTTTCTGAGCTTTGCAAAAAAAAATCGAAAACCACGAAACGGCGTTTCTTTAAGAATTTTTTTTTGAAAGAAATAGTATTGGTATTTTTTTTTAAACATATTCTACCGTTGGACAGTTAAAAGTACCTAAATATAGCCGGCTACTTTTAGTTTTCGTGCATTTTGAATAGTTTAAACGATGCGAGCAGCGAAAGAGGGCGTGGGGGGACACGAAAAACAACGTTTCAAAAAGATTTTTTTTTGAAAAGGTTACTATTAATACTTTCTCGAACGAATTGCAGCATTATAAAGGTTAAAGTACGATAATATGGCGTATATTTTTATTATTTTTTTTTTTTTTTGTATTTCAAATAGTTGAACGGATGGGCACCACAGAAGACGGAGATAAAAAGGGGTGTTTACGACCTTCTAATGTTTTCTGCTTTGGATTCTCCAGAACGGCGCCAGTGTGGCATTCCAACTGCCCGCCGTTATGAAAGTTTTCGCACCATTTTGCGATATTCGTTATAGTTTTTAATTAATATCTTGGTCAATTAACAAAAACTGATAGCCTCAGGTTCATCAGGAACTGCCTTGGACTATTCTTATACTAATTTTCAGACTAATTCTATACTAATTTCAGATGTGTAGATTTGTAGTACTCTGTTGTAACTTTTAGGTAGCTTTCAATACAAAAAAGTATAAAGCTACCTATTGCAGCCGTTCGGAGGAAAGCAGTTCCGGAAAATTTTGATATATTTTCACCGATCATGACCCCCAGACCCCAAAACCACCCTCCGTTCAAATGTTGATATATATATATTTATTTCTGTTTCAATGGTTAATTTTTGCAATAAGTTTATATATATATATATATCCATATATATATATATATCTGACCTATGTCATACGATAACGCTCGTATTTATAAATCAATTTTGATGAAACTAATTGTGTGTATTAAGGTCACCAATGTCTCGACCGAGTTCGTTGGCCAGCTTGGTCCGCCATTTTGTTTCAAGATGGTGGCCATTTAAAAATTTAAAACTACAATAAATATACATAAAAGTTAAAAATTCAAATTTATTTTTTAATTAAGTGTTAGGCCTTGATACGAGGATTCTAGAGCATTTTTTGGTTTACCACTATCTTAAAAAATGGCTGAGATAGAGCAGTTTGAAATTCTAGGGTGGCTGACATTTTGAAACAAGACAGCACACTACAAAAAATTTCATTGTTGTAATAATTTTCACAATCATACGCATAAAACTATATATTCATATCCGTTAGCGCCAAATTCTCGCCAAACTTGGCGACATTTGGCGACCAAAATAAGTCTTCATAAATGAAGCCAATTTGGCTATTGCTCCATAATTTGGCGAATTTCTTATTCAAATTCAGTATTAACGAATCTTTTGTAAACATTTTCTTTGCATTTTAACTTGCTGTGTTCGTGTAACATTAGCTAAAATTTTAAAACGAAGATATAGGAAAGCTACCTTTTCCTCCCGGTACAGGCCGGAAGGACTTTTTTTTTACCGATTTTTCTCAAACAGACGAAATTCGTAAAAATTATAAAGTTTGTTTTCAATAGCTTCACGAATTTTTCAACATTACGGAAAAAACTCTGTGTACATAATTTTTGCGTTAGAAAAGACATTTATTAAAAATAAATTACTATCTCAGTCATAATCAGTAATAATTAAATGCATAACAACAATTATATATATAGTAATTTTAAATTAACTTTTACTTTGGTGATATTTTCAAACTGATAAAGAATAGTACTAATAAATACTAATTAAATACACCGAGTTATGAATTATCTTATAAATTCTTAGCAAAAAATATACCCTCAAAAGAATAACTTTCTTTTAACAAAAAAGAAATCAGTTGTTGAAACAAAAAAAAAATTATGACTCAATTATTTTGTTTAAAAACTAAAATAAGAAGAAGCTTCCCTTTCGTAAACATTCTTTTTCTTTACCTAATTAGGGTAAAAAAGGAATCAAATTAAACAGAAAAAAGCTTTCAAAGGATTCTAACATAAAAGTAAATGAGTTGTTCGTATTAGAATATTTTTTTTTTTATCACTTTATGAATTATGTAATTAAGTCCTTTCAATTATCATAAAAGAATACCACTTGCCTCAATTGAAGTTTTTGTATCAACAATTCAGAAAAATAAAATAACACTATACAGATTTTTATTACAAATAACTGAATTGAGGGTTATTTCAGTTAATGCTATTAATGCAGTTAATGTCATAAAGAAACGAACTTTTCTTGGTGGTACATTATTCTTTTTTTAAGTTCAATCTCAAAGAGAATTTTTAAATCATAAATGAAGGTACATATTTTTAAAAAGATTCTCCAAATTAAACAAGAGGAAAGGGATTAATTTTCGTCCAGTAACAATTACTGGCTGTTCATTCTTCAATAACTTTTCTTTTTTGTGTTAAGACTAATTTTTTGGGTGGTTTTCTTTGCTTCTTTTATGAGAGTTATTATTATAATTATGTTTTCTTTTCTTAAAACAAAATTATTAAAAAGCGTAATTATGAATATAATTATAAGTTACTAGAAAAATGTGTAGTTGATGATATAAACGTTATAATTTTCTATTATTATTATTATTTAAGCAGCTTGAAGTGTCTATTTTTTAATTACGTAAACAATCAGATTAAAAATAATGAAACTTTTTAGTTTAAAATTCTAGGTATTAATTCCTTTCGTAATATTAAACAATAAAATAATTTTGCATATCTTTAAGCAATAAAATTGCTTATTGCTTTTAATCACCAGAAAGCGGTAAGCGTAATGATATTACGCTTATTGATATAACGCGTATTTATTATCCATACCATGATAATATTTTTGCATGAGCCAATTCTTTTATGATAAAAGTGAATCGATCATGGAAAGAGGCAATTGCTATACAATTGTTGTACTCTGGAAGATAATCTGTGATTGATTTCTGCATGCTATTCATTTTACATAAAAATTAAACGCTTCCAATTTTTGTATCAACCCAATAGATTTATTAACTTTTAGCTGAATCAGGATTGTGTACCCCCTCACAACAAAATCAAAATTAATTTCTGCCCCTCTCAAAGAAAAATTATCACCCCAATGAAAAGTTTGAAATGGCGCCCCTAGACTGATTAATCCAAAATTAGTTATAGAAGGAAGGAGGAGGCATTAAATAAAAGAGCGTATTCAGAAAAATATCTGGCAGTATTCAGAGCGCGATACTTCGATCTAACGATTAATCTTAGATCTTATGCTATATCACTCAAATCAAAACTCTCACCATGTTTTCCAGTGTTAGAAACAAGCAGCCAATCGGCGTCGTGGCATTAACACTCAATTATCTATTTATTCAGTCAAAGGGTGTCTCACATTTGTTCATAACTTTAACAATAACGAAGATATTTTAAACAACTTTCAACAGACTTACCGTTTTTTGTGTGAAATGCAATGACAGCATGAAAAGTTACAAAAATGGCCACCATCCGCATCCAATCAGCGCTGAATTAGATTCTGGGTATTTTACTATGTAATTGATATTTCATATGGGTCATTGATCGAAGAAGTATACACTTGCAGCATTTTTCGTAAAGTCGTCGCATTTTATGCAAAGCAAAGAAAGTGTGTTAAAAATTTCGTTAAAATATCTTCATTGTTGTTAATGTCATAATTAAAAATCCGGATTCGGATTGAAGTGACTCACCTTATATTTTTGATCCAATACATGGATTGAAATCCTCGTTTATTATTCAAAACACGCTTCCAGTATTCTGCTCTGTAATTTTATCAATTTCGGCTAATCCTTATAATTTCTGAACACATAATGTAAGGTAAGTATTAAAATCATGATTTCTATGTGTGTGTGTGTGAGTTAGTGAACACAATAACTACCAAACGGTACTTTCGATTGAGCTCCCATTTAGCGAATACGTTACAGACCACTGTCGCAAGTACTGTGTGTAGATTTTCGCAAAAATCTACCGATTAATTATGTATTTAATACATTTAGAAACCATTTTCAAAACATCTTGCGACCGACTCCATAGGGAAAAATCCGCGACGAAATGAGACAGAGTATAAGTGAAATATATTACAGGAGGTGACGCAGAGGTAACGTCTACAGTTTCAAAGCGGGAGGTACAGTGTTCGAAACCAGCGGATTCCACTGTGTCAGAAAATTATATATATATATAATATATATATATATATATATATATGTATAATTTTCTGACACAGTGGAATCCCCTGGTTGTCTGGAATTGTCTGGGCTCGACCATTAATTGGAGTTACTCCAGATTTTGTTAAATTCTCTTTTTAAATCATTTACAAGAAAATATTAGAATTTTTCCTTTGAATTACGGTGGGGCAAATACCCTTTTGCCTATACTAGCAATAGAAATGTACTTGAAAAAAATTACAAATATGCATATCGACAAACTGAATAACTTTTTTTCTATGAAATCTATTAGTAGAAATGCCGCATAAAAAATATACATTAGTCAGAAAATATTTTTCCTCCCACCACTCTGTTTTTTTATATGTAGATTACTATAATCTAAAGAGATATCAAACTGGTTTCCGCAAAAAAAGGACACTTGATCTTTAATATGATACGGATTCCATTTCGAACACTCAGACGTTCGAAAACGCAGACATTTCAAGATAACGGATTTCAAAAGTCAACCATAGTAAGTCTTATCTGTTGATATGAGAATTTGTTTGAAAAAAAAAATGGATAGTTTTTTAATCGATTCTACTGCATCAGACGCGCACGTGGGATGTCAATGAATCCGGGTTTAAAACAGTATTTAATCAGTATATATTCAACAACCTGTTACACAATAAATCTCAGGAGTTAGTCGCATATCCTGTAACAGTGAAACTTAAAAGAATAAAAGTGTATTTTTTTTAATATATTACACTTTTTACTTTTTATTTATATTTATTTTCTACTTCTTAATGTTTAAAATGTTTCATTGTTGATGCTCATTTATTTCAATGAATTTAAATTTTTTGCTGTTCATTTCATCGTTGTTCACAGCCAGATGGCATATTTTAGCGAGCGCGGTTTGGCGCGTAATTAGCTCCATCGTTGTAGTAACTCGTATACAATTGCAACCATAAAAAATATTTGGCGATTTATCACCTGCGCTCGTCTAACGGGAAAATGCCTTAAAATTAATTTATTAATTTATAATTGGGTTCTAAAAATATTAAAATGTTGTATTGTCAGCGGAAATGCACTTGTGTACATATTTTTTATAATTCTAACCCATCAGGAAGTGTTTAAAAAATTAATTACAAGATTCCATCTTTACATACATGTACCAAGTTAAATTAGATTAAAGAGTGTGAAAAATAAATAAAAATATGCCTTATTACAAATTTAATTTGCGTAGTAGGATAGTTGATTAAAAATCTGATGAATTCTACTTAATAATGTATTATCTCCATATTTACATATATTCTTTATTTACTTATATGCCTGCGTATATACATCGTACATAATGCATAAATCTTATACGCTTACATAAATTTTATAACATACTTACATACATACTTACATACAACAGCTTTCAATGCATAGAAATAGATGTAACAACTCTTTTGTTAACAAATTAATGCAATAATGACTAAAGGGGAATCTTCTAGACTTTTAATCAACAGCACAACAATAGCTACAATAATGCTTTCTTACCAAGTTAGCATAAATTAGATGATATTTTTCCAAGGATGGAAAACAATAAGTAACTCTGACGACTAAAGAAATCATTTAAACATTTAGTTAATAAGGAGAGGGGGGGGGGGGATTCGAACTAGTTTTAAAAACTCGTTCTCATAAACATTTTAGTTAAATAATTGGGGTTATTTTTAACTTTCCTGCTTTTCATGAAAGAATTTAAAAACATGTGAATAAGTATGATCGAAGATCGCACAAAGTGTTTCGTTTAATATTCATTTCGTAACACTTTATCATTTAATTAATAAATCCAAATAAATTTCATTTTCCAAAAAAAAAGTCATGTTTTCTATAAAGTAAAAATTTACCGGTCTATTTTTCGTTTTTTCTAGTATCTGAAACGGCCCGATAGCGGGCTTTGCTCTCTATTCTGCTCTGACATAATATTATCTGTCATGTTGACTAAATGCGATATTTAAAAAAAAGTAGTTTCCTCCCTCCCCCCCCCCCATCCTTTTCTTGCTTTATTAATAATCCATATTTACATTATTAATTGCATCATTGTCTATTAGCGTTTTATTTATTTTTTTGCATACAAAAATCAGCATTTTGTGATAAAATATAAATTCAGTTCTAATTATGTGACCTTTATTAAAAATTAGATTTCTGGATTCACCGTAAGACAATATGCATAGATGCAAAATTTTCAAATCGGTAAAAGCAATATATTTTTTAAATAATAATAGAGTTTTTAATCTCTTACTACCCTCAAAATCTGCGGGTTTTTGTATTTTCCTCCCTTCAACAGTTGACACGAAAAGCGAAAAGCCGGGATACCTCGCTGATAAATGGCATAAGTCTCCGATTTTACAACAAGCTGCAAATGGTCTTTTGATATGGATACAAATAATTTTCATTAACGCAAAATGAATTCGTTATTTCTGTTCTAATTACGCCATCTTTTTTAAAAATTAGATTTCTGGGTTCGCCGTAAAAAAAAATATGCATAGATATATTAATTTCGAATCGATAAATTAGATAATAAAAAAAATCTATTGAGCCGGAAAAATGCCTAGTCCGTCATCTTTGGCCTTGGGAACAGGTGCAGACTGTTTGTCTGTGGTTTTCAAATGAAAGGAAATCAAACGAATTTATCAAAATCGATTTTTAATTGATATTTACACCTCTAGTCGTATAGTAATTTAAAAAAAATTCGAAATTTTGAAAACTAATTTTTTTTTACGTGTGTGTCCGAAATTTAACGTTCATATGTGGAATAGTTTATGAGATAGGGGTATCTTTGAAAATGTCCAATCTGTTATCGCCATTGCAATGCTGTAACTATGGCAACTCTTCCCCCTCTTCTGGAAAATTCTTTCTTTGCGGTTTGATTAAATTCTATGCTTTAGTTGACTTTTTTTTCCATTAGTGAGTGGGTTTTAAGGGTTTTAATTAATTTCTTGCGTTAATAAAGACATTTTCAAAATTTTATTATTTACAGTGTGACAGTGGGTATTAAGCTGTAGGTACACAAAATTTCAAGTCTCTAACTTATACAGTTTCTGAGAACGGATTCTGTGACGGACAGACAGAGTAGCGAGATGAATAAGGTTTCGTGAGATGAACGAAAACCTAAAAAATATAAAATTATAGTATTTACAAAATTAGGCTTTAAGACGACCCTTAATTAGAATAACATTGGGGTTTTTTTGTTTGTTTTTTTTGTTTTTTTGTTGTGAACGGAGCACAAATTGGCGCCAAAAGTAAATGTTGTTGCTAAATCTGATTAGATATGATGATTATAAAAAAAATATTGAAGCAAACATTTCTTTTCTTTTGAAACAAGTACTATATGAATTTTACAATAAAACTACTGTGAATAATTTAATATTTATATTTTAATATCTCGATCCCATTTTTGCATAAATGCAAGATGATTCATAAATAAGTATATAGTTTCTATAAAACAAATACGAAAACAGAAACAGTGTAAGGTATTTATTTTACTCGTGTGTCACCTATAGCAGAATTTTAAGAGAAAGTTTAAAGTTTTTTTTAGATGCAGTCACAGGGATTGTATTTGCGCATCCTTGGTCACCCAACTGCCATCTAGCAGGTAATCCATTTTTACCCAAACGCGAGCTAAGATATCTAAATCTCAGTAAGCTAATATGTAAGGATGTGTGTAATAGTGTTAGTAAGCTTAGGTACGGTATTTACAAGTAAGTTTAGGTAGGGTATTTTAATCTACGAGGGCTGTTTCTTTTTCTACCTCCGATAGGCTATATAAAAAAAGACAACTTTACAAAACATAATAATTTTATTACCAAAAGTACAGCAGAATCTTACTTATTTTTCTATATAATCACCAAAACAGTTGAGGCATTTGTCATATCGTGACGGCCAATTGAACATGGCCGCTACAATCGATGCTCCCGTCAAATGTGAGTTACGAAGTGTAATCCGTTTTCTGCAAGCAGAAGGACGTAGTGTCGCTGAAATCCATCACAGAATGAGCAAAGTGTACGGTGAAAACTTTTTGAGTGATGGTAGTGTAGGGGAATGGTGTAGAAAATTTAAAGAAGGGCAAATCGACGTCCATGATGATGGTGCAGTCTGTCGCTACTGTAGGCCTCGCTCAGCGTGTTGATCAGGTTGTCAGAGCCATCGAAAGTTTACAATCAGTGAACTTTCTGAGGAATTTCCAGACATTTCAATGTCTTATTTGTACACAATCGTACGAGACGTATCTCTCCTCACTGGAGGCTGACTTTTTTGAAGAAGACATCGAGAAGCTTGTATCACGATATGACAAATGCCTCAGTTGTTTTGCTGATTATGTAGAAAAATAAGTAAGACACTACTGTACTTTTGGTAATAAAATTATTATGTTATGTAAAGTTGCCTTTTTTTAGCCCATTAGCGGTAAAAAAAAAAAAAATCCTCGTATATCCTATTTTGATTATATGTAAATGTGCAACTAACAAACTAACCCCTCCTCTTAAAGGAATCACCTATTTTGATCTTTGGCCTAGTAGTATCTTCCTCAATATTTTTTTTAATGTTAGTTAACTAATCTTAATTTATGAATATTAAATAGCAAAGTGTACGTACTAACTCATGTACTTACACTATGTCTTAAACCTCTTTTTTACAGGTTGCCCCTTCGCAATTCTCAGTGCGAGCAAGGGACGGCTGATAAGTCGGATCTTGTGAGTGCTGTGCAGTAGTTTGGTCCCCCCCCCCCTCCTCTTACTTTTTTCTCGTCTTCCATTGCAACGTCAAAGTCTGTCTTATATTTCGGCCCAAAATTCCGCTCCCTCTGTTCAACTTACTTTTTAGTGGCAATCTACTTTACTTTTCTTCCCTCCTTTCAAATTTACTTTTCAAGCTAAGTTACACTACTCGTACAACAAAAAATACCCACTCTACAGTCACCAAGCATGACGGTGTAAATCGCTGTGCTGCGCAGTGCTAGATAAACAAAGAAAAACAGCAATTTGTAAGCGGCCAACGCAGTACACTTTTAAGTAAATCACTAAAATAGCGCTGCAGACACGACGACCAATGTGCAGGTCAGGTGGATCACCACCGTGCTGTGATCAGGTGAATCTCGCCCCGTGGGCAGATACTTTAAACCCGTTAAGCTAGGCCCTCTTGTCCGGCAGGTAAGGGCTTAGTCAGTGGTAAAAAAAAAAGGTTATTTCAATCAATTGCAGCGATAGTGGCTAGAGAGATGATGAAAGAGAGTGGAGAAGAAGGGTAAATACCTTATCTTTTACGTACCTTCACAAGAAGAAAATCACAAGGTGTGAAATAGGGACTCGTGGCCAGCCATTGGGAAGTTACATGTTGCACTCGGCTGCTCTAGTCCAGGAGGCAGCGTCACATTTTTGCAGCCTATTTTAGCGTCGATGATTTTGGTTCATATGATAGATTTGATGGTACCCTTCATAGATTGGATGGTACTCATTTGACTATTCTTAGCTACACAACAAATGAATTATATGCAATATGCGTACAATCCTTGTAATTTCCAAGGGATCTGACACCACTATTTCTAATTAGAAAATTTATATTTAATCTTCAAATCGCAGACATTATTTCTGTGATTATATAAGTTGAAATATTCTATTAAAAATCTGCGGTAAAACGGTATGCACCCTGCATATGTACAATGAGTTATATAATATTTAAAAAATATATTTTTAAAAATACGGTAAAAGCCTAATTTATATCTGTCGAACATTTTGATTTTTTGAGTACATTAAATTTCCGAATAGAAATTTAATGACATAAGTTTGTTATTAAATAATGCGAAACATACTATTTGGAAATGGTGGTAAAACAAAAATCGGAAGAATTGGCAGCCATACTAATACTATGCGGCTCGATACACTGCAGAGTAGACATACTGAACCTAAAATATTCAGTATATCGTGGTAATAAGCATTTTCCGTCTTCCTAAGAAAAAATATATGATTTGTAGCTATTACAGATTACTCCCAATGTAACGAAGTTGTGTTTTATACCATCGGTCTTCTCGTGTAATAAAACAGCAGAAAAATAAATAAAATTATTAGTTAAAAGCAATGCTTAATGCAAGTAATACTTATACGGAATCGCAATTTTAAAAAACTACTTTTTGACTAACGGGTCACCACTTGACGCCGAACATAAATGTTAACCCATTCGCTGCCAACCACGAGTATACTCGTGGTTTTTCAATCTAAAATTACGAATTCGTACCGGAAATTTCGAAAGAAGAATTTTTATTTTATGTAATCACGAAATGTCTGTAACTAAATAAAGTAAATATTGCTATTAGTATTTTCTAGTATGAATTCGAACTTTCTAAATAAAATAAAATCTCAGTAATTTTAACCCGGCAGTGAGCGTGTTAATTTTATGAGTGCACATTACCCCTTCAAAAAAAATTAAACTTTTAGAGGAGCCCTATAAATAAAATACTATCTACTAGCATGCACTGTCCCCTTAATTTTATGGGTGCACATTACCCCTTCAAAAAAATTAAACCTTTGAGGAGCCCTATAAATAAAATACTAGCTACTCCCATGCACTGTCCTCTTAATTTTATGGGTGCACATTACCCCTTCAAAAAAATTAAACTTTTAGAGGAGCCCTATAAATAAAATACTATCTACTAGCATGCACTGTCCCCTTAATTTTATGTGTGCACATTACCCCTTCAAAAAAATTAAACCTTTGAGGAGCCCTATAAATAAAATACTAGCTACTCCCATGCACTGTCCTCTTAATTTTATGGGTGCACATTATCCCTTCAAAAAAATTAAACTTTTAGAGGAGCCCTATAAATAAAATACTAGCTACTCCCATGCACTGTCCCCTTAATGGGTGCACATCAACCCTTCAAAAAAATTAAACTTTTAGAAGAGCCCTATGAATAAAATACTAGTTACTCCCTTTCACTGTCCCCTTAATGGGTGCACATCACCCATGCAAAAAATTAAACTTTTTGGAGAGCCCTATAAATAAAATACTAGCTACTCCCATGCATGCAGTTTATTATTTAAAGAAAATCCAAGCCTCATAGGCCCGAAAAAATATATTGCTTACAAACAGAGTATTTTGACCTATTTGTTGTTTACAAAGTTATCATCATATTGTAACAAATTACTTTTTATGTTTCCTTTTTAAGATACACAACTTCAGTCATCGGAGAATGTGGAATGCGATCCCTCTGCGATACCAGTGATGCAGAATTTTGATATGAAAAGAGTAAGTTTTTTCATTTATATCTTATCCAAAATCTAAACTTGGGTCACTGACACACTGAAATACTTTAGAAATAACTTGTCTTGTTCTTTTTTTTTTTCACCGATGCAATGAATGTTATGA
Source organism: Maratus michaelseni (assembly GCA_963931845.1). Lineage (NCBI taxonomy): Eukaryota > Metazoa > Arthropoda > Arachnida > Araneae > Salticidae > Maratus > Maratus michaelseni. The sequence continues at coordinate 116,074,252 of OZ007593.1, read as the reverse complement.
GAAAATTTATAACAATATCCTGGTTGTTGATAATACTTTTTTTGTTGTTGTTGTTGTTTGTTTGTTTGCTTGTTTTTTTAGGTGCGTTCGTAATTATATAAATACGTAGCACCTATTGTCGTCACTTGGTCCTTCCGTCCGTCTGTCTGTCCGTCCGTCCGTCCGTCTGTCTGTCCGTCCGTCCGCATATAACAACACAAAAACTACCCAACCGAATGGTTTGAAATTTAAGATATATTATCTTTGCAGAATTTTGTCGAGACATTTCAAATTTTATAAAAATCGAATCAAAACTTTAGTAGATATTACTAAAAATCTTTATTAAGAAATTTGAATTTTTTTTAAAAAATTGGTGCTTTTTTGTTATAGGAGCTTCCGAAGTTTCATCGTCAAGCGACCGAGATACTTATTTTATGACAGAAATGAATCTGCAAACGATATAATTCATTTCACAGAATTAAAAATCATCAAGATCTGAATATTTATATAACTAGCTATAGTACGAACGCACCTCATTTGTCACGTTTGACGTACAATTTCCAACTTGTTTTTCTTCTAAGAGACAAAGTGATCACTGTTTCACTTGTTGAAAAAGTGCCCTTACCAAATATATACTATAAGGCAAAAACATGTCCGTGAATAACGCTGACGTCATGTCCACAGTGGCAAAAAAATAAGTATTTCATTTCCAATTATCGTAAATTTAATTACTTCTAAACATAGCATAATTAAAATTTTTACACCTTCTAATAGGGGAAAAATTTATTTTCAAACGCAATTTGCTTAAAAACTGTATCTCAGTTTAATGATTATTTATGGTTTCAAAAATAATTTTCAAGTATAATATCATTTTTAAAGTCTATATCTAATGCGTACAGCTCGATTACGGAAAAATAACCAGTTTACACTTGAAATAATAATAAGTAATTCAGCGTTTGTTTCCGGCTAATATGACATAAAAAAATTAACACGTCTTCAATAAATAAATAAATAAAATAATTTAAATGAAACTCAAATGTAACAGATGTGTAATCGAACTATTTGATTAAACATTGAAATAATCAGAATTAAAAAGGCTGCAGTAAGTAGCAAAATCGTTGGTTATTTCTTTGGATATTAACCTCGGTCATGCGGCTATTACAAAAGTATCGCTTTTAATAAGTTTCAAAACTTTATTTGAATACGTAATTGATATTTTTCATATAAAAATATCTTTTGGTGTTGTTAGTAGGCAATCTAAAAAAATATATTAAATGTAAAATATTTATTACAGTTTTCACTTTTTAAAAAATGGTTTCCATCTAAGTTCTGCAACACGGGAAAGCCGGGTTAGATCTAATAATAATTAAATCATTTACATTACCAACATAAAAAAAGGAATGCAACAAACGGACAGGTAATGCACGTAAAATATGGTGAAGTGTCATATGGGGATATTACGACAGTAAGTATTTTTTCACAGAGAAGAGAAACTTTCTTATATAAATTAGTTAAAAGTTCAAAAATATTCAGAAACAAAAATTCACCATTGTTAGGGATTTCTTGGACCAAGTCTAAGAACTTTGATTTTTAAAATTCTCATATTTACAGGCAACAAATGCGCTGAATACAAGACTCGGATCTTTTACTTTACTAGGGGGCTCTGCCCCCTACGAGCTGCGCTCGCCAACCCCCGTTCTGACACCGCGTGATTTAAAAACACTCTGATTTGATCATCTCTAAAACGATTACGGAAGATTGTATTATAATTAAACAACCAGTGGCGATCTGCTGTAACAGGGTTTTCATTCATTTTCCTTTCACTGACGGATTTTAAGGTCGCTGTTGAAACAGATTACAACTGTAACTGTCACCAAAATATATGATTTAACGCCAAACGTGCATAATCGTGGCGTCGCGTCACTTTCAGTTGACATCCGATGCGTTACACGAGTTAGTTTTTTCATCGGGGAATTTTTAATTCAACGCTTATTTGTCTTTTGATACTTCTCCATTACCCCGTCAATCAATTTTCATAAAAAAAAAAAAAATAAATAAATAAATAAAAAAAAATAAAAACTATCGTTAAATTGTAACACCAAATAAACAAATAGAAGAATTTTGACATTGGAATGGAAATATTATTATTTACGCTGTTTTAAAATTTGCAATAATAGGTAAAAGATATGTCGAAATAAATTGATCTGTCATGAAAATATAATTATTAATTGAAATTGTTTGGAAATATTGTTATTTGATCATTTTAAATGTGACGTAAATTTCCCTAGTTACTCGTATTTCTCTTTTTAATATTCACGCGCAAGTATATTTTTATTACGTCATTTTCTACATTTATTGCTTTTAACACGTGATCATTTAAATATTATTTTAAAGTTTTCTTTCTGTTTTTAATAGTCTCGTGTAAATACATTTCTTAATTGAAAGGGAATATTATTACGTGCGCTATTTTACAAATTGGCAACGGTTCAAATAATGGAATTTATGAAATATGAAATAAATCTTCGTCAAAATAATGAAAATTTTGAATAAAAAATTGAAATATAACCTCAAAAAATGAGTCAAATTGAAAAAATAATTGCAGTCTGCACACCGCAACCTTGTAAACTATATCCTTACAAATTATGGTTAAATTCCTGTGCATAGTTTTCATTTCTATAAAACTTTTATAAGAAAATTATTTTGACCAACTTTAATATTAAATATCTCTTAAAATAATTCTTCGATTTAAAAACTGTCTACTTCAGCGTGTTTATCGAACATTTCTTTATAAAACCACCAATTTTTAAATTTTTATTTGCAATAGTTTTCTGGATATTAGTGCAGAAAGACTTCAAGGCACAAAATCTTAATTGACAGCGGCGGCCGCGGTGGCTACTTTTTTTTAATATAGAGAGATATTTCAAGAAATTTTTGAACAACTAAGATACGAATTGAATGAAAAAATATGTACCTAAAAAACAAAACGAACATAAATTTTTTTATTGTATTTTTAGTATTTTCCAACATATCGAATGCTTATACGTAAAGAGACACAATTCAAAAAAGTTGTCCAGCAAAGTCAGAAAACGTTTTCAAACATAATAACAAATTATAGTTTATTGAATTAGATTAAAGTAGATAGCACACATTATGAAAATAGGGTGGACGAATAAATTTCACTTTGCACATTTAACATCACAAAACAAAGAACGTAACATCACATAAACACTAAGCAAAACTATAAGTGCATTCTGGCTACTGCAATACAATCAAAATATCTGAAAGATAGGTGTCACTAGCGGATGGACTTAAAATTATTTTTGTGGTGCTGCCATCTAGAGTTTCTTATTCAAAGTACATATACCACAATTCTTCCCCGCTTAATATTGTAGACGGTCAGGAGTTCTTCGAATTATTGTGAAACGTCTTACTACCTGTGGAAAAGAAGAAGAAGAATTAGTGTTTAAAGGATCTGCAGCAGCATCAATTGTACTATTTGGAACCATGGTTTTTGGAACTGGAGGTATCATATCAGAGTCAGCTTGTTTAGGACATGGAGTATTTGGGAAACAAGAGTCAGCTGGTTTAGAACTCGGAGTAGTTGAAACACCAGAGTCAGCTGTTCGAAGATTTCCGACACTAGGAGGCATTAGTTGAGAATCATATTGATTAACAACTCTATTATCACTTCTGTGACTTTCTGTATCGCTCTCTTCAGAATTTGCATCATTAGTTAACCCCTTCAGGGGCAAAATACTCTTGTAGCTAAAATATTGAAATGATTGATCGACACCAGGATTCACGAACGAATTTATTTTACAATAAGTAAAAGCGTTTCATCATGTACCGCATAAATTCAAAATTTGATTATAAAATTCTGGTGTCATTGTGGCTTTTTGGGATTAAAATTAAGTGGTATATATAATATACCGGTGTCCTTCAAGGGGTTAAATGTACCTTCTAACCGACATTAGTTATCTGATCAACATAACTTTTCCAAATATTTTAACCAACTTGAATTCTATAATGTAACTCGCCCTTTCTTGCAATAATGTGACCAATTTTCCACTTGGTTTCAGGAGTATAATTTCTAACAGCTGATTTCTGGTTAATGATAAATTCATTTACTTTAGTATTGGCATTTCTCACATTTGCTTTTGACTCATCATTTCTTTTTCAATTATTTCTGGTGTGAAAAGTTTATTAAACCATTGTCTTGTTGCCAATTCTAATTTATTGAATATTAATTAAAGTAGATAGCACACATTATAAAAATGGGGTCGACGAATAAATTTAACTTTACACATTTGATTAAGATCACAAAACAAAAAACATGACATCACATGAACGCATAACAGAACTGTAAGTACATTCTGGCTACTGCAGTACAATCAAAACATCTGAAAGATATATGTCACTAGCGGATGGACTTACAATTATTTTGTGGTGCTGCTATCTAGAGTTCCTTATTTGAAGAACAAATACCACAATAACAAATTGTTTTTTTTAATAGTTGGGAAAGCTACAAATAATGCAAGGAATTCAAAATTTTTATATCTAAAGTTAGAAGTAGCCTATTTGCTTCAACATGACCTACGTAGAATTAAATTTTTTGAAGATTTGTAGAGAGTATGTCTACATAATATCATAAGTGAAAATAATAAAACTGCTCTAATTTGGTTATTTTTAATGATATTTAAAATTGCATGCAGGGCCTAAGCCGTTTCGGAACTCTAGGCACACATTCAACATTATTCCCGAATACTAATTTTAGTCTTATTTAGGACAGAAATTCTGCGTTTGAATATGGCAACAATTTCCGTTCGAAAATAGTTATGCTCACTTAGAGGGGGGGGGGGGTGCCCTATTTCTTGATGCTTTAATATGTCCCTGTGTGCTTTTAATGACAAATGTGGAAGTATGCTTGTGATTCACTCGTAGAATTGTCTCAAAACACATTTATTAATTTATGTCAATTTACGAATAAATGTGCAATATGTTTATGATTTTGGCTGATCTATATTCGCGTTTGCGTTTTAACTGTCGTAAATATGCTTGGATTACCATGAAATTTATATGCTGGAAGTGTGAAAATTATTAGTAGAAACATTTAACGGATACATAACACACTTAGACAAGGGGTGAAGGGTAGAAGGTGTTTTGTGTTTGTGGAGAGATATTTGTATACCAGCGATGTAGTAAAGGGTATATGGCGGTATATGCCAATGTACCATCTGGATTTTTTAAAGTATCGCCGCATTCCTTCTGTTTCACAAATAATCCGTATACTCTCTGCGCATACCCTCTGCTAATAGAGTAAACCTCTAGATTTTTTATGATTCAGCACTGCTGTATACATACAATATAGAAGAAATGATTGATGATTTCGTTTATGCATAATGCTTTTACCAATCAAAATATTAATATGTATAATAAATACAAGAAGAAATCAATAAATTACAAATTCTCTTTATTTAACAGTCAATCGCGCTCAAGAGGGTTTGGATCACATTTCCTTAAGAGGAATTAGCCTAAAAGTATGTCAAACTTTCAGAAAAGACTTTTCAAAAAGAAAGTAACAAGAAATCCCAATTATGTATAAAATTCTTCAAAAGTGATAATATTACATACATTCGCTAAAGGACTCTTTTAATTAGCCCTAAATAAAGCTTGTTTGTTTGTTTGTTTGTTTGCTTTTAATAGCTTGTTCGTTTCTTTTATTTTTATATTTAAGTTTTTCTTTGCTAACAATATTATATCAAATTTCATCAATCATTTACTAGAGTAAATACGTGTTTTGCCGTAAACAGAAAGCTCCCTCTAGCGCTTTACCGCTTGAGTTACGACCATACATTGTATAATGGTTTGTGTTTTTCTAGGTGTGTTCTATCTGTACATAGCCTGTGTATTACTAATTTGAAAATATCTTGTATATTATTAAGATTCCTCACAGTCTGTTCTCTATAAAAGATAAAGTGTATAGCTATTTTACTAGGCAAGACAAAAGAATTGGTATACATTTCCACCAGTAGACTCTAATTGGTGGATATGCATTTTAATGATGTTATGTTTTTCTAAACTCTTTGAAATTTATTTATGTAATAAGATTTTCTGCAGCATATTCGTTATTGAAACTGATGTGAGTAGCAATTTTAATTACATTACAGCACCACACAAAATAATTTAGATACATTATCGTATAAGTGTTGTTGTTGTTGTTCAGCAAAATGGCATGGCCCTTTCCATGAAAACAGTTTGCGAGAACCTCAAGAGAGGTCTGAGGGCGATAATTATTTAAAATACATTTCATGGATGTTTTAACATTGCAAAGAAATTTAACGGTGTATATTATTAAAAGGTACTGTGTATTAAAACGGATATTTGAAGCATGCATAATTCCTGTACGAGTTTGCAGAAAATTATTCAAACACAATACTTCTATAGAAGGAGAAGTTTATTAGGCTTGAGACGTGTTTTAATGATGTCATATGTTTTCCTGCAACATTTCATTATGCTATCTGCAATATATTGTACCTATGGTGCTTATAGGTTACCACAGAAAATAACTGGACAACATTATGCTTCAAGAGGGAATATTTCTTTAAATCCATTTCACTGATATTACATATTTTCAAGAAAGAAAATGTTATACTATGTGTTATTTATTACTTACCCATCATAATACGTAGTATAGGGCAAGTCTTGTAAGCGATTTAAAAATAAAAATAAAAATTTTGACGGATTTACACGTTTTAGACACTGGAAATTCCGAAAATCATATTTTTAGGAAAAAAAATTGCCGTCCGTCTGTGTGTCTGTATGTCTGTGTGTCTGTGTGTCTGTAAACGTTCTATCTCCCGAACAAATTGAGATAGAGACTTGAAATTTGGTATGTACTTAGTATGTAATAATGGGAAGAAGCTTATTGAATTTCAGTAACCTCGGTTATCTGGAACTATTTTTTTTGGACTCTCGAAATATTCGTTCTGATAAAAGGTATATAAAAATTTTCGAAATTGTTTATTTTAAGGAGTGAATATAAAAGACAATAAAAAACATAAATTTTGCATAAAGAATGAAGCCGATTGGATAATTAGTTGCCGAGATATTTGTAATCCTATTTTTCATGACCCTGTATTTCATCCAAATTGCAATTCAAAGATATATTTTAATTGGAAATTAGACGCTTAATCTGACGCAATAAATTAGTTAATATATTTATCATTTTTGGAGTTATAAGGATGTTTCTTTTACGCAATTCAGTAATAGAACATTTAAAGTTTATGACGTCATCAAGCCACGATTTTATTCGAATTGCAATGCATTTTATAAGTAGTTTACACATGTTTTATTTTATATTATGCATATCCATGATGGGTAAGTATTACGGTGGCCCCCAACGACTAGTTTTAGTTGTGTGGTTGACCCTCTGTGTTATCTCTAATCTAAAAATCCTCTAATTTAAAAAAATAATAATAAAAAAATTTCTCGTGCAATTTAAATATTTGTTTAAGAACATGTTCCCTAGATTCATTCACCTATTAGAAAATAATTTTAATATACTTTTCATGTATATTTGAAACGTAAGAAGCAGGTTTTCGGTTAAATGCTTCTAATGTTCGAAAATGCTTCATAATCTATTCTTGACGGATGATTTCTCTTTCTATAGTTTAGATATATTTTCAGTTTTCAGGCTCATGGTTTGAATGCGCCAAATCTGCATCGGGATACATGGAAGTGAACGACGGCATGTGGAAAATCCTGACAACGAATGCATCCAGCACGTTTTTATTCAGTGGCAGAGACAGGTAAGGCTGTTTTGTTCAGAACGCACAAAAAAAGAAAAAAGAAAATCATAACTCTTGTTTTAAAAATTGCAGGATAAAACTGTTTGCACCAAAATTTCTTATTTTAATGTGATTTTCGATAATCATTGGGATAGTGAACTTTTTTTGAAGCAGTATACATATTCATTTTTATATGAACTTTGAAAATCGACATACAAACCCCTGCTACTTTTAATCTATCATTCAATTTCTCGTGCTGATTTTACTCTAAATACGGATTTCCGCTGCTTTATTTTGAAATATCACGTTAAATATGAGTTAAAATGTGTTCACGGACTGCATCAATTTTGAAATAAGCTTTTTTTGAAGATTGTGTAATGTTGCGGCTAAAACTGTTTAAATAATGATATAACAATTATTTGTTAAAGAAAGTAATAATCTTCATCTGGAAAACACATAATTATATTGTTGAGTTGATAGCATTTGGTATACACGAAATGGTATTTTCAATCTTAACCAAAAGTATGATCCCTCAAAGTTGCCGATTTTACACTTAATTCATAACTTTACAATCAATGACCTAAAGGGGACAAAAATAATTTTGGGAATTTTTCAACCAAGACGATTCTATGCATAATCAAAAAAATATATGTATCTATCTCTAAATATTTAATAATCAGATTGCTACTTAATAATTTATATTTTAAAAACAATATGCATCTGCGATATAGATTTTTTTAAATACATATTTTTTTTATAAAACAAAAAATATCGACATATGTAAATTATTCTTCAAGTTATGTTTAAATAGCGACTTCTTCAGTCTCAGAAATAAAACACTCAATTTCGACGATTCGGCAATCCTTGAACTTTATTTCGTTATTTTTGACAATCATTTCGTCACAGAGTCACGTGGTTTTTAACGAAGCGTGAAACCTCAAATATCTGACGAAACTGTTTCTTCACTGTCAAAAATAAAACTCTCACTTTTGACAATCCAGCAGTTCTTGAGTTGTATTGCATGATTTTTGACAATCATTTCGTCTCAAATTAAGTGATTTTTAATGAAATGTAAACTCTCAAATATTTGACGAAACTGTTTCCCCATTCACGGCCAGATTATTTTTGTTGTTACAAAACCGTTCAAAAAAAATTCAAATTTCAGCTCTTTTTTAATTTAAGAAATATATCCATATAACAATTTAAAATATGCATAACTTGTCCCTTTCCCCTCTATAAACAGTAACGTGTTAAAATCTTAACCCCCATCATCTAAAATTGATAAACCCTCCTCCAAATATGCACTTCAAAATTTATTATTTCTGACCAACAAATTAGCTAGACCATATTCTAATCATTCATTGAACAAAGGAAATTTCTCTAATAAATTATATTAATCAAGCCATATTCTAATTATCTATTAACCATAGAACAACCATAATAATAATCTAGCCTTATTAATTAAAACATGCAGAAATTATAACAGCACCGATAAAAATACAATCTACCTTCTAAAAATATAAACACACACCAACATTCCAGATACATTTAAAATCAAATTTACGCAAGGGCCCACTGGCGAGGTATGCAGCGCATTGGCCTCCCACACATAAGGTCGCGCGTTCGAATCCCCTTGAAGACTTGAGAAAAGCGAAGTAATTTTTTCCCCTGCCAAGTACAGATGCTTCTAAAATTGTCAATAGATGGCACCACCGGCCTTTTTTTACACTTTCGAACAAGCAATTTGACGAAATTTCTATCCTTAAAAAAGTGAGGAAATTAATTTACTCGATTTGACGAAATATTCGCTCGGAGCATTTCCCAGGAAACAGTTTCGTCAAAAACGAAAAAAAAATCGTGGAATTTGAGTATCCATTTCTGACAGTGTTCTTTGCCATTGGTTGATTCATTTTTCATTACATTTTCTCTCACGAACTAAAAATTCAAGTTGATAAAAGTTTGTATGTTCACGTTTTTTTTTAATATTTTGAAGATAAATATTTAACGAAATTGTGGTGTTGCTGTTAAATATTTAAATGTTGTGTTCAATAATAGTATGTAGTTTACTTTTTATGATAAAATAAATAACACTATAAAAGATTGACTACGAACTAAAGCGTTACTTCTCTTTTTGCATCAATTAGAACTGGAATTATATCCTGCATTCGGATTATTTTCCCGTATTTTACATTTTCTCTTAAAGTATTTGTAATGTCCAAGAAGGATTACTTTATTTTTATAAAACCTTTTTTTTTATATCAGCCCTATTTATTATCTTCTAACTTTATGATATATATAATCCCCGTGCTTTTTTTATATTTGCAGTAAGTAAAAAGTTTATTAATTTTTCTTACCTCATTTTAATGTATATATTTTCTTTTCTAGCAATAATCATTGTATCCGGCCCATAAAAGGAAAAATACATGCTTCAGACCAACCACCTGGAACGTTAACATTACACTATAAAACGTATTCAACCCAAGTAGAAGGTAACTTGTATTATTACTAAGCATTTTTTTTAAATACTGAAATAATGAAAAATATGAATATTTAAACTAATAAGTGAAAAACCAGTGTAAAACGTTCACGCATCGCTGCTTTACTGTTTTTTAACATATAAAATTATTACATAAACACAATGTAAGCACATTGATAATTTTCGTTACTACCGAGGTGCAACAAATCAAATCACAGTTTTAAAACATTAAAACTATTAGATGTTAAGATTCATGAGCTTTCGGCTAAACATTAGCCTTCCTCAGATGAAACACCAGCAGTCGAGAAGACGCAGCTCCGAATGGCGCGCTTTGGACAGGCTGGGAATGGGCGAAACCAAACAGCTATGAAACGAAGGGAGTGAAGGAAGTCGGGATGATACCATTACAAGCTGGGGGGGGGGGGGGGGGTCAGCAAAAACCGAAAACCCCAGTGATACCTAGTACATTATACCAAATACGAGGGATCTGATAAGATAATACATCATTGTTGTATGATAATGATGTTGTATGTTAAATCATTGTTGTATGATAATGATATTGTATGTTAAATCATTGTTGTATGATAATGATGTTGTATGTTAAATGATGTATTATCTTATCAGATCCCTCGTATTTGGTATAAAGTACTAGGTATCACTGGGGTTTTCGGTTTTTGCTGACCCCCCCCCCCCCAGCTTGTAATGGTATCATCTCGACTTCCTTCACTCCCTTCGTTTTATAGCTGTTTGGTTTCGCCCATTCCCAGCCCTCCAAAGCGCGCCATTCGGAGCTGCGTCTTCTCGACTGCTGGTGTTTCATCTGAGGAAGGCTAATGTTTAGCCGAAAGCTCATGAATCTTAACATCTAATAGTTTTAATGTTTTAAAACTGTGATTTGATTTATTGCACCTCGGTAGTAACGAAAATTATCAATGTGCTTACATTGTGTTTACATAATTTGTTAAGGTGAATTTTGACGTTCGTGTTATATGGATTTTTCTATATATTTTTATTTATAAAATTATTATTAAGAATGGGACGTTTAAATTATTGAAATGTTACTTCAATGTAAGTATAATAATTCATTGACAAAAATGGAACTAGTCACAGAATAGAATAAATCCCATCAAAAACGTCACATGTAAAAGATGCAGCCAAGTCTCGTGACTCTTTTATCGTAAAAAGTTCTGAAATAGTGAAAAGCCAAGTTTAGCTATCTTATAACCTCTAAAATTTTCATTCACAAATCATTCCAAGTCTCTACATCCTTAGTTAATAATTATTTTGTGACTTGGCAATTACGTAGCACGTGAATACGACAACTGTATAGATCTGACCTTAATTAAATAATACCATCCCATCCCATAGCATAGCAAGGTGTAACAACGACAATCCTGATTTTTTTATGGAAAAAGAAATAAATAGCTATTTGACAATGGGCGGAATTAATAAAGAAAAATTTTATTTAACATAATTTTTTATATTAGCAGTGATGGGTAGGGGTTGGGGAGGGGAAACGACTTTTTATTAAATATCGCATTTATTGTAACAGCGTGTATTCGTGCAGCTATATTTAGAGTGTTTTCACGTTTCGTACACTCTAAATAAGAAAGAGTGACTATTCACTCCGGAGGAGTGGATATTCACTCTATCGCAGAGTCAAAATTTGCCCAACCTCTTTAGAGTGACTATTCACTCTAGGAAAAAGTGAAATTCTTGACTCCCTGAAAGAGTGAATACTCACTCTTTCAGGAGTGAGTTTTTTCACCCCTGATAGGAGTAAATAGTCACTCTTTCAGGAGTGACTAAAATTCTTGAATAAAAAAGAGAAACTCAGTTTTACACACGCTTGTTCATAGGCGGTCACCCTCCCAACTAGTAACCGAGCTCGTTGCTGCTTGACTTCTGCGCTCGGACGAGAACTGGTACCTATAGCTTGCTACAGCCGCTTACAATTAAAAAAAGCTCTTATTACATTATTTTAGCTTTGTTTCTTTTGTGATATTTGAACACACTTATTAAATTTGTGTAGAAATCATAAATATTTACGGTGTTTCTCAACTGTGTAAATAAGAAACTGAAACCTTCTTTTTGTATCATATAATACAGACACTGTTCGCACATTTTTTAGACAAATTTGATAAATTATTTTAAAAAATGGAATTCTTTTAGAGGGAAAAATTCTGACAACAACTTATTATGTGTAATTTATATTATCGTTTGATACTTTCAAATTTATTCTTATTTCAAGATTGCGCATGCTAAAAAAGCTGTGAATGGGAAGATGCGTTTGCGTTTTTTTTTTTTCTTCTTCCGAACAGAAGTATGCTAATTCCACAGTCTAAAATGATTGCAAAGCCCATAATATAAAAACTTTTTAGTGCGAAATAAACATAACAATTGATTGGAAAGTGTTATTCCAAAAATCAGTACATATACATAGTAAAAAGATACCAGATGAAAAAAAAAAAAACAAGAAAAAAAGAGCCCATTTCAAGGCGGAAAACGAAGTTTCAAGTAAGGATTTATGACTATCGCAAATTTATCTTAACATCGAAAACATCCATCGATATCCATCGAAAGCATTATGCAGAATTAGAATCAAGAAACAAGATTATCATACAGATTATTTCAGAAAGTAATATTCATATTTTAAACGTTAAAAACAACAACGCCGAAATCGTCTAAAAAATGTGCGAACACCCGTCTGTACATTTCCGCTATGACAAAAATTCCGTTACAACAAAGCAGTTATTTATTTATTCATTCATTTTTTTCTTGCTAATAATATTTCAATAATTAGAGCCCGATTAAGATTGTCCGAGGCCCAGGGCCTGTTTACCAAATAGGCCCGTGAAGCCGAAGTTTACTCACTGAAATACAAAGGGGCCCTCAAATTTACTTTTAAAAACTAATTTTTAGGGGGGAAATTTCAGTCAGGGTAAAAAACGTTTTTTTTTCTTAAATTATAGCTGTTAAATTTTTCCTAAGATTATTTCCGACACATTTATACTCTTTTTTTTTCTATAATAAATGTTATAAAATCAGTGATTAAATGCAACGTTTTTCATTTCTCTTATGTTAATTTCAAACGTGCTAAAAATAACAGAAGATTTAATCTGTATAGTTATATTTTGTTTATATTCAAAAAGAGGTTAGAAATGATATAAAATATGTAGAATAGGTTTTTTAAATAAAGAGGAAAATAATTAGCATTCAGAGATATTAAATTTCTGTATATAAAATAGAAGCAAAATTGTGTTGCAGCTAAGCATAAATTTACTTCAAATATTTGTTTTCCCTGCACTTTTCTTAGCATTGGCAAATCCTGCAATTTGTAAAGCATAAAATATATTTCCTATCCATAATTCTATCGATTCATTTATTATTTCAATGCCTTTTTCAGTTTTTTTTTAAATCGTGCTACTATATATAAAGGATTTCATTTTAGCCGTTTCGTTTCGATAGCGGAGATTACTCGGATTATCATCCGTGAGCTGGCGCCATCTTGTGAATTTATTGGAAAAAACTGTTTTTCCTCACTCTTCAACGGAGTGAAATATCTCACTCTTGTCAACGGAGTGAACAGTCACTCTCGACAACGGAGTGAGATATTTCACTCTTTTCTAGAGAGTGGAAAGTTCCACTCTTTAAAGAGTGCATATTTATAAAATTCACTCCTAAAAGAGTGAAAATGCCTCTCACTCTTCCAAAGAGTCAACTTCTCACTCCTTCCAATTTTAGAGTGTACTATGTTGCTGACGGGACCGGGCAACACCGGGCGGATCAGCTATTTTAATATAAAACACGCAATCTGCTCTACTGGGTTGCCTGAAGAAGGAAAATTTCGTGAAAATCGCCGTGTTGCCCATGTATAAAATTGCCATTTTGGCGTCAAAAAAATACCTTGACGCGTCTGCGACATCTGTAATATTAATTAATATTAAACTGTTAGTTAATAAAGAGTTTTTTTAACTATCACATTCTTAATTTTCTATTTATAATGAATTTTCTATTTTTTAGCCGTTAAAATATTTCATTGTTGCAGTTTAGGGCAGCCCTTCGGTATATTTTGGCGATCGTTTGTTGACGCATAATTAAATCCATTGTTTTTTCAACTCCCATATTATTGCACACGTTACAAAAAATATTTCGCGATTTATTAATCCAGTCATTCAGCACGAGAATGTGACGTATATAATTAGCCTTAATCAAATTATATCATCCTATCCCATAACATAGTAAGGTGTAATAGCTTCCCTGTGCTGCGTAATTGCCAAGTCACAAAATAATCATTAACTAAAGATGTAGAGACTAGGAGTGATTTGTGAATGAAAGTTTGAGAGTTTTAATTGTAAAACTTGGCTTTACACGAGCCCAAAGTGAAGAAAGACTTTGAATTTATTATTATGATTAATATTCCTTATTATTGATTAATAAATAATACTATTTATTAATCTAAATAAAAATGGATCTATTCACAGAATGCAATAAAACGCAGAATTTTCAAGCATAGCATTGTTCGTAAGCAAGTAATTAATTTCTTGCCACTCTATTAACTCGAGTTTTTTTTGCAGTCTTTTGTTTGCGCACCTTCTATTGGCAAGGAAAGTCTGATCACGCCCCCCCCCCCCCGCACACACACACACGCCTGTAGCCGAGAGCGCAAAGGCGTTCCTCTCAGTGTTGAATACAGGGGGTGATCAGGGGAGGACATTCTCCCCGGAGCATTGAAATATCTCCCGGAAGATTTGAGATTTTATGCTTTTAATCCATTGCTTACACATTGGGGGGGAGGGGGGGGAGTTCGAGGCTGTATTCATGTCGTCCTGTGGCGTATCTATAATAAAGCTATCATCTTGCATATGAATTTCGGAAAAAATATTAATTGGGGTGGGGGGGGGGGAGTTCAACTTCTTTGGATCAAAATTTTCTATTTTTTACATTTTATTCCATCCTTCAAATGTGCACATTGCTGCTCTAAAGCAGTTTTGTGATACTACAGTTCCTTACAATATTTTTTGCTCGTTGAACGTAACGCTGTTATAAAACTTTAAATTTGTTTTTTCTCGAAACTCCTTTTTTCAAACTGGGCGACCATTTTTCTCGAGAACTATCCGACCGATTTAATTAATTTTCATTTTTAAAAAAAGGTAATCAGTTTTGCTGGAACTTATACTCCCGAAAAGTATAATTTTGATCGTTTAATTATTTTTTTCAAGCTCGCAAAAGGTTAAAAAGAAAAGCAAAAAATGACTTTTTTGTCATTTTTTCAAAAATCAAATTTTTAAACTAAATGTTGGCATAATCACCAAAGAATTTAATACCCTTTTATAATTTGGCGACCAAATATGTTGCAAATGCTTGTGACCGGAGAAAAATGGTCGCCCGATTGGAAGTTCATTGCGTATTATTCATTTTTTTTGCACATAAAAATTTAAATAAGAGAAATGTCGATAAATATAATTCAAAAAGTCCGAAGGTGATATCCCTTTTCTTTGTAATCGAAAAAAAAAGTAAAAAATCACGTGAATGGTAGGCCAAAGAAGTATTTATAACAAGGTTTGTATGTGTTCAAAGATTATGTAACAAAGGTCATTCGAGACAACAGCTACAATATAGATGTAAGTCTCAAAGTATTCCTTCTAAATTTCAAATATCTGATCACATGACCCGATGTTATCCGGTCGATTCTAGCTTTTATATCTAACGTGGAAATTTCAGTTTTCGAAGTTTAAAATTAGGCGTTTGAAGCCAAATTTAGTTACTAAAGCGCCAAGTTTGTCATCAAAATCTATGTATAAATCGGCCAATGCCGATAGCCTATAGATATGTTCATCACACATATCTATATGTAATCACACATATCTATAAAATTATTTTTACAACAAAAACAACAATAAATTCACCGGGAAGTCATTTTCAATACCTTGTAACAATTTCTGTAAATTATGATAATTTTAACAAAATATTTCTTTTTTTCTTCAAATCCTTTATTAAACTTTTGTGTAATTCATTTATTTCATTTCAAAATAATGCAATATTTGACAAACACAAAGGTATTGACTGACATTTTAATTTCGTTACAAAGCCAAACACAAAATAAACAATGGGCAGAACATTATGTTCTAAATTGAAACTACAAGATTAACAAGGAAAACAAACGTTCAACGTGCTGCTAATTTGACAGCCTTAATTAGCTGCCCTTATTGGGTTAGTTAAAACGCTGAAGTTAAGTGAGCTGAACATGCAACACGTAATCTAGTATGTACGTATTTGACGGCCAACACTTAATCACTATTTTAATTAGTGTGACAACAACTGGTAATTAGTACTCAGACAAAATTACTTTGTTTTTGTGGTATTTTAACAAGATTATCACACCCTGTCATTATTTTAAACACCAACTTTTATTTCCATTCCTTTTACAAGCTCGTTTTACGGTTTTGTAATTTTATTCTGTTTTACATCCAAATAAAATGACTTTACTCAAATATATTCACGCAGAATATTCTAAGGTTCGGATTTATTACTTTTTGAATGAATTTAGTTTTAAATAATTTTTATCAGTTGAACTAAGAGAAAAAAAATAACATTAAACGATAATTATTTTATTAAGGTTTATATAGGCTCCCTAATTGTTTTTACATAAATTTAAACTATCATAGACTGATACATTTTTCTGCAATATTTTTTCTTCTCAGTAATAGAATAGAATAGTAATAACTATGAGATAAGTAGACAGACACATAGAAATGCACATAGTATTTTCTGTGATAAAATATACACTGTCGGAAAAAAATACTGTATCCGATAACCAAAAAGTATACAACATATAAAACAGATATATTAATTTAAAAATCAAATTTTCAGAATCCATTCCATTCACTGTAGTACTCAATAAATAGCATTGCAACTAATCCAAATTATTATTAGAATTCTCCACAGGGTATCTCAAAAATATAGCTACAGACTTTGAGAGGAGATGGAGAACGCTACAACGAATCATTTTTATATAGGAAACTAGAATCAGTATCCATTTATACGGTCAAAATTACAGGACATCTCACTCCTATTCAAACTGAGATTTTTACTGCTAGTTTTAAGAATAATAATATTATTTTAACGAAATTTTTAGCATATTTACGTTACATTCTGTGAAGTGTGCTGACATTAAGATTTGGGCTGTACATAGTAATTTGTACAGTGACTCTGTACGTAATGTGATTCTGAAACATGCTAAATCTAGTGTAATACTGTATGGATGCGAATAGGGGCCACTTCTAGCACTTTGTCTGCTATTGTTATATTTTACACACAAAAAAAATAATAATAAGTCATGTCTGTTGCAAATTTCGTTAAAATATCTTCATTGTTTTTAAAATAAACAAAAATCAGAATTCGGGTCTGAGTGAAATGCCCTGTATTTTTGACAATAAATGGATTGCAACCCTAGTTTTTTATACAAAAATTGTTTGTTTTAATGTACTATTCCTCCCCTCAAAGTTTATACGTATATTTTTAAAACACCCTGTATAGGTGATGCTGTTTCTATATTTAGTGAATTCAAAGTTTCATAATCTTTTCGCGGATGCAACTTATTTAAGCAATTTGGTAGCAAATCATTTTATAACATACTTAAATGCAAATTCTACGAATAAAAACATACATATTTTGTACTAGAAAATTCATAATGCTTGTGGGAAATATTTACTTTTTTGAAAGAATTTGGTCAAATCTATTATTTGTTGTTTCTTTTAAACTTACGCTGCACAGTGTTGCATATACAGGGTGTTTCACAAAGGACCCCTAACTTTAAAAATCAATAACCCGGAAACGGTGATAGATAGAAGCATGAAACCAGTGGTATGTTTATTAAAAAAAATCGTAAGAATCTTATACATAAATCTCAAAATTTAGTTAAAAATAGCACCGATAGATGGCGCTGAGAGCGTTAAGAATCCTTCTAAAGAGAGTTCAGAAGCACAGAAAGACTAGCCGTCGAAGATTTCGTCATTGAAATCTGACTGCTATTAACGTATAGAAAAATAATTCGCATTACGACAAGTTGCCTGTCTGTTGAACTTTTTCGAAAAGCTCACGAATTGTTTTCCCATCTGGGACTTTTGCGACTTGAAATCGCGTTTGAAAACTTCTCCTTGTGGCTGTAGGACTCTGATTTAATCGGTGGTATCCCAACACAATAAACACACGTTCCACCACGGTATGCATCACTTTCGGAATTATTTTCCCTATACGCTAATAGTGGTCAGATTTCAATGGCGAAATCTTCGACGGCTAGTCTTTCTGTGCTTCTGAACTCTCTTTAGAAGAATTCTTAACGCTGTCATTCTAATTTAAAACTAAATTTTGGGATTTATGTATAAGATTCTTACGATTTTTTTAATAAACATACCACTGGTTTCATGTTTCTATCTATCACCGTTTCCGGGTTATTGATTTTTAAAGTTAGGGGTCCTTTGTGAAACACCCTGTATAAGTCAATTAAAATTTAACCTTTAAAAAATAAATTCAGTTCCCGGCTACTACTTAAATATTCGCTTTATTTATGTAATTACTGAATAATTATTTATGTAATCACTGTAGTCTGCTATTAAATAAGGCACAGAATTACTCTTTAAAATGTGTGGTATTAAACCCTAACTATTAGTATAAAAAACATACTTCCAAAAGAAAAATTCTTGCCGTGTAGTGTTAAACCAATAGTTACTTTAGGGTTTCAAATCGGAACCCAAACGAAAATGAGGAAAATAACGTTATTTGTAATCCGATGTAAACCAGAACTGAACCTAAATCTTTTTTACAATTCTGAAAGTCGAACAAAATTATTTTTCTGCTGCGAAACTGAATCATAAATATATTTCTATTTTTAAAAAAGCCCATTTTTGAAATATCAGTTATTTGAAAGCTAAATTAAAACATCGGACATCACTTATTATTGCAAGGATACTCGTATATAACTCAAAACTGCGCAGTGATGCGCATATGAATCGATTAAAATTTATTCTTCCGGAAATAACTTTAGTTACAGGTTACCACTATACTTAAATTCGCTTTATGTAATCCCTGCAGCCTTCTGTTAAATAAGATAAATAATTACTCTTTAAAATTTGTGGTATTAAATCCTAAATATTAGTATAAAGAAATATACTCCAAAAGAAAAATTCATGCAGTGTAGATTTAAACCAATAGTTAATTTCGGGTTTCAAATCGAAACCGAATGAAAAACCAGAAAAAAAAAAAAAAAAAGTTATTTTTAATTTAATAAAAACCAGAACTAAACCCTTTCTTTCTCCAGTTTTAAAAGTGAAACAAAATTATTTTTCTGCTCCGAAACTGAATCTTATAAACATTTTCCTTTTTAAAAATTCAATTTTTGAAATATCAGTTATATGAAAGATAAATTAAAATATCAGACATAATTTATTATTGCAACTATGCATATATGAATCGATTAAAATTTATCCTTCAGGAAATAATTTGAGTTACAGACAATCATTATATTTAAATAAAAATATTCGCTTTATGTAATCACAGAAGTCTATTATTAAATAAGGCGAAGAATTACTCTTTGAAATTTGTTGTGTTAAACCCTAAATATGCGTATTAAAAAATATATGCTTTCAAAATAAAACTTCGGACAATGTTGGGGTTACGTTTTGATATAAGGCTTATTAAAATATTTAATTCAGAAATTACGTATACTAAAATAAATTAAAATGTTAAAAAAAAATAATATTTATGAACTAATGTACAGGATTGAACAATGCATGTGTGCTAAAATCCAACCCAAAAGACTAATCCAATAGCGGTGGGGTTTCCTTCCTGTAATTTCAAGACTAGAGACGTTTTAATGGCAAGAGATGGGCAATTGACATTAAAATTAAGAAGGAAGTTTATTTATTTAAAATGTTAACATTCTAAATTAAAACATGAAATTTGTAAAATTCTAAAAAGGTATAAAGTCGAAAAAATAGTAATAATTTGGCATCGTGATTCGTGATATTTTCTATTATTATCATAAGAGGAGATTCTCCCAGAAAACTTTCAAAAAATCTTTTTTTTTTTTTCATGTTTTAAACTCTTAAAGCGTTTGAATTATGTTTCCAAAATCGTATTTTGTTTCACCCAATATTTAAGTCGTGACAACCAGTTTAACCTTTTTAAAGACAAATTGATAATTTTGCTAGGATGTGTTGAAGGGGCGAGGCCAACGAGGTAAGCGCGTAACATCAGAATATTAAATTCTTCAAATTAAAATTAACCCTGGTCTTCAACATGCAGAAAGAAAAGGAATTTCTTACCTTTTCTAAGGTCTATCCAATTTATGAAATATCCACTGGTTTATATATTTCAACTATTTGAGAATTTATTATAAACACTTCTTGAATAATCGTGTAGATGTACCACTGCTGAAATAAGACTTGTAAAAAAAAATTATATTAATGCACAATTCACATTGAATAAATAAGTTCACGTTTGGATTGATTTTAAAAATTATATTTTACATTACTTAAAATTTTAAAAGGTTTACATTTAGAATTATATTAATTATAGCATCAGGAAACATTTTTTCCTGTGACTTTACAGAATGAAGGATAGTAATACACTGACTCATTTTCACAAAGTTTGGAAAGTTACGAGTAAAGTTGCATCATTTCTTTGAAACAAATTGACGTTGAATAATTGTCCTTTTAAATGTTTTAGTTCTGTAATAAGTTTATAATGGCATAATCACAAATAACAAATTATAAACATATTTCACATTATTAGAAGAGAACGATTATAACGAGGTAATAAATCTCTATTGCTTGATAAACTTGAAACTTAAGAGTCATAAATTAGGTCACTTGTTTTAAGAGATGAGAGAAAAATTATCGTTGGGTTTTTATCTGCGTGCTTCATCATTTTCTTTATTTATTTATTTTACTTTGAGTGGAAAATATTAAGTGATTGAAATGAATGGATTAGTTTTCTACAATTTCCCCCTTAATCCGTTCATGGGGATTAACTAATATTTTCATTGAATTTCTGTGTTCGATGAATCGAGGCTTGGGTAAAGGTTTGGTAAGTGCATCAGCTATCATTTTTTCTGTTGGAAGATATCTTAACTCAATTATGCCTTCTTCGCTATATTGTTTAATGGCATTAAATTTGACGTCGATGTGCTTTGATCTTTTCGTGAATTTTTCTGATTCAACCATTTTTATGGTACTTTGATTGTCTTCATATAAAGTGATTGGTTTTTGCTGTGGAAAGCCTAGATCGTCAAGTAACTTCAATAACCAAATTATTTCTTGGCTAGCATGTGCTGCGGACACATATTCAGCCTCTGCTGAAGATAAGGCAATGCAACTTTGCCTTTTCGTCGTCCACTGAATTGGGTTGTTGCCCAACATATATAATATTCCCGATGTTGATCTGCGGGTTTTGGTATCACCTGCCCAATCGGCATCAGCGAATACCTTTAATATTGGTTCTTCA
The DNA here is from genome assembly GCA_963931845.1 of Maratus michaelseni. Taxonomy (NCBI): domain Eukaryota; kingdom Metazoa; phylum Arthropoda; class Arachnida; order Araneae; family Salticidae; genus Maratus; species Maratus michaelseni. The sequence continues at coordinate 116,052,505 of OZ007593.1, read as the reverse complement.
TTAGTGTTAATTATTAATTTTAGTTCTTTAGTATGATATAGATATCTTATTATTCTTTTTACGGCTTGCCAGTCTTTTTCGCGAGGATTCTCATTTCGTCTACTTAAAATGTTTACTGCTGCTGAAATGTCAGGTCTCGTTATGGTTGTTATATAAAGCAATGAACCAAGTGCCTGGCGATATTTAATATTATTTGGCATTAAATTATCATCATCATTTAATTTGTTATATCCTGGTTCCATTGGAGTTTTGCACGGTTTGGAGTTTTCAAGATTGAACTTTTTCGCTAAATTTTCAATCTTAATTTTTTGATCAAGAGAATAACCGTTAGGTAATTTCTGAATTTGAGTACCTAAATAGTTACTAATATTGCCTAGATCCTTTAATTCGTATTCTTGTTTTAGAGAATTTACGATTTCTTCTATTATTTCATCTTTGCTGGCGATGAGTATATCATCAACATATATTATTATGTACGATGTATGATCTTTTTCTTTTCTAGTGAAAAGACATGTGTCTGCTGTACTTTGGATAAAGTTCAAGTTGTCTAGTGTTTCAGCGATTTTAATATGCCAAGTTCTGGCGGCCTGTTTGAGGCCATAGATCGCCTTTTTGAGCTTGCAAACTTTTTCAGGAAATTGTTCGTTTACATAGCCTTCAGGTTGATTTATATATATTTCTTCATTTAAGTTCCCATGAAGAAAAGCGGTGTCAATATCTACATGTCGCACATTCAAATTATTATAAGCTGCTGCTAAAAGAAGTGTTTTGATGGTACAATGTTGTGCTACTGGTGAAAATGTTTCTTGATAATCTTCCCCATAATTTTGACTGAAACCTTTGGCAACAAAACGTGCTTTATATTTTTGTGTATTTCCTGAACTATCAATTTTTCGTTTGAAAATCCATCTACTTCCTATGATTCTTTTATTAAGAGGAGGATCGACTAGATCCCATGTATTATTTTTCATTAACGATTGTATTTCGTTTTCAGTGGCTTTAAGCCAGTTTTTCTTTTCTAGTGGATTGTTTATTTTGATAAGCTGTTTCCAGTTTTCAGGTTCTGTTGTATCGCAATCATTTGCTAAAGCAATAAAATTGTCGGAAGTATATCTTTGAGGTGGTACTCCTCTGTTTTGTCTTTCAGATCTACGAGGTTGATGTGTTTCTGATTGTTTGGGCGCGTCAGGTGTACAGGGTGTGTCACCTATTTCTATTTCAATGTATTTTTTATCTTCAATTAATTGTTCGTGATCATTAATTTTCTCGTTTAAATTGTTCAGTTTTTCTTCCAGAAATTTTACAGATCTGGAAATTATTATTTCACCATTTTTAGTGAAAACGCGGTATCCCTTTGTATTATTATCATAGCCCATGAAGATACCCTCTTCTGCTGTGTCATCTAGTTTAGATCTTTTGTGTTTGTTTATGTATGTGTATACTTTACAGCCAAATACACGTAAATAATAGAGATTTGGTTTTCTTTTGAACCAAATTTCATATGGCGTTTTATTTGTCAATTTAGTGGGGAGCCTATTTTGGAGGTGATTAGCAGTATTTATCGCTTCACCCCAGAACCTATGAGGTAAATTTGCTTCGGATAATAGGCTTCGTGTCATTTCAATTAAACTTCTGTTTTTTCTCTCAGCAATGCCATTCTGGCTGGGACAAAATGGAACTGTGTATTCATGTTTTATACCATGTTCCCTTAGAAAGGCTTCTGTATTATTTCCTATATATTCCCCACCGTTATCCGATCTAATCGCCGTCGGATATTTTCCTTGTCTGGTTTTGACCATTTGTACATAGTCTTTTATTTTTTCATAAACTTCATCTTTACTTTTTAATAAGTAAATAACTGTGAATCTAGAACTGTCATCTATGAATGTAAGGAAGTAATTTTTTCCTCCTATTGTGGGTGTTTTAAAGGGCCCACATAAATCAGTATGTACTAAATCTAATACTTTTGTTGTTTTATTTTCGATAGATTTAGAGTACGGTGCATTTGTTGACTTTGTTTTTATACAGGTTTCACAGTTTGTTTTATGATTACAGTTATTTATTTTTATCCCACTGGCCAAGTCATTTTTGACTAATTCTTTTATACTTTCATTATTTCTGTGGCCAAGGCGTTTATGCCAAATTTCGAGGCAATCTTTATTTCTGCAATCATTTGCAATGTTTATTTTATTTTGAGAACTTTCTTCTAGTGTTTCAACTTGATATAAGTTATGTTTCTTTAATGCTTCTAAGTATATTTTTCCATTGCACGATAGTATGCATTTTTCATTTTCGAAAAATACTTTGTAGCCATGTTCTGTGGCTTTACTTACGGAAATTAAATTTGATTCCAATTGTGGAACAAATAACACATTTTTAAGTGTAATTCTATTTATACATCCATCAGATGTTTTTGTCATTATTTGTGTTTCGCCGGTTCCGTAAGAATTTAATGTATTCCCATTAGCAATTGTTACTGTAGTTTTTTCAGTATCGTTGAATTTTGTAAATATATCCCTATCGTTCGCTATATGCGAAGACGCTCCTGAGTCAATTAACCAGGTTTTATTAGCGGGATTGACAATTATGAATGCTGCATCTTTATGTTCACTTTTATTTATTTGTACCTGTTCATCTGTTTTTGATTCATTCATTTTATTTTTACTATCACCTTTTGTATTTTCAAAACACAACGATGTGTACTTTTTGTATTTGTATTGTGTTTTAGGTGTAGTGGTCTGTGTGTTTCTGTTCTTGAGATGCCAGCATTGTTTGTAAGTGTGATTTGATTGTTTACAGTAGGTACAATATTTGTTTTGCCCTTTATAATCTTGAGTGTATTTCTTTTGTGTTTTAAACACCTTTTGTGAGTTTTCAACTTGCTCACTATTTTCTACCCGTTTATTAAATTCATCAGTAAGTTTGCTCTTGATGAATTCGGGAGTTAATTCAATTTCATTTCGGGCTTCGAGAGCTGTTATTAGAGTATTATAACTCGCATGTAACGAGCACAATAGAAGTGCAGATAAATGCGAGTCGGTTATGTTCTCTCCTATTGCGGAGAGCTTATCTTTTATTTCCAGTATATTAGTAATGTGTTTGTGCATGTTCCCATTTTCGGGAAGTTTTGCACTATACAATTTTCGTAACAAATACAATTTACTGGACAAATTGCTCTCTCGTGAATATTTTTTAAACTATCCCATGTCTGTTTTGCTGTTTCTAAATGTTTTACATGAACTATTTGCGTATCGTCTATACTCAGGTTTATTAAAGCGCGAGCTTTTGCATCCTTTTTTCTCCAATCTTCGTTAATTGGTGTAGGGGGTTCCTGAGTTACGAGTTCGTACAAATCTTCCTTAATTAACAACATATTAATTTTAAACTTCCATATAGAATAATTATTATTGTTTAATTTATCTACTAATTGCATTTCCTTTATTGTCGCCATCTCGGAGAACTTGTTTATACAGTTTTTAAAGTTTTATTAGTTTAAATAGTTTATTAAATTCAATTATGTTTTCTTGAATTTTCAATCTAGCATAAGAGCTGAGTATTATTTTTATTAATTAGAGTCAATTATTAATCCTTAAGAATAAATTCTGAGTTCATATATTCATCAGGCTCATGATCACTCTTGAAGGGGCGAGGCCAACGAGGTAAGCGCGTAACATCAGAATATTAAATTCTTCAAATTAAAATTAACTCTGGTCTTCAACATGCAGAAAGAAAAGGAATTGCTTACCTTTTCTAAGGTCTATCCAATTTATGAAATATCCACTGGTTTATATATTTCAACTATTTGAGAATTTATTATAAACACTTCTTGAATAATCGTGTAGATGTACCACTGCTGAAATAAGACTTGTAAAAAAAAATTATATTAATGCACAATTCACATTGAATAAATAAGTTCACGTTTGGATTGATTTTAAAAATTATATTTTACATTACTTAAAATTTTAAAAGGTTTACATTTAGAATTATATTAATTATAGCATCAGGAAACATTTTTTCCTGTGACTTTACAGAATGAAGGATAGTAATACACTGACTCATTTTCACAAAGTTTGGAAAGTTACGAGTAAAGTTGCATCATTTCTTTGAAACAAATTGACGTTGAATAATTGTCCTTTTAAATGTTTTAGTTCTGTAATAAGTTTATAATGGCATAATCACAAATAACAAATTATAAACATATTTCACATTATTAGAAGAGAACGATTATAACGAGGTAATAAATCTCTATTGCTTGATAAACTTGAAACTTAAGAGTCATAAATTAGGTCACTTGTTTTAAGAGATGAGAGAAAAATTATCGTTGGGTTTTTATCTGCGTGCTTCATCATTTTCTTTATTTATTTATTTTACTTTGAGTGGAAAATATTAAGTGATTGAAATGAATGGATTAGTTTTCTACAGGATGTTCAAATGATTGAATGTCACCCGAATTCAAAAACAAATTGATTTGAAAGTAATTACCTTATATACTCGCGTATAAGTTATCCCTCAAATCCGAGAGGAAAATGATCTTTGCTTTATTTAAACGAAGAGTTATCAATTTTTTGATTAAATAAGACGAAGAAATTCATTAGGAAATATTGGTATTCATCTGTTTTTACACTCGAATTTCCTATGTCCGAGTACATACGGTAAATATTTTTCGTCATGTACATTATAAAAGCAAAATTTTATTCAAAAATCTTGGTGTAAATTTGGCATTCGGAGATTAAAACCAAGTTGAAATCATACTTCCCACTGCTATAGAAAGTATTAATGGACCAGTGTCATTCTGTTAAAAGGACTAATCAAAAACTTTAAAAGCATTTTTCTTAAGTTTTTTTAATCGGTGTACCTTTTGACATTTAAACCGTTCAAGCTATTGACGTTACGTTTTTTGAAAATTAAAATAGATTTTTTTTAATTGGAGACCAAACTTTCAAAAAATATTTTTTTTTTTTATTTCGATTTTTTTAAACAGTTTGGAAAATGAAAAATGCGCGCCAAAAATCGATCCGAAACTTAAAACAGGAAAATTTTGGGAAATTTTTCATTTTTCTTATCATTACATATTAGGTTTAGCATCCATTTAATTTGATATATTTTAAGGTCCAGTTTTATATTTTTGTTTCAGATGATTATTAACAGCGCAATCACCTACACTGATTTACTGTGCACGCCATATGCAATGAAATTCGGAGAAGTTGAGATCGATAAAAATATCAACATTTTTATAGGATAGTTTTCACACACTTAGACGAAAGTACAATAAATTCAATACAAAAAAGGTTTTTTTTTTCCTATGCGCATTTTTAAACAAAAAAAATCTCGAATATGTACAAAAATTAAGCCGTATTGGGAGAACCTCCGCTTAAGTGTACATATTTTGATGATTTATTAAAATCAAAGTGTCAAACTGGATCAGAACAGAAAACTGAAATCCAGAATAAAACTTCTTCTGGTTCATCGAAAACCGCTATTTTAAAAAGACACGAAAATCGAACGAAAAATTTTATCGTAACTGAATCCGAACCAGCGGGGGAATTTACTAATGTTAAATATGCCGAATATTTACGATATTTTCTGCATATAATTTTTAACTGCAAATATTTTGCAGTTGTTGCTATATAAACTATATATTAAAATGTATATTTTACTTGTAGAGACCATCCGGGTTCTCTTTACGGATTACACTTCCATTGCTGTTATCTACAAATGTGTACACCACATCCATAGAGAGAAAGAAGTTTGCCATTCTGCAGGCCTCATGGGCGCTGTATGGACCAGAATGCCGCATGTTGATTCGCATGTCTATGAAAATGCTCTACGTTACTTGGAAATGGCATGCGTTCATAAGTCTGTTCTTATTACAAGAAATACCGTTGGTGAGTTATTTTTCATAAATATTTTTATGTAGCGTAATTATTGTAGAGTTTACTACTAGCAAGCTATCAACTTTTCACGTGTCACATACAAGCATTACAGTCGAACTCCTTTATATGGAGGACAAAGTTACCACAGTATTTGATCTTTATAACAGAGTTTTCGCAATAATCAAATTTAGGTCTCCCATTACATTGTTCTCACGTGTCTTTGACATTGAATTCCACTATTTCCGATCTAATAATTATATTCGCATTATTTAACGGCAGAAATTCTGCAATAGAATAAGGCGAAGATTACTATTTGAAAAGAGTATTAATCAATTTCAAGGATCCATGGGGATCTTCCATTATGTAAGGTTAGAGTAAGAATATAAGTAAAAGTGTAATTGAACTAAGGAAGAGGTCAGAGCAGATATCATGAAAAAGGCTCCATTTGTGTCTACCAACCTATTTACTAGAGCAGTAGTCGTCATCAACTGCAAACCCGTAGACGCACGTACGCTTACCTGATCATTTTCTTGCGTCATAAATTTCTACATACAAGGTGCAAAGTAATATCCGGATACACTCAAATAACTTTTGAATGAATTAAGCTAGAGTTGTGGAACAAATGTCTACCTATAATAAAATTACTATAAGCTATCATATGAAAGTGACTGCAGTAGTGGCGTTTTTTGGAAATTATCGTCGCTATCTCGTAGATATGGAAAAAAAAACATCAAATACAGAAGTGTAAAGCAGCCCCTTTTAGTAAGAAATGATGTCTTGGACATAAAAATAACTTACGTATTAATAGCTTGTAGAAGTGTAGCATTATGAGACAGGTGTACATTTACAAATAGGAAAAACACAGGTAAGCAAGATAAAATTTATTTTGATAATAGTACCAAATTAAGTATTCTCAATGTGTCCACCAATGGCAGCAATAGAGTGCAGCCATATACATTACTGCTGATGGTGAACAGAACATACTTAAGTTGACTTTCTCATTAGCCCTCTGACTGTCCAACAAAAAGGTAAAATTGTAATGTTGTTTTTCCTGTATTTTATTTTAAATGCTGTACCTTGATTGCGTGTTTTATTTTTATTGGCAGCCATCCGTTTGTCCTATAATTACCGCCCCGGGATTGCACTTAAACTCAAAAGCAAAAGATGCGTTCCTGGGGCGGTCATCCCTTGTCATCCGTTGTCCTATAATTACACACTTCTTCATGCGATTAGCGATGTATTTAAGTCATAACTGGATATCGAAAATGTTCATTCCATAGCTTCTAAAAAGCTATTTTTACATCTAAGACATCGTTTCATACTAAACAAGGACGCTGCATACATTTATAACTTACTTCTTTTCGCGATATCTCATAGTTGTCAAGATGGTGAAATTTAGTCACTAGGGACGCTGCAGTTACTCTCATATGATAGTACATAGTCGTTTTACTATAAGTAGACACTTGTTCCACAACTATAGATTTATCCATTCAAAAGTTACTTAGGTGAATTCGAACTTTACGTTGTACCCTGTATAAATATTATGTAAGTTACAATCTTCGAAATTCATGTGGAATTGCAGAAGCCTTTTCTTTAAAAGGGTACGGGAGCAAGAAACATTTTTGAGCCTTACATTTTTTCAAAAGTAAATTAGTGGTTTTAAAGTCTCGTCATGGGCCACCATATGAAACGCAGAAGCTAGATGCAAAATCTGGTGGAAACCCATTTTGCAAACGGTAAAAAATATTTTTTTTTTTTTTACAGCAGGTTGGAAAAAAAAGTCTTTGTTAGAAAGCTTCTATAAGCTCGGAGCTCTTATGCATTCATCCCCCGCAGCCCTCTTATACCTGGCATTTTGTAAAATGCTGGCCCATACCCGGAAACAAAAGTTACTCTCTTTTTATGCACAACCTTACAATTGTATATCAGTGTAAAATATGTTTTGCTTACTTTTATTACGTAAAGTAAAGGTATTATAGTTTATTTAGCTCATATCATCGTGATGCTGAATATTTTGAATATTAATGATTTTCATTGTTCAAAACAATGCACTGAAAATTAATCTTTTTTGACGAACATTTTTTAGGTTTTATGATGGACTGTGTTTCAGGAAAGATGTGTCAGTAGATTTTGATCGTAAGCATTTACGAAATTTTCAAAAAATACACCAAAGAACACAGGCGCTGACTTAACGAGGGCAATCAGACAAATTACTATCACTAATTTTAAAATGTTACTTTTGTCTTAATTAATCACATTAGTTAAATAAGAAAAAAACTTTCAAAATTAATTGTGGAAGGATGCCTGATTGAGTCATTTGCTCCCCGTGAAGTCGGAACCTATACCAAAAAATCAGCAATTTCATATTTCCTTATATATCTGTCGGAAAAAATTTTGATACTCAACCGAGTTAATAAATGAGAGAAGCTATTTGTAATCTTGCTTTTAGAACATGATTAATTTTAATTGCTACTTTTTGCTACTTTAACAAAAATCTGCTGTTTTGTTTGTTTTTTTAATCAATAAATGCACGAAATAAACTGAATGTTGCACTGAAATACATAAAATTTTATTATATGGTACTTGTTAATCTTATTTTACATAAAATACATCCAGTATCATACAGACAGAGTACTACTACAGTAACACAATTCTTCATCCTGATTGTTAACTTGTTTTCGTAGAAGATTAAAAAAATCAGAAAGTGATCAAAGTATTGGCAATGATTTCGGGTAAGTCCTGGAAAATAAAAAGAGAATACCACTGATAAAATCTTTTATTAGTAACTAGATGACGCGCTCGGCGTTGCCGGGACTCCTGATAATAGCCTTAAATATACCTAAAATAAGTGTTGAATGATTTTATATTTTTAAACGAAAATATTCTAAGTAAAAAGGGCTTGCAAAAAGCGTTTTTCTGTTGTTTTTTTATGTTTGTTTTTGTTTTCGTTTTCGTTTTTTTAAATCGACTACCATCAACTATCATCGAATATATTTAAAGTTTTAAAAATATATATATTTCTTATAGTCCAAACACTTTGAAATTTTTATGAGTTATAAATATAATGTTTCCAAAGCCTGTTTATAATTTCCGTGCTAAAATATTGATATTTAGTTGTAAAAAGCAATGTTTTTCGTCTCACTTTTTCTTTTCACATCGAAATTCTATGGGGAAAACAAAATTCGCCAAAAATGCCTTTCAGAAAGAATTTTTTTTCAACGGTTAATATTTGTATATTTTTAAACGAATTGCACTGTTGGAAAGAGAAAAGAACGTACATGTGGTTCGGTATTTTTCTTTTCTTCCTATTTTTATTTCCTATGCTGATGCGTAATTTTAAAGTATGCGAAAAAAAACGGAATGGGAGGTCGTCGGGTACATTAAATGTTTAAAAAATAATAATCGTTATTGCCCAAACCCTTTGAATTTTTTATTAGTTAAAAATATGATGCTTCTATAGCCTGTGTAAAAAAATCGTGAAAAAATATTGAAATTTAGTAGTAACGGCGTTTGTAAGTAGTGTTGCCAGTCGGCTACTTGTTTTTAAATTCAGATTTCTTGATTGTTACCATTTTTTTAAAATAGTATTATTCGCCTAATTCAATGACAGATTATATGAGACGAAAAGAAAGCAAATTATAACATTTCAAAATAGTGGTGACAATCAAGCAATCTGATTTTTTTTAAAGCCCACTGGCAACACTGCTTGTAAAGAAGACTTTTTTAACACATCGCACAGTGGGGCGTTTTGATGATCTAGGTGGGCAAAATTCATTTTTCCTATTATCTCGGAATTTAACAAGACTGCGTATACTGGTAGCTGAATGTCTCTTTTGTCGAGATCCGTACGAGTTTTGTCGAAAAAACCCGATGTGTCGATTAACTACGACCGTAAAGAAGGCAGTTGATTTGAGAGACTTTCAACAGTTGCATTATTTTTCTGTAAGTTAGAAAGCAAGTTGTGACTTTTCTGTTTTATTTGAAAGCAGGAGTTTACTGGACATATGTCACATGTTTGTCACACGATTTAACCTATTGTTGTTTGAAAATAAGCGCCATCTTGTTTTCAAACTTCAACTTGACTTTTAATACAGTATTAAGCATTATTAAGCAATAAGCATTTTTTTAAATCAAAGTGCCATTCCTAAAGTATTGAAAACTTAAGACAGCTCCTGCGAAAGTTTGCGAATCATTAAGTTATATTAACTTGAAGTGTGCGTCTGAGTGTTTAATTCAAATCTTGCAAGTCAATTTTCACCACTTTTAATTATCCGATTGAGCTGAAACTTTGAATACATGTGTAGTTTCAATGACAATACAATATTATAATTTAAAAAATAATAATAATATAAGTAATAATATAATAATAATAATAATAATAATAATAATATAAATAATTAAATAAGTCAAATATTTATCACTGTTTGATTATTTTATTACTGATACATTCGAAAACCCAGCAAAACCTAATTAAACTTCAACGCAATAATTTTGTCCACCTAGATCCTCAAAACGCCCCACTGTGCATCGGGTCATTTAATGGTTTAAAAAATAGTTCATATTGTCCAAATTCTTTGAAATTGTATCAGTTATAAATACAGAAATCTCTCACTTATACGTCGCCTTTTTTATCCGTCTCTCTCGGTTATACATCAATTTTCGGTAGTCCCGTATAAAAATATACCGATGCAATTATTATTATTATTATTATTATTATTATTATAACGCGCGACATAAAATGTATCTCTCACTTATCCGTCGGAAAAATTTAAAGTTTCCCTTCACATTTCTTCCCAATCTACACATGTCCTTTCAAAGAAATTTCACATCAGCTTGTAAAGGGAAAGTCAGGGTTGTCTTTTGCATTTGCTTTCTGGATAGTATTGGAAGCTTCATTCCTGGGCACACCTCTTCACGCCTGCTACTTCTAGGAGGTGTTAGGCTAGGTGGATCTTTTGAGATATTACATGCATAACGAATTTTATACTTAAAGTAGTTTTTATACTTACATGGAAAGACAGAGAAGAGTGAAAACAGTACACAGAGATGGTTAACAAAATTGCATCGCATAGCTTAATTACTTTTTAGCGGAAAGCAGTAGCCAAACTGCGAAAAACATCTGTGAACTGTTGTAAATTATTCGGCACAAAACCATATATCTAACTCTGCATACACAATCACAATGTATCATAAATTTTGTATGAATTAATGAAACAACCTTAACATAGATAATGAAAAAAAACCTAACTTATACATGCAACACACACATATTATCCATGTACACACACACAAAAACTTACGCATGCAAATCCTTAGAAATGAAGCAACGGAAATCAGTTATATAAGCCTGCGCAGGTGCATGGCTTCATGCGATCTCTATATAGAGATCGCAGGCAGCCATGGCAGGTGAAAGCTCTTTTTCTGTTCACATTTCAGTTCTCGCTCACAACGTTCAAGTGTTTTTTTTTTCAGTATTGAAAATAAGTATTAACCAAAAAAAAATTACTGATTCTTTTTAAAATAGAGATTATTAAAAAGTCGGAACAGAAGCCCAATGCAACGAAGACATCTTTAGCAGAATAATTTAAAAATTCCTGTTAGAATTTTCAAAGGCACTTTGAAACACAAAGATGCAATTAAAGAAGTCAACAAAGAGTGTGGAATTCGTTCCAAAAAACGGATAAAAATACAAAGTTGAAAATTTGATCAATTGGAAAATGCTTTAGTGCAGTGACTCGTATTCACCATCTACCTCAACTCAGAAAACCTGGGTCGAACGCTCAAATGCTATTCATCATTAATCTGATTGGACCTCGGCCGCCATAAGATAAGGTCCAATCAGGTTAATTGTCAATTTCATTTGAGCATTCGATCAAGGTTTTCTAGGTTGAGGTAGATGGTGAATACGTGCATAGGAGAAGCTTGTGCCTCCAATATACCTAGAGTTGCAAAGAACGGGTTTATTCCCAGGTTTATTTCCAATAGACCCGGTTTATTCCCAGGTTTATTCCCAAAATAACTGGTTTATTCCCAAAGAGCCCAGTTTATTTCCAAAAAAACCGGTTTATTCCCAGGTTTAAACCGGGTTTATTCTAGCCTTTGCAACTCTAAATATACCTGTCACCTGTCAGTTATTAAGAGAAAAATGAATTGCCTTAACACAGACTTGTGCAATAGAAATTTTTTCTATGCACGAAGGATGGATCGAAAAACTTAAAAATAGGCATGAATTAGCTATGCCCATCATAAGTGTTGACAGTGCAATCACTGAAGAAGGTAATGTTGAACAGTGGTTAAGTGATTTGCCAACTTTATCAAAAGATTATAAATTGTGTGACTCATTTAATTGCGATGTAACTGGACTTTTTTTTTTCAAAAGGATGCCAGAAGCGTGGTACGGAGATAAAAAAAAATAAAGAGAGACTTAAAGTTCTACTTTGTTGTGATGCAGGTGGTTCTGAAAAATTATCCTCTTTATTTGTTGGAAAATCGAGAAATCCTCATTGCTTAAAAAACTTGAAAAAACTGCTATGTGAATACGATAACAGAAGTACAGCGCGGACGTTTGCTAACATCTTTTGAAATTTCTTCAGAGGTTTGATGCAAAGATGGAAAAAAACGGCAAGTTATTTTGTTCGTGGACACATACTGCTCTGAAGAGTGAGCAGTACCCTGCGCACCCTTCGGACCTCCCAAATTTCAGCTCTACAAAAGTTATTTTCTGTCCTGGAAACTGCGCAGGTAAACTGGATTTAGGAATTATTCGTTGTGTGAAAGTTAATTAAAGACAATTTTTGATTCGGAGAATTCTTGCTTCTCTTGAATTAAAAAGCACAGTAATCTAAAAAAATGTCCATATTTGATACAATAAGCATTCTCCGTTAATTATGGGAAAGTGTGCATGAAATCTACATTTAAAATTATCAAAATAAAAAACATGTTTAATTTTGAAAGAATTTGAAAATGCTGCATCTTTTGCCAAAGATCAACCAGCATAACATCAAGAATGGAATGCCGTTTCTGGGAAAGAATAATTTTAACGATTTTGTAGATATTGATGAAAATGTAATAACAGCAGAAATAAAGGACATACAACAAGCAGTCGCAAAAATTCAAGATGATGCCAAAGAAGGTTAATCAGATAACAAAGAAAACGTAGAAACACATCCACCAACTTTTGCAAAGACAATAGATGCTATTGAAACCCTCCGTCACAAACACCCAACGAACTGATTCATCTGGTAGAACATATTCATGTTTCAACAAACTCTAATAAGCTATTTTTAGGGACAGACATCAAGCTAACAAAAAAAAATCAATTTTAGACTATTTAAAAAATAATAATAAAGTGTGTAATTAAATTTTTGAGATGTATGTATTTCAGATTTCAATTAGATAGTAAATATTTTACAATCAAATATTTCACAATTAGTTAGTAAATATATTACAAATCACTTCCATATTTATGCTTTAATGTTTAAAAATTAGTGAGAAATGCGTCATAAAGTTTCCCGTTGTTGAGGGGAAACACATATAATTTTGAGAAAAAAAGAAAAAGTTACGTTCTTAAATAAAAAAAGAGGGGGGGGGGGGGGGTCAACACCAACTAAGTACGTGGACCAAGTACACCAGCTCGAAAACAACGCATCAACAAGATGTGTTTAAAAGCGTACTAAGAAATCAGACCACCCTGCACAGTATACGCATTTCATAATATATATACAGTCAAATTCATTTATTAAAATATTTGTAGAAACACATCCACCGACTTTTTCAAAGACAATAGATGTTCTTGAAACCCTCCATCACAAACACCCAACGAACTGATGCATCTGGTAGGTAGAACATGTTCATGTTTCAACGAACTCTAATAAGCTATTTTTAGAGGCACACATCAAGCTCACAAAAATACTTCAATTTTAGACTATTTTTTAAAAAAAAATAAGGTGTGTAATTAAATTTTTGAGATGTATGTATTTTAGATTTCAATTAGTTAGTAAATCTTTTACAATCTAAATAAATCGTACTTTTTTATTATCCGGCATGTTATTTAACCATTTAAAGATTAATTTTGTCAATTTCATTTTTATTTGAATTTCGTTTATGCGTTTCTCTCGTTTATGCGTCGTTTTTGTTTAGTCCCTTGCACCGAAGTATAAGTGAGAGATTACTGTATAACCGTTTTGAAGCGTGAGTAAAAATATAGATATTTAGTTGTAAAAACATGAGACGAAGACGCCCGCGTGATCGCATTCTGACAGATTTTTTTTTAAATATTTACAGTCATCTGAATGTTTCGAGATTTCTAGAGATGATATAAATTGAGTGTACTACGAACGTGTAACAAGATTGCGTTAAAATACCAACATTTAGTTACTTTCAGCGTAGAAAAAAAAGAATGTCTCCGGGAGGCGCGAAGTGACATCCAGTCGCGATTTTTTTAAAGAGTTAAGACTCATATTTTTAAAAAACTAATTGCTCCGTCTTAGAGAAGAAGGTGCCGCTTTAAGTAGGTATTTTTCGTTTATCCGTATCTCTGAAGTTGAGCCCTATGCAAGCTTTCATAAAGAGGAGAGGAAAAAAACACGAAATCAAGCTTTTATGGATATATTTTTTGAAAGCTTGCATAGGGCTCAATTTCAGAGATACGGATAAACGAAAAATACCTACTTAAAGCGGCACCTTCTTCTCTAATACGGAGCAATTAGTTTTTTAAAAATACGAATATTAACTCTTTAAAAAAAATCGCGACTGGATGTCACTTCGCGCCTCCCGGAGACACTCTTTTTTTTCTACGCTGAAAGTAACTAAATGTTGGTATTTTAACGCAATCTTGTTACACGTTCGTAGTACACTCAATTTATATCATCTCTAGAAATCTCGAAACATTCGGATGACTGTAAATATTTAAAAAAAAAAATCTGTATTTTTTTAAATATTTCGCAACAGTATTACAGCAACAGCAAAATACTGCAACAGTATTTTTTCAAACAGATTGCGGAATTTTAAACGTAAAAGTGCAAATTTTAATTTGCTGCGATCAGTTTTTCGATATTTCAAACGATTCAGCCGATGTGCCTTTAGAAATACTGGCGAAAAAAAAAGCCATAATTCGATTCTTGGTTCTTATCAGAACCTGCCTTGGATTATCTCCCTCCAAATTTTCAGACCTCTACTTAAATTTTTTCTAGCCATCGCCGACACACACAGAGACAGAGCGAAAATTTCTTTTTTTAATATCGATTCAGAACTCTTTTGCTTTTTTATGATAAAACTATGCATTGTGCAACAGAGGCGGATGCAGTCCTCCATTTAGAGTGTGTGTGTGTGGGGGGGGGGGGTCATGTCTTTTTTTTTTTGCAGGGGCAGGGGGGTCAAATGTCTCCATCAGCAACTGTTATATCTTACATCCAAATTGACTATTTTCTGACATACTCGAATTCATTTTTTTTTCAAAAATCATGAAATTCGAAGGTAAATTTGTAAATGTATAAAATTTAATATAATAAAAATAGTATAAAATAATAATTTACATGATTTATCCAGATACCAAGAAATCAGGGTTTTCCAATTTCTTATAAAAGCAAAGAATATTGCAGACAGTTTTCACAAAGTTCGCATTTTAAGCCGATTTCCGGGGCACGGTAATCAAGGAAATATCGTCTTGAGGGAGCAATCAAATACAATTCAAAATATACCACATTTATTGATTGTTTATAATTCAAAATGTAATTTAGTTATCGAAAAATTTAAAAGGCTGTTAAATAATAATGCGTGCCATTTCCATGCATTTCTATACATAAAAATAACTCCGTGAATGTATCAGATAGATTAGAATTTTTAAGCAATAGAAAAAGAAAAAATGCAAACACCTTTTAATACATATTTCTATTTAAAAAAGTTTTGTTCTATAGAATTGTTTTTCGTTTAGAGGGGGGGGGGGGTCATGACCCATGACCTCCCTCTTGGATACGCGCTTGTTGTGCAACATGCAAGAGAAAAATAGCGCTTTTTTTAGCATACTAAAGGATAAGGATCCTTTGTTGTTGTTGTTGTTGTTAAGGTTTATCTTAAATCCAAGCTGTCTACTTTCTGATATATTCTTTAATTCATTTTTTTTGTTCGCAAACGTATCAAATTGGCAGGTGCTCTTTTAAAGAAACGATATAATCGAATTGTTATTCTTTGTTTTTGTTTTTTATTTGTTTTTCAGTAAAGGCAGGGGATTTTTCCTCAAATTGCTGTAAAAGTTAGCGTTTTGAACCGAATTTCAACACTCGACAGCGCTGGGAAGGAGAAAAAGTGTCTTCCTGAAGAAAAAATTGTTTATAATTCAAAATGTAATTTATTTATCGTAAACAAAAACTGTTCGATTACAAATCACTTCCATATTTATGCTTTTATGTTTAAAAATTAGTGAGAAATGCGTCAGAAAGTTCCCCTTTGTTGAGTGGAAAAACATAATTTTGAGGAAAAAAGAAAAAGTTACGTTCTTAATTTTTTTTAAAAAGGAAAAAAAAAAGTGGGCGGTCAACACCAACTAAGTACGTGGATCAAGTACACCAGCTCGAAGACAACGCATCAACAAGATGTGTTTAAGAAAAAATTGTTTATAATTCAAAATGTAATTTATTTATCGTAAACAAAAACTGCTCGATTACAAATCACTTCCATATTTATGCTTTTATGTTTAAAAATTAGTGAGAAATGCGTCAGAAAGTTCCCCTTTGTTGAGTGGAAAAACATAATTTTGAGGAAAAAAGAAAAAGTTACGTTCTTAAATTTTAAAAAAAAGGAAAAAAAAAGTGGGCGGTCAACACCAACTAAGTACGTGGATCAAGTACACCAGCTAGAAGACAACGCATGAACAAGATGTGTTTAAGAAAAAATTGTTTATAATTCAAAATGTAATTTATTTATCGTAAACAAAAACTGCTCGATTACAAATCACTTCCATATTTATGCTTTTATGTTTAAAAATTAGTGAGAAATGCGTCAAAAAGTTCCCCTTTGTTGAGTGGAAAAACATAATTTTGAGGAAAAAAGAAAAAGTTACGTTCTTAAATTTTAAAAAAAAGGAAAAAAAAAGTGGGCGGTCAACACCAACTAAGTACGTGGATCAAGTACACCAGCTAGAAGACAACGCATGAACAAGATGTGTTTAAGAAAAAATTGTTTATAATTCAAAATGTAATTTATTTATCGTAAACAAAAACTGCTCGATTACAAATCACTTCCATATTTATGCTTTTATGTTTAAAAATTAGTGAGAAATGCGTCAAAAAGTTCCCCTTTGTTGAGTGGAAAAACATAATTTTGAGGAAAAAAGAAAAAGTTACGTTCTTAAATTTAAAAAAAAAAGGGAAAAAAAAGTGGGCGGTCAACACCAACTAAGTACGTGGATCAAGTACACCAGCTAGAAGACAACGCATGAACAAGATGTGTTTAAGAAAAAATTGTTTATAATTCAAAATGTAATTTATTTATCGTAAACAAAAACTGCTCGATTACAAATCACTTCCATATTTATGCTTTTATGTTTAAAAATTAGTGAGAAATGCGTCAAAAAGTTCCCCTTTGTTGAGTGGAAAAACATAATTTTGAGGAAAAAAGAAAAAGTTACGTTCTTAAATTTTAAAAAAAAGGAAAAAAAAGTGGGCGGTCAACACCAACTAAGTACGTGGATCAAGTACACCAGCTAGAAGACAACGCATGAACAAGATGTGTTTAAGAAAAAATTGTTTATAATTCAAAATGTAATTTA
Organism: Maratus michaelseni; assembly: GCA_963931845.1. Taxonomy (NCBI): domain Eukaryota; kingdom Metazoa; phylum Arthropoda; class Arachnida; order Araneae; family Salticidae; genus Maratus; species Maratus michaelseni. The sequence goes on along the minus strand of OZ007593.1, from coordinate 116,034,868 downwards.
TTTATCGTAAACAAAAACTGCTCGATTACAAATCACTTCCATATTTATGCTTTTATGTTTAAAAATTAGTGAGAAATGCGTCAAAAAGTTCCCCTTTGTTGAGTGGAAAAACATAATTTTGAGGAAAAAAGAAAAAGTTACGTTCTTAAATTTTAAAAAAAAGGAAAAAAAAAGTGGCGGTCAACACCAACTAAGTACGTGGATCAAGTACACCAGCTAGAAGACAACGCATGAACAAGATGTGTTTAAGAAAAAATTGTTTATAATTCAAAATGTAATTTATTTATCGTAAACAAAAACTGCTCGATTACAAATCACTTCCATATTTATGCTTTTATGTTTAAAAATTAGTGAGAAATGCGTCAAAAAGTTCCCCTTTGTTGAGTGGAAAAACATAATTTTGAGGAAAAAAGAAAAAGTTACGTTCTTAAATTTAAAAAAAAAAGGGGGAAAAAAGTGGGCGGTCAACACCAACTAAGTACGTGGACCAAGTACACCAGCTCGAAGACAGCGCATCAACAAGACGTGTTTAAAAGCGTACTATGAAATCGGACCACCCTGCACATTATAGGCATTTCATAATATATATACAGTCAAATTCCTTTATTAAAATATTTGTGGTGTGAAAAGTTATAATTTAAGTTACGGTAGTTCTAAGTGATTTTTAACTAATGTAACTAAAGTTCTTCAAAAATCCCTAACACATTTTGCAATGCTTATGCTCACCTTTTTATAATAAGAACCGCCAATTGGTGTTATTCTTCCTTGCTTCATTATTCGACTAGATGCTTTTCTTTATGCATAATTATATTCAAATTAAATAAATTTAATGACGAGTATGTTTCTTATCGATACGTTTATATTCACAGCACACTGATTGTACAAATAGGTGCCAAGCTCTCGCTAATCTTCCGTAATAGGAGGGGTTAATTTGACCCAGGTTTAATACATTTCGCACCAGATTTTTTTTTTTTTTTTTTTTTTTTAAGAAATGGAATTAATGATAATGCATGTAGAAATCTTAAAATAAATAAATAAAGATTCATCAAATAAATTTTCTAGTTTGAAACGTTGCTAAACTGGGTCAGATTAATTCATATATTACGGAATATTAGTGGGAGCTTGGCATCTCTATATTATGTGAATTTTTAGAAATAATTTTACATTCATTATAAAACTGTAGCAACATCCATAGGCGGAGTTAGAGATATCCAAAACACGTACTTTTATGTCACCTGCTTATGCGACCGGTACACGTTCAAAAGGAGTTCAATGCACAATAAATGAACATATCAAAATTAAACCCAGTTTAAAATTGATTATGAAGGTGTATCGTTGTTATATAATAAGCTCAAACATAAATTAATTATGTCGCGAAGTTCAGTTATTCATTCAGCAGTATTATAAGATAAAAAGATTTAAACACAAAAATTTAATACAATTGTTTCTAATATATCAGGAAACATTCAAAACAAAATTTATGCAATTAAGCAATAATTACATAACAAAATTTTAATAAATCGGCTTAATAATTACTGTTATTGTTTTGTTAGTTTTTTCGTGTATGGTAACATCAGCAAGTAAATTCATCTCATTAAAAATAAGTCAGGATGTATTATACTCAAAATGATGTAACAATCAGATGTTGAACTTTCAAATGATAAATTATATGGTTAAGACTTTACTCACGTGGATATAATTTCGTAGAAAATATTTGTTCTTTTAAATAATTTTAAATGTCTAGCATAATTTAAAATCACATGGAACAAATTTGTTGATTTTTGGTTTAGGGTGCTTCAACTTATATATTTTATTAGGAGATCTCATTGTCATCACCTTAAATGGCCGGAGATTTACTTTACGTCATTTTTTAATCTGTGCTCAACCTCTCGCGCGTTTTCTTCTGTACTCTGCTCATCGACATTATATACATTCATTTATACTATAAACATCAACAGAGGAAATTTAGTAAAATAGGCGGAGCATCGTCTCTAGTTATTGTAAAATGTGTTCAGATGAATTTCCATAATAAAAAAAACCTGATTTTAAAAATAAATGATAATGAGTCACACCACATTCATTCGAATACAAAAAAATAACAATGAAAATCCATTTTATGCTTGTATAAAAATAATCAAAGAAACCTAAGAATACTTGTTGCGATGAATGCTTCTCAAATGGCACAGACGAAAGGAAAAACAAGTTTACATTCTAGATCGAACTTCTACAAGCCACGCCTTCGTATGGTAGTAATCAACCAACATTTATTCGCTAAGTGAATTGCATCATATTCCATACTGTAGCCAATTTCTACCAATGTGTAATATTGTATACTTGTGTATGGTAAACAAAAAGTAATAGTATAATTTCATACTCAGAGGCATCCTTGAAAGCTATTGAACCCACTGGAGTTTTATAACGCCCAGCCGTTTTCATTATCATTAGATTCATCGTGTCTAAGACATCATGACCATCATGACATCCGCTGGTCATTAAAGTTAACCTTCTATTTATTTTTTTTATTCTACGCTCTTTATTAGAACATTTTCACCATGGTGAAATTGAAAATGATAAATTATATGGTTAAGACTTTACTCAGGTAGATACAATTTCGTAGAAAATATTTGTTAGATTACGTTTAAATAATTTTAAATGTCTCTTTAGCCTAATTTAAAATTACGTGGAAGAATTTTGTTGATTTTTGGTTTACGGTGCTTCAACTTGTATATTTTATTAGGAGATCTCATTATTATCACATACACATTAAATGACCGGAGACTTATTTTTACGTAATTTTTTAATGTGTGCTCAAACCCTCGCATTTTCTTCTGTATTCTGTCCATCGGTATTCTATGCATTTATTTATATTATAAACATCAACAGAGGAAAATTAGTAAAATAGGCGGAGCATCGTCTCTAGTTATTGTAAAATGTGTTCAGATGAATTTCCATAATAAAAAAAAACTGATTTTAAAAATAAATGATAATGAGTCACACCACATTCATTCGAATACAAAAAAATAACAATGAAAATCCATTTTATGCTTGTATAAAAATAATCAAAGAAACATAAGAATACTTGTTGCGATGAATGCTTCTCAAATAGCACAGACGAAAGGAAAAACAAGTTTACATTCTAGATCGAACTTCTACAAGCCACGCCTTCGTATGGTAGTAATCAACCAACATTTATTCGCTAAGTGAATTGCATCATATTCCATACTGTAGCCAATTTCTACCAATGTGTACTATTGTATACTTGTGTATGGTAAACAAAAAGTAATAGTATAATTTCATACTCAGAGGCATCCTTGAAAGCTATTGAACCCACTGGAGTTTTATAACGCCCAGCCGTTTTCATTATCATTAGATTCATCGTGTCTAAGACATCATGACCATCATGACATCCGCTGGTCATTAAAGTTAACCTTCTATTTATTTTTTTTATTCTACGCTCTTTATTAGAACATTTTCACCATGGTGAAATTGAAAATGATAAATTATATGGTTAAGACTTTACTCAGGTAGATACAATTTCGTAGAAAATATTTGTTAGATTACGTTTAAATAATTTTAAATGTCTCTTTAGCCTAATTTAAAATTACGTGGAAGAATTTTGTTGATTTTTGGTTTATGGTGCTTCAACTTGTATATTTTATTAGGAGATCTTATTATTATCACATACACATTAAATGACCGGAGACTTATTTTTACGTAATTTTTTAATGTGTGCTCAAACCCTCGCATTTTCTTCTGTATTCTGTCCATCGGTATTCTATGCATTTATTTATATTATAAACATCAACAGAGGAAAATTAGTAAAATAGGTGGAGCATCGTCTCTAGTTATTGTAAAATGTGTTCAGATGAATTTTCATAATAAAAAAACCTGATTTTAAAAATAAATTATAATGAGTCACACCATTTTTTTTTTCGAATACAAAAAAATAACAATGAAAATCCATTTTATGCTTGTGTAAAAATAATCAAAGGAACAAAAGAATACTTGTTGCAATGAATGCTAATCAAATTGCACAGACGAAAGAAAGAATAAATTTACATTCTCTTTCTTGATAGAGCTTCTAGAAGCCACGCTTTCGTATGGTACAAAGCGTATGAGTGAAAGGTTTATATTTAAATGGAATGAATTCAATATGAAAATGTTATAGGGACAAAATTTGGCGATTTATCAACTGCGCCAGGATAACATAAAAGTACCAATATATCAAACGGTATGTAGTATGTGAAATGAAACAATTATAATCACCCATCGTACAAGAAAAAAAAACTAATATTCTGCATTCAGAGGGAAAAATCCATCTCCTGTGCCGTAAGATTTGGCGAGTTCTTTTTTGGTGATAAGTTTTTCGATGTGATTGTTGGGATCTGCACGATTTGGCTTACTTTTTCTAAATCTTATTTTTTTTGCAGATGTAGTATTATGTAAATATATTTTTTTGCAGATATTTTTCTATTTTGTATATTTGGCATTCTATTTTGTATATTTTCTATTTAGCATTTGGAAAAGAGATTTTTACCTTTTTATCTGTGCCTTCGAAAATATTAAAAAATAAAAAAAGATTTACCTATATCAAGCGTATAATGTTATGTTTTGCATTTTTATACGGACCACTTCTCCATTTTTCGATTTTAAATGCTATTTATTATTTACTAGCCGTTTATTAATTGTGTTTACAATTTACCCCCCTGACAATAACAATTATTTATCACAAAAATGCCTCTTAGGTTTGTTAAATAAGTTTGTTTATGCATTTTCATTACTTATTAAAATATCGAATGTGGCGATAAAATTTTATTTTAGCATCGTGCTTAAATTTTTAAGATGGTGCAAAAACATGTTATAATAAACGTATGTTTGTAAATATTTGAAAAACATGTTTTACCGCTTTCTTGAAAAATTTTGTAAGATGCTAAAACTACGTTTTGGCACCATTTTAAATCCCAGGTAGCACAGAAATATCGGCCAATATCAACGGCAATATTGGCCAATATTTTGAAAGTCGCTGAATGTCGTACGTCAAATTTACAACATCTGCCGATATTCACAGACATAACTTAAAATTAGTTTTAAAAAGAAAGCATTCAAAAGAGCTTTTTGCATTACTTATGACATAATAATACAGAAATAGTATTCTAAACAATAAAATTTAATAATTTTACCATTTTTAAAAAACTTGACTTTTTAATGCCTTATTTTTAATATTTGGTTACATTGGCCAATGTTGTAAAAAGGATATTACTATTACAACATTCAGGGATATCTATTGACATTCGAAAAAAACAATATCATTTTTCGAATATTTTAAGATATCTGTCGACATTCAGCCTATCTGACGAAGTTTGTAATCTTGACCGAAGTGAACGGAAAGTTCTAAAGGACCGCCCATTTGTGTAGTGTAGTTTTCGTCAATGTGCATTTGATGGAGGCGTTGGGCGTAAAATTTGCACAGAAAGGAAAAGCCTATATAAAAATTTTCTGTAGGAATCTATAGTTATTTTTATATATATAAAAAAAGCATGTGAAAATTTGTGTTTTATAAAAAATTAAAGATTTTTTATACTATCTTTATACTATGTATTTTATACTCATTTTAAAAATGTTTTTACAAGAAAAAAAAAATAATTTATATAGTTTTTTAGTGGATGCTTGTTTATCGTTTTAAAATGCTTTCGGATTTCCGACTTTTATAAGAATTTTATTTTTTATTATTGAAACAATACAAGTTTAGTTTCAAAAGTAGGTCACTGATTTTTTAATTAGGCTCTATTAATAATATATATTTTATACAGTTCATCTAAGTAAATATTATTATTATTATTATTACGTAATAAGCTTTTGGGCTAATTTATGTACGTGTTAACTTTCGTGTAGTGCATCAATTTTTGAAAAAATATACACATATTTCTGACTTAAAATTAATAAGAAAATATATATATTTAATTTCTCACAAAGCAAAATTCAAAATAATGGGGTTGTTAAAACTTACTTTATAGTTTTATGAAAGGGGGGGGGGGGTTACATGATTTTTAACACAGCAAGCTTTAAAATTTCTTATTTCCATTACATTCTTAAGTTTTAATTTTCTTACCTATTTTAAAACATTTTTTTTTCAAAATTTCCAACAAACTCAGTAATAAAAAGTGATATTTAAATAAATCTTTGATAAAACAGCGTAAAAAAAATATGTCGATTGTGATGGAAAAATACGAGATAATTAAATGATAGTTTTGTCATTTGTTTTGTTAACAGCTTTTTATAACATGTTTTCTCCCTGGGTTTCTATTGAACATGCTTTTATATAGTACTTGGGTTTGCTCTTGTCTTGTTACATAACGAGACTAGACTTACCTTAAACAGAGATCTCTCGTTTTATAATGAGGGTTCTCTGTTCTGTCCACCACATCTGGGGTGCGCAAAAAGGTTTTTCAGTAATGAAGAAATAAGTCATTTAATATCAAAAAATGTTGTTCAGGAATGTTAGAAAAATATATCGCTCAATATCAAATGATGATATTCAGCAATGACAGAAAACGATGTCACTTAATGTCAAAAAATGATATTCAGGGATGTTGGAAAATATTGGCCAACATTCACAGATGTCAAAAACTAATATTCACAAATATTATTTTAGGGGGGGTCATTTAACGTTGGCCAATATCAAATTTTGATATTGGCCGATATTACATTTTGTTATTGGCCAATATCTTTGTGCTACTTGGGATATTTTTCGCCAACCGACATAGGATACGAAACTTTTCCGCATTCAGATACACAGGCAAGGCTGGTTTCAAACAAGAGTAAAGCTAGCAACAATATTGTTTTAACTCTATAAGAGTTACAATAATGATATTAAATGCTCCGATTGGCTTTGGGTCCAATTACGAAAGTTTCTCCTAAAAAAACTGTAGAAGAAGTCTTTTACATTTGTTTCAAATGAAGCTCGCTCTACAAGGTATTAGTTAATAATACAAACAACACTAATGGCATGGAGGCAAAAGTTTTAATTTAAATGTATATATTTGAAACCCTACCCCCCCTACCCCCCCCCCCCCAAAAAAAAAAAAGAACGTTACAGTAATGAATTATAAATGGCGTTAAGCCACGCTTTCTGACATAAGCAATTGGCTGCAAATGCGATAACGAAACTTTCACTTAACTTAATAACATGTAGCTAATATAGCCCTCAGGGTACTTTGCAGTTATACAGACCTTGTGGTTTTTTTTAAAAGCTTGAGACAATTCAGGCTTAAGAAGTTGAGATTTACTGTCAAATGCAACAACTATGAACACAAAACTGATGAATTATTATTCAGGTTTATGTATGTATTTTTTTTTTTAAATTGCATCTGATTATACATTAGATAAATAACTTCTGTTTGCATTTAATAACTGATAAACGGCTTCTGTATATTAAATAAATTGTTTAAATATTGGGAAGAGGTGGCGAGAGGTAGAAAGACGAGTACACAAACGGGTAGAGAGACGAGTAGCGACATAGGTAGGCTGACGGGTAGCGAAACGAATAGACAGACGGCTTGAGAGAAAGGTAAAAAGAGGGTTGACAGAGGGGTAGCGAGATGGGTCACGAGACGGGTAGCGACACCGGTAGACAGGAATGTAGCGAGAAAGGTTGGTAGATAAAGAGACGAGTAGAGAGATGAGTACAGAGACGAGTTGACTGACGGGTAATGAGATTGGTAGCGAGTCGGGTACAAAAACAGACGGATAGTGAGACGGGTATACAGACGAGTAGAGAGACAATAGATGGGTACGGAGATGGGTAAGAAGATGGGTAGAGAGGTGTACAGCCAGACGGGTAGAGAGACAGATAGACAAGTTGTGAGACAGATAGACAAATGGGTAGCGAAGTGGATAGAGACACGGTTAGACAGGCAAAAGAAAAGTCTGCGGATTGGCGCAGTAAAGGCGCAGGAGGCAGAGCCTCCTAGAGAATAATCAAGAAGTATCTGTTAAGCTTAACTTTGAAATATATATAATTTTTCAATTTTGCCGATATGGAGATTTAATGTAAAAGTTATTTTACAGAAGTCATCGAAAGATTTTTTGTTTACTTTAATAGTAATTTAGACTATGATTTTGCAATCTGGTTTGTAGCAAAGCATGATATCAATGTGGTTTGAAGTGTAAGAGTTTCTATAAACAGTTATACAAATAATAGATACATAATCAAGGAAGAAAAATTTTAAATTCACACACAAAAAAAAGGTGCAACAATGAAATTAAATTTGCGTTAAGCCACGCTTGATAGAATAATCTATTGGCTGCAAATCCAATTACGTAACTTTAAAAAGCTTGGCGTTTTAAAAGATCCGGCGTTTTTTTTTTCCAAGTTTTGCGCAATACGCGCTTAAGAAAATAAGATTCTTTGCCACATGTTAAAAAAAAATATGACAACACATCTGATGAACGGTACTTCTTTTCTATTTTTTTAACAGTGTATATGAATTTATATATGGTATTTTGAAATTCTATCATTTAATTTGCTCTTTTTCTTTATATTGTAATTGTTAACCCTATGTTCTCAGCAATATCACTCAGACTAATCCCTTTGAGGGAAGTCCTAGTATAAATAGTACGAAGCACCTACAGTCATCATCTGCTCCGTCCCTCTGTCCGCCTGCCCGCATATAACAGTGAAAAAACTACCCAACCGAATGGTTTGAAATTTAATATATACTAGATGGAACCCGTCAAAACGTGACGGAAAAAAATACTATAACAATATCAGTAAAATAAGCTTTTATATTATTTAAGTAGGGCTTCGTATGAAACAGTCTTTCAAATATTTTATTTTAAAAAATTCCCCCTTCCCAGTCAAATGCTATTTCCGATGCAAACTCCAAATGAACACGCCGTAAACAAATGTGTAATGCAAATCAGTTTGACATTACCACCATATTGCCCACGACAAAAAAAAAAAAAAAAAAAAAAAAAAAAAAAAAGGTCATGGAGCTATAAAGTATCATACAAATAGTCCTATCATAAATATCATACAAATTTCCTACTTTCATCTCATATTCAGTAAATAAAAGAACATAGTATAAGCACCCCCCCCACACACCCTGTGATAATGCAATCGAATGAGCTCTTATGCGCATATGTATTGCATCTGCCCAAAGGCACCGTTGAAATTCGACGTTAAAAAAAAGTTTTAAAATGTTTAAATTAAAAGTCTTAAAATGTCCTCTTTAATCATTGTTCGTTTCAAATCCATATCTTCTAAAACGCATCCATTGTTTTAAGCTAATCAATTTTTATGTAAAAATGAAGAATTTTTGTTAAAAATAATAAATTAATATGCAGATGAGGGAGAATTTTAATGTTTTCAATTGTAATTTATTTGTATGGTTTCTTCTATCCCTTTACATAATCAGGATGATTATTCCTTTTCCATCACAGTCGGTCTCTTATACAGTTAAATATCCAATGGATCTTTAAAAAAAATAATAAATAACAGTTCCTAGCATATTCTGATTCAACATATCAATTTTATGTTAATCATAAACTAAATATAGTTTTTTTTTTCTTTTGACAGATTTTATATTAGCGCCAAAATACTCTATCTTATGGATAATCTGATCTTATGATTTATCAGGTTTTTATTATTTTTTTTTCACTTTTCATGAAGGTTAGGGATACCTATTTTCAATTTTTGCAACTTTCCAAGGGGCTATTTTACATTATTAAAACAAACGGATGGTCATTGTTGAGATAGAATTGAAAAATATTTCATGCTTGAAAATTATTTAAAAAGTCGCTAAATTAAGCGGCAGATTTCAAATAAATTTCAATCGAAAGCTAATTTTTTTTTCTAATTGAGGATGTAAGAATTGAAATTGTAAAATATAGTAAAAAAATTAAAGTAAATTTTAGTATTTAGAAGTGATGTAATCGCGATGAAAGCTAAAGCGATAGTGCCGTGCCGTTTGTTGTCACAACCGTTATACATTTTAAAATATTGCCACTGTGTTTTGGTTGGCGTCCAAAAGCAGACTACCATTTTTTGACATCGAAAGAAAAATTCACAGTGAAAGAAATAAGACTTTGCCGCTAATAAGGAACTGTTAAATCATCTTATAACAAACCTACCAAAATAACTTCTATAAAATATTAGCCTTACATTGTTTATTCTAGCTAAAAATACAATCATTATTTCAAGTTTTTTTTTTCCTGAAATTCTTTACTTTTGTGAATTTTTTTTTTTTTATTAAAAAAGGAAATCTTAATGATTTAAATCCTATAATTCCTATAACTTAATCCTATAATTTAAAAAAAGTAATTGGTAACATGTAATCAAGGTATGCAATCAAGATGAAGCAACCAATAAAGGCTCCAGTTCTAATCTTTAAAATTAAAAATTGAAATATCAGTTAATATTACGCCATGTTGACACAATCATATAAAAAATTTTCTTTTTAGTTTTACAAATGTTAAAATGCATTTCAAGCTAAGCATAACGTCATTTTCACCGGTACAAACTTTTCACACGTACATTTATGCCTAAGCACCATGCATACAAATAAAAATATATTTTGCATTTAATTGTAATAAAAAAATGGCATCAACAAAGTTATAATGCTCAATGATAAAATGAACCCAATGGACAATATTTCCGTGACGTCACAGTAAATATGAATTTTTATTTGCTTATAAAACACACGGATAAATATTTTTACCGAAATACTTAAACATTTTAACTATATTTTAACTTACAAATTAAAAAATTCGGCCTAAAAGTCACGTGCTTTTAATATTTAATATTTATTTTTTATGCTCGCAATCATTGAGTTCAGAAAATAAACTCTGTACGTCGCAATAGTGGGCGTTAATCCGATTGCCGACTTTATGACGTCATAAGCAGAAGTAAAATTTTAATTTAAGATTACGGCTAATTAATTAAATTTTCGAACAAACGAATGTACGATAACAAATCTGTGACCAAATATCTTTCATTTAAAAAAAGAATGATGTAATTTGATGTAGTAGTTTGTTCTCACGGATTGTCAAAACAAAACGCTTAGCGTTTTAAATATATAGATTATCGCTGAAAAATTTTGTTGAGTCTTTTCAAATTTTATGCAAATTGAATGAAAACATAAAAAATATATTAATAAAAGTTTTCTTCATTCTATCAAATCGTATCATACGTAATTAATACAATGATATCCCCCTGATATGTAATGATACTAAGTTGCCATGGTGATTACGTCCTATTTAAGATGAAGTCATATTATTACCGTATTACTGAATTTAAAAACCGAATTTGCATACTAAAATTGTTTAATTATAGCAATCCTCGATAGTATTTTGTATAGACGTTTCCGGAGAAATAGCTATTAAATGGAAAAGAGTCTAAATATGGATTTCAAGTCGGGTGCGTGCAGGCTGTTGTAAGTTTTGCATTTTTTTTTTTTTTTTTTTTTTTTTTCTATAAACATATTTTAAAGGCTAGTTTACACAAAAACAAAAAATTAAGTCAAAATATTATTTTAACATGTCTAAATATAATACACTATAAATTTATACATTTGCATTAATTTTCATTTACTAAAGTGCTGAAGATGGTCGGATTCGAAAAATACAAAATTATGTCTTTCGGAAATAGTTTTTTTTTTTTTAATTTATTTTTAGGGCAAAAAAAACTGCATTTCATCTGGGTAAAAATACAGGAAGCTAAAGCTAAAAGTCACACATATTTTTCACTTACTCTGATTTATTTAAACGAAAAAAGAATGATAGTTTTATTACAAAAGAAATCGTAAGTAAAATCTCATTTATATAGTTCTTGAAATGCATTATTTTCTTAATTCATTTTAATGCTTAATAATTTGCTTTGATATGAATATAATTTCATGTTATGCAGGTTACATTACAGATAAAAAATGTATCAAGATTTTGAGCAATAATGCAGCAAACAAAACAAAACAAAAAAATATGGGTACTTTTCGGTTAGCCGGGCGCCAATGATATATGTACATATATAAATATATATGTATATGCATATATATGTATATTCATACATATATGTGTGTACATATATGTATGTATACATATGCGTATGTAGATATTTTTGTAACTATATATATATATGTGACAGATAATAAGTACAATACATGTATATAAATCAATATACATGTATCATGTAATCAATCATGTATCATGTAATCAATATACATAATACAATACATGTATATAAATCACTGGCGCCCGGCTAACCGAAAAGTACCAAAATATGTAATACTGATTTATCGAATTAAAACTTTAAATTAGCTACCGACAATAATAATTGTGTAATCACTGATCAGAAAGAAAAAAAATACTGCAACATACGTGAGTAAATTTATCACTATTGTCTTTTATTTTCTTTTTTTATGTGCTTAGTTAAAAATAAGTATTAAAGTAAAAATATATTTTTAAATACACATTTTTTATAAGCATCCAATGTTTATCTTGATAATCACGCCTCATTTTATGATTGCAATTCATGATTTTTCTAAAAAATTTTCAATATAATACTATAATTTGGCGTGCCACCGAACCCGATTATGGAAAATTCGCCGCACTTTTTTTTTTTAACGTTTGTTAGAAAATACGAGCTAGTAAATTTATTAAAATAATTGTATAATCTTTGCTTTATTTCTGTTTTAAGGTATGGAAAGAGAAAATAAAAAATAAATAAAAGCATGATTTAAACTATATTTTTAGGATTTCTAAATTGATTTCTCAGCGTATAATCATAATTCAATTAATATGAAACTGTTAATTTAATAACACGCATTTTGTTTTAATACACTCTTAATTACACTCTATAGTTTTTAATTTATATTTTCTACTTTTTAGTGTATAAAATGTTTGCAACTTCACAGCCATTTAGACCTTTTTTGGCGACCGTGATTTAATGCATAATAAATTGACTGTTGTTAACCACAAAGAATGTTTGTCAATTTATCAACTGTGGCGGGCTAGCGGAAAAACGCGCCAAAATTAATGTATTAATTTATAATTAAGTTCTAAAAATATTAAAATGTTGCATTGCCATCTGAAATACACCTTTGCACATAATTTTTATAGTTCTTAATTTATCAGAAAGTGAGTAAAAAACCGATTACAATATTTGTTACTTATATACAAAAACAAAGTTGCGTTAAATAAAAAAAGTGTAAAAATAATTTAATTACTATTTCATTATTATTTGCTTACGTATAATTTTTGAATGAATGCAGTACTTTTTGTTTGTTTGGAATATAGTTTCTCAGAATGTTCGATTTTAGATTTATCAGGTTCTAAAAATTTTATGTCAGTCTTTTCCTCAATGCTCTAACTTTCGTAAAAAATAAAAATAATGAAAATATTTGAATATCTTTTTAAAGAAAGCAGTATCTTAATTTTGAAAATAAGCATTATACTGTGCAAAGCTTTTTAAAAAAAGAGCGAGATGTGCTGAGAATTTGAATATGTTGTTGAAGTAGAGCACACTCTTTTCACGTTTGAAAACAGCCATCTCATTACAAGTAAAATTTTATAGTGACATATAAAGAAATAAACATACATTATCATTCAAGGTTCATTCTTTGTTTGAACAATGCATTAGTATCATAAGGGCAGGACATTGTGTTAAGAGATATTATGTTATAATATCACAACGATTTGTAAATTCATTTCACAGGTAAAGCATGAATTTGCATGATTATTTTTTTAATTATTTGGAAGGTATGGATTATGTATTAATTTAGCAACAAAGATTTAACATAAAACCAAAAAATAAAGAAAACTTTTATAGATCATGAAACAAAATTTAAACATACTACCATCCTTCACAAAACATTCCACCTTAAAACAGAATCCTTCACAAAATTATTTGTCTTAAAAATAGGCCTTTCACAATTTTTTTTCCATCTCCAAACTAAACCTTTTACAAAGTTAATTATTTTAAAAAGTAAAATTTGACCTGGCAAAAACAACTGAAGCCTTCAAAAAATCTATTTATGTAGCTTTTACACATATAAAGGATCTTGTCAAAAATTTATAAACAAGAACCAGAATATAACAGTTATGTCAAATTCACAAAATTATAATTAGTTTTTTTTTTTCACAAATATAAAATACTTTTCACAATTTCAATAAAATAAGACTCTGTGAGAAAAGTCTGGATAGACCCCTGGAAACATTTCTTGAAAAATTATTAAGCTATTCTCGTGTATTGAAAATTATTGAACTTTTCTCGAAAGTTATATAAAATTCTGTAAGGCTGTCTTAAAGCTACCTCAGCACATTTCGCTTTTTCTAATAAATTTAAGTTGAGCTGTTTTTCAAAGATTCAAAACAGTTTATTTAACAATTGAAGATATAAAATATATAATGAAACAAAGCCAAATTCTTAATTCAAGTATAAAATAAAAATACAAAAACCTTTTTATAAGTTGATCCTACCCTCCCTAATGAAATAAATTCTATTTGTAACAGGTTATTTTATATTATGCAATATTAATACAAAAAAAAGTATACATTATTCTATAAAATACAATATTGTAGTACGAGTATTAACTTGTACCGATACTTTATTTCTACATCCAGATCTGGAAATGAAAATACTTAAAAACGCGATGGAATAAAAATCTCACCTGGAATTCACAGTATTATTTATTCATTACAGCAATTTACAATACTTTTAACTTGTTAGACTAATCATTTTTAAGAAAAGAAAGAAACCATTCAGCAGAAAGCAAGCCATCCCCATAGAAAATAACAGGGACAATGGCAAATACAGCGAGGGTTTGTTTACATGTGTAGTGACGTCAGAACAGCTTTTGTCACGTGATGCGGCTTTTTCCCGCCACGGCAAAAACTACGTTTTAAAAGTTAATTTAATGAATTATACAAGTTTCAAATATATGTAAAAATGGTATCAAAATGTTCGTATTTTTACACTCTATCAGATGCAAGTTATATTGAAAAACGTGCAATTTCCTCATTCATGAGATTCGTTTAACCGCGATCATTAACGATTGTATCAAAGAGAAATAGCTTATCTATTTCAGTTCCCAGAATGTTGTTTGATTACTTCACTTAAATACTATATGTCCCATTATATCAAAACAAGCCACATAATATAAAATGTGTGTCTCTGGTATTGTGTTATATTTACTCAAACAAGCTACTAATATTGAAATTTTATTCTACTCACACCAATAATTTTAAGAGATTATAGGTTTAAGATAAAAATTATAAGTTTATCATAACATTTTGATTAAGTGCATAACCAGTTATATAACGAGTGAGCGCCTCTATGGCAATGAGTTCTCCTCGTCGTATCTTTTAAGAAATATATGTTACGGTTATTATAGCCGTAAACAAGAACCCTTCTTCCTTCCTGCGTTGGCATTCTCAAATCTAGGGAGAAATTCCTAGATCCAAAGAAATGGAAACATGAAAAAAAACAGCTCCTGTAGGGCTCTAGGGAAATTAAAGTCTATTTGGGGATTTAGGGAATTTTCAGAAGACTAACAATACTTTTCCAAAATCTAGGGAAAAGGGGAATTTTTAGTCTTCTGTGTTTCTCTGAGAATGAACATGAGAAAGTGATGAATGAATTTGGAAGAAGGAAGTAAAAGGATGGGAGAAATTGTCCTCAAGCAACTCTTTATTTAACAGGGAGAGTGGGGGGTCGGAAATAGTAATCTCGCACCTCCCTTTCGTTTCTCGGAATTCTATATGGCTAAATGGCTAATAAATGATCGATCACCACCTAGATCTACAGTTGTTAATTGCTCAAACTAAGGACACTACTTATTTTGTCATCCAGCCAATTAGAATAGAAACATCATTTGCAGATTTCAGTATCTCGATTGGAATCACTAGAAACTTTTTAAATTGAAACTGCCCCTCATATGGTCCTTCATGTGGAGAAAGAGGGTATTTTCAAGTAAAACCAAATAAATCATCCATCTGATTTCATTTTGTTAGTAACGTGCATATGGAGAATTCGTTACAATTATACCCCTATTGAAGTATAGTATAATGTATGTAAAACAGAAGACTGTTAGATGAAAAGATCTGCTAAAAATTAAACATCCTGATTCTATAAAGAAATTTTATTCTATAGCTTTTAAGTATTAGTCATAACAATAGCGAGTATTTTACCCAAATTATGCAAATTGGTATTTTATTCCAGTTTTTTCCCCCTTATTCAAGGAATTTTATTATTATTATTTTTGTAGTTCTTATCGAAAAAAAATTTAAAAGAGGTTTACAGCAGCCAAGGGCTATCTGAGAATAATAAAGAAGATGTCGGATAAGAACGTGCAAAAAAAATTTTAAGCATATCCATGTCTTTTAACATAATTTTCTGATTTTGTTTTATTAGAAATTGCTCTTTAGTGAACAATAAATATTGAAAAATATCAAACTATGAGTACTAATTTACGGATTATACGCCAGAAACCTATTAATATGTTTTTGTTACATCTGTACTCGGCCCACGCTGTTTTTTATATTTAAACTCCTCCCATCATCTTTATGATATGTATTCATTCAGAATGAATGTATCAGTGCAGAAATCTAGCTATATAAAGTAGGCGGAGCATCACCACCGTCGTATAATTTGAATACAGATGTAAATTGAATTAATGTGTTTTTAGAAAAATATCTAATTTTTTAATATTGCAAAAAGCCTCCTTTCTTAAAATCATTGCACCCTATTTCATGAATTTAAAATATGTTTTAGGGATACTAAAGAATTATAATTTGGTAGTTTTTTTTTACAATTTCTTTCAGTAAAAAACGATGATATATATTCTTAAAAAGTTAAAAACATACCCATACCTCATTCTGTAAAAGCAATGTTTTTTTTTTTTTTTTTTTTTTTTTTTACACATATTTGTGCGTGTTAAATATTCCTTATGGTTGATCATGTCAAATATATTATTTAGCTTCAAGTTGTGCGATGTGTATCAGACATAAATATTTACAAATATATATAAAATATACAAAAAAAGTGAATGGATTTAGCCCGGGGTAACACATTATTTCGATTTTCTCCCTATAAAAATTGCATTTTTTTTCTGTTTATGTATTTTTACCAATAAATTTGTAAACATTTATCTGGACAAAATCACTTTTGCTGCTGCCATCTGCTATTTCTTTTTACATGTTTATCTTATACTAAAACAAGAAAGTTACACTCTGTGTGTGTGTGTGTGTGTGTGTTTGTTTGTCTGTCTGCGATGGCTAGCAAAATCTAGCCGACCTAGAAGCCTGAAAATTTAGATTTAGGTAGTCCAAACCCTCTCCTGGTGCACCTGAACATCAGAATTTTAATTACTTACTGAAATATTAATTAAACTTCACAAAGAACTCTCATCAAAAATACGCTTTTTTTTCTTCGGTTGGTTGTATAGAATATTCATAGAAGACCTTAAATAAACCAGAGTAAAGATGCATAGATAAGGACTTATAACGAAATAGTTTCAATATGGATTGTAGCACGGAGGAAGATACCGGCGATTGTAGTTACCGGTGTACAGCCTGACTAATGTAGCGCCATCTATTCACGGCAAATTACACAGGTGCTATCTGTTTGAAACATTTTCCTGGCACGTTTTTTTTTTATGATAATTAGCTGGGTTTAAGTTTTTTTAAAACGGGACATATATTATTATGATAGAGAGAGTATTAATACAGAAAACTTTATTTAACAGATTATTTGTTGTATTTGCGTTGATGGAGAGGGGTAAGGGTCTAATTACATTTAACAATTTTAACATTTTTAGCTTCAACCATAGCGTTTAATTGATGTTTTACATACAGAATACCACTATTTTAAATCTCAGCTAATAATGTTCGGAACTTCTTCATTTAGTTCCATTTTTACTAAATTATCCTAAAAATCAGCATTCATAGCTTCAAGGTGTATTTCTAGAAAGCAGTTACCAGTATTTCCGAATAATAGTCTAAGCCAAATTTCGAATTAAGTTCCTAGCTTAACCAAATGAATCAATCTTTAAAGATGTATAGTGATCCTCCTAATTAGTTATTTTCTGAAGGGCACTTGAACATCCGCTCCCCCCTCCCCGGCCGTCCTTCAAGGTTTTTTCTGTAACTAAGCCCCGTTTCCATATCTCAGCAACTATCTTTCCGATTTCAACGCAAGTGATTCCAAACATTATAATTACCTTAATAGTCACCGTTTAAAACATTAAACTAAATTTATGAGTAGCGGTTACCAATATTTCCGAATAATAGTTTAAGCCAAATTTGTAATTAAGTTCCTTGCTTAACCAAACGAACAAATTTTTAAAGATGCATAGTGGTCCTACTAATTAGTCATTTCCTGAAGGGAACTTGAACATCCCATCCTTCAATTTTTTTTTCTCGGAGCAAGAGAGTATTAATTCCTAGCTTTAAGTTCCTAGCTTAACCAAACGAACTAATTTTTAAAGATGCATAGTGGTCCTATTAATTGGTCATTTCCTGAAGGGAACTTGAACATCCCCTATCCCCGGCTCTTCCTTCAAGTTTTTTTTTTCTCTAACTATGCCCCGCTCCCATATCTCTGCAACTATCTTTCCGATTTCAACGCAAGTGATTCCAAACGTTACAATTACCTTAATAGTCACCGTTTAAAACATTAAACTAAATTTATGAGTAGCGGTTACCACTATTTCCGAATAATAGTTTAAGCCAAATTTGTAATTAAGTTCCTAGCTTAACCAAACGAACAAATTTTTAAAGATGCATAGTGGTCCTACTAATTAGTCATTTCCTGAAGGGAACTTGAACATCCCCTCCTTCAATTTTTTTTTCTCTAACTATGCCCCGTTTACATATCGCCGCAGCTATCTTTCCGATTTCAACGCAAGTGATTCCAAACATTATAATTAACTTAATAGTCACCCTCTATAATATTAAACTAAATTTATGTGTAGCGGTTACCAATATTTCCGAATAATAGTTTAAGCCAAATTTGTAATCAAGTTCCTAGCTTAAGCAAACAAACGAATTTTTAATGATACATCGTGGTCCTCCTAATTAGTCGTTTTCTTAAGGACACTTGAACATCCCCTCCCCCCGGCACCTCACTCAAGGTTATTTTCTCTAACTGTGCCTTATTTCAATAACTTGGCTTATAAAATTCCCATCTTCTCGAAACAATTTTGTAGCAGGCCTACTATACAGTACCGTAGGCAGCGGGGACCTGTCTCAGAGGTTCTTTCGGAGAGGTTCTTAGAAGAGGTTTGTTTAGAACTGAATGCTCCCCTGGAGGTCGAAGGGGGGGGGGGGATAAAAGATTTTCCGTAGCATACGAACATGCCCAGCGTACTTTGTCGAAGCCATCGGTGACCGTGTCCAGAGTTTCGTTTTTTAAGAGATTTAAATTTGTTACACGGACTCGATTCAACGCCGGGCAGTTCAGCTAGTTCCATATAAAACTGTGCCAGTCAATCAAAATACCGCATTCTTCTCAAGTCACGTGATTTGAGAATCTAGGGAAATCTAGGGAATTTTGCTTTGATATTCTAGTGTCTCCATGGTAAAAACTAAAACCAATCTGAGAACTCTGCTTCTTCCGTCAGACTGGAATCTCTCATTGGCTGCAATGGAAATTATATTTAACATGGGATTCGTATAGAAAATAACGCCGTCTGGAGGAAGGCAGTAGAACACACATCATTGTTGCCATAAGACTGCAGCATTTGGCAGTTTATCGTTTTTTTGTGACATTTTTAAAATGAAGGGGAAAAGGGGGGGGGGGCAAATTGTTTGTAAACATTTTGATTTATTTACCGCGGCTGACGGCTTACTCGCCAACCGCACTTTTGACTTAGTGAAAAAGCAATAGTTTGAACTTCAAGCTTTATTGACGTTAATTAATTTTACAAAAATTTTAAAAGATTAAATAAATATTTTTAAATTAAAAATGGATACATAATAAAATCTGTCAAATTTTAATTATATAGCTATATTAAACTATATTATAAAAAAAGCATTTTTTTAAAAACAATTTAGTTACTTTTTTATTAAAAGAAATTTTTATTTCTGATTAAGATTTTGTCTTTCTTACCCCATAAACTTTTTTTACACATATTTTCAACCCTTTAAAAACACATTTGTGTCTGGTACGCTGAAAGCTGATGAAGTATTTCCATAAATGTATTTGAATTATTGGGTTTGTTATTGGATTGGATTTGTGTAAAATTACCAAAGATTAAAGTGAATCTTGTTAACCTGTACATTACTAGCACACTTTAAAATTAAAAAGTCCTTCCGGCCTGTACCGGGAGGAAAAGGTAGCTTTCCTATATCTTCGTTTTAAAATTTTAGCTAATGTTACACGAAAACAGCAAGTTAAAATGCAAAGAAACGTTTAAAAAAGATTCGTTAATACTACATTTGAATAAGAAATTCGCCAAATTATTGAGCACTAGCCAAATTGGCTTCATTTATGAAGACTTATTTTGGTCGCCAAATTTGGCGATATTTTGCCAAATGTCGCCAATTTTGGCGCGAATTTGGCGCTAACGGATATGAATATATACTTTTATGCGTATGATTGGGAAAATTATTACAACAATGAAAGAAAATAATTTGCGAGTAATCGCGTTAATGTGCTGTTTTGTTTCAAAATGTCAGCCACCCTAGAATTTCAAACTGCTCTATCTCAGACATTTTTTAAGATAGAGGTAAACGAAAAAATGCTCTGGAATCCTTGTATCAAGGCCTAACACGTAATTAAAAAATAAATTTGAATTTTTAACTTTTTTGTATATTTATTTTAGTTTTAAATTTTTAAATGGCCGCCATCTTGAAACAAAATGGCGGACCAAGCTGACCAACGAACTCGGTCGAGACATTAGTGACCTTAATAGACACAATTAGTTTCATCAAAATCGATTTATAAATACGGGCATTATCGTATGACATAGGTCAGATATATATATATATATATGGAGATATATATATATATATATATATATATATATATATATATATATATATATATATATATATATATATATAAATCAACATTTGAACGGAGGGTGGTTTTGGGGTCTGGGGGTCATGATCGGTGAAAATATATCAAAATTTTCCGGAATTGCTTTCCTCCGAACGGCTGCAATAGGTAGCTTTATACTTTTTTGTATTGAAAGCTACCTAAAACAAAATTAATAACGTGAAAACTGAGAAATTTAGACAAGAGGAATTAAGGAACCCAGCACAAAGCAAATTTAAACAATTAAATTTTAACAAAACAAAGAACTTATATTTTAGAAAAATGGTTAACAAAATCCTAAATCTACACAAAATCCAATTTTTCCAATAAGCAGCCTGCTGAATTCAAGCATTGTAATGGTATGCAAAACAAAAAGAATTTTACAGAAATATTCATCAATTTGGTAAGATGGTAATTTTATAAGGAAACCTGAAATCCCTCCAATATAGAAAGCACAAAAAGGAAGTGTCAAACAAAAGAGATTAATAAGAGAGGAAGTGGATTAAAAATTTTTAAAATACCACGACACTCCTTAAATACAACATAACTGTGGCGGTGAAAAATATAGTGGATAATTTAAATAAAATAAAAATTTCTTTACTCATCCTTTCTCAAGATTGTGTAATTTGACTCACCAGTTAGTATCTTTTCATATCATTTTAAAATTCACTTACTTAAATTATCAATTATATTAAATTTAGTTACTTATTAAATCAGTTAAAAGAAAAATGCATCTAACAAACTTCTGCTTTGAATTGAGGAAAGTAAAAGTATCGAATCATAAAACAATGTAACTTTTAATAAATGGTAAGATTTTGGATACCAATATAAACAAATTATCTTTTTACCTTTCTTTACCAAAATAAATTATTTTGGTATCCTAAACATCCAAAAAAAAAAAAAAAAAAAATCAGAAATTAGGATTAGACTAATTTACTACAATTAGATTAAGTTGATGGTTTCTCTCTATATTAAAAAAAAAGTAACCACCGCTGCGGCCGCCGCTGTCAATTAAGATTTTGTGCCTTGAAGTCTTTCTGGACTAATATCCAGAAAACTATTGCAAATAAAAATTTAAAAATTGGTGGTTTTATAAAGAAATGTTCGATAAACACGCTGAAGTAGACAGTTTTTAAATCGAAGAATTATTTTAAGAGATATTTAAAATCAAAGTTGGTCAAAACAGTTTTCTTATAAAAGTTTTATAGAAACGAAAACTATACACAGGAATTTAAAAATAATTTGTAAGGATATAGTTGACAAGGTTGGAGTGTGCAGACTGCAATTATTTTTTCAATTTGACTCATTTTTTGAGGCTATATTTCAATTTTTTAATCAAAATTTTCATTATTTTGACGAAGATTTATTTCATATTTCATAAATTCCATTATTTTTTTAAATAATTTGTAAAATAGTGCCAATTTGTAAAATAGCGCACGTAATAATATTCCCTTTCAATTAAGAAATGTATGAACACGTGACTATTAAAAACAGAAATAAAACTTTAAAATAATAATTAGATGATCACGTGTTAAAAGCAATAAATGTAGAAAATGACGGAATAAAAAATATACTTGCGCGTGAATATTAAAAAGATAAATAATTAAATTATTCCGCGTTTTCAAAGCATTAAGTAGAGTAAAATTAATTTATTTCGACAAAATATTTTATCTATTATTGCAAATTTTAAAACAGCGTAATTAATAATATTTCCCTTCAATTAAAAGCTATATTTTTACGTTTAATAATTACGTTTAAATCAACGAAATAAGTAATAAATTGGTAAAATAGAATTAAAAATACAGATAAACGTTGAATTAAAGATCACTCGATGACATAACTACCACGCGTAACGCATCTGGTATCAATTGAGTATGACGCCACAGATATGCACTTTTGGCTTTAAATCCTATATTTTGGAGACAGTTCATTTCTTTTATAGAAAGTAGTAGTCGGGATAATGGAGTAATACCCAATTTTCTATAGCATCGTTATAAAATTTCCCGATGCCATGACATTGCTTACTTAACCATTTTGCACGAGTTGATTTTCAAATGATTAATTAACCTTATTTTATCAACAGTTGTTAGCTGTCTCGACAGCAGTTGATTCGGCTTTAAAATCCCTTGGTCAAAGGAAAATGAATGGAAACCCGATTATAGCAGATATTACAGCGAGTAGCCGATTATAGCAGCCGATTACAGCAGGTCGTTTAATTATAATTCAATCTTCCGCAATCGTTCGCAATCAAATCAGAGTGTTTTTACAGTTTGTGGTGTCAGAACGGGGGTTGGCGAGCGTAGCTAATAGGGGGCAGAGCCCCCTAGTATCATAAAAAATTAACAAGATGTAAGTTTGATTGTGATTCCAATATATATATTTTTAAGTGAATTTAATTGATTATAACTTAAAAAGACATATGAAAGTAAGGAATATAAAAAATGAAGGAGAAAAATTTACCACTCAACATACAGTAGTTATTTATTAACATTTGATGTAGCATTTAAAAATAAATTTAATAATTTTATAAATAAACATGGTTGAGATCAAATTTAGAATTAGATCTCCAAAAAGAAATAAGAGATGAGCTTAATTAAAATAATTACTTACAAACACCTTTTTTTTGTTTTGAAGGAGATAGCAATGATACATCTTGAGTTGGTGTATTCCAGGAGGCAGTTCATGATTTTTATTTTTACAAGTTTTCACGTTGGTATTATAACCAGTTACTCTCCAACTAAATACTACATATTTCCAGTCCGAGGCAGTTCATGTTATTCTCACTCTAGGATTGTTTTTTTTTTAATTGGTAGTTTAGACAATAGACGCTGTAGATTTCCGACTCGTCTTCAAATTCAATTTTACGATTAACAAAAATATGGCTTACGGCGTTTTACACTTCATCAGCTTTTGAGTTGATCCACGGGGGGGGGGGGGGTTCTTAAACGAAAACACTAGCTTAATGTGCCTGGAACCGGATACCTGAGACAGGAGCCGGCACATCTCAGGAACAGAACAATGTATACCAGAGCCCGCGAAAAGAGCAGTCAAGACCCCGAATGCTGCTACGGAAGTTTCATACAGGACTATACCACTACTGCCGATGAAAAAAAAATTAATTCCTCACCAATGTGTGGCTCGTCGATCAGCGTGGGCAACGGGCCCAAAGAACCATCGATGTCGTCTCTTCCGATGATCCCTGTCGAAGCCCAATGATCGGCCAAAATCGGGTTGTAAAGACTTCTGAATGTGGGAGTGTTCTCATGGAGTACAGGCTGTTCTAATGACAAACACATGTTTAATAAGACGACGTAAGGATGACATAAAGATGACAAGGAAAGGTACATTACACGACATGTAATAAACATAAAGGATTATTCATATTTTTCAATATTCATGATCGATAACATTTGCGGCCATTTTCATAATATATTCTGGTTTCTTATATGACAGACGAGTTCTTAGTCGCCGACATTTCAAGTGCTACTGCTGCGCTCTTTCGTTTCTCCAGAAGGGGGCGCTACTAGAGCAAGAAAATCATGCACAGTCCTCACACCTCCCCCTTTCAAGAATTTGATTTAGTTTTTTGAGACAAATCAATATCTAGTAAATATCTAAATAAACAAGTAAAGCATATTAATACAAAAATTCAAACATTTAAAGAATATCAAAGAAAATAAACAAATAGAATACACTATAACACTATTACTAATATTTTAAAGTTCTAGGATAAAGTTCTTAAAGTTTAGACTTGTAACACAGAAAAAAAATGTTCAAAGTTTTTTCTTTAAGTCCAATGTGAAGCATGTAGCCTACTTAGAGAGTCAGCATTCGGGTGGAGTTTCCCACGTCGGCACGTTATTTGGGCTTGAAAACACTGCAGTTCAAGAGCCCATCTTTGAAGGCGCGCACTTTAAGGTGCACAGTCTGTGAAACATTTTAAAGGATTATGGTCGCTCATCACAGTTATTTGCGAACCATAAATATAGTGTTCGAACTTTTTCAGGGCGAAGATAACCGCGTAAGCTTCCTTTTCGATGGTAGCATAACCCTCTTGGCATTTGGAAAGCTTTTTACTTGTAAAAGCAATGGGGTGCTCTTGTTCATTTTCATCTTTTTGAGATTGACAAGCGCCTACCGCATACGAGGAAGCATCTGCATGTATAATGAAAGGTTTCTGAAAGTTCGGGGAATAACAGATGGGTGATTTACTGATCGTCTGTTTCAACTCAAAAAAGGGTTTGTCACAATCCTCAGACCAGGTAACTTCATTAGGGGCACGTTTCTTGGTAAGTTCAATCAATGGACGAGCAATGTCGGAGAATGAAGGAACATAGGATCGGTAATAAGATAAAAGACCCAATATGCTCCTGACATCTTTCTTTGACTTGGGAACTTCTAAGTTTTGTATCGCTGATACTTTGTCGGGATCGGGTCCATGTATACCGGTTCTTACTACATGACCTAGAAATTTTATTTTTTCTCGTTTTCGCCGTCTTCCTGTACTAAATGTACTGTTCACTCGGTGAAAGCCATCACGTGTATACTGTTTCTTCCTCACAGTTTCCTTTATTTTCACTTTATCATAATTTTTAGAAAGTTCAGTTTCATTTTTATTTTTGTCGATCGTCACTTCCTTAGTCTCTGTAAACTCATCAATCTTCTCAGATTTCTTCTGGCATTTTTCTAACATCATGTTGTCAGGATGATTTAACTTAAGGAATATATCGGGTTCTTTGTTTGCTATTTCATGTGATTTCACACAACCATTGACTATAATGTAGTCAGAATTTTCATCGTAAACAAAAGGTTGTTTCTCGCTGAACTCAATCGTGCTAGATTTGGAACTTCCATCAAGTGTTTCTGGCATTGTATTATTGAAAATAGAGTAAGATTCTTCTGTTGTCGTGACATCAACTTTTGAATCTTTATTTTCAGAAATTATGCTTCGTCTTATATTTTCTTCCTTCATGTCTGCTGATGCAATCAAATATTTATCCGAAGCACTTGCATTCTTTTTAGCATAATTTGCGGTTTCGTATTCGGTTTCTTCATCAGGCGTGACTGCATAGTTTGAGGATTCGAAAATTAAAGTTACATTGTTAACTATGGGAGTATCCTTCATAATATTGTGTTCACTCTGTAAATAATTTTGGACTTTTAAATCTTTTGAATTATGTAAAATTTCTTCTGCTTGCCTAATTTGGGGATCTTCTTCTTATAATGAATTTCCGTTTCGATTTGGTCTCCACTCTCTATTACGATTAAATCGGCAACAGTACATATGTCATTTTCATTATTATTAGTTTCTTTCGTGATCGATTGTGTAATACTAGTACTCGGGTGAGGGTTACTTTTCGTCTCATCGAATAATTTATCCAAGGGATATAAGAAATTCTCATGAACGAAAAAGCTATTAAATTCATTTTTTTTAGCTGTCGAACACTGATTTAACGTAGGGTCGTTTTTCTGTTGCCATTTAAATTTCTCTGAATCATTTATAAAAGTACCAGGGTCGTTGCCAGGTGTGTGGTCAATGTTCTCGTTTGCATTCGCATTTTCAACTGACACATGGTCTAAAATTGAAGCTGACAGATCTACAGTGTTGGTTTCTTTCGTATTGTCACTTATCGCGTCAACATTACAATTTAATGCCTTTTCATTTTCATT
The DNA here is from genome assembly GCA_963931845.1 of Maratus michaelseni. Lineage (NCBI taxonomy): Eukaryota > Metazoa > Arthropoda > Arachnida > Araneae > Salticidae > Maratus > Maratus michaelseni. Next base: position 116,008,167 of record OZ007593.1, on the reverse strand, counting down.
ATATTTATTTAAATTATTTAATTCATTGTATGTATCCACAGAAAGTAATAAATCATTAACTAAATTATCAACCACGGCACATGTTATCATAATATTAGGATATATCTTGGGGTTTAATTTATCAACTGCAATACTCAATGGAATATTTATTAACGGAGCTTTCAATTGGTGCCCAAATGCAGATTGCAATATTATAGTACCACAAGGATTTTTAAAGTATTCGGGTACACAATCAGTCTTTATTATAGAAATTTGAGTTCCACTATCTACTACGCCACGTAATATTTTATTACCACATTCGATATCTACTGTCGGTAATGTTTTAATTAATTTCGTTTCTTTTTGCGGTGTTTTCAAATTAAATAACTCATCCGATTTGACTCTAGCAATGAGTGCTTTTTCATTTGCAACCGAATTAACTTCCCTATCAAATTTATTGGCATTGCCAAATGAATAACTACATATCGTAACATTATGGTATCTGCCGCAATCAGTACATTGTTTATTTTTTATGGTACAAACTTTAGCGACGTGTTTACCTCTTTTCAGGCAAACAAAACAACGCCCGTCAGCTCTTAATTTAGCTATTTTCTGCTCAACGGATAATTTATTACATTCCTCAGTCGAATGACTATTACAAGAACAAAATATACAAAACGTTTCAGCGGTGGCTAAAATATGAGATACTTCAGAATTAATTCTGTCACTAGCGAACATTTGTTTACGAAATGCAGGGGATTCATTATTAAATGAATGTTTTGACCTTGGGTTATCTAAATTGCCAGTTAAATAATTTTGTTTTTCTCTCGACTCTATTTCGGTACGAATAAATAATAACAAATCATCAATGCTTGATTGCGAGTCACTAGAATTTTTTATACATTATTTATTATATTCTAACGAAAGATTATTTGGCAGGGATTTAAGAATTATAGGTGTCATCAGGTTATCAAATCCATTTGATTCAATGTCCAAAGACCTGAGACTTCTTATTTGGGATTGAATCGTTTCAAATAATTTTCGTAGAGCGATGACGTCATTTGTTTTCAATACAGGTTTCAAAGATAATAATGTATTTATGTGTGCTGTGACAATGAAATCTTTCCGACCAAATTGTTGTTTCAGAATTTGGATCGCTTCCAAATAATTTTTATCTGATAACGCAAATCCAGAGATGGAATTATACGCGCTACCACCTAAATAACTTTGCAAATAGCTCATTTTTTCAATATTTGACAGTGAATCATTATCATGGACTGCTATTTTGAATGAGTTTCAAAAATTTTGAAATTTACTTATTTCGCCGTAAAATTTCTCAATATTTAAGGAAGGGAGTTTAACAGATTGCGAAACTACTTTGGCATGCTTATTATCGATGTGAGTTACGGAGTAAATTTCGTTTTTGCTATTCTTTTTCAATTTCTTATTAATTCTAAATTTCCATAAAGTTATTTTTTCGTGATATTTGATAGAGGCTTTCGCGTCTTTTTCTATGCATTTTCATTATTAATTAGCGATAAAATTTGGGTATCTTCTCGTTTGAGATCTTTCTGTTCCAGCTGAGCTAAATTTTCTTCAATTTCGTCAAAATCCGGTGATTCCAAAACCCATGCATCTTCGATCTTTTTAACAATAGAGGTAATAGATGCTTTTATTACGCCTCTAGTGTTTTTAAGCTTAGTCAGTTGATTTTCCATGCTTAAACAAAAAAAAATGTACCTTACCTCTATATAAGTTATCCAAAATCTTTCACGCACTAATCAAGTAGTGCAACCTGTTATTAATCCGATTATTTCTGACACCAGTGTAAAGACTCTTCTGAATGTGGGAGTGTTCTCATGGAGTACAGGCTGTTCTAATGACAAACACATGTTTAATAAGACGACGTAAAGATGACATAAAGGTGACAAGGAAAGGTACATTACACGACATGTAATAAACATAAAGGATTATTCATATTTCTCAATATTCATGACCGATAACATTTGCGGCCATTTTCATAACATATTCTGGTTTCTTATATGACAGACGACGTTCTTAGCCGCCGACATTTCAAGTTCTACTGCTGCGCTCTTTCGTTTCTCCAGAAGGGGGCGCTACTAGAGCAAGAAAAGGCATGCGCAGTCCTCACACGGGCTTCACTCCTTTCCACTCCGCTCTAGACGTTCTCTTGTTATTTAAAAAAAACTTAATGATACGTAACTTTTCGGTTTTAATACTATCCTCACTCAAAAAAAAGTCATGCTTCGAAAAACTTCCCTAACAGAGGAAATGATGAAAATACACTCCCCCGTCCATTTTTCTTGCCTCGAAGGGGGGGGGGGGAAATCCTCCGCCAGACTGACGTAACTACATCCAAGAGAGCTTAGCTCATACTGCTCTTACAAGCCTGTAAAAAATTCCCTTCCCAAGGAGGTTACAAATGGGACGGAGAAAAACCAGGGTCTCCATTCACTAAAACTTAGAAGGACTCAACCAGTTCTGGGATTTGGTACGAACCACTTCAAAATTAAGGGGGAGGGTAATTAAAATCTCCTTAGAAACTGAGAAGCCGGGTGCAATCTTGTAGTAAACAAGGTTGTAAATTTTAAGGCGGGAAGCAATGAGGAGCAATGTTTACACATACGGCTAACGAAGGCATTTCTCACGCACTCACTGGTTGTAAAATACGGTAACAATGCAGTGAACTTTTTTTTCTAATGCATGCCTCTAGCTAAATGACCACCCAAAATGTAGCTTCACGTGGGAAAATACGAAACAAATGGACAATAAAAAAAGGTTTCAAAGTTAACAAAGAAAATTGCTATTACAAAATAGGTAGTTGTAATAAGGTTCTAAGAATTCATGCGTAAATAAGAATAGCTTTTTGTCAACATATATCGTAAAAGTTACAAGAAAGGCCAGGTGCATTTATTTTTGTGAGAATTGCAATTTTGGATAACGCGTGCATCTAAAATAATTTAGAAATAACCTCAATTAAAAGAAGCAATTGTTTTTACAGATATAAAAAGCAAAACTGGTTTTACTAGAAATAATTAAGATTATAGAAATACTTTAAAATATATTTACATATAGAAAGAAAAGAGGGGGGCTCCATTTAGAATTTCAGATTTGTAAATAATAAAGTTTAAAAGACACGTTAAAAAAAGTGAATTTAATTGAAACAAGTATTTTTTTTTTTAAAGGAGGGGGTGTGTTATAAAAATAATTATGTTTAGACAAATAGGAAAACCTATAATATCTTAATAAAAACCAGCTATAACACAATCAAGTGAAACAAAAATATACAACTTTTTAAACTAAATTTATATGGAAACTATTAACTTTTTAAAGTTACAATGTTTTCATAAAAATTTTTATTCCCATGTGTCATAATTATATATATAGATTTCTCAATATTGAAATTAAAGTGTGGGTTGTGTAAAAAGAGTTATTAGGCACAACATATTCTTAACATTTATCTAAGGAAAAGTAATAAAGAATTTTTTTTTAACTTCAAAAATCTATAAATGTAGAATTTTTATTGCACTTTTGTTTTTGTTTTTCATTTCATAAAACTGTTTTCTTAGTGTAAATTAACAATAAATTTGTATGCCAATTAAAAATCTAAGCAATAGGTATTACATATCTCAATTTTTAATTAATACATTAAACCGAATTAAGTTTTTGTTTAAAGATTAAAGTCAAACTTTTTTTTCTTTTTAGATATTTAGAATTATTTTGAAGTTTTTCTCCTCTCCATATACTTATTTTTAATGCAAACTTCCAGTATTTGATTCATATTTATGTTCAGTACAGTGAAAACAGTTGAAGCTAACTTTTAATGAAATTACAGTCAATTAAAAAATCCAATAATGTGAAATGAGCTTCATAATATTTCAGCTAGACTTGATTTCTTTATGTATTGGTACTTGCATATTATTTGTACTAGGAAACTACGCCATGTAAACAATAAATACTAATTGTAATAACCTTTTGATTTCTTTCAATTATACATTTTCAATATTAAAGTCAATAGCAGAAATATTTATATACGTATATAAATAACATTATATCATTAATTATGGCACACATAACATTTCACCAGAAATATATATATATATTTCAATCATTAAAAGCCAACAACGAAATATGTATTTTATAAATGTATATGAAACTATTATTTTGTGTTATTTTACTTTAGTTTTATATTGTTAACCATTTTTATCCATGTCACGTACTTAAATGTATATTTACTGTTTTGAATAATACTGGTAATCTAAAGTCCTGGCATTTATAATGCACAAGTACACTTTTTATCTGTATGTTTTCATTAAAGAGAACTGAACATACCACCAAAAATATACATGAAAATTATCGAACATCTAAATCCACACGTGTTCAGTCTGTTAAAATCGTTAAGTACACTTTGGGATTTGTAAAAGGTGAAAAAAAAAATACATATACATATGAAATTTTAACTTTATTGCACTTTTCTTTCTGCTTTTTTCAAATATCTTTCTCATTCAGACCTTTATTTTTATAGTTTTTGTTTTCACTTTTATTTCATAAAATGTTTACCGAGTGATTTTCGATAAATTTGTATGCAGTTAGGTAAGTAATTTGTTTTTAAATTGTATTTGAAAATTTATTTTACTCTTGGAAAAACAAAATTTAAACTTTTGTATAATTTTATAAATTTTTATATTTTTCAATTTTTTAAAATGTTTACTTTGTTTTAAAATGTTTACTATTGGCTAAGCTCTGGAGTATTGGAAGCAGGACGAGTGAGACTCAGTCCGCACGATGCCGCATCCAGGTTGGAATCTCCGGCAGGTCCTCAGGACCAACGAAAGTCGAGCACACCTAAATCCCCGGAAGTGGCGTTATGTCGGTACCTGCTCCCGTCTGTGACCCCGCTTTAGCCCAAACCCGAAAATGGAACCGGCCACCACGGCGTCCTCAGCCAGGCTTCCAATCATCCTCCCGCGTCACGCAGAGGCCGGGTTGAGTCGGGAACAACTGGAGGCCCTGTCTATTAGCACATAACGAAGGAACTTCTTGGGATTTTTCATATGCACAAGATGGAATCAGAAGAATTTTCAGGAATTGTAATGAAAGTAATGGAAACTTGTAATTGTCTAGAAATCGATATGAAAATGCCTTGAACGTCCGCTAGACAATCTCACCGTTCGAACGTTCCTGAGGCCATTCTTCTTGATTATTACAGAGCAACACATTTTAATTCATATTTAGACTCTTTAATTATATCCCTTGAGTCAAGATTTACGGATCGAAATGAAACGCCATTCAAAGCAGTTTTACTTCACCCCAATATGATGAAAAATATGGAAAAAAGTGTTTTTGTCAAAGAAATTAAGGAGCAGTTTTATAATATTGAGAATTTGGATTCGAAAGCAAGAACATGGTTTGATATGTGTAAAAGCGAAGACTGTGGTGAAAATGTCATGACAAATGATCGACTCGCGGAAACTACATTTCCCCTTCACTTACGACAGCCATATTAAATTATATGACAATTCCGCCAACAACATGCATTATTGAAAGGTCATTTAGTACTCTCAGGCGAGTAAGACATGGCTGAGGAGCACCATTAATCAAGAGCATCTATCAAATTTGTGCTTATTATGCGTCCACAAAGACAGAATTATAGATATGAATTTAAAAGAATTCACTATAGATAGATTTTTGGAAAATAAACAAAATCTATAATTTTCTTTTTCTGAAAAGTACTAGAGTTTATGATGTACTAGTACTGAAGAGTAATTGTATTACCCAGTTGAAACTTCTGCATTAATGAAAAACAAAAAGCTATAATTAAAATTTTAATTCATATGAACTGTAGTTTTTAGTAGTCTCACAAACATTTCTAGTAATATTAAATTATAATGAATTTTTTTAAAAATCAGTAAAATATTTTTTTTAATTGAAATTTCACGAAAAGATATAAAAGTAGAATTAGACATAGACAGATTTTGTTGTATTTTAGTATCTTGAATATTTCCTAAAATGTATGATAGCTTTGAAGGAAGTTGAGATTTTTTTCACCCTCCCCCTAAAACTTATCATATGGGCGCCCTTGAAGCCTGTATAGGTACAGAGCCTGATTATCACAGCGGCACAAGAGGCACTCCCTCTTCAGAGGGCCCCAAATGCACTTACTGTCTAAAAATACAAATTAATATAAAATTCCAGTTACAGTTCATAGAAAATATAATTATTTTACAGTCATGTAAACTAAACTATCTCATTATTATTCACTAGCGAGAAGAAATTGTAATGTAAACTTCAAAATTCAGAGAAGAACTAATATTTCATCAAGCATGTTTCATTCAATCCCTTAGGTTTAAAGATTTATTCACTCTAAATAACATATAGTGCAATTTTAGAATGCAATTTTATGCTATAGTGCAATTTTATGCAATATAGTGCAATTTTATGCAATATAGTGCAATTTTAAAGCAATTTTATATATGTCCACAATTTATTCTTTTTAGAAAGTTGTGGTTTAAATTTTAAAAAGCACGTAAAGCTGCTTGTAATGTCTATAATACTTGAATTTTAGTGTGAAAGAGGTACCCGGCATGGCCTGTGTTCTCCTGTCCCCACATAGAGATGATCAGGCCCTGTATAAGTATACTTTTGATTTTTAAAATTTCTTAATTATTAATCTTTGTATTGTCTTTTATGTTGACACGTTAAAAAACTGTTTTGTAAAAAACAGGTACAAAAAATTCTTAGTTGAGTTTAATTCATGTCTATATTCTCCATTACAAAATAAAAGGGTAAAAAAGGATGCCGAGGCTGCGGACAATCCCAAAATCTCTTCCGGCCAAGCTTTGGATTTAATTCTGCTGGCGTTCATGGTACAACCCAACACAAATAATAAGGTAATGTTTTTTTTTACTAGAGGCTCTTTCGATGAGTGGCTCACAACGTAGCGGCTTAGTTCATTAATACAAAAGGTGGAGGACAGAGGAAAAGAGGATACCGGGAGAATTAACGTCCAGTCTAGCCCTTGACCTCGGCTATGGTCTAATTTGTATCGCACCATTCTTCGCATATATTTCTGCTTATTTATCTCCAAATTGCGAGTTCGAATAAAGTGGTTATTTTTTTTATTATAGTTGATTTTCTCGTGTATGGCTTGTTTTATTTTTAATTATTGTTTACCTAATGACGACTCGAACTGGACTATAGCTAATGTTTCTTAAGATATTGGAATTACTTACACAGTAAAATGATATAGCAGAAAGTTTTGTGTTGGTCACAACATACTAGTTAAAAATTTTAATTTTTTTACAATATTAATATATTTTTAAAAAATATATCGCAATCATTTAATCAAAACGATAAGTAACAAACAAAATGTGGCGTCGAAATAAATCAGGAGGGAAATGTAACGAACATAATTTTATTACACGCAAAAGCACAATATAGAGTAGATTAAGTTAGAAAATAAATGGAGTAGTAATAGTTAGAAAATAAATAAAAAAGTCCGTAGATGACAGGCTCTGCTCGTGCGAAAAGGTTCCAGATGGGTTCGGCACTGAACAGGAATGAACCTGGATGGCCACTTCGGGAACTCAGCTCACGCTTTAGAGTGATAGTGCAATCCCGGGGGACAGAAAACTAAAACAACTGATCAACAGTCGACACTGAACAACAGTCCAGACTTTTATCAAATCTCAGTTTGAGATTTTCAACTTTGGAGATATTTATTCCATAAATCACTCAGTCAGATAGCCCGCCGGCTACAAATACTGCGGATCGCAGGTACCACAAAGAGCTCCTTCTCTTTGGACTCTGGAATGTAAAAATCCCTATGATCACCTCTCGGTCTTTCCATTTATAGGTTTGGTGAGAAATGATCAGAAATTGAATCAGAACAATTAGATTTTGTTTTAAAAATTCTTTAAAATCAAACAAATTTCGATGAAAATAGTTTTGATATTAGCCAAAAAACAATTGTTATTTTAAATTATTTAATGTTCCATCTTTTAAATTTAGTGAAATGGCTTAGCTGGATGTATATCCGTATAGTAATTTGCATTCTGATTGAACATACCATTTACTTTCTTTGAGTTTCATTTAAAGCAGATGCTTGATATGGAATTGATGTGTGGTTAAGTAATGTTGCTGTGAAAGCTAAATATAAAAGAGTCATTCCATGTCAAATCAACACAGATAAAAACCTGATCACCTCAGAATTTTATGATATTAATCTCAGTTGTTAAGATCATAGAGAAATGAATAAATACTCCGTGGTACGTCTCTATCTCTCTTGGTTTTGGAGATAATTAACTTCAAACATGGACAAAAATCGTAATTTTTTGCATTTCTTGCATTACAAATTTAGTCATGTTTTTTCCCTATTTGTCAGAGGAACTTACTTTTGGTGTTGTTAGAAAGTGTATGAATTGGGCTTTCATGAGATATAAAAACTGAGCTGTGCCGCCAGCCGCCTGAAGGGCGCCCGTCAGCACGTCAACCGCCGTACCCATGTCCTGAGGGACATATAACACGCAAAAACTCTTTTGAATGCTTTCTTTTAAAAACTAATTTTAAGGTATGCCTCTGAATATCGGCAGATGTTGTAAATTTGACGTACGACATTCAGCGACTTTCGAAATATTGGCCAATATTCCGGTGTATATTAGCGAATATCTCTGCGCTACCTGGGGAGTGAGTACCAGTAATGGTGTTCCTCGTGATAAGCAAAACTTGGTGCATTATAAGAGATCGCCTTTATTGTAAAATTATGGTCCAAGCCTCCGTATATTTGTTTGAGTTTAAAGTCAAGAATAGGGCAAGGGACACAAAATCCAGTTTTAGCACGGGCCCCTAATAGCGCACATATGCCAATGCATTTAAGAGAGGAATATCCATATTTCATAAAAGATGAAACTGATTGCTGCTATTGCGGTTCGAAAATCTAAACTTGCTACTTTTTGATACATTCATGAAATCACTTTTATTGGTAAAATGTATACAATTTTTAGATATTGTTATTTCAATCTCTTTCGTTGTTTTCAAAAATTGCTTATTATATGTCGATGCTGTCAATTGGTTAAAGTATCAGTCTGACAGTCTATCAGAGACAATACTTTTTCCAATTCTCAATTTCGCTATCCACAATCAGGCACAAATAACCCGTTTTCCTTTAACAGATTTTATGTTTTGCTGTCTTTTGCAGAAAATAATTCTATTTCCTAAGTTTTGTGCTATATTTTCTTCTTTCTTGTGTGTGTGAAAATAAAATTTTATTTTTTTTTGCTCTGGTGTGGTTTTTGTAATCAAGAAAAAAAAATCTGTGAGATCGCTCACTTTTAGAACGAGGAGAAGTCACTTCTATGGTAAGGAATGCACGTCTATTTAATTTTTCCCCCTTACTAACAACTCTGAATATAACTGGAATATTTGTAGTTTGTACTCAATGTATATGAACTATTTATATTTTATGTTATTAGATTACATTTTTACAGAGAAAATTGTATTAATCTAAAATCTTTTCTTTTGGATGCTTAAATAATCGTAATTCAACACATTCCTGACTACTAGTTTTCGCTTTTAAGCGTCCAAACCCCAACTGTTAATCTTACAGGTTTTATGATTTAACAAAGAGGTTTTCTGTATTCATGTCCATATTAGAAATGAATGTATGTATCATTGGTACTGATTCTCATCGAAGTACTTATATGCATAGTACATAAATTGTAAAAATAAGAGCATTGTGTATATTTCTGAGATATAATGTAACATATATAAAGCAAAAATACCGCCCGTGGGTGTAGTTACACATCTCTAAAAGACGCTAATCCGTATCAGCCGTCACTAATGGATTAAATATATATCTCGAAAAATATTTTCTTTTTATGATTTAAACAAAGATGGTAAAATTTTGCAGTAGAAAATCTGACATGTGTTTCTATCTCGAATTTATTTGATAATTATTAAGATATAAAGTATTTTATATTTTCGTTCTTCATTCTTTTGAAGTTCCATCACTAATAAAATATGCATTAGCGTCCCATGTGGTTTGAGTATGAAACTAACTATTATAAACATAATTTATATAATTTTTAATAAAACAAAAGATGGTAATCTAAAATATTATATTGAGCATTTTTTACGAAGTTGTATACGTAACAGGAGTTTCCACAGTCTCGATGTCGAACACATTTTCTTTAATTTCAAATTTAAACCCCCTTCGGGGTTCCCAAAAATTGTGTATACCGACGGTATTTCAGGTCGCCATGGCTGGGTATTGGGAAAAGTTTTCAATTAGCAATAGTCACGCTTCGGTATAACCTCATTGGCTATGACACTGCCTCTGCACAAAGCTAACATCAAAACGTATACATACATATTAAGTGTTCCAACTTAATACTTGAACAGGGCCGCAAAATTTAAACAACTGCACTACCTTGTGGACGGAGGGCATAATGCCAATGTGCGCGCTTTTAGGATGACGTCATTAGGTATGACACAAAATCTACTATCTGCGCATCTCCTGAGCATTACGTTGCGAATCTGTACTCAGTCAGGGAAGCTGCATATCTTGTTTAGTAGACTTATTTAGAAATATTTTCGAGATAGAGATGTGTATATTTGAAAAAAGTCCTTCCGGCCTGTACCGGGAGGAAAAGGTAGCTTTCCTATATCTTCGTTTTAAAATTTTAGCTAATGTTACACGAAAACAGCAAGTTAAAATGCAAAGAAACGGTTGCAAAAGATTCGTTAATACTGAATTTGAATAAGAAATTTGCCAAATTATTGAGCAATAGCCAAATTGACTTCAAAGAAGATTTATTTGATGACTGCAATGAAGATTTATTTTGGTCGCCAAATTTGGCGATATTTTGCCAAACCTCGCCAATTTTGGCGAGAATTTGGCGCTAACGAATATGAATATATAGTTTTATGCGTATGATTGGGAAAAATTGGGTATGATTGGATGAAATTTGAATTTTTAACTTTTTTGTATATTTATTTTAGTTTTAAATTTTTAAATGGCCGCCATCTTGAAACAAAATGGCGGACCAAGCTGGCCAACGAACTCGGTCGAGACATTGGTGAGCTTAATACACACAATTGGTTTCATCGAAATTGATTTATAAATACGAGCGTTATCGTATGACATAGGTCAGATATATATATATATATATATATATATATATATATATATATATATATAAATCAACATTTGAACGGAGGGTGGTTTTGAGGTCTGGGGGTCCTGATCGGTGAAAGTATATCGAAATTTTCCGGAATTGCTTTCCTCCGAACGGCTGCAATAGATAGCTTTATACTTTTAGGTAGCTTTCAATACAAAAAAGTCCTTCCGGCCTGTAATGGGAGGAAAAGGTAGCTTTCCTATATCTTCGTTTTAAAATTTTAGCTAATGTTACACGAAAACAGCAAGTTAAAATGCAAAGAAACGCTTACAAAAGATTCGTTAATACTGAATTTGAATCAGAATTTCGCCAAATTATTGAGCAATAGCCAAATTGGCTTCATTTATAAAGACTTATTTTGGTCGCCAAATTTGGCAATATTTCGCCAAATGTCACAAATTTTGCCAATTTTGCCAATTTTGTCGCAAATGTCGCCAATTTTGGCGCTAACGGATATGAATATATAGTTTTATGCGTATGATTAGGAAAATTATTACAACAATGAAAGAAAATAATTTGTGAGTAATCACGTTAATGTGCTGTTTTGTTTCAAAATGTCAGCCACCCTAGAATTTCAAACTGCTCTATCTCAGCCATTTTTTAAGATAGAGGTAAACAAAAAAATGCTCTGGAATCCTTGTATCAAGGCCTAACACGTAATTAAAAAATAAATTTGAATTTTTAAATTTTTTGTATATTTATTTTAGATTTTAAGTTATTTTACATCTTTAAATGGCCGCCATCTTGAAACAAGATGGCGGACCAAGCTGGCCAACGAACTCGGTCGAGACATTAGTGACCTTAATACACACAATTAGTTTCATCAAAATCGATTCATAATTACGGGCGTTATCGTATGACATAGGTCAGATATATATATATATATATGGAGATATATATATATATATATATATATATATAAATCAACATTTGAACGGAGGGTGGTTTTGGGGTCTGGGGGTCATGATCGGTGAAAATATATCGAAATTTTCCGGAACTGCTTTCCTCCGAACGGCTGCAATAGGTAGCTTTATACTTTTTTGTATTGAAAGCTACCTAATATGAACATTTTGATACCATTTTTACATATATATGAAACTTCTATAATTCATTAAATTAACTTCCAATATAATAAAGATGCTGCACACCATAATGTTTTTTTTTTTTTTACCCATGGACGCGAAGCATTCATCCATGCGGTGGCGATCGCGGTATTCAGCTCTTTAGATGCGGAAAAATATATCTATTTTGCGGTAATAAAATGAAATCTATTAATTATATTCTAATCTTATCGACTTCGAGCAAAATTATTGCTATATACATACATGTATTTTTAAGATTGCTGCATACAGTGATGCTTTTTTTTTTTTTTTTTTTTTTTTTTTTCATGGGTGCGAGGCGTTTATATATTTGTTAGTGATTGCTGCTTTGAGCGAATCTCATGCATTTCTCAGATTCCTATACAATAAGTTTGCGACATTCAGTGACTTTTTTTTTTTTTTTTTTTTTAAGTGAAAACTTTTTTAGGCGCGTTGGGCATTTTTTGAGATGGGAAAAAACCATTGAACTCGCGACACTGTTACTGTAACCGACACCTCTGTATATTTAAAGTGAAAATTATTAATTTTTTATGAAAATTATTGATATATTATATTTAATATATATTTATATATTATTTTTATGTAAATTAAACAGTGGTATTATATTATATTATATTATATTATATTATATTATATTATATTATATTGTATAATTAAATATATAATATTATATAATTATTATATAATATATTAAATATTTATATAATTATATATATATATAATTATAATATCTTTGAATTTCAAAATCCATTAATCAAGTTCTCGTAACATTCTAACCAAATCTCCAATATATATATATATATATATATATATATATATATATATATATATATATATAATATCTATGAATTTCAAAAAACATATCAAGTTCTATTATCATTCTTATATATGTCGTAGGCTAATTGGGAAATCCGGCTCTTTGCAAACAGCCTAGGCTCTTTGCAAATAGCCGGTCTAATTGGAGATTCATTTCCCTTTTCCCAATCAGCCTGATGTTTTTCAGGCTTAATGCAAAGAGCCTAGGTAGCGTTAGGCTAATTGAAAAATGACCATGCCTATTTAGAAAATGACCAGTTCTTTGTCAAAATATGGTGTTGAACCCAACTCGAACCTGAAAATTCCATTCGAAGTCGACCCGAACCCGACAGAAAAAATCCATCAGACCGTAACCCGATCCTAAAAGGACAAAATAAATTCCTTCGAGTCGCAACCCGACCTGAACCAGAAAGCTCAAGTTAACCCAAAATCCGACACAAAAAAAACCATCGAACCGTAACCCGGTCCGAACCCGACAAAATAAATTCCTTCATGTCGCAACGCGACCCGAACCTAAATATTCGATGTTAACCAGTAACCCAACCCGAATAAGACGTAAAAATTCCATCAAACCGTAACCAGATCCGAGCCCGATAAAAAAATTCCTTCGTTTAGTAAACCGACCCGAACCCAAAAATAATAGTTAAACCGAACCAGGAAAAAAAAATTCCATCGAACCGTAACCCGATCCGAACCCGAAAAATAAATTTCGTCATCATGTAACCCGAACCGAATTTGAAAATTTAAGTTAACCCAAAGCCGACCCGAACCTGAAAATTTAATTTAACCCGAAACCTAACACAAACTGAAAATTGGAGTTAACCCGAAACCCGAACCCGTCAAAATTTCATCGAACCGTAACCCGTTCCGAACCCGACAAAATAAATTCCTTCGTGTCACAACCCGATCCAGACCAGAACATTCTAGTTAACCCGAAACTCGGCCCGAACCCGATAAAAAAATCTATCGAACCGTAACCCCATCCAAATCCGACAAATTAAATTTCGTTGTCACGCAACCCGATCCGAATATGAAATTTTAAGTTAACTCAAAAACCGATTTGAACCTGAAAATTTAATTTAACCCGATATCTAACCCAAACCTGAAAATTTAATTTAACCCGATACCTAACCCAAACCTGAAAATTAAAGTTAACACGAAACACAAATTCGATACGCAACCCGAACCGAAATTGAAAGTTGAAGTTAAACCAAAACCCAAAACCGTCACAAATTTCATCGAACCGTAACCCGATCCAAACCCGGTTAGATAAATTCCTTCGTGTCACAACCCGATCCAAGCCAGAAAATTCAAGTTGACCCGAAACCCGACCCGAACACGATAAAAAAATCGGTCGAACCGTAACCCGATCCGAACCCGATAAAATAAATTCCTTCGTGTCGCAAACCGACCCGAACCCGAAAATAATAGTTAACCTGAAACCCAACCTGAACTAAGAAAAAAATTCCATCGAACCGTAACCCGATCCGAACCCGAAAAATAAATTCCTTCGTGTCGCAAACCGACCCGAACCCGAAAATAATAGTTAACCCGAAACCCAACCAGAACCAAGAAAAAAATTCCATCGAAGCGTAACCCGATCCGAACCCGAAAAATAAATTTCGTCGTCACGCAACCCGAACCGAAACTGAAAATTTAAGTTAACTCAAAACCGATACGAACCTGAAAATTTAATTTAACCCGAAACCTAACCCAAACTGAAAATTGAAGTTAACCCGAAACCCGAACCCATCAAAAAATCCATCAAACCATAATCCGATCCGAACCCGACAAAATAAATTCCTTCGTGTCACAACCTGATCCAAACCAGAAACGAAGGAATTCTTTTTGTTGGGTTCGGATCGGGTTACGGTTCGATGGATTTTTTTATCGGGTTTGGGTCGAGTTTCGTGTTAACTTGAATTTTCTGGCTTGGATCGGGTTGTGACACGAAGAAATTTATTTTGTCGGGTTCGGATCGGGTTACGGTTCGATGAAATTTTTGACGGATTCAGGTTTTGGGTTAACTTCAATTTTCAGTTTCGGGTTGGGTTGCGTTTCGACTTTGTCTTTCGAGTTAACTTTAATTTTCAGATTTGGGTTATGTTTCGGGTTAAATGAAATTTTCAGGTTCAAATCGGTTTTTGGGTTAACTTAAAATTTCAGTTTCGGATCGGGTTGCGTAACTACGAAACTTAATTTGTCGAGTTCGGATCGGGTTACGGTTCGATAGATTTTTTTATTGGGTTCGGGTTAACTTGATTTTTCTGGTTCGGATCGGGTTGTGACACGCAGGAATTTATTTTGTTGGGTTCGGATCGGGTAACGGTTCGATGGATTTTTTGTCGGGTTCGGGTCGGGTTCGGGTCGGGTTTCGGGTTAACTTCAATTTTCTGGTTCAGATCGGGTTGCGTGACGACGAAAATTATTTTGTCGAGTTCGGATCGGTTTACGTATCAATGGATTTTTATTTCTCTGGTTCGGGTCGGCTTTCGGGTTAACTTAAATTTTCAGGTTCGGATCGGGTTGCAAGACGAAGAAATTTATTTTGTCGGGTTCGGATTGAGTTAAAGTTTGATGGAATTTTTTTCCTGGTTCAGGTTGGGTTTCGGGTTAACTATTATTTTCAGGTTCGGATCTGGTTACGGATCGATGGAATTTTTATGTCTTGTTCGGGTTGGGTTGCTGGTTAACATCGAATTTTTAGGTTCAGGTCGCGTTGCGACATGAAGGAATTTATTTTGTCGGGTTCGGATCGGATTACGGTTCGATGGGTTTTTTTTGTCGGGTTCGTGTTGGATTTCGGGTTAACTTGAGTTTTCTGGTTCGGGTCGGGTTGCGACTTGAAGGAATTTATTTTGTCCTTTTAGGATCGGGTTACGGTCCGATGGAATTTTTCTGTCGGGTTCGGGTCGACTTCGAATGGAATTTTCAGGTTCAAGCTGGGTACAAAACCATATTTTGACAAAGAACTGGTCATTTTCTAAATAGGCATGGTCATTTTTCAATTAGCCTAACCGTATCTAGACTCTTTGCAATAGGCCTGAAAAACATCAGACTGATTGAGAAAAGGGAAATGATTCTCCAATTAGACCGTCTCTTTGCAAAGAGCCTAGGCTGTTTGCAAAGAGCCGGATTTCCCAATTAGCCTACGACATATATATACACACATATATATATTGTTGTGAGCTCGGGGTTCGAAAGGATTGATGCCAATATATAAGAACAATAAAAAGGCTTTATTCACTATAAACAGTGCAATACGATCACAAATATCTTCTGAAAATTACAAGATATTCAGTAATCTTCAAATCCAATAAAAGCTAAGCAAAATTTCACACAGAAACAATGCGTTCAATACGACGTATCAACGACAAAATCGATCCGAGAAACACAGTTCTCAATGCAAAGCCTCTCGTATGAATTCAATCGCAGTTGACAGACAACTAACTAACTGAACTGATGGAGGTCCTTATATAGGTTTCAGAGATCTTTCTAGATTATTCCAGAGCCTTCAGATGCTAGAAATTACCAGAAAGTGCTTTAACTTTCGATAGAGAACCCAAGCAAGAAAGGATCCCAATGTATAGGTATAAGGGGGGTGTGGTTGCACAAAAAGTCGCCAAATCCGTCGCCAACTTGGCGACATTTGTCGATATATCGCCAAATTTGGCGACAAAAATAAGACGCCAAAACCATCGCCAACTTGGCGATAAACCCATTCCTTGGCGATATTTCAATAGACTTCCATTATAAAGATGAGGGTGTAAGGTTGTTTTCCTTGCAAACCATCTGAGGCCTTTAGCATTGAGTTACATGATGCTCAATAGGAAATACATTAATAATACTGCAATTTTCACAATAATAAAATAAAATAAATTTAAACAAATGGAATATTTACAGATATATACAAAATTCATAACAATATATATATACAGGGTGTCCCAAAAGTCTCCGTACAACTGCAAAAATTGATTACAAAAAAAATAATAGGCCTACCGCAAAAATATTTACAACAGTACATAGAGTAACTTAAAAAGTTTTTTTCTACTACCTTAGTATACTTGTACATGAGATCCTTTCGTTGCACGAAGAATATCAAGTCGATATTCCAATTCCATTCACGTGCGTTTCAGCATGCTAACACCAACAGTAGTTACAACTGTTTGATGAAATAAAATGTTGAATTGAAGATGTTTGATGAATATTTGATGAATGAATGAATAAATGTTTGATGAATAAAAGTTAATAGTCTCATGGAATTGAAACAAAAGATCCAAACAGCAGTAGATACTGTTGATGTTAGCATGAAAAACGCCCGTGGATTGAATTGAAATATCGTCTTGATATTCTTCGTGCTACGAAAAGATCTCATGTTGAAGTTTACTAAGGCTGTAGAAAAAAAACTTTTTAAGTTACTCTATGCACTGTTGTAATTATTTTTGCTGTAGGCGTATTATTTTTTTTTAAATAAATTTTTGAAGTTGTACGGAGACTTTTGGGACACCCTGTATATATATATATATATATATATATATATATATATATAGGATTTCAATGTTAACACTTCATTTGCTTTATGACATCTATGATCATCAAATTAACTGACGCTTTAGTACTTTTATTATCCATGTTTTAAATACACGAGCTATAGATTTTTTGGATCACGAGATCAACATTTTAATATCTTCAAATTTGGAAAAGAGCCAGTCATATAATTTTTATCATCGAAGAAGCGTTGAAGTACGGAAGAGTCAATTAAGAAACTGCTAGGCCTAATTTGATTATGTAACAATAAAAATATTGTATGTTTTATGTGAGAAGTGTAAGGTATTTTGAAGAAATAACCAACGAAGCATTGTGGAATTGATTTCCTAGAATGTTATTAAAGTTATTGCTTTTCTTATTTTGAAGTCTCGTTGTACGATTAATTCAGTAAATTAACTTTTTACGTATCACCCATCTACATTTTTGGGGGCTCGGATGCCAGAATAATTAAAAATAAAACGCCAGTATCAAAAGTTGTGTTACGATTTCGCAAGGTGAAACCGTAATCGTATTACTTCAAGTACAAATTTTGAAAGATAAACATGGGAACTCTAAATAAAGCTAAGAGAATTGATCTAATAAACCTCTGCGAAGAATGCGGAATTGAAGCACCAGAAAAACCGACAATACCCGTCCTAATAAAGCTGATCAAGAGTTGGGAGTGTTACGAAGATTAATTTATAAGAGATCGATTGGAAGTAGTGATAGCAGCTAGAAAAGAGAAAGCAGAAGAAGAAAGAGAAGAGAAACAGAAAGAGAAGAAATTACAAGCAGAACTGGAAGAGAAGAAATTACAAGCAGAACTGGAAGAGAAGAAATTACAAGCAGAGATTGAAGAAAATAGATTGAAATTGAAAATGGAAATGGAAGAGAGAAAATGGAAAATAGAATCGGAGCAAAATTTTGAAATTAAGAAATTGCAGATACAAGAAAATTCAAGAGAACACATTGAGGAAAACCCAAGGACAAATCCAGGTAAGCAATTTGAATTGCTTAGATTATTAACTAAATACCGGGTGGCCCAGCGGGTAATGTTTGAAACAAAGTCCAATAGATGGCGCTAGGTGCACGTGAGTGAAGCCAAACTTGGTGCGCATGCTCCGGTGAGTGGGCAATTGTAAATGGGATGTTCCTTCAGTCTGCGGTGCGCTTTAGCGGGTGATTCTCGTTAGTAAACATGAACAAATATTCGACGGACGTTCGCGTCTTTATTGTGCTACAAATGGCCAGATGTGATGAAAATGTGAAGGCAGTTCAACGAGCATGGCAGGAGAAGTTCCACAACAAGAATTGGCCAAACAAAAGGACTATGGCAAGGTGAGTCATATTGTGCGTTTTACGGTACAAATGTTTTCCTTTTTGCTTCCATGTTTGTTCTGAAAAATGTGTTTCAATCCTCTTCCCTGTAGACTGTATGCCAAGTTCAAACGTACTGGATCGGTGGAAGACGATAAAAAAGCTATGGCAATTAGGAAACTGCTAGGCCTAATTTGATTATGTAACAATAAGAATATTGTATGTTTTATGTGAGAAGTGTAAGGTATTTTGAAGAAATAACCAACGAAGCATTGTGGAATTGATTTCCTAGAATGGTATTAAAGTTATTGCTTTTGTTATTTTGAAGTTTAGTTGTACGATTAATTCAGTAAATTAACTTTTTACGTATCACCTACCTACAATATATATATATATATATATATATATATATATATATATATATAATTATAATATATTTGAATTTCAAAAAACATTAATCAAGTTCTTGTAACATTCTAACCAAATCTCCAATATACAGTATGTCCACTAAAGTTCCTTGCCACCCTCTTAACTTCGGAACGGCTGCTGCTATATACATAAAAGTAGTGTCTAGGTATAGTAAAGTAGCCATGCTCAATGAAACCGCCTACGGCGCCACCTGGTGGAATGCTGCTGAGTTAGCATTCCTATCTCGAAAATGGAAAGAGATAGAGAAAAAAAGTGATTTACAAAGTTGTAGAGCATTATCGATTTAGTACGAAAAGACACCTTGTGGACATTAATGCGAATAACAGATCGGTTAAGACGCACACTTGTATTTTCGTGATTTCCTACACTGTGACGCAACAAAACGATCTTACACTAGATTAATTAATCATGATGGATGAATTATGCCCTCCAGATTCAATCGGGATAGCTCAGTTGGTAGAGAGTGGCAGCTTCAGCCAAGAGATCCCAGGTTTGAATCCTGGCCCGGACATTTTTCGTCCAGTTGGAAAATTACAACTCGTATAAAACGACCTTAGATAGAAAAAACAACTAGTTATAATAATATACCTTTATTTTAGATGTTCAAACTTCTCACCGTCAGCTGCAATGCATATTTGGATCATTGTTTGAATTTCACGTTGCACACATTGGAGCATAGATGGTGACACGTTGGCACAAGCATCCGTAATGCGTCGTTTAAGGTCCTGCAATGTTTGTGGAGGGGTCGCATACACCTGCTGTTTTATAACTGGTTGTTTCTTTCTTTCCAAGATCGTTTTGTCACATCACAGTGTAGGAAATCACGAAAAAACAAATGCGCGTTTTAACCGTTCTATTCTCCGCATTAATGTCTACAAGGTATTTTTTGTACTAAATTGGTGATGCTCTAGAACTTTGTAAATCTCTTTTTTTTCTCTATATCTTTCCATTTTCGAAATAGGAATGCTAACTTCGCAGTTTTCCACCAGGTGGTGCCGTAGGCGGTTTCATTCAGTAGCGCATGGATACTTTACTATACCTAGACACCATTTTTAATTAATATAGCAGCAGCCATTCCGAAGTTAAAAGGGTGGCAAGGGACTTTAGTGGGCATACTGTATATATATATATATATATATATATATATATATATATATATATATATATATTATATATATATATATAAACTTATTGTAAAAATTAACCATATAATATATTGAAATTCAAGTTTTCACTTCTGTCGGCACTCCCTGAGTGCCATTTTTTTTTCAGTTTTTATGTACGCTCATACTTGCGTAGTGATGGAGTAGCGCCATTGCTTTCTTATTTCCAGTACTAGCCGCCACTGGCGACCAGTTTGGTCGCCCTTAAATGTATGTTAAGCATTGTAACAAATTATTTTTATTCATAATTTATTTTTTTCCTTAATCCCTCGCATAACTGGAAAAATCTAATAGATAAATCAAGAACTTTTGCGATCGCGGTAGCATTTCGCATATTTTTTGTTGTTATGTATTTCATCTTTCTTGACAAAAACCGCTTAACCCACTTAAGAATTTATGCTTCATGTCCGTTTGCTTATCACTTGCAATATGTTCGCTAATGCGGAGATTCTTAAACATATTTGGCGCAAAACAAAAATCGCGCCAGCCCCGGTGCGTCCGTGACAGCTGTTTCAATTTAAAATACATGACGTTCACATTTTTCATTTAAAATAGAAAATAGAAAAATAATAATTATCATAAATCAAAACATTTGATTTCAAATTAAAGTATCGTTTCTAATTTGCACGCGCAAAAAATAAAAGCTGACAATTATTTTCGAAATTTGATCCATTAAATATTATTACATGAGTTCAACTTACGTCAAAAAAGATCCGGAAGTTGAGTTGTATGGAACAGAATTAAGGTAAACTTTGACTGTCTCACTGGTGCGGATTATTTTTTTTACGCCAGGCAGCGATCCAAAAATTCATGGTTTAATATTTTAAACATTCACAACGAATGAATCTTTTTTCTTTGTTTACTTTCATATATAGAGAATTTTAACTGCGAACCTAATTTAAACTGAAGTTATTGCAGAATGTATACATAATTGAACGTAAGTCATCTCTCAAATATTAATTTATTTTGAACGATCTTTCTAAAAATGTAATTTTTATGCAGTTTTATTTGCAAAAATAATTTTGAATAAAAATGGCCGCCTGGCATATGAAAAAGTGAAACGGACATCCCGGAACTGTTGATGACAGTCACATGACTTACGGTTTTATTATAAGATTATATAGATAACTCTTCCATATTATGCTAACACCGTGAAACACTCGTAGATCCAGATGTTTTCTAAGCTTCTTCCTACAGTTTTGTCCGCGATACCACAATTTTGTTTTTCAAAACAGGAAATTGCATAACTAAAAATTTTTAAATGGATTTTTTTAATGTTTTCTCATATAGCAGCTATACTTCAAGTTAAAATTAGATAGGGAAATTTAAACTTAACTATCTTTTACGTCTATAACGCTCCCTAGAGAAAAATATATTATCGAAATTTGAAAAAAGTTTTTTCCTGTAGGTTTCACACTGTGATGGCCGTACTCAAGATAAAAATCGGCAGCACTGATTCAACACAATTTACTTTTTCTTTTATAGCGTCCCCTGGGAAATAGGGTAGCCAAATTTGAGTAATATTGTTTCTGTCATGTTTCACTGCATGATAGCTATACTGAAGTAAAAGTAAGTGGCAAATTCAACACAATTTTCTGTTGTGTTTAAAGCGCCCCCTGGCGGGAAATATAGTAACTAAAATTAAAATAAAATAGATTTTTTTATTTTTTTTTAAACAAATTTTTAGAATAAACTTCTACCAGTGTGAAATTTATGTTTTGAGAAAATGTTTTACAAGATAGGTTTATTTTACACTATTAGCGCCAAGTGGTGGGAAATTCATAATTAAAATTGAATTTTTAAAATGGATTTTTATTTTTTCTCATATGGCAAACTTACTCCAAATTAAAATTACGTAATACAGATACAACCGAATTTTCTTTTGCGTTTATAGCTCCTCTTGGCCAGAAATAGGGTAAGTAAATTTAAACAAAATTGTTTTTTATGTCTTTTTAATAAAATTTCATGATAAGCTTCTCCGCGTCAAGATAGGATTTTTCTTTTTTTTAGCGTTGGTAGCGACCTTGATGAAAAAATGCATTTAAATAATTTAATTTTCATCTAATTTTAATTAATTTTTCAACTAATTTTCAGCAGTGAAATTACGCCCGAAATTATTGAATATTAAATACGTGAGTTTACATACTGCTAACAAAACGTAAATAATCAAGTTAGCAATGTGTAAATTCCCGTATGTAGTATTCATTAATTTTTATCTGTCTGATGGTCGTACTCAAAGTAAAAGACAGTACTGATTCAACACAATTCACCTTTGCATTTATATCGCCCCCTGGTGGAAAATAGGATAACCAAATTTAAGAAAAATCTTTTTTTTTTTGTGTGTGTGTGTGTTTCACCGTATGACAGCTACACTGAAGTTAAATATAGGTATCAAAACAAACTGTATCAAAAATATTTGGCAATAAACCTAGTAAACAAAATACACATCTTCCCGGACTAAGTACAGATTCGCAACATATGTTCACAATATGTAATTATACTTTCCAGCAATAAAAATTACCAGTTGAACCGTGCGAGGATTTCGCACTGCAATCTAATATTTTTTAGATGCAGGTTTAAACTTCAAAAGAAAAATCAAGGATAAAAATATCTGCAAAAAGCATTAGTCAATACAGCGTATCATCTCATTTATTCCATCACAGTTACAGTAAAAACTGATCGATCATTGCAAAAGGCAGGCGTTCACAACAACAGTTTCAATCTGTTTAAAATAATAAAACAATATGAAACGCATTTTAGTGTTTACGGACTATTTCATGTTTCCTGTTAAAAAAAAGAAAAAAAAAGAAAAAAAAGAAAATAATAATAATAATAATAATAAAATAAGTGTTACGTACACAAGAATTTATTAGAGTCAGCTAATACAATACACAAAATATCGCACAGGTTGCAACCAAGGGCTTTGTGGATTTCTGAATTTTGCACATTTTTAGATCATTTGCTTTGTTTAGATTTTAAGTACTTGCCGGATTTATTGACGACCAGCAATTAATCGCCAGGTTTGGCTCAATTTATCGAGAAACAAAATACAATCACAAAAATATAACCAAAAGAAAATAAATAAATGTTTTGGTAATTTTATGTCCGCAAATCTTGCAAATAGTATTTTTTTTTCTCGCCAATAGCAGTTTTATGGTTTGAGTGAGTGTACAAATTAGAAACAATCATTTGATGTTCAAATAAAATATTTTGGTTTCTGTTATTGTTTATTATTGAAAAAAATAATGTATTTTAAATATAATGAGTGAAAAGGGCATGTGTTTTAAATGGATGTACTATTTAAATTTTCGAAATGAATGCAATACAAACGCTGGCGATGGGAACAACGTTTACCGATTAACTGCGCTCGGCTAACTTAAGAGGCTACTTCACTCACACAAAAACACACCCTCGCTAATGTTAATCCAATGGACAGTTAGTTTATAATACAGTTGAAGCACTTTATAACGAACTACGATATAACGAAAAGCACGATATAACGAAATGTTCATTATCATTTAGTTGGTCTGCATGTTAAAGAATACTGAATTCGAATCGATATAACGAAATATTTATAACGAAAAGCACGATATAACGAAAAGAATTCGAGCATGAACAGTGCAATAAAAACGATATAGCGATTTTTTCACTTTTTTTTACTTAACGCGGGAAATATTTTTTTCCTTAATTACTAGTTTTTTCCCCCATGACATAACGTTCAATCTTTTTCTCTACGGCCAATCACATATTTTCAATAGTTCCAGGAGAGATTTGGGGGAGGGGCAGTGTTTTAAGACAGGCAGAAAGACGACAGCTTAGCAGAACTGTATTATGTTCTTTTTTATTCGATGACTGATTTCATTGACATTTACTTTGCCTGTAAATTTATGGCGTCTTAATTTTTAAAACTCTGTACGCTGGCTGTGTCTGACAAAAGAAAATGGTTGAGTTTAGAAGAAAAAGTCGAAATTATAAAATGTTTCCCAGAATTATGTTAAAAAAAAGCGATGTAGCGAAAAAAATTAGGATTAGCACTCTCAGGACAATATAGAAAGATCGAGAAAAAATTCTTAAAATTTTCGAAAAGGATGCAGTTTTCTCATCGTTTAAACGTTTACGTACAGCAAAGTATGCAGATGTGGCGGAAGTATTGTTTTCATGGTTTAAAGATGCAAGATGAAAAAAAATACCGTTAGTGGAAGTATTTTGCATGAAAAAGCATATCACTTTATAACTTTGATCAATACTTTAAATAAAAAGTTCAATAAAAGAATAGCGAAAAAAAAAGTTAAATATGAGTTGTCTGATGGCCGTGTCAGTGAGCAAAAAGGATTTGTAGAAATTTGCCAGAAACTTTTACCATCTGATGCACTCGAGTAGTTACAGAAAATTGTGTGTTAGATGCGTAATTAAAACTTGTTAGCGAATGAAATTAATATGCATATTGATTAAATGGAGCTTACATTATTAGATAATTCTGTAAAGAAAAGAAAGCAGAGCTTGTTAACTTCATTCTTCAAACCAATATAGGTATGTAAAAGTTTCGTTTAACAGAATTAAATCAATAATATATATTTTTTTAATATGCCCAGTATTTTTTTTCCATGTGTAGCACAGTAATATATACTATACATATACCGTTAAAATGATACAACAAAACTCTAATTATCTGAAATCCAGTCATCCAGATCAATAATCACAAAATAAAAATTTTATTATATGAATTGTACGTATAACATTCGTAAAAATATAATTATCTTGAAATTTCTTTTTAAATCAACGTTTTTCTTCTTTTCACTCTTTCTAGTAAAAGTAATTTTTCCTGTGAAGCATTAATTTAATATGAATACATGAGATCTAGCTTTTTTTTTTTTTATTTTTTTTTTTTTAACAAAAAGAATTTTAAGAGATCTTAAAGAAATAAACAGACTTTGTTTATGATTGTCTCCAATATCCGGCCTTATGCATAATCAGATTACGTTCATTCCACATTAACCCGGATAATTGGATTTCTTACTGTATAACGAACAAATTCGTTATAACGTTTTAACGAAAGCACTTTATAACGAGCAAATCTATGGAGCAGTTTCGATTTCGTTATAAGGTGCTTCGACTGTATCTCGTTTGCATTTCAATATGCCGCATGGTAGGCCACCCTGCTTGGTTGAATCTGAAAAAAATCTGAATCTGCATTTCAATATTTTATTATTATTATTATTTTGCATTGGATAGCTGAGGTTGATCTCTATGCAGGTCGTTTTTTACTTTTTCGATTATGTTCACAATTTTTTTTTATTAAGATATTTTCACTTTCGGAACCGGTTTCGAAAGTGAAAGTATCCTCATTCATTAAAACAACTGCAACCAAAATCGAAAAAATAAAAAACAGCCTGTATAGAGATCGACTTGAACTATCAATGCAAAAAATAAAAATAAAAATAAATAAATAAAAATAAATAAATAAATCGTTTAAAAATATTGAAATGCAAACTAGATATAAAATAATTGTCCCATAGGATTAACATTAGTGAGCGGGTGTTTTCGCGTGAGTGAAGTAGCCTCTTAAAAGTACTCTTTTTTATACGCTATTTTATTTACCTTAACTTGATTTATATATTCATATATGTAAATGTGGAATTTTGTAATTGATTTAAAACTATGCTAGAATCCTAAAAATTATGTACACAGATATGTTTTCGGGGACAGTAAAACAGTTTGATATTTTTGTAACTTAATTATAAATTAATAAATTAATTTTATGGAATTTTTATGTTATCCGAGCGCAGGTGCTAAGTCACCAAAAATTGTATACGATTGTTATAACTGTATACGATGTTCAACAATGGAGATAATTATGTACCAAACCACGATCTCTAAAATATGCCAGCTGGTTGTGAGATTGCAACAATGAAATATTTAAACACTAAAAAGTAGAAAATAAAATATTACATGTTACAAAAGAAAATACAATATAAAGAAAATAGAATTAAAAGAAAAAGTGTAATATTTTTTGAAAAAAATATACGCTTTATTTTTCATTCGTGATAAATCACTTTATTAGATTCAAAACAAAGTTTATTGGTATTATTAAAAATTGTCTATAAATATATATGTTCATGTGAGGCATGTGGAATCAATATAACGGCTTTAAAAACGTATTTACCATATTATTTGCTATACCTGATTATTGGCCTTTTGAAAAATAAATTACAACTTTTCTTTAAGTAAGAAATTGGATTTTATGGGAATAAATTAAAAGAAGGTTTTTTTAAAATACATTTTCATTAAAGTTCCATTAATATAAACCACAGTATTTATTTAGGTATGGTGCCGTATCTTGGCGTATATCACAAACAATATGTGTAGCAGAAGTGCCACATAAATAGGTTCTCAAAAATTAAGTTGCAGAAATAAATATACATTTTTTAAATAATGGTTAACAGCTGATACATTTATGCCTACTTTTTTTTCTAATTTCATCAGATAGTAAAACAGAATGTCAAAGATTTAATACTAACATTATGAAATAAAACTGAATATACTTTTTAATGTACTTCCAACAAATTATATTTTATTTAAATAATGAAATATGTCCTAAAACAATCTTGAAGGACAAATAAAAAACTAGTCGTTGGGGGCCACCGTAATACTTACTCATCATGGATATGCATAATGTAAAATATTAAAATAAAACAAGTGTAAACTACTTATAAAGTGCATTGCAATTCAAATAAAATCGTGGCTTGATGACGTCACAAACTTTAAAGGCTCGATTACTGAATTGCTTGAAAGAAACATCCTTATAACTCCAAAAATAATAATCCTATTAACTAGCGGTTTATTGCATCTGATTAAGCGTCAAATTTCCAATTAGAATGTATCTTTGAAGTGAAATTTGGATGAAATACAGGGTCATGAAAAATCGAAGAGTGTGGAAAATAGGATTCCAAATATCTCGGCAACTCATTATCCGATCGCCTTCATGCTTTATGCAAAATTTATGTTTTTTTTATTGTCTTTTATATTTATTTCTTAAAATAAACAATTTCGAAAATTTTTATATACCTTTCATCAGAACGAATATTTCGAGAGTCCGAAAAAAATTGTTCCGGTTAATCGAGGTTTTTGAAATGAAATAGGCTTCTTCCCATTATTACTTACTAAGTACATACCAAATTGCAAGTCTCTATCTCAATTTCTTCGGGAGATAGAGCGTTTACAGACACACAGACGGACGGCAAATTTTTTTTTCTAAAAATATGTTTTTCGGAATCTCCAGTGTCTGAAACGTGTAAATCCGTCAAAAAAAATTTTTCGATTTTCAAAACGATTACAAGACTTACCCTATACTACGTATGATGGGTAAGTAATAAGACAGCAGTCGAAATGTTTTGCGAATGAAATAATCGTTTGCTTTTTGGTTTGCCCATGCGCAGTTATTTCATAGATATTACAACAATTATTGAAACTCTAGTAGTTCCACCTCCTTCCGCTACGTGGCGTACGACCTTCATTGACATGACCTCGGCGGACACCTCTGCCATATATATCTTGGAAGGCTTGATATGTATACGTTTTGCTTCCGAGTTGCAATCAACTTTACGCCCAGGCTACAAGTGAGTAAAGTGTCTTGTAAAAATTGAGCTGTTGGGAAAAGTTAAAATGTAGTATTAACTACATGAAAAATGAATGAAAAGGATAAATGAAAAATCCAAAATCACAGAAGATTTACTCTTGATCTTATTTTAGAAAAAAAAAAGTGGTGAAAAATATTTTTTAAACTGCAACAATATTATATGTAATTTTCGATATATAAACCACTGTCGAATTTAACATGAAAACGTGGCGATTTTCACACAACTTTGTGCAATTTAAAATTTGATCAGGATTAACAAAGTTAATGGTAATCTGTTTTTAGTTGTAGCATAACTATTGCGAAGGCTTAACTTTAGTAATCATGCTTACCGTGAGTGTTTTAAATATTTTAAACGTAAATTTATATTAACATTTATACATTCAGGAATTTAAATTTATCACTAGGATCAATTTCTCTTTACATGTTATTTTTACATCCCTGCTCCTACACACCTCTAAAATAAAAGTACTGCTTGAAAGTTGATAGATTATAATCAATAAATGATTAAATTGATATCAAATCTAAAGATCACTTTTGAAATACTGACATCTGTTTTCGGACAACTACTTTTAGATGTAAATAAAACACCTGGTTATATTTAGAGACTTGATATTGAAAACACACACTCCTCTTCCAATCTACGGCGAACTGGTCAGGCGGGGCTAGAAATATTTATTCCTATTTTAATATAAAACTCTTTAAATCCCTCTCGAAATCCTGAATTCCTAAAAATAATTAATGCATTCCTGTTACTTCTTATCCATTCTAAACATTTATTTCACGTCATGTATAATGTTGGAAACTATCATGCTTACAAAACAATAAGCCAAAGAATAATAATGTTAGAGTATGAGAAGAAAAAAATTCTATGACTTTTATCCAATCGTAAAAAATAACTAAAAATTAAATTAAATTTCATATTCAATTGATTATTCATTACTTTTTTTATATACTTGTTTGTGATCTATACCACGGACAATTCTTCAAAAAAGATTCTTAACACATTCGCATTAGTATGTTTCTGTGAAATCTGGGTTTTAAAACAATAGAAGCTCCTTCCTCTTCTGAAAATATTTCGTAAATATTTTTCCTAGATAGGTTTCTCAAGTTTGTTCATCAGTAAATATCTTTCAGTATACGGATTTAATATAAAATGCCTTAGAATTAAATATATACACTAGATGCCACTTAATGTGATCGCGGTTAATGTCATCATCCAGTTAATGTAATCAAAATCATCATGTCCCAAAACATTGTATTCCTCTTCCTGCTTAAGGTCTCGTTTTATGTGATCAATACTTCGTTTAATGTTATCGCTTTTTCAGCAGACCAGTTCCTGAAAAGTTTGCAAAAAAAAGAACAATTCTTCTGAATACATCTTCTGGTAATGTCATGAAATCGATCATCAAATATCGAATATCATCTGCTACAATTAAAAAATGTTTTGTTAGTGCTGTAGTCTGTGAAGCTGAAAACGATGACGAACTGAAAACTTTAGAAACTACCGAAAACTTCGTCGATGATATGACGAATGAAGTTATGAGACCTGGATGGCGATCGAGAATGACATTCCTGTACATGCAAAACTCACAAAAACTGAAATTTGCAAAAATTTTTTCGTAGAAATACAAAATTATGATGATGATGATCAGGAGGATGACGAAAGCCAATTTTGTGAGACCACTTACAAATGCAGAAATGAGGAATGCGGTGAAAATTTTGAAACGAGGTGTACAACATCGCTCGGACAATTTTCAAAAACAACAATACGAGTATGAACGCTTCTTTAATAAATCTTTAAATGAGAATTGTAACCAAACAAAAATAACAGAATTTTCTCAATAAATGTTTTTTAACACTTTACAAGTCGTCATTACAACAAGGGTGTGTAATCATTTTCTAAGTAATAGTAGCACTTGTTATCATTTGGTATTTTCTTAAATCGCTTATTGTTATCAAAAACACGTGGTCCCGAAGTGATCACATTAAGCGGCATCTACTGTATATATTGACAACGTTACATAAATCCATTTTCTGTAAGGTAGAAAGCCCCGCACTTACTTAGTCAAAGATGTTCGAATAAAAGCGAGAATTCTCATTTCCTGATTCAAATGCGTTTATTAACAATCTGAACTGTTAAAATACTTCTTTAAATTTTGGAACCACTCAGAGCAAGTTCCGCCCTTCCCGTAGTGCACGAGGCAAAACGGGCGCGATCATCAACAGCCGAATCCTATAAGGTAAGATTGCGACCGGCTTCACGCTCGGGACGAAACGCCACTCCACATCATCGTGGTTGGATTTTCTGCGAAGTTCGGTGAGCGAACTCGCTAATCATACTATAGAAATGATCCTATGAAGTATGATCTTATAATTAAATTTTACTCTAGAATTAGCAATATTATACATTTTATGCTGTTTCCGGTGTGAAAGATGCCTTTTTTGGAACACGTTTAACTGCCTGCCTTCTACTGTGTATTGCTATGCTAAATATTATTTTTAAATGGAAATAAACTTTGAAAGTACTTTTGATAGTATGATAGACACTTCTGTTCCCAAGACGCTTCAAAATTTTAATTTACAATTAACAGAATTCAATTTAGTTGCGCCTTGTAGCTTATTTAGTTTAACTACTCCAAGAATCACACTGCAGAATCAGTGGCGCAGCCAAGGGGGGGGGGGGGGGGTTTGGGGGTTAAACCCCCCCCCCCCGAGCTAAAAAAAATTACTATAATTGCCGCTTATATGAATCAACACTGCTAAAGTTAAAATTAAGTTTTTTGGACTTTACGTCTTGGCAGAATCTTTTATCGCAGCTTGAAGTGATTCTTTTCAATTAATGTACATGTCTAAATTTCTTTCGTATGTGCTTGCGGTTTTAATACGAGAAATGAAATCATTTTCAGTTTGGCATCTGCGTGCTTCCTAATGCATACGTTTTGGATCACAGAATAAATAAAGAAAGATAAAATGCAATGTCTATTTCTCAATACATCTGCATGCTAAAATTCCTGCAGATGTTAAGTTCGGACAGTTAGTTTTCTGTTGTTATAAAGATGCTGATATGGTAATGTGGTTTCGTGGTTTGCGTTAAAAAAAAAAAAAAAAAAAATAGAATGTGTTTCTCCCTAACAAATTTTCTTCTGTCATTATTTTTTTTTCTCTATTTCTGGGCACATTTTTTTTTTTTTTTTTTTTTTTTTTGCTTATTTTCTGCTCTACTCATTTATTAAATTTCATTATTAAAAGTCAAAATGTATTATTATTTTTTTTTACAAAAGACAAAATTGCTTTAAATTTTACAAATAATGTATGAAATATAAATATGCGGGTGGGATAACAAGCATAATGCATACCTCCTTCTAATGAAAGGGGGTTTGGGTTGATGGTTGTTGTTACTGCTGAAAATTAGAGCCCCGGTACTCTTTTTTCCTAGAATTTAAGCCCTGCCTGTGAATATGGATTTTGAAAAAAAAAAGGCGTTAAATGTGCGCTAAATGCATTTTTTTAGAAAAATACTATCTATAATTACACACAATTTTACGCTAACCATGCATTAATTTAAATTGATCAGCAATAAATTAGTTATGCATTGATTTACACTTATTGTATTTTAACGAATGCTATCTGCATGTCATTAAAATTATACTAGCTGACCCGTCCGGCGGTGCCTGGGCTCATGATAATTACCTCAAATTTGTATGATTATCTATCTTATATCAATTTTATATTTTTAAATGAAATTTTCACAAAAAAATATTGATTATTAGACAGAAAAGCATTTTTTAAAGACACCTTCTTGTTTGGTTGGGTGTTTTGTTTGTTTCTTTTCCTCGTAAGGGTATCTCGTTTCATAGTTTAAAAAAAAAAATAACCCCAGTTGTCTGAATTCTATAAATTTTTCATCAGTTATAAACAGGTCTTGACAAATGCAGTCGCCAAGTTGCCACTGGCGACCTAGTTTTTCTATCTAGCCTCCAAGTTATTTAACCTGATTTTTTTTTATTATTATTATAATTTTTTGTACAAAAATTGACCTAAGAAATGAACATAAATGGCATTTTTTCTCATTTTCGGCATTTTTAATTAGGTAAAAATAAGTTTAACAAATGCAAATTTTAAATTAATAAAAAATAATTATTTGACTGACTTCGACACGAAAACAGGCAGAAATTGTTTTCCTGTTTCACTGTTTCATCCATGCCCCCCTCATCAGATATAGATTTTGCAGCACTCACTTATCCAGACATTTGAAACCTTCGGCAATCAGCATTTCCGAGAACATACCGGTTAATGCAGCCTTTACATTTTTTTTCATAGATAAATAATTTTGATAAATTTCATTAGAAAACTTTGTTTATACCATCTTTTTAAATGATGTAACTATTCTAAACTATGTAACTAATAATCCGACAATAGGCTTATTATTTTTCTCAATTAATTGATAAAAAACTTTTGTGCTTTTGAAAATTAGTGACTTCGGAGGGGAGCCGTTTATATTTTTTTACTGGTAACCAGAATTTTTTACTGACTACCAGATTTTATCAAATTTGTAAAGCCATGGTTATAAATATAATGGTTTTAGAGACCGTGGAAAAATATTGATATCTAGCTGTAAAAGAAATGCTTTCTTCTCGCGTCTTTTTTTTCTTCTTCTTCTTTTTTTTTTTTTTTTTTGCGACGTGTCCTTTAAAATAACAACACAAAAAAGTTATTGTCCGAACTCTCTGAAATTTTATTCGATTGTCAATATAACTGTATCCCACCCCTCTTTAAAATTCCGTGAAAAAAGTCTGTCTTTAACTAAAGTCGAAGAGAACAGAGTCACAGAAACACAGAGTTACGTCAAAAAAGACTAAGTCACAGACTTAGTCACATTTAATACTGAAAACATGAGCCGACGCTGAGCAAACCCACGCCAAAATACCCAAATTTCTTTTTGCATTGTCATCGAAAAATTCTGAGATTTTTTTAAATACTTTTATTCATCAGAGCGTTTCCAAATTTTTGTAGGCGCTGTAATTTTGATCTTCCAAGATGCTTTTAATGGATTTAGTCGAAATACAGACGTTTAGTTACTTTTAGAATAGAAAAAAGATCGTCTTCGAAAGGCCCGATATGACGTGAGGTTCTAAATAAATCGTAATTTAGAATGCTTTCAGCTGTTTCACACCTTTAAATTTCCCATTTATAATAAATTCTTTATGCCAATAAGCATTTCCATCTTAAAAGTAATCTCTATACTAAATTTCAAGTTTCTAACACTAACAGTTTCAACTAAATCATAATTTAGAACGCTTTTAGAAAGTTTTCAGCTCATTTTGTCCTTTTAAATTTTTAAATGTTTTTAAAAATGTTATAAGCAATTACTACATAAAAGTAATCATCATGCCAAATTCCATGTTTTCATACCAATTGTGTCACATAAATCGCAATTTTAGAATGATTCTTACTCTTGCATTCTTTTAAATTTCGTAATGAAAAAATAAATTCTGGGGAGAATTTACGTCTTTTAAGTAACATCCATATAAAATTTCAAGACTCTAGCTCTAAAAGTTCTAAATGACTTGTTACATTTGGCAAAAAGCAAGGTAAGTAAGTCTATTGAAAATTTTGTTAAAATTGCTTCATTATTATTAAAGTTAGGAATAAGAATTCGTGATTCTTTGCAATGAAACCTTGTGTATTTTTAACACTTTCCAACCTAGTTGAAAAGTTTATGACTTCGGTTTGTCTGGTCGTATGGCCGTCTGGCCGTGCTCTAACTCCCGTAAATATGCTCGGATTGCCCTGTAATTGTTATATGTTATTGTCCTTATCTATAGCATGTTCTCTATTTCAACTGAAGTGTGTAGCACTTATAGTTTTTTTACAGGAACACTCAAAAGAATTCCGTTACATTACGGTCTATAGGGAAAAATCATTTGCGGTTTAGTTTAATGATGTTACACAATTTCAAACACATTGTAATTGATATATATCACTAAGGTGCATTACAAGAAGCTTAATATGGAATAGGATGTGCATAGCACTTATAGTTACTTTACAGGGACAGTCAAAAGAATTCCGTTACATTACGTCTATGGAGAAAAATCGTTTGCGGTTTAATTAAATAATGTTTCACTATTTTAAACACATTGGAATTTATATACTAAGATGAATAATCACTCACTTTTTGTCTATTACTTGGTGTGTATAAATTCTGTAGATCATATATAGGGCAGCACAAAAGTTCGCGAACACATTTCCATTTATTGACAGAAACTCCAGATGGAGAATTTTAAACTGTGTTACGCGTTTCCTAACTAAACTAAAATTTAACATCCTATGTATAGTAACATATACAAATCTATAGATCATATACAGGGCTGAATAAAAGTATTCGGATAATTTTCCGAATATTGTATATGTTGGAAATATATGTTGGAAATTCCTGAAATTACGTTTTTAAATATGTTATGCGTTTTCCAAATTGTTTACTTAGATGTTATGTTTCAGCTTATTAAATGGTAATGATTTGTAAAATTATTTTCGAAGCGTTGGAAAGTGTTACATAATCTATGCTTGACGCATGAATTTTCGTTCTTGTTATTATGATGGACATAGTTGAATTTTATAAATTTTATAACCGTCTTCATACCCCCCCCCCCCCCCCCTCCGCCTGATTTTTCGTTCTTGTTGATTGAACAAATGGATTCCAACTCTGTTATTTTCTACGTAAAAATTATTTGCTGTACTGTGCTCTTCCATCTTTAAGTTTACCCCTCATCATTTTTAAACACTTTATAAATCTAACCTAGTTTTGTGTTATTTCATTGGTGCATTTTATAGTTTGTAACTCTAATATTGTAAATGCTGTTTAAATGAATCATAACCAACGTAATTGCGGAGAAAAGCATTATGATTTCATTCATTTAAAAGACTGATTCCATTAACCGATGATTCATATAACCGGCGAAAATCTTTATTATAAACTCAAACCCCCCCCCCCCCCCCTAGAACCGAATTCTGGCTGCGCCACTGTGCAGAATTGCTAATGTTAATTGAAAGATCAAATATAATTTTACGAAAATCGTGTTACACAATATATACGAACATGAAACATAATTATTGCTAAAAGAAATACTGCCATTCTCAAAAAAAAAAAGGGATCGAAAAAAATGCGTAACGCTTCACAATTCTTTGTGTCATCCTTGTGCTGTGGCCATGCTAATCTTCTCTGTGTCGTTCCAATTTCAATATATGTACTACCCATGAACATAGAAATAGACCTATTTCTATGTTCAGGGTTATGCCCACGGCAATTATAATCTTCCCGGCGTAATAGTTCTTTGATCTGGACGAATCTTAAATCCATATTTCTGGTGTGAGAATTATAATTAATGTTCAAACTTAAATTTTCGGTGTTCGATGAGTAGAGAGGCACAAAAAATATTCAATATTATTGAAAAAAAAAAACGTTGGTTTTTGGCCAGACTATTAAATAGATCAGCAAATTAATCTTTCAATACCCCTTAGTAATAACAGCTTTTCAGAAATTTATTCTTTACAAATGCTGCTTCAAAGCATTATACACAACAAACATAATTAATTAGAAAATCCAACTACAACATCGGGAAAACTACTAACGAGCTGAACTACACGACTTTAATTTAAATAGAATTTTCAAGAAAAAAGGATATAAAATTTTAATCAAGAATTAATTGTATATATAGGGTGTACTTAATGAGAGTTCCAAGTAGGACATTTCGGTCCCAGCGGCATATTAACTAGAGAATGGACGAAGTTTCCAGGCTCGGGCCATGTCGGTCCCGTATAAAATTTATTGGCACTTTCGGATATAAATAAAAGCTAAAGGTTCGACCCGACCCGGCTGAATTTCTCCAAAACACGCCCAACTGAAGCAACATTATCCTACAATTACATTTATTCAAAAAGCACAATTATTTATGTATAGATTTTATTTTCAGATTTTGTTCGAAACTGACTGAGACAATTATATTCAAATGAAAGTTCAGTAAGAAAATCAACGTAGTTCAGAATAAATAAAAAAAAAATGCTGATAAAAGAAAATCATAATTTTGAAGCTCTACAAAGGAAAAAGGTAGATTTTTAAAAATATATCTCTGTAATTTATTAAATCAAATTAAATTTCTAAAAAAAAAAAGAAAAATGTATAACATTAATATAATCTTTAGGGACTTTCATTGTTAGTTAGATAATTTTTCAGGGAAGTTTTTAGTATATAACATATTGTTCTACATTGCTCAGTTATAGAGCGATGCGAGAAAGTTCTATAATCAGGTGAACCCGAATATGACAGATTAGCCTTTTTGAAAAAAAAATCTACTGGACGGATTTTAATGAGACTTGCATTGCTATGTAGATAATTTTTATTTCAGGCGTGGTTTTAGTATATTGCATATCGTTCTACGTTGCTTAGTTATGAAATTATGGAGGAAAGTTTTATAATGAAATGAACCCGATTATGGAAGATTAGCCCTTTTAAAGTTCTACTGGATGGATTTTGTTAGTTTGTTTTCATTGTTAGTTAGATATTTTTCAGGGATGGTTTTAGTATATTTCATATCGTTCTATCGTTCTTTACCAAATTTTACTACAAATGAGCAACTAAAAGCTAAACAAAGCCCTTAACAACTCAAAATTTGTCTAAACATTAGAAAATATAATAGCGCAATAGCGTTGGTATTGTTTTCAGCAATGTGGAAGGACATTCTAGGTAAAGGTCCATATTGCTTCAAAACACAAGGTCAAATTCACCGATATATTTCGTTTGATTCAATTTGTAATTCAAGGTGAAAGTGACCAGCGAGCGTAGCGGCTCCGAAGCCTGTCAGTAATACAATACACCCATCAAGATCTTTTTAGTTCAAAGCTGTTGCAATTCAACGGAAAAATAAACCTTCTACTTCTTGAGTAAAAGTACATACTATTTTATGATTTTGCCTTTCTATAATTGTTTTCATATTTTAAATGTGACGTCACAACAAATTAACCCTTATCTTCCTCATGCCACACTATGTGGAACCCCCCTCCCCCTCTTGAAATGTGACGTAATTTATGGATAACCCACCGCCCCCTGAATACTAGGCCTGCGCGCAGGCGGAATCGTTTGTATAGTCCCTCGAACTTCAACACCAATAATATCTAAAAGTTATCTTTGACTTATTTGATCTCCGAAAAACAAGGTGAAGAAAACTTTTAGAAATTATTGGTGTGGAATTTCGAGGGACCGTTCAAGATTTCGGCCTGCGACAGCCGCCATTGTTGTCAGCGCTCAGGCCTAGTATTCAGGGGGCGGTGGATAACCTCTGGTTTATTTTTTAGTGTTTTTGGAGCAGGGACAAAGCAAAAGACTGCGGGAAGCAAAAAAGGAATTTGCTCCTGTCGATAAACTGAATCAAACTAAATCAGCACATCAAAATATAAACAAATTGAGGAGTTTCCTAGTATTCTTGATGCAAACCATTTTAAAAAGTTAATATTATAACAGGTGCCATTCAGCATATATATATATTTTTTTCCGTAATTGTATTTGCGACCTAAGAAAACACTCTCAGCTAAGACAGATGTCGAAACAACATGGTAAGTATTGCTTGGCTAAAACATAAAATTTTGGATAAATTTTTGTTTTAGATGTGTTTTTAAAGGATTCCTTTGTAATAGCTACAGGTTTTGATAAATACAAATGTATCTCAGAATCTATATTTTCATTAGAGGTTTGAGGCGCAGTCACATAAAGTTATCAAACCTATTTTATTGCCTGATCCTTTTGTTGTTGAGGGTTGATTCGGTTTTTTTTATACAGGGTGATTCATAAAAGATGGGCAGAACTTTAAGGGGTTATAGTACACTTAAAGACAAATAATATTAAATAGGAGACTAAGGGTCCCAGACGTATTCCCAAGGAGATAGGGGGCATTAAAGTTTAGGGTCCGAAATTTCAAATGATTATAAAACATGGAAAAATTGGTCGATTCGTTTGCGGTTTTTGCAAAAAATTTTCTTTATGCCAGTATTTTCTTGAAATAAAATTTTAAAGTTCAATTTCAAAAAATGCCGATAGGGGGCGCTTTAGACTTTGGAGTAACAAACAACTATTTTTTAACGTTATTTTTT
Source organism: Maratus michaelseni (assembly GCA_963931845.1). NCBI lineage: Eukaryota > Metazoa > Arthropoda > Arachnida > Araneae > Salticidae > Maratus > Maratus michaelseni. Next base: position 115,969,862 of record OZ007593.1, on the reverse strand, counting down.
GTATTTCTTTAAATGATTTCGAAAGCTTAGACTTAAACTTAAATTTTGATCTAAAAATCTGAGTCCTAACGAGTAGTTAAGTAGCGTAAACTGAAATTTGAAATTTGAAACCCTTCTCCCCCCAGAACAAAAATCAGTTATTCCCGATCTTTGTGTCGTAGATTAGGCTCTAACTACTGCCGCGTTTTGCTAAAATTATTCTTTATGTCAGTATTTTCTTGAAAATAAATTTTAAAGAAAATTTTCAAAAAATTCCGATAGAGGGCGCTTTAGACTTTGGAGTAACGAACAACTATTTTATACCGTTATTTTTTGTGTCTCATTAAATGCTTTCTAAAGCTTAGACTTAAATTTTCAGCCCAAAATCTGAATCGTTAGACGTGGTTAAGTTTCTGGGGAGAGGGGTTTGAAATTTCTACTCCTGAGCACAGTTCAGTTTACCATGTCCACACATTGTGTGCTGTGATACGAGGTAAAAAGACACAAATTAGGATTATGTTACCAAAGCATATTTATTAACATGTAATCACAATAAATGTTCAAAATTGTGACCACCAGAGGTTATGCACGCAGAACAACGGCGACGAATGGAACGGCGAACATTCGCGAAAACATCAGGCTTTTCGAGCACTTCCCCTACAGCGGCGGAAAGTCTGGCGACCAGTTCCTCGGGGGATTCAATGGGTGTCTCATACATAAGAGCCTTCAATCGTCCCCAAAAAAAGAAATCGAGGGGTGAAAGATCTGGCGAGCGAGCAGGCCAAGCAACAGGACCACCTCGACCAATCCATCTGTTCGGAAATGTGATGTCCAGATAGTTGCGGACGTCTCGTACGTAATGGGCTGGCGCTCCATCGTGCTGGAACCACATGACCCGCCGGATGCGTGGAGGAACAACGTTTAACAGGTCTGGCAGCACATGTTGCAGAAATGTGAGGTATGTTTTACCGTTGAGGCGTTCAGGAAGAAGGTACGGTCCGATTAGGTGGTCTCCGAGGATTCCTGCCCAAACATTGATGGAAAAGCGTCTCTGATGAGCATGTGGATACGTAGCATGTGGATTGACATCCGCCCATACATGTGCATTGTGTGTGTTAAATGTACCTTCACGTGTGAAGGTACATTCATCGGTGAAAAGCACAGTTCGTCCAAAATGTGGATTTAGCGCGTTCTGCTGCAGAAACCAGCGGGCGAATTCAATACGATTTGGATAATCCCCTGGAGACAGTTTCTGGACTCGTTGCACATGAAACGGGAGCAAATGTTCATCCTTCAGTACCCTCCAAGTCGTGGACTGTGAGGTATCCACCTGGCTAGCCACTGTTCGTGTACTTGTACTTGGCTGCGCCGCTACTACATCCAGAATGGCTTCTGCAACAACTACTGATTCGTCCTTTTTTGCACGACCTGCATTCGACCGGGAAGCGAGAAATGATCCCGTCTCACACAACTGTCTGTGCAAGCGCTCGAAAGTTTTGCGGTTAGGCAACCGCCTGTTAGGAAATCGCTCTCCGTACATTCGTTGTGCCTCTGCACCATTTCCATCTGCCGCTCCGTAAATTAAATGCATCTCAGCCTTTTCCTTATTCGTGAAGGGCACCATCTTCCGATTCATTACTACAGCGACTTACACTTGACTCACCGTTCAGTGGTTTTTATGCCTGAATCGTGTCGAAATTTTGCATACGTGTTCTTCTTCTTCCCCATTTGACATTTGCATACTTTCTGTTTCCTTCTTCACCCGGTGACTAGCGTCAGGAATGGAGCTTTAACGTTTGCATGAGCGACGTTTCCAACTGTGCCAGTGCCTTTATGAGTGAATTCCGACTATGCAGTCCTTGACGAAAGTTGTATTTTTGCCTCGTATCACAGCACAGAATCGTTGGGCATGGTTAAGTAGTGCAAACTGAACTATGTTCAGAAGTTGAAATTTGAACCCCCTCCCCTCGCTACTGAACCACGCTCAGCGATTCAGATTTTGAGCTGAAAATTTAAGTTTAAGTCTAAGCTTTAGAAAGCATTTAATGAGACACAAAAAATAACGGTATAAAATAGTTGTTCGTTACTCCAAAGTCTAAAGCGCCCTCTATCGGAATTTTTTGAAAATTTTCTTTAAAATTTATTTTCAAGAAAATACTGACATAAAGAATAATTTTAGCAAAACGCGGCAGTAGTTAGAGCCTAATCTACGACACAAAGATCGGGAATAACTGATTTTTGTTTTGGGGGGAGAAGGGTTTCAAATTTCAAATTTCAGTTTACGCTACTTAACTACTCGTTAGGACTCAGATTTTTAGATCAAAATTTAAGTTTAAGTCTAAGCTTTCGAAATCATTTAAAGAAATACAAAAAATAACGTTAAAAAATAGTTGTTTGTTACTCCAAAGTCTAAAGCGCCCCCTATCGGCATTTTTTGAAATTGAACTTTAAAATTTTATTTCAAGAAAATACTGGCATAAAGAAAATTTTTTGCAAAAACCGCAAACGAATCGACCAATTTTTCCATGTTTTATAATCATTTGAAATTTCGGACCCTAAACTTTAATGCCCCCTATCTCCTTGGGAATACGTCTGGGACCCTTAGTCTCCTATTTAATATTATTTGTCTTTAAGTGTACTATAACCCCTTAAAGTTCTGCCCATCTTTTATGAATCACCCTGTATATAACGTTATTATACGTACGTATCAAATTTTTCAATATTAGTATTTTTCGGTTCAAAAAGTTCTTTAATGTCATTTTTATTAATTTTGGATAATGAGTTTTATTAATTATTTGATTGTTATACATACAAAATATCATAATAATTCCCAAACTCAAATTATAGCTTGGTACATTTTTAATCTCTAGACATACTTAGCATCTACCGTGAAAGACACTCTAGAGCGTAATTAAATTACAAAACTTCAACATTTCTAAAAATCTTATTATTATTTTATTATTCCTTTGTAGGTCCTTGTAAAGTGGATGATATGGGTTTTCACATTGATGACTTTCCACGTAAGTAGATTTAAAAGATTTTACAAGTATACATATTTTCATAGATAAATTTGTAATTAAAGAATTCCGTTGAAACATTTTATGAATCTACTCTAAATCAAGATACTGTAGAATTATATATATGTACGTACATTATCCCCCCCCTCCAAAAAAAAAAAAAAGAGAAGAAAAACGATGGCCATTATTTTAATCTTATAAGTCGCAGAGAAAAACAAAAAATTTCATTCGATTGAAAATTATGTCTCTTTTCGATTTATGTTAAATAAATATAAGCTAAGGGGATCGTGTTCAAACAAAAATTGTACCAAACTTTGAAATTTTCTATACGAACTATCAATTTTGATAGCATATTTGATTTTTTTGGTAAATTTTACAAGCTTGGAACTCTTAATGTTAAATTCCTTTTTAATTGTTTAAAACAGATTACAACGCGATATTTTCGAAAAAAGAAAGAATTATATTTTAACAGAAATCTATCTCTAGATGCTTCAAATATGCGAATCCAAAATTACAGCTCATTCAGCCAAATAGTTTTTTAATTATGCTTAAAAAAATTACCCTCGTTGCAATCTGCTTTGCAAACGATTTAAAATGAATTTATTTACCGAAAAAAAAATATATGCTATATCAAAGTAGGATGCTCGTATTGAAAATTTCAAATTTTGGTACAATTTCTTTATAAAGAAGTCTCTTAAGCTTTTTTTTTTATTATTATTTTTTTTATATAAATTAAAAGACATAATTTCCAATCGAGTGGATATTTTCGTTTTCCTCTGCGACTTTTGGATTGGGAGTAAAAACCATTCATCGTATTTTTTTTAGTGATCATGCAGACCAGTGGTAGTAAATTGTCGGGCTCAGTGTTGAATTCAGGGGGTGGCCAGGGGGGGATATTCCCCCTCGGAGAATTGAAATGTTCCCTCCCCCCGGAAGATTTGAGATTGTATGCTTTTAATGGTTAAAAAGTGCAATCCCCTCCCCCCCGGAACTCTATAATGCGCCCCCTCGGAGTCACAGAAATTCCTCCCGGAGAAAAGTATCTGAATTCAACACTGGCTCGGGGTTCTTGCCAAGGGGTGCATTCTTATTATTTTACAGTGGCTGAATATTTGATTTTGTACCATCACAGACACCAAGAATACTATGGTCCACCGGCACACGTATGGTTACGTCGCGGGTTATATAAGAATGTTATGAAAAAGGCCCTTTCATTACGATGTTTACATTGATAACAAGCAAAACTTATCTTTTCCATGTCAAATGGTATCTTTTCCATGTTGACAATTTTTCATGAATTCCACTTTTAAAGACATATTTTGTCATTCAATTGCCTATGGATATCGAAATGCAAGAGACCGTTTTTATATTCGCGGAATTTTATAATTTAAGTTATAATTTTTATATGGTTATAATTTATAATTAATGTATGAATGAAAGTGAAATGAGGATTAGAATTAGACCAAACTATTTGAATATCCTCCAAAACATTTAATAGTCGAACCGTTTAATCGAAATTTAGCATCTGTTGTAGAATTACAATCAAACTTTCTAAAATTTCTAAATACAGTGACCTTTCTCTTATGTACGCGATGTACAGAAATTATTTTTTAAAACTTCGATATCTGAATAGAACTTTTCGCCTTATTTAATCACAGAAGTCTAACAAGAATTTTACTTTTCAGATATATGGTACTGAAAAATAATTACCGTTCATCGAGTATAAGTGAGATGTCACTGTACTTAGAGTATCAGAGTAAAAAAATATTTTATTCGTTGAAATAGTTCAATTTGAATAAATATGCAATGTTAAAATAAACGGTAGACTAGGCGCTAAGTTAACCCTTTCGCTACTAAGCCGCCAAGACGCCCGGCCAAGCAAATTACTGCCAAACCGCCCGAGAAACAAGTTTCTGTTTTCTCCCCCTCGGAAATATCCAACTATTGTCTCAGAGTAGGGTATTATTGCAATCAACGGGTAGGGAGCCTTTTGTACTAGTGATTTTAGGGAAATTCCACTTTCGAAGATAGTTGCCTTCTTATTGTGTTGCGGACAAGTACGCAAGTAGAAGAAAGGGGGAGAAAAAATCTCGCAGTATATTCCAGTGTTTGGGCGTTTGCTGTATTTTGAATGCTGTTGCAATTTTAGACAAGTTTAGTATTCAAAGGGTTAAAACAATTTTTATGAGATTTTTTAAAATTTGTATCAAAAGCAATACCGGTACAGAGTTCCGATGCATTCCTGCATCAGTGACCCCCTGCTTCTTAAAACTTGTACATTATTGTAAAAGCACGTGTTAAAAAAGGATTGAAGCTTAAGATGCCATTATAGTTGTATTTCATTCTGCTAAAAGTTGAATCATCGGAATCAATTGAGTATGCAGAAATTTATTTCAAAGAGGAAGACTGGTCAGAAAGTATCTTAAATAGTGTTATGAAAATGAGTTCAATTGTGTCCATGATTAGGTAAAAAATATTAATTTTGGGAGGAGCTGAAGCCCCCTCCCGCCTTCTCTGTTTGCATTCCTAATCAGAATTAGCTTATAACCGTAAACCGGTATTGAAATATATACAAAAAAGAAACTTTCATAGCAGTATTGTCCACCAAAAAATATTAAACCTGTACCATTCATAACTCTAGACGCTATAAAAATTCTAAAACCTCTTCTTCCCCTTTTTTTTATACTAATGTATGCTTCACTTGTTAGTTAGTGGGCACCAGTTGAGGACGTAACAATACTTTGAAATCGGATAAATATTTTTGTTTCATGCAAGGAATTTTGTTTCATGTTGCAATGCTGTCAGTTTGGCCTTATGCTTTATTCAGAAATTCCAAAAAAAGATTTTTTACTTTACATAATCACGAAATGCCTGTCACTAAATAAAGCAAAAATTACTCTTCGGAATTTCTGGTATAAATTCGGGATTTCTGGATAAAAGAAAAGGGAGTCAAACTGGCAACGCTGTAGTGTAGTACTAATATAGGGCGATTCAAAATGTTGCTCTAATTGCAAATGACAATCACTTCATTGAAATAACAATAATATGAGAAAATAAACAAACATAATACAGAGGGAAGTTCAAACTTTAGTATGCAAACTTTTATAACTGTTCTATGTGACTCTCCTTGATCACACGGGAAACATCCAAGTGGTTATTAATTTCGTACGCCAGAAATTGTGAAGCATGTTCATACTCACTAATGCCGCGCTAAACTATTAAGTTGCGACAGAGTCATACCTGTAACCTGTAACAAATCTAAATATAATTGCTGAATATAACAATTGCCTCAGCGAAGAAGAAAAAACAATGCAACTTTGCTTTTGAGATTGCACAAAAACATTGATTTTAGGTGACTCAGTATGACCAAGGACAGTCACACAGAACACTTAAAGTACTATCACACTTTCTATGGAAGTAAATCTTTAACTACCACAACACGAATCTCTGCCTGCAACTGTTTCTCGAAAAATAGAATATGGAAAAGATTTTGTGAGTGAATTATTCCTTACCTGCAACCTTTTTTCACCACACATGAGGAATGTTTCCTGCTGCACGTATTGGGCCAATAACGTAATAACAGATATTGGAAAATCAATATGGCCTGCCAAAGCACTTAAAGTTTTGCTTGCCTTCCCGAACTGATAGAGGTTTTATCGAGTTACACGAATTTTTCTGTGAAACACATAGCAACCTTCATGACGTTATTTCTTTCCGCTTGTGTCAAAAAAGGGTTCATGCAGGACTTAAAGTTTCGCCTGCCTTCCCAGTCTGATACGGCTTTTATAAAGTACGCAAATAAAATTTTGAACTTCCTTCTGTATCTTTTTCTGTTGTTTTCTTCCTATTGTTGTTTACAACGAAGCTATTGTCATTTGTAACCAAGGCAGCCATTTTGAATCACCCTGTATTTTTTTTTTTTTTCGAATCATAAAAATGTATTCAGAAGTTCAATAAGCTTAAAAGATCGTATGCATTTTTAAGCTTATTGCTTATTTTCGCATGCGTAAAAAAAATGCGTGAAAATAAGCTATTAAAATGATTAATGCTTTTATAAATTACGCATTTATAAATATGTAATACAAGATTTTTCTTTTTTCTGTACAGTTCCTGATTTTTGTTACCAGCCGTTGGATTTGGGATTTTGTCGTGGTAAACTTCAAAGGTACTTTTACAATCCAAAGACAAAAAGATGTGACACTTTTATTTACAATGGTTGCGGAGGAAACAAAAACAATTTCATGTCCTTACCAGAATGTGAAGAAAAATGTCTGAGTAAATATGCATATTTCATTGCTTCATATTCCACCTCATTAACATTTTATTATGAATATGTATATCAGGTAAATGTGTTTGTGCATTTACTTTTATCAGTGTATTAATTGTTTGCACATTAAAAACTTGCTTGAATTACCCTTCAGTTTATATAACTAATAATAAAAACAATTGATTTTGTGTTTATTTTCATTCCAGTATTCTTAATTTAACAGTGTTATGTATATACCAGTCAATACCATAATGATTGACTAAATTTATGACATGATTGGAATTCCAAATATGCCATATTGGAATTCCACTCACATCATAAGTAACTGGAATCATTTGAAAATAATACATTTTGTAAATAATCCTTTGGGACTGAAATGGTATTATTAGATATTTTGAAATGATTGGAATTAATAGCTTTTAATGATTGGATATAATATCTTTTGGAAAGAATCCTTTGAAATTGAAATGGATTGATGTATAATTGGAAATTTGGAAATGATTTGAAATAATACTTTTCGAAGTAATCTTTTTGAATCGCAATAGATTGTTATATGACTGGAAATAATACCTTTCTCTGTTCCAAAGGCGAGAAAACATTTCGTAACACCATAACCGTAGTGCCATATTGCCTTTAATTGAGCAGGAAAGTAACTTGGCTATAAAGAACTTAAGCATAAAGGATAATAATTCAACCTTCGAAACAGGAATCAGTTTTATGGTTTTAAGAAGTCTTGAATTACATTTTAACAGTATGTAATACTAAATATTAGATCAGAACCAGAACTATGATGTGTATTGACATAAACACTTTTTATTTAGGTGTTTTCGCCAAAGATCCCGTGTGCTTATCTGTTGCAGAATGTGCAATTCATTGTGCACCTTGTTGTACGGAAGATAGAAATGGATGCATTCAGTGCAACTGTGAACATGTAATAGAAGGTGAGAAAATGTAAAAAAAAATTATGTAATATTTTCAGTTTATATTTAAAATAATGCATTGTCTACTTTAATGAATTTGATTTTCTGAGATTTTATTACTAATATTTTGTATACTAGTGTATTGACGAACACTGCCTCGTACATGCACGAAAATGACGAATTTTTTTTTTCATATAATGGTAATTGATTATAATAATTTTGATCATAAAGATACTTTGAATATTTTAATAACTGTTTACTTATTACGTTGTAATTTGCACCGCATTACACATACTTTATTTCCTATTCTAATACGTTAAATCTATCAGATTATCTTCTTATTATATTGCAGTTTCAATTACTTTTTTTTTTCCTAATAAATTTGAACTAACATACTATTAGAAATAAAATCGTGTTTGTAAAAATTGAAACTCCATGAAGGACTTATCAGAGTTGAATGAAACTTATTCCATAAACAAGCTGTATCAAGACAAATAAATGATTAAATTTACAAAGCAAAAAAAAAAAAAAAAATACTTGACAAAAATTGACATTTTGCAAAGCCAACACGCGTTGCAATAACTGCTTCTATACGACGTGGTGTCGAATCTAACAGACTTTTAATTCATATCTGGAGGAAGAGCATTCCAGATTGCTTGTATCGGAATCCAAAGTTCATCTGTATCATTTACAGGAGGGCGCCAAAGCGAGACGCCGACCAACAAAATCCCAGCCATGTTCATAAGATGACATATCCGGTGAATTAGCAAGTCAAGGAAGAAGCTATATCTGTTGTGCTAAAAAGGCGTGCTGAAAAGAAAGTTTGACCATTCATAGCAATGTGCGGACGACCATTATCTTTTTGAAATACAGTACCAGTAAGGCGTAGTACAACTTTGGGCTCCAGAACGTCTCTCATGTATAGATTGTTGTTGAGATTACCCACAATTCTTAGCTACTGAGATTGTCCTTGATACCCAATAACGACTCAAACCATCACGTTTGGCGTTCGTAAAGTATCACGTTGGATGGCACACTCCGGAAGATGTCATTCATCGGTTCAGTGTCTAACGCGGATGCGGCCATTTCTGTACCCTAAATTAAAGCGAAATTCATCGGAAAAGACGAATTGTTGCCAATCGACACGCCAGTGTCTATGTTGACGAGCCCACTGTAGCCGCAGGCACCAATAGTTTTGTGTGAGGGAATCCTGTACAAAGGAACTCTTGCATGCATTCCACGGTGCAGCAGAAAATGACACATCTGTCACAGTTCTCCAACGTTCTGTCATTTGTCCAGATCAAGCTATAAGATCCGTCACTGCCATGCAAATCAGATGTCTATCATCCTGTGCTGATTTAGCATTCCGTCATCCACTGCCGGATTTTCGACTCGTCCGGTTATCTTGTGTCCACTACTTCCACACTCGCATCACTGTCATGGCATTGCGTTCCATACCATATGCTATTGCACGATAAGAAAACCTCCTTCACGTACGCCATCATTCATCTCCGTTCAAAGTTAGTAGCTTGCTCATATGGTGCCCCCTGTTATCGTCAAGGTATAGTGACTTAACATGAAACGCTTTCCGCTGGCAGACAATCGTATACTATTTTCAACGTCACGCTACATTTCTCTATTTATACGGCTAATCAGCAGTTCAGCGAGCACTATTAATCCCATGCTTACGCGGTGACTTTGAAATTCTAATCATTTGAATACAACACTCTAATTTACATTTACTGTTAATTTCAGCCCACACTGGCACGATTCCTTCATAGTATTGCAATTTTTACAAACATGTAATTTATTAAAAAGGTGATTATTGAACAAACATTGCAAGCTGCATTATTATTCTTATAATTTATAGAAATAATAATGTAGCATCTTCCACAAATATAATTTACGTAATATCTCCAGAAGCTGATATCAATTAGTTTTGTTTCGTTTTCTTTCAAGTGCTATGTATTTTTTCTCCTCTCTCTCTACTTATTTTTAAACTTTTTGCTAATTGAGAGGCATAATTACTTCTGAAAAGTAGTTTTGGGGGTATTTGAAGTAGTCATGTTAATAAAAGCCCGTAAAAAATGTGACATAGTACGATGGGCGGCTCATGACTGGCTTTTCAAATAGCTACATATATTATTTTAAGGATTAAATAAGTCAAAGATATTTGATAGCTTAAGAGGGACAGCTCAGACGAGGAAACGAAGTCCGTAGAGCATAATGTCCCTCCTGGATTCCTTTATTAAGGTACATTAAAAAAATACAATGTTCAAACGCCTGCCCTGCCTGGGGAGAAACCATACGCGACACAGGGCAGGGTGGTTTTGAATGGCATAAAACTAAGAAATATACAAATAGATTCCTCACTGCCGAAAAACAGATTTCCCAAGCGACATTGGACAGTGAAGTTGGTGGTAGATTTAGTTCACAATGGTATCAAAGGAGGCACTTTGGCGCTTGTACTACTTGAGTCTTGGTGATTATTATTCGTGGAACAGGGTGTACTCCAGGCCACTAGTGTGTTAAGTTGCAAAGGTCATGCGAAAACAATTTTAATTTTAATGCCTGAGGAAGACCACTCGGCTGAGGGCGAACCCAGCCGTTGAGCGTTTAATGTCTTCCCTGGCTAGCTCCCCGGCACGCAGGGATTAAACGTGGCAGTACAGACTTCGCCATGGCGGGTCCTGCCGGGCAAAGCCCCACGCGACAGGTGGCAGGAACTAAAGACACACAAAAAAAAAATTCAGGGTCTGTCGCTGGAACCAGCGTTCCTACGCGACAAGGAGCGACAGACAGGGTGGACGAGGTCCACAGGTGCACCTGCACCATTTGTACAGTCCGCTTATTTAGTAGAAGGGTGCAGTTCTAAGGTAAGACTGTACCATTTGTACAGTTCGTAAATGACGGCACTTGAGATGTGGAGGTGCCAGTGTGAGATTCCCACGCGACAAGGAGCGCCACACAATTGCGCTGAAACCCTCACACTGGATGGAGGCTGGATGCACTTTGTGTTAGAGATGACGATACGTTGCTTGCTGACCAGACTTGCGGTTCCCGATAAGAATAGATAATTACTGGGGACTCAGCCCCTGCTAGGAAGAGAACATTACTTGCGGATGAGAGAAACAATTAAGCTACAAAATAGCTAAAGGAGAAAGCTAAGCAGATAAAAAATGATGGAATGATTACGTTAATGACTAAAATAAGCGATTTATTATTAATTTATGGAGAAAGAAAACTGCTTTGAATGATTAAGTTCTGTTAGATAGGTCTAATAGTAATTTGTAAATTTCTGAAAGTTTATGAGTTAAGATGGGACGTGTAATTATGTTCAGCAGCCAAGAAGGAGGTGGGTTAGAAGGAGCAGGCCTAAGATGCCAAGCAACAGTCAGTGGGCAGGAGAAGTAATAATGCATGGGGGTACCACTATCGCCGCACTCGCACACATTGGTTCGTGAAATTTTTAATTTGAAGAGGTAATTTTTAAACGGGCCATGCCCGGATAAGAAAGCACTTGTATAGGGAGTGAGGTTAAGTAGCTCTCTGGAAACTTTTGGAATTAGGTTGTAAGTGTGTCTACCTTTTGTGGAGGTGTCCCAGTAGATTTGCCAGTTGGGGAGTATTTTAGATTTGAGTTCTCTGCGAATAAAAGATGGGGGTACCGGAAGAGAGAAGTCTATTGATTGGCGTTTGGTGGCTTCTTTTGCAAGGCTGTCCGCCAGCTCATTGCCTGCGATACCAATGTGTGCAGTGACGTGGCCAAGGGTAACTTTTTTGTACAGCTGGTGAAGTTTGATTTTAATTTCCAGTATGAGAGGGTGTTTTGTCCGTAAGGCAAAAATTGCTTGAAGTCCAGAAAGACTATCACTGAAAATTTTAAAATTTTCCTGCGTGGGGGAGGCAGCAATCCATTCCAAAGCCTTCAGAATTGCAAACAGTTCAGCTTGATATACTGAGTTATCGTCTCCAATTCTGGAGGCCCACTCATAGGTCGGCACTCCATTTACCATGGCGCAGAAGGCTGCGGCCACGCCAGTTTCAGTGCGCGAACCATCAGTGTAGATCGTTGGATGCTGCGAGGGTCTGTGACTGTTCTTGGCGATGCATACCTGTAATTGTGATGTCTCCTCCGCGGGGTGCAGGTGCCAACTTGGAACTTTTCTCTGTATTATTGTTTTTGGGAAGTGTAGCGTAGTAGTTGGTTCATATTCTAGGTGTTGGATTCTGTTTTTCTGGTGCTCGTATTCTAGTGTTATTAGGATTGGAGGGATCCCCGTTAGTACTGTGAGTGCGTCCGTTGAGATAGTCCTATACCCTCTCACCATTTGCAGCAAGAACATCCTTTGGATCGAAACCAACTTTTCCTTGACTGCCTTGGTGAGATTTCCTCCCCAGACGCCCACACAGTAAAAGAGGATCCGTTCTATGATTGCGTGGTACCAGATTTTTAACATTGCAGGTTTAAAGATATTTGGAAGTAATGGTGTTAAAGTATTTGCAGAAGTAAAGCCAGTGGAAACTCTTCTGCAAATAACATTAAAATGTAGCGCCCCTAAAAGCCAGTCATGAACCACCACTGCATAATATAATAAATAAGTTGTATTTCAAATGTTACCATAATTTATGCCCGATGCGTTAATTTTCATTTCTGTTTTTAAATGATAATAAAAATAAGCCACCCTATGTGTGGCTAATAATAATGCATATTCCCTACAGCTAACCATTTACGCGATACTGTCCTAAACTGATATCAAATTGTTTTACCATGGTTTATGTTCTTGTCTTCCTTGCCTACCATCTTCGGATTTATATTTTCTTTAATGAGTTACATACGTTCTCAACTTTCAAAAAATCGATTTTTTTTTTTTTTTTTTTTTTTTTTTTACGGAAATTAAATCTTTATAGTGTGTAGAATTATGGGCAAAAATATTTAAAGTGACATCTCAATTATTAAGAAAGATATATGAGCAAAAATGCGAGCACACGCGATCGGTAAAACCGACCTCGCCGAAAAGATTCTGCTAGTGTGTTAAGTTAAAAAGCCGCCGAAAAGATTCATAGGTTTAACAAAAACATTTTAAACGAGCAGATTAGGGCACAGAAGGGTCCACAGTAAGGCACAGAAATAGCAAATTAAGTATAAGTTGAAAAACAAATTATCAGTATCTTTTGCAGTATCAGTGCAGCAAAAATGCGAGCACACGCGATCGGTAAAACCGACCTCGCCGAAAAGATTCTGCTAGTGTGTTAAGTTAAAAAGCCGCCGAAAAGATTCGTAGGTGTAACAAAAACATTTTAAACGAGCAGATTAGGGCACAGAAGGGTCCACAGTAAGGGGCAGAATCAGCAAATTAAGTGTAAGTTGAAAAACAAATTATCAGTATCTTTTTTTCTTCTAAAACTTTAAACGCGATTTTCTAGAAACTGCATTTTTCAACATGGGCAACATGATTTTTTTTTCAAAATAGCGCAATTTTCTTATTTTTCAAAAAAATCAAAAATCTGATTCGATGGCCCTTAGCTACAACCTTATTTTACAAGAGAAACTGAGATTTAATTTTTTTTTCTTTCTACAGAAAGTTAGGATGTTGCCCATCGATTCCGAACATATAGTCGAACATATAGTATAATCAGTAAATTAATAAATATTAATAGGAGGGAATTACTTAATAAATATTTTTTCATGTTTTTTTCTACGTCTAATATTTAAATAATTTTCCTTTCTTAAAAAAATATAGTAGGTTATTTTTATTAATATTTTCGTTTTTAGCAATCTTACCATCTGCTTTTATCAATATAAGATTGATTACATATTGAAATCCTTATGTTTGTTGTTTTTCTGAAACACGGTAGATGGCAGCACCACGTATATTCTTCTTGGAAATTTCCATTTAAAAAATTCTAGATTATGACAATGTTGTACTGCTTGCATTAAAAAAAATATTTTAGCAACTGAGTCATGAACCCATAGCAACTGTAAATAACTACTCATCCAATGATAAACAATTTGATGTTATATCATACTTGTTTAATATCTTAATTTCAATATAAAAAATTTACTACATATAGTTTTTTATTTTTAATCTTTAAATATTTTTTCTTCTATTAACAAATATCTATAGTAAGTAATTTTTAATTATTTATTTGTAAGATATTTTCGTTTTTACTGATTATAGTGATTCATTAAAGTTTATTACGTATTGAAATCGGTAAGTTTATTTTCTCTTGAATGCCAGTAGATGGCAGCACCACTTATATTCGTTTTTCATTCCTGTTATTCAGAATCTCAGAATTCTCGATTTCTTTTTATGTTGTATATTTTAAAATCTTATTTAGCAGCTTTAAAAATACTAATTATTTTATCTCTCGCTCCATAAATGCATATAATTTGAAAGTAATTTCTGATACAATGATTTTAAAAACAATTTTACTCTTATAACTTGATTATCACAATTTCAGTATAATAAACTTTCTATAATCTATTTTTTTTTTTTAATCCCTTAACAAGAAGATTTCCTGAATTGTGTTAAAAGTCCAGCCTTTTGCCTACCTGAATGTGAAGTTAAAGAGTTATATTCAGGATGTTATGTCTGCAGTGATTGTGATGATGTTGAATCCTATATTGATGAAGATACACCAGGTAATATGAATTACTATAAAAGTTCTGATTAAATTAGATTTAAAATTATACAATGAAAATTTTGTTTTGTGGGTCAAAGTTTTTTTTTCTGTTTACTATTTTTAAAAACTGATAAGATTTGACAGAGGGATTCAGAATGCTGTGCATTGTTGCCCAAGTTTTCAAGCATGAAAGTCTATTACGGTTTGTTGGTTGGTTTGGTTTGGGGCACTATGGTCATGTTGCAAGACCGTAGACAATGGGGGGATCACCAGAGTTTGATCTCCCTTCGAAATTTTTTCACGATAACTATAAATAAGCCATTAAGTATGATACAAGTTGTAAATTTCCAACTGGACGAAAAATGTCCGGGCCAGGATTCGAACCTGGGATCGCTTGGCTGAAGCCGCCACGCTCCAGTGCATTAAGTATGAATCAAGAAAGTCAAAATTAAAAAATCAACTACAATTAAATATCTTAAATAAAAATTCTATAAGCTAGCATACCTTTTTTACTTTCTTCTATCTTTACAAGTAGGAAGTATTGGATTCATGAAAATTTTCGCCTTCCGGTTTTTGACGGATTTATACGTTTTAGAAGGTCCTGAACACGATTTGACTGTTTTTAGAAAATGTCTGTCTGTGACAAAAATTTTGTAGCCGCTCTATCTCCCGAACGAATGCGCGAAATTTAATAAAACTTTGTATTCAGTTAGTCTCTAATATAAATTGGTGCTGATTAGTTTTTAGTGAAAATTGCCCGACAGGTGACGCTGCCATGCTGCATTTTTTTGCGATTTCCGCAATAGCTCTATCTCAAGAACTAATGCAGTTATTTTCATCAAACCTCACATTCAGTTAGACCTGGACATAAATAGATGCTGATTACATTTTGGTGTAGATATCCCAACAGGTGGCGCTGCTATATCACCTTTTTCATTATTTTTACGATAGCTATATTTCAAGAACTAATGCACGAAATTTCATTAAACTTCAAATTCTGTTAGGCCTTGACATAAGTAGATGCTGATTACGTTTTGGTGTAAATAGCCCAACAGGTGGCGCTGCTATGCTACTTTTTTCATTATTATCACATTAACTATATCTCAAGAACTAATGCATGGATTTT
This sequence comes from Maratus michaelseni, assembly GCA_963931845.1. Taxonomy (NCBI): domain Eukaryota; kingdom Metazoa; phylum Arthropoda; class Arachnida; order Araneae; family Salticidae; genus Maratus; species Maratus michaelseni. Next base: position 115,953,926 of record OZ007593.1, on the reverse strand, counting down.
CATCAAACTTCAGACTCAGTTAGACGTTATAAGTTATTGTTGATTAGGTTTTGGTCTAAATCTCCCAACAGGTGGCTCTGCTATCCTGAGTTTTGCAGGATTTACACGATTTTAGCAATAGTCCTATGTCAAGAACTAATGCACGGAATTTAATAAAACTTTAGATTCAGTTAGATCTTGATATAAATTGTTTGCCGATTCTTTTTAGTGTATTTGAAACCTGTATGAGATAGAAGGAAGTTTTGGGATTGGCACATCCGACTAGTTTTTCTTTGATTATGTCAGCATATTGAAAAGATGAATACAATTTAAGAAAATAGGTAATAAATAATAGAAAATTTTAAAATTCCTGATTTTTTTACGGAACTGCGTAAAAGCGGGATTTCCCTGCTATCAAATTGGTGGAATATTCAAATAGATTCTCCAACTTGTTTAACTGAAACGCTTGAAGAATGCAATGAGGGTCTAATTCGAAATAGCCACAAATTGGCAAATGTAACCGTTTTGACATATGCTCCTGGGAATACATTTCTGACAAAAGTCATTTTTAAATATATGTAGAAATCTTTAATTTGGTTGACACTATTGTTGATACATTGGTGAAGTAGAATCATCATCAACACAAATGAAATTATAAATTTCTTTGCAATGAAGAAGACTCAAATATCCAATTTTCTTTTGTGATAAGTATCGGTTACTCGAATTCACAATAAATAACTTTTAAATAATTTTACCTTTATTAAAGTATTACAAATCAAATATAATAATAAGAATAACATTTTCAACCTACAAATCCCCCTCCGAAATATTTTTCTGGTTATGGCATTGTCATATTGTGTGCACAAGCGCTAAACAGACATAACTTTAAGTTGAATCCAGCCCAGTATAAACGAACATGCTTGAATCAGAATACGAACCCAGTACATCTTGTTTAAAAGCCAGCTTCCTAAACGCTAGATAAATAGATGGTTTCACTAATTAACCAAGAGCCTAAATTTAGCATTTCTTCAACTAATTTAGCAATAACAAATTTTCACTAGGCCCTGACACTTTTTTGGACCTGTTTTAAATCCCTTATGTTTTATGAGTTTAATTTAATGTTTTCAACTAAGTTTAGTTTAACAATATAATAAAATATAACACCTTGTAATAGTATATTACTTTTAAATGCTAAAGGTGTAAAATTAACAACTATAATATAAATTAAAATAACTTTTATTAGTTGTTTTACATGTTTCGACTCTTCTGAGTCATTTTCAAAAACAAAATGAGAATATTCTAAAGCTGCACGGGCTTTGAAGTTATTATTTACATGTACTTTTTAAAAAATTACGCACGTTATCTATTATTTTTTACTTGATTGTTTATTTTCATATCTTTGAGCATGGAGTAATTCTAGTCACAGTTTCGGTAAATTAAAAGATGCCGCATCGTTACATATTGTATTTTTGCGCGTGAGTATCTCTATGGTTTCTCTTATTATGGATGGATAGTGTAGACTGGAGGGAAATATTATTTTACTTTCATTGAAATTTATTTGGATGGTTTCTTCTTGATATAATCTTGCTAGGGCTGTAGTTTTTCTATTGTATTTAATATCAGCTATATGCTCTTTTTTTCTGCAATTAAATTTCCTGCTGGTCATGCCTATGTAGTAATTCTTGGATCCGTCTTCTTTAATAAAAGGTATTTCATATACTCCTGAATAATTCTCAAAATTAATTGGGTCAATTTTACTGCAAATGATATTCTTTAATTTCTTAGGTGGTTTGGCTATTAAGCAGATATTGAAACGTTTAAGGCTGTGTTTTAATTTTTCGAAAAAGCTTGGATAATATTGCAGAGTATAAAGTTTGTATTTTTGTGAATCAAATTTCTTTTCTGAATACTTATTATTGGTGATATCTATGATTAATTTATTAATATGGTGTACTGTAAAACCATTATTATAGGCAATTTTACGAATATTCGTAAAATTGCCTATAATAATGGATTTTTTCCTTTGCATTTGCTATAAGACATCCCTTTGTGCCAAATGTCAAAGTTCTAGGTCAACCGAAAGTACTCTATAGATTTTGAGAGTAAAATCTATAAGGTACTTCCGGTTGACCAAGAACCTTGAAATTCGGCATGCAGGAAGGCCTTATAGCACATGTAAAGGGAAAAAATCTGAAAATCCTTCATTTATAACTCTATGTCGATTTAGTATGTGACAAACTCATTTCCATAATCGGTACAAACTCCAAATTAATGCATTGCAATGGAAAATTCTGTGACTGTAATGTAACATAACATTTCGAAACCCTCAGGATGTGAATCCTACTGGCACTTGTCTTGATTTTTTTAGTTGTAATTTACACAAAATGTATAGGATTTTACTTCTTTAATTTTTAGCTTTTAGCAAGATGTTGAAATATGAGTAGGAAACACTGAAATTCAGTGTTCCAATCATGCTTCATTCATGCTAACAGTATGTTTTAGCACTGCTTCTGGAATAATTAAATCTAATTATCGGTATTATCAAATATCATCTGTCGGTACAATTAATTCTTTGTCACTTACTTGCTTTTCCTGTAAAGAGAAACATGATATATGTGTTGGCTTTCTAAAATTTGGCTCAATTACAGAAATGCAATGATATTAAAATGTCTCTAAACAACTGCAATTTCTTAAGTACAAAAAAGTAACCCAAATAACAATTGAAGTTATATGGATCCAATACTCTTTCACATATTCCTGTTCTAGCAAAAGGTTTCAACAAAAAAATTACCCTTTTTTAGCATTTTTCTTCTGTTAAATTTAGTCACTTTTAGCTCTTTTCTACCTTGGTGAATTGGCAACAATGCAAGTTAGGCAGCCAATAATCTTCTATTGGAGATGTTCCCAATTTTATTAGTTTCTTATTATTCTTGTGATAAAAACTATTAAAATAAATGAATATTGTTTTTCCTAGTTGTTATAATTTCTAAAATAATGTTTATCATACTTAGAGAGATATAGTAAATTTAAATGACAAAATATAAAACAAATCAATTAAATATTAAATAAAATATACGTCGTAGGCTAATTGCAAAGCCTAAGAAATACCAGGCTGATTGACAAATAATTGGCCATATCCTAATTAGCGTAATGCTCTCTAGGCTCTTTGCAATAAGCCTGAAAAAAACATTCAGCTGATTGGGGAAAGGGAGATGATTCTCCGGTTCTTTGCAAAGAGCTGGATTTCACAATTAGCCTACGACATATATAACTACAGACATTTCCCCACTATGTCTGCATATATGGACAGATATAATTTTTTAAAATATATATTACTTTTCCTTTTTATTACATTCACAGCGTGCAGAGAAGTAAAAGATGAAGGCAGTTGCAAAAACCAAATTGACAGATATTACTACAATGCAATAGTTGGTGAATGTGAGAAATTCATTTATTCTGGATGTGGCGGAAACAAGAATAAATTTGTAACATTTGAAGACTGTCATGAAACATGCATAGGTAAGAAATTTCTAAAACAAATTTATTGCAATTACACAAAAGATTAAAAATAACATTGAAGAGTAGATTTAAGGGTTTTAGGAATGTTGTTTTTTGAAGTAAAAAAAGAAAAAAAAAGAAAGTTGATATTTAAAAAGATAGTTTTGGAGAACATGTGCATACTATTTAATGAAGAGATGATAAGATTGTTAATAATTTGACCACTGCAAATTAATAATTAAATTTTATAAGCCTTTTTATAGTTATCATTTGTGTTTTAATTATATCAAAGAAAATTCTGAATATATTTGAAGAGATAGAATTTTGTTAAATACTGGCCAGTTTTTGCCATACTGATACAGGAGGTGTGCCTTCAGGGAGGACTTAAGAAGAGTGATTATCATTCTTATACAAGAAAAACCTTGCACAATCACCCAGTCCAGATCGTTCTGGTTTGAAACTCACGAGCACATCGGCTCATGTTCTTCATTTTGTGGTCAGTATGCTAACCACTCAGCTGAGTGGGTCTTTCTTTTGGATATATTTCAGAACTCGTTGATAAAAACAATACGCAGATATAACCCCAGTAGAAGAAAATGCGAGATAAGTGATGTTGTACGTTGCAAATGTTTTTTAATAAATTTGACAACTATATTTCAAAAGTAACACTAGATGTTCTGATATTCAATATTGCACATATTTTCAGTTCTAAATATTGCAATTTTGATATATTTTATATGAAATGTGAAGCATATAATAAAAGAATAAATAAAAGTATTTTCAAATAAAATTTGGAAGCTATAATTTAACTTATTGATGTCTGATGATTTTTTAAACAATATTTAAGCATGTAATTTTTTTAATATATCAATCTGTAACAATAAGTATTTATTTGCAACAATAATGTAAAATAGCATAAACAAATATAGGGCTTCAATAAATATGCAAAAGTAAGGCGAAGGTTACCACAGCTGGCAAATTATTGCCTGAATATATGATAGTGGCGAGGCTACCTTCTTATAGTACAAAGCAAAAATAACTAAGGTTGAGAAATGCATTAAAATAAAAAGGTATTTTAATATAAAAGATTTGTTTATTAGTGTTGGATATTCCATATGCCTATCTGCTTTTACTACTGTCTCTACCTGACAACAGGTGAACTCATCAGTTTCCCACGGGAAGTTTAACTAGTGACTATGGATTAGTGACCACATCACTAATTAAAAGTTTTGATTTCGCATTTTGCAAATGCATGTATAATCAGTTTAAAAGAAAAAAAAAATGTTCAGATTAGTTGTAGTGTTAGGTACTCTCCCAGCTGCATTTTTAAAAAATGGCTGTTAAAAGTTTTGTGAAAATATATTTGTTTTTTCAATTATAACTAATAATATTTTAAATGTAGTAATGTAATCAATATTTAATCAAGATAATTCATTAAAATAGTGTGATCACTACAAGATTCTTCAACATAAGGATACCTCCTTTCACATTAATAAAAAATTGCTGGAATAGGAGGCCATATAAAACTGAATTAAATTATTAAATTGGTTATCTATCAATGATAGAAGAAAATCTTAAAAGCTTAGCATGACCGTTATTGTTAAGCAGATACTTTCATAAGCCCATACACACTAATAAGAAATCCTGATATAAAATGTTGCACATCCCAATCAAAAGAATTTCATTGATAATTAAATTGTACAATCAGCTGAAATATTAAAGAATAAATAAATAAAAATCTTTCAAACATTTACCATGACAATGAAATTTAAAAACAAAAAAACATATCCTGTGGAAGAAAATTATTACATCCAGTATTATTACATCCTATTATCATCCAGGAGGAATGGAGTAAATGAAAATTTTGTAATAAAATGGACAGTGAACAGAACAAAAATTTCAAAAAATTAAAGTGTTTTAAAGAATTTTTTTTTTTTGCTTGAATTAGGCAGCAAAAAGTGGAATTTCCAGAGGGAAGAGGGAAAGGAATTTAAATGATTCATGATTTATTTGTTGCTAATTTAAATTAATTTAAAGCAGTGGAAAAAAAATTAAAGAATTTTAAGGAAACTTTGAACTTAAAAATTTAATTTAGAAATTGAAAATTTTTCTATTTTGTATGCCGGTGCCACAAGAGAGGCTAGAAGAAATTTCTGGCAAGGAGAATTTAAATGATGAATCATTTATTTATTGCTACTTCAAAGTAATAAATAAAGCAGAAATGTTTAAAAAAAATAACCAAACAGCTTTAAAGATTTTAAAATGTGTACTGGGGGGCAAAGAGAAAAGCTGAAGTTTCAGTGAGAAGAAATTTAGATGATTGATTATTTAATATTACTTCAAAGCAGCAACTTCTTTTCTTAAAAAATGTTTAGGGTTACTCTCACTTTGACTGAAGATAATCCTCATTTTGGCAGTCTGTCTTTGAGGGATTTCTGGCCACAGTAACATCTTTGATGTCAACAAATTGTACATGAAACTTAACAAATCACATAAATACTTACAATATTTTTCAAGTTTATTTAGAGAAAATTTCAAAGTTTTATTTTATTTATTTATTTTATTTTTTCAAAATGATCAGGGGTATGTGTACCCCCACATTCCCCTAGAAAAAAACCTTGCTTCAAAATAACAAATAAGGCAAACAATAATAAATAAATAAAATAAATAATTAAAGATTTTAAACTTTGCAAGCTGGGAGAAAGGGGTGTGAAAAGAAGAAAACAGACATTTCACAGGAGTGAGTAAGAATTTATAAAAAAAAATTAAAAAAAGATTCATAAATTTGCCAAACTGCATACAATTTTTACCCTGTATCATAAACACTGTTCTGTAGATTGACCTGTGGTTGCATGTTGCATGGAATACTTTTTTTTTTTCCTTTCAAAACTATAAGTTGTTTTTCATCATGAATTTTTCACAAGAAATCTTTACTATTTTGCAGCACTGACAACATGTCGCCATGTTTCTGGTACAGGGAAAACATATATGAAGTATTATGATATAGAATATTGTATTGTAATCAAAATACCTACACCAGAATGTAACAGTGTAACTGTAGATGTTTGTGTTATTATTATTTTTATTTCTAAATAAATTTATTTTTATAGGGCCTATTAAAAAAGCTGATACAGTTACTGAAGATCCAGATGGTGCAAGTGCTATAATAGTCAATATATGGACAATGTTATTACTGATGCTTCTAATTTTATACCATTAAGTGTAGTAATGAAATTTATTTATAGTTAGTGCTGGTTGTAACAGCAAGCATTTTTGTAAATACTGCAGCACATTTTATTGCATCTCATTCATATCAGTTTTATATCATTTTAAATCCTGAAAAGTATTATACAAATCTATATATATTTATCCTGACATAGTTTAAGAAATAAAATATACTTTATGTAACTTTATATGGATATTTAATTATTTATAATGTATATTTTTTCAGATTAATTGTTATATTTTTACTTTTATATTAATTCTTAGAGCAATCTTAATGATATTTTGATTGCTACAATCTCTTTCACCATTTGTGGCTGTCATAGCAGATCATAAACTTATGATTACTAACTACAGAAGATTTTAATATTCTCTGAACCCTTGGAGATTTATGTTAGAGATTTGTCGCAAAAGATTACCACTTGATTCATCTTTACAAGTTAGATTTAGCTTATTTTTTTCTTACTTTGGTTTATTAAAAAAAAAAAAAATTACATTTGGCGAAGAGACGAGTGTTTCATTATTTACAATATATTGACGCAATTTTTTAGCCACTATTCAATCATTAATATAAATATATTTATGCCATAAAACTCACAATAGTTTATTTCAATTTTAAGTTGCACTTCATAAAATTAGGGATCAGATTTCCAAATGTATATATAGTTTTTTTGTTTGTTTGTTTTAATAAAAATGTTAAGTAAATAGTTATTTTTACTGTATTTTTATACATTAAAATAATTAACAAAACTTCTTGTTTGTTTACACCATAAATTTAAGAGATGCGCTAGGCCTTTCGAAAGAATTTTGTCTTTCTTCATCAGCACAAAAAACATGCTACCATTGCTGAAGGTGGAGGCAAAACTCAGTCTGCTCATGCATTTAAAATTCAGATAGAGTCTTGCTCCCACCTTCCAAGTGGTAGCACATCTTTTGAGCCCGATGAAGAAAGACAATGTTCTTTCGAAATGCCTAGCACATATCTTAAATTTATGGTGGTAACAAGAAGTTTGTTTGCTTTATTATATGTCATAACATTTTATTTATACTTTTTGGAAATCTGATCCTTAGCATTATAGAACAGAACACACCAAAATACCCCTCACATTCCAAAAAAATATAATGGAAATATCAATTTTCCAATTTTTTGTGTATGTGCAAATGTATTTAGACATCTGTAGTATATACTGGTGAAGTTATATAAAGATGCAGAGATTATAATTATGTGAAAAAGGCTTTTTACTGCATCCATTTCCCTTTAAATGTACCAGAGTTACAATCTTTAAATCCATTTTTCTCAATTTGTGTTTTCAATATTTCAGTATGATCAAATTGCTGAACCTTCAACATATACTTTTCAATTAACTTGCTGTTTTTTTTCCCCCTTGATGATCCTTAAGTTGCATTTTACAAAATTAGGGATCGGATTTTTAATGGTATAAATAGTTCATTATTATTATTATTTTTTAAATAAAGGTGTTAAGTAAATAGTCATTTTTACATATATGACATTTTATTTATATTATCTTAAACTAATTAACTTTATTGCAAATCTGATCCCTAGCATTATAGTAAGTAAAAAATATCATTAAACAAACAAGTTTCAAAAAGTTCAAAATTGAAGTAAAAAGTAAAATTTTAAACCTTACTTAAAAAAAAATGCATTTTAAAATTTTAATGATTTTCCTTCATAAAAACATTTAATAGTATATCAAAAAGGTACTTAAGCACTAGTTTGTAGCGAGAAACGATGCTACTTTTAATGCTACTTGAGGGGGAGAAAATGTGTCATTCTGCAAATCACGTGGCTGAAACTAGTATCTTTTGTGCAAAATTTGCTCTGGTCAACTATTTGCTAATCTCAGCGGCAAATCTCAGTTTCAGTGTATAATAACGTATCACATGAAGTGATAGATTTTTTCCTATTCATACTTGCTGATAAAATCAAGAACTAACCCACCAAAGGAATTAAATACCGTGCTGGCAACATTTGTCTATTTTCTCGACAGATGAAGCATCGAGTCAACAATCAAAAGTAGTTTCCAACAATAAAAAACCAACATGAGATCCAAACAATAGAGAGAATCGATTAAAACAATCTTGAAATCACCCAACACTAGTCTATAAAAAAAAAGCATACAATCATTATGATTTTAAAAACAAAGTACTCTTCAAAATAAATCTTATTGTCATCAACTAATATGAAATTTGAGAATGGTTTTCAAGTACCAATCAAAATAAATCTAAAAAACAGATGGAGCATAACTTGTTATTTAGTTGCAAATCATCTTTACATTTCACAATCTTTATTAAAAAGAAAAGCGATTCAGAGATAAGTTAAACCACAGAATGAGTGTTTTTGGTCCTTGTTCAGCAAATCCTTTATCTTTATTGCCATTCTTTAAAAATAATTCTCAGAAGCAAATAGTAATTAAGAACTTAGAAAAAGTAGGCAGGCCAAATATCTATAATCAACTAGTTTTAGTTGAATCACAGAGTTAAAAAGAAATGAAAAATGAACCAGACTAAAGGTTTGTTTGTTTTTTTTTCAGCAAAAAGGATCATTCAGCTTAAAAAATACATAGGTTTCAGCTGTACAAGACATTCATCTATCTTCTTTTTTTACTACAAATTATTATTTATTTATTTTTTTTTTTAGAATCACCTAGTATTTTTATTTTATTATATATTTAGAAAATAAAAAGCAATAGGACACAACTGAATGGACATCAAGGAAACACAATGGTAATTAACTATTGATAAAAAAAGGCAATAGTGCACAATTGAATAAACATCAAGAAAAATGTAATAATAATTAACTGTTGATAAAAAAAAAAAAAAAAAAAAAAAAAAAAAAATTAAAACATGTACAAAAAATGCAATGGTGAATGAACTTTTAATGATAGTAAAACTTCTACAATAAAAACAGACAATATATAATCTTAATAAAATATTTTAATAAATACAAAAATAACAAATTTTCATATATTCTCAACTAATACTACCACAACTTTTACATAAAAATGCATATTCATTAGCTGAATAAGAATTATTTTGATTTGTGAAATTAATTTCAATAGTAGAGTTCAGAATATCTTTCAAACCAGTTTGCAGTTCAGAACTAAAAGCTGACAAATTTTCCTTTAGCATATTGTTTACTGATGTATCGCAAGTCTTTCTAAGTTCATATAACACTTTCAGGTCTTCTGATGATAGTTTTATGCCTTTATTACTATTGCAACTCTGGAAGGGAAAAAAAAGTATCTAAGACACCTAAAGCACCAATGTAGCACACACAAAAATAAGATCAGGTTCCTAAATTGATTTTTGCACCAAAAGAAACACTAGAATTTATTTTCAGAGGATGTTGTATTTTTCTTGCAAAATAATTCACATTGATTCATTTACAACACATTAAAAATAAAGCATGCATTTCAATTTATTTTAAGCACAGCATTTTACATTGACTTTTCATACCTCAAATACTGAGAACAGGACCAAAGCGTTCTTAATATTTAATTTTCTCAGTTATACAACCATAGAGTCCTGATCACAGAAAGACAGAATGTTTCTGTTGGTGAAAATGATGTCATAATTATAAGAACACATATTTTCATTTATTAAACTTCCACATTTTTTGTATGATGGTATCAAAATGAAATAACTTTGAAGGATTTTTTATTCTGTCAATACTGAGATTGAGGCCTTTAATATAAGAAGGGAAAAATACTTCCATTCATAAAAATAAGGTCATGTTTAAGGAAAACACGGAACTTCACTCATAAAGCAGAACAAAAGTAAGGAAATAGGAGGGAAAAAAACACTTTTTTTTTTCAATTTACTTTTTTAATCCTATTTCCTGCAAAATAATTAAACTGGATTTTGAAGTCATTATTTTAAATTAAATGACTATTGCTTAAATTCCTCCCCATGATTGGATCCATTTTTAAAGTCAGAGTGATGTGTTAGAAAATGACTATTTTAAAACAGTGAGTTTGGCTTAGTTTTGAAATATAGTTTATTTTAGGACAGGGCTTACATAATGAGCATCCTTAAAAAAAAAACCATGTTGGACTCGTTTCCTCATTAGATCTTATTTTGGGAGGAAATGTGGGAGATGCCAATCCAAAAACTCCAAATTTAGAAGAATAAGAAGAAAAAATTAGGAGCACACACAAAAAATAGGAACAAAGTTTAAAATATACAAATTTGCAATCAGGAGTTATCTAATTTAATATTCTTGGCATTTAAGGAATCAATAAGGTGCATAAATTATAAAGAAACAACAACAACAAAATACTTAACTGAACATTAGCAAATTTAGTTAAAAATAGTATACAATAATTTTGCTTACATTTCTTAACATCATATTTAACATAGACAGTTTTAAGTTAAAAATATCTTATTCACAGACAGGGTCCGATTTTTATCTAGGTCCACAAGGCTCAGTTGAAATATGAACTCATTAAATTCTGATAAAATATTAAGTGGCAAACTGGATGGATTTACTAAACATTAAAAGTATTTATAATATTTAATGATACTCTACACTACATACTAATATTGATATTACAGATTCCCAGTTTTTAGGGTTTCGTTCATCTCACGAAACCCTATTACTCCCGCTCCGTTGTCTGTCTGTCACAGAGCCATTCTCAAAAACTATGTAACTTACAGAGTTGAAACTTTGTGTATATAGCAGAATATCAGCTATAAAGAGCTCAAAATATTAAAATTTGAAAAATTCGTATTATTTTAATAAATAGAGATAAAAAACACAAAATTCTAACAGCCTTTTCATATTAAATTTAAACATTTTTCGTTATAGCAGATGCCAAAAATTAAAAATCCACGATGAAATTCTTTCTACAATAATTAATTTTCTATCAGACGATTTTCAAGTGAAAAATGAAATAAAAAGTTTCACCAATTGACAAAAAAGACATGAAATAAAATTGATTGACATCATAGTGGTAATAAAACGGAAAGATTTCTCAATAATACAAGGAGTATGAGTATGTGTATGTACACAAAGCAGATTAATATCACGTCATTAGAGAATTAAAAAGAAAATCTGACGCCATATCGGAAGTTTAACGGATTTTTCAAATGTTTCAGAATAATACAAAGCGAGTATCAATATGAGTAATAGAGAATAGTAAATATATGAACTTGAGGAACATATGGAATCATGATAAAAACCCGATTATGGAAATATTCGCATATTTTAACATTTTAAAGGCGTACGTACAACATGTTTAATTTTGAAATTTTTTTTAAAATATCGCATTTAGTCCACATGACAGATATTATTATGAAATAATATAATAGCGGGCTTCGCCTGCTATCGGCTGGTTTAGCTATTCGAAAAAACGAGAGAAATAGACTGGTAAATTTTTACTTTATAAAAAACACTTTTATGACTTATTTTGGTTACTAAATGAAGTTTATTTGGATTTATTAAAGAAAGGATAAAGTGTTTTGAAAGGAATATTAAACGAAACCCTTTGAGCGATCTTCGATCACACTTACCCACTTGTTTTTATTTAAATCTGAGTACTTCAGCACTATACATAACATAGAAGTGTGCAAGGAAATTGTGAGGACCAGCACAAATATGGGATGGGGCCCCATCCAATGTATGCCCTAATAATGTATACATTTAATAAGAAACTGGTCCTTTAGGGCAGAGGTTCCCAAAGTGTGCTCCACGGAGCACTTGGGGCTCCGCCTATACTTTTCAGGAGCTCCGCGGAGTTCCAGGAAAATAAACAAAACATGAAAGAAATTTGCATATTGCAAGGGAACATTTTTCGAAGGTATGTAGGAATTTTTTTGTATGTGTGTGTGTCAAAAATAAATACACCTATCACTATAATATAATTTTTTTAATTACATAAAAATTTTTATTATACATGTATCCATTTTCGATATAATATTTTTGGTTTGAACTACTTTATTTTATGTTTCTGCATTTAATGTGTTTTAATAAATAGTATTCTGAATCGAATGCACAACGTGAATCGAAAGAGCAAAGGCGCTGTTTATGTTATTTGTATTAATTTTTAGTTATTTAAATTTTCTATACTGTTTTTTTATGGTAAAACAATGTCGCTTAAAATATTTTTTTTATAACATCTTGTATCATTTAAAGCCCCTCATTAGATTCATTTTACATTTGTGTGCATATATTTCTTTTTTTTAGATAACTTTAATTTCTTTAATCTGTTTATGTTATTTGTATATTTAAATTTTCTATACCGTTTTTCATAGTAAAACAATGTTTGTCGATTAAAACGCCTCTTTTTTGTAACATCTTGTATCATTTAATGAACCCTTCATTAGATTCATTTAATATTTGTATGCGTTGTGTATATAGTTTTCTTTTTCTTTTTGTAGCTTTAATTCTTTTAATCTGTTTATTTTATTTTTATTAATTCTTAGTTATTTAAATTTTCTATGCTATTTTATATAATTGTACTTAATTTTTAAAGCAATGTATGTTGCTGAAAACGAATTTTTTTAACATCATGTATGACTTAACAACCCCTCTTTAAAATTTTATTTTAATTGGTCTCGGCATTGGCTAAGATCTTATGTTATGATGCCACATTTCCTATCAGAAATACGGCTGTAGCAATTAAAAAAATATATTGGTTCTTTACATGTGTCATCACGCTAACAATATAAACTTTTGCTCAGCTCCACCCCTTGCTTAGACTTTTCGTCAATGAGTACTCCCCCTGATATAAATTTAACCCCTCCCATATATCCCGTTTTGTTAGTAAAGTTTTTCAATTAGTTGCAGCTCTTTTAACATGTGTAGTTTTTAACCATATATCTATTTTGAGGCAAAAACAATGGAGAAAGAAAGTTTCCTTCAAAACTATAATTAATAGCTAAATACTTCAAATAAAACATCGAAAAAAAGTGAACGATGCTGCACCTAACAATACAGGTTATAGATTTTGCACCGCCTACTTAAACATTAAAGTGATGATCTGCTTCTAAATATATTTTTAAAAAACGGTTCAAAAGAAGCTCAGAGGCGAATTGTTTTCGTTGCATATTTAGAAGTACTAGAAACCTAAAGAAGAACGAAAAAAGAATCCGTAATCGCATGATTCTATTACGGGTGGCCCGGACTAGCGAAAACATGTTATATGGGAGACTGGGCCTACGCATTTTCTTTCTTTTCGCGAATAGCCTATTGGGATTATACAGAAGTCTCTCTTTGTAAACGAAAACTGTACAACTTACCTTTTTTTCTGTGTGTGTGTGATTTTTGCCATTAATAGTAATAGTTTCACGAAGCCCCAATTTAATGCATGACCCAGACAGGGTTACCATTTTGATCTTTAATTCCGCGTTCATACTGGAAATCACAAAAGAATATTTTTTGTTTTAAAAATGGATTTAATTAACCCCTTAACAGTATTGCTCGAACGTCGCTCGGGTAAGAAGACTTTGTTTTCTTCGTTACTAAAAGCTTTCAGAAGCCACAAATTTTTAACTATAATTTTTGCTGTATTGGCAGACATATCTCGATCATACAAAACAGTTACTTTAATACAAAAAAAGTGGTTTTTAGTCCTCATGTTTAATTTATTGTATCCAATAATAGTAATATTAAATAAAGCCGTTAAAGGGGTTAAATAATAGAAAATTTGATTTTCAAAATTTCTAGTAAGAATTCAGAATTTATGTATCAAGAAAAGGGCCAAATTGAGAACCTAAGCCCCATGTTGAAAAATACTGATACAGACTCTTATCCAGCAGAACTTTCTCTGCTCCATAGGCATAAAAAACATTAATTTGTAAACCATAGAGTACCGTGGCGTTAAGGGGCTCCGCCATAGAATTTTTCCCCAAAAAGGGCTCCGCGAGCCCAAAGATTTGGGAACCACTGGTTTAAAATATACATAAGAGATTGAATGTATATAGGATGGTTCGTTTATTCAATTCGTTTGCTTATTAATTCCCGAAAACATCGTTTATTTGTATCTGGTGCTATGTTATCCATTATTTGACATGTTTTAAATCAGTTAGTATTTCCTATAAATGTTTTTTATAGTACTTTCTTTTATCAAGATTAAAAAACACATTATTAGAAAAGAAGTGATATAAAACATAAATATAGTAAATTTTCATAGGGGTTTTCTGTTTCTGTCCTTAAATATGTGACACATAAATACATTTAAACATAGACACACGTATGATTCTGCATCTGCATATATTAGATTAAAAGAATTGTAAATCCTCTTTTACATAACATTCCACAACATAAAAATTGCTTATATCAAATGCTCTTAGTTTAGCGGTACTTTTATTTTTTCATATTATTTTGGCTAAGCATAAACCCTAAAATAATATTTAAAGGAAACTGAATAATTTTTAACATTTAGTTTATTCAGACAAAGACAACTACCCGTGAAAGTGTCAACAAAGAGAAAACTAAATGTAAAACTAAAAGGTAAAGATGCCAGCGTTTTCCCTCAAGATTGTCAGTGCTGATACAGGTTGTTTGTGCGAAAGGACAGTCACATTCAAGTAAATGAGTATAGGAGGCCCTGAAATTAATTATATGAAATGAGCTTAAAATGGTATATACTGGGCTCCACTTACAAACCCACAATTGTGTACATTGGGCCCTAGGCTGAAATTATGTCAAATGGACTCTGCTGACAGATGTAATAGAAACAAAAATAATGTAAAACTCCCTACATAATTATTGATTTACAATATCCAGGAATTTTAGATAATGTGACATAATAATAATAAGTTTACCATAGCAATGTTTTCAGTTACAATGGATGACAAAAATTAAATTAGTATCCAGTATAATTGAAACATTATTATCTATTTATCCAGGCATGAGTATATTACAAACACATTATATACTGATTAGCAAGACCTGAGTCAAATTATAAGATAATTTGAAGAGATTTTGTAAAAGTTAACTAAGAACTGTACATATTTTCATATAGCCCGATTGTAATACATATTTGATTTTAAAATATTTTAAAATAGAATTAAATTTTCTTTGAGTACCTACTCAGTAATAAGGTATCTGCAGGTAATATGACCTCCCTAAAGTTAGAAATTTTTAAACGGTAATAGTAACTGGTTTAAAAAAATATATATATAAATTGAATAACAAATCAGACCCTTTTTAGCACTGGAAAAATATATTAAAAATTTAAACTAGTTAAAATTTGTACCTGTAGCAGTTTGTTTTTAAAAAAACAAGTTGATGAATGTAATATGGCCACATGCAGGTAATGTGCCAATTGGTGAAATAAAATGAAAAGATTTATATTAAATGTTTAAAAAACAACAATTATTATAAAACCTAATTTATTATTTAAAAATTTATAAAAATAATTTAAAAAATAACAACGGAGAAATTAAGAAATTTTTAAGGTAAAAAATGTTTAATTTTATTTTAACTGCACATGTAAGGCAAATAATTTTTTTTTTGTATTTTGACTGATAAGTCTAATGCTTTCCTCATGCACATAATTACGACAAACAACACATAATCTCATATCTACAGCTTTTTCCACCTATCTGGCCATATTGCCAACAAAATCCAATTTTATAAAAGTTCTTGTTATTCAGTCGGCACACTCCGACATTGAAATTCGTTTATGCAGTTGAAAACAGCATTATACAATCTAAAATATCATGTATACAAATAATCTTAAACACTTTGTTTAAATTAGATAAATAACAAACCTACCAGAGACCAATTTATAACATGCTAATGTAACCAACAGCAAAACGACGATGTCTGCTCTCTCATGCCCGTGGTCTGAGAATGCAGCCAAAGTGAGGCTAAACTAACTATTCTGACTTCCCACGACTGTATTAAAGTGCCACATTTTTTATTTCACTCAAACTAGTAACAGTATTACGAATTGGACATATTAACTTCATTGGCCATATTACCATCAGATACCTTACTTGCTATAGTGATAATTGTCACTTATTTTCGTTCCCCTCATATGCAAAAAGTGCATGCTATTGATTAATATTATATGATAATCTATTATAATATATCAGCAGTTCCCAGGGGCTCAAGAAAATAAATAAAGTTTTAAAGAAATTAAATACCAAGAAACAAAAAGTAGACCCAAAATGAGAAAACTAGGTACTACATTCTGAATGGAAATTTGTCAAGTTTAATGTCTAAGTTATGATTTTTGTTTCCTGTCATTTAAATTCTTAGTATTTCTAATAATAAAGTAACTTTTGCAAATACATTACCACTAATTAAAAAAAAAAAAGTAAGTATGAAAGGAGAATAAGAGGGAATTATAGCATATTTTCATAGAAGCAGATCATAAGAAAAGCAGCAGACATTTGAAAATGAAAGTTAAATAAAAATATTATGTTAATTATCAGCAATAATTAATTCCTAACAATTACAAAAAAAAAAAAAAAAAAAAAAAAAAAAAAAAAAAAGGCTGTGTTTATCCAGGAATTTTTAAGCTATACTTACTAAACAACGTGAATATATACTTTTTGCAGAAAGTTGAACATTAAAATGTTGTAGGAAAGAAGATACTTGGAGCATATTATCGTCAGTCGAATGAAAATAATAACAGAACCCCTCCTTAAGTTTATCTTTAGTCTGAAATGCAAAATAATAAAATAAATAAACATCAAAATCATGACAAAACTGCTTGTTTGCATCTTAAAATAATTAATATTTTCATTTAATACCTGAATATATAGGTCTGGTGAACAAACTAATATTCTACCTTCTTTTTTCGATAACTAAAAAAAAAATAATATAAGAATTATGAAATTAGATGCAAGTTTTAAGCAGTACATCTATTCGTTTACAGTATGTTAAAAGTACTATAAAAACAAATTATTTCATAAGACACAAAAACAAAACTTTTATATTTGATCAGAAAAATAATGCATAAGCGAGAGAAATCTATATAAGTCAAAGTACATATGTATGGTAAAATAAGGGGGGAGGTAGCCAAAAGTGGGCAGTGTTAATTGGATGACTAAAGCACTAGACATGAAAAGGAAACAATGGAAAAATCTGGGGGAGATCTACATCCAGCAGTGGATTGAAAACGGATGATGATGATGTGTATGTATGTTCTTTATACAAAAATGCAATTTTTGAAAATTTTTTTTAAAAAATAGAGTAGTTTTAAGGATTTTAAACTTTGTGGGCTGGGGTAGGTGATTTTTTTTAAGGGTATGTAGAAGAATTTATATGATATTTATTGTCAAGGCCGTACCCAAACAATAATTTTGGGAAGGGTCTGAATTGCAAGAAGAAGCGTTGTTTATACATTTTAAAGGGAACAATCTCTAAATAATGTGTAACTTCAAAACTCCGATACAAAAAATTAAGCATTTATACAACAATTAAACAATACATTTTAGCGATATTAAGTATATTTTAATATGTATTATTATTGGCAAAATTAAATAAAATTTAGAAATTTATTTAAAAATAAATAAATTATAGCTGTATTCTAATACACTTTTATAGTATATACACCATAAGTTTTTTTCCCATTTCAAATTTTCTTCAATAGCAAATGCAATGAATGTGAAAAATGCATGATTTTTTAAAAGTATTCATTGAAATTTTCACAAGAAAATATTTATAGTAATGGTTTGTCTTTAAAATAGACATATTATTTCAGACAATAAACAATTAAATAAAGTCTATTGCTTTTACAAAATATTTTAAAAGAGTTAATTTAAATAGGAAACAACACATTTTTTTTTAGTTTTCAATGTAATCTAGAATGAAAAAAATACCTAAGTTAATGAGAAAATAGCAGTAGAATTTTAAAAGGCTTCTGTAGAAAAATTTAATGTAACTTATTCTATTATTCTTTTAAACAAGGCTCGACAAATGCAGTTGCCAAGTTGCCATTGGTGACCAAAATATTTTTACTGGCAATTGGAAGCATCAACATTAAATGATCTTATGATGATTTTCTTGAACGATCCTTCACTTAATGACTATAAACCAGAGAATGTTATTGATAGTTGATACTTTGGATTTAAAAAAGTCCAGACACATAAGTACATGGCAGTAGCTAAGAAGCAAAAATTAGAAAAATGCACCCTTTGAAGAACCATGTCAGAAAAAGTATTTGTAAAACTCTTATCAAGGTAAAGTGCCCTACAACTGTCAGGATACTGATTGGTGATGTCAGTGTTTTCTTTCAAAATAGTTTTCATGAAAAAAAAAAAAAAAAAAAAAAAAAAAAAAAAAAATATATATATATATATATATATATATATATATATATATATATTAATGACTTAAGTAATAAAACATTTTTTTTTTCTGCTATCAAATACTTTATTCAGTCAAACATTGCAATGTATATTTTGTGCTTTAGAGTAATATAATTTTCAAGTTTCTTTGAAAAATTTATATTACCTTTCTAAATTACTCTTAACAGAGTTGAAGATTTGGGGCAATTCAAGATATACTATTTGTAAGTTCATGATAACTTTTTTTCAACCAATTTATAAAAAACTTCAGTGCTTTTGAATCCATGATTAAATTAGAAAATGAGAAAAATCTGACAATAGTGTGTGTGTTATATGGGTGGGATGTCATAAATGTGTTTTACTCACTAACAGATTTTTATCCAATTAATCAAACTCTTCTTTTAAACATTAAATCTTTAGCTACTCTGCTAACTGAGAGCATTTCTCAAACTTAGGACCATGAAATGCTCTTATGATTTCATTTGTTTTGGTTAGCATGTATTTTTAGCACTTTATTTGCAACAATTTCGTATAATGCTTCATTCACTTTGAATACTAGTGGTTCATACATTATATTTTTAGCAACATAAATTTCTCTCAAATGAAAGTCTGTTGCAAAACTTTATTTAAGCCAATACAATTTTCATTTTTTAGAATAAGAACAACCATGTCCAATAGTGAATGAATACCTTTGAGTACCTGCCCTCAATGCCTTTTCGGTCAGGAGTCTTATATTCAACATAAAATGAAAGCTGCTTACATGATTGATAAGATAGCATTTTCTGTTACAACTCCACTCATATTCGTTATAGGTAAAGATAATAAATCATTAAAAAAAAAAAAAAATAAAATAAATGTTTTTGTTCAATTTACAAAATCACTAATTAACAAAAATTTTGCTTGAGATTTAATTTCGGAACCCTATGACTCCACTATGGGCATGCTCTTATTTATTGTTACAACAAAATACCAAACAGAGCAGAAAAATTTAAAATAGTAAATACTTTTAAAGATTTTTTAACTTTGTAAGCTGGAGGAGTTACATACTCCTTTGAAGTCAGACCCAGGGGTAATGAGAGCCGATGTTACAGGCTCTTCGTCTGGAAGAATGAGCCTAGCCCTTTGAAGACAGCATTTTCGGGCCACAAATATTCTTAGCAGGTGGAAACGGGAAAAAAGGCCACAAAAAAGGCACGCTTCCACTTTTTGTTAGAGCTTAATTCAAATATGTTCTGCTAGAATGCGCCACTGAGAATGGGAGGAGAAAAACAGGTAATTGGTTAATTAGCTCTCGCATGTTGCCTGTGTTTCTGACAACACCAAATCCTGCAGAACCTGGTCGCATAGAAAACCGCAAGTGACTGCAAAAAGTGTAATACTCAGCACTTTTTATTCTTAAAGAAAGATCGAAAATGAGGGTGAAAGTAATAATTGTACGGTTGAAAAACCAAGATAACAGGGCAAATTAAATTTAATACAGATTTATAAAGTTTAAAAAATGTTTTGGGGATTTTAAATTTTAACTTTTGCATTTTAAAAGGGTTTGACTTTTTATCTTTTCATACATATGTAGATTTTTCAACATAAAAGATAAAATAAATATTAGAGATGCAATTGTAGACTATTTTTCCACAATTGTATTTAAATATGAATTAATTTTCTTCCATTTCATGTCCGGATTGATGAAAATTTTTTGTTGGTTTTCGAGTTGACTTTAAATGGAATTTTCGAATTTGGGTTGGGTTATACCCAATCTGCACAGGACTCTAACTGTGACCCAATAATAAGGATAAAGGGCTAATCATTTGATATTTAACAAGAAAGAAAAAAGAGAGAGGGAGTTTTTCTTAGAAAAAAATTAAATAACTAGAAATAATGTTTTCAGAAAGAAAATTATATAAACTATGCAACATACAAGTAATGGTTGTTGAACTTGAAATAAAATTTCCAAGAATAAGAAATAAGTATATAAATAAATACTGCAAAAATGAAAAAAATAAATTTAATTTTATATAAAGAATAAAATTACCTCAATAGCTTTATCAGCAGAATCAGCACCTTGCAAGATAATTACATCAGCACCAAGTTTTCTTAACTCTTTGCCGTGATTTTCAAATCGTGAATCCATAACAATTTTTAGTTGTTCAACAGGTACTGAGCTTTGTACATGAATTTCTTTACCACTTTTTACCTAAAAAAAAAACCTCATTTTTATTATTTGCTGCTATGCATCAAAAATATTTCTGAATGTAAAATATAATTTTATTCAAAACTAAAATCAAACATTATTTATCTTTCACAGTAGATGTTTTTCCTACCAAGAAACAGAATAATGATTTGGTGCAGTCTTGCCGAAAATCAGCTAAAATGACTGTCTACAAAAATATCTTAAAAAATTACTTCATTATCCTTTGCTAACCCTCCCTCCCCCCCATCTGCCCCTCCCAAGATCCATCACCCGCTCTATCAAATGCTGTTTACCTCTCTCATTAGATCTTTTCCTCATAAACAAACAAAAAGGTGATTTGATGCAAAATCCACATCATCATTTCAGAACAGGTTCATCCTGGAATTTATATAATTCTTGAATGATATATTTGTTCTAAAACAAAATTTGAGAATGGTAATAAGTCGACATTTTGCAAATCCAGAAATTAGATTTGAGAAAGAAAAAAATGTGGATCATAATCCGTCCTGAATTATATACATTTCTGAAATATTTTAAAACCTTGGATATGATTATTAAATAATAGATCTGTAAAATATTTTAAGGCACTGATAATTTTTTTAATGCTAACTTATTTTAAAAGTATTAACCCCTTTGCAACAAAAGTCATGTATACAAGTATAATGTAGTATAAGGTGCCCAGAATCCTTGATTATTTCTACCAGTTATTTTTAATTATAAACATTGCTTTATTTAATCAGAGCATTTCTGCAATTCAACTAGGCAAACAAAATCTGCTTAGAAAAGAATGGTCATATTAAAAATTGTGTAAAGAACGTTCTTCATGAAGGGGTTAAAATCTTAATGAAGTTGGGCAAAAGTAAATACTATTACATTTAAAATTACAAATATTTTTATTAAAACTCTTACCCCTTTATACCTCTTTTTTGCTTTCCACTGATTAGTTGTCAAAACTATAGCTACTTTGACTATGTGGTCAAAATTCATTCCTTTTACCTTGGAATCTTCTTTCAACTTATCAAACATAAGAAGTAAACAATGGGCATCTAAAGCTATCATAAACAATTAAAAAAATAAAGAAATGAACATTAATAAATAAAGAAATATGAACATTGTTATCCTAAATTATGAAGGAAAAAAATATAGAAAGTGTAATTTTTGAAGAATATGAGAGAACAAAAATTACTTAACATCTAGATATGCATTTAATCCTTTTGCACTCGAAGTTATTTGAAAGCTATACTTCAGGGGTCGATGCAGAATTTTTTTCTTGGGACCCATTTTGTAAAACATGAGTTATTTTTGTGAAAATTATTATACTTTTGTGAAAAATAACATTTTGTAACGAAAGATGAAATCCAGTTACTCAAATTAGAACCAAACATTTATTAATAATAACTTATTTAAGTCCATCTGCTAAAGTTTTCCTATCTGGTGAACTTGTTTTGTTTGCAAATTACACATTTTAAAACCTAACAAAACAAAAATAATTAATGAAGAGCATGCTTTTATGAAAGGAATTTTGTGAAGGGGCCTGTTTTGTTAAATGTATTCTGAAGGGCGACTAAATAAGCCCCATATTTTGCTTGGATTACCCCCTGTACACTGAATGCCCCTCTTAGAGGAGTAACTAGAATGCAAAGGGTTAAAAATGGCTACTTTTGGAAAGCAAAAATTTAATAGTTTCCTTTACTAAGCGATGCATTTATGTAATCTTTAAAATTTGAAACATAGATCACATGGATGAAGGGGGTCTGGTGAAGAAAACTATTGTTATTGTTCTCAAAATTCATATGTTTTTTAATACAGATTTAAAGAAATTCAGAATATTCTGCATTTGGTATCTTTCTATTTTAAAACTAGTCGAATGTGCCAATCCCAAAACTTTCTTCTATCACATACATGTTAATACTTCAAAATTCACCATCACATCGCCTATAAAATCAATATTTTTCGACATTCTGTGGTACGTCAGCTGCTTGTGAATTGTCAGGTTACCTGGATGTGAAGCACCTATCGTTGCACAAGCACAGCCGATGTACAACACAACTAAGAAAAGTCCTTTTGGCCTGTACTGGCAGGAAAGATAGCCTCCCTATTCCTTGGTTTTAAGATTTTAGCTAATTTTACTGGAAAACACGAAGCTAAAATGCATTGAACCCAATTACAGAAAATTCATTTCTAGTTCTTGTCAATATTGAATTTGAATTTCGCCAAATTAGCAAACTATAGCCAAGTTTGCTTCCTTTATAGCAACCTATTTTTTTTTTCCAATATTGGCAATACTGTGCCAAATGTGGCGAAACATCGGCAAGCTTCATGAGAATTTGATGCTGGCGAATATGAATATACAGTGTTAAACATATAAGAGTTGGTATGATGGTTACAACAATGGAAGATAATTTGAAAGAAAGCATGTTCATTAAAACTCATAAATCTGGAGGCACGGCAGTGCCTCCGCCAAGTCGAGAGAGGACAGCCGTAAGCATACTTTTCTGGAAGCAACTCAGGGCACTTTTGACCCCCCCATATCTCCGCGCTGGAGTATCCCAAAAATTTTAAACTTCAATTATAGAGAGTATTTGGCCCACAGGACCAAAATTTAAAATTACAACTTTCTGTCTTTTCTAGTTCAGGCGATATATGAACTCAAACATTCGATTTTTTGTCACTTCTTACTCACTCGTTCACGCGTCATCAAAAAGATTGGGTAGATCCCGTAGCCCCAGAAACTGGACATTTGGAAAAAAGGTAGTGTTTAGGATACAAAGAAAGGAAAAATTATAAAATCCAGAAAATTCGAAAAAAAAACATTCGAAAATTCAACAAATTCCATCAAAATTGAAAATTGAAAATAATACGATCTTGTAGTCTTGGAAACTTAAGATTTGGTGTGAAGGTAGTGTTTAACATCCAGAAAAAGAAAACATCAAAAACACCAAAAAAATCGAAAGCAAAATTGAAAAAAATCGAAGAAATTGAAAAAAACCGAAAATTTGAAGACAATCCGATTTTGTTGCGCTAGAAAATTCAAATTAGGAATAAAGGTAGTATTTAGGATACAGAAAAAGGAAAATTAAAAAAATCCAGAAAATTCGAAAAAAAAATAAAAAAATTCGAAAAAAATTGAAAAAATGAAAATAATTTGATACGATAACGCTCGTATTTATAAATTAATTTGGATGAAACTAATTGTGTGTATTAAGCTCACCAATGCCTCGACCGAGTTCGTTGGCCAGCTTGGTCCGCCATCTTGTTTCAAGATGGCGGCCACGGAAAATTTTAAAACTAAAATAAATATACAAAAAAGTTAAAAAATCAAGTTTATTTTTTAATTAGGTGTTAGGACTTGATACAAGGATTCCAGAGCATTTTTTGTTTTACCTCTATCTTAAAAATTGGCTGAGATAGAGCAGTTTGAAATTCTAGGGTGGCTGACATTTTGAAACAAAACAGCACATTACAAAAAACCAACGATAAATTTATGGTCAATAATGATCAAGCAGGTGCAATCCCGAATGAATACTCCGTGTTATTATAACTGTAACTTTGACTTCGAAATTTTGATACGTTGCATTTTCTATTTGTTGATATTTTTGAACTATGATTTACGCTAAGTGAAATGTTGTTGTTGAAGAGGGATTTTCCATGTAAATCCGAAACGTCCAATTTTAATATGTTTTTAATGTTTTATGAAAGTGTATTGTAATGTCTGTAATTTTAATGATTTTAATATAAATTTATAAGTTTTAGTGAACGTGATTTCTCGCAAATTATTTTCTTTCATTGTTGTAATCATTTTCCCAATCATACGCATAAAACTATATATTCAAATCCATTAGCGCCAAATTCTCGCCAAACTTGGCGACAATTGGCGAAATCTCGCCAAATTTGGCGACAAAAATAAGTCTTCATAAATGAAGCCAACTTGGCTATAGCTCAATAATTTGGCGAATTTCTTATTCAAATTCAGTGTAAACGAATCTTTTGTAAACGGTTTCTTTGCATTTTAACTTGCTGTTTTCGAGTAACATTAGCTAAAATTTTAAAACGAAGATATAGGAAAGCTACCTTTTCCTGCCGGTACAGGCCGGAGGACTTTTTTATGAGTTCTCGGATGCAATCTATGTTTTGCATTAAATAAAGTAAAACATTAAAAAACAAATCCCACAGGATGGGGATAGTTTGTTTTAGATAGATTTTAAGATAATTGTCCTATTAGCTAGTACACCTTCCGTTATTGTTTTGTGTTATTTTCCCCGGATTATGCTTTTCTTTTCTTTTGTTTACGAATTTTGTAATAGAAAAGTTCCGCTATAGACTGGCTACGTTATAGACCTTTTTTTTTTATAGACAGGTTCATTTTCTTTCACAGGCTTTACTCTATTTAATTTATATATGAAATATTTGTTGTTAAAAGATGTTGGTCGCACAAAAATTTTCACATCTCTCCCTCCCTCCCGACATTACTGGTTGGTTATGGCTTGATAGTCCTTTCTAAATAAAATCATGGTGATTCTAAGATTCTCTTGATTTATCTCTAAATTGAACATAAACGATCCTAAGAAAACGGATCAATGAATTACTATATTGGCTTGAGGAAATTTAGTTGCAGAAAAATGGAGCATATAGCTAACATTAAGTCTAATAGGAAAACCACAGCCTTGGCAAGATCTGGAGGCACGGCAGTGCCTCCGCCAAGTCGAGAGAGGAACAGCCGTAAGCATACTTTTCTGGAAGCAACTCAGGGCACTTTTGACCCCCCCATATCTCCGCGCTGGAGTATCCCAAAAATTTTAAACTTCAATTATAGAGAGTATTTGGCACACATGACGAAAATTTAAAATTACAACTTTCTGTCTTTTCTAGTTCAGCCGATATGTGAACTCAAACATTCGATTTTTTGTCACTCACTCACTCACTCGTTCACGCGTCATCAAAAAGATTAGGTAGATCCCGTAGCCCTAAAAACTTGACATTTGGAAAAAAGGTAGTGTTTAGGATACAAAGAAAGAAAAAACTATAAAATCCGGAAAATTCGAAAAAACAAACATTCGAAAATTCAACAAATTCCATCAAAATTGAAAATTGAAAATAATACGATCTTGTAGTCTTAGAAACTTAAGATTCGGTGTGAAG
The DNA here is from genome assembly GCA_963931845.1 of Maratus michaelseni. Lineage (NCBI taxonomy): Eukaryota > Metazoa > Arthropoda > Arachnida > Araneae > Salticidae > Maratus > Maratus michaelseni. The sequence continues at coordinate 115,927,633 of OZ007593.1, read as the reverse complement.
GTAGTGTTTAGTATCCAGAAAAAGAAAACATCAAAAACACCAAAAAAATCGAAAGCAAAATTGAAAAAATCGAAAAATTTCAAATAATCCGATTTTGTTGCGCTAGAAACTTGGAATTCGGAATAAAGGTAGTATTTAGGATTCAAAATAAGGAAAAATTAAAAATTCCGGAAAATTCGAAAAAAAAAATACAAAAAATCGAAAAATTCAAAAAAAGTTGAAATAATTAAAATAATTTGATTTTTTAGCCTTAGAAATTTAAAATTCGCAGTAAAGATAGTGTTTAGGATTCAGAATAAGTTAAAATAAAAAAAAGCAATAAAATTCGAAAATAAAATAAAAAAATCGGAAAAATCGAAAAATAAGGAGAATTTGAAAATAATTCGATTTCATAGCGCTAGAAACTTGAAATTTGGAATAAAGGTAATATTTAAGATACTAAATAAGGAAAAATTAAAAAATATGGATAATTAAAAAAATACCCATAAATTAGTGCAGACGATATATGAACTCAAAGTTTCGATTTTTTGTCACTCACACACTCCCTCACTCTCGCGTCATCAAAAAGATTGGGTAGATCTCGCAGCCACAGAAACTTAAAATTTGGAATAAAGCTAGTGTTTCGGATACAAAGAAAGAAAAAATTATAAAATCCGGAAAATTAAAAAAAAAAAAACATTCGAAAATTCAAAAAAATCGAACAAAATTGAAAATTGAAAATAACACGATCTTGTAGTCTTAAAAACTTAAAATTTGGTGTGAAGATAGTGTTTAGAATTCAGAAAAAGAAAACATCAAAAACACACAAAAAAAAATTGAAAATAAAATCGAAAAATCGAAAAATTTCGAATAATCCAATTTTGTTGCGCTAGAAACTTGGAATTCGGAATAAAGGTAGTATTTAGGATGCAAAATAAGAAAAAATTAAAAAATCCAGAAAATTCGAAAAAAAAATCAAAAATTCGAAAAATTCGAAAAAAATTGAAAAAAATTAAAATAATTTGATCTTTTGGCCTTAGAAACTTAAAATTCGCGGTAAAGATAGTGTTTAGGATTCAGAATAAGTTAAAATAAAAACGCAATAAAATTCGAAATTAAAATAAAAAAAATCGAAAGAAATCGAAAAATAAGGAAATTTTGAAAATAATTCGATTTCATAGCTCTAGAAAGTTGAAAATTGGAATAAAGGTAATATTTAAGATACTAAATAAGGAAACATTAAAAAATATGGATAATTCAAAAAAAAAAAAAAAAAATAGAAAGAAAGAAAGAAAGAAAGAAAAAGAGAGAAATTGAAAATATCATGATCTCGTAGTCTTAGAAACTGAAAATTTGGTGTAAAGGTAGTGTTTAGGATTCAGAAAAGAAAAAAATAAAAACACAACAAAAATTGAAAATAAAATCAAAAAATCGAAAAAAAAACGAAAATTTGAAAATAATTCGATTTTGCTAGAAACTTAAAATTTGGAATAAAGGTAGTATTTAGGATACAAAAAAGAAATAAATAAAAAATCTGTAAAATTCGAAAAAAATCGAGAAATTGAGAAAAATTCGATTTTGTAGCTTTAGAACTTAAAATTCGGCATAAAGTTATTGTTTAGGATACAGAAAAAGGAAAAATTAAAACACAATAAATTCGAAAATAGAATAAAAAACTCGAAAAAGATCGGAAATTTCAAAATAATTTGATTTTGTAGCGCTAGAAACTTGAAATTTGTAATAAAGGATACAAAATAAGAAAAAATTAAAAAATCCAATAAATTACAAAAATAATTCGAAAAAATCAAAAATTGAAAACAATTTTATCTTGTAGTCTTAGAAACTTAAAACTTGGTGTAAAGGTAGTATTTACTATTCAATAAAAGGAACAATTAAAATATTCGTTAAATTCGAAAATAAAATCGAAAAATCCAAATATCTTTAAGAAATCGAAAATTCGAAAACAATTTGATTTTGTACTGCTAGAAACATTAGTTTTAAGATAATTGTTCTATTAGCTAGTACAACGCCCCTAATTGGTTTATGTTATTTCCCCCGGATTATTGTTTTCTTTTCTTTCGTTTACGAATTTCATTATAGAAAAGTTCCGCTATAGACTGGCTACGATATAGGCGATTTCTTTATAGACAGGTTTATTTTCTTTCACAGGTTGTACTCTATTTACTTCACATATGAAATATGGATTGTTAAATGATGTTAGCCCCACAAAAATTTTCACAGCTCCCCCTACCCTCGCGACATTACTGGCTGGTTATGGCTTGATAGTCCTTTCTAAATAAAATCATGGTGACTCTAAGATTCATTTGATTTATCTCTAAATTGAACCTAAATGATCCTAAGAAGACGAATCAAATAATCACTATATTGGCATGACAATCAGGTAACTTAGAATTAAAATAGAAAAATCAATAAATTTATAAAAAGTCGAAAATTTGAAAATAATTCGATTTTTTAGTCCTAGATGCTTGACATTTGGCAGAAAGGCAGGGTTTAGTACACAAAGTAAGGAAAAATTAAAAAATCCTTAAATAATAAAAAAAAGACTAAAAAAACGAAAAAAAAACATCGAAAAAAGGAATATAATTTGATTTATTGGAAATTTCCGGAAATTTTAATTTTGGCTTTCTTTTTATACTAAAAAGTTCTTTTATGTTAAATGTCAAGTACCTAGGGCTGCCAGTAATATCTCAGATGGATAGCACCTATCCTGGAAGCAATTGAGAGTACTTTTGACACTCCCCCTCCCATAAATTAGTGCTTGCCTAGGAACCTGAAATCTCTTTTTATCTACAGTACTTTGCAAACGAAACTAAAGCTTCAAATTTTTTATACCTGTAAATAATAGGGACAGAGTGTGGGCTTAGCGAAAATCAGTGGATGATCTCCCAAAATCAAGAAAAGGAGGATTACTTACAAAAAGAAGTGAAATCTCATCAAAAAGTCACCTGTAAAAAAAGCAGCCAAGTCTCGTAACTCATTTACCGTAAAAAGTACTGAGATCGTATAAAGCCAAGTTTAACTATCTTATTAACTCTGAAATTTTCATTCACAAATCACTCCTAGTCTCTACATCTTAGAATTATTATTTTGTGACTTGGCAATTACGCAACACAGGGAAGTTATTACACATTACTATGTTATGGGATGGGATGGAATAATTTAATAGAGGCAAATTATATACGCACAGGGAAGTTATTACACCTTAATATGTTATAGTATTATTTGATTAAGACTAACTATATACATCACATTCTCGTGCTACGTAATTGCCAAGTCACAAAATAATAATTAAGTAAAGATGTAGAGACTAGGAGTGATTTGTGAATGAAAATTTCAGAGTTAATAAGATAGTTAAACTTGGCTTTATACGATCTCAGTACTTTTTACGGTAAATGAGTTACGAGACTTGGCTGCTTTTTTTACAGGTGACTTTTTGATGAGATTAAACCCTTTTATGGAGGAATCCTGCTGTCTTGCTTCAAAATGTCAGCTACCCTAACATTTGAAATTGCTATATCTCAGCCATTTTTTAAGATAGAGGCTAAACAAAAATTGCTCCAGAATCCTTGGATCAAGGCCGAACATTGAACAGAAAAAACTTTTAGCATTTCAAATTTTTTTGTACATCTTTTTGAATTTGAAATCTTCAAATGGCTATTACAACACCCCTTTTAGACAGAATATCTCCAAATTCAACTGGGACCCGCAGGCCATAGTCACAAACATATACAAAAAAATTGGTTCAATTCTCTGCATAACTTCATACAATTTTCAATGATACAATAATGCAAATGAAACAAAAATCCGTATAACAGCACCCCCTTTTATCAGAATATCCCCAAATTCAAGTGGGACTTGCTGAGCATAGCCAAAAATCTATAAATGAAATTTGGTTCAATTCTAGGCATAACTTTATACACTTTTTGATGATACAAAGAGGACAGACAGACATTTTGTATAAACACGTTTTTTGGAATCTCTGACCTCTAAAACATGTAAATCCATTGAAAAAAATTTCGATTACAATACTTTCTTCTATTATAGATAGAAGAAAGTAAAAAAGTAACTAATGCTGTGATGAATTTAATAAATGAATTTTTTGTGACCGGAAGTCATTCTCGGTTAATATTAAAAAAACCATTGCAGATAAAAATATAACAATTGATAGTATTATATAGAAATGTTTGATAAACATGTTGAAGTAGACAGTTTTTAAATCTAGGAACTATTTTAAGAGCTATTTAATGTTGATGTCGATCAAAATAGTTCCATTAAAAAAGTTTTATAGGAGCAAAAACTAAGTGAAGTAATTTAACCATATTTTACAGGCACGTGCTTGAAAAGCTTGCAGTGTGCAATTATATTTTTAATTTGGCTGATTTTTTGAGGATATTTTTTTTAATTTATTTTTCAAATTTTCATTATTTCAACAGAGATTTATTTTATATTTAGAAAAGGCCATTTTTTATATTGTTGCCAATATGTAAAACAGCGCAAATGATAACATTGCCTTTCAATTAAAAAATGTATTTACACGTGACTACTAAAAACAGAAAGAAAACTCTAAAATAATAATTAAATGATCACATGTTTAAAACAGTAAATTGGAAAAATTACATCATAAAAAATGTACTTAAACGAAAATATTACAAAGAGAAATAAAACTTTAAAATAATAATTAAATTATTACGCATTAAAAGAAGTAAATGGAGAAAATTACGTCATATTTAAAATTCTCAAATAACATTTCCAAACAGTTTCATTTAAAAAATATATTTACATGAGAGATTTATTTATTTCGAAAAATATTTTACCTATAGTTACAAATTTTAAAACAGTGCAAATAATAATATTTCTTTTCAATTAAAAACTGTATTTTCACATTAATATTGCAAAGGGAAAGAAAACTTTGGCGAAAATTATGTCATATTAAAAACTGTACATTTTAAACGTCTTATTTAAAACAATTTTCTTATAGCATCGTTACAAAATTCCGGGAAGCAGCAACATTGTTTACTTAGCTATTTTATACAAGCTGACTTTCAAATGTTTAATTGCTCTTATTCCATCACAAAAACAGTCATTAGCTGTCACAACACCTGTTGATTCAGTCTTAAAATCCCCCAGTCAAAGGGTAATGAAAGGAAACACAATTGCAGACGATCGTCACTGGTCATTTAATTATAATTCAATCTTCCATAGTCATTTTAAAACAGAGTAAATTAGCGTGTTTTTTGAGCCTGTGGTATCTACATGGGGATTGGAAGCAGAGCCCTCTAGTTCTAGTAAAAAATGCTTGAAACCACTTTTAAAGCTAATCCCCCCCCCCCTTTTTAGTTTTCTTTAAACATTAAGATGGAGTCATATATATTTTCACAGAAATTCTGAAATTTACAGAACTTTGTTAAAAAAGTATTGTGATGTATAATAATGGATGTAAATATTAAAACTCTATTAAAATATAGACACTTAAGGTAATAAGAAATAAACAAAAGGTCATAACTTTTCAACGATATTGGAGAACATAAACTTTCAATAAACGTAAAATATAACTAAAAACAAAACTTCTTAACATGCAGATATGCATTAAAAAGTGACTAATTTTGAAATGAATAATTTATTTAACTACTTTCACCAGATAAAGCATCTAAGTAATAATCTTCAATATGTGATCTGTCAACAGATCTGCCATGTCTAGTGCTCTATGTTTAAATATTGCTTTTTTTTTCTTTCCTTTTACTATATTTAAAACAGAAAGAAAAAATTATTTATTTAAAAATATATTCCCTAATTTATGCTTTCTACCAAGCATAAATCAAAGCGGTGAATAATACTAATCGAAGCCATGCAAAATTATCATTTTGTAATGGAAAGTTTTTGGAATGACATGAATTGCAGTCATGAAATTAAGTGTGATTTTTAAGATAAGCATTGAATGCTTATTAAAGAGTTAAAAATAAATAAATAAATAAATTCTTTTATATTTATTAAAAGTATATATAACAAACAATGAAAGAAGAAGAAAAAAAAAAGCATCTGATAATGATACAGTCAACTCCCTCTAATCCGCAACTCTATAATCCGCAAACGCCTATAATCCGCACACAGTTTCAGATGTAAACAATGAAAATTTATTTACCATTAACTTGCAAGAGAAATTCAAAAGGCGGCAATCGACGATCGTTAGTCATTCCCTCCATCTATATTTTTGCATTTCAATGAAGTAAAGTTTCATTTTTCAAGTGAAAAAAAGGTAAAAATCAGGAGACTTACTTCCTGCCTGTTATATATTGTAACAATAAAAAATCAAGGTGTCACCCAGCAAATTTTCACAGCATGGTTTGAAAACCATTTTGTAAATGAAGCCTATATGAATTGTAGTACAAAATTCGGTTTACCTGCAAACTGTAAAATATTATTGCTCTTAGACAATTGTGCTGCTCATACAAAAATATTGCAAAAAGACAATGCCTCTACATTACTTTTACCTCCAAATACAAATTCTCTTATTCAGCCAATCATGGATCAAGGATTTATTCGTAACATGAAATGGCAATACAAAATGGAATTTATGTACAGAATTATAACCTCTGATTTATCGACTATTTTGGAGGAGTATATAAGGCAATTTACAATTAAGAACTGTATTTTTCTCTTGGCTGGTATATGGATCTCTGTATGCAAAGACACTGTAGTAGGTGCAAGGCATAATTTGTGGCCAGCATCTTTACTTATAGACAGTAATGGTGATGATGTTGACTTTGGTGGTTTCATTTTTGGATAGTGGCTAAACAGAAATCTGCAGAAAAATTCACTAACACAAAACTAAAACCAAAAAATTCACTAACTGTTGTGCCTGATTTCTTGAATGGAGAAAATATAATTGAATAGCTATCCTCCCAAGATGAAGCTCCAATTACAGAGAGTTTCAAAGGCGATGACATTATAAGTACTACTCTGTTGATCTCTACTGAAAATAGGATAATTCTGACACAGAGTATGATGATGAAGGTGAAAAAATAACTCTTGAGCAGGGCTTGGATATGGGTTATAAGTATCTGGATTTTCTTCCAAAACAGTTTTGTCTTAGAACAAGAAATAATGACTATACATAAACTCCAAGAAAAAGTATTAGACCAAAATTCAAAAGTTCACAAACAAATTACAATTGAAACTATGTTTGAAAGTTGTAAAAACAAACTAAATAAATTGCAAATTAATATTTTTTCCTTAAAAATTTTATTTTTAATTAAATAACCCAATGTTTTACAATATCTTTCTCTTTTACCAATTCAGTTATGCATTAATAATTAATTTACTGTAAAATTACAGGAGAAAAAATGTAAACAAAGTAATGACCTATAATCCGCAAAATTCTATAATCTGCACAACCTTTGGTCCCAAGCAGTGCGGATTAGAGGGAGTTGACTTATATATAATAGCGCTAAGTGTATAACACTTCCGGAGTGAACTCATCCAGATCCGATAATCTTTCGTTAAAATCAGCCATTTTATTTTAATTTTCAGAGAATTAATTTTTTCAATAAATCTGCATAAGATAACTTTTTAGGAAGATTGTGAAAAACAAAATACAACTTGAGTGATGAACTACATCAAAATATGCATGTTTTTCGATATATCTTGCATTGAAAATCTTATCACCCAGCAATTAGCGATAGTAAACAATATGCGATTCATTCCTTTGAGATTCATTAAAATATAGACCATGGATGCAATCATTTTGCTCAGTGGCAGTATAAAATATACAAAATTAAAAACATTTTTGCAATCATTTCACGATTTAAAAAACAATGTTTAATTATGAATGTTCCCGATTAATTCCTTAAAATATAGACGACCATGGAGCTCATTCGCAATATAGCGATTGGAACGAACTCCATGCACTAAAACTTTCTTTAAAAATGCCAATTTAAGGCAACCGAAGGTGTGTATTAAATGCAATATTGTTAGAAATTTTTATATTCGGGCTGTTTTAATATTTTGTTCACAGCAGTGACTCTTAAGAATGACTCCATTGTTACTCCTAAAAAATATATTCCTTCAAGTGGCATCACGAGTGAATGTTTATTGTTTACTGTTTAAATTTGATTTTTCAATCTTATAACTTGTGTTCTTTTTCACTATTAGCTAACAAATTTATTAGGAATTGAAGATTTACAATTTTTTTTTGATTTATAAGAAATCAAAGTTTATAGATTTTTATTAAATTTACAATTGTGGGCTAAGATATTGCAACCGTAATTCTTTCACAAATGTAAAAATATTATTACTAATTTGCATGTTTTTTGCGAAATAGTTATTCAAATTTTGTGAGTTAAGTTCAATAATATAACATGAATAAAATAACGTAATAAATGAAATAGCTTCTATTATTTTAAAAAAGGAAATAAAAATAAATAAATGATAGTTTGATATCAATAAATATTGATATACATAACAAAAATAATTTATAGAATTAAAATAAAAAACAAGTGGGTAAGTGTGATCGAAGATCGCACAAAGTGTTTTGTTTAATATTCCTTTCAAAACACTTTATCCTTCCCTTAATAAATCCAAATAAATTTCATTTTCCAAAAAAAAAAGTCATGTTTTTTTATAAAGCAAAAATTTACCGGTCGGCATAGTCCATGTCAATTCAGACAGGCAAAGAAAAAATCTTACCTTCATAGTCTCAGAAGTTTTTGAACATATGTTAAAATTTAGGAAAAAGTAAGATACCTATATATTTTTGTTTTGCCCCAAAAAATTCCTGCCCTGAGATACAGGCCTCCAAAGATGGCATCCCAGGCACCATTTTTCACTTGCGATTTTTGATAAAAATTTTAAAGTGCTCTATCTCTGGAACGGTGAAAGATAATTTGCTGTTTTTTTTAAATTTTATTTTAAAGATAATATTCTGTTTAAAACTATATACTCCATTTTGAAATATGTGTTCAACTTTTCTTGCTACAGCCTTCCGATTATTATTTTTTTTAAACAAAAAAAAAAATTTTTTTTTTCAAAAATGCCAAAAATTTTGATTTTTTTACTGTTGATCAATACCATTGAGTACTGCATTCACTGTAAAGGAGAACTTCCACTTTTGAATTTGACAGGTTTTAGAAGCAATGTAAAATTTTGCAATATATTTTACTACTTTCTGTTACGACATAGTCACATATTGGTCCCATGAAATCAAAATCTAGTCTTCTTTGACATGACTTTTTAATTCTTAATAAATATAAAAAACAGATGACTTAAAAAAAAGCTTACAAAAACATATTAAAGCTTACAAAATATATGTGTAAGTTCCAAAACATACTACATTCTGTGCACTCTGCTTAGAACTGAAATTAGAAATTCAGTGAACTACAAATTCGTTGAACTGCATCAGTATCTTCCTTTGATATTGAGTGATGCCTTCCTGTTAAACCAATACGAACTGGGGCATCCACAATCTTTAAAACATTGTGAATTGGAAGTAAGCACTGGAGGTGGTGTTGCTGTCTTGCAGTTGGAAATCTATATCCAGCAGCCGGTCTGAGTGGGTTGGGTTGATTATTGACGGCCAATTATCTACACTAGGGATATAGGCCGGGGGGAGTGCCCTTCGTGGGGGTCTTTCTAAGGGAACCTAACCCGTATTTACGCATGGATAAATCCACGGCTCGAAGAAAACCACGAAAACTCCGAGCGATTAGGCCGACGGGCGCGATTGGGATTGAACCCAGCACCTCCCGTCTACCAGCTTCGAGAGCAGAACCTCTCAGCCACTGGTGGGGCGCCGGTCTGAGTGGGAGCATAAAGTTCACAGCGATTTCATTTAACTCACAACTGATATCTATCGCCAGTCACAGTCATATATACAGGCCACAAATATCCATTTTTGTAAATTGTGAATCTGAATATTCTCCTGTCGTTTCAAAGATCTTGGTTGGGCAAATGAAATTTCTTCTTTCTTGCTGTTTAAAGTTTGTGCAATATAGGTTCGCCCATCATTGTGAGTCCACACATGTGTCTTCTGAATTCCTCTTTCACAAGGACACTTTTGTTGGACCTTTCTTCTATTTTCTGTGGGCGGAATTCTTCAACTTCCTCTTTGGGTAACAGGATGAGGGTTGTTGATGTGTATGACTTCACCACTCTCGTAAATTCCCTGACATTCTGAATTATCTCTGTACTGGGCTGGAAAGATTATGTTTTGTAGTATGGTGTTTCACACACACACACACACACACAGCAGACCTCCTACACCATCACAAAATCCTGTCCCACGTCCAGTAGTACTGTATACCCACTCCACTGGCATAAGTGACTTATTTACTTCAAATATTTGGTAACGATTTTTGAAGTGACTAGGGGCACCATAAGAAATAATGATGATCTTTTCTGGCTGTGATTGCAGCTGTTGTGGAATTTTGTGTATTGCCAGCAGCGCATGTGCTGAGTCATGTCCTCTGTCATCACTTATAACTGCAACACTTGTGGTCTCGTTTTGAAAATATGTGACTTCTGTGAAAATTAAAATTTGGTCATTACTCCAGTGATATCCCTGTACTTCTTGTGGCAGAATCACGGACCAGTTCTCAGCAAAAGCACAGTGAAGCACAAAACATAGTCATTCAACTCCTACATGTCCCTTCATTTCTGCAATGTGTTGTTGTAATTTCTTCAGATGTTGTGTTGTTGCTTCAACTCTACATTTCCCAAGTTCATTAATGAAGGTATCAATGGAAACAGTTTTCTTAATGAGTTTATTTTCCTCCAATGTTGCATATATAACTTCAGAAGAGTCATCTTTTGTGTTTTCCCGATCAAATGTCTGTAACGAGAGTTCCCCTTTTCCAGGACATTCACCACATTCTTGAAACAAACAGGTCTCTCGCTCTACATCACAGATAACTGAAGTTTGTGATGCATTTTAATTATGATACACTATTAGAAACATAATGAAATTTATCAATTTCTGGGGTGCACTAAAACATGCTTTCTGTAGAATATAGAGTGTAAAGCATTTATCATTCATTTACAGGTTCACATAAAAGTATTCAGTTAGATACACACTGTTTACAGTGTATTTTAATTATGTTACACTATTTCAAATATAATGAAATTGATATACATTAATGTGGTTTAAAACAACATACCTGTTGTATAATATGATGTGCATAGCATTTATTGTTCATTTACAGGGACACATACAAGATTTCAGATACACTACTGTATCCGAAGTATTGTCTATAAGCGATAATTGCTGGAAGTGCACTTTTAGTTAGGTATGGTATTCATTTAACTGAATTTTTCCAGACTATGTGATATGTATAAATGGTATAGATCATATAAAGGGACACACAAAAGAATTCGTAAGCATTACTCTGTATCGACATAAATTGCTTAAAGGGGTTTTGTAATCAAGTATATATTTTGAATGTAAAATATGTTTAGTAACTTAGATATGTTTGTTGAATATAAATAAAATCATATACAGGTTCACGCAAAGAGCTGGGTACATGACCGCTTATGTAGATAAAAATTCAGAGAATTTTACAGGAACTGTATAGACTTTTTAATATGTTTCTAAAACTTGTTAAACTCAAAAGTGGAAGTTCTCCTTTACAGGAAATGTAGTACTCAATAGTATTGATAAATAGTAAAAAAATCAAAATTTTTGGGATTGGCATTTTTGAAAAAAAAAAAAAAAAACTTTTGATTTAAAAAATAATAATTCAGAAGGATGCAGCAAGAAAAAATGAGTACACATTTCAAAATGGAGTATATTGTATTAAACAGAAAAACATTATCTTTAAAAAAAAAAAAAAAAAAATGCATCAAAATATCTTGCACCGTTCCAGACATAGAGCACTTTAAAGTTTTTGTCAAAAATCGTAAGTGGGAAATGGTTCGCAGGCCACCATCTTTGGCGGCCTGTATCTCGGGCCAGAAATTTTTTGGGGCAAAACAAAAATATACAGGTATCTTACTTTTGACTGAATTTTAACATATGTTCAATTCAAAAACTTTTGAGACTATGAAGGTAACCCCCCTGCCTGAATTGATATGGATTCAACCAGTCTTTTTTTCTTGTTTTTTCGAATATCTGAACCAGTCTGATTGCAGGCGAAGCCTGCTATTATACTATGTCATAATAATATCTGTCATGTGGACTAAATGCGATATTAAAAAAAAAATCAATTTCAAAATTAAACATACTTTTCTCATTTATTCTCAAATCTGAAGCCCGCTATTATACTCTGTCATGTGGACTATATACGATATTTAAAAAAAAAAAAAACAATTTCAAAATTAAACATATTGTATAGAGACCTTCAAAATGTTAAAATATGCCAATATTTCCATAATCGAATTTTTATCATGATTCAATACGTTCTTCAAACTCGTATGACATTATAATCACTTGCTGATGTCATATCTACTTGCTTTCTCTATTACTCATATTGATACTCTCTTTGTATTATTCTCAAACATTTGAAAAAGTCCATTAAACTTCTAATATGATGTCAGATTAATTTTCTTTTTAATTCTCTAATGACATCATATTAACCAGCTTTCTGTATTTACACATACTCATCCTCCTTGTATTATTGAGAAATGTTTGAAAAATTCTATTTTGTTACCAATATGATGTCATATTAATCTTTTTTCAATTGGTGAAACTTTTTATTTCATTTTAATTTTTCATGTGGAAATCTTTCAATAGAAAATTAATTACTGTAGAAAGAATTTTATTGTGTATTTTTAATTGTTGGCAACTGCTATAACGAAAAATGTTTACATTTAAGAGGAAAAGGCTGTTAGATTTTTGGTTTTTTATCTCTCTATATTAAAATAATACGATTTTTTTAAATTTTATGATTTTCAGCTTCATAGTAGGTATTCAGCAATAAGAACACAAAATTTCATGTCTGTAAGTTATAAAGTTTCTGAGAACCGGCTCTGCGACAGACAGACAACATTGCCAGACGAATAGGGTTTTGTGAGATGAACGAAACCATAATAAAAGTAAATAAACAACAATTTATTTTTTTTGCCAAATTGGCGGGGGAAAAAGATCACACAAACATGGTGCGTATATGACATATGTGCCCTAGTTTACCCCACCTGACCCTATTAGTCAGATAAGATAAAATTTATTACTTCATAATTCTTTTAAAAATGCAAACGTGTCATTCTGATGGGTTATCTTCTAGTAAATAAATAAATTTAAAGTACTGCAAATTAAACAAAATTACATTTATTAAGAATATTAAGCTTAAGAGCCAATACCTGCATATTCAAGCTGTTTTTCCATTAAAGGACGTTTTTCCCAATCACACAAACGGTCTTCTTTATTCAATGGTTTTTCTAAAATAATATCACATAGAGAACTCAGTCCCCTTGTATATATTTTATCACTGTAATTATGCATTTCCACGGGATAGATGTCTCTCAGCTGTAAAATAAGGAATTACAATGTATGGAGGAACACAAACTTGCATTGAAAATATATGTATTCTAAAATTGAAATATTAGCAAAATTTCTTTAAATAGTTACTGGGTATTTAATCAAGAATGAACTGCTAAATTATTAAACTTTGTTTAAATTTATATTTAAATAACTAAACATTATTACAATATTTTATGTTACCACCTAATATTTTATGATGTACTTAAAAAAAAAAAAATAGATATTTTACTTGTGAAAATTCTATTTTTTTCAACCCCCATTCCCTAAAAAAAGAAATGGGAAATTATATTTTTATTTGAGAAAACCTTATCCTAATCTTATCTCAGAAATTAGGGTTTACATTTTTTAAATTGGATGTTCACACCAGAATGATGAGAAGGATTTTAAAACTTAGAAAAGAAAAAAAGAAGAAATATATATATATTCTGATTTAATCAGTGGGGCATTATATATCAAGCATCCACTTTAAAATATGGAGAAAGTCAAAGAAAATCAAAATGGTTAGCAACTATTCAATTATTTAATGATATAAAGTACAGTTTAAAATACCTTAATTTTAATCCATCATTATAAACCATAATAAATTCACATAGTAAATGCACACCGTGATAGAAATTGACGTAAAGATTATGCATTTATTGATTATATAATAAGCATCCACTTTAAAAAATGGAGAAAGTAAAAGAAAATCAAAATGGTTAGCAACTGTTCGATTATTTAATGATATAAAGTACAGTTTAAAATACCTAAATCCATCATTATAAACCATAATAAATTCACATAGTAAATGCACACCGTGATAGAAATCTACATAAAGATTATGCATACTATGAATTTTAAGAGTGTTTCTCTTGCAATTAAAACAAAAAAAAAAGTAACATTTAATGCACCTAATTGTTTCAACATTTTACAAAAGTAATTTTGTATCACTAAATATTTTATCAGCCTAAATCAACATTATTTCACATAAGAGTTTAATTTGTGCTCAAATCCTCATTATGATATAAGCCGATAAGTATAGTAAACACTCTTTAATTAAAACTCAAAAGGGATGCAGAAAAAATTTGAATTATCTAAAACATGCTACTTAAAATAAAACTGAGAATTGAAACAATATAATTAAATAATACAATTAATATACAGTGGCCTTTACATTTAAAATTGTCATCTTATAAGCAGAATCTCAAGCAACAAACAAAAACCTTTTCTCAAACATAACTTTGGCCACCAGTAAAGAGACACAAGTATGCATTACATATTCAATTCTCACATACCACTATGAGTAGTAATTTAATCACAGATTCACTTGTATAAAAAGGTCCCGAATTTATGTTTGATTTATATATATATAATTCTATCAGCAAATCTGATCAAATCTCTTATACATATTAGGTCATCTGGAAAGTTCTCTGGTTTTTCAAAAATTGAAGCACAGTTTCGTCTAGTTATTTTGCTACTGGTAATAAGGAGTGATCTTGAATGATCCAGATATGTACAGTCAATCTTTTCTGCTTGTACTACATAATTCTTGCTTGTGATGTGGAATAATTTCTGTTTCAGTGCAGTGCTTAGGATGGAGAACCAAAAAGTTCCTTTTCGTCAATTATGCTCTTTTATTTCCAAAAAGGTAAAAATGTTAGTCAGACTGCTCATAAAATTTGTGTTGTAACTGGACAAAGTGCTGTTTCAGATGACACAGTTTGAAGGTGGTTTGAGAAGTTTAAGCGTGAAAATTTCAGGCTCAAAGATGATGCCCGCTCTGGATGACCATCATCTGTAAAGAAATACCTCTTACAAAGGAAGCTATCAAATGATCATGCCCTGTACTTTTTGGAATATTTAGTTGGTGGATAATTCTTGAACTGTTATAACATGGATTTTCAACAACAACTTTATTTAAGTAGTCCTCCTTAACAAATAATGGTCCTCCAAAGGGGCATCATCCTTGAGGCTGAAATTCCCACATTTAAACTTCTCAAACCATCTTTAAACAGTGTCATCTGAAACAGCACTTTGTCCGTATACAGCACAAATTTTATAAGCAATCTGGCTGGCATTTTTTACTTTTCTTGAAGCAAAAGAGCATAATTGATGAAAATAAACTATTTGGTTCTCCATCCTCAGTACTGCACTGAAACAAAAATTATGCCACAACACGAGCAAGAATTATGTAGTACAATATCTATGTAGTTCATATCTGGGTCATTCAAAGTCTCTCCTTATTACCAGTAGCCAGACCTGCCAACCTTTGAAAATGAGAAATAGTAGCACACCAAATTCAAATTTATCTGAAGGTTGGTTGGTTGGTGGCTGTTTTGTACGCTGCACTCCCGCCACTTTTTTTTTTGAGTCCCTTTGACAAAATTTGCGTTTTTTCGCAATCTTCTGACGAAATTTGCTGTTTTTTCGTGATTTTTTGACGAAATTTGCTGTTTTTTCGTGATTTTCTGACGAAAGTCACGTTCTTCCCGCGATCTGTTGACAAAATTTGCCGTTTTTTCGTGATCATTTGACGAAATTTGCCGTTTTTTTACGATCTTTTAACGAAATTTGCCGTTTTTCACAATGTTTTTGATGAAATTTGCCTTTTTTTGCGATTTTCTGATGAAAGTCATGTTTTTTCCGCGATCTGTTGACAAAATTTGCCGTTTTTTCGCGATCATTTGACGAAATTTGCCATTTTTCGCAATGTTTTTGACGAAATTTGCCGTTTTTTCGCAATCTTTTAATGAAATGTACCATTTTTCACAATGTTTGACGAAATTTGCTGTTTTTTCGCGATCTTCTGACGAAATTTGCAGTTTTTTCGAGATCTGTTGATAAAATTTGCGGTTTTTTGACGAAATTTGCCGCTTTTTCGCGATTTTCTGACGAAAGTCACGTTCTTCCTGCGATCTGTTGACAAAATTTGCCGTTTTTTCGCGATCAATTGACGAAAATTGCTGGTTTTTTTCGCGATCTTTTAGCAAAATTTGCCGTTTTTCGCAATGTTTGTGACGAAATTTACCGTTTTTTCACAATTATTTGACGAAATTTGCCGTTTTTCACAATGTTTGATGAAATTTGCTGTTTTTTCGCGATCTTCTAACGAAATTTGCAGGTTTTTTTTAGATCTGTTGATAAAATTTGCGGTTTTTTGATGAAATTTGCCGTTTTTTCGCGATTTTTTGAAGAAATTTGCCATTTTTTCGCGATTCTCTGACGAAAGTCACGTTCTTCCCGCGATCTGTTGACAAAATTTGCTGTTTTTTCACGATCAATTGATGAAAATTGCTGTTTTTTCGCAATCTTTTAACAAAATTTGCCGTTTTTCACAATGTTTTTGATGAAATTTGCCGTTTTTTCGTGATCATTTGACGAAATTTGCCGTTTTTCGCAATGTTTTTGACGAAATTTGCCGTTTTTTCACGATCTTTTAACGAAATTTGCAGTTTTTCACAATGTTTGATGAAATTTGCCATTTTTTCATGATTTTCTGGCGAAAGACATGTTTTTCCCGCAATCTGTTGACAAAATTTGCCTTTTTTTGCGATCTTTTGATGAAATTTGCCGTTTTTTGCAATGTTTTTGACGAAATTTGCCGCTTTTTTGCGTTTCTTTGACGAAAGTCACGTTTTTCCCGCGATCTGTTGACGAAATTGGCGACTTTTCTTCGAACAAATGACGAGATTGATTTGAGCACGATCCTGTGACGAATTTTGCATTTTTTCGAGTGATCCTGTAACGAAATTCACGTTTTTTTTCCAGAAAATCGTAGTTTTAGACGGATTTTCGTAGCATCGTAGTTTGTGGCTCAAAATCGTAGCAACTACGATTTTTTCTTAGCAGTTGGCAGCTCTGCCAGTAGCAAAATAACTAGACAAAACCGTGCCTCTCTTTGAAAAATCACAGAACTTTCAGGATGAAGCTATATATATATATATATATATATATAATATAATATACATTCAACAATACTCAATTTCACTTCAGTTCAGTAGATTTTCACAATTGTCCACTTTTAAAAACCTTTGTTGAACAATCCAATGTTACCAAAGAGAAATTTAAAACTGTAAATTAAATGAAATATTTCCTCCCTGATAACTTTTTCTGGATAATTGTGGAAGAAAAATGATAAAGTTGTTTTTCCCCTCTAAATATTTTAGAATTACTTAATTTTACATTCATTGAATTAATAAAGTTCGTAAGTTTAGAAACTTCAAAGTAACTATAGAAACTTACAAAATAGTGGATTGAAAATTAAAATTAGATTGCAATTTTTAAAATTGTTTTCGAATGTACTTACAAGGAGAACTAAAATGAACTCCTATTCAAATTATCTAAATCCGAATTAAACAGTTTACTGCAATTACATCCGATGAATATTAAATTATATATTGTTCTAGATTAAAACATTAAAATTCTTCAAATACTTTAATTTAGTATTATGTATTAAAAATATTAAATAATTAATCGATTATTTAAAAATATTAAATAATTAATCGATTATTTAAAAATATTAAATAATCGTAAAAAATTAAATTATTTCAGAACTTAAATCAATGATGCAATTTAGTATTCTAAAAATATCAGACAATAAGAGAAAATAAAAAGTGTCTCAAAAAAGAAACATGTCAACTCTTCAACATACCTTTTCATAAAACAGAGCCATATCCAAGATGTGGGAAAATTTGACAGCTTTCCCTTTAGTTCCTTTAATACTTTCTAAAATCATATGAACATCAGACATAATGCCACAGCCTGTTGAAAGTAAATAAATAAATTAATCCAAGAATGTTTTGTTACAAAAATATTACTTGAGTATTTTTGTAAAAATGTGGTACTTAAAGACTTCTATAATTTTATAAGCATTTTATTTTTAATTATGCAAAATTAATTATGATTAATCCAAGTGAAATGAAAACAATTACAGTTGACATAAATATACAGACACCAACAAATTTTGTTTACTTTGAAAAATAAACTATGATGTAAATTAAATTTCAATGAATTAAAATTTTTCTTTATTTTAGGATTATTTTTCATTTCTGAGAAAAACTTGTCAGAATCACAGTGAAATTATAATTTTAAAAAATACATCATAAAATAACAGAATATATAAAGTGTTTCAAAGAAATTAATCCTTTCTCAGGCACATGTTACTGCTACAAAAGCATTGTTAGACCTGCTTTTGCTATTGTAGTAAATGCATGCACCTGGGGAAGATGTGATACATTAATTTCTTTTAAACATGTATATCCTATATCTTTATGGTATATACACGTGTGTGTGATTCCAATAATTACATATATCAAGAAAAATATTTAAAAAAATTGTAGGTCAATTGCTGTCCAAAAGTTTTGAAAAATATAAAGTGTGCCAAATGGTTATGCCATGCAAATATGCAGAATTATATGTATTTGTATTATAGAAAAACATTTTGGTTGATAAAAAGAACATCAAATAATTGTATCCATGTTTTACAGTAACAAAATAAAAGTATTGAGGATTTTTGTATTTTTTAATATTTCCATCTTTTTTGGTAAAAGTTAACTCCAAAGCTTATCCTATATGGTATTTTCAGTTATTAGCATGACAGATTATTTTCATACTCCAAAATATAAAGTGTTGTCAAATGGCTGACATCATGCAATGTAGGGTTAAAATTTACACAGATGCACTTAAAACAATCACATGTAAAGGCTACTAAGTAATGACCATACTGTACATTAGTTATATTATCTCAAATAATTTTTGAGCCACAATAAATGTGAGACAAATAATTATAGCTTAAATTTATTTAAATTTTTAAACTGGACAGAAAAATTGAGGACGCGAGTTCCAAAACTCGTCTTATCCAGAAAATCAAATTTTGTGAAATTGCGAAAAACCTCTAATTGCATACACTGGTTTTCATTGTAAACCAAGATTTTACAATGCTAAAATTAGTTTTTTTTTTTTTTTTTTCAAATTGTAGTGTTTTTTTTTTTGTGCAGATTTACGAAGAGAATAGATTGATAGAGAAAACACAATTATTATTATTATTATTATTATTTTTTTGATAAGGAGAGTTTTGAAATTCATGTCCTCAACTGTATGTAACTAATAATGTTCTTATAGTTATTAGCTTTTTACCTAATTTTATTAAATTTGGATTTCCGAACACATCATCTAGTAGTCTGTCCCAGTGCTCAGCATCTAGATATTCAAATAATATTAATAAATCAAGAATATATACCTTATCATGAACAGCTAGTTGCAAAAGAGATAACCTGTAAAGGAAGCAAAAATTTTCTTTTATGATTAATAAAACAGACAAACACACACACACACACACACACACAAATATATATAAACAAAGATTACATATTTATAAATATTTTAATCTAAAGTTAAACATTCATTATCATTAAATTTCTTTTTGATAAATAAATATCAACATAAATTAGATAAATATTGACACACATAATTTTAAAGTATAAACTTTCTTTTAAAAAATGTCATTTTTTAACCTTCTGGTTAAGGAAGTGGAATTTTCAGTAGTAGCGGGGAATAGATTAGATGATTGATTAAACATTTCTAAAAGTTAAAAGAGCTTAAAAAACACTTTATGCTGGAAGTAACCAAAGAGATGGTAAATGGAAATTTCAAAGGAAGAAGGATTTAGATCAGTGGTTTTCAATTGGTGTGCTGCAGAAATATTCCGTCTGTTTTTATCAAGATTTTAAAAAAACAATAGAAGTATTAATATTTTTAGTGACTATGTACTTAAATTATACAATTTACATTGTGGTGTGATTTATTGCAATAAAGTTGTTTATCTTGCAAAATTCAAATGAAGGATAGAAGAAAGATTTGTAACAGCAGTTCAAACA
This sequence comes from Maratus michaelseni, assembly GCA_963931845.1. Taxonomy (NCBI): domain Eukaryota; kingdom Metazoa; phylum Arthropoda; class Arachnida; order Araneae; family Salticidae; genus Maratus; species Maratus michaelseni. The sequence goes on along the minus strand of OZ007593.1, from coordinate 115,907,314 downwards.
TACTTTTTTTTTTTCATAATAAAATTTAATTTACATATAAAGTAATATATCCAGAGAAATAATATATTATTTAATGAATAATATATTTATTAAATTCATAAAATAAGTGAAGATGCTAAGAGAGAAAGTTAGGTGTAACATGTAATGGAGGAATAAAAGTATACCTCCATTCATTGCAAAAAAAAAAAAATAATAATAATAGTAATAATAATTTTAAGTCACTTACTATTTTTTTTTTTTTCAATATATGCTGTCAAAAATTAAGTACCATGTACTGAAAAAGTTAATGTTTTTTTTGTAGAATGACCCATTATTATTACTTCTTAGTTTTGAAATTTAGAATATATGTAATTATATAAAAGATACACTTATTTTCTTTTGACCAGATGTATGCTGAGATTAATTTATTTTTATTTATTTATTTATTGTGACAGTTTGTTTTAAGAAATAGAAAAATAATAAATAAAATTTCTGCACTTTGTTAGTTATTGTAAAATTATTTTCACATATTTTGAAATATAAGTTTGAGTATACAGTAAACTTCCGATTATCCGTCGCTCATAGGACCGATGGCGATGGGCTGGCGAATAATCGAAATACCATTATTAAAATCACATTTCTATTTGTTGGTTTATAAATAACAATATTTAAAGCCTGTTTTTTATTCGCTGTGTATTTCATGAATAGAAAACACAATAATAACAAATTTATGAGAGTAATTTAAAATTTTACAGAGTAAATATATAGTTACCGTAATTTCCAGGAGATAAGCCGCACTGTTGTATAGGCCGCAACAATAAAAAACAAGAAATAAAAATTCAATTTCCATCAGATAAGCCGCGGCTTATCTTCCGGAAATTACGGTAGTTTAATAAGCAACAAACGGAAATAAATTTTACAGTTTGAATATATTTAAACATAAATATTTTTAAAAATAAATAATAAATATTAAATAAATATAACTTACCAATCTTTATTTATACTTACGACGATGTAATTAGCTTAAGTATGATGAGTTAATCTGTTGTCTTTTTATGTAATTCTCTGCATAATATTGTGAGAAAAAAAATTTAAATAAATCACTAAAAGTTTTTTAAAACAAACACTTATTTTATTTATTACTCAAAACCACTAAATTCTGATTCCTCACTATCGGAACAAAACAAATTTAAATAGTCAGCATTAGTTTCGCTCTCTTCATCAGAGTCATCAATTTCAGTTGTCTCTTTATCGTCATGTCCATCTTTTATTATATTGGATTCAGAAAATCCTGAAATAATGGCTGATGCCGGTACATTTTTCCAGGAGTCTGACACCCAGTTTGCCACTTCTTCATATGATGCTTTTCGCATACGGCCGGTATTTGTAAAGGAATGCATACTGTCGCGCATCCAATTTTCCCAATTTCGTCTCATGTGCAGTTTAAAAATTCTATTAACTACTAAATCCAGTGGCTGCAAAATTTTGGTGAGGCCGCCAGGAATTACTGCAAGGCTTGTCTGTAATTTTTTGAATTTTAATTTAACAGACTCCAATAAATGAGCCCGCATGGAGTCTAACAAACCTTTCGGCTGGAAAAAAGCGCCGTTTGTTTTTTTATAGACTTCTTCGATCCAGTGAATCATCATTTCCTGACACATCCAGCCTTTCTAATTTGCAGAAATAACTACATCAGCAGGGAAATCGCCTTTAGGCAATTTTTTCCTTTTAAAAATTAAAAGCGGCTTCAGCTTATCACCGTTTGCCGCGCAGGCCGAAACACACGTAAATGATGTTTTTTCATTACCGCTCGTAATGATGGGAATAGTTTTTTTTCCCCTGTTTATTTACAGTTCTGTTGGGTGGACAATCAAATGTAAGGGGCACTTCATCCATATTTATAATTTGGCAATGTGCCAATTTTTTGTCTTTAATTATTTTTGCAGTGTAGTCTAAGAAAGATGTTTTTTCTCCATCCAGTCTTCAGTCTTTTTCGGCTCATATATCTTGAGCACCAGGAAGGGCCACCTTTGAAATTACGTAAACCCATTTGTCGGGCCATTTCTTTTGCTTGAAACCTTATCTTAATAGTAGAGACAGGCAACCCTTTTCCCCTTTGTTCAATAATCCACTTTTTGAGATTTGTTTCTAAACTGGGAAAAGCAATTGCCCCACCATGTTGAGCTCTCTTCTGTTTCGGCATGTGCTTTATAAGATCTTTTTCTTTTCTCCACTGCCGTATACATTTCTCATCAATTTGATAATCCCTAGCAGCAGCTCTATTACTGATAACTTCGGCTTTTTCAATTACTACAAGTTTGAAAGAAACAGTATAACTTTTCCGCGGAGCCATAATTAAAACTTCAAAAGAAAAATCGAATAAGAAAAATAAAACAGGTGATAAGAGACAGAGCAAAGTACGAAAAGAGTGTCAATCTCGCCTCGACCTTGACCTAAAGACTGGATGGTGGAAAAAGGAGCTTGTTACTTTATAACTATTACTGAAGTTCGTTCTCTCTCTCTCTGAAGACCTGTTATTCATTCACCTGTTGCTTGTAAAATCTATTTTAAAACAGAAAGTACGATGGACAAAAGAACTATCCTTCCCGCCCCCAACGAAAACTCGTTTGTTCTCCCTGCGATTTTGAAAGAGCGTTTGATGTAGAAGCAGGTACCCCAAAACAAGATAAGAAAAAAACAGATGAAAAGTAGAAAAAGCACAAAATTTTCTATTCTTGTATTCATTGGTTGGGGGGAACTGATTATTAAAAATAATTTTCAGTAATTGAATTCAGTGTGTCTCATTTCCATTTCAGCAGATGTTGATTCATAAGTTCAAAAAACATAGCCCCAATTGAAGAAAAGGAAAAGAAAAATTTGTTTAATAACGTGAAATTTTCTGATGAATTCACAAAGTCATTTTAATCAAAAATGCATGAAATTTGTCGGCATTACTCTATTTAAATGATTAAGAATCGAATAAAGTGTTTCATTTTTCACTCAATATGGTATATCTTCAGTTATAATCCATTGCTTTCCACTAATGTAGTCAAAATTTCATTTTGTAGGGAGGGCAGCTGAGTAGTGATGATCTTACCTAAGGTTCTGTCTGCCTACACCCTTATTGCTTTCTAATTATGACTTTTCTCTGATAGATACGTCATGAAAATGGTTTCAAAATGCCAACTTTGATCTATAAATCTTATCTGATCATGATAACATTATTTATCTATAATGAAACAAAACTATTCGCCACAGCATCTTTATCATTTTCTAGATTGATTAGCTAAGCATAGTAAAACATAAAATATCCTATTTTGGATGAATACTTTTGTAAGTTTTTTTTTCTTTAAGGCCGTTCCCAAATCCAAAGTGGCTTCTTTCAGACATAAGTTTTAATTAATTTTTTTCAGAGACGCATGAAATTGGTAGGTGTTCTTCAGAAACTATGTAATCGAAACACGTTATTCATTTTTTGGTAAAGGTAGATTTTTTAAAAAAGAAAATACTGTAAAAGTCGTTGATTTGAACCTAATTCTTACTTCAGTGCTCCGAGCAAGGGAAAATGCATGATATCACGTGACATGAATCGCTTATAACTAGATAAGTAATTTATTTATTTATTAAAAAATCGAAAACTCATTTCGAATCCAATCACTTCAATAGTCAGAACTACCAATTTTATGCTTCTGCGTTTAAAAAAGGAGTCGGAAAGATTCATGTTAGTGACCAGATCATTTGAGAACAGACTTAATAATAAAATAATAGTAAAAAAAAATCTGCACGATTTCCTTCTGCATAATGAAACATTATCCATTAAGTTCATGATCTCATTTTGATAACCTTTGACTGCTGGACTTCATGGAGTTTAAATGAATAAACAAAACAAACCATTCTCCTTTATTTGCGGTAGCTCTTTAGTGGCCAATTTTATAGGGGGCTCTAATTTACTAATAACTTATTATATTTTAATAAAAAATTGTTACATAGCTTCATTTATTATAATTACAACATGCTAAAAATTTCAACAAAATCGGCAAATAAACAATGAAGATAAAAAAATATTTTTTTAATAACAAGAAAAAAACGGATTTTGCTTTTCATTCTTTTTCTTTTAATAATTTTTTCTATTTGCTTGCAGCTCAATCAGTGCCTGATTGACGGCAGGATATTCGGGGTATGGGCCCAGAGCCCCCGAATTTCAGGGGCTCCCAAATGCTCCAAAAGATTTTTCAATTATTGGCTAAAATCAGATGAAGTTTAATTATTAAAAAAATAACATGGAAAAATCAGTTTATCGTTTATTTCATTTTAAAATAATGTTTTATAATATAGTTGTTAAATATTTCACTCAAGTGAAAACACCCACTTAATAATGTTAATCCTATGGGAGACATTTTTTTAAAATATCTCGTTTGCACTTCAATATTTATTTTTTTTTTTTCATTGGATAATTGAGATCAATCTCTACAAAAGCCTTTTTTTTTTTACTTTTTTGATTTTGTTTAGAGTTTTTTTAAAAATTAATATATTTTTTTACTCAAGGCAACTGTAAGCATCGATGTAAGCCCCCCCCCTCTCCATAAGCATCTGTGCCCAGGACCCCGAAATTTTTAAATCGGTTCCTTAGCTCAACAATTTCTTTTTCCTTTCACTGAGTCTTTTTTATAAGTTAAAGAATAAAATAATAGTTTCTCTCTCGCTAGTAGAGTTTTCCATTCACAGCGTTTTAGCAGAAAAGAAAAGTGGGGAGTTCTGTTGTTTTCTAGGCCCCTTTTCGTTTTCTGAAAAATGTTTTCATATTTTTATCATTATTTTAAATGCTACCCTTATTGCATGCCTTTAAATGCTACCCTTAATGCATTATTTTAAGGCTACCCTTGCTTAGCCCGCGGTCCGCCATTTTGTTTCTCAAACAATATCAAAATAAAGGTAACATCTGGCTAAAAGACATACAATAATTAAAATTTATATAATTTCATAAATACTTCGACCTTGAAGGTAGATGTTACTTTCTGAGCATACAAGGGTTTTGTTTCAGAGAATATGGTATAAAAATTCCATGAAAAACTTCTTATTTCTGTTTTACATAATTTTAGTCAAATTTATAAGATTTATGAAAAGATTTTATTTATTTGGAACAGCTTGCGTAGAAGTATTTATGAAATAATATAAATTTTGATTGTTATATGTCTTTTAGCCAGATGTTACCTTTATTTTGATATCGTTTGAGTGGAAGATTATGTACATATATATAAAAGAAAGAGAAAAGCAATGCCATTTTTATCTTAATACGAATACCTAGAAGTTTCACGCATTTAGAAAATAAAATTACCTTATCAATATGAAAGAAAGTAGCGAGATTTCATTTGAGAACTGCATTAAATGTTGCTACTATACTATAGTGAACCGCCGAATATCAGGACATAAAAAAACCCGAATATTATTCAAACGCCATTTTTAAAGGCTGTTCTGAAATTTAAACTTCCTACTTTCGGTAACATTCACAAAGACATTTTCATTCGTAAATGAATGAAACTTGAAAGTTTTAGAATTCACATACCAAGAAATCGAACGTCATTTTTCGTTTTTTTTATTATTATTATTATAAAAGCAATGAATCTTCCAGAAAGTGTCCTCAAAATTGTGTTTAGTGCCAAAAAGTGGAATGATGACATCGTACAGCTGGGAGGAATATGCAAAATATGATTCATCTCATTAAAAAAAGGTAGTTTTAGTTTTTCGTAATGAATATAGTTGCTGTGCTTAAAAAATATCCAATAATCCGAAGATGTCACGGTACCGATGATTCCAGATTTTCATATTCTTACTGTAAATGTAATTTAAGAGTAGGATGCAGTTTAAGAAAGTCTTACATCTGAAAATGGAAGAGAGCGTTATAAGTCTGAAAACAATCTAGCTCCTTTGCGCACTTGTGCGAGGAGGATGCGGGCAGTGACCAGCATCACAGGTGCCAGGCATGATAGGAGAATGGCACCTAAGTTATGACTGCAAATACATCGACAATCTGTAAAAAAAAAAGTATTTTTTGACGCAAGTTCAAAATAGAAATTGCTACTGCATTCTCTTCAGTATTTTAATAGATTAATTAAGGAGTGCATCAATCATACTACATACCTAAGTAACTGATATTTATTGACGATGTGAAGTATGAATTTATCAGTAAACGACAAAATTCAGCTCATCACTTTTCGTATCTGCTTTCAAACAATAATTTCAACTTTCGTTTGTTAAAATTTCTTAAAAAATTGAATACCTCCTCATTTTTCCCTCCACTTTTTTTTAAAATCGAAACTTTTACTTTTGATTTCTGGAAAATTTACTATTTTTCCTGAAAATTTCCAATTTTCTTTCTGCTTTATGTAATATGTTGCTTGCGACACATCGATGAGAATAAAAAAATTCATTGTATAGACCGCACGGGGAAAAAATTAAGTTTTAAACACGTATAAGCTGCGGCTTATCTACTGGAAATTACGGTACCTGTTTTCATCCAAAATAATCCGTTATATATTTTTGTTTGCAGTTTGCTTGTGCTTTTACAGCTGCAAGATTGAGAATTTTATGTAATAAAAGTACTTGAGTTGCATGGGCTTCATCTTGCATCTCAAACCAATTAATGCACTTGGAGAGCATTGTCTCCGCTTCTGCATGACTGATTCCTGGGTCATCATTTTCCGATTCATCAGATTCATCTGCTTCAGGTTTTCCTGGATTCAAAATATTTTGGATAATTTCATCATCTGTAAATTCTTTATAACCAATATCATTGTTACCACAATTAAGCCAGTCTTTCATCTGCAGAACTATCTTTTAAACATGGTATGTTTGATACCAAGGTCAATATCTCTGTATCATCATCAGGTACATTTTCTGTGCTGGTAGTATTGGTAGCATCTTCCGGTGTATCAATAGCGTTGGGCCACAATTTTCTCCAGCTTCTCTGCAAAGTCTGTTCAGATAAATCATTCCAGGCATCAGCCAAGTTGTATATGGAATCTTTGATACTGTATGATTTCCAAAAATCGAAGACATTTGATTCATTATCAGCGAGTAGCAGCTTTTGAATAAAAGCTTTCCGATAACATCTTTTCATCGATTCAATGACATTTTGGCCCATCAGTTGTATCAGTGATGTTGTATTAGGTGGAAGAAATAAGCACTTGATGTTACCGTCAGTAGATTCTAAATTTTCTGGATGTGTTCCTGCATTATCAAGCAGCAAGATTGCTTTCTATGGAAGATTACTTTTTATTAAATGTGCTTTAACTCCGGGAACAAAGATATAAAAAAAAACACTTCTTAAAAATATCTTGTGTCATCCAGGAACTTTTTTGATTGTAATAATTGACAGGCAGTGTTTTCATGTTAGTATTCTTAAAAGCTCTGGGTTTCTTAGATTTCCTGATCACTGTTGCGTTGCAAATTAACAAAACAGTTATATGATCTTTTTGAAGTTCAAAACTTGCAGCATTTTTTTCACAACCTGATGCAAGTATTTTAGTAGGGAGAGCTTTCCAGTTCAAGCCAGTCTCATCACAATTATAAACTTGATTTCGTGTTAAATCCAAGTTTTCTACTGTCTCTAAAAACTTCTTTCGAAATTCCTCAATGCATTCAGTACTATTAGCACTGAGTTTCTCCCCAGTAATGGCCAATTGTCTAATTCCATGACAAGATTTAAACCTAGTAAGCCACCTGTCACTTGCTTTACAACAGGTTTCACCACCAAGTTTTCTATTCAATTCTATGGCTTTTTCACAAATCATAGGTCCAGAAATTGGAATTCCTTGAGTATGTTTTTGAATGAACCATTGATAAACAGTGCAGTCTAGTTGTTCATCCTTCGCAGTTTTCATGGTTTTTCGCGCTCTACCATCTGTGGTTTAACTTGCTGGCATAATTTTCAATTTTTTCTGAATATTTCTTTAAATCATTTACAATAGATCGCCCTATACCATACTCTTTAGACAAATAAGTAGCAGTTTCACCTTTTTTTAAACGTTTGATAATCGTCAGTTTATCATTCAAATTAAGAACAGTTCGTTTTCTTTTCATCTCTATTTTGTCCTCTTAAAATTTCAGCATTAAACCAGCTGAAATCAAACCTACACCAGCAACCTGATTAATGTTGCCTTCAAAAAAAAAAAAAAAACCTGTGAAGCAAGCACACACTATCGAACATAGCTAGCCAATCAGTGACAGAGCAGTGGACAAAAGAGGAAAACCACATTCCTTTATTTCCTCCCCTCACCCACACTGCATAATTGTTTCGGCAGGAATTCTACGTTTCCAGATGCAGTTTAGTTGACGTCAGACAAGCATTTTTCTCGGAATAGCGTCGCCTCACTCAGGTTCACTGAACATGCGTGTTTTTGTTGTTCGTTTCTGATTGGAAAAAAAATTGAAAGGGGGGTGAGGTGGGGGTGTCGGTTGATCGAATGGCGGATAATCGGAAGTCTACTGTAATGATAAATATGAAGGGTTAGGATGTAAAATAAGATAAACAAAAAGCAAGTTTCCAGATATTGAAGATTCAAGTTTTCTAAAGAAAACTACAAACAAAATTATTGTGTTGCTTTCTTTAAAAAGATTGATTTGTTAAGACTTTTGAACTTCAGTTAACTAATGTACAAAATTTTCCGTCTTAAGTAAAAACAGTCTTTATTATTAAAATTTATATCTAAAGTTTATCTTTGATTATTATGGCATATGGTTGAGTAAAAATAAATCTCTATTGTTCTTCTAAAAGGTTGCCAGGTTGCAGTTAAACAATTTTACATGAAAATTAGAAAATTGTTTAAAAAGACAGTTGTGTTTTATACCCGAGCCCTTCATATTTTGTACATAAGAGTAAAACCAACTATAAAGGGTTAAGAATTAAAAGATTGAGCGTAATGGTTACATCAAGTATTTGAATATGCTCACCCATAAAAAGTAGAAATTAAAGTCATGCCATACATTTAAATGATAAAATATTTATGAATTTACCTATCCCTTGACAGTCCAAAATGAGGTTTCCATTCAGAATCGATTCCAATCATTTTGTAATTCTAAGGAGACAAAATAAATAGAAGTATGGGAAACTGTTCACAATTTGAAAAGCATGGAAACACATCAAGTTTTGAAATTAATGTCACAAATAAATGAATGCATGTTGCTCTCATTAACAATTACATAAATTAAAATTGAATAAAATGATTATTAACTCAGAAGGACTTAGAAGATTTGAAAACATGCATTATTTATACAAGAATTTCAAAATACAAAGTGAAATTGGATACAACATTTTAGAAATGATTTAAGGCAATGGCCTAAGAGCTTCACAAAAGCATATAAATATGATAATATATATTTTTTTTTGTTGTTGTTCATGGAATCAGCACCATTTTACAAGATTGAATATTTGCATTGTCTTATCTTTGTGAAAAATACACTTCATATGTTACACAAAACATATGTCAAAAATTCATTAAAAAAATCACACATGAATACATATAGATAAAGCAGGATTAAATAATTAATACTCTTTTTTTTCACCTATCAAGGAGCATTTTGAAACAGAGAAAACACATCACTTCTATATCTCTTATATATATATATACTAGCTAACCCACTCGGCGTTGCCCGGGCCCAAGATAATTACAATCTCCGAGAAAGGCGTTAACCCCTCCCTCCCCATACCCATAAATATAATGAATAACTTGTTCAAGAAAACCACCGTCATCTACATTTACGCGATCATTAAAAATATAATTACACTTTTCTGATAATTAGAACATAACGAAGGCGCTACGCTAAAATAGCCGGCAGATGACCCCCCCCCCCCCCCGCCTTCCCGACCTTAATTCAAATCTATATCTTAATTAGTTACCTATATTTTTGTTCATTAGTAAAAATTGGGAATTATTTCCTTTCATTTTCGCAAACTAAATGGAGGGGATCGGCCAGAGAAACAGATCTCTTTGTAGTTCAGTTTTTAATGAAAGCAGATCCCTGTCTGAAACTTTCTCGGATTGTTTTCACTGGTGCCGGCAGATTGTTGCATAAATTAAGAAAAATTACCAACCGAATTTTTCAAAAATCACATGGTCAGATGCAGAATTTTTTTTTACATATGCTCAGAAATTTTCAAATTGATATCTCAATTAGTTTTCTTAAAATTCGCTATTTAGTAAAATAATTTCGAATTCGCTCATTTCCGCTTGCAAATCCAATGCGCCTGTTCGTTTCTTTAGCCATTTTGATTTAAAAGATGTCATTTTAGAAGCGATGGTTAATGAGAATCTAATTAATATCCTGGGTAATTATCAAAATATTAAAATTCTGAGACTCAGGTGCATATGGCCAGATCTTGGACTATCCACACCTAAATTTTTAGACTTCTAGGTGGGCTAGATTTCGCTAGCCATTGCAGACAGACACACACACACACAGAGCGAAACTTTCTTTTATTAATATAGATATATTTGCTCAGAAAGATATAATGCCTCAAACTGAACCTCAAAACTCATCAACCTCAAAAAATGCCAAGTTTTAGAAAGTTTACCATGTAAACTAGTCAGATGTGCCAATCCCAAAATTTTCTTCTATCTCACACAGGTTTTGCATACACAAAAAATGAATCAGCACCAATTTATATCAAGGTCTAATTGAATCTAAACTTTTATTAAATTCTGTGCATTAGTTCTTGAGATATGACTATTGCTAAAATTGTGTAAATCCTAAAAAATGCAACATAGCACCTGTTGGGAGATTTAGACCAAAACCTAATCCAGAACAACTTATGTCAACATCTAACTGAATCTGAAGTTTGATGAAATTTTGCGCATTAGTTTTTGAGATATAGCTATCGTGAAAATCGTGTAAAAAATAGCATAGCAGCGCCACCTGTTGGGATATGTATACCAAAACATAATCAGCGTCTATTTATGTCAAGGTCTAACTGAATCTAAAGTTTGATGAAATTCTGTGCATTTGTTCTTTTCTTGAGATATAGCTATCTTGAAAATCATGAAAAAAGTAGCATAGCAATGCCACCTGTTGGGATATCTACACCAAAACATAATCAGCGTCTATTTATGTCAAGGTCTAACTGAATCTGAAGTTTGATGAAAATAAGTGCATTAGTTCTTGAGATAGAGCTTTTGTGGAAAATGCGAAACATGCAGCATAGCAGTGCCACCTATGGGGCGATTTAGACAAAAAACTAATCAGCACCAATTTGTATCAAGGACTAACTGAATATAATGTTTTATCAAATTCTATGCATTAGTTCTTGAGAAAAAGCGGCCGCAAAATTTTTGTTACAGACAGACAGACATTTTCTAAAAAACAGTCAAATCGTGTTCTTCTAAAACGCATAAATCCGTCGAAAACCGGAAGTAGAAAATTTTCATGAATCCAATACTTTCTTCTTGTAAAGATAGAATAAAGTAAAAATAGTCATACAATTTTGGAACAGCAGGGTGTGTGCAATGAAGTGGGCCAGGGCATATTTGGTATATTTCATATAAGGGAATTCAAAACTTTAAGGGTGATAAAGCAAACTTCAACAGACAAATTTTGTATAGGAAACCAGGGTTGTAGTTAATCCATTTATTCACAGAAAAACATAGGGTGTCTTCCTCCATTCTGACTATAACTATTGTTCATAACAGAAATAAAGGTATTTAATGAAATTTTCAAGTCTTACCTTGTTTTGTGTGAAATGTAACGACATAATGAAAAGTGCAGGAAATATAGAATATTTCACACAGTGAGACTGTATGTAATGTGAATTACATTCTAAAATATGAGGCCTAGTTCAGTGATATTTGAATGTGGATGGTGGCCACTTCCATTACTTTTCATTATATTATCATATCTCCCCCCCCCCACCCCCGAAAAAAAGTCTGTTAAAATTTTTTATTAAAATATCATTATTATAAAAGTTATGGATAAATATCCAAGTTTGGATTGAAGTGAGACACCCAGTATATTTTAGTGAATAAATAGATTATGAACCTGGTTTATACAAAATTTGTTTGTCATAGTATGTCACCATTAAAGTCTGTTATGTATTAAAGTCTGTATGTGGAATTTTCAAGCACCCTGTACATATGCACACACACCTGCTAAGTACACAAAAATTTGCTAAGTTGTTGTTTTCCTTTAAAATATCAAAATTACTTATTTTCTGAATCACTAATTTACATATTAATAAAAAGAACAAATTAGATTAATTAATCATAATTTGAAACAGCAATTTTTGTTCCATTTAAATTTTATGAGTTTTGTTGTATTCATCAGTTATTTTTAAAATGTTGCATTTGATGTTGATTTTTTAATTGCTTTATATGCACCAAAGAAAATTTTTAGTAGCACACTAAGGTTAAAATCATCTTATTTTATGGTGTAATACACACACACACACACACACACACACACACAGGTTGGCAAGACGTGCAAACTCAGGACTTTGTGTGTACACCGCCAATTAAGGACTTCAAAAATAACTGACTTAAAAGTTTATTTTCGGTGAATAACTATTACTTATACTCCATTAAATCTGAATCAACTTTGATTTTTGTTAAAATTTCAAAATTTCCCAATATGTATTTTCGCAATGTAAATGGGGACATTGATACACACCTATATACACAGTGAACTCGATACACACAATGAATTCAGGACTTCATTATTTTACAATCAATTGAGGACATTTACGGTTATGATACACACAATCAACCCCGGACATTCTGAAAAAGTTTTATGCTACAGCATTATTTACACGTTGCTCATTTATGAGTGTAAAAAAATATATTTCAACATTTAATCTTTAAATTCATTTTAATGTTTTTTTTTATCTTATTTTATGTACATAAGAAAAATATATTGGAATCGCGAAAATATTCGACTTCCGGTGTTTATTTTCGGTGAATAACTATTATTTATACTCTATTAAATCTGAATCAACTTTATTTTTTGAGAAAATTTCAAAATTTCACAAAATGTATTTTTGCAATGTAAATGGGGGCATTGATACATATCTACATACACAGTGAACTCGATACACACAATCAATTCAGGACTTCATTATTTTACAATCAATTGAGGACATTTACTGTTATGATACACACAATCAACACCGGACATTCTGAAAAAGTTTTATGCTAAAGTTTTATACGTTGTTCGTTACTGTATTACACGTTGTTCATTTATAAGTTAAAAAATATATTTCAGCATTTAATCATTAAATTCATTTACTTTTTTTTATGTACATAAGAAGAAAATATTAGAAACGCGAAAATTTTCGACTTCCGGTTTTTGACGGATTTATACGTTTTGGTATATCCTTAACATAATTTAACTATTTTTGGAAAATTTTCTGTCTGTCTGCTGTAGATCTGTGGGTCTTTGTGTGTGTCTGTGTGTGACAGAAATATTTGCAGCATCGCTAGTGCAAAAACTAATGGACAGAATTTCAGGAAATTTTATATTTAGTTGCAAAATATAGTTAAAAATAAATAGTTAATAATTATATTTATAGTTAATAATTATATTTATAGTTATAAATTTAGTTATAAATTGTAGCTGATTAGATTTTGGTGAATATCGCTGAACAGGTGGCGCTGTTGTTCCACTTTTTCCAGAATTTTTGGGATTGGCAGATCTCGGCTTCTATTGTATGGAATTGCACAACATTTTGCATACAAGGTACTTACAATTAAAAAAACATTGCTGCAATTTTTGTGCGCATAAGTTACTAGGTGTGCTGCTATACTGTTTTTTTTTCTATCATTTTTGCGATAGTCAAATCAAGGCTTGGAATTACATTGCATGGAATTACACAAAAAATAACATACGAAATGCTCATTATAAGAAATGACATTTGTGTTTATATATATCCTTATAATTCTGCACTGTTTTTCCATAATTACTGAGATGCACACATCTCGACATCTATTTGGAGAAATTACATGAAATTTAATAAACGAATTATTTATCATAAGAAAGTAAGCTCATTCATTTTTTTATGTATGTATCAGATTATGTATACTCAAGAGGAGGTGCTCTCAAATATGTTTTTAAATTAATAACTCAAATATGTTTCTAAATTAATATATTAGATTTATATAGAGAAAAGTATTGTTATAGCCATAACATACTACATTGAATAAGCAATACATCTAATTCTTTAAATTAATACATAACTGTCATGTATAACATAAAAAAATGTTTATAAAAGTTATTTTAAAATGAGAAAATAGCTACACTTTAAATAAATAATAAAAAAAAAAAACGTTATTATTATTTTTTTTAAATGACCAAAATATATATTAAAATAAATTTTTTGTACTATAAAAATGTTTTGTTTCTAATTACGTGAATGAAATCTTTTTTTTTCGTTACTTTCGAAAAGTCAAAAATTAAAAAAAAATTACGGACGCATAAGTTTTTGTTTGTTTAGTATTATTTATTAGACTAACATAACAAAAATTAACATAACAAAATTAGTTTTTCGGTATTTGTATCTGTAATACGTTAAACATCAGTAAATGATGACGCTTTGCAATTCGCAAAGTGAGAAAATAACAAATGCGGGTGAGCAAGGACGTAATTCACGCAGCAAGCGAAAGCGGTATTCGCACCGGCAACGAAAGACGTAATAAACTTTGTCAATCGATGGCCTAATGCAGAATACACACCGACAAGCGAGGACATATTACACACCGAATAGTAAGAACAAACGCACACCGGCAAACAGAGACGTAATACACACCGACAATCGAAGACGTAATACACATCGGCAATCTAGGACATAATACACACCGGCAAGCCAGGACATAATACACGCCGGAGAGCGAGGACGTAATACATACCGGCAAGCCAGGACGTAAAACACACCGGCAAGCGAGGACGAAATACACAAATTTAACTTTTATAAACAATTAATTCTTAAAAAAAAAAAAAAAAAAAAAACAAGAATATTTTGAATATTTTTTTTCAAATAAAAAACGATATATGACTATCTTATTTTTGTCCCCTTCCTCACTTCCAAAGGGAGTGGGGGGATGCAAAATTCGAAAAATCCTGAAATTGGTTTTTAGCTATCCATGTTTGTAATAATTTAAGAAAATAGTCTTATGAATCTCTACTTTTTTTAAAATACGAAAAGATATTAAAAAATCTTGTTTCTAAGATCCTGGCAATCTAGGACGTAATACACGCCGGCAAGCCAGGACATAATACACACCGGAGAGCGAGGACGTAATACATACCGGCAAGCCAGGACGTAAAACACACCGGCAAGCGAAGACGATATACACAAATTTAACTTTTATGAACAATTAATTCTTAAAAAAAAAAAAAAAAAAAAAAAGAATCTTATGAATATTTTTTTAAAAATAATAAACAGTATATGAAAATCTTATTTTTGTCCCCTTCCTCACTTCCAGAGGGAGGGGGGATGCAAAATTCGAAAATTCCTGAAATTGGTTTTTAGTTAAATTGGTTTTTAGTTATCCATGTTTGTAATAATTTAAGAAAACAGTCTTATGAATCTCTACTTTCTTTAAAATACGAAAAGATATTAAAAAATCTTGTTTCTACCCCCCCCCCCCCCCCCCCCCCCGTCCCTTTGGAGGAGGGATACTGAAAATTCTAGGATTTGATTTTTAAATATTCCTCCTTGCGATATTTTAAACCAAAAAATTTATGAATATCATTTCTTAATTGAAATATAATGAAAAATGTAAAAAGCTGTATCCCCCCCCCCCCTCTACACTCTCGTTGGAGCGCAAATTTTGAAATTTTCAGAAATTAGTTTTTTGGTATTTGTCTCCGTAATAATAATATAAGAAAGAAGCTTATGAATTCTATTTTTTGTTTGAAATACGAAACGATACATAAAAATCGCGTTTTCGTCTCCAGCCCCTCTTTTGGGGAAAGAAATTTAAAAATTCTAGAAATTGGATTTTAGATATTCGTGTTTGGAATATTTAAAAGCAAAAATAATTGAAATTTCAATTTAAATTGTAATATATAGAAATATTAAGAGTAATTTGAAAATTGTGATTTTGCCCCCCCCCTCTCCTTTGGGGAGGGATTTTGAAAATTCCAAGAAATGAATTTTATGTAATCCTCCTTGTGATATTGTAAACCAAGAATCTTATGAAGATATTTTTATAAAATAGAAACAATAGTACTGACACATCCCCCCCCTTGTGGAGGGGCAAATTTTTAAAATTTCAGAAATTAGTTTTTCGGTATTTGTATCTGTAATACGTTAAACATCAGTGAATGATGACGCTTTGCATTTCGCAAAGTGAGAAAGTAACAAATACTGGTAAGCAAGGACGTAATTCACGCAGCAAGCGAAAACGGTATACGCGCCGGCAACGAAAGACATAATAAACACCGTCAATCGATGGCCTAATGCAGATTAGCAAGCCAGGGCTTAATACACACCGACAAGCGAGGACGTAATACACATCGGCAATCCACGACGTAATACATACCGGCAAGTCAGGACTAAAACACACCGACAAGCGAGGACGAAATACACAACTCTATCACAATTTTAACTTTCATGAACAATTAATTCTTCAAAATAAATCAAGAATCTTATGAATAATTATATTTTTGTCATTTTCCTCACTTCGTGAGGGGGGGGGGGGGGTGATGCAAAATTCTAAAAATCCTGAAATTGGTTTTTAGCTTTCCATGTTTGTAATAATTTAAGAAAACAGTCTTATGAATCTCTACTTTCTTTAAAATACGAAAATATATTAAAAAATCTTGTTTCTGCCCCCCCCCCCCGCCCCCGTCCCTTTGGAGGAGGGATACTGAAAATTCTAGGATTTGATTTTTAAATATTCCTCCTTGCGATATTTTAAACCAAAAAATTTATGAATATCATTTCTTAATTGAAATATAATGAAAAATGTAAAAAGCTGTATCCCCCCCCCCCCTCTACACTCTCGTTGGAGCACAAATTTTGAAATTTTCAGAAATTAGTTTTTTGGTATTTGTCTCCGTAATAATAATATAAGTAAGAAGCTTATGAATTCTATTTTTTGTTTGAAATACGAAACGATACATAAAAATCGCGTTTTCGTCTCCAGCCCCTCTGTTGGGGAAAGAAATTTAAAAATTCCAGAAATTGGATTTTAGATATTCGTGTTTGGAATATTTAAAAGCAAAAATAATTGAAATTTCAATTTAAATTGTAATATATAGAAATATTAAGAGTAATTTGAAAATTGTGATTTTGGGGAGGGATTTTGAAAATTCCAAGAAATGAATTTTATGTAATCCTCCTTGTGATATTGTAAACCAAGAATCTTATGAATATATTTTTATAAAATAGAAACAATAGTACTGACACATCCCCCCCCTTGTGGAGGGGCAAATTTTAAAAATTTCAGAAATTAGTTTTTCAGTATTTGTATCTGTAATACGTTAAACATCAGTGAATGATGACGCTTTGCATATTTATTTTAATTCTGAAAAAAAAAAACAAGAATATTTTGAATATTTTTTTTTTCAAATAAAAAACGATATATGACTATCTTATTTTTGTCCCCTTCCTCACTTCCAAGGGGGGGGGGGGGGGGTGATGCAAAATTCTAAAAATCCTGAAATTGGTTTTTAGCTTTCCATGTTTGTAATAATTTAAGGGAAGAGTCTTATGAATGTCTACTTTCTTCAAAATACGAAAATATATGTGAAAATCTTGTTTCTCCACACGTTCCTTTGGAGGGGGGATTGATCTTTAGGTATTCCTCCTTGCGGTATTTTAAACCAAGAAATTTATGAATATAATTTCTTAATTGAAATATAATGAAAAATTTAAAAAGCTGTATCCCTCCCTCGTTGAAGTGCGAATTTTGAAATTTTCAGAAATTTGTTTTTTATTATTTGTCTGCGTAATAATTTACTTATGAATTCTATATTTTGTTTGAAATATGAAAGGACACATGAGCATCGCGTTTTTGTCCCCAGCCCCTCCTTTGGGGAAAGAAATTTGAAAATTCCAGAAATTGGTTTTTAGATATTCGTGTTCGGAATACTTTAACACAAACATGATTGAAATTTCAATTTAAATTGTAATATACAAAAGTATTAAGAGTGATTTGAAAATTACGATTTTGCTACCCCCCCCCCCCCTCCCTCTCCCTTCGGGGAGGAATTTTGAAAATTCCAAAAATTGATTTTTATGTATTCCTCCCTGTGATATTGCAAACCAAGAATCTTATGAATATCTTTTTATAAAATAGAAACAATAGTATTGCACCCTTCCCCCCTTGTGGAGGGGCAAATTTTAAAATTTTCAGAAATTAGTTTTTCGATATTTGTATCTGTAATACGTTAAACATGAGTAAATGAGGGCGCTTTGCAATTCGCAAAGTGAGAAACTAGCAAATACATGTAAGCAAGGACGTAATTCACGCAGCAAGCGAAAACGGTATACGCACCGGGAATGAAAGACGTATTAAACACCGTCAGTCGACGGCCTAATGCAGATTAGCAAGTCAGAGCGACACACCGACAAGCGAGGACATATTTACACACCGAAAAGTAAGAGAAAACGCACACAGGCAAACAGAGACGTAATACACACCGACAACCGAAGACGTAATACATATCTGCAATCCAGGACGTAATACACGCCAGCAAGTCAGGACATAATACACAACTCTACCACAATTTTAAATTTTATGAAAATTTAATTCTTCAAAATAAATCAAGAATCTTCTGAATAATTATATTTTCTTTCAAATAAAAAACGATATATGAAAATCTTGTTTTTGTTCCCTTCCCCACTTCGCGGGGGGTGGGGTCAAAATTCAAAAATTCCAGAAATTGGTTTTTAGCTATCCATGTTTGTAGTAATTTAAGGCATGAGTTTTATGCATCTCTTTTTCCTTTAAAATAGGAAAATATATGTGAAAATCTTGTTTCTGCCCCACTTCTCTTGGAGGGGGAATATTGAAAAGTCTAGGAATTGATTTTTAGGTATTCCGCCTTGCTATATCTTAAACCAAGAAATTTATGAATATCATTTTTTAATTCAAATATAAAGAAAAAATGTAAAAAGCTGTATTGCCCCCCCCCCCCCCCCCCCTCCTTCGTTGGAGTGCGAATTTTGGAATTTCCAGAAATTAGTGCTTTGGTATTTGTTTTCGTAATAATTTAAAGCAAGAAGCTTATGAATTCTACTTTTTGTTTGAAATACGAAACGATACATGAAAATCGCGTTTTCGTCCTCAATCCCTCTTTTGGGGAAAGAAATTTGAAAATTACAGAAATTGGTTTTCAAATATTTGTGTTTGTAATACTCTAAAGCAAAAATGATTGAAATTTCGAGTTAAATTGAACTATTAATTGTAATTTGATAATCGCCCCCCCCCCCCCCTCTTCTTTCGGTGAGGAATTTTGAAAATTCCCAGAATTGATTTTTAGGTATTCCTCCTTGTAATAGTGTAAACCAAGAATCTTATGAATATCTTTTTATAAATTGAAATATGTTCATGTTTTTCTTTTCGCAAATCAGGCTTCAAACAAAATCCAAGATGTGTGATATATTTTTTCACACTTAGATAAGGAAGCTTATTTAAACTGCTTGTAAGCAGACATGCTCGAAGCAATGCGTTTGTTTTCACTTTCTTCTTTTTATCAAAGATATTTTTGGAGCGGCCTGATTTGACATTATGTGGGGTGGGGGTGGGGACAGGAAGACTAATGATTTCTAATAACTTTTCACGAATACCATGTTCTTGTCGTATTCGTTAATAACATTTTTTCAACAAGCCCTTGAAATAATGCTTAGCGTTTAATCTGTTAACGAAATAAAAATGTCAAATGACTTAATATTTGTGCTGTGTCACGTGTCATCTGTTTGACATTTTATAATCAAACAGATAAATTCTCAATTCTATCATAGCTTTGAGGCCCTACCTAGGCACAGTATTATTTTGGAGGCCTCCCAAATAATATTATAACTAAGCTCGAACCTCAACACATATTTGGCCCTCTACTTTTCACATTTACTAAAGCTAAAATGTATATAAATAGTATAAGTTTTTTTAGCCTAAAATTCAAACTTATTTTTGATAAATCAATATGATTATAGAGGGAAAATAGTCTTGCATCAGAATATTAAAAGCTGTCATTAAATTCTTTTCTTCCCCTATTTATCGAAAATACAGCTATTTATTTATTTTTTTAAATTTATAAATATGTCCTACAAATTTACATCTTAAACACAAATTAAAGTAAGGAGTTTAATTTGATTTATTTTTTAATTTTAATTATCACTAATAAATAAGAGACAAACTCAAAGTGGATCCACCTCATATAATTTCCAAGGAGTATGGCACCATTAATTTAAACAAGAAATCTTTGCCTATTATATTTTTTTTAATTAAAAAACTTTCTGCAAATTATCACATAAATTGTAATATTTTTCTGCTATTAAATAAGGTGAAAAATTCTATACGAAAATTTTGGTAGAACTGTACGTAACCTGTAACTTGTATATAAAAAGTATCAGTGGAAAGTAATAATAATAAAAAATATCTGTAGGTTTCTATATGATAGAAAAACCATCAAAAAATAAATGTAAACTTAAGTAATAAAACAAATTAAGGAGTAACACCGCTTTAACCTTCCAAAATTTCAAAACCACTTTTTTGTTTTTTAAAGTACTCTTTATACACATAGAAATCTTATTTTATTGGCTATAAATTTCTATAGAAAGTGAAGGGGTAATTTTGAGGTTATAGAAGTAGAGAGTGCCGCAGCAAGTGAACAGCAATAAAAACTTTACTTTTTTTCCCCTCCATAACGGCAATTTTCAAAATCAGTGGACACTCTATCTCCACCAATTTTCAATCAACAAACTTTATCTTTTTGAAAATTAATCGTGAAGTATTTTTCTAGGGAAATGCGTTGGATGTGACGATTTATTAAGAGATATTATATTTTACAGATATTATATATTATAGTTATAATATTATAACTATAATTCTAAATTATTCGATAATATTATTCGATTATATTATTCGATATATTTAATACCGATTGCTCGCTTTCTTTTATAACTGTAATGCAACAGAAATTTTGGTTGAAAATTTACATTTTACCAAAAATGCATATATATATATCTTATCTAACTATATACTATCTTATCTAACTATATCTATATCTTATCTTTATCTAACGAAAAGGGATTTCCGTCAAATTAACTTTTCACACGTATTTGCCCTATTTGAGCATGCGTAAACTTAAATCTAGAAGCTAACCATTTTTAGAGTACACTCGAATGGGAAAAGGGTGGCCGAGTGGTGTCAGGCGGGTTTTTTCTCTGTTCCGATCATCGTGTCGGTTCGACCCCCGCTACGGACGGATTGTTTTTTCTTATTTTATTGGCAATAATTCATTTTAATAATGCCATACTTAATTCAGGAGGAAAAGTTACATAATTTGTATTTTTTTTATTCGCATGCTTTACAATTAAAATTTAACACCCAAGAATATTTTATTTTAATTACTAAATTTATATTAAAAGTATTTAAATTAAAAGATCGTGTATGTAATTATCGATTAAATAAATTGAACAGGTCTACAATTTTAATTATATTTGGTATGACCTTTATCAAGATGTCATATATATAATAAGATAAGTATGTAATTCTTTTTCGTAAAAAAAGGAAAAAAAAAGGAGAGAAAAAAAAAAGGAGAGAAAAAAAAAAAAGAAGGAAAAATATTCTGGGTTTTAGAATCAGACAAATAAAAATTAATTTAATGAAAAATTTTAAAGCTCGTGTAGTTAATTAAAAAAAAAAATAGAAATACTAAATATTGTTATTTTTTCAAAACATTGGGGCTGTGGTAAATAAAATTTAACAACTGCCAATATTTCTTTAATTACTTACTTTATATTATAAAAATATTTATAAAAATATTTAAATTAAAAAATTTTGCATGTAGTTATCGATTAAATAAAGAGATCTAAACTGTTATCTATATTTTGTATGATCATTATCAATAAGATATATTTCTAAAACTAAGATATGTATATGATTATTATCCTTACAAGACAAAAAAACAAAAAAAAAACAAAAAAAAAAAAAAAAGAAAAGAGAAAAGAAAAAGGAAAGAAACAAAAATATTCATATAAGAATTATAAAAGAAATCAACTTGATATCCATGG
Organism: Maratus michaelseni; assembly: GCA_963931845.1. Classification (NCBI taxonomy): domain Eukaryota; kingdom Metazoa; phylum Arthropoda; class Arachnida; order Araneae; family Salticidae; genus Maratus; species Maratus michaelseni. Next base: position 115,885,113 of record OZ007593.1, on the reverse strand, counting down.
TTTATTTGAATTTTAAAGTCAGGCTGATAAAAATAAAATTAATGACAAATTTTAAAAGTCGTGTAATTAAAAAAAAAAAAAAAAAAAAAAAAAAAAAAAGTAGAAAATACTAAATATTGATATAGTTTTCTTAATTTTGAGACTGTAGTAAGTAAAAATAAATCATTCAATTAATATTTTTAGTTAAATTCGTGCTAAATTAATTCGAGTATAATAGAATGTAAATTAGAAGCTTAAAATATCTAACTGCATAAATTGAGTAGGCTGGACTGACAACAAAATCTATCGTTATATATAGGAATCGCTTACACAATATAACAATTCATAAAATTTTCAATACCTAATTAATTTAAAAGCAGCTAATTAAAAATACAAGCATATTTCTAAAGGAGCTTTCAAGTTATTTACCGTCAAATCTTGACAAATCTTGACTTAAAATATCTAACTACATAAATTGAGTAGGCTGGACTGACAACAAAATCTATCGTTATATATAGGAATCGCTTATACAATATAACAATTCATAAAATTTTCAATACCTAATTAATTTAAAAGCAGCTAATTAAAAATACAACATATTTCTACAGGAGCTTTCAAGTTATTTACCGCCAAATCTTGACGGGTACTATCTAGTACATATTTAAAAACTGTTATGTATTTCACTTGCTTTTGGACTTTTTTTTATGTTGTTCTAGATCAAGTGTACGATGATTTATCCTGTCCCCCACTAGCCCTTCTTTTTTCAAAACGGTCCCTCCCATCATCAGTCAAGTCGCCATTTTTTACTATATAAAATTAAAAAATATATTTTTTCTACTTTAATATTATGTAGTATAATAAATTATTGTAAATGAATTTTTATAAATAATTCATATTTCTTTTAAAACAATTTCCGAAACAACCTTAAATTCCAAGGCTGTGGGTGCCATTCCTAATGGTGTTACCCATTAAATTACTTAAATGTTGTAAACAGGTATCTAAAATGATTGAAAAAACTTTTTGTATAATAATTGAATTTTAATCTTAAAATAAAGTTCAGGTTACATTAACATTTAAGGCCTATTTAAGGATATACCTACAAGGAAAAATGGAAAACTGTTTTATTCACTCATATTAAAAAGTTATTTGATTTGAATATTTTAATCAAAGCTGAATTTAGAACTCTGTGTAAGAATAGAAATTGGTAGAATAAACTTTATACGGCATAAGGAATATTCCTTTTTTAAGTCATTTTATTCAAAACAGTTATTTTGCGAATTACGCACACGATTTCATGAAAATTGAACCAAATTTTCGTGAAATTTCAACGTTTTTAAAGAAAATGTACATATCCAAAATAACATATAATATTGATACTTATGCTAATATTAATAAAATTATGCTTGTTTCAAGTTTTTAAAGTGTCTAATTTTTAAGAATATTTATTTTATATTATTGAAAGGGTATGAGACTTGTTTTTAATAACAAGTCATTTTAAGAAAACACTATTTCTCTAAATATCTAAAAACATAATAACGTAAAATGGTTAAGGGTCCTCTTCACGCACTTGAAAACACCCGCTCGCTAATGTTAATCCTATGGAGCATTATTTTTTATATTTGCCATAACTTTTATATATTTGACACATACACGGGAGTACTGGCTCTGAGCCAGGCTCCTCTGGCCGGCCCTTAAAGACGTTCTAGTAAATTCTAACTGTTGATTTTTTTTTATTTATTAGTTATTTTAATTTAAAATTTATACGTAAAATAAAAAATCCCTGACGGCTCGGCCTTCAGGCACATTTAGATTTCGAAGACGCGGACCATAGAGCACCTGTTTATTGAGAATTCCAGAGGAAGAACCTTTTTGCCATGATGCGGCAGTTGGGATCACCCTATTTGAAATCTACTTGCCCCTGTAGGCGGAGCCGGCAGCGATTTTTTAGCTTTTAATCTTTTTTTTTTTTTTTTTTTTTTTTTTTTTCTGTAAGATTTGATTCTATAAAATACTTGTCAATATAAAAGTTGTAGATAGTATTAAGAATATTTGTAATAAATTTAAGCTGATTTGATATCTTATAAACTGACGAAGGTATGACTTTTTTTCTTCTTAAACTCCTATCCCGCCCCCTCCCCCTTGAGGCCATTTTTGATGATATCAAAACTTTGTCATGCATAAATTTTTGGCCCTTTTCCTAGAAATAATAATAACTTTAAAATCGATATGTATCGATATGTATAATAATTAAGAAGTTATGTTCTTTTTTTTCTGTTTTCTATTTAAAAAAAACATTCCCCCCCCCCCCCCCCCTCATTGGTTCAATTTTTCCTATTAACGAACTTGAACGAGATTTTATGCATCAGTTTGGAAGAGATTTGTGGAGAATTATGAAAGTAATCGTGTCCATAAAAAAGTTATATTGATAGCTAGACAGATATATATAAAGTTTTTAACTGGGAGGGGGTTTTGTGTTCAAAATTGTGGAAGTTGTTGTGCCCATAAAAAAGTGATATAGATAGATAGATAGATAAATAGATAAAGTTTTGAACTGCGGTTGGTTTTGGGTTCTAGGAGTCATTATCGGCGTAGATCTGTAAAAAGTTTTCAGAAATTCCAACATGTTGATAATGTAATAGGTAGTTTTTCTTACAAAATCTACTTCTTTTTCTGGTATTTTATTTAAAAACGTTGACCGAAACTGGGCCCGCTAGGTGAACCGGGTACTGGTAATTTGTACCGGCACTACTCCCCTCTGTACGGCCTGGTCATACTTAAATCAAAATATTATTTTGGTTAAATATTACAATTGTTTACTGCAATACTTTTTATTACATTTAAAAATTAAATTCTTATGAAAATCGATTTTCTAAGATATTTAATAGAAAAGTTTGACTACTTTTAATTATTTGTCATAAAATCAACATTAAAACTGTTATTGATTCATATTTAAAGGAGAAAAGAATATTCTAAAATTAAATATATATTCTGCAATGGAATATTAAAAGCAAGAGGAACGGTAATGCATCAACGCATAATAAAATAAATTAAATAAAAAATATATTATTTAATAATGTTTAAAAAAAAACCCCTGCACTTTAAACTTGGAGTATTGACACACCTGTCCTACTGACTGTGACTCTTATTCATCTCAGCGGAATTTCACGCGACGCACCTTTTACCAGATTTCACTGACCAGCCAGATGTTGTCAGCAGGAACTTAGACAAAGGACTGGGAGGGTGTGCAAATCGCTTTAGATAATAAAAAGCGTCCCTTTAACATCTGCTAAAATTCGGGGATATTTTCAAGTAGTAAATAAATGCTTGATATTGTGTTGTTTCTTTTTTACCTTTACAGAAGAATTCTTTAAATACCTTTTAAAGATTTTTTTCTTTTAATTTCTTTAAAAGAAGAAAGAAAAAGAAAATAGATATCAATCTTTTATTTATTTATTTTTTTTAGAAAATGCATATAAATTTTACTATAATTGCTCATTAAAAAAAAATGTTTTATTTTTTATTTTTGTTTAAGCTGATATCAACAATTTTGCATATATATGCATTGAATATTTATAGATACCGCTTAAACTTTGTGTCACAGTTAGGAAATAATTTTCAAACACAATAATAAATGTTTCTGATATTTTAATTCAGATTGCATAAAACTAAAGATTATTATTATTATTATTTATATATAACAATAATTATCTATCATATAAAATTTGTTAAGTATCTCTTACATCAGTTGTCAAGCGAACCATCAAAATAATATGATAACAATCAGTTAGCAATATACAAAGATATATCTAATATACAAACAGGAAAAAATGTCGACTTGATTAAGAATACATGAATGTTTTATATACATAGTAACATTGGAGCAAAAACGTTTTTTCGGGTCAAAAGAAATTATAAATAAAAAAAAAATTCCTAAAAAATACATTCCTTTTACTAAATGAAAACAGTTTTTTTTTTTTTTTTTTTTAATAATGTATCAGAAAATTCTTTCAATCTGTGGAAAAGTAGCATGGCAGAAACTTTTTTACAGGTACAAAGTAAAGTTTTCCAAAATATTACATCTTTTAAGGAATTCCTAGACGATAGTAATCGAGAAATAAATATTTAATGTAATTTTGGAAAAACATATGATATAAAAGCAGAAAAAGTATTAATTTTTTATGTCACAATTTTAACCCTATTAATATAATATCAGCTAGGACAATTAACCCCTTAACAATGGGAGGTTTTTTGACACCATAAACTAAAAATAGGCACAATACACCACTTTTTCCGTACTAAAATATTTGCTTTATGTAATTGAATGCAATGTCTGCTGATTAATAAATAAAAGATTGCGTTTAAAAATTACTGGTGTGAAAAAGCTTTTAGTAACAAAACAAGCAAACTCTTCTTGCCCGAACTGAGTTCGGGCTACACTGTTAAGTGGTTAAACCGAACCTAAGTAGTCACAGGCCAGATTAAGACATGGACACACGGGGTACTGGTCTAAGGCTCATAAACTTGGAGGGCCCCAAATCTATATACTTTAACTCTATCGACAGAGGATATTGAACTGGACCTAAGTGATCATAGACAGAGCCAGATTAAGGCAACGGCATACATGGCACTGGTATAGGACCTCATAAGTTTGTGTGTGTGGATGGGGGGGGGGGGGGATGGAGAGATCCAAATCAGTAGATAAATAATTGTAAAAGTAAGTAGGTAAAACATTGACTGTTATGATTAACCCGTAATTCCCGTTGTTGAACGTCTAAGCTTGTATAACTTCATAATGCATAATATATTGACATCGGAAGTTACTGGTTAATCACGTCTGAAAATTCATGAAAAGTCTGATCATGAAAATCCCGTTTGAAAATTTACCCAATCACACAGGCATTTAAAAGTTATAAGAGTATTCTCATGTATTTTCTTTTTATCCTGCAACTTGTAACGCACATCTTTCTAACACATTTACAAAGACATTTTTATATATAAAACTGTGCAATTTTTAGGTATTACTATTTAGGGTGTCATGAATGTGAATAGCGGAAAATTTAAAGGAGTAGATTGAAAACTTCTTTTTATAAATTTATTTTGGAAAGGAGGGGGAGGGTGAGTACCAAAATCCATGCTTGTTCGGGTGAAAAATTATCATAGTTTCGGCACTGCAAGCCAACGGTGAACCAATTGAACAAAATATTCCAGAAGTATAAATTATATTTTCGCAGTGAAGAGAGAATGAAGTAGGGGGAAAGGATTATCTCACAATTGGTGGGGGGGGGAGATGGATTTTTCGTTAATTTATTTACGTCTCAAACAATTAAAAAAGTTGGAAATTGTGCGTTAAGCGTGATATATGAGGTGTGTTCGTCTTATAACTAGTTTCACAATGTAAAAAAAAAAAAAAAAAAATCATCCTCATTATTTCAGTGAAATGAATTATGTCGTCTGCTAGAAGCGAAATGAGCATGCTTTTTTTTTCCTTGTTATGTATGCCACGTTTACAAATGCGAATTTTTTTTCACCATGGAGATCTTACTTTGCGAATGATTACCTCCATGGCTTAGTATTTTTATGACTCATAATGAACGAATCTCCTATGTTTATTGACTCTAATGGATTGAGATATTCGGTTAACCTGATTTTCACTGAAGTTATCTCAGAATCTATACATTGTTGAATGTAACTCATTCTCAAGCAAACAATTTTTCTGAACGAGCTTTCTAAAAATGTATCTTTTGTGTAATTTTATTCGATTAAATAATTTTGAATAAAAATGGCCGCTTGCCATATGAAAAAAGAAGTGGTTAGCCCGTATTTGTTTTCCTCAGCCCCATGACTTGCGCTTTTATTATATAGATTACATATGAATATGATAGGATTTAACAGAATAAAGAAAACTTTCATTAATAACTTTTTAAGTTTTGATTCGATTTTCATAAAATTTGAAATGACTCGACAAAATTCTGCATCGATTATATATATTAAATTTCAAATTATTTGGTTGGGTAGTTTTTGCGCTGTTATATGCGGACAAATGGACGGACGTACGGACGGACCAGACGACGACTATAGGTGCTACGTATTTATATAATTACGAATGCACCTAGCTAAAAACAAAAAATATATCACATTTAAAAAGAAACATTCATTATTAAAATAATGATACATGATATTTTCACAATATTTTATTATTAACAAAATTGCTTTGATATAGTGAAAATAGTCTTTTATTTAAATTTCTAATGATAATATATATTTTTCTTGTTAAAAATAGTTTGTAACATTTGGAGATCAGTAACATTTTTATAAGAATTGTATTTTGAAGAGCTCAATATATATTAATACATTTTACATTTTTATTGATAGATAGAAATTGTACTAAAATAAAATACACTGAAAGTAACAAAATATTAAACTTTTATGTATAAAATTTTTCTCACTCTCTCTCATTATTATTATTTTCTTTTTATATGGACTTTAAGAATCCTTGTATTTCTTTGATATAAAGTACAAGAACCAGAAAAATATATATGCAATATTTTACTAGTAAATGTTTATTATTATTATTATTATTATTACTAATAATAATGTTCAGAAAATTTAAAATAGTTGCAATAATTCCAGAACATAAAAATCTCATAGCGGAATAAACAGAATGGTGCACTCAGAAAAGAACACAACATAAACTGAAATAGTACTGTTTGCTCGACAAATGTTACGACACTATACAGCGCTAAATATGCCTAGAATAACATCTAATTCCAGTACTGAAATTACCTGATCTATCTTTTAATATGTTAAACTAATATTTTCAATTTTAAAATTTCGACAATATGGGAATGAGATTCATTTATTTATTTTGGTAATAATGAAAAAATCAAAGAAAAGCAGCCTTAATGAACATTCTTAATATTTTTCTAATTATTATAGTCTTTAAATTTGTTGATTTATGTTTTAAAAAGATTGTAAGTATGTTTTAAGTTCGTCTGTAGGCAGAAATATGTATTAATTTATTGGTGAAATTTATTAATTAATATATAGGTTATATACTGAGTATTTAAAAATTTGTCACAGCGTTTCTGTTTTTGAACGGCTTAAAGTGGCTCTCAAAGGACCAAATTGACTGAAAGCTTATAATTCAATATTGTATCTATACATGCATGATATAGTGAGTAGCACTCCACATTGTAAAACTATCTTTTCTCAATATTTGCTTCAAGCATACTTTTCTCTTAATTTTCCATAATGGACCACACTGAAAAAAAAAAATCTAGTTTCTTATTTTGTAATTAAAGTAACAAATATTTCGGAAAATATCGTCAAATTTGCATTTACAATAGAATTTTTTAACATGACAATTACGAAATGATGGTCATCTGCGAGCAATATGCTATAATTGAAGATTTATTAAATGTGTAAAAAAAGTATAAAATCTTTTCTATTTTTTGGTATGTAAATGCTATTACCTGATACATTTAATATGTGAAACAAGGTTATGAATATAATAGAAATTTTATGTGGTTGAGCTGGTAAAAATTAATCATTTAAATTTTCTCTAAATGTGGTCAGGATTTCATTTGGCTGGTTGCTTTATTCTCAAAAGTTAAATTTTGTTACAAGGCTAAAAGTGTAATTAAATTTAAATCTATTTCTATAATAATTCAAATCTCCTTCAAAACATATATAGTCCCCTGTTGCTGTTTAAATAATATATATATTTTTTTTTAAAGTAAAATATTATTATAAACAACAATAGTTTTTATTTCTAATATTTTATTGAACTGTAATGCATAAAATATATTAATTTCAACCATAAATGTTTTTTATATAACTCGATGACTCTAATAGCAAAGATTTTGTTTGAGATGATGCGGCTTATTTAAATAAATCATGCGTATAATTTTTGTTTGAAGTGTGCTCAATTATATATATATATTTTCAATATTCTTTAGGTATGAGTAAAATTTGGCCAATTACCATTGAAGCAAAAGCTATGGTAATATTATGTTTGCACATGTTAATTATTAGCTATGTGGTATACACAATACTGTATACACAATATCATTAATTATCTCTTTGGAGATTTAAGTAGAATGATAATAGAACTTGATATGTTTTTTGAAATTCATAGATATTATAATTATATATATATATATATATATATATATTTGAGCATTACCGTATCATCTCAAACAAAATCTCTCTCTCTCTCTCTCTCTCTATATATATATATATATACACACACACATTATATATATATACATATAACATAAAGTGTTTTTTTTTTCAGACTAAAAGTGAGACATCTTGCTGCACTATGAAAAGTACCTAATTGAATATTGAACACAATAAATTATTTTGTAAGGTTTTAACTGACATTCAATATTATAGTTTATTCTCAGCTATATATTTAGCTAACTATACATTTAATACGGTACATTTTCTTTCATTATTGAAGGATTGTTTATTACTGCATAAATAAAATTCATGAATAAATGTGAATTTCATTCACAATTATTTAGGAATTTGATTTTGACAATCCATAGGAAAAATCAACACAGAAGGATTTAAATTATTCGAGAGTAATTATTTATGTGTCATGTTTTATTCATTTTATTCTTTAATCTTTAACCATTTCAATACTTTATTCTTTTAATTAAAAAATACATCCAAAATTCTCATTGTGAAAAATATAACAAAAAGTAAAAGTCACGGAACCATCTACAATATCACATACACAAAAAACAAAAAAGATTTTTACATATGTCACTCTCTTGGATAAAATTTTAAGCTTATTTTAGCCTGAAGCAGATTCCCCCCACTCCCCACTGGACACGAACCTGAAAGTCTACTCGTTAAAGAATTTTAAGGAAAGCATTTAGAGAAAAACTGGATTATCCACTTTATTCCTGGTATAGGGAAAGGGGATGCTACATTTTCATTTGCCATTTCCGCAATGGTGTATATTTGGTTATTATCAGTAGAAAAACTTCTTCAACCTGCAAAATGTACTTTAATTTAAATATTGTATGCCTAATCTACTAGAATGAACTGGATGTAAAAACTCTGTATTTTATTGATTTTTTTTTTTTTAATGTGTTGTTTGAAACACAAACAAAGAATAAAGTTATAAATAAAAATATTACTTATTACTACACCCTTCAATTAGCATAACTACCCATTTTTATGAATTTTCTATGATTAGTTTCTAGAATCTTTAATATTCAAACTGGAGTTGCGGTGGGATTCTGGGGGCGGTCACAAAAACGAAATCTGTTTTCATGTTTAGATTGAATACGAACTTTACAAACATTTTTTTAAGGGAAACAAGTGTCATATAAGAAAAGTACTAAATAAATCAATTACATATTCCATCGAATACACAACTAGTTTGTGTTCCATTGAAATATTAATATACATTGAAATTGGTCTAAAACAATGAATTTCTCATAGTACAAATCTTCAAAAACTGTAACAAAATTCCCAGTTTGAAATTGAAAGCTAATCGGTCTGCTATTAAATATTCAGTGGGGTACAATTTATGTATTCTTCTCCATAAAAAAATTTACATTACAAATATTTTAAATATATATATAATGATTATAAAGATGCAAAACTTAGAAATTCTGTTTATTTATTTATTTATAAAAAATAATATTTTATGTAAAATTTAGATAAAATTACTAAACAAATTTATATAAACTTTATATAGTTAATATTTATTTAATATAAAATATTGTACTGGGATACTTAACATATTAATATAATATTTTCTTTATTCGCCCCTTTCTTTTATTTATTTATTTATTTATTTTAAACACTCATTGAAAATTATTTTATTGATTTTAAATTCAAGTTTGATGTTAATGATATTAATGTATACTGAAATAATAAAAGAAAGAAAATAAATCAAATAAAGGGATAAAATGGACTTAAAATATAATCCCAGTTTTGTTTGTCTATTACAAATAATATTGTTTATCTACATATATGTCGCGTACAGAAATTTGATTCAATATGCCCACTTTGACAGCATTTTCTTAAACATCCCCTTCCTATTCGAAACATGGAAAAAACTATTCAGTTTCACAATTAAAGAATAAGAGCACTTGCCGATTCCATGTGTTTATGAATAAAAAGGAATTCATTTATAAAAATTTGTGTTTCGCAAGTAATTTTTCTACGTACCTTTTCGCTTAACTTTTCATTAAATAAACATCATTCTGCATTCAAAAAAAAATTTTTTTTATGTGTAAACAAAATCAGTTATTTTCCTTTTTTCTTTCTTTCTTCTTAACCCATTTCTCAGATGAGATTCGAACTCAGCAGTGGAGTATCAAGTATTTTGAATCCGTGGAAGAGGGAGCTTGAAAATGAACTAAATTGTTCCCCAAATTAGAATAAAACTCAGATTTCGGGGTGATTGACTAAAGCTTTTCTGCCCCTAGATTACTATACTATCATGGTTCCAAAAGGGAAGTATCCCCATAAAATAAACCTGCAAACAAAATCGAAAAATTAAAAAGTGGCGATTATAGAAATTAATCTTAATTATCAAATGCAAAAAAAAATATTGCTTCAAAATATTAAAATGCAAACGAGATATTTTAACGCTGTTCTCAAATTCAAGCTCGCTACTTTATGACATATTTTTTAATTCATGTTTGTGCGGAAACGCATGAAACTGGCAGGTGTTATTATTCAGAAACTATGTAATTGGAAAATATTTCCCAGTTTTTGTTAAAGGCAGAACATTTTGTAGAAAATGCTGTCAAATTCGACCTTTTGAACCAAGTTATTGCTGCGCTTGCGCAAGCCTGGAAAAGAATGCGTTGCCACGTGACACGAATAGCTTATAACGAGAAGTAATTTATTTTTCAAAAAATGGAAAACTTATTTCGTTTCCAAATTGCTTCAATAGTCAGGCATGTCAATTTCATGCCTTTGCGTTGAAATATACGTCTTAAAATGTGTCAGAAAGTTTCGCTTTGCTGAGCAGGTCATTTGAGAACCACCTTAAAAGAATTGTTCTATAGAATTAACATTAGCGAGCGAAGGTTTTCGTGTGAGTGAAGTAACCTTTTAATCAAAAAACACAGCTCTATAAAACTTGATGGCACTTCTGTGAAGGTGCAGCTGGTTGCTAAAAGATAATAAAAAAATAATCAATAAACAACAAAAAGGAATGTTTCTTCGCCTCACTTATTAAACAGACCAGTATTGGTTTTATTACTTTCAATAAACTTGTTCATTTTCGTCTTAATTTATAAAAAGCGGCGTGTCTCAAATAAATAAATAAATAAATAAAAATAAATAAATAGATCAGAAATTAATATATAGTGTATGTCTCATTTAATGAAACAATCATTACACAGTTTAAATGAAGTATAATGGGAAAAAAAAAAACTCTTCAAGAGCAATCAGATAATTGTTAAACTGGATTTATCTCTAATTTTGATTTAGTTTCTATTGGTGAAATTATTATATAACTTCGAAATCTACCTGTGAATGTTAGGTCTAGCCGGCAGGGATTTTAATTTATTTATTCTTTCTAGAAGTTACTTTTGGAAGTGAAACTTTTGTTTTATAATTTCGTTTATTTTTATAATAAAAACAATTTTGATTACTTTTAAACGCTAACAATTTTAATATAACCAAGATCTTAACGGGCTAAGTTTTTCTTAGTGTTGCCAGGTGCATTGGAATAGAGTTGTATGGGGTCATGGGGCTTGAGCCCCACCAATAATTTCAAAGATGGATTCTTTTTATATGCGTCTTTTATATTCTTTTTCTGTTGTTACAGAGATAAACGACATTAGATTTTTGTTGTTGTTGTTGTTCTCTTTAAGTTATATATATATTTTTATATTAAAGTAAAATATTAAACTTTTGAATTCGTATAGTCAAATGGCCATATAAAACACAGAAGGGAAAAAAAACAGAATCCGAAAGGAGATGTTATTCAAAGTCAACTTACGTTGTGATTTTATTATAAACGATTCGTAAATAGCAGCCAGTATATACTTTTTATAAACAGAACTATACATTAAAAATTTTACATTGTCATAACGTTTTATTCAACTTGTGATTTATTTAACTATATATAAATCTGTTTAATTTCTTTTTAAAGGGAAATTAAGAACCAACATTAAGGCTGTTCTCAAATCCAAATTGGCTACTTTCTGTCAAATATTTTAATTCATTTTTGTTCGCAAACGTATGAAATTGGCAGTTGCTCTTATTAAGAGACTATGTTATCAAGCTGGTTTCTTCGTTTTTTGGTAAAGGCACACAATCTTTCAGAAAATCTGTCAAAATTGGCTCTCTGAAAAGAATACCTGAACTGATAGCGAAAAAAGGAAAAATATCGAAAAAAAAAACTGTTTACTTTCAAAACACCTCAATAATCATAACCTGCAAGTATAATGATTTTATGTTCAAACATCAATCAGAAAATTTCTTAGAAAGTTTGTTGAGCAGGGAAAAATATTTCTTTGAGAACTGTCTTACATTGGTAATCAATCTATATTACACACATATACGTATTTGTGTGGGAAATAGTTACATTCGAGTTCAGCCCCATCAATAATTTTCAAACCTCTGCGCCTATGGCCAGGTGTCCCGCATAAATCGGGGCTCCAATTCCTCTGGACACAGAATATTTAGCTATCTTTAATTGCTGATAAATCTGCTGTTATATAAAGCGAAGAAATTTACTTTAAAATACTGGTGTCAAAAGCATTTGGAGCCCGATTTACGTGAGACACCTGACAACACTAGTTTTCTTAGTATTTATTAGAAAAATAATTTAAACTATTACCATATGCGAAAAAGTAGAAAACAAAAATTTAAATATATATTTTTTTATATCAATTTATGACAATGTCTCGTTGAAAACCAGACATTACCATTGTAATTGTATTTTGTAAAGTAGTTGCTGTGCCGCCTTCCACGATTTAAATCCATTAATATCAGAGTCCTTATTTTACTTACCCATCATACGTAGTATAAGGTAAGTTTTGTAATCGTTTTGAAAATCGAAAAATTTTTTTTGACGGATTTACACGTTTCAGACACTGGAGATTCCGAAAAACATATTTTTAGAAAAAAAATTTTGCCGTCCGTCTGTGTGTCTGTGTGTCTGTAAACGCTCTATCTCCCGAAAAAATTGAGATAGAGACTTGCAATTCGGTATGTACTTAGTATGTAATAATGGAAAGAAGCCTATTTCATTTCAATAACCTCGATTAACCGGAACAATTTTTTTCGGACTCTCGAAATATTCGTTCTGATGAAAGGTATATAAAAATTTTCGAAATTGTTTATTTTAAGAAATGAATATAAAAGACAATAAAAAAACATAAATTTTGAATAAAGCATGAAGTCGATCGGATAATTAGTTGCCGAGATATATGGGATCCTATTTTCCACACTCTTCGATTTTTCATGACCCTGTATTTCATCCAAATTTCACTTCAAAGATATATTTTAATTGGAAATTTGACGCTTAATCAGATGCAATAAACCGCTAGTTAATAGGATTATTATTTTTGGAGTTATAAGGAAAAACCTCTTTCAAGCAATTCAGTAATCGAGCCTTTAAAGTTTGTGACGTCATCAAGCCACGATTTTATTTGAATTGCAATGCATTTTATAAGTAGTTTACACATTTTTATTTTAATATTTTGCATTATGCATATCCATGATGGGTAAGTATTACGGTGGCCCCCAACGACTAGTTTTGTTGTTGTGCAATTCGTCGCATTTTAAATTATATATCTGAATGTCTATCAAAGAAAAGCTATTATGATACTTTGTGCAATTTTTTCAGATATATCTTCTATATATTTTTCTATTTTTATTTATTTTTTTATTAATTATTTGCTGTTAAAAAAATGAGGCAACGTTCATTACAGTTATTCTAACACATATATATATACTATATAATATTTTTAAATAAATGTTTTTTCCTACTATCATGTTTTCAAAATGATTAATTACACCATCAAAATCTTGTTTGACTTTTTTATTGTTATTTATTATTATTATTATTATTATTAGTATTATTATTATTTCTGTTTCAATACGGAACGTTGTTTTTCGAATAAAGTAGAAAAGAAAAAGTAAACAATTATAAAATTGCAACTATTTGGGACATCCAAACTTTGCGGGCTGCCTCGAAACTTGGCCATGTAGAAATGCATAATCTTTTGAACAACGTTGGAAACTGGCATAAAAAAAAAGAGCACATTGCTCATTTCTGAAATAATTTTTGTTCAGAAACATGTACAGGGTTCGTACACATTTCATTACATGAAATTCAAGGACTTTTAAGGACTTTCAAGGACCAAAACCAAAAAAATTTAAGCACCTAAAGAATTGCATGTTTGAATTGAAATTTTCATTTTTTTTAAATACATAGAACTTTTTAAGTAAATATAAGTACATTAGATGTACAACGAATTGAACTTTACAAAAAACGTATAATATATTTAATTGAAAATATCAGTAATAATTTTAATAATACAAATTATGAAACGAGAAACACAATTAAATTTTCTTTAATTCTGAAATTTTTTCTAACAATTTTAGATCAAGGCTATTAATGTGAATTTCGTTTTCTTTGATAGTTTTTCTCAGTTCATGATATTGCATAAACAAGTCTATGTTCTTAGATGTTTCAGCTTTATCAGCCAAATTATTAGCTTCTACATTTGTACTTTGCATGTCCTTTTCAAGATAAATCTTTTTTTTCTTTAGGAAGGTGATCTCATTCCTCTAAAGTTTTCCGTTTCAGTTGTTTTGTTTCAGCCTGAGCTTCGTTTTTTTTCTTTTCCAAATGCTGCATGTGCATGTACTTTGAACGAGCAGATGAAGCAGCTATTCTGATTTCTTTTGTAATTTGCAAATTGTGAATTTCCCCAGACAGCTTGATATATTCATGAATCATACGTTGAGAAATATAAGATGCCTCTTTCAAATTTTCAACTTCAAGGGCTTTATTAACTGAGAAGACTCTTTCGACAGACGCTTGTCCATGGGAGAGTATAAGAATCATTTTAATAATCTTCCATAGGTTTTCATATTTGTTTCCAGAAAAGTAAGGTTGAAAAAATGTATCCAAGGAAAGATTGTTTGGATCAAATGAAGCAAAATCGAATGAATTCGGCTTGACAACATTGGATAGGAAATCGGCTGGATAGGAATCTCATCACAATTTTTTTTCTAAAACAAGCTTTTTTTGAGATAGTACTAAAGATGCTTTTCATTTTTTCTTTTGCTTTCTCGGGATGCCCAGCCATATCATGCGTGGGTCAATGCTAATTGCATTTCTTACTAATGAATAATTAACTGGACATTTTTGCATTAAATGTTTTATCATTGTTGTAACACACTTTAGACAATCTTGTCTAAGTGAAAATATATCATTTTCTGTTATTTCTGTTTTCCTTTTCTTTTCTTTTATTAGTTGCTCTGCAGCAAAACCTAAATATATTTTACCCTTATCGTTGTGCATATTTGGATCACTAAAATTAAATTTGCATAATGCATCAACTTTCTGTATCTGATTTTCAGGTTTCAGATCCTTAAAATGCTGAATACAATCATTTACAAGTTTCAACAAGTCAGTGGCAAAGAATGAATGGAATCATTGGTTTATCACTCTGATATAGCTTCAAAAATGGTAAAAGTATTTTTGACAGCGATAGAAAAAAATTAAATTTTATCAAAAATGTTTTATCTTTAGTTGCTTCCTTAATGATACAAAATGATTTTGATGTAATTTTTAGCAAAATACCCATATCAATCTTTTTTACATATGTTATGATATCATTCCCTATTTCTATGGCCCTTTCGGCTGCTGGGACATTTTCGAACCACCTGTAACTAACAGAATTTTACAGGGAATTTTTTCATTGATGAGATATTTATAAAATCATCACGTCTTGCTGGAGGATCTTTAAAAATCCAATACAAACTTGACAGAACTGAAGTTATGTCCCACCCAATGGATGAAATTTCATGTTTGAAGGAATTGTTTAGGATATGGAGACCACATGAACCTAAATTCAAAGATTGTATGCCATATTCCTTGTATAAGTCTTCCTGTAAACTGTTGTAGAATTTCCAATTAACATAAGGCCCATCCATAGATATTTGTAGAAGTTTTGATAAATCCAATTTTACAACACATTCATACAAAGCTGAGAGAATGTCTTCACTTGTTGAATGCCCAATAAATGCTGATGTTAAATATTGTGTCCTGACTCTACATTCCTCCTGGTGCCAATGTCGTACATGAATATCAAGCTGCTTTTTTTGGTTAGTTTGATTTAGAGTCTCATCAAAGAACAGAGTAAAAAACTGCATTTTTGCAGTTATCTACCAAAAGCGTTTGAAAATGAGGGCCAAGACCAAAATGGCATATATATGCACATTTTTTTTCTCCACATGAAAAATTGCTATCGATGCTACTGTCTGAGAACATTCTGGAAAGTAATTGTGCAATATCTTCACAGGGTTTATATGAATAATGACTTTTAATGCACTTTAAGGCCCACAATATTTCAGCATCTAGTACATCATTTTTAGAAACAAATGTGTCAATTCTATTTTTTTCAGAATTTTTTGAAGTACTAGCATCTATTTTTTCTGATGTATTGGCAACTAAATTGTTTGAAGTAGATGCTGTTTTTGAGAAGAAATCTTTCATTTTCTTTTTTTTTAGATTCAAGGTTTTTAGAATGTTTGCCACGTGTAAGAAATATAAAAATACATCAGAAATAATCTACAAATACATCACACATGTAAGCATACAATCAATTAAGATGTAATTATATTTATGTCTGAAGTATAAATAAAAACCTAGAATAAATTTATTTTAAAATATAGAAAACTAGCTGACCCGCCCGGCGATACCCAGTCCGTGTAATAACCTTAAATCTATTGCCCCGAGTGGTGAAACACGGAACTAAAATCATTAAGTTTTGTCGAAATCGAGTCGAATGAGTCAAACCGTATTGTGATCGGATATAGCTGCAAAATCTATTACTTCCACCTTCCACTGACAGGGGGCACAATCTCTTCTATACGAACATAACTGAAATTTTTAAGACTATTGATATCGAGGCGAACGAGCCAAACCGCATTGTGATCGGACCCATAGAGCCAGAGATAGCTCCAAAATCCATTAGTTCCATCTTCCACCACCAGGGGCGCAATCTCTTCTATACGAACATAACTGAAATCTTTAAGGCTATCGATGTCGAGGCGAATGAGCCAAACCGTGTTGTGATCGGACCCATAGAACCCGAAATAGCTCCAAAATCCATTAGTTCCCCCTTCCACCACCAGGGGGCGCAATATCTTCTATACGAACATAACTGAAATCTTTAAGGCTATCGATGTAGAGGCGAATGAGCCAAACCGCGTCGTGATCGGACCCATAGAACTCGAGATAGCTCCAAAATCCATTAGTTCCACCTTCCACCACCAGGGGGCGCAATCTCTTCTATATGAACATAACTGAAATCTTTAAGGATATCGATGTCGAGGCGAATGAGCCATACCCCGTCGTGATCGGACCCATAGATCCAGAGATACGAAAGCGCTCCTGGCCGCGAGGGCATAGGCGCCGACTAGGAAGGGGAAAGGGGGGGGGGAACGTCGCTTTGTCTGGTTAAGGTTAGGGCGTTTGTTAAAGTATTACCGATAGTAATAAAGACAAAAAGAAGGCAGACAATTTAGAAAAATGATTATCATTGAAATTTTTCAGACAAAAATTAAGGGAAAAAAATCAAAGAAAAATTTAAGGACTTTCAAGCACTTTTTGCAAATTTTGAATAAAAATAAGTACTTTCAAGGACCAAAAAATTTTTTAAAAAATTTAAGGACTTTTAAGCATTTTCAAGGACCGTACGAACCCTGATGTAATATTTTCGTGATATCTCTTACTCAGAAACTCTAAATCGAATAGTTAATCCATTTTTCTACAAAGGCAGTGGTCTTTTAAAAAATGCTGCGAAAATTGACGTTTTGAATCAAATTTCTCTAGGAGTTTTCAATTTTTTTTAAAAATTCCATTTCATATTATGAAAGATAAAGAAAAGTATACACTCAGTCAAGCAATAAATAAATGATAATAAAAAAAATACTATTTTTTTTTCTCATTCTGTTGCACAGAATGGTCGATTAATATTTATACGCTGTATGTAGGGGCAGGGGCCATCATTCAATAAAAATGGGAAATTATCTCTTTCAAATGCATACTCGCTAGTTTTGAATTATTCTTTTGCTTTTTTTTTTTTCCTTTAGCAGAGGATGAATAATACACTTCTGCATTTAAATGCACAACGAGTCATGAAAATGTCACAATTTAAAATATTTCGAAGCGTCTCAATGATATGACAAAAATTTCACGTATTCTACCCAACAATTTAGTATGTCTGTGGATAAGCCATTTGTAAATATAATAAAATTTCCTTCAATCTGGAAAACGTTTAAAACTGTTGGAAATCTTGTTAAGTTCTAGTCTACCTTATCTCCCTGCTTAATGATCGCTTTGACAGCTTGACTGATCATTTAGTGACCGCAGTAAGAAAACGGATCTTTTGAACTCACCTTTCCTGCTTTTTCGAAGAATTTTTCAGTAGAAACTATTTTGGTTTTATCGGAAGCTCCAGAAACAAGAAATTGGGACCGGGACCAATATTAGTTCGGATATGCAGCTATTCTGATTTTAAATAAAGAATTTAAATAGGATTAACGTCAACTTGAGATAAATTATTTCATTTATGTATTTTCATTTATTTCAGCTGTTTCCAAACAGAAACTTTAATATCGATAAGTTTCGATTCATTATCCATTATCTTCAAAGTCACCGTCTTCTTTTTCAAAAGCCTCATTTTCAGATTGTTATTTAAAATATTAATTTTATCTTTCTTAAAATTTTAATTGAAATCAAAATTTAAAAATTTTAAATCTGGTACTCTAAATCATCCGAATCACTTTCTATATCAAATTCTGTATTAAATTGTATTTAAAAGATTCCAATATAATATTATTTGCAGAAGATCTTCAAAAATCCCTATAATAAGGTTTTATTTTATTTTATTTTATTTATATTTAATATGGCAATAGCAATCCACAAGTTACAGAAATCGATAAAGAAGGAAAAGACAGTAATATTAGAATATATAAAATAACAAAATTCCACCATCAAATAAACCATTAGAATCGTTGAGAGTAACATAAAGAACTTTATTAGCTTTTAACCAAAAAATAAAAACTAAAATAATAATAAAATGCATTATTTAGATACGGTTTGCTACAGAGTAAGGTAAAATTAGATCATTTCTTTCGTTCTTTTAATACGACTCTCTTCAAAATAATTATCACTCTTTCTATATCATTGAAATATTTTTTTTTCATTATTACAATTAAAATATCCCTAATTTTTCAGACAATCTTAAGTTTAAATATGTAAGCTTGTTTTTAATGATAATCTGTGTAAAATTTATGTAAATTATACACTGCAGTTTAATTTTTTTGAACAAACTAATTCATTGCCCCTCCCTTCTTTTTTCTTTGTTTACCTAAAAACTATTCGTAGATGAATATTTACTCAATATATGCGTGTACAAATATTGAAGCTAATCGATTAATAATATCTCTGAATAAACCTGTTTAAGTAAAATTAAAAGGGACAAGTGTCCGCCCCCTTACACTACACCGAGGGATCCGAAATTTAATTCGGAAGCCTCATTATCGAATTTATGCGTATACGAAATTGAAAGCTAATCGGTTAGTTATGTTGAGAAATAAATGAGTTTAAGCCAAAAAAAGAGGAACCCCCCCCCCCCTCCTCACCGTCTTTTCACTTATTTTCCCTATTAACTATTCAGTAAAGAATCTTTACTCAATATATGCGTGCACAACATTTTTAGGTAATCTGTTAATAATATCGATGAATAAACGTGTTTAAGTAAAATTAAAAGGGCAAATTTCCCCCATTGCATTATACCGCGGGACCCCAAAATTTAATTCTGGAAACATCTTTATCGAATTTATGCAGAGACAAAATTGAAAGCTAATCGGTAAATAATGTTGAGAAATAAACATGTTTAATCAAAATTAAAAGGAAGGAACCCCCCCCTCCCTCTTCTTTTCACCTAGTTTCCATAAAAACTATCCATGAAACATACTATATCATGGGGCCCGAAATTTAATTCTGGAAACATCATTATCGAATTTATAGGTACACAAAATTGGAAGCTAATCAATTAGTTATGTTGAGAAATAAACGTGTTTAAGAAAAACTAAGAGGAAGGACCCTCCCCTCCTCCTTCTTTTCACCTAGTTTTCATAAAAACTATCCAAATAATTATAAATAACTTATCATTAAATTAAATTAACCATTTTACGTTGCGATTACTCTTTGCAAAAAATCAAAAAATAATAAATCTAAAAAAAGGAAAGAAATCGACGTAGCCCCAAACTATGTGGTGTTCTAAGAACTACTTGAGAAAATACGTGCAAAAAAAGGCCCAAATTACTATAAAATACTAGAACGTAGTAAATAGTATTTTCCTCCCCTCGTTTCAAAACCTGTTTAACAGCTTTCCCTCCTAAATCTGGTAACATGTAATTTTACTGTACAAATGGGGACCTACCATTTTCGACCATACACACTCGTCTCTGCGATACACATTTGTGCTATCAACTTTACTATAAAATACCCGCAAATGAGGACCTACAAAAAAAATTGCTCCTGTTAATGTCTTTATACTAAAAATGCATCACTTAACAATAAAAACGCAAAATTAAAAATTTTTCTAACCCAGGACGTCCTGGGTTGAGTGTGCATCCTGGGTTTGAAGGTGTGTATACATATAGAAGTCCCCGATTCACACCCTTTGCCAACACACACACACACACACACACACACACATATATATATATATATATATAAGTATGCTATCCTAAAAAAATAAAATAATACCTTATGTTAGAAAAAGGTAAAACTATTGAAATACAAATTTATATTTACTCATTTTAACTTTTAATAATATTTAACATAGTATTGAAAAATATTGATCTGATACAACAGTGTTTTTTGAAAACTTTTAATTATTAGCCATATTCACTTTATATCCCATTATTGCCAATATCGCTCATTTTCGCACATCTATATATTTAAAACAAAAATCACATTCTGTCAAATCCACATGAAAATCGTCTCTTTGCGCATGTGTCAACGTTTTTTTGAAGGCTTCTACCCTCAGAAACGGGAAACCTGATTGATTAACCCAACCCTCACCTGTTTAGCAAGAGGATTGAAAAGGATTGATTGAAAACGGATGAAGCTGTACCACTGCATTGAAAGCATAGATCTTCTAATTTATTTTTGCTCTGAGGTTGAAAGCTAAAGCTTTTTTTAAAGAACTCACGTTTTCACTACTAAATATACTATTCATATTTTCAACTAAATATGCATATTTTTTCGCAAAATTTTAAAAAAGGCGTGGATAGTTTTATTTATAACAGATTGAAATGTCACAGAGTTTGGAAGATGAGAACTATTTTTTTATTAGTATGTTAGAAGAGCCAATGTGTAACCAAACGAATAAACAAGAAAGCGAGAAGAAAACATTTCTTTTACAACTAGATAATATTTTTTCATGAAATTTTTACATGAGCTGTAAAACTGTTTTATTTATCACTAATAAAGATTTCAGAGAGTTCAGACAAAAAGAACTTTTTATTTTAAAACTATGAAACGACCCTGGATAAAAAAAAAAACCAAGAAAATGAGCGCTTTTATCACTAAATATCAATATTTTTTTCGCGAATTTGACAATTAAAAATATAATTTCATATGAAATCGGTTAAAGATTGTAACGATAAAAAGTGGTGGGACAATGGGGTTGAATAATTTTTACATTAAAATTTAGAGAATTACTTGAAAGTGGGGGGAAAGTAAAAGAGAGGGGGGAATTTTTAAAATTTGGAATATCAAAAAGGAGAAGAATTTGAGATTTTTGAAGAAGAGCCAGTGATCTAAATAATTATTATAAGTATAGTGGTAATACATGGAAAATATATAATGAAGAACGTTCATGGTGAATAACAGAAAGATATCTTACCTGAATAAAAATCCATAAACCTAATCCATACATAATATAATTAGAACTAGAATCGAAAATATCAATGAATCTATGATAATTCTAAATTCTTATCATGCACTTGTTAGAGAAATAAACAATCAAACAAATAAAATAATACTAAAATTCTTTATTATAAAATATTAGAAATAATTGGAAAGTACTGCGCAGACCCCCTTACATATATAATAATAAAATCATCAGGAACATTATATTATCATTCCTTCAACTTTGCAAAACATTATAAAAAATTTACTTAATGACATGAATACTAGTATGACGATATTCGTCTTGTACGAATATTATAACAGTGCATTATACTACAGAAGTACCGTGAAAATAAGATGAAACTGAAGAATCGCGAAATTAGATTGTTCATGAACAGATATCTTGTCTTATACAATGCATAAACATTAAATGAAGAGCTTATCAAAGCTTTAAATGTTCTTGACATCAAAAGTTTGAAATGATTAAGCCTAGGGTCATCTCAATAGGCACAAGTTCCGTTATAAGAACTTAAAAATGAGGTGTTCACTTAATTGTTGAAGCATGTTCCGTTATAAGAACTAAAAAAATGAGGTGTTCACTTAATTGTTGAAGCATTCAGTACTTGGTTAGCAGTATCCTCGTATGATGCTTTAGAGCATCAACGAATTAAATATATAAGATATCTTACCGCCTCTGGATGAACTATAAATCTTACTCAAGTAGGTGGTTGAAGAGAGTATACAGCAGGACATCAAAAGTGACTGTCAGTTTCTCCACGCTCAGTGAACAAATACTAGATGACATTCATAGCTAGCATTCACTTCCAGCACTCATCTCAAATTCAGTAACTATCTCATAGTTATTATGACTTATAAAACAGAGTATTTTATTTAAATAATTATTATGTATATTAAGTTATCCTTTTAAGGAATCTATAATTTAGAAATTTTAAACGGTACCGATCGTCGAACCCGTTTAGTTCGAACGATCGGTCCAAGATTTTATAGACGTTCAAATTTACATCCTTACACACTAGCCGTTAAAGCCAGAAACACTAGCCGTTAAAAGCCAGTTAAATTATCTCAACCGCTGGGACTGAAGAGTTCCTCCAATCAGAAAAAGGTATTCGTGATCGGGTTAATCGCAATTAACCGATGCTGTGTTCAAAATCCCCGAACGGGTGGATGTCGCTGAAGCAGTGAACCGTAAGTCAATGACCTCAGCAGCCGCCCAGACACGCTAGGATGAAAGGAATTTTAACTGAGAGGCCAAAAAGGGGGATTCTTCCTTTGTAGACTAAACAGAAACGTTAGATAAGATATTGAAAAAGGAAGATGCAGAAATATTATGAATGTAATAGTATTTTATAAAGGACTATCTTTTAAAGTGAAAATTGAATAATAATATTAGAAATAAATAATTTAAAATGATTTAAATTAGGACTTAATAAAATATTGAGTTTAAAATATTTAAATTACAAAAGATTTAAATTAAAGATATTTAAATTTTAAAATAGAATTAATACACAGCCGTCGCGTAACAAAGATATAAAATGATAAAAAACTAATTTTAAAATTTTTTTTAAATTTATTATCACAGGCCTGGGCAATGCTGGGTAAGGATCAGCTAGTTGATGATATATTAAACTTTTTGACATGTCTCTGTAAAAAAAAATAATTATACACAATACAATGAATATTTTTCTAACAAAGTACCTGTCTACCTTAACACCATATTAAAAATTCATAATGATTGGCTAATTTTTGCAAAATTTAAGGCCTATAAAACCAAAAAAGACAAGAAAACAGACAGAAAGACAAAAATACATTTTAGGATCTTAAATTGAAACAAGACCATCATAAGAATGAGCCCTTTTCAACAACTAACAACAAAGAATTACGAAACTAGGAGCATCCATTAAAAACTGATGTGGGGCATACATAATATATATTTATACAAAGGGATCATATAACTTCCTTTGTCGGAAGTTTGTTAAATATATATATATATATATATATATATAAACTGAACTACTGGGTTTATTTATGTGCAGCGGTGGAGAATTTTCAGAAAATCTTACCAGCCAGCAAGGTGCAATGTGCAGTTGAAAATTGTTATAACAAAATGTACACAGCTGCAAAAGTTGTTAATTACTATTATCACAATTCATTTTCATGTATATTAATATGAATATTTTAAATTAAGAAATACATGCAACAGAGGAAAGTTTAGTATAGGATGGAACTTAGTACCCAATTTAGATTGTGATAATTTAGAAAGTTGCAAAATATAGCCAACTAAGAAAAAGAATAAAGTTTTTGGAAGATCTTCTATAGCCTGTAGTTTTTCAAAGACTGCCTAAAAATTCACTCGCTCTGCCAAAAAATCCACGCACCAGTGGCAAATAAAAGGATGTATTTCCCCACACCTGTTTGTGTGTACATTAAAAAATTGCTTCTGGTTACACATATTAGATAACTTACTTCTGTTCGTATATAACAACAGATAAATGGATTCTATATTCAGACATAGTACAAGCTCACCAAAAAAAAAAAAAAAAACCTGAACTTTCACTGCTTTATGCACCCTGGCCTCCATCTCTCTCAAACAAGAAACAGGAATGAAACAAAAAAAAAAAATAACAAAAAAGAAGAAATTACATGTGAAGCAAAATTTACTACATTTTTTACAATATTTACGCATAAACTTTGTATACTATATCTTTCTATATTAAAAAAAAGTAATCTGGAACTGAGCCAAAAACAATTTAGAAATGGACCAATCAAATTCTGCGTAGATATTCCGGGTTATTCTCATCGCTTTTTTACTAGGGACTTTTTTGAGGAGCTATTACTTTTTTTCTAGCCATCCTATGGATTTGAAAATCATACCACCAGACGCGAAATATAACAAGCTTTCAGAAATTAAAAAAATTATCACGGTTGGACAATAAAAACTCAAAAAATCCTTAAAAAATGAGTAAAAAATCTTTTATTGAAAAAGTCATTTTTTTATATTGTTGCCAATTTCTAAATAAGCGCAAAGGATTATGTTTTATCTCAAATAAAAAATGTATTTGCACGAGACTATTAAAAACAATAATGAAAGTTTAAAATAATAATTAAATGATCACATGTTGAAAGCAGGAAATAAAGAAAATTACATCATAAAAATTGTGTTTACACATGAATATTAAAAATAAAAAAGATGAATTAAATGAAAAAGCATTATAACCTGATTACAGAAGATAGTTGCCGTTCGTGATATCATCATCATCATCATCTTTTTAAACAGGATACATTACCAGGTTTTAAGAGGCTGTGAAATCAGAACGGGGGTTGGTGAGCATAGCGAGCAGGGGGCGGAGCCCCCTAGTTGTTTAACATTAACTAAATAAATTATTGTTATTCTCTGCACTTTTAATGCATCATGAATGAAAATTTATATTATTTAGTAAATAAACATAATTTCTTTTTAGTTCACAGTATATTATATCAATTAAGGTTACCCAGCAACAGATTCAATGATATTGGTGATGAATTTTACTATTTATTAGCATGAAAATATATAATCCAGAAATATGGAAAAGGTTTTATTTTCTTTTAAGTTTTAGATTTTAATAAAATAAATTTAATAAATTCTGGCATTCATATTGTGGATGGAGAAAAATTGAACATTATAAGACTCTTTGCGACATTTGTCGGCATTAGAATGTTTTTAAAACCCTATGCAGAAAAAAAATTTCAAATTTCATGACAAATTGCCTATTTTCAAGATTTTATTCCTGTGACTCTTTGCTAAAATTTGCGATTTTTTTTTTTTTTTTTTTTTTTTTTTTTTTTTTTTGCCAATAGTTTGACAAAATTTATGATTTTTTTCAGGATTGTTTGACAAAATTTGTGATATTTTTCTGGATTGTTTATGCAATCGTTTGACAAAATTCATGCTGTTTTCTGTAACAGATTGGTGAAATTTGCAATTTTTTTTTTCCACGATTGATAGATGAGATTTGGAGTTTTATTCTGCGGTTGATTGACGAAATTTGTGGGATTTTTTTTCTGTGATCAATTGATAAAATTAGCAATTTTTTTCTGCACCCGATGGACTAAATTCATGCTTTTTTTCTGCAAACAATTGACTAAACTCGTTATTTTCTTCTGTGACCATTTGACGAAATTCGCAATTTTTTTCCCCTATGACAGATTGACAGAGTCAACAATTTTATATGCAATCAATTATTGAAACTTGTTTTTTTTTTTGTTTTTTTTTTTTTCGTTTAATAGATTAGATTTGTAGATTTATTTGACAAGCAACTGATGAAATTTGCACTTTTATTTCATGAGCAACTGATGAATTTTTTTGTTATAATTGACAAGTGATCAACAAAATTTGTGGTTTTTTCAGTGACAGTTTTCCCAAAATTCGATTGATGCGTTTTTCTTTATTATAAGTTCTTGCACTTTTGTTGATTTTCATCCGCTACCCCCCCCCCCCCCAAAAAAAAAGGTCCATAAATTTTAATGCAGATTTGTATTGAACCCAAGAATTATAAAATTTAGTGCCAAAAAAGTGGAATTCTGCATTTTTGTGGAAAAGCAGCATGTCTGTATATTGCAGAGTTTCCCCCAGACAGTTTCAGGAGGGTGCTGCACCCTGCCTGCCCTTTGGTTTACCAAATAGCACCCTTCTTGCCCCTCATAAAAATAATTAGCACCCTTCTTGCCCCCTCCAGTAAAAAAATTAGCACCCTTCTTGCCCCTCAGTAAAAAAAAACGCCATTTCTCCTATTTGCATTAAAAAATAAAGACAGATTAAAAAATTTGCTTTCATAGTAAAATTTGACTCAATGTTGTCTTAAAAAGAGTGCCCTGACTTTTATATATCAAAAATGGCTATAAAAACCAAAATAATACCTTTAACAATTAAAAAAAGTTTCCTTAAGAATCTGAAAAGTGCCCTCAAGAATCCAAAAAAGTGCCCTTAAGAATAAAAAAAGTGCCCTTTTTTCACCAACAGCACCCTGCCCATTTTTAAACCTGGGGGAAACTCTGATATTGTATTAAATAAATTGCTTGTTGACATGAAACAATGAACACACTGTCAAATGTATGTGAAAAAATTTCCTTCTCTTGCCAAGGCCATTTTTTTTTCTATATTGTGTCAAGGCCCCTACAACAGGAAAGAACAAAATACAAAAACAAAATAAATAAAAATAAAGAATTTATAATGCAAATATCAGGCAAGATAGATGCATATATATGCTAATGATGCAAATGTGTTAAAGCACTATTCAGTGTACCATACAGAAAAATATAAAATACTAACCTCACACAAATCATCTATACAACTGTTGAAGTCTTCTTTGTTATTAATAACTTTGATATCTTCATTTTTTAAGGTGAAATTTAAATATTCATCAGAGATGTCATGAACTTCAAAATTCTGATTATCACTGGAATCTGCAGATTGGTCATCATTGACACCAGTAATTCTGTGAGGGAAAAACATACATAAGGAAGAGATAAGAAAATTTACCTTAAACACATTAACGTCAATGGGGAGAGGAGGGGGGAGGGGGCATTTAATGTAAATAAAACTACTGTTAATTAATTCATTTATTAAATATGATTAAATGAGATAAAATATATAAAATCTCTTTTTGAACTATGACATTTAAAAAAATACTAGATGGAACCCGTCAAAATATGACGAAAAAAAAAATACTATAACAATAAGAAAATAAGCTTCTTTATTATTTAAAAAGGGGTGCGTATGAAACAGCCTTTCAAATATTTTATTTTTAAAGTTTTTTTTCCCCCAGTCAAATACAGTACTATTTCTGATGCAAACTCCCAACAAACAATCCGTAAACAACTGTGTAATGCAAATTAATTTGACATTGTCGCCATACTCCCCACGGCAAGAAAAAAATTTCATGGACCTATGAAGTATATACAAATAGTATATCCCTACGGTCATATCATATTCAGTAAATAAAAGAACATAGTAAATAAAGAACACATCTCCCCCCCCTGTAATAATGCAACCGAATGAGCTCCTATGCGCATGTGCATTGCATCTGCCCAAAAGCACCGTCGAAATTTGACCTTAAAAAAGTTTTAAAATGTTTAAATTAAAAGTTTTAAAATGTCCTCTTTAATCATTGTTCGTTTCAAATCCATATCTTCTAAAACGCATCCATTGTTTTAAGCTAATCAGTTTTTATGTAAAGATGAAGATTTTTTTTACAGTAATAAATCAATCGGCCGATGAGGGAGATTTTTAATGTTTTCAAGTGTAATTTATTTGTATTTTTTCTTTGGTTCCTTTACATAATCAGGATTATATCCCTTTTCCATCACAGTCGAGGATATTTTTACTCTTACACAGTTGGCAAATGTAATAAAATATAAAAATACAATTCCTAGCATATTCTAATATCTGATGGAACATACACATCAACGAATTCAACATATCATTTTTATGTTCATAAACTAAAATAAGTTTTTTTGACAGATTTTTGTTTAGCGCTAAAATGCTCTATCTTATGGATAATCTGATCTTATGATTGATCACTGTTATTATTATTATTATTATTCACTTTTTATGATGGTTTGGAAATTCTATTTTCAATTGTGGCAACTTTCCCAGGGGCTATTTTACATTACTGAAGCAAACTGGTGGTCATTGATAAGATAGAATTGAAAGACTTTTCATGCTTGAAAATTATTAAAAATCGTTAAATTAAGCGGCAGTTTTCAAATAAATTTCAATCGAATCTAATTTTTTTTCTAATTGATGATGTAAGAATTAAAATTGTAAAATGTTGTAAAATGTAGTAAAAAATAGAAATTTGGAGTATTTAGAAGTGATGTAACCGCGATAAAAGCTAAAGCGATAGCGCCGTTTGTTGTCACAACCGTTGTACATTTCTAAAAATTGCCACTGTATTTTGGCTGGCGTCCAATAGTTGAAAACCGTTTTTTTGACATCGAAAGAGAAATTCACAGGGAAAGGAATATGCGCTAATAAAGAACTGTTAAATGAACTAATAATAAAATTACCAAAATAATTCCTATGAAATATTAGTCTTACATTGTTTATTCTAGCTAAAAATACAATCATTATTTCAAGATTTTTTTTCTACCATAACACTATTTTTAATCATCTTAAATTTCCTGAAATCCTTTACTTTTGTGATTTTGTTTATTAAAAAAAGAAATCTTCTAACCTATCATAAAAAAAAGTAATTGGTAACATGTAATCAAGGTATGCAATCAAGATGAAGAAATCAATGACGGCTCCAATTCTAATCTTTATAATTATGAGTGGAAAAATCAGTTAAAATTAAGTCATGTTGACACAATCATAACCAATACATTTTTCTCTTCAGTTTTATCAATGTTAAAATGCATTTCGATGTAAGCATAACGTGATTTTCACCGGCGCAAACTTTTCACACTTACTTTATATCTGTTACTTTAATGCTTAAACACCACGCATACAAATAAAAATATATTTTGCATTTAATTGGAATGAAAAAATAGCATCAACAAAGTTATAATGCATAATGATAAAATAAACCCAATGGACAATATTCCTGTGACGTCATAATAAATATGAAGTTTTATTCGCTTTGAAAACACGCGGATAAATATTTTTAGGGAAATTTAACTTGCAAATTAAAAAATTCGGCCTAAAAGCCGCGAGCTTTTAATATATTCATTATTTCTCTTAATATCCTCGCAAACCACAGAGTTCAGAGAATAAACTCTATGCCTTGCAACAGTGGGCGTTATCAGATTATGACGTCATTAGCAGAAGTAAAAGTTTAATTGAAAATTACGGCTAATTAATTAAATTTTCGAACAAACGAATGCACGATAACAAATCTGTGTTCAAATATCTTTCATTAAAAAAAAGAATGATGTAATTTGATGCAGTAGTTTGTTCTCACGGATTGTCGAAAGAAATCGCTTAGCGTTTTAAATATATAGATTTAGTGCCATGTACAGACTTTTTTTACTGTGTTCATATGATTATGTTCAGCACTAACCAGTTAAGAATATTAAATATTTATAATAAACATAACAACTATACATCAATGTTGATAATAAACTCAAATAAATTATAAATACGAATGTCTTCATCAAAATTATGTCATAACAGCTAACATTTTTCCATTTTATGAAAGAAAGCACACTTCTTTTGTGTGCATGAGAAAAGTAAAGAAGAAGCTCTTGTCAAGCTTGGGCAATCTATTGCCAATTGTAGTAATGCTGCCACTTTCTTCTTAGTTTTGCATATTTATTTATATTACTATAAATGGTACTTTACATTATTGCAATAAACAGAAAACTAATATTTATTGTTGAGTCAATGGTAATACATTTTTAAAAATTCATGCTTGAAAATTACTTAAAAAATCAGTAAATAGAGTTACAGGTTTTAAACAAATTTTATTTAGTACATTTTTTGTTTTATTTGATGGTGTAAAATATTATATTATGCAGTATTTACAAATCAACATATGAAAAGCATAATTAACTGTATTGTTCTAATTAGGGATGCACCAAATAGCGATTTTGGCCGAATACCAAATACACACATGTGAATCAAATACTGAATATTCGCCCAACCGAATAGTAACTATTCAACTGAATACTGAATATTCGGCTAGCCGAATACTACTATATTTCAGGGCTTAAATGTTTTAAAAGCTTAAAATTAATTTTACATCATATTTAACACAAAGACAATTTTGATAAGCAAAAACTTTTCACAATTAAACGTTACAATAAAAAAAACCTATGCTTTGAATTATTATTTAAGAAGGATTGTCTTAAAGTATTTTTAGTTAATAAAAAAATTAACCCTATGCCTATCTGCAATAATTTTTTAGAAAAGCTTACCTAACACATTCATAGTCACAGACATTTAGACAGAGTTAAGCAAAAATTAATATTGAATAAAAATATGTATATAACAAGTATTTTTTGTGTTATATAAAACTAAAATATATATCTATTTTAAGTAAGAATTTTTTTTTAACTTGTACACATTTTTATAAATGAATTTCATGATTATAAGCCTTATGCTTAATCTGCTTTAGTAATAAATGAATAAAAATTTCTTATATTCTAAAACAAATATTTTAAAATCAAAAAGAAATTTTGAAGGAATATTTTACAGTTGTATAGTGTTTATTTGCCAGAAAGCGAGTTAAAAAAAAACAAACAAAAAATATATATTCAAATGGTGGCAACTTAGCAAGAAAGTTTTTGAATGTACCTGAGGGTATAAAGTGAACAATTATTTTCAGAGTTTAGAAATGTACAGGGTGTTCTTAAAATTTTAGAACAAACTTTCAAGGGAGATAATACGATCAAGACAAACATTTTCTGTAAAGGAAACCAGCATCATCCATTTATTCAATCAAACATACAGGGTTTTAACTACAAGCGGAACCTGAATTTTCGTTTACAACTTTAACAATAATAAAGGTATTTTAGTGAGTTATTCATCATATTAACTTTGCTTTGTATGAAATGTGATGAAATCATTGGAAGTGAGTACATTTTAGTCAGTGATACAGTATACTGTCAGCTGCCTTCTGAATAATGAAATGTCTAGCTTAGTGTTTGCACTGCAGCTGTGGCAATTTCTAGCACTTCTTGCCATATTTCACAGAAAGCAAAGTAAGTCTGATGTTTGAATATATTATTCTAATATCTTCATTATTGTTAAAGTTAAACGAAAATGCAAGTTCGACTTGGAGGAAGATACACTGTATTTTTAACACTTTCCAACAAAGTTGAAAAGTGTTTATGAATTCTGTTTGCCTGTCCATCCGTGCTCTAACTCTTGTAAATATGCTCGGATCGTCATGTAATTGATATATGTTATTGAGGCTTACTGTGTCATGTTCGGTGTTGAAAATGAAGTGTGTAGCACTTATAGTTTTTGAAATAGGGACACACAAAAGAATTCCGTTACATTGTGGTCTATGGAGAAAAATCCTTTGTGGTTTATTTTAATGATATTACACAATTTCAAACATATTGAAATTGATATATATCACTGAGGTGCACTACAAGAGACTAATTATACAATGTAGTGTGCATAGCACTTATAGTTCCTTTACATGGATACTCAAAAGAATTCAGTTACATTACAGTCTATGAATAAAAATCGCTTACAGTTTATTTTAATAATGTTTCACTATTTCAAACATATTGAAATTGATATATATCACTAACGTGAATTACAAGAGACTTACTATAGAATATTGTGTGTATAGCTTTCATCGTTCACTTACAGAGACACACAACAGAATTTGGTTAAAGTACTGCTAATTAATAAAAATTGCTGGGAATGTTTTTTCAGATGCTGAACACATTTTTAAATTTAGCTCATTTTTTGTCTATTACTTGGTGTGTATAAATTGTATAGATTGTATACAGGGTAGCACAAAAGTTCTTGAGTACATTTCTGTTTATTGACGGAAATTCCAGAAAGGAAATTTTAAACTGTGCTACGTGTTTCCTAATTGAACTAAAATTTAGGATTCTATTTAGTATATATACAAATCTATAGATCATATACAGGGCTTTACAAAAGAGCTTGGATATTTTTCCGAATATTGTTAGTAATTCTTGAAATTTGATTTTTAAATGTGTTATGCGTTTTCAAAATTGTTTAGTTAGATATCATCTTACACCTTACGGTAAAGATTTTCAAAATTATTTTGGAAGTGTTGGAAAGTGTTACATAATCTATGCTTGACGCATGATTTTTTGTTCTTGTTGAATAAGTGGATTGAGTTCCTGGTTTCCCATACAAAAACTGTTTGTCTTGTTACTTATTATATTGCCTGAAAGCTGTGTATTATCTTCCATTATGTTTAGAAATACCCAGTTGTGAAAAAGCAAATAGTATTTAGGACCTAGCATTTATGGATCCTTAGTTCCTATGAATGTCGTCATAAACAGTTAATTTTCTTAACTGTTACTTTTCAAACAGCAAATAAATAATGTAACAGCAACCTCAGTTATTTAAATATGATTCTGTTTAATTTTCCTGAATATTTTTATTTTTTGACAGTTAAAAATAAAAGTTATCTAAGATTTTAAAAAATATTTTTAAAAACGTTTTCTTTAAGTATTCGGTTTGGCTAAATATCTTGATATTCAGCCAAACTGAATATTTGGCAAATCAAATAATTTGATATTCAGCCTAACCGAATATTCGGTAGTATGGCCAAATAGGCTGAATACCGAATATTTTGTACATCCCTTAGTTCTAATCATATAGTCGTAGCCATATTGTTGCCACCAATGTTATAATGTCAGTATTAGTGACAGACAAGTTTTTGCTTTACAACACAGATAGGCAAACTTAGGAATGTAAGCCACTTTTTGAAGCACTAAAATAACTATTGAAATACAACAACCCAAAAATTAAAAATAGTTGTAAAAACTTAGTACTTATAACCTAAACTTATTTGCATTGTTAAATTTAGTCAGATACACAAAAATTTTTTTAATAGTATATTTTCAAATAATTTAATACCAATAAATTATTTTAAACAATTACAAAAAAAATTATCTATACAAACATTAATCTCACTGACAGAAGCAAAATAAACTATAAAACATATCTCACTTAAATGAGGCATCTAAAATATCTATTCTGAAAATCTCAGCCATTTTCTCAGCAGTCTTCCTATCTCTGTTAATGACTAGTTTTTTTACCACATGTTTTTTTAAATCTTCATTGTCTTGAACAATATTCTGTAAGTAATATATGTATATATATATAGATGATAGACAGATTGTCAACTATGCTATTAAAATTACAGCATTCTTAAATAGAGACAACAATATTAGGTAAACATTTTTAAATATTTTTGTTATTATAATAAAACCTATGGAAACTTAAGCTATAATAGAATTCTGTTTTAAACACCAACAAAATAAAAATTATTTACTTTTATTTCCCAGCAAAATAATACAATACAATAACAGATAGAACCATTTATCCAGAATGTTGGAATGGTCGGGACTAGATGTATTCTGGATAAGATTTGGGGCATCAAAGTTTGATCAGACATAGAATATATATGAGGTAGAATATATATGAAACTGTGCCTGTTTCCGATTTAAAATTATTAAACTAAGAATCAAATTCAATCAAGATCAAATATTAATCAATGTTTGAAAGCAAGCAGGTTTATGGGAACTCGTTGAAAACAATAATTCTGCATAAAAATCAAAACATCCAATATCTAAATGCTTCCATTTCACACCCAAATCAATGGTAAAATGAAAAACCACTTACAATGGAAGAACAGGAAATCAGAAAATAAGACTTGCTATGAGACATCCAAGGCTCTTAATTTATTTTTTAAATTCACAAATTTGCATCTGCTTAAAAATTAGATTTTTTCTTTTCATTTTTGTATAACTGATCTGTTTCTTTAAAACTATCGAACATTATGAGTATCTATAATATTACAGAAGGTATATTGGAATATATTAATTTTTCTCGACATTTTTTCTGAATGATTCAATATTTATTTTTTTAATAATTTTTTATTTTATTTTATTTTTTTGAGAAAAATGAAAGATGCTTCTTCTTGATACATTTTTAATATTTATGCATAGTTTAAAGATGTTATCTGCAATATTTTTTTAGAAAAGCTTACCTAACACATTTATAGTCATATACATTTAAAAAGAGTTAAGTAATAATTAAACAGTTATACTGAATAAAATTATGTATATAACAAATATTTTTTGTGTTATATAAAACTAATATATATATATATATGTTATATAAAAAATTATTTCCTTCGCAAATCCTTCACATTTATTTCGCATTAGTCCTTTAAATTAATCTAACTTCTGACATAGTCAGTATTTCCTTAATTCTTAATAATATTTATTCATATTTAATGTCCTTTTAAAAGTAAATACCCGTATATTAATAATTATCTTATTCCAAATCTTAATCTAAAATTTTAAGTTCATTCGTAACTTTTATCAGCTCCCCATTCTATAAAATTCCGAGAGACGCTTTCTCATTTCGAATGTTTTTTAAAAAAAGCCATTTTCTTTTTATTATTATTATTCCATGCTTTGATTTCGTGCGCTGGGTAATTTTCACTTCAAAATTGATACGCGGCCAGGGAAGGAACTATTTCGTGTTTTAGCTTCTCTCTCTCGCCTCATTCGCTGGTCTGGAGGTCGCCTCTCACTCATTGGTTTGTGCGCACGTGACGTCGTTTTTCTGTATGTCTATGCTCAGTGAACAAAACTCTAGGGATGCACCGAATAGTGATTTTGGCCGAATACCGAATAGTATCAGTGAGGCCGAATACCGAATATTCGGCCAACCGAATAGTAACTATTCGGCCGAATACCGAATATTCGGCTGGCCGAAAGTTTTTATATTTCAGAGTTTAAAAGTATTAATAATTAAATTATAAAAGAATTTTACACAATATTTAACACAGCTACTACTATTTTATGAACTAGACATTTTTACAAGAAAAAATTACATTAAAAAAAAATCTGTGCTTTTAGTTATAACTTAAAAAGAGGATAGTCTTAAAACTTTTTAAATTAATAATGCTTTAAACTTTGTAGCTTCTTCTGTGAATTCAAATAAATTTATAAAATGTTCTTATATTCTATAACAAATATTTTAAAATCAAAGAAATTTTTTGAATGAATTAGAAGAAACAACTTGGAACAAACTTTCTGTGTAGATAATGTGGTCAAGGCAAACATTTTTTGAGCAAGAAACATTATCTCAATCTACTTATTCTATCAAAAATACAATACATTCAATCAAAAATACGGAGTGTGTTACTGCAAGCTGAAACTGAATTTTTGTTTAAAACTTTAACAACAATGAAGATATTTTAGCGATATTTGTATCGTATTAATTTTCATTGTAGAAAATATGATGATACTACTATTGGAAGTGGCTAAATTTTGGCTAGTGACACAGTATAAGTAGTACTTTCAGCTGCACTCTGAATAAAGGAATATCTAGCTCAGTGTTTTTTACATATGCATGGTGAAAATTTCCAGTACTTACCGTGATTCACAGAAATCAAAGTAAGTATGTTGAAAATATAATTACAAAATCTTCAATATTATTAAAGTAACAAACGAAAATTCAAATTTAACCTAGAGTGAGATGCACTTTATTTTTGATTGAATAAGTGTGTTGCGATTCTGGTTTCCTGGACAAAAATTTTCTGTCTTGATGTCTATTATCATCTGTGAAAGTTTTTTTTCCATTTTGTTTAGAAAAATGATGTTTGCAAAAAAGCAAGAAACATATTATTTACTAGACAATATTCAGGAACTTGCATTTATTTGTACATCATTAATTCCTATGAAGATCATCATTAATGGTTAATTTTCTGAAGTGACACTTTTCAAACAGCGAATAAATAATGTAAAAGCATTCTCTTTCATTGAAATATGATTTTATTACTAATTTTTTTAAATATCTTTATTAATTGACAGTTAAAAGTAGAAATTGTGGGTTTTAAAAAATATATTAAAAAAAAAGTTATTTTAAGTATTCGGCTTGGCCGAATATTTCGATATTCGGCCAGGCCGAATAGTTTGATATTCAGCCTAACCGAATATTCGGTAATATGGCCGAATAAGCCGAATACCGATTAGATACCGAATATTCGGTGCATCCCTACAAAACTCACTGGCATCCTTCAGAGGGGAGGATTTTTGACGTGTTTAGAAGTATAAACAAATATGTATCTGGTGTCGTAGTCCTGTAGAATATTCATATCAGCTATTTAACATCTATTACACCATGTAGTGAGCCATCGTGAAGCCTGAGGGCGATAAGTTTATACCGGTGGGAATTGTTACGGCATCGCTCTTATTCTAAATAAAAGATGTGTCTGGAAATTGGCTGGTCTTTATGGAAGAAACTCTTGTGGACTCTTTTCATTGCCTCACCTCTTCGCCGTGATTGTTGATGTCGACTGCAACTTTGTATATCTTTAACCAACTACTATTTTCTCGTGGAGTATTGCATCTCGTGGTGTCTCATCTTAGTCAAAACAGCACATATACAGGGTGATTCATAAAAGATGGGCAGAACTTTAAGGGGTTATAGTACACTTAAAGACAAATAATATTAAATAGGAGATTAAGGGTCCCAGACGTATTCCCAAGGAGATAGGGGGCATTAAAGTTTAGGGTCCGAAATTTCAAATGATTATAAAACATGGAAAAATTGGTCGATTCGTTTGCGGTTTTTGCAAAAAATTTTCTTTATGCCAGTATTTTCTTGAAATAAAATTTTAAAGTTCAATTTCAAAAAATGCCGATAGGGGGCGCTTTAGACTTTGGAGTAACAAACAACTATTTTTTAACGTTATTTTTTGTATTTCTTTAAATGATTTCGAAAGCTTAGACTTAAACTTAAATTTTGATCTAAAAATCTGAGTCCTAACGAGTAGTTAAGTAGCGTAAACTGAAATTTGAAATTTGAAACCCTTCTCCCCCCAGAACAAAAATCAGTTATTCCCGATCTTTGTGTCGTAGATTAGGCTCTAACTACTGCCGCGTTTTGCTAAAATTATTCTTTATGTCAGTATTTTCTTGAAAATAAATTTTAAAGAAAATTTTCAAAAAATTCCGATAGAGGGCGCTTTAGACTTTGGAGTAACGAACAACTATTTTATACCGTTATTTTTTGTGTCTCATTAAATGCTTTCTAAAGCTTAGACTTAAACTTAAATTTTCAGCTCAAAATCTGAATCGCTGAGCGTGGTTCAGTAGCGAGGGGAGGGGGTTCAAATTTCAACTTCTGAACATAGTTCAGTTTGCACTACTTAACCATGCCCAACGATTCTGTGCTGTGATACGAGGCAAAAATACAACTTTCGTCAAGGACTGCATAGTCGGAATTCACTCATAAAGGCACTGGCACAGTTGGAAACGTCGCTCATGCAAACGTTAAAGCTCCATTCCTGACGCTAGTCACCGGGTGAAGAAGGAAACAGAAAGTATGCAAATGTCAAATGGGGAAGAAGAAGAACACGTATGCAAAATTTCGACACGATTCAGGCATAAAAACCACTGAACGGTGAGTCAAGTGTAAGTCGCTGTAGTAATGAATCGGAAGATGGTGCCCTTCACGAATAAGGAAAAGGCTGAGATGCATTTAATTTACGGAGCGGCAGATGGAAATGGTGCAGAGGCACAACGAATGTACGGAGAGCGATTTCCTAACAGGCGGTTGCCTAACCGCAAAACTTTCGAGCGCTTGCACAGACAGTTGTGTGAGACGGGATCATTTCTCGCTTCCCGGTCGAATGCAGGTCGTGCAAAAAAGGACGAATCAGTAGTTGTTGCAGAAGCCATTCTGGATGTAGTAGCGGCGCAGCCAAGTACAAGTACACGAACAGTGGCTAGCCAGGTGGATACCTCACAGTCCACGACTTGGAGGGTACTGAAGGATGAACATTTGCTCCCGTTTCATGTGCAACGAGTCCAGAAACTGTCTCCAGGGGATTATCCAAATCGTATTAAATTCGCCCGCTGGTTTCTGCAGCAGAACGCGCTAAATCCACATTTTGGACGAACTGTGCTTTTCACCGATGAATGTACCTTCACACGTGAAGGTACATTTAACACACACAATGCACATGTATGGGCGGATGTCAATCCACATGCTACGTATCCACATGCTCATCAGAGACGCTTTTCCATCAATGTTTGGGCAGGAATCCTCGGAGACCACCTAATCGGACCGTACCTTCTTCCTGAACGCCTCAACGGTAAAACATACCTCACATTTCTGCAACATGTGCTGCCAGACCTGTTAAACGTTGTTCCTCCACGCATCCGGCAGGTCATGTGGTTCCAGCACGATGGAGCGCCAGCCCATTACGTACGAGACGTCCGCAACTATCTGGACATCACATTTCCGAACAGATGGATTGGTCGAGGTGGTCCTGTTGCTTGGCCTGCTCGCTCGCCAGATCTTTCACCCCTCGATTTCTTTTTTTGGGGACGATTGAAGGCTCTTATGTATGAGACACCCATTGAATCCCCCGAGGAACTGGTCGCCAGACTTTCCGCCGCTGTAGGGGAAGTGCTCGAAAAGCCTGATGTTTTCGCGAATGTTCGCCGTTCCATTCGTCGCCGTTGTTCTGCGTGCATAACCTCTGGTGGTCACAATTTTGAACATTTATTGTGATTACATGTTAATAAATATGCTTTGGTAACATAATCCTAATTTGTGTCTTTTTACCTCGTATCACAGCACACAATGTGTGGACATGGTAAACTGAACTGTGCTCAGGAGTAGAAATTTCAAACCCCTCTCCCCAGAAACTTAACCACGTCTAACGATTCAGATTTTGGGCTGAAAATTTAAGTCTAAGCTTTAGAAAGCATTTAATGAGACACAAAAAATAACGGTATAAAATAGTTGTTCGTTACTCCAAAGTCTAAAGCGCCCTCTATCGGAATTTTTTGAAAATTTTCTTTAAAATTTATTTTCAAGAAAATACTGACATAAAGAATAATTTTAGCAAAACGCGGCAGTAGTTAGAGCCTAATCTACGACACAAAGATCGGGAATAACTGATTTTTGTTCTGGGGGGAGAAGGGTTTCAAATTTCAAATTTCAGTTTACGCTACTTAACTACTCGTTAGGACTCAGATTTTTAGATCAAAATTTAAGTTTAAGTCTAAGCTTTCGAAATCATTTAAAGAAATACAAAAAATAACGTTAAAAAATAGTTGTTTGTTACTCCAAAGTCTAAAGCGCCCCCTATCGGCATTTTTTGAAATTGAACTTTAAAATTTTATTTCAAGAAAATACTGGCATAAAGAAAATTTTTTGCAAAAACCGCAAACGAATCGACCAATTTTTCCATGTTTTATAATCATTTGAAATTTCGGACCCTAAACTTTAATGCCCCCTATCTCCTTGGGAATACGTCTGGGACCCTTAGTCTCCTATTTAATATTATTTGTCTTTAAGTGTACTATAACCCCTTAAAGTTCTGCCCATCTTTTATGAATCACCCTGTATATCTATTTTAAGTAAGAATTTTTTTTTACTTGTACACATCTTTGTAAATAAATTACATGATTGTAAGCCTTATGCTTAATCTGCTTTGCTTAGGCTGTCCAGATGTCATCTGTGCCCTTCAACTGTTTCAGAGTGACAATGTGCATAAGCTCAGGATTAATCATTTTGAAAAAAAAAAAAAAAAACCTCTTAAAGTTTGAAATAGTAATGTAGAGTAATTAAGAGTAGAGTTTTCTTTAATGGGCTATAATAACTTAGGTAATAATGCAGCAAGTTTTTAAATGTGATTTCTTTGCACAACATTCGAAAATTAGTAAGGAAAATAAAAACAAGAAATTAATTTTTGGCATGTTTAAAGACACTGTGTCCCCTTTTAGGAAACTTCTACCTGTTGTTTCAGCATTTGTCAAAGTAATTTTTCTATCAAAATTCTGATTCCTACAAAATCAGTCATTGGATTTTTATTCGAGGAATATAGATGTTTGTATTAAATTATGCCATGCATGTGTTAATCTATCGTGCAACCATATGTTAAATTGGTACGGTATAATACTTTTTATGGAAAGATTCAGAAGTCAATCAATTGAAAATATGATTCCTGTTAACAGGTTTCCAGATAAATGATTCGATGATGAAAAAGGGATAGTACACCTGCACCTGCTAAAACAAAAATCTATCTAAAACGGAATTTTTTCACCAGTCCCTTGCAATTCTGCTTTAGCAAGTTTTATTGTGTTTATTGAATTAGATTTTCTAATATTTCTTTTAATTGATTCCGCTTTCATCCAATTAATTAGAAGTAACATAAACTAGTCGTTGGGGGCCACCGTAATACTTACCCATCATGGATATGCATAATGTAAAATATTAAAATCAAACATGTGTAAACTACTTATAAAGTGCATTGCAATTCAAATAAAATCGTGGCTTGATGATGTCACAAACTTTAAAGGCTCGATTACTGAATTGCTTGAAAGAAACATCCTTATAACTCCAAAAATAATAATCCTATTAACTAGCGGTTTATTGCATCTGATTAAGCGTCAAATTTCCAATTAGAATGTATCTTTGAAGTGAAATTTGGATGAAATACAGGGTCATGAAAAATCGAAGAGTGTGGAAAATAGGATTCCAAATATCTCGGCAACTCATTATCTGATCGACTTCATGCTTTATGCAAAATTTATGTTTTTTTATTGTCTTTTATATTTATTTCTTAAAATAAACAATTTCGAAAATTTTTATATACCTTTCATCAGAACGAATATTTTGAGAGTCCGAAAAAAATTGTTCCGGTTAATCGAGGTCTTTGAAATGAAATAGGCTTCTTCCCATTATTACTTACTAAGTACATACCAAATTGCAAGTCTCTATCTCAATTTCTTCGGGAGATAGAGCGTTTACAGACACACACACAGACACACAGACGGACGGCAAATTTTTTTTTC
Organism: Maratus michaelseni; assembly: GCA_963931845.1. Classification (NCBI taxonomy): domain Eukaryota; kingdom Metazoa; phylum Arthropoda; class Arachnida; order Araneae; family Salticidae; genus Maratus; species Maratus michaelseni. Next base: position 115,843,433 of record OZ007593.1, on the reverse strand, counting down.
TAAAAATATGTTTTTCGGAATCTCTAGTGTCTGAAACGTATAAATCCGTCAAAATTTTTTTTTTCGATTTTCAAAACGATTACAAGACTTACCCTATACTACGTATGATGGGTAAGTAAAATACTGTAGCATATAGCAACACATTATGAATTGCCTGAACATTTATTTGATGGATTTATGAAACTATGCAAAGCAAGTATTATAAATACAGAAAATAAATTATGTCACCTTAATCATTTCTTCCCAAGTTGCCTCGCTTATTGATTGCTATATGAAAAAATACAAAAGTATAAATATATTTAAGTACAGATACACATATAACAAACTTGTCAAAAAGCACATCAAGAAAGAATTTTATACGAAAAAGTAGTAACACACCTTGCTACTTAAATGGTAATTTTTTATGACAGCTTTGTTTCATATTAGAGTAAAAATTGTGAAAACAAAACCTATCCATAACAGAATCCCTTACAAACACAATTGTACCTGCTAAAGTGAAAATCTGTTTAAAAATAATTTGTTTCTGATCTCCAGAGGTTTTGTTTTCACAATAATTATATTCTGAGCAATTGAATAAACAGTAATATTAACATATAAAAATTTTTGTGTATAGTAAACCACACGTTTTTACTGAATGGTGTATAAATATTTATGTAAAATTATACTTTAAAATTACATCAAATTGACGTTTCGGTCAACTTCTATGACCATCATCAGAATAAGATATTAAGTAACAATTACACTTATAAACGAAATGCTTCCATCTTGACAAATTATTCACATAGCTAACTCATGCTTATGACATGAGCAAGGTCAAATCACAGGCCATGTAGTGGCGCCACCTAGTAGAAAAAATCAGAGTTACTAAACGTGCTCCGAAATAATAACATAATTTCATGTTATTATTTCGGGAGCACATTTAGTACTTCTGTTACTCGTTTTTTTTCTAGTAGGTGGCGCCACTACACGGCCTGTGATTTGACCTTGCTCATGTCATAAGCATGAGTTAGCTATGTGAATAATTTGTCAATATGGAAGCATTTCGTTTATAAGTGTAATTGTTACTTAATATCTTATGATGGTCATAGAAGTTGACCGAAACGTCAATTTGATGTAATTTTAAAGTATAATTTTACATAAATATTTATACACCATTCAGTAAAAACGTGTGGTTTACTATACACAAAATGTTTTATACAATAATGTTTTGATGGTGTAACGGTCCAGCTCAATCACAGTAATATTAACTTTAAGGTTTTTCATCACAGGAGTAACAGAAAATGTGACTGACAATCAGCTTATTCATTCTCAAAAATTTATAATACTGACTTCTAGAATTACAAGACTTTCATTTTTCATTTAGTTTTTTTTAAAAAGCCTTTAAAGAAAAAAAAAAAACTATCAATTTTAATGTAGATTATTTTTCAAAAAGCAAGCTTTATAAAATTTTAATAGGCACATGATTCAGGTTTCATACTCTTTTTTTTTTTTTTTTTTTTTTTTTTTTTTTAAGTAATATCAAAAACAAAGTTATATATCATATATAATAAAAAAAAGTAATATTAAAAGCAAAGTTATATATCATATATAAAAAGCTATATATTTAATTTCCTATATATTTTAGTTGTATAACATTGGAAACTGCCTTTAAATGCGAGTATCTGCCCCAAAATCTGCTGAATCAGATCAGAACATACACACATTACAAAAATGAAAAAAATTATTAACTTAGTGCTGCATCATTTATAATAGATTAAAAAATTGCTTATCTTAAAAAATCAAACAAATCCTTTGATAGAAGAAAAAATTTTTTACTAAAACAGTTGAAATTTACAGGAATGAGTTTCTCTCTATTCTAAAAAAAAAAAAAAAAAAGTAACAAACAATATCACTGCCATAATTGAATTTATTGTAACTGGGGCTCTTTCACAGCTAATATTAAGAAACCTACTGCATATAAAAATATGAACATTAGTATTTTTTTTTTTTTTTTTAGTAAAATGTATGATAAACACACTGAGGCAGATAGTTTTTAAATCAAATAATTAATTTAAGGGCTATTTAATATTAAAATAATTCAAAATAGTTCAGTTAAAAATGTTTTATAGCATCAAAAACTATGCATAGCAATTAAACCATTTTTTTTTCAGGGTTTCGTTCATCTCACGAAACCCTAATCGTCCCGCTACGTTGTCTGTCTGTCACAGAGGCGGTTCTCAGAAACTATATAACTTACATACTTGAAATTTTGTGTACTTATAGCTGAATACCTACTATGAAGCTGAAAATCATAAAATTTAAAAAAATAGTATTATTTTAATATAGAGAGATAAAAAACCAAAACTCTAACAGCCTTTTCCTATTAAATTTAAACATTTTTCGTTATAGCAGTTGCCAACAATTAAAAATCCACAATAAAATTCTTTCTACAATTATTAATTTTCTATTGAAAGATTTCCATGTGAAAAATGAAAATGAAATAAAAAGTTTCACCAATTGAAAAAAAGATTAATATGACATCATATTCAAAATAAAACAGAAATTTTCAAAAATTTCTCAATAATACAAGGAGTATGAGTATGTGTAAGTACAGAAAGCAGGTTAATATGATGTCATTAGAGAATTAAAAAGATAATTAATCTGACGTCATATTGGAAGTTTAACAGACTTTTTCAAATGTTTGATAATAATACAAAGAGAGTATCAATATGAGTAATAGAGAAAGCAAGTAGATATGACGTCAGCAAGTGATTATAACATCATATGAGTTTGATGAACGTATTGAATCATGATAAAAACTCGATTATGGAAATATTGGCATATTTTAACATTTTGAAGGTCTCTATACAATATGTTTAATTTTGTAATTGATTTTTTTTAAATATTGTATTTAGTCCACATGACAGCGTATTTAATCACATGACATGTGTATTTAATCCACATGACAGAGTATAGTACATGACAGAAGTTCAGACGAAAATCTGAACTGGTCTGATAGCAGGCGAAGCCTGCTATTGGACCGGTTCAGATTTTCGAAAAAATGAGAAAAATAGACCGGTAAATTTTTACTTTATAAAAAACATGACTTTTTTTTTAATGAGGGGGGGGGGGGAATGAATTTTATTTGGATTTATTAAAGAAAGGATAAAGTGTTTTGAAAGGAATATTAAACGAAACCCTTTGTGCGATCGTCGATCACACTTACCCAGTTGTTTTATTTTTTCAGGCACATAGTGGACAAGGTTATGGTATGCAGTGTCTAATAATTTTTTAAAGTTCTTTTCCAACTTTTTATTCAAATTTTCATTATCTCAATAGAGATTGATTTTACATTTTGAAAAAGTCATTTTATTTTTTAACTATTGTTAACAGATTTTAAAAAGTGAAAATAATAATATTTCCAAACATTTTTGCAATTTAAAAATATATTTACATGTGAATACACATATTAAAAGGGAAAAACCTTAAAATCAATAAATTATTATTTGTGAAAGAATTTAACAAAAAAAATTACGTCATTAAAGTCCAAATAATAATATTGCGAAACACTTTTAAACTGAAAAATACATTTACACATGGATATTAAAAAAGAAAGAAAACTTTAAAATAATTAAATTATTATGTGCAAAAAACCTTAATTGGGGAAAAAGTAAGATATATAAAAGAAATGATTTAAAACGTCATATTTAAAATGATTTTCTTAAAGTGTCTAAAAAGAAAACTTTTCTCCTAGACATTATTATAAAAGTCCAGGAGGCAGCAACATATTTTACTTAATAATTTTATACAAGCGGATTTTCAAATGTGTAATAGATCTCACTTAATCAAACACCAAATATGGTGTCAACTGTTACGACAACGTAGATGCAGCCTTGGGAACAGAAAAATCCACCCAATCAAAGGGAAATGAGTGATAACCCTATTACAGAAGATCACCAGTGGTCGTGATCATATCATTCAATCTTCTGTAACAGAGCAAATTAGCATGTTTTTAGAGCCTGTTGGGTCTGGACGGGGTTGGCAGGCATAGCTCACATTGCTCTTTCATTGTGACTGCTTACTCTTTCCTAAGCCTACTACGGCCTTTCATAGAAGTGTTTTCAGCCGGAGATGTTACACCAGTGACATCGCTTTCGTTCTGCATGCACCCGGAGGCATGGCTTATTAGTTCCTTTTCTACAATCGTTTGACAAAATTCATGATTTTTTCCTGTGACCTATTGACGAAATGTACGATTTTTCCCCGCAACCGAGTGATGATATTTGTTATTTTTTTTCACGGTCATATGACAAAATTTGCAATTCATTTTGTTCTTTTTTTGACGAATTTCATGATTTTTTTAGCGTCTGATTGATGAAGTTCTCTAATTCTGCGATCTTTTGACAAAAATTGTGATTTTTTTCACACGATCGTTGGACAAAATTCATGATTTTTTTTCTAGAATCAATTGATGAAATTCGTGATTTTTTCCACGATCATTTGGCAAAATTCGCAATTTATTTTGTTTGATCGTTTGACGAATTTCGCTATATGTTTTGCATGACTGATTGATGAAAATTCGTGATTATTTTTCAACGACAGAATGACAAAAATGTCTATTTCCGCAATCTTTTTCACGTGACCAGCACCGAAAATAAGCACTTGTATCCACTGCTACACATCATTTTTTGAAGCATCTAGATAAAATGCATGGTGTGGTGGTATTTTAAAATATAAACACTAATTATTCAAATACATGAACATTATTTCCCTGTATGTATTATAAAAGAATTACATTGAATGTGTTGCTAGACTTTTCTTTTAAAGAGCATACATAAAAAAAATGGAGGCTTTAATTAGTTTCAAAGGTACAGAAAGGTCTGTTAATCTCATTGAAGTCTCTTAGAGCCTTGAGGGCTAGTGCAATCCTAGAACACAAAATATTTTTGGGAATTTTTTTTACATTAGAGATTAAAAGAAAATCCCAGTCTCAATCAGAGAGGGGCTTTTATAAGGACAGAGTCTATGTGCATTGCACTTGTCACATCTCCTTTATGACCAGATCTGACTGAATGCAATAAATATGAAAACTGAAAATATCTAACACCAACTTTTGCTTTTCTTAATTATATTTATAATCTTTACTTAATGTGTGCATATAAATTACATATTATGATTTAGCATAATTTAAAAATAACTTATGAACATATTAGAAATCGATAAAATAGAAACTGGATGCCGAATTATGAAAAGGTTACATTTTACGTCATGTATCAGACCATCCAGTACTTAGATTAAAGAGTTCAATTCAAGAATCAAGATCGGTTTCATATTATTGCCGTAGAAAACCAAAAGAAATAGAAATTTAGGCAGTTTAGATCAAATTAGGAAATTTTCTATACTTATACTATTCAGACTGTTATTGCTATGAAAACCACTTGCAGTTATGAATCAGAATATTAACATATGGGCCTCACACATATTAATTGAAAGAATAGTGTTCAAATTCACAACTTTTAATAAATACAGCTTTCTTTCTAAGAATAAATTTTACAATTACTATCACATTTATTACTAAAAGAAATTGAAACAAAGAGTTATAAACTGACAAACAAAAAAAAGGGGGCTAAAAATGAAAATTAAGGAAGTAATATCATCATATCTGCCAAAGCATTTGATTTTAGAGTGCCACTACTATTTTCGAATAGTAATCTTTTATTCTTTCAAACTCTTTTTGTTTCTTTGTCTTACTGCAATTTTTTGTCATTAAATAAAGTGAACCTTTCTATTCAGAAACAGTGGTAATAAAAAATTTAAACATTTGGCCAATACAAAACCAATCAAAACTTGTTTATTACTGTCATAATAAATTTATTTCGAACATTTTATATTTTACCAACCAAATAAACTTTTACAAATTAATATGTTTATCAAATAGGCACAGCATTTGAGAAGTAACAAATTATGTGATGAAACAAAGGAAAAGTAAAAAAAAATAGACAATACTTGGTTAAAAAGCATATAAATATTCTTAATAAGTAAATTAAATTTATCAGATACGAAATACAATAAATTCTCACTTGTTTAAATAACATGAAGATCAATAAATGAAATACACAATATTCAGTTTCACACAAACTAAACAAATAATGAAAAATAGATATAATTTACCCCATCACGTCTTTTAATCAGAATATTGATGGCACCTTTACTGCGAATAAACTGTGAATTTGGACAATTACCTGAAAAAAAGAATTTTAAGTCAAAGTTATGCTAAATAATAATTAATAAAAACACAGATTAAGTTACTCCTCTCATGCCTGAATTATTTTTAAAGGGTAAAAAAAAAAATATTTTGCCCTTAAAATAGATTTTAAAAGGATTATTAAGAACAAATAATTTTTAATTGCTAAAATCTTGCATTTATTACAAAATGAACCTCATATAAGGTTTACAAGATCTAAAAGATTATTAGTAGTAATTATTTATTTTATAATATAAACTTTGTAGACATTTTAAAAACAAAGTACACAGTAAAAAAAGGCCACATTTTTGTTTAGATCCAAATGCAGAAATTCTTTAAGAATTTTTTTTTTTTTCATCCAGAACAGAGATAAATTTATCAAAGGAGGATTTTTCAACTGAATATTTGAAATGAAAACTGTTTCTGCCATCTCTTGTAGTATTTCAAAAGCATTATTAAACTATCTATGGAGATTTTTATGTTGTAAATAGTGTTCAAAATTAGCGGTCATTAGTCATCAAATACAACTAAATTATAGCATTTGACGACTACAAAATTATTCTCAGTAGTCAAATTTGACGCCTAGCTTTTTAAAAACATTTATTAACTATTATTTTAATGTTTAACACATACATATACACACACACACACACACACACAAAAATAATAATAATTAAAAACAAAAATAGTGCACCTGCACTTTTTGATTTTATTGTAACGAGATTCAAATGTAGATGTATGTATGTTATTTTTTCCCATTAAATTCAATTGTAATTATAAACATTGGATAACATTTTGTTTTACATGATTAAGTAAGTTTTTCTATTAATTTCTAAAAATGCTTTACATCAGTTTTACAGTTGTTTCAATTGCTATAATTTTGGAGATTAAGAACTTCAATAATTTAAAATGAAAACAAAATATTTGTGTTTTTCATTAAAAAGTAGCATACAATATTAGTTATGTTAAAAATGAATTTTAGAAATTGCAACTAAAATTTTTAATTTGACACCTAAGATATTTACAGTAGGCATTATTTGACGACTACATTTTATTTCCCAATTTCTATCACTGGTTATAAAGAAGTAAAAATAAAATTTGTGCAGTTCTCGAAGTGTTGTGTTTCAATGCAACCTCAAATGAGATTACCATGTACCAGAGGGTTACCAATAGCAACATAAATGTCTATCATTCTTTATATATACATATGAGGCCGTGAGTTTCATAACTTTTCTTATCCAAAAAATAAATCATGCTTTCTTTATTCATCTATTCTGTTAATAAACGTGCACCGAAAAAACACTAACATCTGCAACAAAACTAGTTTTATTGTGTACTTCTGGCATTGTAAAATCTTGGTTTACTTTCAAAACTCACCTTATATACTAGAGATTTGGGAATAAATCTTGATCTACCAAATTTTTTTTTCCTGGATAAGGCGAAATTTATAACTCATATATGTGTATTATAACATTTTTCTTATATTTTTAACAACATCAAATCCTTGATTACAAAAGCATTATTTACTTCACATATCCCTTCTTTAATACAAAGTCATGTCATAATTCAAAATTTGATATTGCAAGAACTGAGGTTGAAGAATTTATTCTATTTTGCCTACTATTTCATTTACTTAATGGAATGAAAATTAAAACTTTTGATACTTTACATTAAAACAAAAAAATACAATCAATTGCTAAGATGAATTTCACTTATACATTAAAATTAATACAGTGTTTGTCAAAGTAGTGTATGTTAAGTGGTTCTAGGCGTTACACAACATGACTGCCCAAAACTGACACAACTAAATAAGTTAATGAATAATATTATATACATATATAATATTTTAAATTTCTATATTTTTTTCTCATTTAATTTACCTATGCCCATCTTAAAACACTTTTTTTTCCCTAGCATCAAAATTTCAATTGTTTCTATGCCTGGTATCTTAGCTTTCCCGTATCAAAATAATTTCAATATAAAATATTCTATTTTCTGTTGTAAGCCTAGATTTAATTTTCTATTGGGTATTTTTCATGCCTATTTTGGTTCCATATTACATCAAAATTTTCCATATGCCATAAAAGAGTTCTGCAGAGCATGTTGATTGGCTAAAACAGTTTGAAGCAGTGCGGAATTCCATGGCTTTGTGTTTACATACCTAGATCGATAAAAGCTAATGCATGTACTCAGAGACAAGAATTTTTCACTGTCATTCAAAGTTCACGCAAACATCCAGAAGCTATGAAATAATATTTGGTGTGTGATTGTGGAGTACTAATGATTATGGAATGTTACAGAATATGGACATATTCTTGAATGTATGGACATTATGTGACATTAGAACATAATAGTGTTATAGAAAGAGAATGATAAATTATTGGAGTTGTGATGAAGCTTCTAATACTTCTCTATATGCTGAGTGAACTATTTTTTTTTTCTTTTTAATGGACTGAGAGTTTTCATCCTAATACTGTAGATGTGAATCTTCCTTCACAATCTATCACAGATTCATCTTTCAATAGGATTTCTGTGGAAGTCATCACATATATGTATCATTCACATAACAGTCAATAAAGCAGTGATTTTACATTATTTTTTAAAAAATTGAAATTCATTTTTTCATTGAAAATTTCAGTTAAGTGCTGTGTTTTATGGTTAATCTTCCATAATTAGATTCATAGCCAAATGACATATTTGAGCAAATATGATTTGGTGCAAAAGTGTTTAAATTCATTAATGATAATTTTAAAGGGCATTGTAGCCAAGATGGCAGCACTTGGAAGTGAACCCAATTATGGAAGATTAATGTAAAATAAACAGATTTTTAAAAAGTTCATTCTTGAATATTTTTTTTTTTTTAAGTAAAAAGTCACTAAACTGAGCTACAGTTTTCAAATAAATTTCATTTGAAAGTACATTTCCTCCCCTATTTGGTGATGTAAAAATTGAAATGATGTGATGTTTAGAAGTGATTTTAATTGCAATAAAAGTGAAAGCCATAATATCAATTATTGCCAATATCATCATATATTTCTAAAAATAACTACTGATTTTTAGCAATTGTACAAAAGTGAGCTATGATCCTTTGGAAAAGACAGAAAAGTCCATAGTGAAAGAAATAGGACATTGTTGCTAAAAATACACTAGATGGTCAAAATGATCTACAACACTATGTTAGCAAACTACTCGTAATGCAAACATTTAATATATATGCAAGTGTACACAAGAGCACCTATCAATTTTATAAAGCTTCTTTTTTGCACAAACATCAAGTGCAATTTTTTTAAGCAAAACTTTATTCAGATACTATTATCACTTTAACAAAAAATGAATGCAATTATATTGCAAGTGTAATACTAATAATAATTACTAATAATAACAGTAATACTAGTAATGATAATGTTAATAATGATAAAATTTTAGAAGAAAAACAACAAAATGAATAATCATAAGTAACATCATCATTTCTAAACTAAAAATCAACACAGCTTAAATAATTATGTGTTTTATCTTACTATAACAATTTGTAATTTAACAAAATAAAGACCTTCAATTGTTTACAAGACAACAGAAATGAATTAAATAATAAGCAAAAATTCTGTGACTCGTAATAAACATGTTATTATTTTATTCAAGACACAAGTGCCTCATTTAATATCAGTAAATATAAAACTGACAAGGGAACCACTTTTGATGCAGCTCGCACCTAGCATTGAGAGCTAGTGCTGGTGCATTTTAAAGCCCTATACGACAAAGTTTGAGAATCGATAAAATTTTTCTGTTAAAATCATATTTTTTGATTTTACAGCAGCATAACTTTTTGAAAATGCAATTTTCGAGACCACTTACCGGACTATTAACATAGAAGGTTTTTTTTTAAAAAGCAGTTAAAAATACAAATTAGTCAATAGTAAGTATAAAATATTAAAAAAAAGTCAAAAAATTCTTTCAAGAACCTACGAATTTGATTTAAAAAAATTGCAACATTATATTTACATTTTTAGTGGGAAAAAAGTTGGTGTTTTTTCCCTCGTAGAGTTTTCAGACAACCTTAACTGAATCTTATAGCTACTTGTCGTGTGTGAACAGTGGTTTGAACTTTACTAGAACTTGTTATGTCTGACCTTAAAATTTGTAGCACCATATTTGGCGACTTAACTCACTTTTGCTGCAAAATGAACAATTAAAAAACCAATAATAAAAAATCCAAAGTATAAAAAAATATATAAAATATAATTTTAACAGAGAAATTTTATGGGTTCTCTAACTTTTATGTATAGGGCTACAAAATACACTAGGTCTCGATGCTAGGTGCGAGCTGCACCAAAAGTGGTTTCCTTGTGAGTGTCATTAGAATAGTCTCATAGCAAATAATTGAATTTTAAAATATGTTGTTCGAAAATTCCTCAAACAACTATGTAAGACAAATCCAACAATGAAAACCTAAACAACATGAAAGAGTCAACAATGATTATTTGGTTAATAATGGATGACCAAAATCATATACAGTGAAATTATATAGCAATGAATTTGGCAACTATTTTGGTTGCCAAATATTTATTTGGAAATTTCATAAATTGGAAGTCTTAAGATGAAAATTAAAGGAAATATTGAGAAGCTGTAAGTACATCCTTGGTTTACATTCAGTCAATGTCATTATGAGATCGCTCAGGAGAGTTTAGTTAGTCTTAAGTGGTTTCTATTGGAAAGCAAAGTGTGACAATTGTTCTTTCGGCTTTGCTGAATACATTATTATGTTTGTTTGAAATTCGTGATACAAATTGAAGTGTTAACATTGTGTTTCTGAAATATTTGTGGAATAAATTGCATTGATAAACTCAGAACCTACCTTTTTAATCATAAGTCTATTTTCCTCATGCTGAAAGTAGGAGATTTTGTAACAATATTTAAATAACATAACTCATAAAAACAAAACATAATAGTAATTATTAAAAACGATAATTTTTAAAAGAAGTCTTAAATATTTTTTTAAAAAGTTACCTAAAGGAATTCTAAATATATTTAGCAGAATGGATAAAGTTCTAAATATTTTCTTTGGTTTTATATAAGAATCAGCATCAAAAGGTTTAGTGATATCCAAGTAGCCATCCAAATATTTAACAGTTTTTATCTGAAGATCAGGATGATTTGTCAAATAAGTTGTTGCTACATTCACATTCCCTTCCAAAAGTAAAGGCACTAATATCTAGAAAAGAAGAAAATCCTTCATTATACCATTTTTTGGATGATAAACAAATTGGAAATATAATGTTAAAAATCATAGCATAGCTACCAAACCTTCTGATTTTTGAATACCACTATTCCTGAAATTCACTGTATTTAATGACAAAAAATCTTCCGCTAAATAAGACAAATTACTATTAGTTACTACAGTGGTATTCAAAAATCAGAAGATTTAGCAATTTCGACACAATTTTTTTTTTTACAAAATACATTTTGCATGATTACTTATTTACTGTTACAACAAGGTAGAAAATTCTAAATATTTTAAAGATTTCAAATTTGTGTGCTGAGACATTAGGAATGGGGGGGGGGGGAGTGGAGATTTTGGAGATGGAATAACAACTTCTAAAAAAAGTTGAAATCTACTGAAATATACATAATTATCACGTGATATTCATCATCCTGTGAAATTTATTGATTTCAGTCATAATAGTTTTCCAGATATAATTTTCAGTCTGCCCCCTCCCCATTTTGAGAAAGGGGTCGGACTGCAAATTTCTAAAAAGTTTCTTCTTTTCAAATTCTACAAATTCCAAAATCTGGTGTTTTGTCATTCATTCACATAATTAAAATACAGTAGAAAATCTTTATAATGCAAATCTAAAAATGCAAGGTTGTACGTTATATAGATCACATTTCACACATCATTACACTTACCTTGTACAGATGTCTAATCTAAATATATCTCTCTGTAACACACCAAAATACAGTAGAGTATCTTCATATAGCATTCCTTGGGACCAGGACTTGTGAAGATTATAAATTTTTGTGTAATATTGTCACACATTGCTAAATTTACTTTATAAACATGGCTCAAATTATTCATTTTCAAACACATTTATTGTATTAATAGCAATTTTTTCATTAAAAAGCTGTGAATTAAGGAGATAAAGATGAACTAATGTATCAAATTGAATCCTCTAGAAAGTAGCAATATTTTTACCATGTGGAATGTAGGTGCTTCTTAACTGGAAAATTCATTGTTTAGATCTGAGAAGTTGTGTGTTATATAGAGAATTACATCATGTATGATTGTGTTATAAAGATCTTCTACTGTATAATAATTGTTATTAGAAAATTCAGCTTTATGATATTGAAATAGATATTCAAAAATAAAAAATACTGTAGTGTGAAATTTTTAGAATTTTCGTGTAGCAATCATTCGGCATTCGTGGTATGAAAAGTTAATAATCTCTCTCACAAGATACCCATACCACAGTTTTATGTATTTTAGGGAAACAAAATGACGATGTAGTGCAAAATTGGTCTTTTTAGCACAGAATACAGAATGGCACAAGAATTGTATTTTGGCACAGACCCATGGCTAAAATGCTTGATATTTTTAGGTAGGCCAATTGTTAAAAATAAATTTGTTTTAGAAATAGTAATATTTTACAGATTAAAATGCAAAAATTTTCCTAAAAACAAAATGTGAACAATTTTTAGGAAGGTAAAAAAAATAAATATGATCAAATTATTTTTTTATTTTGGTTACATTTTAGTGACAAATGATGATATGTTAAAATTGCAATGTTCTTTTAAATTTCTTTTCTAAACCAATGCTTCTTAAATGTGAAGAGCCTTTGAAAATTGAAACGTCATTATTTTTATATGCTACTTTTCTGATTACTTCAATATATATTTTTTTGTCCTTAAAAAGTATTTGAGAAGTTGAAATGCTATAGCTATATTGTGCTGTGCTGTCCTCTAAAAAAGACCCAGAGTGAAATGTTTCCTAAAAAAAAACCCACCCAGTATTTCATCAAATATTTCACTGAAGTCAATTTTTTTGTTTTGTCTTGTTAACACTTTCTAACCTAGTTGAAAAGTGTTTATGACTTCGGTTTGTCTGGCCGTCTGTCCGTGCTCTAACTCCTGTAAATATGCTCGGATTGCTCTGCAATTTTTATATGTTATAGTCGTTATCTATAGCATGTTCCCTATTTCAACGGAAGTGTGTAACACTTATAGTTTTTTTACAAGGACACTCAAAAGAATTCCATTACATTGCAGTCTATGGGGAAAAATCATTTGCGGTTTATTTAAATAATGTTTCACTATTTTAAACGCATTGAAATTTATATATATCACTAAGGTGCATTAGAAGAAGCTTAATATGGAATAGGGTGTGCATAGCACTTATAGTTACTTTACAGGGACAGTCCAAAGAATTCCGTTACATTACGTCTATAGAGAAAAATCGTCTGCGGTTTATTTAAATAATGTTTCCCTATTTTAAACGCATTGAAATTTATATAAGGTACATTACAAGAGGCTTACTACAGAATATTGTGTGTATAGTAGTCATTGTTCATTTACAGGGACACACAAAAGAATTCTCTACTGTCTGTTAACAATAATTCCTGGAAGTGCGTTTTATGTTACTGAACGCGATTTTATCTCGCTTTTTGTCTATTACGTGGTGTGTATAAATTCTGTAGATCCTATACAGGGAAGCACAAAAGCTCGCGAGCACATTTCCATATTATTTAAATCCAGACGGAGAATTTTAAACTCTGCTACGCGTTTCCTAACTGAACTAAAATTTAGCATCCTATGTAGTATATATACAAATCTATAGATCCTATACAGGGCTGAATAAAAGTATTCGGATTACTTAGATGTTATCTTTTAGCTTATTAAACGGTATGATTTGTAAAATTATTTTGGAAGCTTTGGAAAGTGTTACATAATCTATGCTTGACGCATGATTTTTCGTGCTTGTTTTTATGTGTCATTTAGAATAATAAAAATACCTAAGGAGTGGTTATTTAGTTTTAAAAGAATTTAAATTAACAATTATAGAATTCTGGCAACACACAAGCTTCATTTTTACAGATTTTCTTGTTATAATACAATTTTAGAATAATGTACATAATTTTTTTAATCTTTTTTATTTCAAACTATTAATAGTGTAAGAAAAGACTTCATTTTCAGCTGATAATGTCAGGTTCTTTTTTTTTTTTTAGGTAAGATAAGTTATTTTTTGAAAAGTGTTTTTTTTTTTTTTTCAAATTCCCACTTAATTGGCTGCCATTTTGTAATAAAGTGGTAAAATGAAAAATGCTCGACATTGAAATCTTAGTCAAAACCAGCTGTAAAAATTTAGTCATGTTTTATTTTTGTGCATTGTTTATTAGACTTTATACAAAGAAATTTTCAAAAAATGTTTTTTTTTTTTTTTTTTAAGAGGACAGCATAATACAAGAACTATATAGCTATAGTGAGAACTATAGCTATATAAGTTTTCATCAAAATCTGAAATCATGGGCTTCATTTCTGTTTTTGGCTGGTAGATTTGAAATGGAATGAGCTTTAAATATTTCTTCATTTCTATCTTTGTTGCATAAAAACAGTAATAATGCAAACTTATTAAAATTAGTAAAAAATAAATATTAACATTTTTTTTAACAAATATAATAAAATTACATGAAAATTTATAATATTTACATATGTCAGAAATTTGAATTTCAGAAACTCTTATGGAAAAAAAAATGAATACATGATAAAACTTAAGCACTGAAAGAGAAAATGCATAATAACACATTGATAATTTGAATCCCACAGTACCTGTAAAAATATCTAAATTATTTTCAGTATTTCAGTACCATAAGTAATACATCAATGCATTTTCCCATAACTAACAGACACAAAACATTTCAAATTATCTTTTAATACAGTATTGCAGTAGCGGCTCATGGGTTATTTAAATAGTGGTTCACAATCACAATAAAAAATGGTGAAAATAAAATATAGAGGTACCACAACATAACATTCAGGTTAAAATATATTTGCCTTGCCACAAGTTAAAAAAAAAAATGTAAATATAAGAAATAAAAACATACTCATTGGAAATTTTTTTTTATCATTTTGCTTTCTACAAAAGAAAATGGAGTACGGGGAAAAAAAGAGAATACCTCATCTATATTATTCGTCAAATTGTTGCAGAGAAAAACAAAAATAATCAGTTGATTGGGAAGAATGTCTTTTTTCAATTAGGTTTTAAAAGATATGCTTAGAAAGCCGTTTTCATACTGCAATTGTAACAAACTTTCAAAATTTCTATATAAAAACCTAATTTTTATGTACTTGGAATCATCAGAAAATTTTATCTTGGAAAATCAAATGGAAAGTCATTCGATGCACTAGTTTAATAATTATGCAGATGCAAAATTGTGAATTTCTAATGTTAAATTAATTTTTTTAATAGCAGCAAAACAAACTGAGATGTGTTTAACAACATTCAAAATATTTTGACAAGTAAAAAAAAATAATAATAAAAAGAGACACCCTTTAAAAAGAATACACAGAAAAAAGAAGTAAAAAAAATTAATTTCCTTAAGAAATATTTTGAAAATAGGAATGCTTTCTATTTCCATACGTTTAACATTAGCGAGGGGAATTTGAGATCTGACAACCCCCTTTAAGTAATGGAACTTCAATTTTTCTTTCTCACAACAATGTTGAAAAATGCAATTACTTTAGTTCTGAAACACTCATTTTACAATGTGCCATCTTAACTATTTATAAGTTCTTACACAGAATAATATATATAAAAAGCAAATGAATAAACAGATTAACAATTAGTTAAAAAAAACAAACTAGTAATACATTACAAACCAAGGAAGAAATTGAACAAACAAAAAAGAAATGTCAAATGTGTCCAGTACATTACGGACTGTGCGATTGGAAGGTAAAGGGCAAAACTGGGAAATTTCCTTGGTGGCCAGTATATAGAATTCTGATAATATATATAATTATATTTAATGTCATTAATACTATATTAAAAAATAAATAAATAAATAAGTACCTCTTCAATATCAAATTCATTCTGCAGATGCAAAGCACTTACAGCATAAGCAGCCTAAGAAACAAAATGATTTATAAGTATATGATTAAAATAATTTTCTTAGAGAATACAAAAGTATATTTGGTACGACCAGAGGGTTCACCGTTTCTTGGCGTGTTTTCAAAAAATCGCCAAATTGGCGCGCTTTTGCATTTTGTCTCCCGGAGTGGCAACCTCCAGAAGACAACACACAAAAGTGCACAAATAGTCCAGGCATTTGGTAGAAAATAAAGGAAAGTTTTGGTGTAGTTTTTTTGGGGAGTCCTTTTATGTTTTTGGGGTCGCTGAACACGAATCCGAGGTTTTCCAACAAAAATTTTTTCGGGAAATATGTTTTTTTTTTACAAAAAACGTGTAAAAAAACGGACTTTTTTCTGTTTTTTCAAAATAATTCGAAAATTAGGCATTTTACGTGAAAGTCGGCAGTATATGAATTAAAGAAAATAAAATTTCTTACATTTTATGTATTGAAAGTTTTTTTCTCTGATCAATAGTTTCTCAAAAATGCCTCAAAAGAGTGCCTCAAAAATGGGTGGAAAAAACTAAAAACTGTAAAAAAACAGGAATTACGGTACTGTATGTCAATGTAACATAGTAACTAATCCTTTTACGCAAATGTTAACTATTAATGTTAGTAAAGATTATATGTTTGACTATATTTTATGCATTTGAGGTAGAGGGAAAGCGCGGATTCGACACCAGGGGAAGGTGGGAGCAGTGGGGCAGATCCAGCTACTCTCATGAGTCGAAGGTGCTACTCCTCCGGAGAGCTCGTATTCTAAGAGGCGGTAACATTGTAGTCCAGTAGAAATAGCATTTTACCTTACAAAAATTCGGGTAGTTCTGATTTTTGGGTATGTTGTAAAGGTTGACCCTCTAATAAAAAAAAAAACAAGTTTTCGACCTTCTAGACCTTGTGCGTTTTTCACAATATTGAAAAACCAATATTTTTTCGCACTTTTTTCGATTTTTCTTAAATAACTCAATTTTAGTGCATTTTACAAAAAAAAGCACTTTTACCATTTTGTAGAGCATAAAATTCTCTGCAACATGCAGTATTCAGGTTTGTAAATTGCCCAAATAAGGGGTAAGATACGGAGCCGGAAAAATAGGGTAAAATTTGCAAAAAACGCAAAAATCCACTAAAGACGTTAGTTTTTGCTTAAGAACCTACTTTTAGTGCGTTTTAGAGACAAAAGCATTTTCACCATTTTGTAGAGCAGAAAATTCTATACAACATGCAGTATTCATGTTTGTAAATTGTCCAAATAGGGGGTAAGATACAAAGCCGGGAAAATAGGGTTAAATTTGGAAAAAATGTAAAAATCCACAAGTGACGTTAGTTTTTGCTTAATAACCTACTTTTAGGGCATTTTAGAGACAAAAACACTTTCACCATTTTGTAGAGCATAAAATTCTCTACAACATGCAGTATTCATGTTTGTAAATTGTCCAAATAGGGGGTAAGATACGGCAAGAACTAACGTCATTTGTGGATTTTTACATTTTTTCCAAATTTAACCCTATTTTCCCGGCTTCGTATCTTACCCCCTATTTGGACAATTTACAAATATGAATACTGCCTGTTGTAGAGAATTTTATGCTCTACAAAATGTTGAAAGTGCTTTTGTCTCTAAATCGCACTAAAAGTAGGTTATTAAGCAAAAACTAATGTCTTTAGTGGATTTTTGCAAATTTTACCCTATTTTCCCGGCTCCGTATCTTACCCCCTATTTGGACAATTTACAAACCTGAATACTGCATGTTGTAGAGAATTTTATGTTCTACAAAATGGTAAAAGTGCTTTTTTCTGTAAAATGCACTAAAATTGAGTTATTTAAGAAAAATCGAAAAAAGTGCCGAAAAATATTGGTTTTTTAAAAATTGTGAAAAACGCACAAGGTCTAGAAGGTCGAAAACTTGGTTTTTTTATTAGAGGGTCAACCTTTACAGCATACCCAAAAATCAGAACTACCCGAATTTTTGTAAAGCAAGGTCCTTTTTTGTGCTATTTCGACTGGACTATTGGAACTGCTCCCACCTTCCCCTGGCGCAGGATTCGCACTTTTCCTCTACCTCAAATGCATAAAATACAGTCAAACATATAATCTTTAGTATCATTAATGGTTACCGTGTGCGTAAAATGGTTAGTTTTTATGTTACATCGACATACACTACCGTAATTCCCGTTTTTTTACAGTTTTTTGTTTTTAACACCCTTTTTGCGGCACTCTCACGGCTAAACCATTGATCAGAGAAAAAAACTTTCATTACATAAAATATAGGAAATTTTATTTTCTTTAATTCATATATTGCCGACTTTCACGTAAAATGCACAATTTTGGAATTATTTTGAAAAAACGGAAAAAAGCCTGTTTTTTCTACACTTTTTTGTAAAAAAAGCATATTTCCCGAAAAAAATTTTGTTGGAAAACCTCGGATTCGTGTTCAGCAACCCAAAAAACATAAAGGGACCCCCCCCCAAAAAACTACACCAAAACTTTCCTTTATTTGCTCTTTTTTATCCCCTAATGCCTGGACTAAAATTGAAATGACGATAATCAAAATAAAACAAAAATACATATTTTAAAACATTTAAAAGCAAAATAATGTCAAAATAACGTTTTTAAAAACACAGATTTTGGGTTAAAAAAAATATTTCACTTACCTAGAAACATTAAAAAATTAAGCTGCTGAAGGGAGCTTGGGAAGAATATAAAAGATGTTTAGGCTAAGATGCTTTACACTCATGCAGAAGAAAAAGAAAAAAAATTAATCGGTTAAAAAAAGGAAAAAAGTCACCAAATATAGGGGATTTTTTCCTTTAATAGCAACCTAGCCATTGTATTAAGTTATTCGTTTGGCGCGGTCTTGGAAATTGCGCCAACCAAAAAGTCACCAAACTTATGTTTATATGTTTGCGTGAGTGTAAAGCATCTGTTCCGATGTTTATTTGTTGTGAACCCCCCGTTTGTTTTCTATAAACGATAAATCCACTTTTTGGAATGACTATAGTCTGTTCAGGGAAAGGAGATAACGAAAGTAAACAAACGGGTTGCAGAAAAATCGCCAAAGGAGCCACACATTTGGCACAAATCCCTAGATTGGCGAATTTTATTTTTTATTTCGATTTGTTAGTTTTTTAAACATTTATTTTGATAACTATATGAAAACAACACAAGTTGCTAACTGACTTACATCGAGATTTTAAACAAAAATGTAAAAGTTTAAGACATCAAAATATAAATTATTCTCTATTTATTTTAAACAGCGTTGAATTCAGACATATTTTTTCCTGGTGGGATTTCTGTGCCTCCAGGCGAGACATTATATAGTTGCGGGGGGAGGGGGGAGGGGATTATACTTTTTGACCATTAAAAGTATAAAATATGAAATATTCCGGGAGGGGACATTTTAATGCCCCGAACGGAATTTCCTCCCGGGGCAAACTTTCTGAATTCAACATTGTTATAAGCCATCATCAGGAGTTAATTTTGTTAAATACAAAATAGTACAAAACTTTCATATCTTTTTTCATATCTTACATTATTGAAGCCCACTTACCACATAAATCATTCAGAAGATGAAGTTGAAGTATCAGAAAGAATCTAGATTGATTACCATGGAATCTACTATATTATCTATAGCATTATCTAAATACCGCATTTGTTTTTCCACTGTATTTGTTACATGTTGAATACATCTTTTCCATTCTTCAGTGCCAATTTTGCTGATACTTTGAGAGAATATATCTTTGACATGAGGCATTTTGACTGTTTTGTTTTCTTTCACAACGAAGTTCTTTATTTGTGCCCAAATCAGTTCAATAGGATTAAGCTCGCAATGATAGGGGGGTAATCGTAAGACAGTTTTATTTTGTGCTTTTGCCATTTCATCGACAGCGTACTTGTCATATTTATTTTTATTTTGCTTCACTAACTGCAACAGTTCCGCTTTTAACATTCAGTCCTCAAAAGGGATATTTTTTGTTAAAAGCCAATCAGTAATTTTTTGTTTTCTCCACGAAGTATTCGGTATTTTTTCTGATTTTCGGGAATGATAAGGAGCATTGTCCATTACTATCACACAGTTATCTTCCAGTCGAAATAAGATATCCCCAAACCACTTTTCAAAACGTTCTGAATTCATGTCTTCGTGATAATCTTTATTTTTATTTAATTCGAATAAATCAAGCCCTCCATCCATGAAACCAGAATCGCTACCAATATGGGTAATTATCATACGTTTTCCTTTTCCAGAAAAAGATTTTAATCCGGAAGAAAGACCAGACAAAAATGCTTGTTTTGATGATTTTACTGAGGTATCTTTCCAAACTTTACTAACTGTATGGCCTGCATTCAACCAAGTTTCATCCATATAATATACTTTGCGCCCTTCTTCTCTGAAAGATTTGATTTGCCTTAAATATTTTCTTCGCCACACAATTATTTCGTTTTTATCAATGAGAGTACTGTCTCGTCCTCTCCGTGAATATCTAAAGTTTAATTCTTTCAGGAGATGATAAAATGTTGTTCTTTTAAAGGTTGGAAAATCAGGGTCATCATTTACAACTTCCAAAACTTTATTTATAGTGGCAATTCATTCCTGAAAAAGAACTCGTGGATTTTTCTCCTAATAGCATTCCTATCAAAATCATCTATATTTTCTAAAACACGTTTACGTAATTTTATTTTTTTCAGCGAGTTTAACACACCACATTTTTTATACTCTCTTAACACTCGAAAAACAGAAGCTTTACCTACGCCTGTTATACGAGCAGCATTATCTCCTATATGAGAAATCGGAAGTTCAGGATTCGATTCAAGTTCCGTTTTATATACATTTAAAATCATATCTTTCTCCACCTTACTCAAAGCTTTTCTTTTAACTCTCTTCTTAGGCAGGCTCAAAGAAGAATTTTCACACTCCATTTGTGTATCAAATCAATCGAAAAAAATCGTCAATTTTAAAAGTGAAAGACAAGAAACAAACAGCCGTTTGGGAAAAAAAGCAGAAACTCAAACAATTCAGACAGTCTGTTTGGCGCTACTGGCACAGCGCCAGGTTTAAGCATCGCCAATCCGCATGCACATTTGTTTACTTTCGTTATCTCGTTTCAGCGAACGGAGTATAGATAAGAATCAAACTCACCTGCTTTTGTGCGGAGTGTTTCGAAAAGCACGCAAATTGAAATCGCGAGAATCGAAATAAAAGCAAAAATACACAATTTAAACCATTATGAAACATCAGAATTATGTTTTAAAAAACATACATTTTATGAAAAATAAAAGAAAACCAATGATCTCACTTACCTAGAAAGCTTTAAAAATCGTGATTCTTCTACGGAATTTGGGGGAGTCTAATAATTTTTTTTTTTTAATTCAAAACTTTTTTGTCAGGGGGCTCTACGTGCCCCCCCCCCCCCCCCCCCCCCCCCCCCGGTAATTATATTGCTTAAAACAAGTAACAATATAAATAACAATAAAAAAATGGTGTAAAGACAAAAGAAAATAACACATTTTTACTTAATACAAAACAAATTGTTTTTTTAAATTAGAAAACGTATAATAAGGGCTTTTTTAAGAATCTCATACAGCTTTGAATGAAAATAATTTTTTTTTCTGTTAAACGTAACTAAATTGCATTCAAAGTAACTGCTATACGGATAAAAGTTATATCACCTACTGTAGAATAAAAAACAAATTTTTATATTTAAAAATATATAATAAATGAGCGTTTTTAAATAAGTATACTAGATGCATATCACATTTAAATTAAAACGACTAAAAGGAAAATTTTAATTTAGAAGTTTAACATAAGTATATAGCAACTTTTAATATTTAAAACTTCAAACTTACTTCGAAGAATTTATGTTCATCTATAAGAGTCTTTATAAACTGCTTGAAAGCTAGTGGTTCTTCATGAAATTTAAACACTCTACAAAGTAATTGAACAACTTCATAGTTTTTAAAATTCAAAACTGAAGATAATACATCAATCTTTTGCTCAAGTAAGGCTGAAACTGAGAGGCTGTTTTCATCAATGTAATTACCAAAAGTTTTTATCATATGCCATACCAGCGTCTGTGGAACAGAACTTCGGTTACATGCTAAGTGTATCATATCTATTGTATAATTCGTTAATTCAGAGTTTTGTAAATAACAATTATATAAGTATTTACTAAGAATTTTGCTGTCTTTAGAACGTCGCCAGATACTTTCAATTTGTCGCATGTCAAGCAATATTCGCTCAGGAAAAACTCTTTGCCGGGCGCTCTGCAGAATTTGATTATTAAATGAACATTTATAAAACAGTCTCGACAAGGAAATAATCGGTTTATAAATTTTATTCATAATGAATATGTAAACATGTAAAATGTATGAACAAATTAATAACTACTGCATAATAATTATCATCCTCATCTGATTACACTTGAATTTGAAACATGTTGTACGGTTTGAAGTTTGAAGGGGGGGGGAGGGTTTGGGACATATAGCTGCACGGCTGTCGTCCCGAATGATCCACAACTAGTGTAATCACCAAAGCAAAACCAACAACACTAAACCATTAAAACCGGTCAATGCTATGAAGGAACAACAAAGCTGAAACACGAAAGTCTTTAGACGCGCAAAACTTGCTCACAAAACACACAAAAGAACTAAAACCACCACTGTTCAACACCCTAGAATCCCAGCAACTACTGCGATGAGACTGATACTTCAAGCAATTAAACAAAATGTGATCCAAGGAGTCTATACAACCACACATACTACAACGGCCATCCGGAATCAAGTGAAACCGTGCTAAAACCTCAGGGGTAATCAACATCCGACAGAGAAGCCGGGAAATCAACACGTCCTCCCGTCTGTTCCGAGCCCATGACGAGGTGAGTCTAACCGAGGGAATATTCCCATGCGAGACACTGTATTTGGATGCATTGTAATCTTGATCGAACTGACTTGCCGCTTCCCGTTTGTGAAATGTTGTACGGTTGTACTTATGGTTTTCAATGTTTATTTTTAATTTTAACTTTTAATTATGCAATGATTTTTTCTCCTGAAAAGCATGCGCATATGTTTGATCCGTAGCAAAATTATCAGAAACTTCGAATCCTCTGGAAATGCAGCATCACGTCTCTGAAACTCAACAAACCAACCAACTAACTACAAAACCACTATTTTTTTTTATTTGCTCAAAAAAACGCCTAATTTTTAATCGATTTTAAACAGAATGGTGTTTTCTATTTTTTGATATATTATATAAATTACTTATCAACGACAATTTTTTTTTTCTTTCCTGCACTGTCGCGTGTCAAAACACCAAATTTCACAGTGACAGATCTTTTGTCTTTGCCAAAAAATGGGAAACACCATTTGATTACATTTTTCGAACAAGAATTAATTCAGAAATGTGTCTGTAGCTTCTTATGGCGGTGGATGCCGTTGCGATGTGCAGCAAAGATTTCGTGTTTACGAATTCTACTTGAATTTGACAGGTTCAAAAAATAGTTTTCGTTTCGAATTTAAACAGCGCCCTCTATAGGCCATTTGTGTCTCAATTTGCTGTAAATATGGTTCCGCAACCCTGCGATTGATAAACTGACACGAAAATTAAAGAAGGGAACTGTCAAATATGGCAGGAAATGAAGGGATGCATAGTTTAATTCCTATTGTTAATAAACTCCACGATGCTTTCACAAAATTAGGAGTTAATTTGTCCATTGATTTACCGCAAATCGCTGTCGTTGGTGGACAAAGTGCTGGAAAAAGTAGTGTGCTAGAAAATTTCGTTGGCAGGTGAGTCATTTTCGTCCGTAATTATCAAAATTAGAGAGATGCTCTTGAAAAAAAAATAGGTAATGTTTCTTTCGAATGATCGGGTTTCAATTCATACTAGAGATAAAATCACAAAATTATGTTTAACAGTGCAAGTACCTCTGAAATTCATTTAATAACAGGTATAGAATTAATGCTCTTTTTCCATGATTCGTGTTCAGTGCATACAGCAGATATGACAATATTTTTTTTAAGTATTTCTGACAAGTGGGGAAATTTCCATAATCCGAATCCACAACATAACAATCACTACAACGGCTTGTTTCGATGTTCAGGCTGCTTTTATCATAAATGACAAAATTTCTGACGATAGGAAGCTATAGGCATTTATATCAAAACAAAACAAAAAGTACCTTCCTTTTTTTGCAGTACAATTTAAAACAATATTCAGAAACATTCTAGGCTAATAAAGTTTGTTTAAAACTAATATCTATTTACAGTAATGTATTTAATGGGTCGTTTCAATTTTACACGCAGATTTCATGTCCTGAAAATGAAGAATTTTTTGCTTGAAAAGTATAGTGTTTTTACTCCCTGTTATTACCACATTTAATACATCTTATTTGCTCATTAAAAAAATACATTAAGTATGTTTAAGACTTTATTTACTAAGCGAAAAAAAAAATAAAAAAATTCATCACCCCCTTTTTGGGCTGTCACCAAGACTAAGTTTCTTTGAAAGATGTTGTTTTTTTAGTACTACCATAACATTCTCATTCTCATGTGCAAGCATTTTTTTTTATATATAATAGAATATACTATAATAATTAAAATATTACATAAATTAATTCTTCAAGTCCATATTTTGTTATATTTTTTCAATAAAAAATTTGTGTCCCTGGTTTTTAAAATTTCTGTTAACCTCTGTTACCGCATATAATTTAATTTTCTTCTGTCTACAGAACATATCACAGGATGCAAATGAAGTTTATAAGTAAGCAAGTAGTTGCAATAGTCATTTTGGAATATTTGTTATGAATATCAGATACAGTAGCCTGATTTGTGTTTTTCTTGGGAGGGTGTTTTTTCTCTCAGTAACCTCTGTTACCAATTATTTATCATCTTTATATTTTGATTTCGGGATAATTTCAAATACAATTAAATCACATTTCATACCTCTATCAAATAATTAGGCTAGTGGGTAAACTAAATAAAATGTGTTCTCGGGATAATTTTTTTTCTTTCTGAATGTAACCTCTGTTATCAGATACAGATATTATTCTCCAAAATTAGCTATCAATTCATTTAATTAAGAAAACTTTTGGTGTAGTAAACTTAAAACATCATTCCTAAGGTATCAGAATAACAAAATTACTGAATTAAGTTGGTTTTGGTAATTTTCAGTTGGCTTGGTATCCGAGGTTACTGTATGTAACCTCTGTTACCAGATAACATAAGTTATAGAGGTTATTCTTAAAAATTAGCTATTAACTCAATTAAGAAAATTGTTGGTGTAGTAAATTATAATCATCATTCCTAACTTATGAGGAGAACAAAATCACTAACTTAAGTTGGTGTTGGTAACTTATCTATTACTTTTATCTAATTTCTGTTACCTCATGTAACCTCTGTTACGAGTAGTAATTAATTTCTGAAAAATTTCTATTTTGATTATTCTGTAATTTATCAATAGATTTATTTACTCAATAAGTGGCCACACAATCACTAATGCCAATTTTGATATTGTATTATTTTTTAAAGAGTTTTTAAAAAGTTTCAACTTTAAAATTTGTAATTTGGTAACAGAGGTTGCACAGTCACTCTGTTAAAAAACTCCTTTTCCAACACAGCACAAGATGTTAAACTCCTTTTACAATACCGCGCAAGATGTAAAAAGAACTCTTTTTCCTTCAGATTTCTTCATAAATCATTTATTCATCCTCCTTTAACAGATTTTAGCCAATATACAGTATTAACTTGGCTAAAGACATCTATTAAACTCATTGGTAAAGAGAATTGTTTGGCTGCTTGTTTTTATAAATATACTAGCGGCCCTCCCTCGCTTTGCTTCGGGTTAACCTTGAAAACCTTCATCTCTTTGTGTTTTCTGTAGACCTTTTTAATGTGTACAATAATTAGTACATTATTTTGATAAATCTTGTAGGGTTCAGCCTGCGTTTGCAATGTATAAGCTGAAAAAATGAAATTATTTACGACATCACATTAAAAACCTCAAAAATAACAGTATTTCTCCACTATTTAATGGATGTTATTATACATATAAATCTTCCTCTTGAATCACTCTATCTATTAAAAAAAACCGCATCAAAATCCGTTGCGTAGTTTTAAAGATTTAAGCGTACATAGGGATATAGGGACAGAAAAAGCGACTTTGTTTTATACTATGTAGTGATGATAATTGCATCTTTGTGTCCGGTAACAGAGGTTACTAATTTGTACACCTAGGCATCTTTCAACAGGTTTGCTAGCTTAAATAAATAGCATTAAGCGCGGCTTTCATTTATTTGCTTGTACTTAAAGCCTTACACAGCTACAAAATACAATTATTGTGATCAAAATGTAACGAAAAAAATTACGTAACTGCAAAAGTAGAAATCTGCGTGTAAAATTGAAATGACCCTAATAATAAAAATAAAGAACAATTTGTAAGGATTAATCTTCTATAATCGACTCCACCACCATGTAGCATAATTTTAATGAGTGTGGTTTTGTCAAAAAGACAGGTTCTCTTACTAGAAACTATACCATAATTTTCATTTGTAGCTTTAACAATTTATTGATAATATTTTTCAATCAGATTAACTTTGCTTTTTATGAAGTGTGATGATATCACAAGAAGTGCTAGAAAGGAAATGTAATTTAGTCAGTGGCACTGTATGTACTGTCATCTACATTTCAAGTTATAAAGTATCTAGGTCAATTTTGTTTGGATACCAATGGTGTCCATTTCCAATCCTTCTTGTGATGTCATCATAGTACACAAAAAGCATGAAATATTGTTTCAGGTATTGCTAGGAAGTTACATAATGCATGTAGCAAAATAAAATAATTATGTATATCAAATTAGCAGAGTATTTTTATCTTATTTTATATAGCTTAATATCTTTCTCTCTCTATATTTTTTAGGTATTACTCTATTATCCCGTCGACCACTTTTCATAACAAAAAGTTATCGCCAATCTGTAATGCCAAAGGAATGGGAGAACGTTGCCATTCGAATATCAAAATAAATAAATAAATAAAATATATAAGAATTTAAGGACACAATTGTTATTTTAATTAATGAAATAACTAATAAATCAGTAAAACATAATGAAAAATACAAGCAAATGTCGAATTAAAAACCACTTGATGACAAACAAACACATATAATGCTTCTGACATCAAATAAATAGGACTGCATTTTTGGCGTTTAATCTTACAGTTTGGCGATAGTTTTTTGTTATGAAAAGTGGTCGACGGGATAATAGAGTAGTTACCATTTTTTGTGACAATTCTTTTTTTAATATGTTAAGGAGCAAATAATACCAGTTTTTAACACTTTCCAACCTAGTTGAAAAGTCTTTATGACTTCGGTTTGTCTGCCGTCTGTGCGTGCTCTAACTCCAGTAAATATGCTCGGATTGCTCTGCAATTTTTATATGTTATTGTCATTATCTATAGCATGTTCCCTATTTCAACGGAAGTGTGTAGCACTTATAGTTTTTTTACAGGTACACTCAAAAGAATTCCGTTACATTACGTTCAATGGGGAAAAATGATTTGCGGTTTATTTTAATGATGTTACACAATTTCAAGCACATTGTAATTGATATATATCTATCACTAAGGTGCATTACAAGAAGCTTAATATGGAATAGGGTGTGCATAGCACTTATAATTACTTTACAGGGAGAGTCAAAAGAATTCCGTTACATTATGTCTATGGAGAAAAATCGTCTGTGGTTTATTTAAATAATGCTTCACTATTTTAAACGCATTGAAATTTATATATATCACTAAGGTGCATTACAAGAGGCTTACTACAGAATATTGTGTGTATAGCAGTCATCGTTCATTTACAAGGACACACAAAAGAATTATCTACTGTCTGTTAACAATAATTCCTGGAAGTGCGTTTTAAGTTACTGAACGTGATTTTAAATTTAACTCACTTTTTGTCTATTACGTGGTGTGTATAAATTCTGTAGATCATATACAGGGAAGCAGAAAAGTTCGCGAACACATTTCCGTTTATTGACAGAAACTCCAGAAGGAGAATTTTAAACTGTGCTACGCGTTTCCTAACTGAACTAAAATTTAGCATCCTATGTAGTATATATACAAATCTATAGATCATATACAGGGCTGAATAAAAGTATTCGGATATTTTTCTGAATATTGTATATGTTGGAAATTCCTGAAATTATGTTTTTAGATATGTTATGCGTTTTCCAAATTGTTTACTTAGATGTTATCTTTCAGCTTATTAAACAGTATGATTTGTAAAATTATTTTGGAAGCGTTGAAAAGTGTTACATAATCTATGCTTGACGCATGATTTTTCATTCTTGTTTAAATTCATGATGTTTATCCTAAAACATGCTGCCTTTGGCCAAAGTCTACATGCCTTATTGGCAAATCCCCTCCTCCCCCTCCCACCACACTGCTTGTTACAGAAATATCAACAATACTAATTTGAACCAGAGTTAAAAACAAATATTTTTTTTTTTTTTTAAATGTTTTCCTTGTACAAGAGCAGTTTTCTGTGGTTTCTTTGAACCTTGGGTAATCTTCCATAAATAATAGGTTAGGTTCCCTTAGAAGGAACCTTTATGGAAGGCACTCCATCCCCCTCTACCACCGGGCTATATATTTTGCATAGATAATCGGCTATAATAAACAACACGCACCTTGTACAGCAGAACCTCGATTAACCTCGCAGCCAAGAATAAAACAAGTTAAAAATTAAATATTAAAACAGGAAATGCCCGAAACTAAGTAATTAATTACTTAATTAACTAAATAATTAACTAATTAATTAATAATTTATTATGTAAAAAATTAAGGTACTTCTCTATTATCTCGTCGACCACTTTGGTTGGTTGGTTGGTTAGTTGGCATACAGCTTGAGACCCATGCTACGCCGGCGGCGGCTTTGTCGACCACTTTTCATAACAAAAAACCATTGCTAAACTGTAACGCCAAATAAACGGGAGAACGTTGCCATTGGAATATCAAAATAAAGAAATAAATAAAATAAAAGAATTTAAGGACACAATTGTTATTAATTTAATGAAATAACTAATAAATCAGTAAAACATAATGAAAAATGCATGCAAATGTCGAATTAAAAGCCTCTTGATGACATAACAAACACGTATAATGCTTCTGACATCAAGTAAATGGGACTGCATTTTTGGCGTTTAATCTTACAGTTTGGCGATAGTTATTTGTTATGAAAAGTGGTCGACGGGATAATAGAGAAGTACCAAAATTAAGTTACTTATGATGTTTTAAAAATAATTTTGTTTTGACAGCTCATTAATTTTGTTTTGACAGTTTGACAGCTCTATTACCACCTAACTAATTCTTAGTTCTGCTTTGGACAAATCCTTAATTATAGAGAATACCCATTCTAAGCATGCAGTGTATACAGTTGCACTATGACTGGTACTTTTGTGTTACAACCAGCCACCAGAATTACGATAATGCCTAGATTGCAATTTCGCCAAGATCATCCTAAAGCAAATATAGGATCAAGGAAACAGTTGTGGTGTTTTTCACCAAAATTCAAATACATTTTTTTATATTTTTAAAAATTAACTTTTATTAAACCAAATTATGTGTTATGAATATACTTTTGCCATTTTTCTGGTAAAACCATTTTGCCATCACTGTAGAACTTCTGGGATTTCTGGGCGAAAAACTGAATCAAGTGATTTTTACAAGACTCTTTTGAAGCCAGCTTTACACCATTAAGAGAGTGAAATAAATGGTAATCAGACGAAGCAAGGTCCAGGCTATACGGTGGATGCATCAAAACTTCCCAGCTGACCTCTCTTAATTTTAAAGATGTGTGTGGTCTGGCATTGTCCTGATGGAAGACAATGCCTTTGCTATTGATCGCTTCTGGCCACTTTACCTCAATTGCACATTTTAATCACATTATTTGTTGAAAGTAGAGATTGGACTCTATTGTCTGGCCAGGTTGGAGCAGTTCATGATGCACTATTCCCTTCCAATCCCACCAAACACAAAGCATTACCTTACAAGATGTCAATCCAGCTTTGCCGCTATTTGTGTAGCTTCATCCTTCTTGGACCATGATTTGGTGTATGTGATTCACTTTTCTTCGCCCGTTATCAATCTCTTCAAAGATGGCTCAATTTCGTTTTGTTTCAGCAGCGATTCGCAGATAAAAATTCGGTTCATTAAATTTTTCACTATTAATTCATGTGGTACCCAAATACCGAGCTTCTTTTTGTATCCAGCTTTATGCGAGTGGTTCAAAACTGTTTTTTGGTTGATATTTAGTTCTGCAGCAATGTCATCCGGTCTTCCCCAATTTTTTGAAGAATTTTATCGACTTTTTCAACAATTGGTCGACCAGAGCTCCCTTTTTCTACGTCTTTAACATTTAAATTTCCAGAATGGAAATAAAACTGTGTGCTGCTGAGTTTGATAAAGCATCTTCACCATAAACACTACAAGCCTGCAAACACAAGCCTGCAAAGTGTTATCGCCTTCGTCGAAGTAAAATTGTAAAACATAGCAAATTTTTTCAGAACCTTGACTCATTTTTAAAATGCAATAACTTTTGAATAAATTAACAAACATAACAGTATATTTTATTTTTTTAAATGAGCTATCAACTCTCACCTTTCAAACGCACTATAGTATGGCTTGATTGGATTAGTGTTTTCAAAGTTATGAGACTCTAATGTCATCTATTGGGAGAAAAAGACCCCAACTTTTTCCTTGACTCATATGCATGATATATAATATATATATATGCATACGTATACTCCAAATCCTCATATATGTCATTATATACATCTTATACATGTCATATATTACTATAACTGGGTATTACAAAAAAATGCATTACAAAATGTTCTGTAAAATATATATTATTATAATGTCATATATATGCTTTATAATTTGTCGATAAATCTTGCTCTCTTGGCCGTTCATCTTTAGGAAGTACCCTATGACTTTCATGACAGTTATCTATGACTTTCATGGCAGTTTTATCTATGACTTTTGCAAAGTTTATCATCTAAGATAAGGAATGCAAGATGTTATATTTACAAAATTGATGGGCTCATTTAATTCTTATGCAGAGTTTGTTTGTAACTATAACTGTGCTTTTTTATTTTTTATTATTTTTTTATTTAACTTTTTGTACCATAATCTTGTCAATGACATCAAATGTATCTGGAAAAGGTAGCTGACTCAACTTTATAATTAGATTAGGACGTAGATCAACAAGAAAGCTCCTACCTTTTAATGTCTTATCAATTGTAAGAGAGTCTCTTTTAAAGGGTGAATCAGAAATGTTAGTAAGGAAATGTGCAGGGGTCATGTTCAGGTCATATGTCTTCTACAACTTTTCAATTCGTTTCCTTGATGCCACATCACATTTAAGGTTGCTGGCAGCACGTTCCTCTGGCATTTCCATTTATAGTTTTTTCCATGTAGATCAATTATATCTCTGAGACTTTCATACACAACTGCAATGAGTTCAAATATCTGGAGATAATCCCAAAAATTTCTTTTTAATTGAAAATCTTATACTTTTATTGCGATATCATAGTAGATTTTTTCACTGATTATTTTCACAGACTTTTAAAAATAGTGGTCAGTTACTCGGACAAGATTCTGTTGTGTCAACTATGGAGTACCACCTAATACATGATGGCAACTTGAACTTTTTGGCACCTGTCTTTCTCAGCTTTACAAAGAATTACTAAACATGTTTTAAACATTCTTTTAAGTATAATGCTTTAAATGAGCTTAAAACATCTGTTTTAAACATAAAAATCCTGGTAAAATAAATGTTGATATTTTTTTTCCTTGTTCAATCAATATTTATTTAAACTTCCTTTTTGTATTTCAGGGATTTTCTTCCTCGTGGATCTGGAATAGTCACTCGCCGGCCACTGATATTGCAGTTAATTAATTCAAATTATGGTCAGTACTATTGTTTTATTTCTTACTTTTATACTTAATTTATTTTCTTAATATTCTTACTATATGAGGTGAATAGTGCTAGATAATTTTAGGATATCTTTAAGAGACATGCTTCAAATTTTTGATTTGTCAATTTTGTGCTTAAAAAATAAAACAGATTCCATAAATTCTTAAAGTGTAGCTAATAATTTATATGGTTTCAGAATACATAAACTTCTAAGCAAAACCTTTAATTTTATAACCAAACAATGTTCACAAATGTTTTTCTCAGAATGCATTTTTTACAACTTTAAGTACACTTTTTTAAAAACTTAAACGGGTTAGATAATAGAAACTTAACATGCTCGATGCTCCTACTACAAATCTTTCTTTAACCCTGTCTAAAATTATGAATGTAACTATAGTTCAGAAGATATATTAGAATGTTATGTGTTAGAATTAGAAATTGTTAATTCTTATTTTTTTATGATTTTCTGACTGTTTCTATAGTTATTTGTTTAAATCATTCCTTTTTTGAGAAAAATGAAAAATGCTTCTTATTTAAATGATAAATTTTTGTCATTCTTGTATAATTTGAAGAAATTATCTCAAATGCTTTTAGAAAAGTGTACCTAATTGGTCTATCGTCATAGATATCTATACAAAATAAAAGTACAGTAAATAAAAATTTAACTGTTACACTGAATAAAATTATGCTTGTACCAAGTACAAGTGCCTTTTTGTGTTATGCATAAACTTAAATAAATCTATTTTAAGCAAGTTTTCTTAAAAAATTGTATATTGCATTAAAAATAAATTACATGATTATAAAATCATCATATTAAATATGCTTCGCTCACATTGTAAAGATATCATCTGTGCCCTTAAGAAGGCTACTTCTCTCAGACGAAAACACCCACTCGCTAATGTTAATCCTATGGGGGGAATAATTTACGATATCTCATTCGCATTTCAGTATTTTTAAATGATTTTTTTTTGCATTGGATAGCTGAGGTCAATCTCTATGCACGCTCTTTTGTACTTTTTCGATTTTGATTAAAAGTTTTTATTTTTTTTTTATTATTATTAAAGTACTTCCGGTTTCGAAAGTGAAAGTATCCTCAATAAAAAAACAGCAACAAAAATTGTAAAAGTAATAAAGAACCTGCTTAGAGATCGATCTCAGTTGTCCAATGCAAAAAAAATCATTTAAAAATATTGAAATGCGAATGAGATATCGTAAATTATTTTTCCCATAGGATTAACATTAGCGAGCGGGTGTTTTCGCCTGCGTGAAGTAGTCCTTTAAGGAGACTCTGAAAGAACCAGTTTTCCTGTCACAGATTCCAAAAGTCCATTTTAGCCTATGGGAAAATTCAAATACACATTATCTTATACAATTGTCAAAATTTGGCTTTCACCATAAGAAAGTTGATTTTTGATATGTATATAGTACACTTATGGTATAAAGGGTTTACCTTAATAGTATAAAAGGTTTTTCCTTAATGGTATAAAAGGTATGTGTACAAAAAGTTTTTCCTTAAATTTTAAATATTTTTCAAAAAAAAAAAAAAATTCTCCTAAAATGTTTATATTTCATTGCCTTTTTATAAATAACCTAATATTAAAAAAAATATTCTTTGAAAATGTATGTTCATATTGGAATTCAAATTTCTGATTACTGAAAACTACATTTTGATAATTGTACTATGTAATGAGTAATCCTCTGTTTAAATTTCCCTGTGAGATAACGTCGTATTTTGCAGTTTATGAAGGGAACTGAAACAATATCTTAATTAAGATAAAGGAAAATGTTTTATTCTTTCATATTTAGTATCTGAAAATTATTACCTTTGCATAATGATACTTATTAATTTTATAGAACATGGAGAATTTCTTCATCTCAAAGGTAAACATTTTACTGATTTTGAGGCCATCAGAAAAGAAATTGAAGATGAAACTGATAGATCTACAGGAACAAATAAAGGAATTTCGCCACATCCTATCAATTTAAAAATCTGTTCGCCACATGGTAATTATTCTTTTATATCATTGTAAATTAAAATAATGATATAGTACCTGATAAAGTAATTATCAGGTAAAAGTTTATTTCAGTTTTTTGTTTTTCACTAAAATATCCATTACATTAATGTACATTAAAGTCCAAATCTTCCTGATTTTCATATTTTCTTCCTTTTTCCTGCCAAAAGATGAAATCTTCTCATTTTTTGTTCTTTTATTTATTTATTCTTTCTAATTTATAAAATTAAGCAAAAATTTTATTTATTTGCAAAATTTTTCAATATGGAGAAATCTGACTCTTACCAATTTTCGTTTTTGTACTCACATTTTATATTAGCAGCAATAAATGCCATATGAAAAGCATTTAATCTGTAGCAGCTGTTATGTGATAGAATTTAAAAGTGTTAGGGACTTGCATCCTTTTAAGCACTGCAAAACTATTAATGATTATTAATTTTTTATAAGGTATAGCAACATTTTGCTTAAATCTACAATCTTCTGTTTTGATCTAAATATTTAGAATTAAAAAAACATCTTGTTGTGTGTTAAAAAAATAGAAATAAAAAATCTCTTTCAAAACCAGAGTGTCTTCAAACTTTCTCCCATTCCCAAGAGATTCAAAACAGAAAGTTTTGACTGTATAGAAGGAGATGTAGGTTTTTTTTTTTTCTTGGGACCCATTTTTTGAAAAAAAAAAAATTATTTTTATGAAATGTTTTGAAAATGTTTTTATATTTTTGTGAAAAATAACATTTTGTAATGAAAGATGAAATCCAGTTACTCAAATATGTACCAAGCATTTATTAATAATAGTTCTTTAACTTTTTCTGGTAAACTTGTTTTGTTTCCAAATTACACATTTTAAAACTTAGAATTTTAATTTAAAATTAACTGTTTAGTTAAAAAAGTAACATTTAAAAAAAAGCTATTTATTATTCATTGTTGTAATTATTGGTTATATAATTTTTAATTATTCAAATCATCCAGTTTTGAATCTCACATTGATTGATCTTCCGGGAATGACCAGAGTTCCAGTTGGTGATCAGCCTCCAGATATTGAGCAACAAATAAGGGATATGTTGCTGACCTATGTACGAAAGGAAACATGTTTAATTTTAGCTGTGACAGCTGCAAATCAAGATCTTGCTACTTCTGATGCTTTGAAACTAGCAAAAGAAGTTGATCCTGGAGGTACAGTATTAAGTCAATAATTTCAATTTAACACATTATATTTAAATTTCTTCCTTTCTTACAGTTCTAAGTATAACTCTGATTGATTTGCCTGGTATTACAAGAGTGCCAGTTGGAGACCAACCTTTGGATATTGAACGAAAAATTCATGATTTAATAATAGATTTCATTTCACCTAAAAGTTGTCTCATACTAGCTGTTCATCCTGCAAATTCTGATATATCAACATCTGATGCCTTAAAATTGGCTCGAGAAGTTGACCCTGGAGGTTAGCTATTTAGTTATGATTTTGTTAGCATGTGAGGCATGGTTTGTACAGACTAATAATAATTTTAAACAGTTTGTTGTTAATGAAATTACTTCTATTGCATTTTAGTACACAATTTTTAATTTGTTAATTATGACTTTATATATATTTTAGAACAAAAACATTGTTTAATTTTTTTTCTTTTAATTGGGCTAGTAGCTATGCACATAGTTTTCTCCCCTCCCCCCTTCATTAATTGAGGATAAAATTAATGAAATTATGAAAAATAAATATTTTTCTCTTAACCCTTTGACCGCTTATCCCGCGATTTCCACGGTCAAGACATTTGTAGAAAAATTTGTTTAATACACAATTTTTTAAGCAATTTTGTTTTATAATTTCCATAATCAAAGGGGAAAATGCAACGACAAATTTGCTAAAAATTTCAAATACATCATGATTTGAAATATGAAATAATAGTGAAAATAATGGTTGATTTAAATATTAGTCTAGATGATTTTAAAAATAAATTAGCAGCCAGAGGGTTAATGATGTAGAAATTTATTGAATTCTTTATTTAAACATCTTGCAGATGAAAAATAGTTTGGTAAAATATTTAAATATTAATTTCAATTAAGAAAAGAAAAGCATGGTTTTGAATGTATTTTTAATACTAAATGTATTTTTAATACTAAAGTCAGATGAATTTTATTCTTGTAGTTTTGCTGTAGATTTAAAATTTTTCTTTTTAATTTCACAATTGCATGTAACTAATGTAATGTTTAATAAAGCACAGACTTTTTAAATACAGTAGAATGGAATTTTGTAATTGCATAGTGTATCAAATTTTGTACGTTATTGAATATTTTACACTAAATTTTTGCTTTTATTTTGCTACTATCAGTTGCTTGTTCCCTAAAGTTCCTCAAACAATATGTTTCATCCTTCACATAAGTTTTTTAATCTCTATTGGAACAGCTGGATTTTAATAATAGTAAAGAAATATTGTAAATAGTATATCAAATTTTGTACAGTATTGAATGTTTTACACTAAATTTTTGCTTTTATTTTGCTACGATCAGTTGCTTCTTCCCTAAAGTTCCTCAAACAATATGTTTCATCCTTCACATAAGTTATTTAATCTCTATTGGAACAGCTGGATTTTAATAATAGTAAAGAAATATTTAATATCTACGGATTTTTATTAACTTTGTAGAAGCAGATCTGAGTTTTCACCTAGTAAAATTTGTTAAGATATTAAATTTACCTCTTAACAGAGTTTTGTTTTATTTTGCTGCATTTGTGTTTAATAAAATTTTAAGTACTCGCTATTTTTTATGTTATTTTTATGTTTCTTACAACAAATACCAAAACATAAGATTCTTTGTAGAATTGTTTTTATTATTATTGGGCTATAAACTCCAATAAAATTGAACTACATCTCTCAGAAATAGTTTACAATATGGGAAAAAAAGTATTTTATAAAATTTCTTGTTGTGTTTATTTCAATCAGAAAACTACTTAGTTACATTTTTGTAATTTTCGTAAGTGTGAAGATCGCTTGCTTTTGGTAGTTAAATAATTTTTCATTCAACATACTGAGTTTGTTGAAGATTTATTATAGAGGAAGTAAATTTTTAATGAGAAAAGTGCAAAGAAACAAGTTTAAATAATTACTGTGACTGTCAGTTGATGTTGAAAGCACCTTATGCAAAATAGCTAAATTTATTTTTGATTTTATGTACAAATGATGTTGATGTGCTATAATATAAATTTAAAAGAAATTAAATCATTGCTAATCATTGAATGTTTTTACGTAAGATACATATACAGTGAGACCTGATTAAGATTCTCATGGTTAATATGCAATCCCGGATAATATGGATACGGGAAATTTTTCCACTCTCTTGAACATCGCCCATAAGACTAATGCAAAAATATCCCATTTAATTTTTAGTTATTACACAATCCTGCTTAATACGCAAATAGAGTTTTGGTCCTTTTAGGCAAAAAATCTCACTTAATTTACATCTACATGAATTCGAAGACCAAGATAAAAATATCTTTTTTTTCTGGTGTTACCAATTTAGCAGATTCTTATTCAGATAAAAAACGCCATTTCTGAATAGTAATATTTTCTTTATCTAATAACAGATTAATTAAGGCAGATATTACAAATCAGAAATAGTAGTAGATATCTGATATATATCCCCCCCCTCCCCTTTTTAGATTAACAATACGTCAGTTCTTCTCTGATCCTATGTCCTAACATTCTTTGTGTATATTTTTACTGAAGTAGAGAGAAATAGACGGACTTTTGTCACTTTTGTTATTTATTATTGTTTGTTTGTTTGGTATATGTTGTCAATATTTTATTTCCCTCTTGTATAATGTAGGCGATGAAACCTTCCTATTACTGTGCACTTTTTTTATTTGTGCCATTCTATAAAAATATGATTCTGAAGGCCATGGTAAATGAAACTGCATTAGTAAAATCAATTAATATTTTGGGATCAATGTTACAGATCAAGCTAAAAAATTTCGACACAATCGAGACAATTTCAGATGCTTATTTGTGCAAGAGTATGAAGGGGAAAAAACCAAGAAATACGATGGCATATAAAGGATATTTTTTAATTCATATAATCGAGCTCGACTCTTAATGATAAGTCGCGGTTTATCAGGGTGCTCATAATCACTTTACTACCAGAATTTTAGTATATTAAATTTGACCTTATCGAATCATAGAATGTTCTATGATTAAACAAGGAGAAGTTTAATTTATTAAAATACAGGTGTAGTAAAGTGATTCGGAACTATCTGATGAGCCACTACTGATCATCAGTAAAACAGGCAGTTTTACGAGACTCTCAACAAAATATTTGAATCATCAATTGAATGATTGGACCAATTTAAAAATCTGTATGGAATTTTATACAAGAATGTTTCTGGAGAAGCAACAGTAGTGAACACTGAAAATATAGAATGTAGGAGAAACAATGTGACTTCTGCAAATTGCAAAGGTATAAATTGATTGAGATATCGTCAATATGGTCAAATGTGCACTCTTCTTCAAAGTAGTCAATTAATGCATGATAAAACATTCGCTGTAAAAAGGGACAAATACATTAGAGGGAAGCTCAGTAATGATCAGCTACTTTTTGAAAGAATTGCATGCACCGCGGAAAAGCAGATGGAATGCATATGCGCATAGGAGCTGACTCGGTTGCATTACCATAGGAGGAGAGATGTCTGCTTTATTTACCATATTCTTTTATTTACTGAATATGGTATTGACGTAGGAATATACTATTTATATGATACTTGATAGGTCCATGAAATTTTCTTTCTTGCAATGGTGAATATGGTGGTAATATCGACATAAATTGAACTACACAATTGTTTACGGATTGTTTGTTTGGAGTTTGCATCGAAAATAGTACTGTATTTCACTGGGGGAGAAAAACATTTTAAATAAAATTTTTGAAATATTGTTTCGCATTCTCCTCTTCTTAAATAATAAAGAAGCTTATTTTACTGATGTTATAGCAATTTTTTTCTGCCAAGTTTTGAAGTGTTCCATTTAGTTTATTATTATTT
The DNA here is from genome assembly GCA_963931845.1 of Maratus michaelseni. Classification (NCBI taxonomy): domain Eukaryota; kingdom Metazoa; phylum Arthropoda; class Arachnida; order Araneae; family Salticidae; genus Maratus; species Maratus michaelseni. The sequence goes on along the minus strand of OZ007593.1, from coordinate 115,804,104 downwards.
TGTCTTTTAAAACAAATAGATGTTTTACATTTCATTTATAATACAAAAAATACGTGTTACATATATAACTTTATATTTTGTGTGTGTTTAGCTTTTACATCCTCTGTCCAAATATTTATGATTTTTTATCAGTTAAGTATGTTTTCTAAAAAAGCAATGCAAATAACTTCTTCAAATTTTACATGAAGGTTAAAAATATGTCATTTAATAATAATAATAAATATATTTCCTTTTTCGAAAAAGAAAAAAAATCAATAAACAAACAAAATAAATAAAAAATACTAGCTTCTAAAACATTCAGAAAATCATAGGGAAAAAGTTAACATATTTCTGTATATTTTCTGTAATATTATACTTACATTAATAAGCTTAGAAAGTTTTAATGAAATGATTTAGTTGTACAAGCATTAAAAATGTCAACTTTCGAGTGTTAATAGATTTTATTAAAAGTGTACTTAAATATGCTTAAAATGCATTATGAGAAAAAATGCAGCAAAGATTTACTCTCATTTGCATGTTTACGAACTTAAAGGCTCTGTTTTAGAGTTCATATATTATGATACTATATAATTATATATATTTATAATTGTCTGTCTGCTTAATTTTAAGCACAAAATTGAAAATTAGAATAATTTGATCTCCTTTTGTTCTTAAATTGATTTTTTTTTTTTTAAAGAGACAAAATTAAATTAAAAGCAACTTACCTTTTATTATGCAGGGATCATTCTAGAACATAAAAAAAGGTAGGGTGCACATTACATAATAAGGGTAATTTTGTTGAAAAGGCCACATCATTTCATAAAAAAGGAAATTTTTTCATAAGTGCATACATCAATATACTGGCGGAAAAGGGAGTCTAGCAACTACTTAAAGAAACTGTAGCTACTAAAGTTTTACGTTAATTATAAGAATACAATAACATTTTTAATTTACATAACTTCATTGTATGAAAAATGAAACTTACAATCTTGATTTTTATTGTAAAATTGTCTTCGTCCTTGTTTACTATATTCACGGTCATTTCCCTCTTTTTCTACGATATTAGCAACTTCTTTAGTCTGTGATTATGCGATTGTCTGAAATATTAAGCCTCCTTTTCTCCATTTCTACTAGCATTTTTTCATATGACCAGTTCATTTTCAAATGTAATTTTCTATTGTCACAATGACGAAACATTAAAACAGAGTTTTCACAAAAAGAAAAAGATAAAAAGACAGAGTGTTGCCTTTAGGCTTACAAAAATTCACATTTGGCACTATGGTGGCACCTGTTTGGACATGAATGATATACTTTAACAAAAATATCATTTTATTTATTTTGTTATTATAATTTATTTAACTATAATTAATTTATTTTACTATAATTTATTTTTTTATCTTCTGTTGAAGTTATAAAGCTACTTTTAATGCCCCTCCCCCCTTTTTATATTGTAAATATATTACTTTATTTCTAAACAAAAATATTATCTTTCTTAAATATAAAAGTTTCTTTCATTTATTTTGGATATAATTTTTTCCCCTTTAATTTATTTCGTTTTTCTATAATTTCTGTCTTTTTATTATTAAATTATTATTAAATTATTTATATCTTTTTATTTTTTTTATGAGTAATATACATATGTATTTTTAAAATCCTTTTTGTTTTCTATTCATTATCTTGGCAGTTTCTTTTAGATTTTTATTTCATTTTATTTTTATTTAACTTTAACTTGTATCATTCGGGAAAAATTGTTTTAATTATGTATGAATACTCTTAAAAATTTCTGCTATAATCATTGCCTAAGATATTGTGTAATTATCAAATTTATTCTTGCTTTTAGGGTTGCGGACCATTGGAGTTATAACCAAACTTGATTTGATGGATGAGGGAACTGATGCCCGTGAAATTTTAGAAAACAAAGTATTGCCATTACGTAGAGGTTAGTATGTAGATTAAATATCAGTACTTTTATCAAATATTTTTCATAAATCTTTATATATATATATATATATATCAAACAAAATATTTAAACAGTTTGATTTAAAATTTCAGGTTACATAGGTGTTGTTAACCGTAGTCAGAAAGATATAGAGGGTAAAAAAGACATAAAAGCTGCTCTTGCAGCTGAAAGGCGTTTCTTTTTAAGTCATCCTTCCTATAGGTAAGATAATCTGTCTCCAAAGAATGTAATTTTATTTTATACGTTTTCATGTATTTCTATTCCTTAATTTTGACTGTTGTGTTTGAGATTTTTTTTTTTTTAATTATTTTAAAACTTTAATGTGTGGTACTTAAACTCAAAGCTAATGCATATGATTTTTCTTCTTCCTTTTTTTTTTTTTTTTCGCTCTGATCTGTCGGTATAAAGAAAGGGTGGGAAAGAATATTTTTGTAAAAAAAGTAAGAAACATTTCAATCAATATGATTTTAAATTAATACTTCATTTCATAATTTGGTATTTCTTAGTTTTGACTATAGTATTAGTTTTTTTTTTCTTTTTAAATGTAAACATTAAAGAATGCTTAAATTCAAAACTAGTTTTATTAAATTAATTTTGAATTTAAAATTAGCGTGTTTAAATTAAAAACTTTTTTCTTTTCCTGTTGTTTGCATATGTCTGATGAATGGTTTATTTTATTGTTTATCATATAAATTAGAATATCAGAAATCATGTAAATAAGCTGCAATTAGATTTATATCCTGTGTTATACTATAAAGCACAAATGTGTCCCTAAGCTCAAAAATAAAATTAGTTGTTGCAACAGGCATTATTATTTTCCCATTGATCACATATAGCTTTGCTTCTAAATATTTCATAATTTCAATCTCTACTCCATCAAAGAGAGCAAGAAATTTACTTTCAAATAAAATTTCATTGAATACATTGTATCAATTTGCCGAATTTTTATTATTTAAAAAAATATTTTTCAAGCATATGATTTTTTTTTCCTTTCAAGCAAAATTTCATTAGGACATTGTATCAATTTGCCGATTTTTTAAGTAATTTTCAAACATATAATTTTTATATCTATCAACACATGTCTGTTTTCTACGATAATGTAAACATCGTGACTACGGTAATGTAACATTTGCAATAACTTAAATATATAACTGAATACCATATATTTTCATCTATAAGCCAAGTATACGACTTTTTAGTGAAAAATTGTCCCAACCCCATATGTAAGCCAATGTTAAAAAAAAAGGTGATGAAAAGATGCTTGTTTGAGATGCGTTTAAAGCGCACCACACAGAAAATGTAAAAAACCTTCCTGTAACATGGTATGTTCAGTAGCTATGATCTTCGGGGGCTTACCTCTTTTCTATAACTGCTGATGTTTGTCTAAGTAAACCATTTAAAGACAGGCTCTTCCGTTCGAAATGGACTGAATGTGTATCATCTGATGATACAGTTGTGACAAGTGGCTGTAATTTAAAAAAAGTTGTCCGATCTTTCAAAAAATGTTGTATCAGTAATGCGATAGATGGAACTGAGGATAATTCCATTTTTGAAGAAGATGATGAGGATGAAGTCGACTACCTGATAGTCCAATGAAAGGAAGTGATTTTAAGGAGTTGTTTGAAAATTCAGATAATGACTTGGTTAGTGAATGATGATTGGTGACTTTTTCACTGTAAAAGAATGGAATATAAAAAAATTTTGGAAATTTAAATTTTTTAAATTATTTATATTTAATCTTTTTTTTTTTATTTTAGAATATCAATTTTGGAAATTTTCTTTGATTCGTGTATACTTTGGAGACAAAAAAAATTCCAAAAATTCTCAGCTAATATACGAAAATATATCCATATATTTAAAGCTGTTTGGTAATTCTGTCAAATCAAATATTCCATCGAAATTCAACCGAATACGCATGCGTCAAAAAATCACCCCGGCCAATGAGGTGAGGGTCTATGACTGTCTCTACAAACGTGTTTGGGATCGTATTATCTGTTGTTTTTTTCTGTTGTCACGTTGCGTTAAACCTAGGAAGATATTTATCTAGAACTCACTGTGGAGTGTTTAGAAGGTATTTATTTTATTTATTTATTTTATTTATTGTAATTTGTATGAATACTTAGGTGTCCATTTCGGATTTACTGTTTAAAAATGAATTTAGGCTCATACGTTGGCGAAATCCCGATGGAAATTTTTTTTTTAGATCTCTATCATTTTGTTTATGTAGTACAGAAAATAATTATTCAAACGTGTAGAACACGTAATACAAAATTGGACCACTTATGGTCTGTTTATTATCGGGAATGAATCTTATGGTGTTCCGATTGATAATGAAAACGATTATGTAAATATAATGTCAAAAGACAGTACGCACGGTAGTAATATTTTTATTATTATGTGTTCGAAAAAAGCAGAATCTGAGCATCTGGATATAAGTTATAAAATAAACAGAAATATATTATCTCTATTCGATTTAAAAGTTTTGTCATTACATAAGTGGGCTATTTTATTTGTAAAGAGTATGTATGCATTATATTGTTTGTATGTATACAAATCTTTATAATGTTTTGATTTGCAAACTCTTAATATTTGAATAATGTTTACATTATATTTGTTTGTATGTATACAAACAATATATGTATACAAAGAAGTATATATACAAACAATGTATAATGTATCATGTAACAATATTAATATTTACATTGTATTGTTTGTATGTATACAAATCTTGAATGTTTTAAATGGGCAAATTTGTAATGTTTTTTCTGTTATTTTTTTTTAATGTCAAAAAAAGATAAATTTTCAAACTTGGTATAAAAAAGGTACTTTTCTCTATTATCCCATTGACCACTTTTCATAACAAAACAGAAATATATTATCTCTATTCGATTTAAAAGTTTTGTCATTACATTAGTGGGCTATTTTATTTGTAAAGAGTATGTATGCATTATATTGTTTGTATGTATACAAATCTTTAGAATGTTTTGATTTGCAAACTCTTAATATTTGAATAATGTTTACATTATATTTGTTTGTATGTATACAAACAATATATGTATACAAAGAAGTATATATGCAAACAATGTATATAATGTATCATGTAACAATATTAATATTTACATTGTATTGTTTGTACATATACAAATCTTAAATGGGCAAATTTGTAATGTTTTTTATGTTATTTTTTTTAAATGTCAAAAAAAGATAAATTTTCAAACTTGGTATAAAAAACTTGAGTACTTCTCTATTATCCCATCGACCACTTTTCATAACAAAATACTATCGCCAAACTGTATGATTAAATGCCAAAAATGCAGTCCCATTTACTTGATGTCGAAAACATTATACGTGTTTTTTATGTTATCAAGTGGTTTTTAATTCAACATTTGCGTGTATTTTTCATTATGTTTATTTGATTTATTAGTTATTTCATTAATTAAAATAACAATTGTATCCTTAAATTCTTATATTTTATTTATTTATTTTGATATTCCAATGACAACGTTCTCCCATTTATTTGGCGATAGTTTTTTTTATGAAAAGTGGTCAATGAGATAATAGAGAAGTACCAAAACTTAATTACGTATATGAGTATATTCTTTGACAGTATTAATCATTACTCGATATTTTAAAACTGCATCATATTTGTAGAATTATATTAATTTAAACAATGCTTCTATTGAAGTGTGAAGAACCATATACCTCTATGAAGAACCATATATTTACATAATTGTTTTCATTAGCAATCGGAACACCATAAGATTCATCCCCGATAATAAACTGACTATAAGTGGTCCAATTTTGTATTACGTGTTCTACGATATTTTTACATACATTTGAATAATCATTTTCTGTACTATATAAACAAAATGATAGAGATCTAAAAAGACAATTTCCATCGGGATTGATTTTGCGAACGTTAAAAGAACCTAAATTCATTTTTAAACAGTAAATCCGAAATGGACACCTAAGTATTCATACAAATTACAATAAATGAAATAAATAAATACCTTCTAAACACTCCACAGTGAGTTCTATATAAATACCTTCCTAGGTTTAACGCAAAGTGCAAGAAAAAAACAACAGGAGATGATCCCAAACACGTTTCTAGAGACTGTAATAAACCTTCACCTCATTGGCCGGTCCTACCGGAAGATTTTTTTGACGCATGCGTATTGGGTCGAATATTGTTGAAACATTTGACAAAATAAGCAAACTGCTTCCACCTAGGTATTTATACACAATACAACAAATAAAATAAATGCCTTCAAAACCCTTTTGATCATCACATCAGCGTGCAAGACAATTTTTTTACCGGAAACCGTTTGATGAATTTCATTATTTTTCCGTTATCGATTGACAAATTTTATGATTTTACCGCTAACGATTGCTGAATTTCACAATTTATCGACTATTGATTAACGAATTTCATGATTTTTTCCATGAACATTTGTCGAATTGCACAAAAAAAATTAAGAATATCGTCAAATTGTCTCTGGTAAAAAAATTTTGAATATTGTCAAATGCCATCGAGAAAAAAGTCTCTTTGTCAAATGATTTTGAAGAAAAAATCGGGAAATTCACAAAATGGTTTCGGAAAAAACTTAACCAAATGGCTTCAAAATTCTTTGAGTGACAGCGGGAAAAAAAATTTCATTTTACATTCAATCATCGCATTGGCGAGTGTGACTAAGTTTAGCCAGTGGTGGCAATAACATCAATCACCAATTTCCAGTATTACTCGCCGATTGGTGAATGTTAATTTTGTCTTATATCACAAACTGTATTTACATATACTACTAGATATAATGATTATGAACCATGATTTTTCTGTTATTGGGCGAGATTCATGTTTTTTCAGCAATTCTTTGACGAAATTAGTGTTTTTTCAGCGATCCTTTGAAGAATTTCGCATTTTTCTCACGATCCTTAACGAAATTCGCATTTTCCAGCAATTCTTTGATAAAATACATTTTATTCCGCAATTTTTAGACGAAATTTAGTAAAAAAGCGTGATGTTTTGGTGAAATTTCCTTTTTTGCGATTCTTTGACAAAATTTGCTTATCTTTCGCGATCCTTTTGCATAATTACGTTTTTTCTGTGGTCTTTTAACAAAAGTCATGTTTTCCCATGATCCTTTGATAAAGTAGTGTTTTTTCCTCAATCATTTGACAAAATCTGTTATTTTCCCCCCGCGGAGATTGGTTAGATGTTTTTAGTCTGCAGGTGCCCTAAAAAGTCGGTGACGCCCGTTGCTGCATCACACACATTCTTCCATGGGGCATCGAACGAAGTAAATTCAACCTAAAGAATCATTGTTTCATTCCTGACATTTCTCGAAAGAAACAACGTTCAACTCATTGACTGAATTGTAAAGGGCGAAATGTGTCAATTAGCAGAAAGTGCGCAATTTGTTCGTTCATGGAAAAAATCGTGAAATTCGTTAACCGATAGTCGATAAAATTCGAAATTCGTCAATCGATAGCGGAAGAAGTGCAAACAAAATTCATTAATCGACACAGTGGAAAAATCGCAAAATTCATCAACTGGTTTCGGGAGAAAAAATTTTCGAATATCGTCGAATGGCTTCGAGAAAAAAATTCACAATCTGCCAATTTCGGGGATGAAATTTGCCAAATGGTTTCAAAATTTGTCGCGCGACAGCAGAGAAAAAAATCTTTTTCCATTCAATCATCGCAATTGGTGAGTGTGTCTATTATGTTTGACCAGTGGTGGCAATAAAGTCCATTGCCAAATTTTCAGTATTACTCGCTGTTTGGCAAGTGCTAATTTTGTCCTATACTTCAAAACCCTTTTGATCATCACATCAGTGTGCAGGACAATTTTTTTTACGGGAGACCATTTGATGAATTTCGTGATTTTTCCGTTATCGATTGACCAATTTTACTGCTATCGATTGTTGAATTTTATGATTTATCAACTATTGATTAGCGAATTTCATGATTTTTTCCATGAACGTTTGACGAATTACGAAAAAAAAAATAAGAATATCGTTAAATTGTCTTGGGTAAAAAAAAATTTAATATTGTCAAATGCCTTCGAGAAAAAAGTTGCAAGTTGAAACGGCTGTGACCTCTTTTTCATGTTATGCATCTCCGGTGTCCATCCCCCCCACTCCCCCCCCCCCCAAGTGGGACACTTTTCTAAATTTTGCACACACCCCTCATGTGATATATCGGTGGAAAAGTCTTTGACCACTTATTCATGTTATGCATCTCCGGGATCCATCCGGCCCCCCCCCCTAAGGGGGGCACTTTTCAAAATTTTGTTGACACCCCTCATGTCATACATTGTTGGAAAGGTCTGTGACTGCTTAATCATATTATGCATCTCCGGTGTCCATCTCCTCACTTTGCCCCCCACAAAGGGTACTTTCTAAATTTTGCACACAACCCTCATGTTATATATCATTGGAAAGGTCTGTGACCACTTAATCATATTATGCATCTCCGATGCCCATCTCCCCACTTCCCCCCCCCCCCCCCAAGGGGTACTTTCTAAATTTTGCACATTACCCTCCTGTTATATATCATTGGAAAGGTCTGTGACCACTTAATCATTTTATGCATCTCCAATGTCCATCTCCCCACTTTGCCCCCCCCCACCCCCCCAAGGGATACTTTTCTAAATTTTGTTGACACCCCTCATGTCATACATTGTTGGAAAGGTCTGTAACTGCTTAATCATATTATGCATCTCCAATGTCCATCTCCCCACTTTGCCCCCCCCCCCCCCAAGGGGTACTTTCTAAATTTTACACATTACCCTCATGTTATATATCAGTGGAAAGGTCTGTGACCACTTAATCATATTATGCATCTCCGATGTCCATCTCCCCACTTTGCCCCCCTTCCCCCCCCAAAGGGTACTTTCTAAATTTTGCACACAACCCTCATGTTATATATCATTGGAAAGGTCTGTGACCACTTAATCATATTATGCATCTCCAATGTCCATCTCCCCACTTTGCCCCCCCCACCCCACTAAGGGATACTTTTCTAAATTTTGTTGACACCCCTCATGTCATATATTGTTGGAAAAGTCTGTAACTGTCCATCTCCCCACTTTGCCCCCCTTCCCCCCCCAAGGGGTACTTTCTAAATTTTGCACATTACCCTCATGTTATATATCAGTGGAAAGGTCTGTGACCACTTAATCATATTATGCATCTCCGATGTCCATCTCCCCACTTTGCCCCCCTTCCCCCCCCCCAAAGGGTACTTTCTAAATTTTGCACATTACCCTCATGTTATATATCATTAGAAAGGTCTGTGATCACTTAATCATATTATGCATCTCCGATGTCCATCTCCCCACTATGCCCCCCCCCCCCGTACTTTCTAAATTTTGCACACAACCCTCATGTTATATATCAGTGGAAAGGTCTGTGACCACTTAATCATATTATGCATCTCCGATGTCCATCTCCCCACTTTGCCCCCCTTCCCCCCCCAAAGGGTACTTTCTAAATTTTGCACACAACCCTCATGTTATATATCATTGGAAAGGTCTGTGACCACTTAATCATATTATGCATCTCCAATGTCCATCTCCCCACTTTGCCCCCCCCACCCCACTAAGGGATACTTTTCTAAATTTTGTTGACACCCCTCATGTCATATATTGTTGGAAAAGTCTGTAACTGTCCATCTCCCCACTTTGCCCCCCTTCCCCCCCAAGGGGTACTTTCTAAATTTTGCACATTACCCTCATGTTATATATCAGTGGAAAGGTCTGTGACCACTTAATCATATTATGCATCTCCGATGTCCATCTCCCCACTTTGCCCCCCTTCCCCCCCCCCCCCAAAGGGTACTTTCTAAATTTTGCACACAACCCTCATGTTATATATCATTGGAAAGGTCTGTGACCACTTAATCATATTATGCATCTCCAATGTCCATCTCCCCACTTTGCCCCCCCACCCCCCTAAGGGATACTTTTCTAAATTTTGTTGACACCCCTCATGTCATATATTGTTGGAAAGGTCTGTAACTGCTTAATCATATTATGCATCTTCGATGTCCATCTCCCCACTTTGCCCCCCCCCCCCAAAGGGTACTTTCTAAATTTTGCACATTACCCTCATGTTATATATCATTGGAAAGGTCTGTAACTGCTTTATCATATTATGCATCTCCGATGTCCATCTCCCCACTTTGCCCCCACCAAAGGGTACTTTCTAAATTTTGCACATTACCCTCATGTTATATATCATTAGAAAGGTCTGTGATCACTTAATCATATTATGCATCTCCGATGTCCATCTCCCCACTATGCCCCCCCCCCCCCCCCCCGTACTTTCTAAATTTTGCACACAACCCTCATGTTATATATCATTGGAAAGGTCTGTGACCACTTAATCATATTATGCCTCTCCAATGTCCATCTCCCCACTTTGCCCCCCCCCCCCGCCCCCCTAAGGAATACTTTTCTAAATTTTGTTGACACCCCTCATGTCATATATCATTGGAAAGGTCTGTGACCACTTAATCATATTATGCATCTCCCCACTTTCCCCCCCCCCCCCAAGGGGTACTTTCTAAATTTTGCACACAACCCTCATGTTATATATCATTGAAAATGTCTGTGACCACTTAATCATATTATGCATATCCGGTGGCCATCTCCTCACTTTGCCCCCCCCCAAGGGGTACTTTCTAAATTTTGCACACAACCTCATGTTATATATCATTGGAAAGGTCTGTCACCACTTAATCATATTATGCATCTCCCATGTCCATCCCCCCACTTTGACCCCCCAAGGGTGTACTTTTCTAAATTTTGCACACACCCCTCATGTGATATATCGATGGAAAAGTCTGTGACCACTTAATCATATTATGCTCCCCACTATGAAATTTGTCAAGTTAAAGCAACTATAAATTTTACTTTTATAGTATTATCAAGTTGTTTGCCGTCAAATTTTGACGGGTTCCATCTAGTGGTATATAAAAACTAACTCCAAATATGTAAACCTAAGAAGAAAGTGGCAGGATTACCACAACTAATGATCATTCTTTCATAAGCGTGGTAAAAGTATTTCCCTTCTTCTTGCTCTATTAACTAACTTTGAAATTTCACATATTTTATTACTTTATTTTTGTTAGTATTGTGTAATAATGTTTTAAGTACCCTTTTTTTTTAACAGGCACATGGCTGATCGAATGGGTACACCTTATTTACAAAGAGTTCTGAATCAACAACTAACTAATCACATCCGAGATACTTTACCATCATTGAAAGAGAAATTAGAGAAGCAAAAAAATGCGTTGGAAAAAGAAGTAGAAGAATTTAAACATTTTCAAGCAAATGACCCATCTATAAAGACTAAAGCTATGTTAATGTAAGCTATATATATATATTTCTTATATTATTATTATTATCTCTCTCTATATATAAATATTTGTTATTCTTCATAATTTTTTTGTTTTTCACTGAAGAAAATATTCCACAAGATTTAATGTTATGTTTTTTTTATTTTTTCCCCTTAGCAGATTATTATTATTATTATTATTGTTATTATTTTTGTGATGAAGGTCTTTGTGAAAAGCGTCTATGATATATATATATTTAATGTTGGAGATCAGAAGGTATCTGATCATTTGTACATGCTAATCGTATATTTTGCATCTGGCTTTTTATATATATATACTTTCAATATTGCTTTATATGAATAAACTTATTAAAATGAATTATTAAAGTCTAGTGTGCCACCAGAGATTGCAATCCTTTTTAAATTTTTACTCTATATTGTATTAATATTTCAGTCTTTTCATTTATTGTTTTCTATAATGAACTACAGTGAAACCCTGACTTAATGTAACCCGTGTTTAATGATTTCTCACACATAACATTATTTTCCATTAGTCTCAATTAATTTCCTATATAGGGGTCTATCCAGACTTTGCTCTCAGGGTCATGTTTTTGTGAAATTGTGAACAGCTTTTTACATTTGTATAAAATCTTGTCATAATTTTGTGAATTTGAAATTATTGTTATTCAGGTGCTTGTTTATACATTTTAAAGAAGATATGTGTTTGTAAAATACACATATTTTTTTTATATATGTAAAAGTAACTGTCAGATTTCACTTTTAAATAATTAAATTTGTGAAAGGTTCAGTTTGGATAGGGAACAGTTTTGTGAAAGGTATATTTTTAAGGCAAAGAATTTTGTGAAGAGTCCTGTTTTAAGGTGAAAAGTTTTGTGAAGGGTTCTGTTATGAGGTGAAAAGTTTTGTGAAGGGTTCTGTTTTGAAATTTAAAAAATGAATAATAATTCCTGTTTTGAGATTACACAAAAAAATTTGTGAAGGATCCTGTTTTGAAATGAAAAAAATTGTGAAAGATCCTTTAACCCTCTGATTGCTGAGCAAAAGGGCCAAATTGTAATGTTTTCTCTGTAATTTTTTTAAAATGCTAAGAAAAGATCATTTTTCAAACTTGATATAAAAAACTTAATTACATATATGAATATAATCCTGGAGAGTATTAATCATTGCTCAGTGTTTTAAAACTGCGTTATACCAGTAGAATTATATTAATTTAAATAATGCTTCTATTAAAGTGAAACCAACAGCATAGTGAATGAATATATCAGTTCCTGGCGCTGCCAAAGTTAAAGGACCCAATTTTATTCTAAACAGATCCCTGCTATACTTGTAATGTTAAAAATCCCAGGTTGAATTGTTATTCTTTTGAAATATTTCCTGCATTTGACATTTTTTTCAACAGGAAACAATCAATGAAACTTTCCTAAAATAATCAGAAAAAGCTTTCTTATCAATATTTGCAAAACTCTGAATTTGCCCTCTCTTTGTCTTTTCCTAACTGCAGGTGCAATATTCAAAATCCCTCCTCTCTTCCATCCGTGCAGTTTTGTAGAATCTTACTGATCAAATACCCTATTATCTGATTGGATTATGCATTCTGTAATTGAAAGGAGCTGATAGCATTTGTTAGAGAATTTATGTTAGCTTTAGACTGTAAAAATATGACGTGAAAAAAAAGCGATTTTCTTTCCTGGTAAAAGCAGAGCTGCCAACTGCTACGGAAAGATCGTAGTTGCTATGATTTTGAGCCACAAACTACGATGCTACAAAAATCTGTCTAAGACTACAAATTTCTGCAAAAAAAAAAAAAAAAAAAAAAACGCGAATTTTGTCACAGGATCACTTGAAAAAGCACGAATTTCGTCACAGGATCGCGCAAAAAATCACGAATTTCGAAACAGGATCGAGCTAAGAAAAGCGAATTTCGTTACAGGATTGCTGAAAAAGCGCGAATTTCATAAAAAAAATTGGCGAGAAAAAGCAAATTTCGCTAAAGTATCGCCGAAAAAAACGTGAATTTAATTCAACTGATTGCTGAAAAAAATGCGAATTTCGTCAAAAGATCGTTCAGGGGTGATTCTGGTCCGAATTTTCCAAAAAATTAAGGCAATGATTTCCGGGAAAAAAAAAAAAATCTGTCATAAATCCGTAAATTCGGACATTAAATGTATCGGTATTTCGGCAAATGATCGCCGAAAAAAAATCAATCTCGTCTTTCGTTCGAAGAAAAGTCGCCAATTTTGTCAAAGGATCACGAGAAAAACGTGATTTTCGTCAGAGAATCACAAAAAAAATGGCAAATTTTGTCAAAAACATTGTGAAAAGCGGCAAATTTCGTTAAAAGATCGCGAAAAAACAACAAATTTTGTCAACAGATCGTGGGAAAAACGTGACTTTCGTCAGAAAATCACGAAAAAACGGCAAATTTCGTCAAAAAATCTTGAAAAAACGACAAATTTCGTGAGAAATATTGCGAAAAATGGCAAATTTCGTCAAAAGATCGCGAAAAAACGACAAATTTCGTCATAAACATTGCGAAAAACGGCAAATTTCGTCAAAAGATAACAAAAAAACTACAAATTTTTGTCAACAGATTGCGGAAAAAACGTGACTTTCGTCAGAGAATCGTGTAAAAACGGCAAATTCCGTCAAAAACATTGCAAAAAAACGGCAAATTTCGTCAAATATCGAAGAAAACGCAAATTTTATCAACAGATCTCGAAAAAACCGCAAATTTCATCAAAAGATCACGAAAAAACGTAAATTTCATCTTACTCGACCTGATGAAGGACTCTAACTCAGACATTTTTCTCTGGAAGATATACCCGTAGTTCCATCACCTCCTCCCCCCAACCACCTTGGAATCTTTCAGAAAATTCACTGTGAAGTTCAGAAATTTGGCTTAGGAGTGGACAGAGCATTAATTGAATAGAAATAATTAAGTTTAATCAATCCCACCTGCAACAAAAAATTAGCAAATATAAAGAGTCTCCTACTTTGTGTGCTTATGGATATACACATGCGTTTAATTGATTAGTATTTGCTCGCTTAAAATTTACAGCGTAAAAAACAGCCACCAACCAACCAACCTTCAGATAAATTTGAATTTGGTGTGCTACTATTTCTCATTTTCAAAGGTTGACAGGTCTGTAAAAGCATAAATCATCAGGAAATCCAAAGATTACAATGTCAGTACTGCTGATTTTGCTAATTTAATTAGAATTCCATATTCAACTTTACAAACAATTATAAAGCAAATAGATTTAATGGTGTAAAATTTAGAAAAGATAGGAAAACTGGTTTAAAAAAAAAAAAATCTGAAATTGTCGCCATTTGATGAATTGGAAAATTTCCTTTCCCATTGGTTCTGTGACGTTCATACAGTAAACATTCATATAAATGTCCTGTTTTGAAAGGGAAAGCAATAGAAATTTCTTCAAAACTGGGAATTCAAAGATTCACATCTTCAAATAGTTGGATACATTGCTTTAAAAAGATGCAAAATTTATCCTACAAGCCTATTTGTGGTGAATCTGCTGGAGTCAGTTCTGTCTTTGATGCAAGAATATTCTAGTTTATATTCTAGGAAGACATATTTAATGATGCCGAGACAGAATTATTTTACCTTCTTCTTCCTCTTAAGATTTTTGCAGTAAAGGATTAACTGTTAATGGTGGGGAACTATCCAAACTGCAACTGACTGTTTTGCTATGCACAAATTCAGATAGAAGGAGAAAAATAACCCTATTAGTTATTAGAAAAAAAAAAAAACGAGGTGTTTCAAGAATATAAAGAGCTTTCATAGTCCAAGTAATGATGATGAAGATGATGAGGACCATGCAATTCCTTCTGCAACCAAAACCATTCAGGCTTTGAAGACAGTGAAAATGTTCCTTTCTGTTATGATACATTCCATTTATACTTTTAAATTCAATAGTTTTCATTAATTATTTTACTTAAATTAAATATTTAATCCTTATTAATCATTAATTAAAAGTTTTCATATTAATTAACATTTAAATTAATTATTTAATCGTTATTATTTAAACAGTCAATAATTTCTATCTTTTTAAAATTAATCTTTTTAACTTTTCTTCTAAGATATTATTATTAATTAAAAATAACTTCTATAATTAAATCAATTTTTAAAATCAATAATCACTTGTAAATTAAATTATAATCATGCATTTAAATCTCTGGATAGAGAATTAAGGATTTCCGTTTGTTGACATCGATTCCGGTAAAGTACCGCGATTTTTCTTCTAAGTTAAAATATATAATTTCTACTTTTTAAATATTAATTATTTTTGTTTTAAAATTGATTCAAAAGATTAAACTAAATTAATTATGCAGTCTGCCAAAATTCTAGCAAGATTCAACGTAAATCTTGGCAGATATGATTTTTTAAACATTTTCTCTAATCTCAATGTTTACTTTGTTTGCTTTCACTATGATGCCTGGCCATTTTGGAATCGCATCTTCGTGCGTTAAAAAAACAACAACTTAAGAGGTAATTGTCACCCATTTTGGTGTAGGGGTCGTTCGAACGGACATTCCAAGGTTAAGGGGTGCATTTTTCAGTGGGGAGAAAGGGGAATTCAAATTTGTTCTAGAACATTCCCAAACGAAAGATCTTAATTTCTGCTACTTGTTGCTAGGGAGTAAGTGTTTTCCTTTCGCCAGTATCGTTCGCGTGTAGAGTTGAGTTGTCACACTAATGCTTTTTAGCAGTTACGGTTGAGAGTTAAGCCGTACGAAAAGAAGAAGAGGAATTTTTCGACTCTTCTGATTGGATAGTTTTGGCGTGTGCGTGAGTTGACTTGGTGGAGTTAAAATTCAAAATTTTGAGTCAGTCGGTTGCATTGCTTTACTAGAATGAGGATGTAGTTGAGAGAGAAAAACGCCGTGGCAGGGCCGTAAGGCCTGACATTATGTCAAAATTTTTGTATATAATTCAGTGAATGTACTGTTGATATTTAATCAAGTTTTATAGTTCAAGTTTTATAGTTCAAGATCGCAAGTTTGAAGATGAAGTTTTTAATATTATTTCGGCACCTTTGGATCCAATCTGCACTGAATATAATAGAAACAACATCATTTTGCTATGAAGCTAATATACCATAAACTGTCATCTATCTCATCAATTTGTCATCTCTACATAAATGCCTGTTCTTGTCAACTTTACATCCGTGTCCCTCCTCATTTCATAAAGTCTAAGTTCCAGCGGGAATAAATATTCTCTCGGTAACATAGGAGGTAATCTGCACATCATAATATATATATAGATATACAGCATCGCACACTATCTACAACCTTATCGATTCTTCATCTTGGTGTGAATGACAAAGGTTCATCTACAATTTCTCCATTCGTGTTCCTCATTATATAATTCAAGTTCCAACGAATACAGCAAGAATAAATATATAAATAATCTTACGAACTATTTTAAGACAATAGAACAATTAGAAGATAACTTGTAATCTCAAAACAGCCTGTTTTATTTAAGAGACCTTTTTCCTCAAGTTAGAAATATATTAATAAGTAAAGATTTGTGAAATATTTAATAAGATAAGGATTATTTTAATTTAGTGAATATTCATTTAAGATTAAAAAACGATGTAGATTTGAACTGAAATCCTGATGGATAAATATACATATATCGGTAATTGAGTAATTAATTAACATCTATGAAGTGGTATATATGGTGAAAGTGAATTAAATATGTTGCTTGAAATAAAATGATTCATTTACTATAACTTCTGTCATCTTCATTCTGTGGGTGAGTCGTATTTTTCTTATTTTTCTTTCAGAGTAAAATTCGTGCATATATTCCAGATTGAGAAATTTAATTATCAACTACTCTTAATTATATTTTACAAAATAATTTATAGTAAATTTTCAAATTCTTCAATTTTCAGATAAATTATAATTTTTAGAGTTTTCATTAAATTTTCTTAGTGCTAGGTTTAACATCGTATTTGGTGCTTCCACTATACGCGCGACCTGTATTGAGGAGTTGGAGTGGGATTTAGAGTAAACATTTATTCTATTTTTCTGTCTTAATTTAGGCATTTTAAGAATCTCTGTTTGCTTTATCTCCTGAACCAACTTAACATTACATTTAATGGTGCCGTGACCAGGATGACATGGTGTCTATCAATGAATAATACCGACCAAGACATTATTTAGACAATCAACTTAACATTACATTTAATAGGTATTCAACATGCTAATTTTAATCTTTATAAGTAAATTTTTTTTTACCATAGCTATACTACCTCAAAAAAAAAAAAAAAAAAAAATTTTTTTGTCTAAAAGATAGTTCTTAGGAACTACAATACCTTTCTAAAAATTTTCTATTTTTTACAGATTCAAACTATTATACTAAGTATATACAAAAATGCAAACATTAAAATTAAAAATATAGATGCAAACAGTAAAATTGAAAACATGATGCAAAACAGACGAATATGAGCACAAAATAAAATCAATTGAATAATATATATGATGCAAGTAGAGTTTACAAAATACAAATTAAATATATACAAAACAAGAATAGGGTGAGTTTGTAAAATTAAAACCTGAAATTAAACCTATCTAACCATTGCACTTAAAAATTTAAAATTTTCCTACGAGCAACGAAAATATTGGATATCCATGTGCAGATATAAAACAGTGAAATTCAAAATACCTTTTAAGAAATGTAAAATCGCAGTAGTACAACATAGCAGAAGAACATATTTATAAATATAAACAAATTGTTGAGATATATTGTTTAGACAAAAGAAAAATTGAAGTACACTTCATATCATTTGTGTTCATTAACTAATTCCTGAAAATTGAGAGTCAAAGAAAAACTAAAAATTATAATAATTTGCTTAGTACCTGGTAAATGTTATGATACATTCCATTTATACTTTTAAATTCAATAGTTTTCATTAATTATTTTACTTAAATTAAATATTTAATCCTTATTAATCATTAATTAAAAGTTTTCATATTAATTAACATTTAAATTAATTATTTAAACAGTCAATAATTTCTATCTTTTTAAAATTAATCTTTTTAACTTTTCAAATAGTGAAAGCTAAGAGAAAAGCTTACAAAATTTCATATACGTTGAGAATGTGATTTGTGATGTAGCTCCTAAACACAAGGACACAAAGTACAGTAACCAATTTCTTTAAAGGATAATTTAAAACTGATGTCCAAATCACTGTAAATGAAGAAATAAAAGTTATGTTACCTAAATTAGTCTTTTTTTTTATGCTCATTGCTTTGTTTTGTCTTACCCTGATTTAACATTTTCCTGCATGTAGCATCATTTCTTTATGGTCCTTTGAATAACTTTCAATCAGGATTTCACTTCATTTGTATTCTTTCTAGTAATATTTAGTTATTATAGTTAATAGGCTTTGATGTCTGGAGAATAGTGTATCTTTAACTTGTATTTTTTATCCCCACTGGAAAATTGCTTTTTATGCTATGCTGGGAGTGTGTGTGCCCGGGTCTGGCATAAAACACGAGCCCGGCACATAGGCCGACTTTTATTCATGAGACTCAGGCTTGGCCTGGTCTTTACTCTTTTGTGGTCGGGTTTAGTCATCACTCTTTCCTGGCCCAGACCTAACTTTTTTCTGCAGACTCTAGCTAGGCCGAGCAAGATTTTTTTTTTCCAGGCCAAGCCAGGTCTGGACTGCATTTTTCCTAGAGATCTGCATAGGGCAAAATTTTCAGGCCTGGTTCTGTTTCTAACCCAGCCCGTATGAAAATCATTGCCCTGGCCTTTCTATGCAAAAATCAGTAAAATAAGGCACATCACAATAATTGTTCCAAAAAAATGGATAGATTTTTAAATTACCATTATTCTATAATAAAGTACATACAAAACAAAACAAATGAAATACAATAAAACCTGTGAAATGGAATCTGTCTTAAATGGAAAAATGTCTTTATCTGTGCAAAGTGAATATAATAATCCATGCAAAAAGAATATACTGCACACACAAGAGACGATGTACATACCTGCTAAGAATATGAAGGTTTTTTCTTCTGTAACTGGATCTTCATTTGAATGTAATTGTCTAAAACAATTTTTTTAATCCGTGTCTATGTACATAATTGTCTAAGTGGTCTTTAATATTGTTGATATTTTGTATTCTATGCATTTCAAATATAATGTGAAAATAAAATCTATGCATAAGTATGTTTTGGAATAATTTTAATTGTAGGATTATGTTGCTTCAGAAATATCAGCATGTTTTGTAGAAGTTCAGTTGGTCCTAACTTTTAGGTTTTATACCAGGTTGCGCCGATAAAATTTTTTCACAGGTTGCCCATACAGACTGTCCTGCCTTTATGACTCTTTGAGTTTTCAAGAATTTAATTTAATTCCTCTTTTCTTTTCCATTTACTGATATTTATAGCTAATGCCTGGTAGTTCGGTGGTTAGTGTATTGTGCTGCCCCACCACAGGTAAAAGGTTTGTCTCCGAATTTGGACAAGATTCACTCAACTTTTCATCCCTTTTTATTGTCTATCAATAAAATGAATCTAAACTTGCTTGAGTAATTAAACTTTTGGTGTCAGGCTAACCACTTGACCAAGACTTATTCCATGTAGCAGCCAGGGTCCATGATCACAAAAGTAAAATTGTGCACTGTAGGCCATGATCTTTCATGGAGTTTAGTATATTTATATTTGAATCACAAAGGCACACAAAGTTTGTTAAAAAGCACTAAACTCCCTTTGTAAACAAAAAAAGAAAGACAAAATGTCTAAGTAAGCTTTTGATCATATATTATCTTAATTTTTTTAAGTAGTTTGTATGTTTTGGAAAAACTACGAAAAGTACCTGAAATAATGTTCATTTTTAAAGGCTTTAAAAGTACTTAAAAATTTGAAAAATGTCATAACAGTTTTTGAATTTTCAAATGAAATTTGGATTCAATGTCATTTGAAATTCTTACTGCCATTTTTTTGCTACTAAGTGAAGGAAAGAAGGTGTTGAATGAAATTAATCAACTTTTATTTAAGTACAATATGTATTATGTATGATAAACAGTAAGTAACAGTAATTTTTAATAAGGAGAAATCTCTAGATTACTTATAGCTTTGAAGTAATGTTTTTATAAACAAATCTTTAAATACTGGTAAAAATGCAATATCATGAAAAGAAATTTCATTTGAGACTTTATTTCTGTTCTTGTAATGATATGTCTTTTTTTTTTTTTTTTTTTTTTTTTTTTAAGAAAAAGGCAAAGTTGCATTTTCTTAACTTTTTATGATGGATGAAATTTCTTTCCATTGTATGAATGTACCTTACTAAGTTCTCTAATAATATGATGTCTTTAAAATACTTGTTATAATTTTCTCAAAGATATGATAAGAATCTGTTGAAATAGACTGGCAATGTGATTTTTCTTTCCCTTAAGTATTAGACTTATTCTAGAGAATTTTATTTGTTCAAAGGGATATGAACCATGTTTTAAGGCCTTCTTTTACTTTAGTTAGTTATAAACATGCATTTGCCTTTTTATCCAAATTACATGTATATAAATGTATGATTGGTATTATATTCTTCAGGAAAAAATTTCTGTTCTTATGAATGAAAGTTTTTATGTGAATTTAATCTATATAAGAAATTTTATTTCAAATCAAAATAAAATAATTCTGATATGTTCTTTATTATTTACAGTATTAGTCATGGTTTATTTTATTGTATGCATATAAATATCTAAAAGATATTTTTTTTTTCTAGGATGATACAACAACTGCAGACAGACTTTGAGAGAAATATTGAAGGATCTAGTTCAGCTTCGATTGATACCCATCAGTTAACAGGTGGGGCTAAAATAAACCGTTTGTTTCACGAGAGATTCCCATTTGAAATCGTTAAGGTATTATATTTATACATTCTAATTATATAAAAGCAGTTATTTTGAAATTATTTTATATGCATTTCATTTTGTTTTTTGAAAGAGATGGGTAGATAAGCATTGATTTTCAGCCCAGGTCGTGACATTTTTAATAAATCATTTGATACAACCTGATCTGTAAATATGTAATTGATTTTACTTAATTAATGAAAATAGCTACAAAAGAGGTGGATGCAGAGTCGGCAGCCCCAAATATCTCAAAGTCAAAGCAAAATGAATGATGTCCTGATTACCAACCGGTGGCAAACATACATAATCAGGGCATCATTCATTTCACTTTGACTTTGTGATGTTGCAGCTCTCAAGACTGTTCCTACCACTATTGAGGTATCTGATGGCTGTTTTTGGGATTAAATAAGTTCAATTACATATTTGAAGATCAGATTGTATAAAATGGTTATCTAAAATATTGCTGCCTTCCAAAGGCAGGGTGTCCACTGTCCCAAATGTTTCTGATCTTGTATACCACATTTAAATATTCTTCAAACAAAAACAATTAGAGAGGCAATATGTATAGATTCTAAATTGTATTAAAACAATTGAAACATCTTAGAAAAGATAAGAAAAAAAAATCTGATTGGAAAGAGTGAAAAGGGGGGGGGGGGGAGACAATTAGTGCTTTTTTATCCACCTCCTTTAAAAAAAAAAAAAAAAAATGTTTAATATTTTTAATAACATGCTTTTGTTTTCTCCAATTAGATGGAATTTGATGAAAAGGAATTAAGACGTGAAATTGCCTTTGCTATTAGAAATATTCATGGTATAAGGTACCTATATATTTTTTATTATAAAAATCTGTAGAATTTTACTAAAATCTGTAAGCATAAATTTAAATTAGCATACTGTATGTGCATTATTTGAATAATTAACTGTAATTAATGTTAAAATAGCAAAATATGAAATATAAAGATTTTTATTAGCCAAAATAAATGAAAGTAATGCATAAGGATTGTGATGCTCTGTGTTAGGAGGCTACCTTTTTATATGAAAATGAACCCAAGCTTTAATTTTTTCAATTGTAACCCCAAATTTGATATAATAAAAGAATTCTACACTCCTGAATTTGCTTAAATACAAATTTTCATGAAATTCTATGATTAGTTCCAGAGATGTTCAATATTTGGCAGAAATTTTCAGGATATGTCCTACATTATTTTCCCCCATGAATGGACCCATAAATTTAGGCAATATTATTGGTTATTATTTACAAAAGTTTTATTTTATATATGTATAAATTATAACTCATAAATAGGGTATCTTATTATAGACCATGAGCTGGTAAATAAATTTACTTACAATATTTGATAAAGATTGAAGAAACCTTTTTATTAAACTTTTTTTTTTTTACTTTATCTGAAATAACTATGCATGACCTGTCAAGTTGCCAGCAGTTTAAAATCACTCTCAACAATGTTGCACATCCAGCTGAAAAGCAAAATGATTATAAATGTTACCCGAACTATGTTGTCAATCATCACTAATGGATACCATTCATTTCGCTCTGGAGCGGGATATGCAATGCTACTAAGTGTACTTTTAAACCACTGGCAACCTGTTAGATAATGCATGGCTATTTTAGATACGAAAAAAAAAAAAAACTTTTAATAAAGGTTTCGACTTTTATGAAATACTTAAGTAAATTTCTTCATCAGCTTTAGATTTAATACTAAAAGAAAAGCCATAATGATACTTTTCCACCATAGAGGCCTTGGCATTTTAAGAAAAAGCTTGGTGCAATTGAAGCTTCAGAAAGAGATTTGTTGCCAAAAATAATATAAACAGCTATGGAAATAAACCTAATGAACTTTCATTCTTGTTTATATATTAATTTATATCTATAAACATTTTATTTACATATGTATATTATTATTATTTTTATAAATAATTGTGTATAAAATAGATAAATGACTGTTTATGTTAAATAAATTGTATAAATACTGAAAAAAGTTGCTTGTGTATATGAAACAGGGAATAGGTTGCCAGAAAAATGTTTTAAATTTCCTTCTCTCGTGAAGGCCCCTATACTGGAAAAGTATAGAGTTATCTCTATTGAGTTACTCTATTTTCTATAGAGTTTCCCTGTATTCAAAAAACTATTTCACTTAGAAGAAATTAGTAAATAATACTTTAAGTGATTTTGAAACCGATGCAATTAAAAAATGCCTAGAAACTTTCGATGCTGTTAAAAAAGCATATTAGAAATAAAAATGCTGTGTTTATCTTAACAATTCATTGTCTGAAAGTTTCTTCCTTAAAATATTCAATTTCAGTAGAAAACATTATAACCTTCTCATAAATGGAAACCTCATATTAGGCTGTGTCCAAGCTCAGACAAACTATGCAAATTTTATTTTTTATTCCTGTATCACATATAAACCTCATATGAAATTCAATAATGTTCTGAAATATAGCAATAGTTAGCATAGTCATTTCATTTTTAAATATTCAGTTGTAAAATCTGCATTTGGAAAATAAATAAATAAATAAATATCTGTTCTGCATGAGAGAAGGTTTTATCAAAGAATTTTTGTTCTTAGATTTAAAGAAAAGCATGACCCATTTTTTTAATGTTTTCCAATGTTATTTCAGAGTTTTGTAAGTTTGTAACAAATGTAAGATTTTAAAATATTGAACATTATTTGTTCTTCATAATCCATTTTAAATCTGTTTTTAAATTCAAAATAGTCAAATCCATTTTGAAATAGTGCATGCATATAAGGATTAAAACTTAAAATTTTAAAAATGTACTAAATTATTGAATACTATAAATATAAATTAATTTTCAAGAAAAGTGTAGTTATACAAGCTTTGTTACAAAGTAGTTTCTTTATATTGTCTTCAAAAATATTTTTTATCTAATTATTATTATTTTTACTTATTGTGGTACATTAGTTACACATATTTGTTTGGATGTTGTATAATGTTTATCATTTTTGTAGGGTTGGATTGTTTACTCCTGACATGGCCTTTGAAGCCATAGTTAAAAAACAGATATCAAAGTTGAAAGAGCCATCACTCAAATGTGTGGATTTAGTTGTTGCTGAATTAGCTAATGTCGTCAGATCATGTGCAGCTAGAGTAAGTTTTTTGGTATTCTAATTTTAGATAACTTTAAGAAAATATTCTCACGAACCTTCTCCTTCTCGGCACTAATGAGTTTATTTCTTAAGGAAAATATTACACAGTTGATTTATTTTTATTTTTGACAAAGTGGGATTTCTATTATGTACATTTACTCTTCCTTTATCTACTAGAAGGCTCTGTCCCCTATGGACTACACTTGTCAACCCCTATTCAGTCCCTGTAGTTTTTTATCGCATTTGCTCTGTTTAAAAAAGATGAAAGAAAAATGGCTGCAAATGTAGAAACTCTATACCCATTTGAAGATAAATATTATTTTAAGAATTGGATTCAGTGAGCGAAATAAGCATTAAAAGCACTTAATTTAATAAAATACCAGTGGACTCATGTGAGGATTTCGCACTGCTATCTAATATTTTTTTAGATGCAGGTTTAAACTTCTAAAGAAAAATTAAGGATAAAAATATCTGCAAGCCACATTAGTCAAGCCAGAATATCATCTTATTTATTCCACAGTAAAAACTGATTGAAGATTAAGATAGCAAAAGACACGTGCGAGGGAAAAAAAACAATCGTATTTTAACTGCATTTGAGCATGACATCATCCGCTTCAGGGAAAGCACAGGACAAACAAAAATTAATTGAATACATATAAAATATTATTTAATCTAATATAACAAACCATACATTTTAGGCTACAACTGAAATACCACTGCTTCGATCGATTGATGGCATTTTTTTTCTTCTATGCATTAGAATTTCAATTTAGCTTTTTAATCATAAATGTAAAATAAACCTGTGCAACAGCACTGTTCTACTTTTTTTTTTTATATAACCATTGTTAAACACGACGTAATGCAGTATTTTATTTTTATGGCAATATTGATTTGAGAAAAACCTTTCATTTGATTTATGGAAACATTGCTGATTTAATTTTTAATTCACTGCAATTTTTAAGCAAAAAACATGTTTTAACGAATGTGAATGTACTCTGTTCAAAGACTTCTTTTGAATGATACCTCATTCATTGTTCTGCGTTTTGTAAATGCACAGGAAAAGGGATGTTGACAACAGAAATAATATATATGATCATTGTTCACTGTGCTAGTTTTAATTCATTTTCAATATTCATGTGTAAATACATAAAATATTATGTAAAATACATTGCTTGGAATTATTATTATTCAGACTTTTTAAAATTTTGGCAATGATAAATAAAATACCGCTATTTGAAAAATAGGAATTAGTTTATTCTGGTAATGAAATTTTGTACAAAAAATCCCCCCCCCCCCCTCCTACAAAAAAAATTCAAATTTAAAAAAATGATTGGACACTGCATACCACATTCTAGTCAAGTATGTGCCTGCAAAAGATGGTTAAATTGTTATGTATCATTTTTTAACCTATAATGCTGTCTGCTTCAGTTATGTGTATCATTGTATTCATTTCGCTATAAAACTACCTGTATTCATGTTTTTGTATGCAATAGTTTTTGTGGGATAAACAGAGAAATTGAAACGATCACAATAAATTGAATTACGGCAGCAGCAGCATTCATAACTTTTTTTAGAATAGCGAGAAAAAGGAGGAGTAATAATACTTTATCAAAAACTAAGTAATTTTTAAAATAACTGCGTATACCATTGCTAAGATGTGTTTTATGTAATGTAACAAAAATGTTTCATTTCTGAATCAGTATACCGTTATTGCATTTCTTATTAAAAAATGTAATGCAGTTCTGATACATAAAAAAAAGGTGCGTATATTTTTTAGAAATTGCTTTGGGATGCTCCCATTTTAACTCGAGAAAATCACAGTCATCTCTTTATTGATCTGCTTTAAGTAATTTCAGATCAATGTACCTGCAGACTTATTTGCATTTTTTAAAGCTAAAAGTTCTAAATGATAAACTTTTGGTGAAATTTCTGTTAGTATTAAATCTAAAATTAAGTAACCCAAATAAACATGTTAATATTAACTTATTGTGGCTGGCAAGAGAGGAATCATCAATGGCATCCAGGAAAATTTTACTCTGTCCTAGTATGAAGCAGTATTAGTGTGAAAGGTCAGTAAAGATAATAGCTCATTGGACTTGGGACTTTCCAGACACAGGAGGGTGAATTGATTGTAAGCCTTCTGAGAAACAATATAACAAGTAATAGAAGCCATATGTTTTGGTGTGTTTTTGGGAAATTTCTCAAGTTTAAATTTTCAAATAGTGGCAATTTTGTAGTAAATAATTTAATAGCCACTTTCTTTACTTAATGGTCCAGTGGCCACCAGTAATTTTACCCTTTACTAAACAACCATATATTAAGCCTATATGTGTGAAAGCATACCTTAATATCTTGAATGATTAGTTGAAGGGTCCCATGAGGATAAACCCCTTCAGTCCATGGAAATCGATTTAGAGAAAATCATAAGTCAAAGTTGGGTCTGACAGTGTTCCTCTATAGGAATACTTTTCTTCTGGCTAATGTTATATGAGCATGAGCTGGCATTCATTTGCACAGAAAATAATAGCAACAACATGATACCAAATTTTCAGTTTTGTTAAAAAGCGAAATTGAAGTGGTTTTTCTGCAGCCACCCTTCATCTGATTTGAATAATTTTGATATTTTATTTTAAGAAACTGCAATGTTCTTAAGATTCTTTAATTCTGTTATTTGTAGATGAATCGTTATCCTAATTTACGGGATGAAATTGAAAGGATTATAACAACTCACATCCGTGAATGCGAAATGAGAACTAAAGAACAACTTTGTCTTTTGGTAGATGTGGAATTGGCATACATGAATACCAACCATGAAGATTTTATTGGTTTTACTAAGTAAGTACTGTTAATACTTTTGTATGTTTTATGAGAGGGATAAATTCGTGTTCATGTTAGATTTATTCATCCTCAATAGGGTGCTGTTTATTCACTTTTAAAATTGGCATTTTTAAGGGCAGTGAGGTGTGATTGGCATTAAATGATCAACATTTATTTTTCATGCTGGTTATACACATTTCCTGATTCCAAGAAGAGTGTCAACTCTTCTTTTGTTTACTTTTTAATTTAATTTAATTTTTTTAAGGAAAACATAACACAATTGATTTCTTGATAACTTTTATTATTGGTAAGTGAGGTGCTTGCCTTGTGTATGTTTATCTCCCCATTCCTAAAATAATAATGCTTTGAATACTAAGTAAATTTTAAAACTATTAAGCATATTGTTGAGATGTGCTTGATGTAGAGGAGAAAAAAAATCTTCATTTCTAAATCAGTGTATTGTTATTTCATGTGCTGTTTGATCTTAATTTTAATAATAGTTAGAACTATAACTGGATTTCAGAGATATTTAAGCTTGGATGTGCATTAAAATGTTCTCTCACAAATATTCATAATTTTCTTTCTTTTTTACTAATGATTTTGAAATTCATATTTAAGTAGGCATAATTTTCAGTTATTTTAAAACATTTGCTTATGTAATAGCAAGTTGGAATAAATCCTCTATGAAGTAGGTGATTATGTTTAAACTAAATTAAATGAATCTGAAATTAAATGTTGTATAATGTATTATTAACTATTATAATTATCATATATTTAATGAATTTAGAAAGTATTTTTTAAAAATCAATGTTGGACCGTCCACTGTTATTATTATTATTTTTAAATTCTGAATTGACCGTATTAATCTGAATCGTGTTGAACCACTAGGGTAGTAATTATATCCTTATTTTTAAATGTGCCCTACTTATTACATTATAAAAATTGTGTAAAATGAAAAATATATTTATATTGTTAGAAATGAGGTTTTGATATTTCTTTGTTCAAAGTGTCTCCTAAAATTACATTCATGAAAACCTGATGAAATTATGGACTAATGAATATTAATATAAATGCAGTTTACTCTTATAACATTTTTTTTTTTTTTTTTTTTTTTTTTTGTAAATTGCAAAAATAATTTAAAATTTTTACTGGATTTAATTTTATAACCATATCATAGAAATGAACATAATAATCATATTGCTTCCTAATCAAGTTTAGAAGTTGTTCTCTCTTTTGTTTATATTTGTCAGCTTTAAGTTAGTTGTTTTGTTAAAATAAATGGAATTATGTTTTAATTTAAATGGTTTTATATAGTACTTTTCTTGCTAGCTAGCATTTGCTGGCATTGTATGTTTAGATGCACTAAATGTTTAGATTTTGGCATAACTAAGTCAAATTTTTAAATGTATTATCTTATTCTTTTTTTCCTTCAAATTCTAATTTGTAAAATACCTTTACTGTTTTGCTGTGCAAATCATTGCCTTTTTTTTTTCTCTCTCTTTGGTTATCTTTTATTTCTCTTCCCAGCAATATCACTTTATTGACAATCTGATTTTTTTCAGCTCTGAACATTGTATTGGAGGGTGAGTCACTGTGCTTATGCTAAAATTGCACGCATTAACACTCTCTTACTATTATTCCCTTACAGTTTTGCATGTGTTTTTCCAGATCTCTTCAACATATATGCATTATGATTTGTGTCAGATGCAATATGAATTTGTTGGCTTTAAAGGTTTTAATTTGATTTTAACATGAATAATTTTTGCCTAATTTCAAATATTCTAAACCACATTTCTGTTTTTTTTGTTTTTTTTTTCAAAGATAATTTGTATTTCAATTTTTTCCAAAGACAATTTGTTGTTACTTGAAAATTATTTTAATTGTAATTATTTTAATTAATAAATATGTATATTAAGCTTTTTGCTCATTTATCTCCAAGCTTTTAAAAATTATATAAGCTCTGGATGAGTGTCTCAATTATTGTTGTATTTAGAGCTGTAGCTTGATTTCTTCTATTCCAAATTCCTTATCTAATTATATATTTAGCTGTATCCATATCTAATCAATTTAAAATGCAAGCTGTACAGTAATTATTGATATCATTCAAGAGAAATTACAATAATGTTTTGTGTCAGGAACAATTATAGATTAGCTTATGCTCCAAGCCATGTTCAGTAGCACATATAAAACATGCATAGTAATCTCTTAACATTTATAAGTTTTTATTTATTTATTTATTTATTTATTTATTTATTTATTTTTTTTTTTGTGAAGATGATAATAATGTAAAAAAGAAAAATAATTCATTTCATAAGTTTGAAGCTTGATTACTCATGATTCTGTTCATTATCTTTTTTAGTTCTAATTTTTTTCCCCCTTCCCTGTGTAATATTTATTATGAAGTCTTACTATCACCTCGCAAAAAAGGATAGTGTCATAGTCAACTGCACATTATTATGATTTTAGGATAGATTACATATTTAGAAATAACATATTAAAAAAGCACAAGAAAAAATAAATATTGTCTAGTGAGAAGTTTTTTAAATTGTAACATTAAATAGAGGTTGTTGCTTGACCTCTACCATGAAATTTATTTAAAAAAATTTCTCATGACAAACAATAAAAATTATATTTTGAATCATTGTTTAATAAATAAATTTTATTTTTATAATGTGTGTATATATTTGACATCTACATTATCTTATGTTTATATGTTTTAGTAATAAACAAGTTTTCAACATTCATGAATAATTTTTGCTATGTAACCCTTGCATATGTTAAGAGATTACTGTATTTAAACCCTGCAGAATTCTTTGAAACTTTGTCTATTTTGCTATTTGTTTTTGTATGATTTGATTAATTCTTTATGTAGTTTTCATTACTTCTAACTCTGAATTTTTTACTTCTGCTTTTAAAGTACTTTTTAAAAATTGCAACATAAAAAATGCTTTTATTTAGAATCATAAGAGTTCTTTGAAACATCATTAGATGTTTAATTATTTATTTTTTAGGGGCATTTCAATGTTTTTTATGAATTGTGATGAATTTAGAATCACATTGCTTTTTAAGATAATGCATAAATCTAATAACTTTGCCTTTCTTGTTGTAACATTTTATGGATCTTTTACTAATGTATGCTCCAACTTTGTGTTGCTTCTCTCTCCATATACTAAATTATTTCTCAAGCATGCTAAGTATATTTGTGTGTTACATTGGCAGTTAACATGCATATTCCATTTTTCTTGTGTTTATGTATGTATTTATTTTTGTTATGTATTTAATTATTTTCATATTAGCGCTCAAGCCACTGCTGAAGCAAATTCTGGAAAAAGGAAATTAGGCAATCAGGTAAATCTCCCTCTCCTCTTCTCTTTCTCTGTCCTCTTCTCTTTCTCTCCCCTTCTCTTCCTCTCTATTTTTCTTTTTTAATAATTAGTGTCTGATTGTTTTAAGTTTATTTTAAGAAATGAAGTTCATTAAGGTTAATTGTATTTTTCACTAGATTTTACATTTTTCCTAAAAAACAATTAAGCTTATCTACATTTGTAATTTTTTATTTTTCATCTAACTTGTGAACTTTTTATTTTTTTTTTCATATTAATTTTATATTTAATAGTGTAATATTTTATATTAGTATAGTTATTTTCAGTTATTTATTTATTTATTGTTATTATTGCACATTATTTTTACATTTAGTAGTATAGTGTTTTGAGATTTGAGAGTTTAAAAGAATATGTGTTTTTTCTTTTGAAATTATTGATACATTTTTTAAATGTTCTTAGTATTTTAATTCCAGATTTTTCCTCTAAGCTAAAGCTTCCGATAACCAAAAATTGAAAGTTTTGTTTCTCTTCCACAGTTTTTGGCAGAATGCCTCATCTGCTTTTATATTCTTCTTCAGTGGTGTAGTCTTAAAAAAAC
This sequence comes from Maratus michaelseni, assembly GCA_963931845.1. NCBI lineage: Eukaryota > Metazoa > Arthropoda > Arachnida > Araneae > Salticidae > Maratus > Maratus michaelseni. Next base: position 115,773,056 of record OZ007593.1, on the reverse strand, counting down.
AAACAGAGTATATGCTATTGGCAGAGGGTATACAATAGAGAGTATAAGCTATAGCTACATACATGGAGTTTCTTTTTAAAAAATCCAGAAGCTATACAACTGTATACACTCTATTACATTCCTATTGTCTTCCTCATGGTCCCCTCCAATTTTTATTTCCATGTTTTCTTCGGCCTCCCTCTCTTTTACAAAGTGGTTCTAATCTATAATAACATTTGGTAATGTCTCGTCCATTCTTTTGACATGCCCATACCATGTCAACTGTTTTTTGTATATACAATTAAGGATATTACTTTTTATTTGCATATATTTTTTGAATTTCTGTATTTTTTCTTTTTTCCATATGAGGTACTCTAGCATCTCTCCTCCAGTAACCCATCTCTTGTTTCTTCTTCTTTGCTCCTTTTATAGTCCATGTTTCGGCACCATACAGCATGATACTTTCTATGAGAACATTAAAAACAGTTCTTTTTATATTTTGAATTTTGTTTCTACTCCACTTTGGAAAACAAATTTGCCATTTTACTATTTTCCGAAGAAAATGTTAAATACAAAAGTTATGTATTTTTTCCTGTAGAATCAGAATCTGCGATAAAAAAGGGGGGGGTTATTTAAGATTTCAAAGTTGCCCCTTCTCTACTAATTAGTTAATGAATTAGTAACATTATAAAAATAAAAAAAAATAAATAATAATAATAATAATAATTAAAGAAAGATGGAAATATATAGATTTTATTTTATTTTCAAATTTAATCTTAATATAACTTAAAACAATTTAAAATTTCAATAGCTCTTATAAAATAATTTAATTAATGAATATTATATAATATATTTAGATTACACATGTGTTACAATCATTTTTTAATGCAATGCATTATTCAAAAGACATTATTGAAATTGACATTCATATAACATAATAAAAATATGATTGCATAGATTTATGTTTGTGATGTATAATCAACAATGTTAACAATGCATAATTGTATGTGTTTTTGTATAATGTTATGTTTACAATTTTTTAATACAATGCTTATTTTATAGACATTTTATTATAATTGATTATTTGTATCACTTAATACAACCGTGATCGGCAGACGCACATTCACATTAACTGTATGAAGTGTAAACAATGACCAACCAGCTTAATAAGAGTCCTTTATATTTGTTTTAATTGTATTAATTGCTATATTTTATCGTACACTAAAACAAAATTAATTATTACAGAACATTTCTATATTTATAATATGATGTAATAATAGTTATTTAAAAGAGTTGATAATTGAATTTACCAAAAAATTAGGATAACCATATAGTTTTACTTGATTTCGTGTAAATCTAATATTTTTGTTTTTATTTATATCTGAGTATAAATATTTTATTCTATGTAGGTAATTGATAATTATATTTTTATAAACTGATTTATGTAAACATGATGCAAAATTGGTAAAAATATTTACTTTAAATGGAAAGTCAAATCTTTTATCATAAATATGAAATATTAATTTATAATTATCATTAATATTAATTTTTAAGTCAAGAAAATTTATATTATTATTAATCATATCATTTTCGCTTAATGTAAGCTGATTAGGATAAAAATTGAGTGGTGATGTGCAATTATTATCATTGAAATAATATATATATATATTTTCCTTACATTTATAATAAGGTTAGAAATAGACTTGGTGTGCAAAGAGCTGTAAAGTCTATTTTTTATTAGATAATGTTAAGATAATTCAAATACATGTGCTGCCAGCCAGTCTTGTAACCGATACAATATATATTTAAAACTGCTACATTTTGTTCCAAAATTTTAATTTTCTAATTTTATAAAATGTATATTGTTGGTTGTGTACTCTTATTACATTTTATAGTACATTAAATTTATTTAGTAAAAAAGTAATTTTGCTTATTTTAATTTATAATGTAATTTTCAAGACAAAAATTCCTTAGAATATATTGTTCATTTAAGAGAAATAAAATTTAAAAAATATATTTTTGGCAGGAATTTTTACTATTAGAGTCATATTAAAGATATTAAATTACTAATTTCCTCAAAATCCTCCTGGAAATAAAATGTGAATTCCCTCAAAAGATCATGCAAAACACGAATTTCCCCCCAGAAGATCGTGAAAAAAAACGCGAATTTCCTCAAAAGATCGCGAAACACATGGTTTCCATCAAAAGATCACGAAAAAACGTCAGTTTCGTCGAACGATCGAAATAAAACGCGATTTCCATCAAAAGATCGCGAAAAAACGCGAATGTCTTCCAGAAGATTGCGAATTTACCCCCAGAAGATCATGGGAAAAAAAAAGCGAATTTCTCCCAGAATATAGCGAAAAACACGCGACTTTCCTCAAAAGATCACGAAAAATGTGAATTTCCTCGAAAGATCACAAAAAACACGCGAATTTCCTCGAAAGATCGAAAAAACACACAAATTTCCTCAAATAATTGCGAAAAACACGCCAACTTCGTCAAAGGATCGCGAAAAACATTCAGTTTCCATCAAAAGATCTGGAAAAAAACGTCAGTTTCGTCAAATGATCGAAATAAAACACGAATTCCATTAAAAGATTTTAAAAAAACACGAATTTCCCCCAGAAGATCGCGAATTTCCCCTAGAAGATCGTGAAAAAACGACACGAATTTCCTCAAAAGATCGTAAAAAACATGCAAATTTTCTCAAAAGATCGCAAAAAACATGCAAATTTTCTCAAAAGATCGCAGAAAGCATGCGAATTTCGTCAAAAGATCGCTTAAAACACGCAGTTTTCATCAAAATATCGTGAAAAAACACTAATTTCTCCCAGAAGATCGCGAATTTCCCCAAGAAGGTCGCAAAAAACACGTGAATTTCGTCAAAGTTTCACCTTCAACGAAATCAATTAGAGCTGTTCTAAAAGTATAAATTCAAAACTTGTTATATTTTTTCTTGTATGTTGCGTTTAGCAATTTTTTTTTTTTACCTTTTTAAAAAATTTTTAAAGATGTATCATGTATGTGATATACATAATAAGTGTTTGAGGTTTGACTAATCTCTGTTTATATGATCATTGGTCGCTGCATAAAAAAGTTGATTGTCTATTTTGTATTTAAACTTACGAAATCAGTAAGCAATATTTTGTGAATACTGTGCAATTCCAGCACTAACAATTAGATTCTAATAGAGTAAAATTTGTTTTTGTCTCCAAATTGGCCATTAAGAATTGGAGTGTGCATACCACATAACGATGCAGCACATAAAAACAACAAGAACAAAAAATTGCAAATCCTTAACATTTTTTGGACTCCTTGGATTTTTTCGGTACTCCTTGGATTTTTTCTTCCCAACTCTGTATGAACCCTGTTAACAAATTATTAGAGAAATGAGCATTTTTTAAAAATAAAATTGTTTGTAGTTTCAAAACTGCATTTGTCTTAAATATGTAACCTAAAATTGACTAATTGTCAATTTTACATTTGTTATATAAATATATATATAAGTAACCTTTGCAAAGAAATCTTAAGAAATTTTCAGCAAATAAATTAATTAAATAAGTTTTAAAAATCAAGCTTTTATGAAACTTTAATTTTTTAATTATATTTTCATTAAGAAACTAATAATAAAATAAGTATTAAATTTGTTTTTATTTTCTCAGGTTTTGGAAACTCAAGCACAGAATTGTAAGCCAAAAATTATTGTTATTTTAACTCTAAATCAAACTAGATTATATTAATAATAATTACAGAGGCACAATAACTTGTTTCATGAAATTGTCATTTATATAATTTAAAAGAATATAAATGGGACAAAATACAACACAATTAAAATTCACTATCAAACCAAAATAATATTAAATGGAACACAAATTTATTTTGGTTATTTTTTCAAAGTTATTTTTAATAACAATTTTAAATTGAAAATGAATTTGAAATGATTATTTTAGCTTTAAAAGCACAATTTATTGTTAATAATTTATTGTGCTTTTATAATTATGTAAAATTAAAAGAACTATATATAAAATGTATAATTTTTCAAGATATTTATTATTTTCTAAAAAAGTATAACCATAAGATAAACTTGTATTAAAAAAAAATAAAATTTCCCCCTATTTTTTTTTTCATTCAAAAAGTAATTATAAAAGTATTAACATTTTGTTTTTATTTTCTCAGGTTTTCCAATATTAAGCACAAAATTGTATGTTAAAAATTATTGTTGTTATTATTTTAACTCTAAATCAAGCTATAATATATTAATTATTATAGTATAAATATTATATATAATAATTACAAAGGCATATTTATTTGTTCCATTAAACTTCATTTGTATAATTTAAAAGGATATAAATGAGATAAAATGCAACACAATAAAATTTTGCTATCAAACCAAAGTAATAATAAATGGAACAAGAGTTTCTTTTGTTATTTTTTCCTTTTTTTCAAAATTATTGTTAATAACAATTTAAAATAGAAAATGCATTTGAAATTATTATTTTAACTTTAACAGTACAAATTATTGTATTTTTATAATTACATAATCATTTAAAAGAAGTAAAGAAATATATGTAAAACACACAATTTTTAAAGATCTTTATTATTTCTAAAAAAGTATAACTGTAAAAATATGGAAATACTTCATAAAAAAACACTGAAATTGTCAGAGGAATTGTTTTTATTATTATTATTATTTTGTATGGGAAAAAATGAAAATTAATATATAAAATAATATCATTCAGAATTTCATGATAACTTCATTTTGATGTTTTCATCTCCCTTATACAGGATATTTATAAAGTCCCGGACCCATTTTGATGTTTAATAACTCATGAAATAATAAAGATAGATTAAAATTAATAACATAAATGGTTAGATAGACTCAAAAAGTTTCATGACCCTTGTCAATGAACTTCCACGTTGAACCCTTCGTCGCACGGAGAATATCAAGTCGATCGTCAATTTCACGCCGGGTAGCGGCAAGCATGTTGGCATCCACAGAGGCTATTGCGGTTGTAATTCTGGCTTTTAAGTGATCAATGTTCGACACTCTCCTCCTGTAAACATTGTCCTTTACAAATCCCCAAAGGAAAAAGTCCAGCGGCGTTATATCATGTGATCTGGGTGGCCAAGGAATTGGACCTCCTCGCCCAATCCATCTTCCTGGAAAATGGTCATTCAAAGAAGTACGAACGATGGTACCCCAATGAGGTGGTGCACCATCTTGTTGTAAAAAGACATGTGGCTGAAGCTCTTCTAGTTGTGGAAATACGAAGTTTTCCAACATGGCTATACGACTGATGAGACCGTCTTTTCTGTAAAAAAGAAAGGCCCAATGACTCGGTCGTGCATTAGTCCACACCACACATTAATCTTTGGGGAATCCCTTTCTGCCTCACGGTATTCATGGGGGTTTTCAGATCCCCATATGCGCACATTATGGCGATTAACAATGCCAGAAACATGAAAAGATGCTTCGTCGGAGAACATTATGCGCTTCAGAAAATCAGCATCATCTTCTATTCTCCTTAGCATATCTGTTGCAAAGGCCATCCTCCTAGGCCTATCGCCCGGTTTCAAAACTTGAACAATTTTAACTTTGTATGCATGCAGTCTTAATTTTTTCTTAATAACCTTGTACACCGTCGAAAATGGCATATCCAATTCTCTTGCCGCTGATCTCACAGATCTTCTAGGATTGTGTAAAAATGTGTCTCTGACACGCTCAACATCAAAATCACTTGTGCAGGGACGTCAGGAACGTTTCTTATCTGCATACTTCCAGTTTCTAGAATATTCTTTTTCCACCGCAAGATGCTGCTTTTGGATGGAGGATCTTTTTGGTAAATTCTTCTGCAATTTCTCCGAGCTTGCACTATCGATTTTGTTTCTATGAACCACCATAAAATCTGTGCTTTCTCTTGTGGTGTATGCATTCTCCTTAATATCCGCTCAAATAAAACATCGCATACAAAAGTAACATAGAACAAACACATAAAAAGTAAACATAACATTGCAATAGTTGCCAAAAACAAAAGAGAGAAAAATGCAATTAATAAGCAGACGATATTTAGAAAAGCACAGATATTTAGACTGGAAAATGAAATTATCTGAAATTAACCACACGCGCAGACAATATTTACAAAAGTAAAGATATTCAAACCTGAAAAGGAAAATATATGAGTTATTCCATCAATAAATGCCATAAGTTTGTTGATATCTTCATTATTTTATGAGTTATTAAACATCAAAATGGGTCCGGGACTTTATAAACACACTGTATTTAATGCTCAATGTGTTAATAACACAGTATGAAGCAAAAGTTGTATTATAAAAGTAAAGTTTCCAGAAAAAAAGGGTTTTTTTTTTTCATTTAAAATTTCTGGAAATTTAACACCTGAAATGTATACTAATTGAAAAATATACAGGTTATAAAAAGTTTATTTAAATTCAAAACTCAAATTTTCCAGTTTTGAATTATCCATGAGTTTAAATCTTATTAAATTAATAGTTTGCAAAATTTATATAAATTTTCTCACATTGTAGGAGGTCAAATATCCTTCACAATGTATTGTTAAAGAAATGCTATTATTAAATATTTGTATCTATATAATAAAACCGTAAGTCATGTGACTGTCATCAACAGTTCCGGGATGTCCGTTTCACTTTTTCATATGCCAGGCGGCCATTTTTTTTCAAAATTATTTTTGCAAATAAAACTGCATAAAAATTACATTTTTAGAAAGATCGTTCAAAATAAATTAATATTTGAGAGATGACTTACGTTCAATTATGTATACATTCTGCAATAACTTCAGTTAAAATTCTCTATCTATGAAAGTAAACAAAGAAAAAAGATTCATTCGTTGTGAATGTTTAAAATATTAAACCATGAATTTTTGGATCGCTGCCTGGCGTAAAAAAAATAATCCGCACCAGTGAGACAGTCAAAGTTTACCTTAATTCTGTTCCATACAACTCAACTTCCGGATCTTTTTTGACGTAAGTTGAACTCATGTAATAATATTTAATGGATCAAATTTCGAAAAGAATTGTCAGCTTTTATTTTTTGCGCGTGCAAATTAGAAACGATACTTTAATTTGAAATCAAATGTTTTGATTTATGATAATTATTATTTTTCTATTTTCAAATTTTAAACGAAAAATGTGAACGTCATGTATTTTAAATTGAAACAGCTGTCACGGACGCACTGAGTTGGCGCGATTTTTGTTTTGCGCCAAATATGTTTAAGAATCTCCGCATTAGCGAACATATTGCAAGTGATAAACAAACGGACATGAAGCATAAATTCTTAAGTGGGTTAAGTGGTTTTTGTCAAGAAAGATGAAATACATAACAACAAAAAATATGCGAAATGCTACCGCGATCGCAAAAGTTCTTGATTTGTCTATTAGATTTTTCCAGTTATGCGAGGAATTAAGGAACAAAATAAATTATGAATAAAAATAATTTGTTACAATGCTTAACATACATTTAAGGGTGACCAAACTGGTCGCCAGTGGCGGCTAGTTATTTAAATAAATGTACATATCATTACAAGATTTATTTTTTATTCGTAATATAATGTAGAGGATATAAAAAAAGTCAATATAATTTAAAATAAAATATTTCATTTATGTAAAATATTATCCTACAACATCAGATTTTATTTTTCATTGGAAGGGATTTCCTATAACAATGATTTTTTTAAGAATATAGCATGGCCTAAATTAAAAACATGTTAAAGAGAAATGTCCTCAAGGTTTATTATGTCAAGCGACATAAGGTTAACCCACAACAAAGTTAAAAGCCAAAAGCGTAAAATGTATAATAATTTAAAGTAAGAATAATGTACATACAGTGGGTGATCGGTTAACGAACTTAATCTGTTTCAAAACAATGTTCGCTAACCAAATTGTTTGTTAACCGATCATAGATGTTGTATAAATTTGTATGGGAATTCAATTAATTCGTTCTTGAAAGCTAAATAATATATAAATTAATATTTATATAATTAATATATATTAATATATATAATTAATATACAGTGGAACTTCCCTTTAACGAAGTCCCTATTTAACGAAGTTTTCTACTTAACGAAATTTTCTGCAGAACTTTGACTTTGAACACCATTAGCATGTAAATTAATCTCCATATTACGAAAAATATATTCTATATAATGAAGTTTATTCCACTTTTGTACGTGTACAGAATCCAAACTAAGAGGTTGCTGTTGCGATGGATATGCGAATTTTTTTTCAGTGGATTGTATGAAAATGAACACATTTAAATAATTTCCGTTCTGCTTGGTGTTACATAAAACAATTTTTTTCAGACTAAGAAAAACACATGTTATCATTACTCTCCCACACCGAGACTCCAGCGCTGACAGTTGGGGGAAGTCAAAATCCTCTTTTTGCATTCAATGATATAGAAGATGTAGTGACGCAATGACGTCAGATACATTGAAGCAAAAAATATCAATTAGAGTCGGACAGTTACCATTCTGACCTTCCATTGCTGATAGACAACTAACTGCTTTGTACATCCACAAGAACGTGCTTCAAAAATCAAATCAAAGAACATCAAAGTTTTTTTTTTTATCCTACCAATACAACTTCTAAACTTCAGCTATTAGTCCAAGGAATAATAAAAAATCTGGAAAAACATTACCGAAAAAGACAGAAAAATGACAATGTAGTGAAAACATTAGTTTTAGAACCTGTGTATCAGAGCTGATGAAATCCTGAGCCAAAGCTTGGGTATGCGACATGATTTCAACGATCGTACACAACTGTTTTGTAAAACGCGGATACATAATTGAAACTGAATCAAATGCTTCTGAATCCAATAACAGTTTGTCATATCTGAAGAATTTCATGAATTTAAGTTGATTTCTATTTAACGAATTTTCTTCATAACGAAGTTTTTAAGTGTAATGATGAGACTTCGTTAAATGGAAGTTTCACTGTATATACAATATTAATATAAATTCTCCATAAATTTATTTAAATGTAATAATAATAAAACATACATATAGGCTTGTCCTTCCTTCAATCATGCTTTTTTTTTTAGTTTGTCGGGCATTAAATATTTGACAATAGTTTATTTTTTCTTCCTGGATTTTTCAATCTTCTCATTTTAATAGTGTTAATATACGTCCATATTTAATATGGACAGATCGCAGTTTCATGTCCGTGTCGTGCCACACCAGTGTTGAATTCAGACACTTTTCTCTGGGAGGGAATTCTGTGACTCCGGGAGGAACATTGCATTTTTTAACCATTAAAAGCATAAAATCTCAATTCTTCCAGGGAGACATTAAAATGCTCGGGAGGGGGGGGGGAGGAGAATGTCCTTCCTGGGCCACCACCTGAATTCAACACTGGTGCCATACTTAAAAAAATAAATGACACGTCCTTTGTAAAAAAATTTAGAATCACATTCATTGACTACAGCATTAAATCATATAAGTTTATCACTTTGACCTATCAAAAACTTCATTAGTTCTCTAAAAGATAGTGTTTACTGCAGAGCTCGATAAAGCTCAATTGGAGCATAGAGCCTGGTTATAGTTTGAAACTAAATTTCAGTTAATATAATTAATTTCCAATTAAAAATATTTCTTTAAAAAGGGACACAAAATATAAAAACTAATGTTTTTGTACTGTTCATTCTAATTTGAGGGCCCTAAAATGTAGGGACCAAACCCCCTGTAGCCCCTAAATTAACTAGCCCATAAGTATACAACTGTTAAAATGTTCTCTAAGTCGATAATAGTAGGTGCAATTAAATACAGCTCTGCAAATTTAAAACACAGCATTGTTTCTTCTTGGATTTGTTTTGTGAGGTGTTCGTTAACCGATATGTTTGTAAACCGAACATATATATATATATTCTTTAGTGTTAGCCTTTTCTAGAAGTAAAAAATGTGATCAATACAGCATCTTCCTGCAGCTTTTTAATAGATAAAGCTTTTTAATAGATAAAGTTTTTGTACAGCATATGAGACACAGATAAAGTTACTTTTTCCTTTTGGAGTTTTACTTTCCAATTATTGCAATTCTCATCTATGTTTTTAATTATCAGAAAATTGTTTTGAATTTCCATTTATCACTTCTTGATAATTTTAATTTATATTCGGAATAAGCCTTTCCTGGTGAAATTCAAGATGCACTGATTAAATATTTCAGCACTTAGTATAACATCCTCAAAACTAGTTACTTACCCATCATACGTAGTATAGGGTAAGTCTTGTAATCGTTTTGAAAATCGGAAAAAAAATTTTGACGGATTTACACGTTTCAGACACTGGAGATTCCGAAAAACATATTTTTAGAAAAAAAAAATTTGCCGTCCGTCTGTGTGTCTGTGTGTGTGTCTGTAAACGCTCTATCTCCCGAAAAAATTGAGATAGGGACTTGCAATTTGGTATGTACTCAATATGTAATAATGGGAAGAAGCCTATTTCACTTCAATAACCTCGATTAACCGGAACAATTTTTTTCGGACTCTCGAAATATTCGTTCTGATAAAAGGTATATAAAAATTTTCGAAATTGTTTATTTTAAGAAATGAATATAAAAGACAATAAAAAAACATAAATTTTGAATAAAGCATGAAGTCGATCGGATAATGAGTTGTCGAGATATTTGGAATCCTATTTTCTACACTCTTCGATTTTTCATGACCCTGTATTTCCTCCAAATTTCACTTCAAAGATATATTTTAATTGGAAATTTGACGCTTAATCAGATGCAATAAACCGCTAGTTAATAGGATTATTATTTTTGGAGTTATAAGGAAAAACCTCTTTCAAGCAATTCAGTAATCGAGCCTTTAAAGTTTATCACGTCATCAAGCCACGATTTTATTTGAATTGCAATGCATTTTATAAGTAGTTTACACATTTTTATTTTAATATTTTATATTATGCATATCCATGATGGGTAAGTATTACGGTGACCCCCAACGACTAGTTTTACTAATTTATTCATTCTAGTGGAAAACATTTCTTGATATTTACTACTTAATTTCCACTTAGTTGATTTTACTTTGTATTTATTGTACTTGATAATTTATATATAGAGAGTAACAGTGTATAAATCATGACAAAGTTCTTTACATTATAGCCAAGAGTTTATTTTAAAATTCATTTTAGTTTTTGTTTTTTTCATTGTTTTGTACTGTTCTATCCTTCTCTCTAAGTTTGTTTTCCATTGTCTTTAAACTAGTAGAACTCATTATAATAATTCAGCAGTTAACTTTTATTCAAATATAATTTTATTTTTAAATTTCTGTTGTTTCAGCTGCAAGTAGTTATTTCAGTTCAAATCTTAAATTATTTAGGTGATTAGAAAAGGCTGGATGTGCATCCACAGTTTAGGTATAATGAAAGGTGGTTCAAGAGATTATTGGTTTGTCCTAACATCTGAATTATTAACATGGTATAAGGATGAAGAAGTAAGTTTTAATCACTACTTAGTCTGAATTTATGCATATCTATAATCGTGTTATTTTATTATTTTTTGTATTTTAATTTGATATAGGAAAAAGAAAGAAAATACATGCTACCTTTGGATGGTTTAAAAATTAAAGATATTGAAGCTGGGTTTATGTCTCGTCGACACACATTTGCTTTATTTAATCCTGATCAAAGGTAACTTTGATACAGATCACAATTAGATACATTGTATAGTATAAAGTATGTTTTATTATCTTTAAAATCTTATTAACACTTTAAGGCATTATCCTCTGTGATAACTATTTTTTGATTTAAGGAAGACAACAGTCAGTTTGGAAGAGTTATCACTGTGTAATTTTATTCTTGATTATTACATAATATAATGTGCAAATTTTAAATTTGAGTAAAATAAATGTGTTGCTATGAAAATTTATTGCAGTCAAATATATGGACATTAAACAGGGAAATGCCATTACCTCTCTTTGGATTTTAAAATGGAATTAGATTTTGTTTGTCTAAAGTTTAAAAAAAATATATATATATATATATATATTTGTTCCAATGACTTAAAATATTAAATACTAAGCGAAAAATGAATTAGGAATTGAGGCCCCCATATCAGATAATTTTTGACACATGAGTGTAAAAACATGACATTAAAATTTATCTTGCCTGGGGGAAAAGGGGGGGGGGGTCAACAAGGCAGAGTCTCCCAGATGAAAAAAAGCTAGTAGAAACTTATTTTCGAATATTTCAAATTTCTTAATTGTTAAATTTTTGTATTCCATTTCATGTTGATTAGTTTAAAAATTGTCTTGCATGGAGGGGTTTGACAAAATATTCATATTTTAGTGCATTTCATGTTTTTAAATGTTGGCCATTTTAAAATACAGTAAACTCTGTGTTAGGCAGACTCTGTATAAGACAGAAAGATTTTCTTGTCCCAATGAATCCATAGAATTGCAGTAAGGGGCTGTGCACATATATTGTTATCACTTTAGAGGGGAGGGGGAGACTTGGCTCTTGATATTGTAAGATATCTCTAGGGGAAAGGGGGGGTGACATCTTTTGATATTGTTATCATTCTTGATCCAACCAATTTTCTTTTTCTAGTCATCTATTTTTATGAAAATATACAGTTATTATTAAAGGCATTAAATGATTATAAAATCATTTCATTCCAAAATATGGAATATCTCAACATTTGGCATAACTTTTCTTCTGCCTATGCGCATATAATTCGCTATTGGAGAAACTAGGTGTGAAATGTTTGAAATGATACTTGTTGTGTTTACTAGTTTAGCAAGGAAGAAAAAAAATGTTCATTTGTTTTGTTGATAAGAAGTTCTGCTTTCACCCTCCCTGTGACAACCAAGATTACTGTTGAATGCATTAATTATGTGATAATAAGCTATAATTAAATATTTTTTAATAGTAACTATCTCTTTTAGATGTTATTTTATATAAAGTTATTTCATATCTATAGCAGTGATATTTTATTGACTTCTTCTTCATTTGAATCTGTAAGGTATGTGAATAATAAATGTATAACCATATCTGTATATCACTGCAAACGCAAAAAAAAAAAAGAAAAATAAATTTTTAGAAATTGATAACGATATTATTGAGGGGAGGAGGGAGAAGGTCGAGGTATGATATCGTAAGGGGGAAGGGGAGGGGATCCAAAATTACCAAAATGTTGATAACATTATACATGTACTAGGGATGCACCGAATATTCAGTATCTATTCGATATTCAGCCTATTCGGCCATACTACCGAATATTCGAGTAGGCCGAATATCAAACTATTTGGTCTGCCGAATATTCGGCTTGGCCGATTATCAAATTATTTGTCCTGCCGAATATTGAAATATACAGCCAAACCAAATACTTAAAAAACCTTTTAAAATATATTTTTAAAAACTTAACACAACTTCTACTTTTAATTTAACTGTCAATTAAAGAAGATATTCAGAATAATTAGAAATAGAATAATATTTAAATAAAAGACAATTTACGTTATTTAGTTGCTGTTTCAAAAGTGTCACTTAAGAAATTTAACAGTTAATGACAACCTTCATACTTCATAGGAATTAATAATATACAAATGCACGTTCCTGAACATTGTCTATTAAATAATCTGTTTCTTGCTTCGCGAACAGTGATTCTAAACAAAATGGAAAAACTTTCAGAAGTGATAATAGACATAAAGTCAGACAACTTTTGTACAGAAAATCAGGATTACAAATCACTTATTCAGTCAAAAATACAAGTATCTCACTCCAGGTCTAAGTTTGATTTTCGTTTAGTTACTTTAACTATAATGAAGATATTGTAACTATATACCCAAGTTTCAACAGAATTACTTTGATCTTTGTAAAATATGATAACCTGACAAGAAGTCCTGGAAATTGCCATCATTAATATCTAACACTGAGCTAGGCATTCCTTTATTCAGAATGCAGCTGGCAGTACTTATGCGGTGTCATTGGCCAAAATTCAGTTACTTCCAATGAAATCATATTTTAAGCAAAATTAATAGGATGCAAATCTCGCTAAAATACCTTCATTATTGTTAAAGTTGTAAACAAAAATTCAATTTCATCTTGTAGCAACACATCCTGTATTTTTTATTGAATGTATTGTATTTTTGGTGGAATAAGTCGATTGAAATGCTGTTTCTTGTTCAAAAGTGTTTGTATTGACCACATTATCTCCCTTGAAAGTTTGTTACAATATTTGTATATTTCTTATATAACAACTTTGTATATTTCATACCTCTGAAAATGATCACACAGTCCAGACACTGCTCTTTGGTGCATTTAAAAACTTCCTTGCTAAATCAAAAGGAATAGGAACGTTATTCTTGCTGAGTTGTCAATATTTGAATAGATTGTTTTATTTATTTATATTTTACTTTAGTAACTTCCTGACAAATAAACAGTATGACTGTACAATTTTTCTTCCAATTCCTTCAAAATTTCTCTTTGATTTTAAAATATTTGTTTTAAAATATAAGAAAAAATTATTTATTTGTTTAAATTCATGGACGAAGCTATAAAATTTAAAATTTTATTAAAAAAGATCTAAAACTATTTTTTTCCTAAATAATAACTCAAAGCATATTTTTTTTAGTGTAAAGTTTACTTGTAAAAAGGTTATGTTTATCAAAACGGAAGTATCTATGTTAAATGTCACATAAAATTATTTTAAAATTTAACTTTTTAATACCTTTAAACTCTGAAATAAAAACATTCGGTATTCGGCCAAAATCACTATTCGGTGCATCCCTAATATGTACAGCCCCTAAACTCTGTATAAGATGGAATACTGTCTATGATGAAAAATTTTCTTTGTCCTAATCTTTTCTGCTTTAGACAGTTTACTGTATGTTCGTTTCAGAGTTTTGAAAATGATCACCATTTTGACAAGAGAAATTTCCGAGCATTCTCAGGGAAATTTCATATGCAGAGAATGCATATTTTTCCAAAGACTGCCGGGAAATTTCGAACAAAATCTTCAAGACTAGATTGCAGACCTTACCAAAGTTGCCATTTCATGTACATTATATATATATATATATATATATATATTTATTTATGTACATTATATATATATATATATATATATATATATATATATATATATATATATATTTACATTATATGTACATTATATATATATATATATATTTACATTATATGTACATTATATATTGGAGGTGCTACTGGCAACAATTTTTATATTTTATGTGTATCACTAATTTGAAGCAATAATCTTCATGGTAGATTTCTACACTGAAGATATCTATCTATCTATGACAGAAATTTACCTTGGATGTTATTGTTTCAAATAAAATATAAAAATTGTTGCTAGTAGCATCCCTGATACATATTTTTAAAATGTGCTTTACGGAAAATGGCAAATCTGCCTTAGGCACATCTGTTCCAACATCTCGCTCCTCCCTGGGCTTTGTTCTTGTGGTGCACATTGCCCAATAACATTTTGTAATAGTTAAAAATTGAAATAAATTGCCAGAAAGATTTTGGTAATATCATCAAAGTTTAAAATTTTCTAGTGTAATTTCCGTGTTCTCATATATTAATCTTTAGCCACTTTTATTTCTGTTGAATTTTGGTAAACCTTATTTTAATGTTGAGTGAATATGATTGTTTTAGACACTTGGTTCTGGTCCACTCAGTCTTGTGGGTAGGATATTCATTTTTAACACTTTCCAACCTAGTTGAAAAGTGTTTATGACTTCGGTTTGTCTGCCGTCTGGCCGTCTGCCGTCTGCCGTCTGTCCGTGCTCTAACTCCCGTAAATATGCTCGGATTGCCCTGCAATTTTTATATGTTATAATCGTTATCTATAGCATGTTCCCTATTTCAATGGAAGTGTGTAGCACTTATAGTTTTTTTACAGGGACACTCAAAAGAATTCCGTTACATTGCGGTCTATGGGGAAAAATCATTTGCGGTTTATTTAAATAATGTTTCACTATTTAAAACGCACTGAAATTTATATATATCACTAAGGTGCATTAGAAGAAGCTTAATATGGAATAGGGTGTGCATAGCACTTATACTTACTTTACAGGGACAGTCAAAAGAATTCCGTTACATTACGTCTATGGAGAAAAATCGTCTGCGGTTTATTTAAATAATGTTTCCCTATTTTAAACGCATTTAAATTTATATAAGGTTCATTACAAGAGACTTACTACAGAATATTGTGTGTATAGCAGTCATCGTTCATTTACAGGGACACACAAAAGAATTCTCTACTGTATGTTAACAATAATTCCTGGAAGTGCGTTTTAAGTTACTGAACGCGATTTTAATTTTAAATCGCTTTTTGTATATTACGTGGTGTGTATAAATTCTGTAGATCCTATACAGGGAAGCACAAAAGTTCGGGAACACATTTCCGTATTTAACTCCAGACGGAGAATTTTAAACTGTGCTACGTGTTTCCTAACTGAACTAAAATTTAGCATCCTATGTAGTATATATACAAATCTATAGATCCTATACAGGGCTGAATAAAAGTATTCGGATTACTTAGATGTTATCTTTTAGCTTATTAAAGAGTATGATTCGTAAAATTATTTTGGAAGCGTTGGAAAGTGTTACATAATCTATGCTTGACGCATGATTTTTCGTTCTTGTTTGTTAACATGAAGGTTTAAGCGAAACAGTATTGGTTTAATAGTGCATAGAGCAAGCTGTGGATGGTTTGCTTTTTGCTTTTAGTATTTTTCAGGTGTTTCACAAAATTTTTGAACTATTTAAAGTTATTTTAAAATACTATTAAAAAGAAATTTTGTGTTTTTAATAAATTTCATATTTATTTAACTATTTTATCACATTTAATTTTTTAGTATTTTTAATATTTTAAAGTTGTATATTATTAGTTGATTACAATTTATGCTATGTTTCTTTTGCTTCCTGAATTATTATTGCTATTCACACAAACACTTGTAATTTTTTTTTTTTTTTATCTAACAAAAATTTGGATCCTTTTTCTCTTGAAAAGGCAAATTTGTAGGAATCCATTTGTACTTGAGTATTCAAAACTAATGGTATACAATAACTCCTATCTTTCACTGTATTTTGCATTATTTTGGTATGAAATTTTATGCATTACTCCAAATATATATATATATATATATATACAGTGGCGGACAGAAAAACTGCATCACCTTCGAAAAAGTGGAAAACGCTGCAAATAATGTTTTTAAAAGTACAGGTATTATGGAAGGATGATATTTTTACGATAAAATACAGCTGTAGGATTAATCTCAATTAAATTTTATTTGGATTTATAAATTATTTACACATAATTATTTGGAAAAAAGTGAAAAATGCAATATTTAAAAAAACTTGGAACAAAGTAATAGATGTACAAATTCTGTAGTTAATGTAAATTCTACATAACTGCAGTCATATTACATATACTTAGATGTGTATAATGCATAAGGATCATTTCAGTATTTAGTATATCCTCCACGAGCTGCGATGACAGCCTTACAGCGATCTGGCATAGAATATATCAACTTCTGAATGTAATCTTGGCCAATTCATGCAACCATACCCTAATAATGCTTTCCTGCAGTTTTATCTTAGTAGCAGGCTTCTAAGCAGCAATTTTTGTACCCATTATATGCCAACAATTTTCAATGGGATTCAGGTCAGGACTATTCCCAGGCCATTCCAAAACTTTAATGCCAGAGTTTGTGAGATAGACTGTCACCTAAAGGGTGGAAATTGGTTGAAAATTACTTTTTCCCAGATATCCTTAATGATATGCAGATTGAAACTTGTAAATTAGGCAGCAAAATAATTCATGAATAAGTTAGATTGTAGTTACTGATTTCACTGTATGGCAGGGTGCAGAGTCCTGTTGAAAAATACAATTTCTAGCAGCTTTAAAATTATCCTTAATAGCTGGTTTTAAACACTCTTCCAAAATCTCGGTATAAACGGATGCATTCACAGTTCCAGTAATAAGTTTCAGACGTCCAACTCCTTTGCTGGATATACATCCCCAGACCATTTGGCTGACTGGGAATTTTACAGTAGGCGATATGCAGTCATAATGATAAGCTTCACTTTTACGTCTCTGAACATACCGCTTAACGTTTAATCCATGTAGTTTGAACTTAGATTCATCCGAAAACATTACTGAAACCCACTGAGCCTTTGTTCATGAGACATGCTCTTTTGGCTAAGAAAGTAGTTTCTGCATCTTTTTTCTGTAAGTAAAGGCTTTTTCTTTGGACGATACGCATGCAAACCACATTCCACAAGGCGTCTTTGGATAGTTCTTGCGCTTCAATTAACACCTCAGACTTTCTGAAATTCGACTTTTAAGTCGGGAGCACTTGCATGACGATTACTTACAGACAGCCGTTTCAGATATCGATCATCAGACTTTATGGCCAACCTCTTTCAGCCCGATCTAGACTTTCTTTTAACATTACCAGTTTCACATTCTAATTTAATCGTCCCCCAAACTGTCGATTGATTGCAACCAATTTTTTTTAACCATGACACGTGACGAATATCCTTCTTTAACTGAAGCAAGTATCACACATTTTTTTTCTTGCATCAATTGAACATACGAAACCTAGAGGTCTGCAAGTTCGGCCCGAGCCCAGCCCGATTTAAAAGTTAGCAGTTCGGCCCGAGCCCGGTCCAGTATAAAAGCTAAAAGTTCGGCCCGGCCTGGGAAAAAGTTAAAATCTCGGCCCAACCCGGGTGAATTTCTACAAAACATTGATTTTTACGTCGATTTGGTTAAAAATTTGCCTTGTAGGAGGAAATCTAACCAAAAATTCCTATCTTAGCCCTTTTTTTTCATGTTTAACATTTTTATAGAGGTGCCGCAACCTGGAATATTTATTTTTTTAATAAATCTCTATTTGTTGTATGTATGTGTTTAAGTTATCATTAATAATGTTAATCCATATTCCATTTATTGAAGTGTTAAAAATCAGAAAAATGCTATACAGTAAAATCTTCTAAGATGGAATTGCATAGGGAAGAAAAAAAATGAGTTATAGACAATTTGTCTTCTTAGCAGGTGTAAATGTATTATATATTCTTTTCTTACATATTAGTATATTCATTTTTCATGGGTCAACACATTTTTCAGTTTAAGACAGGATTCTGTCATAAGCAGGTTCTTTTTCACACGTTTTACTATATTTTAATTTAGCCATATTTTAATAAGTGTATAAATCTACTATTCTTTAAAAAGAATAAATTTTAATGTTTAATTGTAGAATAATGACGATTTAAAAATGTAAGCATGTTTTGCAAAGATTTTTGTGCCAGGCCTTATTTTACTGACCTTTGAATGGACCAGGCCACACCGAGACAATGATTTTCATACGGGTCAAAACCAGGGCTGAAAATTTTGGGGCGTGAAGACTAGGCTGAATGAAACCAGTCCCGGCTCTGTATGGAAAAAATAATTTAAGGCACGGCCTTATCCTACAGGAAAAAAGTAAGGCCCGGTCCGAGTGCCGTGAAGGAAAATAGGCCTGGGTCGGGCCGTGCTTGGGCTTCGGGCCTTGGCCTGGCCTATGCAGATCTCTAACAAAGCCATCATTTGACCATTTAAAGAACAAGACAAATGACAGTTTTTCCCTTTTGCCGCACTATTTTTAAAAATTTGATGATGAAATACTTTGTAAGGGGTATATTATCAAATAGGAATGTAGAATGATATCTTATCTTGCTTTGCAGCAACTACGATTAATTTATTTGAGCAAAATAACTCAATAGTATTACAAAATGTTAATTTTTCTAGGTGATGCAGTTTTTTTGTCTGCCACTGTATATATACAGGGTGTTTAAAAAATGACCGGTATATTTGAAAAATCAATAAAAACTAAACAGGCAGCGATAGAAATACACAGTTTGTTGCAATATGCTTGGGACAACAGTAAATTTTCAGGCAGACAAACTTTTGAAATTAGTTACAATTTTCAACAACAGATGATGCTGCAGTCTGGAAAAATCTAAACCACGATATTTTCCACATATCCACCGAGTTTGAATTTTGTATGGATAGAGGTGTAAACTCTTGCATGACGATATGTGGACGTTGGCTTTATTTGGACCACAGCTGTAACACGGCAAATGGAAACCCGAGGCCGCTGTTAGATCACCTGCTGCACAAGCTGAGCATTGCCCTCTGTGGTTGTCGTACACGATCGGCCTACCTTTCCAGCACGTTCATCCTTCATGCTTCCAGTCCGTTGAAAATTTTCAAACAGATCCTTTATTGTATCGCTTTTCTGTCTTTTGGTAACATTTAACTTCCGTTGAAAACTTAGTCTTGTTGCAACAACACTGTGTTCTAGGTGGTTGTGATATGAAATCTCACAGTGTTTAAATCATGTTATATTTTTATTTCTTTCAGCTTTTCACGTCGATATTATTTGGATTCAATTCCATATTTATTTTTACGCGTATGTTTTGCATCGAGCTTGGTTCAGCGGCCGTTTTGCACTCTTAGCTGATGTGCTTTCTCTCTCCCATCTACTCGTATTGTGATGAAGTCATAGAAGCGCTGTCTCTCCTCCTCTCGTGACAGGAGTATGCATTAGGTAGCGGTAGAAAACGACTCACGTTTCGGAGGCGGATTTATTTGACGATCGCTAGAGCAAATTAAAATAAATGTTTTTAAATGTATTTTTTCGGATTTGTTAATTAAGATATTGGCTAATTTTTTAAATTCTCCAATAGATTTAAATCTTTTCGTTCATTTACTTTTGTCATCCCCGTTACTTACTATAAATTAAAAATTTCGTTAATTTTAAATCAGAATCTGTCTTGTTGATGGACCTGTCATGATATAGTTTCGTTTCAAAAAGGATTGCAGGGCAAAGGCCTGCCTGCCTGCGGCTGATGGATGTGGAGTCCGGCGAAATTCTACGACGATGTCTCCCCTGTCTGAATTTATTTCCTGATGGCGCGCAAAAGTTTTTAATTGAAATTTTCATCTTTAAAATATTGAATTGATGCTGCACTTTAATTTTTAAAGACATTTCTTTGAATGGAAAAGATCATTTTTATCGGCCAACTTATTTATAAAAAAAAGGTGACCAACGGGTGAAGGCCTCTTTCTTCTCTTCTGAAAAATGAATAAAGATATTTGATTTATATTGTTAACAAGGCTCCTCTTCATTTGTGTACAGCAGACACCATGCAAGTAAGAACTTTCCTTTATTTTTAATTTCACCACTGCTTGACCACAAAGAACGCCAAGGGTCTTGCCGATACAATGCAATATTTTTTAATAAAGAACTTCATTACTATTTAATATATAACTACACCACCTTAAATAAAAATAATTTACACCACAATTGGTGCTGAAAAGGCAGTGGTTCTGAAAGAAAATTCAAATTGATTTAAAGAAAAACGAAATATTTTAGAACTTTTTGTTCTCAGAATAACTTTTTGAAAATTTTTATGATGTATTTAATAGAATTCAAGATTTGTTCTTTTAATGAATTTTAAAGAGGATTCTTTAAAGATATATGGAATAATTTATTTAAGAATTTTTGTGTAACGACATATGAAAATATTTTTAATATTGGAAGTTCTTGTTCTCAAAAATTTCTTGAATTGATTTTTGCTACTTTGTTTGGAGAATTAAATTTCATAATTCTTGAATGAATTTGTTCTTTTCCATCTTGAAGAAAATAATATGTTTTGTTAAATTTTCCATATTTTTTTGGAACAATCATTTAAATTGAAATGAATTTCCTTTGAAGAATAATTATATTTTTGATGATGCATAATTATTATTCCATTTAAATAGTTCTACATATTTTTTTTTTGTAATAAATTATTATAGAACGTAATATTTCTCAAGAATGATTAGTTGGTATATCTATATTGTTGAAATGAATTATGTATTCTTAAGAAAATTTTTATGAGTTTGAAATAATAAAATTGTTCTCAAAAACATATTTCATATTTTAAGAAGCTATGACTTTGGGTTAAAAAAAAAAAAAAAAAAAAAAAAAAAAAAAAAATGGCACTAATGCAACAAATTTACAAATTATATATATTATAGAAGATTAAATTTTATAAGAAGCATTATTTTTGAAATTATGGTTATTGATGCTGAGAAATTTTATTCTTATTATGTCATACTTATTCAAGTTATTATGGTAATTTTTTTTTTCTTTCTGAAGCTTAAATTCTTCACAGAAGTTAGTAGTTGCAAATATCCTACATAACATTCTTGCAGATTTCTATGCTTCAACTCTACAAATTTCAAATCAAGACATTTTTAACAATAGTTTTAATGTGAATGTTCATAGATTTATTCTTATGCCATCTGGACTGTGATGTTCTATAATAATCATACAGTTCGGCTTAGTGCAAAGATAATCTGGAGTCTACAAATTAGGAATATATGCAATTAAGAATATTTTCAAGTCTATTCTCATGTTGTTTGTAAAGGAACTCTCAGCTGACAAAATATTATATTTGAAAAATTCATGTTGCTTCATTTTATTTAAAAATATTCCTATGGCAAGTTGTAATTGTGAAATTAAGACCTTTTCACTTCACTATATGTGCAGGCTGTGACAGTTTTCATCAATCAGTATTCTCATGTTGCTCTCAGAAAAGGAATGAAAGCAACATTATTATTTTTTTCTACTCTTGAGAAGAAGTAGGCATAGGGCTACTTCATTCCTGTTACAGTTATATTCTAGAAATTCTTTGACATCATCTATTAAAAAAAAATAATAAATAAATAAAAGACTGTTTCTCTATATGCTGCTCTATCTTCCAGCATCGTAAAAATTACTTAACTAAAAATAAATAAATAAATAAAATATTCTTTTGCTTCAATTTCAACAGTTCCTTACCTGATGAAATTGACCATTCACTGATGAGTTGTATCCATTTGTGCTAACCACTTCTCTAATATTTTCCTTGTTTTACAGTAAAAGATAACTATAATACTATACTTACCTGCCTAAATAACTGTTTTAGAACAATAACTTTAAAATTTATGCTTCATTTTCAACTTTAAAGTAACTATTGAAGAAGAGTCATGTCATGTATGTGTATACTATCCTTACAATGTCAGATTCCCTTCAATATCTTCGATGTTTGTGTCTAAAGCTAAAATAAGATATACAATAATCTTAAACATTTTTCTCAAATAATAGCTGTTTCTACACCTGATTATAGAAGTTTTGTTAGTTGACCTTTTCTCTTGTGAGATGTGCATTATCCTTACGAGGTGGATTGGTTGACTTATCTACTCCTTAAAGTCAGTGTTGCTACTTTAGCAATATTTTTTTTTTGCTTTATATTTTCAAAATCAAGAAAATTCTTATTTATTATGAAATATTATTTTTTAAAAAAAAAACTAGTTACTTTCAATAGTGATTTTGTATGATGCATTTTCTTATATTTACCTGTGATTACAAGAGTTGCTATTTTGATGCAGGAATTCTCCAGATCAATTTATTTTATTGGGTAAATTCCCCATATTTCAAATATTGTATTGTGCCTTTATGTTTTCATGTGTGAATATACCCAAAGTTTCTAAATTTTATTTTGTCATATGCCTCATATTATTATACAAGAAATAATTATTTAATGAATTCTGAAGAATTATATTATTAATAATCAAGAAATTTGAAGATTTTAAGTGACAAGTTAATTTATATACAAGATTATATAAAAAGAAAAGAAAAGCACAGTTCTTAGTACTTCTTAACAGCACCTTTTTATAGAAGTGTTCCATGGTGAATCTTCAAAATTTACTAAGAAATTAAAAAAAAAAGTGCTCTTTGAATTCATCAATTTTGTCGTCTCAAATTTCTATGTGACTTTCTTCTGTTCCTGATTATGTCGATAAATTTCCCTATTGTGTCTGCAGCCTTATGTGATGGTGAATGCTCCAGTGTTCCCCAAGTCACTCAGCTTATCTGCAAAAAGAGAAAAGGAAGAGTGTCATAGTGCTTTGTGTCAGTGCTAAATATGCCCAATTGTGTCTTCATTTCTTTTAAAATTATGGTGTGTCATCATAAGTGATTGTGGCCAAATTGCTGTGATTTCAATGCCATCATGTCCACCAGTGTGCCATAAATCTGCAAAAGTTATTCTGTAAACATTTTTTACTAGCAGATAAAGGAGATGTACAGTGTTAGTTATTAAAAACTGATTTATTGACTGTCACTACCACATCTCACTATTTGTAAGTTGGCTGAACAATACTCATCCCTCATCTGTAATAATTTTTTTTACAGCAATAGTTATATAGCTTCTATATCAGGGCGCGAAATTTCCACTCGCCACTGACGAGCAAATATTTAAGGTTGGCGAGTAAGTTTCGTCTTTTGAAATGTTGTGCTTCACATCAAACTGTATACACTCAGATTATCGTGCCGCAATCCAGCGACACGCTGAAGTGTTTTAAAATCAAGCGACGCCATTTATCTTCCAAAAGAAGAAAAAATTCGGCGTCATCCACTTCCACATTCCTCCTACGGAGCTTCCCCTGTCTGCATTCGTTCCTCCGCTTTTGCACCACGCAAGGTGCCAAGGCCACTTTTTTTGCTTCCGAGGCCGAATCTGATCGCTCTTTACTCCAGCGCGAAGTGAATCAGGTTTCGCCACCTAAGCGCAGCTGCTTGACACACGGTAAAAATAATTTGCTTTCTCCCAAATTTTTAACATTTAAAAAATTGTTCATATTTTTCACGAATGTAAAATATTCTGGATTTAACAGACAGCTCCTTCTAATAATGATAAATTTAAATTCAGTTTGTCATAAATAGTTCATTTTCTGGACAGGTATGGTGGCCGACGTTGCTGTCTGAATGAATGTATAATAGTGGCCAGCAAAAATTTTAGTCTGGCGAGTACCTTTTCAACTGAAATGTCATGCCCTGTTCTATATTATCATCAGATGTACACAATTGCCAATGGTTTATGAGATCGCTATTGTCTCTTTTGTAGGTTTGATTGTTTTATTTTGCATTTGTTTGATTTACTGATAATTTGCTGATGGTTGTGTACCAGAGCTATTAGTATATTTTTGTGAATTATAACAAATGTATATTTATATTTTGATTTTGCTTAATTTGAACGACTGCTGATAGTTTCTAGGGCTAGCATTATTAGCACTTATGTGAGTTATGTAGATTCAATTTATACATATTAGCATTTTACAATAGCCAATTTCTATTCTCAATAACAGTTTATATGTATATTTCTGGATGATAATTATGGCCATTACAAAAGGTGCACTGTGTTTTTATTTTCTTCCCATGAAAGTGTCATTTTTTTTAACTTGTCTTTTTTAATGAAGACTAAAGGTTAAATTTTTTCTGGGGATCCCCACCCCAACAAATACCCACTGATTCGTAAAAACCATGATTTATCTATGAGTTTATCTTTATACGTATTTAAAATTGTATTAAGTGATGTCTTGTATTTTAATGAATGGTATATATTTTGAAAATTCTTACTGAGTAAATAATCCAGAATTTTCTGAGAAATATTTATATTGGTGTTTGTTGATATTACTTTTGCAAATATTTTCAGTTGTAATGAGAAAAGTGGTAAGAGTATATGTTTCAGCATTAAAACACCTAATTTCTTTAGACATGTCTCTCTCTTATATATATATTGTTGCAACTTCCATAACTATCTGTGTTTTATTAAAGAGTGGTCATTTAGTGCATGATTTGGCTACTTTTTCATGTAGAGTACAGCTGGTTGTTTCAAGTCAATTACGTATTTAGTACTAAATAAAATAAAATTGCAAAAACAAATTGAATATGGTATTATGAAAATTGTACTAAAGATATTTTTAAGTATGGCCAGTTTTTATTTAGAGTAAGTGAAAATAAATGCTCTATTTCATAAAATATTAAATAAATTGTAAGTCCTAGGCGGTCGATCAAGTGCTGAAGGTATTTTGATCTTTGTTGCTTGTAAAGTGCAACTTTTTTTAATGGTACCAAATTAAATATTTGATAATGAGCTCATTTTATATATGCTAATTCTGATTTTGTTTAGCATTTGTATTTAAGTATTTTGATGATGAATTTTATGAGATCAGACTAGAAGAAATTGCCATAAATAAGAAGATTTGGCATTTTTATATGTATACTACTTGAATATACTATGTATACTTTTGATGTATGTTCTTTTTCTTCTCCCTTCCAGTTTGGTCACCACTATTAATTTTGATTGCAGCAGTTTAACGTTTGGCTTTATTTTAACATTTTTTCTTTCTTTATCTGTGTTTGGTATGCCAAAAAAAAAAAAATTGTCATCCCCTTTCTGTAAAAGGTTTTTATTTCATTTTACCTTTTACATCACTTGTTCTGCCAAAATTTTAATCGGTAAATGGGGGTATTGTGATATGAAATCTCACATTGTTTAAATCATGTTATTTTTTTAATTTCTTTCGGCCTTTCACGTCGATAATATTTGGATTCAATTCCATATTTATTTTTACGCGTGTGTTTTGCATCGAGCTTGGATCGGCGGCCATTTTGGACTCTTAGCTGATGTGCTTTCTCTCTCCCATCTACTTGTATTGTGATGACGTCATCGAAGCGCTGTCGCTCCTCTTCTCGTGACGTATGCATTAGGTAGCGGTAGAAAACGACTCACGTTTCGGAGGCGGGTTTATTTGACGATCGCTAGAGCAAATTAAAATAAATGTTTTTAAATGTATTTTTTCGGATTTCTTTATTAAGATATTGGCTAATTTTTTAAATTCTCTAATAGATTTAAATCTTTTCGTTCTTTTACTTTTGTCATCCCCGTTACTTACTATAAATTAAAAATTTTGTTAATTTTAAATCAGAATCTGTCTTGTTGATGGACCTGTCATAATATAGTTTCGTTTCAAAAAGGATCGCAGGGCCAAGGCCTGCCTGCCTGCGGCCGTTGGATGCGTAGTCCGGCGAAATTCTACGACGATGTCTCCCCTGTCTGAATTTATTTCCTGATGGCGCACAAAAGTTTTTAATTGAAATTTTCATCTTTAAAATATTGAATTGATGCTGCACTTTAATTTTTAAAGACATAACTACACCACCTTAAATAAAAATAATTTACACCACAGTGGTGGAATTCCAACACCAGAAAAATGCTCT
This sequence comes from Maratus michaelseni, assembly GCA_963931845.1. NCBI lineage: Eukaryota > Metazoa > Arthropoda > Arachnida > Araneae > Salticidae > Maratus > Maratus michaelseni. The sequence continues at coordinate 115,745,947 of OZ007593.1, read as the reverse complement.
GTTCTAAAGAATAAACCATTTTTTCACACGCTTACAACAGAATGGCGAACTCATAGACTAAGTTTTCTTCTATATCTTTCAAATCGCCAGCAGCGCCATCTGTTGTTGGACATTGTAACTAATTTCGAAAGTTTGTCTGCCTGAAAATTTACTGTTGTTCCAAGCATATTGCAACAAACGGTGTATTTCTATCGCTGACCGTTTAGTTTTTATTGGTTTTTCAAATATACCAGTCATTTTTGAAACACCCTGTATATATATATATATATAAATCATATTAAGAATACTCCAGTTTGATTGAGACATACGACTTTATTATTTTGACTTCATGTTAGTAATTAATCATGAAGTAATTTTGGCAATATCATTTTGTATAATATTGTAACTATTTACTGGCTCTTCAGTTAATATGGTAACAAGTTGAGAGAGATGATAGTACACCCCAAGCTTAATCAAATTTTGCCATGATACCTAATTTGCAATCTAGATACAAGTTATTACCCAGAGTTATTATTTTATTACCCAGAGACTCCCTCAAAGCTGAATACTTTTGTTCATAACTTTAATAATAATGAAAATATTCTAACAAACTCTTCAATAACTTCTTCAACTTAGTCTACTCTGAGCTGGATGCTTCATATTTCAAAATGTGACACACTATGTACAGTGTCACTGACACTGCAATATCAACATATTACACATAAAACTAGGTACGTCCATTCTAAATTTAGTTATACTATCTTCATCATTCTTAAAACTATGAACGAAAATCTGGGTTTGGATTAAAGTGAGATGCCCTGCATTTTTGACTTAATAGGATATGTTTGATAGGAATTGCTTGGTATCCTATACAAATATAGTTTATATTTGACTTATACTACTACCTGTCTCAGTTTTTTGTCATATAAACTGAATATCCTGTATATGTATTTTTGTTTCAGAATCATAATTTATATTTTCAAATGCTGTAACATGAGGAGGAAAAAAGAGAAAATAACTTTTATTGTTGCATTCCAGGAATGTTTTTAAGGACTATAAACAGTTAGAATTATCTTGTGAAAGCCAAGAAGAAGTTGATAGTTGGAAAGCATCCTTTTTAAGAGCAGGTGTGTATCCTGAGAGATCTACTGAGAATGGTGAGACTGAAGAAAATGACAGTACTACCTCAATGGACCCCCAGTTAGAACGCCAAGTAGAAACAATAAGAAACTTAGTGGAATCCTATATGAAGATTATCACAAAAACTTTTAGGGATTTAGTACCAAAATCCATCATGCATTTAACTATAAATAATGTAAGTATTTTCTGTTTCTTTTTAATATAAAACCTTTGATTATTTCATTTAAAATTAGAATGGGGAAAAAAAGAAGGTAAAAAAACCATGAAAAATTCATTTTTTATTTCACAGCATCAAATTAAAGTTTGATTTAAAATCTGATTTTGAAATAAAAATCTGTAAACACTTTTTTTTTTTAAGCCATCAAATCTGTTTAACTGATTATCATTACAAGAATCTGTTTTTTAAATTTATCAGTTCATTTTTAGATAATATGTATGTGGTCGGTGATAATTTATGTATGATGTATCTCGGTAATTGTAGGGATGAAATTTGTGTATCTACAGTTTTAATGTTTTTTTTTTAAGCATTTTCCTTATTCCAATTTATATATATTTCTCTAATTTATATAATATCTCAATAATTTATATAATATCTCAATAATTTATATAATACCTCTATGTTATGTGCTTTTTGAAATCTTCGTTATTTATATACTTGTACATTTTACTTTTGTTTAAATTTTACCAGAAATTAAGTCAAATTTAATTTTTAAAAATGTATTTGTTTATTTTTATAAACTTGATATATTTTGTCCTTTTCACAGATGTTTAAGTTGGCAACCTTTGCAAAATGCTAAAACGGCTGATATTGAAATACCCCTTTCCTTAGAGCTACTGAAGTGATTTCAGTATTTTTTTTCAAAATAGTTTTGGCAATAGCTAAACAATAAATTGATCGCTCAGCAAGAAATATAAAATGCAATAGTTACATGTCTGTAATTCTGTCTCTTTAAAATAAATGTTACTAAAGAGGAATTGATTTTCCAGAAAACAAAATGATTGAAATAGAGTTTCTTATTTTTTTGTCTTTTTAAATAATTATGTTTTAGTAGCTCCTGTGAAAAAGGTACATTAATATCAGCTGTGTTTTCCATAAAATTTCAACTGTTGTTGCCCCCTTAAGCACCAGATATAACATGTCTTTGCATTAATGTGTACCTTTTTTACATCATGATAGAATCAATTATGATGTATTATTATTTTTAAATATTACTTTTAATGTTGTATTTTAGTAATTGCTTTACTATATTCTTTATATATATATTCATATTAAAAAAATACAAACATTTGAAAATTTAACCCCATTTTACTCTTAAAAATCTGTTGTTTCAAATTTATTGCTTTTTAAAAATTTGGTAGATTATCTGAGGAGTAAAAATGGAAAATGCTGAAAGTACTAAAAAATCAAAAACCTTTTTGTTTTACGAAAAAAATGTCTTAAGTGCCATGCTTAATAACTAGGAGAATGCTCAAAGTGTCAACCCTAGTAGTAATTGTTCAAAAATGAGTCAAAAGATGTTGCTGGTTGAATGTACCACACAAAGTGAAGTGGAGAATGCTGAAAGTGCCAGTGATAAGACATGCGGCGGTTGGTGGCCATCACACAACTTGCTCTTGTTGTTATTGCTAGTGAGAGCATGTGCACATTTAGAGCAGTTTTTTGTGTGAACATTTTCAGTTTTTGTTACATATGATGACTGAAATGTATGTATCACCTGTGAAAGTTACTAAGAAGATGGTGTTTCAAGAGAGAAAACCTTACATGACCTCCTCCGGAGAAAAACAATGCAGATAAAATCTGCTGATATTGCTTGCAAGTATAAGTATGCATGTAAAATACTCACAAAAGAATATCGAGAAACTATTTCACAATTTCAATGCTTTGTCTGAAAATGACCAGGGAACATACATTCTGAACAGATTAGAGCTAGGGCCAGTACAATTGAGAAGAAATGGGAAATATGAAGATCCAGAAGAGAGTTGGAGGCAGTCTACTTTTTTCTATGTGATCCCAAATGAGAGAGGAAAACATGTTTGTGTGTATAGTAAAACTTTCAGCAATATTTTTGCTCTTTCAGCTAGGCAATACAAACTGTGCAAAATTAAAAAGTAGGAAAGCAATCATGTGTTTAAAAACAAGAGAGGGAAAGTCACAGGTAGCAATGCAAACAAAATAAAGTTTTGCGAAAATGACATTGAGTTGATTGCAGCTCATATCAGCTCCTTCCCCAGAGAAATTACTCAAGGAAAAAATACAAAAAAGAGTACCTAAGCTCTGATTTAAACTATTCACGATTGTACTCAGAATTTAAGAAGGAGCACCTGACAGCTCAGTTACGTATAACTACTACAAGTTTATTTTCCAAAAACTTAAATTTGTATGTCCTCAATCCGATATGTGCAATACCTGTGACAAACTAGAGGTGACAGTCACAGCAACTACCAGCCCTACAGAGAAGCAAGATGAAACTATTCAGCTAAATTTGCAAGTTCACAAAAGTGAAAAATGCAGGATGAGATGAGATCTGACACTATCAGCTCACAGATGCCTGGAAGTGGTTTCTCCGTGTTTTGTATGAATCTGCAGCAAATGTTATTTGTACCAACTGTGACTCATTCAAGAATGTTTTACTCCCGCCAACTGTTATGCTGCAATGTTTGCATCCATGACACAATGAACAATGACAGCTATATTAATATGTAGAATGAAAGCATTGCCAGCCAGGAGGGGGAGAGGTGAAATAGCCTCATGCTTGTTCAATATAATGATTACCAAGGCATTAGGTACACAACGATTTGTTATATGGGCAGACAACTGCGCCAGACAAAATAAAGATATGGTGCTATTTGCAATCTTGTATCTAGTTGCAAAAAAATATTTTGATGAGGCAACTCTGAAATTTTTTGTCTCTGTCCATAGTTTCATGCCTTGTGACTGTGATTTTGGTCTCCTAGGAAAAGGTAAACAAAAAATGAAAGCTATGATGCCTTCAGATTTGGATGCTGTCATACTCTCTTCTCATTTATCGAAGCCATTTCAGATTGTTCAAATGGTCATCAGGGCTTGAAATTCAATTTTTCCAAGGAGGGGAGTCTCCCTCCCAACATTTTTAAATGAAGGGGAGTTGTAATGTTTGGGAGGGAGAAAAAAATTATTTTTAATCCCACTATTATTTTAAGTGCTATTTAAAGAGTAACATTAATGCAGACATGGCAAAATACCAATGAAAGAATTAAGTCAACTCAGAATAATTATGTAAAATGTTTTTTTAATTATGAAACAAGAACGAAAAATCATGCGTCAAGCATAGATTATGTAACACTTTCCAACGCTTCCAAAATAATTTTACAAATCATTACCGTTTAATAAACTGAAAGATAACATCTAAGTAAACAATTTGGAAAACACATAACATATTTAAAAACGTAATTTCAGGAATTTCCAACATATACAATATTTGGAAAAATATCCAAATACTTTTATTCAGCCCTGTATAGGATCTATAGGTTTGTATATATACTACATAGGATGCTAAATTTTAGTTTAGTTAGGAAACGCATAGCACCGTTTAAAATTCTCCTTCTGGAGTTTCTGTTAGTAAACGGAAATGTGTTCGCGAACTTTTGTGCTGCCCTGTATATGAAATACAGAATTTATGCACACCAAGTAATAGACAAAAACTGAGTTAAATTTAAAATCGCGTTCAGCAACTTAAAACGCACTTCCAGGAATTATTGTTAACAGACAGTAGAGAATTCTTTTGTGTCTCCCTGTAAATGAACGATGACTACTATACACACAATATTCTGTAGTAAGCTTCTTGTAATGCACTTTACTGATATATATAAATTTCAATGCATTTAAAATAGTGAAATATTATTTAATTAAACCGCAGACGATTTTTCTCCATAGACGTAATGTAACAGAATTCTTTTGACTGTCCCTGTAAGGTAACTATAAGTGCTATGCACACCCTATTCCATATTAAGCTTCTTGTAATGCACCTTAGTGATATATATCAATTACAACGTGTTTGAAACTGCGTGACATCATTAAAGTAAACCGCAAATGGCATTTTCCCCATACACCGTAATGTAACGGAATTCTTTTGAGTGTCCCTGTAAAGAAACTATAAGTGCTACACACTTCAGTTGAAATAGGGAACATGCTATAGATAACGACAATAACATATAAAAATTGCAGGGCAATCTGAGCATATTTACGGGAGTTAGAGTACGGACAGACGGCAGACAAACCGAAGTCTTGAACACTTTTCAACTAGGTTGGAAAGTGTTAAAAAGGAAGAAAGTTAAATTTTATATATGCAGTGTATTTTTCAAGTTCCACCAAATGTTAGGGACCCTTAACAATTAAGTTGTTAAATGAATTTTTGAATTTAGATTTTATTTGATTTAGGATACTGAAGCCTCTTTCACAAGGTACCCTTTTACTCCTTCACAAGGTTTAAAAACTCCTTTATCTCAAGGAGTAAAAGTAATTACATCTTTTGCAGCTCTTCTAATCTCATTTTTGTTTAGTGCTGACTCTAGGTCAATTTGACAGAGTGCAGCGACTGGTGGCTTTTAGTGCCTTTTATTGTTCTTTTCGGTAGCAGAAAAAAAAAAAAAAAATCTTTAAATACGTCTATTGGTTGTTGGAAAAAATTGTGAATTTAGTCAATTGGTTGAGGGAATAAAATAATGAAATTAGTCTTACACATGAACAGAAATAGATATGGACTTCTAACGAAATAGTGTTAATATCGATTTCCAACTTTGAAACTACATGGCAGCCAGTGTACAACTGTGCTAAGGTAACGCCACCTACAAACAACAATACGGACAAATACAATAGAATAAATCTATTATACCTACCAAACGATGGCTGTCAAGCAGACAATTTGAAGAAGTATGCAAACTAATACAACCGTCCTACACAAACATTATATTTGAAACATTTTTCGAGAGACTATTTTCTTCTTCGAAAGGCTATTTTATTAGAAGTCCTTATCTATGTCTATGTTCATAGAAAATAAAATCGCTAAATTCGTCAATCAGTCGCGTGAAAAAAAGGCGAAGTTTGCCAATCGTTGCAAGAAAATAACGTTAAATTCATCAGTCAGTTGCGGAAAAAATCTTGGAATTTTTCAGTGAGGCACGAGAAAATAAATAGTGAATTTCATCAATCTGTCGCCAGAAGAAACTGAATAATTCATCAATCGGTTATGGAAAAATTTGCAAAGTTCGTCAGTTGGTCAAGGAAAAAAAACATGAAGTTCATTGATTGCTCGCCAGAAATGTTGCAAGATTCGTCAATCAGTTGCAGGAAAATATTGAGAAATTTATCAGTCGGTCGTGAGAAAAAATCGTGAAATTCATCAGTCGAACGCAGGGAAGAAAATTAAAATTTTTCAATCGGACACAGAAATAAAAAAATCACAAACTTCGTCAACCTGTCGAAAGAAAAAAACGAAAAATTCAGCTAATTTCGTCGATTGATCGCGGAAAAAACGCAAATTTCATCGATTGATCGCGGAAAAAACGTGAATTTCAACGATCGTTCGCAGAAAAAAACGCAAAGTTCGTCGATCGATAGTGGAGAAAAACAAAAAGTTCATCGATCGATCGCGGAAAAAATGCAAAGTTCGTCGATTGATCACGGAAAAAATACAAAGTTCACCGATCGATAGTGGAAAAAACAAAAAGTTCTTCGATTGATCTCAGAAAAAACACAAAGTTCATCGATCGATCGCAGAAAATACGCAAAGTTCGTCGATCAGTCGCGGGAAAAACGCGACGTTCGTCGAGCAGCCGCAGAAAAAATGCAAAGTTCGTTGATCAGCCGTGGAAAAAAGGCAAAGTTCGTCGATCGGTTGTGGGGAAAAAAATCACGAAATTTATCGTTCAGTTGCAGGTAAATTAAATAACGCAAATTTCTCCTGAAAATAATTAAATTTTTTGGACGGGAGGCTCCCGCCCACATACTTTTTTGGGCGGGATTTCAAAATTTTCGCCGCGAATCCCACAATCCCGCCCTAAAATTCAAGCCCTGGTCATTGAACATTTATTTAACTTTGCAGCATTTGCTGACATGTTTTTGAACTTGTCAAAACTCAGCATTTTCAAAGCCTCTCAAGTAAAGGTGTCTAAGGATGAGATATCTAGTGTTGAATCCAAAGAATCTTTCTCCAATCTTGTACCTTGAGAAAAAACCCTCCTATTTTCAAGAAAAAACAGATACCTTCTCACCTTCCATCGGAACTTTTGTTTCCATGATTAATGTGTGTGAAGGGAATCAGTAAAGAAAAGAAAAAAAAACCTACTGGAAATATGCGATTTCCTTAAAAAACAAGAAGACACTTATTTTTATCTAAACTTATGTGGGTGCAAAGAACAGTAGAAGTTATCCTCATTTTTCATCTACTTACATTGTTGTGCTTAAGACAAGTGGGAAACATTTTTTTGCATATTACCTACACTTTCTCATACCTACTTTATCTTTGTAGGTCCCTACCATTTTTGTACATTTTAATTTAATTTAATTTATTTAATATTCTTTTCATTTTGGATTATAAAAAATAAAACTTGAAAGTAACTTTGTTTTGGTTTTGTTCTTTTTTTTTTTTCTTTATCCTTGTCTAAAATTTTTACATCAATGGGATATTTTTAAGCAAGTTGAAAAATATGAAAAAAATAAATAAAATAAATGTTTACAAATAATATTAGGTATTTAAACACTAAACGAAAGGAAGCTAGTTTTCCTACATTTTAAAGTGTTGACTAAGAGCCCAAAAAAGAGTGAAATGGAAAATGTTGTAAATACCAGAAGTTAGAGGAGTTTTTCGCTCTGAAGAAAAATTTCCTCTTTCAGCGTTTTTTAGTCCTCATTTATTTTTCAATGAACTGTATTCTACTGTTGCGACATTTTTTTATTGTCAACTTTTCATATGAATGACTTAAAAAATGCAGTTTGTTGCTAAAATTTGAGCTTCTGAACTATATATATATAAATTTGTCTTAATTATATCGTCTTTGATCATTGTTATTTTGTAGAACATAACTCTTTGCTTAATTATGAAGAAACACTTTCCTTAATTATGATATTCAGAAATATATTTATTTCATTTAAAGATTAGATGTACTATACTTCTAAAATACCATTCTGTGCGTATTTTCAAGGCTGATGTATGAGAGGGCATTTGAGGTGCATATTCTGGGTCCCCATTTTCAAAGGGAACCTGCAAAATCTGAAATAAATCTGATATGGGAATTTAAAAAGGTAGTGTGTTAAGCCCCCTCCTCTCCTTTCCCTACAACACCCACCCACAAAAAAAAAAAAAAAATGCTCCCTGGGTTCACAAGTTAAAAAAACCCAGTCTTTTTATATTTTGACTTTCCTTTTTTCTCTTAAAGTTTTGCAGTTTAATCTGTTTTAACATTTTGTGAGTTTTTCATATTTTATCTGCATTTTGTACATAAATCCAATAATAATAATAGTAATAATAATTTTATATCTTTTAATATTGATTATTATTGTTTCATTATTTTTTTTTTCTTTTTCAGACCAAAAGTTTTATATACACTGACTTATTGGCTAGTTTATATGCTAACTGTGATCAGGTAGATATTTATCTCTTTATGAATTATATCATCAACTTCAGATTACTTTTAAGATCTTGAAGTTTAAAATTTATTTTATGCTGCTTCATTATTCTTTTGCTTTCTGTTCCGTTCAAGGCAACTCTTATGGAGGAATCTGCAGAAGAGTCCAAAAAAAGGGAAGAAATTTTAAAACTTTATAATGCTTGTAAAGAGGCGCTGTCTATCATTAGTGATGTGTCAATGAAAACTTCGTATCAGCCTCTACCTCCTCCTGTTAAAGAAGATTGGGCACCTGCTGATGATTCACCTGGGTAATTGTAATATATTTCTATAATTAGTTTGTGTATTATAACTTATAATTTTATAATTTACACCTTTTTTTTTCTTTTTTTTTTTTTTTTGAAAAGGTGAAATCTATCCTTGTGCGTGCACTGATATTGGTAATAGGTTTCATTATTTATTTTGGAACTGCCCTAATGTGCTTCTGAGTTTCAAATTTGACAGAAATCTAACAGAAAGAGAAATTATTTTAATGCCATGAGTGGTTACATAATCATGTGAACATGAAATGAACTTATTAAGGATTAAAGTATTTCTCTGTTGTTATATTTTGTGTATTCATCTATAATTTTTTTAGTTTTTATTTATTTTTGTCAGTTATAATTTAAGATTTGGGAACGTTGCAATTATATTGGGAATGAAGTACCAATATTTTTTTTTTTTTTTCCTTCTATTGTTTTGTTTTTGGTTGATAACACACTTTCAATATTTATCATTATATAGTGTTATTAATGGTATGTACATAATGATAAGTAATGTGTTTTCATTATTTATTATTCATTACATTGTCATTACTTATTTTTACTGTGATACTGAATACAAGTAATTAATTTTTAAATATTGTGATTATTTAGCCTTTATTTGAAAGGACAGTTTTATATTTCATTGATCTGTCTTTCAGATTCTTTGTTTTTTCTCGCTAAAATAGTCATTTTATAATTTATTTTTTAAAATATGAAAACTCAATCTTTTTCAATTTAAATCGCATTACATTGGGATTTTTGATACTTTCTACTCAATTTTTTTTTAGGTAGATTTCGTAAGAAATACTACCTATTACATCCTCCCCTAAGTTGGAGTTTCTGAAAATCTTTTGCCGATCATGACTCCTAGAACCCAAATCAATCCCCAGTTCAAAACTTTATATATCTGTCTGTCTATATCGCTTTTTTATGGACACAATAACTTCCATAATTCTGCACAAATCTCTTCCAAACTGATGCATAAAATCAAGCCGCATAAAATCTCGGTGAAGTTCGTTAAGTAGGCAAAATCGGACCAGGATGGGGGGCTTTTTATGAAAACAGAAAAAACCCCATAACTTCTTAATTATGATATATATCAAATTCATTTAAAGTTATTACTTCTAGGAAAAGGGCAAAAAAATTATATATGGCAGATTTTTGATATCATTAAAAATGGCCTCAAGGGTGGGGGGGGGGGGAGATAGGGGTGAAGAAAAAAAATCATAACTTTTGTCAATTCACCAAATATGAAATCTTATTAAATTTATTATAAATCATCTTACTGTATTCCCCCGCATTAGCCGGCATGCCACAAAATTCGAGGGAGACCATATTTTTGAATATTAATCCCTGGTCTTTCCCTGCATGCCGGAAAAAGCGAGGATCTTCGAAAATGGAAAGGAATGAGGTTCATTAGCTGTATTCAGTAGTAGCGATTGGTGTTGGGGAGGAGGGGTGCAATATAAAGTTTGTCCCCACTTTTCTAATTATTTAGTTTAGCTTTTTAGGTGCGTTCGTAATTATATAAATACGTAGCACCTATTGTCGTCGCTTGGTCCATCCGTCTATCCGCATATAACAACGCAAAAACTACCCAACCGAATGGTTTGCAATTTAAAATATATTATCTTTGCAGAATTTTGTCGAGACATTTCAAATTTTATTAAAATTGAATCAAAACTTTAGGAGATATTAATAAAAATATTTATTAAGAAATTTGATTTTTTTTTTAAATCGGTGCTTTTTTGTTATAGGAGCTTCCGAAGTTGAATCGTCAAGCGACCGAGATACTTACTTTATTGCAGAAATTAATCTGCAGACGATATAATTCATTTCACAGAATTAAAAATCAGAAAAGATCTAAATATTTATATAACTAGCTATAGTACGAATGCACCTCATTTGTCAAGTTTGACGTACAATTTCCAACTTGTTTACATATTCAAGAGAATAAAAATGTGTTTTATGTGTCTCATACCATTTCCCACAAAGCTCTCCCCCAAGCACCCATCCGATATTTACAATGTAGAAATAGATTATCTCATAAATTATTACATGAACAGTAATATTCTTACTATACATAAAATAAGAAAATTATAATAATTATCTAAATATATAAAGAGAGAAATATGTGCTTACCTTATATCAAAAAAGTAATTTTATATGATAATTTGAAAAACTGAAATTTAACTGAAATACAGGGTTTTATTTAATAAGAAAGAATTAGAAATACAAAATTTGCTCTATATTTTATGATTCATTATCACTATACTTGCTTTCTTCGTCAGTTAGACCAGAAGTCTTGGCATCAGAATCAAGAATAGCATTCTTTTGAATAAGTTCTTTCAAACGATCGTGTAAAAAGGCTATGTTTATTTTCGTAGTTAAACCACATTCTATTAAAGACTGTTTAATTAAGTTTTCGGAAACTTTTTCCCAAGCTGCCTTTACCCAGAGAGCTACTGTAAGATACAAAGCAGATCGACGTTTACCAGGCTTCGTGAATTTCTGTTCTCCATTTCTTAGCCAATCACTCGATAAATACCTCATTTCAACTGTGAAAGTCTTATTCCAATGCACATCCGCAGGTTGTAACAATGGGGTCAAACCTCCAGGAATTATTACAAGATCTGTTTTATAATGTTGTTTAAAACTGGATTTAAGTAGTTTTTAGGTGGTTTTGCACTGTCTATTACTAAGATAGATTTTGGTTTAAATAAACAATTAGGGCAAGTACCCCAAACTCTTTGCTTATATATATATTCATCAAGCCACTATTCATAGATCCTTTCATCGACACAGTGACTACAGGGTTCCCAGCGACATGGAAAATCTGGAAAGTCAGGGAATTTCAAAGTAGTCAGGGAAAGTCATGGAAATTAAAAAATATGTAGGAAAAGTCAGGGAATTTACAAATATTTCCTAAAAAGTCATGGAAATGGCTGGGGAAAAAGTTTTTTTTTTTTTTTTTTTTTTTTTTTTTTTTTAATTTGAAATCATTTCTTTTTCAGAAAAGTGTTACTATGTTTCCCTCAAGTAGGGTCGTTTAATTATGGACACCCTGTATATATTCCAAACACTCCTATATGTGCCATATACATCATTATACACATTATTTACATGTTATATGTCGTATATGCATCATATACACATGTCATATATATACATCATATATGACTATAACTTGGCCACATACGTCAAGAAATGTTATATTTATATCATATATTATTATAATGTCATACATGCCTTATAATTTGGCGATAAATCTTGGTTGCTTGGCGATTCATCCTTGGGGGCCGCTGTAACACGAAAGTACCAAATTTACAATGTATTAATGAAAACAGAAACAAAAATATTTCATCCTTGGGGGATGCTATAACAAGAAAGTACTAAATTTCTACTTTATTTTTCATATCTGATAATTTGCATCTATCCTTTTTGTAACTTTAACATTTTTGTAACGATTTTATGCATTTCTATTGCCAATTCATAGAAAAATTATTCTAAAGTTACAGAATTACGTTAAAAACGGTTAAAATAGTAAAATGCGTACATCATTTGGTCCATTTTCGACCAAAAGCAACAACCATTTTCCCAATGGTTTAAAAAAAAAAAAAGGAAAATGTTCTTTATAAAACTAAGGATTTGTAATTGCCACGCCATTAAAATCAAACTTTGCTCTTTATAAGTACTGTGTAAAGAATATTTCAACCTCTGTTGCAAACCATTTGGTCTATCCCCTTTCAGTCCTTCTTTGTAACTCTGAGGTTTTCAGTTCCAGTTTCACTGAAACTTTCTACTGAATGTTGTAGAATTGATTAGGTATTTCACTCTGCTTACTTATTTTTGTTTGGGAACTGAACATTTGTTAGCTTAATTTATTGAATATTTATTATTTGTATTAAAATATGTCAAAGCAATCTGTATTTAACTGTGACTGATGTGATAAAGAATTTCATCCTGATTTGACAAAATGGATAGAACCTGATGCTAAAAGTCTGTATCTGCGAAATGTTTAGCATGTAAAAAGTTCAACAATTTGTAAATTTTGCAAAAAAATATGTAACAAATCAGTAATTTGGGCCTCAGAATCAGTTGTGAAAGTTTCACTCTCAAATTGACAACTTTTAAGATTTTTTTTGTGTAACATCACAAAATCTTGATACCTGGAATTTTTCTTTTATTGGTATGGAAAAGTCAGGGAAATTCATTGCTGATCTGGAATAGACACCCTGCAACTATTTAAAGTTGGTTTTATAGTTTTTGTAAGTTTCTATAGTGTAAAATGGAAAACTATTAGAATTTTAGTCTATTATCACAGTTCTAAAGTTGTGGTAAATTCAAACAGAGTTACCTTGTATTAAGCAACTACCAAATCATGGGTTAAAGGAAGAAATTGATACTCTTTTCTATCTTTGCTCTCCTGTTGACAAATTGGTAAACTTTTCACCAAATAATAAAAATTGACAGATTTTTCTCTGTCAGGAGTAGACAAAATGAAAGTACTGAAATATAATCACTTAATCGATATTGACGATCTCTGATGAACAGCTGCGTACTTGGAAAATACTTGGAAAGTACAAAAGATTTATTTACTTTTCGGTTGTGAAGATCTCTAATGAACAGCTAGAAAATTTAACTTGATCCATTAAAATACGATGTTAAATAAATGGAACAAAATTTCTGCTGAATTGTCATCTCCAATGAGGTGATATAATAATACAAAACTGTTCGATAAAGAATTAAAATCTCAGAGAGTGAGAGAGATGAAAGTAGATTATTGCATCCTTTTAAAATAAAATTTCAAATTTGTTATATACATCCATTAGCTTCTTTTTGCAACATAAATAAAACAATTAGCAGTAGTTTTTTTTGGCATCCTTCAAGGTTGGAGAAAAATATTGGGCTCTATCTCCTGAGGCCAGCAACCCAGTCACTTATATATTTTTACAATTACGCAAAGTCAGGACTGTTGACAGACTGATGCTTTTTCAGATGGGGAAAAGTTCGTTACGATTCAAGCTTGCTACGATCAGCCAATCAGCATAGGCGAACCGAATGCGGCCACTCCTTGACAATCCGACATCATAGCTGCATCATAGTTGAGGAGTTTTCAACCAGAATTACATGCGAGTCGCAACAGTTTGTGAGACATGAGGTTAATGTTCAGATTGAAATCTAGGAAGAGTCAATGAACCTTATCAAAAATTCTAGGACAAATATTGTCAACTGGATGCAAAATAACAAACGAAAACTGATCACATGATTTATTTTTTGTTGTTGACTGTAGGAGGAAGAGGGGGGGGGGAAAATGGCTTTTCTAAAACATTATGGCATGTTATTTAAAAGGATGAAAATGATTATTTACTATTTTCCACATAACTTTCGATGTTTTAACAGATTTTCAAAATGCTAAGAGTTTCTGAGCAGAAATTAAAGTCCTTATCCATTAAATATATTTTCAAAAGAAAATAATTAATATTTAATCAATTCAATTTTTGATTTTTCCACTTAAAAAAACTTTACGTTCGTATTTCACGTAATGAAAATGTGCAAGTTTTGCTTTGATTAAATTACAAAATATTTGACAAATAAATAACTAAACGAAGGCTTTTAAAATAAAATAATGAGTAGTAATTATTACCGAAATACATTTAATATAAATTGAATTTTTGAATTTTTGAAATGTTAGTTGAATTATTGAAAAAGAATATTAATTTTTGTCAAATGGAAAATCACTTAAATTTATTAAAATAGAGGAAATGTACGATGATGTCACAGAATATCTATATATCTTTGATTTTTTTTTTTTTCAGTTCTAATCGTAAAAATTTCATCAGCTCAAGAGTGCCGCCTCCAGTACCTGCTACCTCTAGAGCTGCCCCAATGCCTCCCAGTCGGCCAGACCCATCTGCAATAAATCGTCCCCCACCAGCAGCTCCACCAAGAGTACCCAGCAGTTTACCCCCTCCACTCATCCCAACGTGAGTATCGTTTTCAATATCTGCTACTTTGAAGCAAATATTTTTAAGCCAACATTTTCAGATAATGATACATTTTCTTTCTCATTTTGTGGAATAAAGTAAATGGTACTAATTAGGTAAGCCAAAAAATTAAGTTTTTCAAATGCTATACGGAACTCCAGAAATGTCTTTCACAAAGCAAATGCAGTATCCTGTACAAAAGAGTTGGACAAAAAGACGGTTTTTATATAGCAGCTGTTTTTAAATGATGAACATATTGAATGAACTTTGGCAACAGCAAAAGTTGAGGGCAGTTTCCTTTGGGCAGAAAAAATATATCATGTTACCATTCATTGGAAAGTTGTGGCTATATATGGGTTATTCACTGGAAAAGAGAAAAAAAAAATTCCCTGGATAATCTATAAAATCTTTTTGAAAAAGTTTTCTGTAACAATTTACAGTCATTTTAAGATATACTTTTGTTCATCTTTTAACTATACCATTTCATAAAAATATCAATAAATAAATTAAAAATATACTAAAAATATCATCCTTCTGGCTGTCCTCAAGCCTAATTTTCTATTTATGAAATTAGAAGGAGCCTATATATTTAGAATTAAATATGTTGTAACTATAAATTAGCAATCACATTTAGTTACTTTATAAGTTTAAAGAAAAAAACAGAAAAGCTCTACTGTAACACATTTCTTGAAATACTATTAAGAAATGTGTACCTAAGTGTTAGCATCATTCCCCTGGTTTAAAAAAATAATTATAAACAATAGTGATTTTTTTGTAAATATACAGTGTGTCAAAGTTGTATTTTTGAATAATATTTTTATTCATCAACATTCTTCCCTGGTGAAGACTATGTTAATGAATCCATTCCCATAGAAGGAGTTTAAAAAAGTATTTTTTAGGAAATATGAATTGCTACTGATTTCATCTGTACAAAATCACTCTTTAAAGATATGTGTGAGGTGAGGTAAAAATTAATTTGTTTACATATTTTATAAAACTGTAATATTAACTAATGAAATATTTCCTTTTCCAAAGAATGATTCATACAGTGAGAATGTTGTGTGTGTGGAGCAAATATAGAAATTGCATTGTGCTTTTGAAGCAGGTAGAACAAATGTGTTTGGTATACAGAAAGCCAAGAAGCACTTATATGCAGCATTCTGACTGTCACATATTATATTAGGAAAACTTATTTTTTGACTTTCATAATATTTTATGTAATACTAGAATTCAATTAAAGTGTAATCAGTGGGCAGATTATCAACTTTAATGTGTTTAGCTTTTGTCTTAATGCTTGCTATGAGCTGGAAGCTTTTTTAGTTGTCAATAAACCTAAATTTGTTGTTTTTTTAAGTTAATTTGCTTTACTTATTAATTTACTAAATACAAAACACATTTTTTGAAAATTTCATTTCAAATTATTGAGGAAGTGATAAAACTTTTAAAATTATACTTCTTATCTGCATCAAAATTATATAAATTTATAAAATATGTCTACGTGTTCTTTCTCCTTTAGCTGATAAAAAAAAAAAAAAAAAAACACTGGTATTTATCTTATGTAGATTCTTTTTATTGCTAGAAATAATTGCATTTACAGGGCTTGAAATGCAATTTTTTTTGGGAGGGAGAAAAAAATATCGTTAACCCCCACTATTATTTTACGTACTATTAAATTGAAATTTAATATTAAAAGAATTACATTAACACAGACATGACAAAATACCACTGAAAACATTTAAATCGAGAACTCAGAATAATTATGCAAAATGTTTATTTTTATATAAAAAAGGAAGAATGTCAGCTTTATACCTATATATCTATTTTGCGACCTTTATCAAATGTTATAGACCCTTAACAATTGGGTTGTTAAATGAATTTCTGGATTTAGGGTTTATTCGATTCTGGGTACTGAAGCTTTTTTCACAAGCTAGAGTTGTGACAGGCTGCACAAGAGCATGTTCTATAACTTTGGAAAATATTAGAAACATACGGTTAGGCTCTCTTAAAAAAATTTCAAAAATTTTGCAAAATCTGATTTGCCTTTATTTTTAACTATTTGTATGAACAATGTATATTTGGGATGGTGACATTATCAATATCCATTTCTGAACGGAATTGTTTTAGCTAAAATGCGAACAACATATAGGGTGTCCCAAAAGTCTCCGTACAACTTCAAAAATTTATTACAAAAAAATAATAGGCCTACAGCAAAAATAATTACAACAGTGCATAGAGTAACTTAAAAAGTTTTTTTCTACAGCCTTAGTAAACTTCAACATGAGATCCTTTCGCAACATGAAGAATATCAAGACGATATTTCAATTCAATCCATGAACGTTTTTCAAGCTAACATCAACAGTAGCTAATGCTGTTTGGATCTTTTGTTTCAATTCCATGAGACTATTAACTTTTATTCAGATTTCATCAAACAGTTGTAACTACTGTTGATGTTAGCATGCTGAAACGCACGTGGATGGAATTGAAATATCGACTTGATATTCTTCGTGCAACGAAAGAATCTCATGTACAAGTATACTAAGGTAGTAGAAAAAAACTTTTTAAGTTACTCTATGTACTGTTGTAATTATTTTTGCTGTAGGCCTATTATATTTTTTGTAATAAATTTTTGAAGTTGTACAGAGACTTTTGGGACACCCTGTAAATTCAAAACCGGAATCCCTGCTATTTTCTTTGAGTAAACTAGGTTCTATACATTTAAATTTTAAATCCATGTCCAAAGTTTGGAAGGAAAACTGTCGATTAATTTCTTCTATTACACGAGAAATGTAGGTTCACTTTAAAATGTTGTCCTAATTTCTGTGAATAACAAGGATAAATTCATTTGTTGTTTCATGTTTTCTTGAAGTTCTGGACCAATTATTTTTCATGTGCATTGCACCACATGATTTTTGCAGTTCTAATCTCATTTTTGTTTAGTGGTGACTATAAGCCAATTGGCAAGGAACAATACACACTGTCCTTATGGTTCTTTTCCCTTTTCGACTGCGGGAACAAAAATCGCAAAATACTTTCATTGATTGCAGGAAATAAAATTGCAAAATTTGTCTTTCCGTTGCTTGAAAAAAAGAAAACCTGTCAAGTTTGCCTATTGGTCACAGGAAAATATCGTGAAATTCGTCATATGGTCGCGGGAAAATGATGCAAAATTCGTCAAACGGTCGCAGAGAAAAACAGAAAATTTTTTTCAGTCAGACGGGAGGAAAAATCGTGAATTTCGTAAATCGATCGCGGGGGGGTCATGAATTTCGTCATTCTGTCACTAGAAAAAAATCTCCATATTTGTTGTTCTGTCACTCGGAAAAAAACCCCACAAAGTTCGACAATCGTTCATGGGCGTTCGATATTCAATCGTTCAATATCGCGAAATTTGCCAATTGGTCATGGGGAGAAATGCAATATTCACTAGTCGGTCGCAGGACTTGATCTTCGTTTCAAAAAGCAAAATTCTCCAGAAAATGATGAAATTTTTTGGGCAGGATTTCAAAATTTTGGTCATGAATTTCGTCATTCTGTCACTAGAAAAAAATTGCCATATTTGTTGTTCTGTCGCTCGGAAAAAAACCCCACAAAGTTCGACAATCGTTCATGGGAAAATATAGCAAAATTCATCAAATTGTCACAGAAAAATATTGCGAAATTCGTCAAACGGTTGTGCAGAAAATCCTGATATTATTCAGTTCAACGTAGGGGAAAATCGTGAATTTCGTCAATCTGTCGTAAAAAAGAAATCATAAAATTTACCAATCAGTCACTGAAAATATCGTGAAATTTGCCAATTGGTCATGGGGAGAAATGCGATATTCACTAGTCGGTCGCAGGACTTGATCTTCATTTCAAAAGGAAAAATTCTCCAGAAAATGATGAAATTTTGGGCGTGAATCCCGCCATCCCACCCTGAAATTCAAACCTTGATTTAGCTAGAATTTAACTGAGGATTTATTGTTATCAATTGGCAAATCAGCTTTAATGTGTTTACTTTTTTTTTGTCTCAGTGCTTGCTATTTGATAGGAGCTGCTCTTAATTGTCAACAAAGCTAAATTTATTGCTTTTTGAAGTTTGTTTGCTTTGAATGAATGATTTGAATAATTTTCCATGATTAGAAATTAATTTTGCTAAAAATTTTATTTTAAATTATTAAGAAAGTAGTAAAAATTTTGAAGTTGTATAGCTTATCATCATAAAATTTGCATGTAAATTTATAAAATATGTTTTTTGTCTCAGTGCAAAGAGTTTAAGATTATAAATTATATTTAATACAAAACAGAGTATTATATTTGTAACATTTAATTGATTTTAGCTTATATTGATGTATTTCCATATGCATAAAAGAAGTCCATTTTGAGTATTATACCACTAATTTGAAATTTTACAACTCTGAATGAAATAGTGAGTAAAGAATATCCTGCACACTGTTAAAAAAAACAAATAAAAAATATTCTTAAAATTATCCATTAGAAGTATATAGAATAGGTAAATTACTTTTACTAGTTTCCTGTAGAGTCCTGTATTGGATCAGGTAATGAGATTTTACCCAAACCTGACCTGACCTGGCTAGTGGGTTGGTTCTAATTGTTGTGCTATGTTGGATTGACTCTAATTTTTTTGTCTATTTTCGTTTGACTTTTGGCTCTTGTGGGTTGGATTTTGGGTATGCCTGTTTTTTTCCAGTAAAAAGACCAGAATATTATTTCAAATGAAAAGCTATATATATTTTAATAAGAATGAATACATAGATTTATTTTATAAAAATGATTAATATTAGGGATATGTTTGTAGACTATTTTGCAATAATTGAATTAAAATGTGGCATGAATCTTCTACCATTTTTAGGTAGATTTCGTAAGAAATACTACCTATTACATTCTCACCTAAGTTGGAAATTTTGAGAAATTTTTGCAGATCTACGCTGATCATGACTCCCAGAACCCAAAACCACCCCCAGTTCAAAACTTTATCTATCTATCTATCTATCTATCTATCTATCTATCTATCTATCTATGTCACTTTTTTCTGACCACGATAACTGGAAAAATTCTGCATAAATCTCTTCCAAACTGATACATAAAATCAAGGGTCATAAAATCTCGGTCAAGTTCGTTAATGGGCAAAATCGAGCCATGGGGGGGCTTTTTGTGAAAACAGAAAAACCCTCATAATTTCTTTATTATTATACGTATCGAATCCGTTTAAAGTTATTATTACTTCTAGGAAAAGGGCCGAAAATTTATGTATGACAAATTTTTGATATAATTAAAAATGGCCCCAAGGGGGGGGGGGTTTAGAAGAAAAAAATCATAGCTTCGTCAATTCACAAGATATCAAATCTGCGTAAATTTATTATTAATCCTCTTAGTATTATCTAAAACTTTTATATTGACAAGTATTTTATAGGACCAACCGTTATAGCAAAAAAAAATTAAAACAAAAGCCTGCAAACAAGTTATTTTTCGAAGTAGGAGATTCCTACTCCCGCATCTTTTCGAAACTGATACATAAAATCAAGGGGCATAAAATCTCGGTCAAGTTCGTTAATGGGCAAAATCGAACCAAGGGGGGGATGGGGGGGGGGCTTTTTGTGAAAACAGAAAAAACCCATAATTTCTTAATTATGATATGTATCGAATCCATTTGAAGTTATTATTACTTCTAGGAGAAGGGCCGAAAATTTATGTATGACAGATTTTTGATATAATTAAAAATTGCCTTAAGGGGGGGGAGGGAGGTTTTTGAAGAGAAAAATTCATAACTTCGTCAATTCCCAAGATTTCAAATCCGCTTAAATTTATTATAAATCCTCTTAATATTATCTAAAACTTTTATATTGGCATGTTTTTTATAGGACCAACTCTTATAGCAAAAAAAAAAAAAAATCCTTGCTGGCTCCGCCTGCAAACAAGTTTGGTTTCGAAGTAGGCTGTTCCAACTGCAGCATCATCGCAAAAAGGTCATTTCTTCTGCAATTCCCGACAAACAGGCGACCCACGATCTGCGTCTTTGAAATCTAGCTGTGCCTGTAGGCCGAGCCGTCAGGGATTTTTGGTTTTGGTTTGAAGTATATCATGTTGTGAGTTAACTAAAATTTTGTCGGGTTTCAATCAGGTACAACCCGACCTGTGCAGAACTCTGGTACCCTGTAAGTGTATGTAAGCATGTCATCTGTTTTCTTATTTAGCACTAGTCAATTAATACTTGAATGAACCTTATATTATCCAATTACTATTTGAATGAACCTTATATTATCCAACTAATACTTGAATGACCCTTTTTGTATTACTGAAACCTAAATTGTTGTGTTAACCACTTCTGATGGAAAGGTGTCACATACATCCAGATTTTTTTTGTGAATTACTTACCTATCTGCCAAGTCTTGTACCACTGTTTTTTAATAGTAATCTTCATCTTATTTAATTGCATAATTTCTGTCATCAAATAAGATGAAAATTATTATTCTAAAGTTATGAGACTTTGCAACTATGCTACTAATTCACAAAAAATTCTTGACATGTGTTTCATGTCTTTCCAGTGCAAATGGTTAACATACTTTCTTTTCCCCTGCTTTTTAACATGAGTGCTTTTTGTTTTGCTTAAAAAGCTATTTGTACTACTTTTTAATGATATCTTTCTATCTTTATCTCTTTCATAATTATCAGAAGAGGCAGTGGTGGAAATGCACCTTATATTCCTCCACGACCATGAAAGCTTCCATGTGTGTTCTTCATCTCCTCTAATGCAGATTGTGCTTTTGCATCCATCATCCTTTTGAAATAACAATACTAATCAAATTAACCCTGTGTTATTCAGATTGGGGTGATTGTCTTCCTAGTTTAAGATCCTGATATGATTCTTGCACATGCACACATAACTATAAAATTTACTGGGTTAACAATAGTTTTCATCATCTTAAAAAAAATTATGTACATATTTTTCATTTGAGGAAGCCATTGCAATACCATCAAAATTTATATATTAATGAAAATAAATAACTGTCACAGCTATTGTTCCCTTTTATTTATGCATTTGTTTATTTTGAGGAAACCACATGCAGGAATGAAAATCTTCTACAAATATAATTTTTCCTCTGTGGATTAATATATATATATATATATGTATTCAATTTTAAAGAGATTTTTCCTATCTTTTTAAAGCTTTTGTGTCTGTCTTTGCTAATATTAATTAACCAAATCAGTCATCTTTGATAATATTGATTGATCTATAACAACTCTAAAACTGGAGCAAAATGGTATTTAGTTCTTTAAAATTAATCTCTAAATTAAAATTGGAATATTTTTATTTTTACTATTTAATTTTTATAACTGATATAATTTTGACATGGGTGGTATCAATGTTAAATGCTATAATACATTGCATTTAAAAAATGCAATAGTATAGCAAAATCAAAAAGCATGTTGTACTTGTTGACAAAGATAGGGGTGGAAACTCTTCCAAACTACTCCAGTTTTGATTTCCTGCTGCATTCTGCTACAAAAATGAAAATTTCTTTATCTATAAAGCTTGCGAGGAGGGGGGGGGGAGAAAAAAACCCCTTCATATGAGTGTTGTATAGGCTTGAAGAAATGTCAACGCAATGCTATTATGATGTTTGTAGTTAAGGTGTGTATCACCATTAAAGCTGATGAAACTTATCACTAATTGAATAATAGATTCTGCTACAGGCTAAAGTGTCTAAATTTCTGTTTTTACAAATTTATTACACCTCATCTTAATCCAAAAAGGAAGATTAGTCAAAAACAAGCTGCTGTACTATCTATGGAAAAAATGCATTATTGCAAAAGATTCTCGTCATTAAGGCTGTTTGTTCACATGAAAACTATTCCCCTCCCCTTGCTTAAAACAACAACAAAAAACTTTCTGACATATTTATAAATTAATTTTCATATGTAAAAGCATAAAATTCGCAGGACATGACTACTGAAGTGATTTGGGATTGAATGGCATTTTTCAATAACTGTATTACTTCTTGAGTTATAAGTGATTGCTGTGTCTTACAGATCTTTCCAGTACTGTAGCCTCCTGAAATTAGGTTCTAATACCAACTTTGACAGCCTTTTCTGAAATATTCTTTTTTTATTTATTTAATGGAAAACTATTTGATTTCATTGATACAACATAAATTTGTCCTCCTACAAACTGCTAAATACTGCTATAAACTGCAGTTTGCCCTGCCACAAAACTGTTAAATTCTGCTACAAAACTGTAATTTAATCTTGCTACAAAACTGATACAAAAACGGATTTCAGATTTTCCACCCCTGCAAATATATTCTAAGATTGTGAAAAAGCATTAAATCAAAATATGAATATTTCTTCTTTCTTTCCTTTATCCAATGTAGCTATCACAAGATTTTATGCATATATATTTTTAAAACAGGTTTGTTGTTTTTCATTCCTGTGTGTAAAAAAAAAAAAAAAGGAACATTATACTTTAATAATTGTTTTCCCCCCTTTTTTTAAATTTTCATTTTTGTCTTACACAATTTAAAACATTGATTTTATAAATATCCTCAAAATGTTGGTCAGAAATGTGATAAGTGATAAAATTTTTTTGACAATCACCTCTTCTGTTTTTGTATATAGATGTGTATATATATATTGTTTCAGCTTGCAA
This sequence comes from Maratus michaelseni, assembly GCA_963931845.1. Lineage (NCBI taxonomy): Eukaryota > Metazoa > Arthropoda > Arachnida > Araneae > Salticidae > Maratus > Maratus michaelseni. Next base: position 115,722,290 of record OZ007593.1, on the reverse strand, counting down.
TATTACCCTTTTGTGTGTGTTGTGTTTGTATTTCATGTAACAACATAACAGTAGTTTACCCCTTTGTTTTCCCCATCTTAATCTGTCACCCACAATCTATTTTGCTAATAAATGTTGCTTTTTCATTTGTTAATTTATGAATCAGTATTGTACCAAGTTTGCAGGACTTTGCTAATATTTTGAATTGAAGAGTGCACAAATTGTGAATTACAGATCCAAAAGTTTTACCAATTTTAGATTAGGAAGGAGGAAGTTTTCTTAGAGTATTGTTATTGAAATAATTACCACGAGATAGATAGCTTACACAATTACCTAAAGAATTTGTTATGGGGATTACCTAATTATTGTCTTATTGATAGTAATATGTAATTAAAAATACCTTAAGGTAATTCTTCTTTGATTCTTAAGATACTGTATTGAACATTGCATATTTTATTAATTAAAAAGATGTTTATTTTTATCACTTTAATCTACAACAAATTTTTATAATTTTTCAACAAATTTTCAAGATTTAAATGTTTTTTACTTAATTGTAATTTTGAATTAATATTGAAAAATAATTATTTAGTGATTATTGAAACTTATATTAATCAAACATAGTATTCACACTGTAACAACATAAAAGAAAAATTTAGTTTTTAAATATATATTTCATGGATATTGACAATAATTTATATGAAATGATTCATTCTTAGAAAACTGTATCTATCACTAGACTATTAATTACACAGTTATTATTTCAAGATTTCATACCTTAAGAATTAAAATCTGCATTATTTTATTTTTTTTTATTTACAACTTTATGCATTGGTTAAGTTTGCAATGATTTAATTTGTATATTTTGCATCATACAGTGATAATATAAGTGTAACACAAATAAACATAAATTGAATTTCATTTTTGATATTTTCTCATTTTAAAACAATGGTTCTCTACCAGTATGCTGTGAGAAGACCTCAGGTGTTCCACAAAAATTTTCTGTCGAGTTCTATAAAGATTTTACAATTAATAAGTGTTTAACATACGCCATTCCATATTACATGATTTACTTTGTAATGAAGTTTAGATGTCATAAAGTTGCATTTTTTGGAAGTTTATTTCATTGTTTGTTTACTTTTCATGAGAATATGCAGGAGAATTGTGAAAATGATCTCACATCTTCAAATAAACACTTTCAGAGAAGTTTCATTTCAAACAGAAAGGGTTACAAAATAAAATGCAGTGGAAATGTTTGAAATGGTGTAAACTAGCTAAAACTTTTATTGAAAAAATTGATAGTACACAAATTTTGAAGAATGCAACGCTTGGCACTATTTCCCTAGATCAGGAAAAAATACTTTTGTTTTAAATATGGTCACACAATACAGTAAAACTGCACAAAATGCAGAAAACTGCAATAAAAGGAATCAATAACAAATTTTACAATTTGTTAGTTTTTCGCTCAATCTTGAATTTTACAAGTATTGCAAAAGGAAATTTTCCACTCTCAACATTATATTTATGAGAAATTAACTTTTTTGGTTCTGAATGAACATTTCATTTGTGTTAGTATATAAATTGAAAATGACAAATATTTCTTTCAAATGTTTCTTCATCATAAGAATTTTAATGTGCTGCAGAAGTTTAATTAAGTGTGCCATGTGGTAAAATAGGTTGAGAACTGATGCTTTAAAGCAGTGATTCCCAAACATTTATGTCTCATGTACCCCTTGAAGAAATGCACATATTTGGCATGCTCCCAACTTTTTTAATTTGTAAGATTTATTAATATAAAAATGGAAACAAAGAAAACAGTGAATGGATGTAAATAAGCATAACCTTAACTTAATCTAAATTAGTTATAATTTAATTTAATTAAAAATTTTTATTACTTAATATAAGTTTTTGTAGGTAGCAAGATTTTTAAAATGACAAGTGTGCTTTTTCACCCTTGCATAATTTTTAGCATTGCTGTTTTAGTATTGCTGTTATTTTGCTGAAATGTCATATGTCATCTTCAACACTTGATGTATTTTAGAATTTTGTTAGAGCCTCCTATAATCTTGTTGAATACTCCCAAGGGTATGTATACCACATTTTAGGAAACCCTGCTTTAAAGTATTAATTTCCAAGTTAAAATTAATATGTTAACAAAGATTAATTAAATTATAAGGATTGAACAAGGTTTTAGTATTCAAGATATGTATAATATTATGTGTAATCCTTCTTTTTAAAAGTAAATTAACTGCACAGCTATTTTTGTAAATAAATAAAAAAATAAAACTAAATTCATATGATTGTTTCAAACCTCAACTTGCTTACAATTATGCATTTAACATTGCTAATTTTTAAAATTTACTTATTGCACACAAATTTGTGTATTTTAACAAGAGTGATTTGGCACAACAGTGTTTTTTTTTTTTTTTTTTTTTTTTTTTTTTATGTTACCCATATTCAATTTAAATGATATTGTTACAAGCACTGCTCATGCTAGTAGTATATCATGTATAAATATTCTTGACTTGTCTATGTAAAAAATCTATGTTTTTAGAAGTAGAGCATTGTATTTTAACAGCATATTCAAATTTCATTGAAATTGGCCAATTTTGTGAAAATTAAAAGTAAAAAAAATAAATAACGGTACCAGAAAAATGTAGCTAATGTGATAACTTGAAGAGCAAATAATTTTATTTCTTCAAAAGGCAACAAACATATACTCATCTTTAAATTTTTTGTATTTATGATATACATGTAAATATAATCTTACAAAAATAAAAAAATGCACAGTTTTTGTTTGTATTTTCTGCTTAAATATGTAATGGATTTTTATTTATTTTTTAATTAATCATGTGGAAAGTCATGTTTTTTTAAAGTCATTTGTGTCAATACACAGGCCGTGAAAAATTTCTTGAAACATTAAAAACAAGGTTAGAAAACATAGGAACAAGGAAAATAAAACCGCAGTGGTTTAATTAAAGTAAGGAATTTAATAAAAGATTACTTGAGCATGTGATCACTTGGGAATACTGCATGCTGTTGGCTTTCATGTGGCTATCATATACCTGCATGTAAAATTAGAGATATGAAGACTCCTCTTGCTGTGAGGCTAAGTGGGAGAGAGGCTCAGAGCCTGGAGATTCTGTCTTTCCTGTAATGGTCAAAATTGTGCTAAACCTTGTGGGTCATTTTTAAAATGCCAGAAACCAATACATTGGCAGTTCTTTCAAGTCTAGTCATTAACAAATTTTGCAAACTAGTTGTTTCTAATTGGTATCTTAATTAATTTTTTAACTGAGGTTAATGTGCACTGCAGGGTTTATTTTTCAGGATTTACCTGTTGTGTTGGTATTATCTTTATCAGTAGTACAACTGAAAAAAAGGGTGGAGATTATTTTTAACTTAAAATATAACAGTGACCTGTAATTTTAGTTGCCTGCTCTGAATTTTTATTTGCCATGGGGATCCAGAGACTAAAAATTTTCAAACTCTGATAACATATTTCAGTTTAGTCCCCTCTTTAAATGTTTTTCTTATTTATCTTACTATTAATTTGTATTCATTTATTGCTTATTATCTGTGCATATACTCTGGAAACTACCTCCTTCCTTGTATATATATATATATAATATAGGTTATTGCCAAGTTAGTGTTTGAGAACTTAAGATTCTCTCCTTTTTGCCTAAAAGCTTATATCTGTCCAATTTTTATAATTTTTCTGATATTTAACTTTTCTAAGTGATGCAATATTGACCTTGAACAAATATGCGTGATATATTAATGTAATTATAATTATGGGTATTTTTCTGAACTTTTTTGAAGATGACTGTAATTTTTGCTCTAACTTCTGCTTTTATAACTCTGTATACTACAGTATATTTTAGCAAAACATATTATAAATCTTGTATTTACTGCCTGTATTAGAAATAATATGTTGCATGAATTTCATTTTAAAATAGATTGTAAACAATAAGTATATATATCAAGATATGCATGGACAGTATTTTATCTTTTATGATATATATATTCCATCTCTTAAAGTTCTATTGTATTTTTCTTTTTTTTTTTTTTAAGTTCTTGTTCTCTCGTTAAAGTTGTTAAACTTTTAATAAGATTTTCTGTTTTTGAATGTCAGAGAAAACTAGGGGTCTTCAAACTTTTGTGCTTGAGGCTATAATCAATATATTTTTTTTATTCTGCTGGCCACCTATAAGTCAGTTAAATAGCAGAAGCAAGAAAATGTATACATGTCTCGGTTTAAAGTCCAGAGGTAGTTTATATATTAGTTACTGCAAAATTTTATATGGCAACAGTCACTTATTATGGCATTGAAGCTGTCTGTTGGCTGTATGTGGATGCCACATAATTAGAAGTATAGTGTAAAGTCTACATAAAATCAGAAGTGTGGAAATGCTGGGACTCTTGCTGTGATGTCAGTAAATGGGGAAGATTTTCCCTTCCAGTAAGGATAAAAATTATGGGGAAAAACAGCGCTCAAGTCAGTTTTCTACCCCTGTAGTACCTGTCAAACAAAATCAGTATCCCCCTTAGTGCCTACTTGATCTGGTCTACAGTTAGCCAAGATTCTTTAGAAACAACACCATCACAATAATGCTTTAAATAGCACTTAAAAGAATAAAAGGCATTAGCAAAAAAAAAAAAAATTACCACGGTATCTTGATACATACATCAGGAGGCAAAATTCTATTACCAAAAGCAAAGTCAGCCTTCCAGAGTTTGTTTTCTATGGCACAACAGGAGCAATTTCACTTCAAAATAAATGGACTGTGTTTTAATAAAGAAAATTAATTTTTTTATTAAGCATTCAGTTAGTATTAAACTATTGTAAACTAAGGCGATTCGTAAAACCGCCTTTGATTTGACAGAAAACCTTTTTTTTTTAATATTCAAAATGGCATAGCAGGCTTCTAAAATACTCTTAGTGGGCTAATATGGACCACAAGCCATGGAATGAAGACCCCTAGTGTAAGGAATGTTGATGGCATACATGCATGACATTTTTAAATAGATTTTAATTTCTACTAAAATGAAATGCTATGTATGTCCGTATCTTTGTTTTAAATAATACTTCAATAAACATAACCTTCTATAAAAATAATAATAATAATCCCACTTTAGATTTCAGCATTTGAAATTTTCTTAGCTCCTTATTTCGGTAGTAACTATAGTACTTTGAAGAAAAAGCCACTGAAATTTTTTTTTTTTAAAGCACATTCATAGAATTTTTTTAGTGATGTTGCAAGTTTGTGATACATTTGGTTGTCTACTATTTTAAGTGTTTCATAATAGATGAGGTATCAGTAGTGAAGAAAATATATTTATGAAATTATTTAGAATAGAAAATATTTTTTACTTGACTAGAATAGTAAAATTAAAAAATAAAACTACATCTATGTCTGATAAAAATTGCTTAATATTAAAAGCTTTTAGAATGTTAATTCAGCATGTTTTGTATTAAAAGAAGGTAAGATAATTTTTCTTACAAATCTTAGTCCTGGAATTGTATGTTTATTAAACAGCACCTAAGTGACCAACAATCTTTTTTCCCCTGATAAACACTAAAAATAATAATAATAAAAAGAATATATATTAGAAGATCAGATGAGAAAATAAGTATACAATTGTTTTCTTTTTATTGACTTTTACTTCATATTACAATGCATTTTAATTATTTTTTATGCATTAAACATTTACTAAATCTTTACTTGACTTAAAATAAAGAAGATTTATTTCAGTGTCATATTTAATAATTCTATTTATGTGTGTTATATATCCTATAATATCCACTAATCAAGTTTCTGTTTTGTTTTCATTTACCTGATAGTTTTTAATCTTTTAAAAATTTGTAGTTGACTTTCTAATACTTAATTTTCACAATTATTTTTCTATTGGAAATTATTTTTCAAAGTTAATTTGATACAGCATATAAGTCTCTCTTCCAGTTGTGCAATTTTTGCTTAGATTAATATATATTGTTGAAGAAAGTATGTTCTTCTTTTATATGTTCTTCTTAGAATTTTGCTCAAAAACAATGAAATTTTTTTTAACCCCATCATGATAGAAGGCACATATACTTACCATGAAGGATGACCAAAATCCTCCAATTTCAATATCATTATTTTGGCCTTATCTAATCACAGAATTTTAGTGATTAAATAAAGCAAAAATTATTATTTAAAAATAGTTGTGTCCAAAAATTAAAAGAAGTATACAGGGCAGGGCGCTCATCACGAAAAGGGGTTAAAAAATAAAGTGCAATAAATAGCATTAAAAAAAAAAGATTAATAGAGGTTTTCCATTCTAAATTAAACTCACATAAGTCAAATTCAACCTTTTGGCAAATTAAATCCATCTTCTTGAAATTATATCATATATTTAACATTTTACACAGTTATATACTTGGAATAAGTAACAATTTGTGACTGTTTTTTCTAGGCATTTTAAAGTAAAATATAATGTGAAAACAAGTTAAAATGAATTTACTTGCTGAAAGTGATGCTATCAATATATTTTAAGAGTAAAAGAAACATAGAAGACTTATTTAATATGTTGATTTTAAACTTCGTTTGAAAATAAAACATTAATAAGCTAAATTTACAGTTAAAAACCTCCACAGCGCTACAATTCATTAAGGATCATGGCCGGCAGTGCAAAACTCTACTTTCTTGACCATGGATTCTGAAGTGCTACATATCATATGTCTCAATCGGGTGGTCAGCTGAATGTTGAACCCACAGTGTTTAATTCTCAAGAAAGCTTTGTACTTATTTTATCAACTCTGGAGGTAGAGCTCTGCACAGGTCGAACCGTACAAAATTTTTTTTGGCATTGCCTAGTATAAAAATTTGGTCTGAGCCCGCCCTGGCTCATACGAAATTTTAATTGGCCCATCCTGGCCCTATACAATTTTTTTTCCTGACCCATCCTGGTATAAAAGCTAAAAGTTCGGTCTGAGTGAATTTCTACAAAACATGCCAATATTTCTGAAGCAACATTATCCTAAAATTAAAGTTATTCAAAAAGCACACTTACTTATGCATTGATTTTATTTTCAAATTATGCTTGAAATGCATAGAATGCAAAATATCAACAACATTAATGGCCACTTAGACTTTTACATACATAAACACTGATTAAAAATATTGACTTAGACAATTACATTCAAATGAAGATTCAATAAGAAAAGAAGAATCAGATACATTATCTGTTATATTCTTTTTTCTGTTTAAGACAGGTTTCCACAATAGACAGGTTCTATTTCACACGTTTTACTGTTTAATTTTTTTGTATGTACTGTTCTTTAAAAAGAATTCTAATTGTAGAATAATGGTGTAAAGGCATTTAAAATATGCATTTTAAAAAAAATGTTGTGCCGGAGAAGTTGATTTCTGGCACAACTTTTGATAGTTGATTTCCAGCACAACAATTTTTTAAAGAAATTGTGTCTACCTCACTCTACTGATTTTTGCACAGGCCTGAAAATTTCAGCCCAAGCAGACCTCTAGGAAAAATGAGGTCCTGGTTTAGAAAAAAAGAAGTCTGTGCCAGCCCAGCCCGAGTCTGCAGAAAAAAGTCAGGTATGGGTCATGCCCAAAAAGAGTGATGACTAGAGCCGGGCAACATCACTCTTTTAGGACAGGATGGGCCCAAATCTTGTGAATGAAAATTGGCCAGGTTCAAGCCCATGCAGACCTCTAGAGAACAAAGTTTGAGTGAATCTTTTATCAAATCTCAGATCGGTAGTGTGGCAGTGCAATGCAATGATCACTAAGCTACTGTTTTTTACAGCAAGTTACTCTCATAAAAATAAATCTTTTCACTCAAAATAGGCTGAAAACAGCGGGTTTAACGTCTAACGCATATAATTTTGAAACTACCATTCTCATTTTGTAAGATAGCAAAAGATATCTGCTTTTTTGATAATAAATTCATTTTAAAAAGTAAATAAATAAAAGCCTTTTTATAGAAAAATGTGATTTGCAAACAGAAAAATTTGATTTATCGATGAGTAAATTTGAAGTGTCAAGCTTGCATATGCAGCAATCACAGTTTATGAACTGTCTTCTAATTTAGGCTTAAAATTAAAATTCTTGTGAATGAATTTTATGTATTTTGTTCTTTTAGATTTTGGTACTATAAACCATATTTACATTACTGAGAGTTTGAGAAAAAATATTCTTTCCTCTAAAAATCCTAATTCATTAGTTTTATGTTATAACCAATAACCAGTATGCATATTAAAAGTGAAATAAAAAGCAGAAAATGTTTAACTTAATAAATAAATTAAAAGAAAGATTTATGTGCATTATACATTATTTTACCTCACATTATTATTATACAACACCTGTTTTGACTTTAATTTTCCTTTTTTGACACATACAGTGTGGAAATATGACATTAAAAATTTCATTTTTAATATTTTAAATTCCATTTGTTTTCTGTAATGCTAACTGCAAGCCTAGTTTTAAAGAACAAGATAATGCTTCAATAAAGAATTTTTTTGTATTATATGTTGATTAATGTTGAGTAATAAAATTGCAGTGTACTTCAGTTTTTGCAGTGGTTGAATTTCAATTATAATGTAATTTGATAACTGTTTGTAGTGTAAATTAAAAATATTTTTAAATTAAGTGTAGAAAAAAGTATTTTATTGTACTCTTGTATTTACTGCAGTGTTGCATAGAGCAGTAGGTGTGTAATATTTGAGCTTAAGCAAGTTTTCAGATGTGCCTCTTTTTACTGACTATGACTATTATCTCATTTCATAAAATATCTTGTGAATAAAATACACAACATTAGATAAAATTTCATTTTGAAAGAAAAACAAAGTCTATTCTTATTAAAAAAATATTGATAAAGAGCACATCTTGCTTTAGAAACTTGAGAATATTAATTCTTATGATAAACATGTTTTTAATTTTGTTGTTCTCTTAAAAGACATTTCAATATTTTCCTTATAAAATTATCAGTGTCATTAATGATAGAGTATAAATGTTATTTCAATAAGAAATAAATAAGTTTCATGTAAATTTGCAAAATAATTGCGTAAGTGAGTTACACAGAAATACTGTTGTAGTTGTAATAGGCTATATCTATGATAAAAGCATGTCATGTGTGCAGTAATATTACATTTTTAATTATATCTAAGTGTCTTAAAAAAAATTATTTGTTAACAATTAATATGCATTATATTATAAATCAAAGATTACTTTTTAGTGTAAATTAGAATAAATCAGATTTTTAGATTCTTTTTTATTGTCAAATTTAAAAAGCATCCTTTTTTTTTTCCCTGCATTTTCTTTTATTTATATGAATATCTTACCTATTGCATGCAAATATTACCATCCAAAAAAGTGCCTAGCATTTAAAAAGTCCATTTTGCCAAAGGTAAGTCGCCTTAAAATTTCCATGTGAACTTTTAATGTATAATTTATTTTACTGTTTTAGAACCATACAGTATTGGAAAATATGTAATATTTTACTTTTTATGTTAGTTTTCTTCCCATTTATCCTGTGTGCCCTTGAAATATATTGAATTTCTTGTAAAATGTAAAGCTCACTTTATATGACTCAATTTATTGTAATAGAATGAAAGTAATTTTGAACTGTTTTATTATATACCAAAGTTTCATGTCAATAAATTTTATTATTATAGTACTTATCTCTTTTTCTTTATTTCATGAGCAGTCAGTCATCTTGTAGTTTTTGTGTATTGTTACATACTGTTACTTTGATGGTCCCAATAAAGTACCTGGTAGACCTGAAAATTGAATTTTTTAGATGTTAGCCAGTGATCTGTTTTTCCTTTAACTTACTTTAGTAGCCATTGCAAATTTTAATTCTTGTTGAATTAAATTAAAAATATTAAAATTCCTTATATAGATTACAGCAGTTAAGAGCTTCTGCTAAAACTGATCACTTAAAATAAGGAACCCCTATTGATCACTTAAAATGTAGAGTCCTGAAACCACTATGAATATAAAAAATATAACTGTTTAAAAGTTGGGACAGTTTTCTTTTAGATTTTTGAAAAAGTGGCTGATTGTTTATTTAATTTAATCATCATCTGGTGAGCAGAAACTAGATATTTTCTGGCCTGGTGCCAGGGCACTGCCCACACTATTCTTGCTGCAGTTCTGACTACTGATACTTTATTGTATAATTGATACTAACAAGGAGACTGCCAAACATGATGCACACAGATTTTGATGATTTTAAAGTATGTTGTAGGGGTCATACCCCTAACTATTCAGGTCAAAGGTTTCCTTCAAATAGGCTTTAGTTTTCGAGAAATTTCAGGTTAAAGTTCAGCATGCATTTCAAATACCCATTAGTTCGCAATCTTAAACGAGGTCTTCGTGGCTCTGTGCTGGCGTGCACGATTTGAGAGCCGGAGATGAGGGTTCTGTCCTCTCATGTGACTTTTACCTTTTTTTAATAAATTTTATATGTTTTTTGCGTTATAAGTTTTATGCAGATTTATGAATTCTGCATCTTTGAACTTTGTGATATTTTCCTAAAAATTCCATTTACATTTTCGAATTTTTCGTGAAAATTTATAGTTTTTGCGCAATTTTTATTCTAATATTTCTGTTGATGAAAATCCAAACTATTTTAAGTCTTGATATCTCGTCCTTTTAAAATGATTCTTGTTTACATTTATGTATATTTAATTTATTTATTTATCGTATTTATGAAATAATGCATTTTTTTAGCTGCATTTACTATTTTTAAAAAAATTAAATGATTAAGAAAAAATTAACAAAATAATGTATCCTTTTAATATTTGATTTGTTCTAAATATATTGAAATATGTTAACTGTTGAAATACTAAGATATTTATCATTACCGACATCAACATTTTTAGTTTATTAAATATGGAACTAATTGTGTGATACATATCGCAAAAATATTCTAAACAAATTCCGCATTCAAAATCGCCTTTAAATATATTCTTTACGTAAATTGTTTTAACAATACTGGAAGAATGTATAAATTAGCATATTATATATTCTTTAAATACTTAAATTGTGATAAATATATTTAAAAATGCATTAAATTTGGAAAAGAAATTATTTCAAAACGTGGTAATTGTCTGCAAAGGATTACACAAAATGGATAAAAAGAAAATTTTATTTATTCTGATATTACCGTAAAAATCATTGCAGATGATTTTTTTTTTTTTTCAGGTATTTTTTATAGCTATTGTAATTTACAAACGATTTTTCATTTCTAGTTGAATTTTTCTGTATAGCATCGACTTGTTAGAATTTTAAAAAAATTAATTGTAATATATTATTTTTTATTTGTGCAAATCAAAAATGATGTTGAGTTTGAACTTTGCAGTTAAATGTATTTAAATAACAATATATATATATATATACATAACAGGCTAAAACTTGGATATAAGCGTTATTGTTTTAATATTTTATTACTCCTTTCAAGATATGTTGTTAAAATTACCTAATCATACATACCTTTAGAGGATTTGAAATAAAAAATATTTTGTATAAATTATAAAAGAATACAAAATTTTATTTAAAATTTCATAAAGTTAAAAAAAGTATTATTTTAGAACGGTTATTAAAATATAAAGTGTAAATAATAATTAAAAAAATAAGCAAAATCTAGACATAAATTAGTTTGGAATTTCGTGAAATATTAATTTCAAAACTGCACCAAAAAAAAAAATGTAAATTATTACGAAAAATTCGAAAATGTAAATGGAATTTATTAGGAAAATATCAAAAAGTTCAAAGATGCAGAATTCATAATTCTGCATAAAACTTACAACGAGACAAATATATTAAATTTATTAAAAATAGGTAACAGTCACATTAGAGGACAGAACCCTCATCTCCGGCTCTCAAATCGCGTGCGCTAGCACAGAGCCACGAACACCTCGTTCAAGATTGCCAACTAATGGGTATTTGAAATGCATGCTGAACTTTAACCCGAAATTTCTCGAAAACTAAAGCCCATTTTAAGGAAACCTTTGACCTGAATAGTTAGGGGTATGACCCCTACAATCTATATATTTAAAACGCTAAGCGATTTCTTTCGACAATCCGTGAGAACAAACTACTGCATCAAATTACATCATTCTTTTTTTTAAATGAAAGATATTTGGACACAGATTTGTTATCGTGCATTCGTTTGTTCGAAAATTTAATTAATTAACCGTAATTTTCAATTAAACTTTTACATCTGCTAATGACGTCATAATCAGATAACGCCTACTGTTCCGAAGCACAGAGTTTATTTTCTAAACTCTGTGGTTGAATAAAAGAGAAATAATAAATATTAAAAGCACGCGGTTTTAAGGCCGAATTTGTTAATTTGCAAGTTAAATTTCGGTAAAAATACTTATCCGCATGTTTTATAAGCGAATAAAAATTCCTATTTATTGTGACGTCACGGGAATATTGCCCATTGGGTTTATTTTATCATTATGCATTATAACTTTGTTGATGCCATTTTTTCATTACAATTAAATACAAAATATATTTATATTTGTGTGCATGGTGTTTAAGCATTAATGTAAGGTATATGAAGTACGTGTGAAAAGTTTGCGCCGGTGAAAATGACGTTATGCATAGCTTGAAGTGTATTTTAACATTGATATAACTAAAGAGAAAAATGTATATGATTGACATAATTTTACTGATTTTTGCATTCATAATTATAAAGATTAGAATTGGAGCCGTCATTGATTTCTTCATCTTGATTGCATACCTTGATTACATGTTACCAATTGCTTTTTTTTTAAATAATAGGATAGAAGATTTCCTTTTTTAATAAAAAAAATCACAAAAGTAAAGGATTTCAGGAAATTTAAAGTTATTAAAAATAGTGTTATGGTAGAAAAAAATCTTGAAATAATTATTGTATTTTTAGTTAGAATAAACAATGTAAGACTAATATTTCATAGGAATTATTTTGGTAGATTTATTATAAGTTCATTTACACTCAGAAAAAGAAACTGATTAAAACTACAAATTATATTTTTGGAGTACATTTTGTTGTTTTAGCAAAATTGGAGTAAAATTGAACCATTTTACTTCAATTAACAAACATTTTTGCTGACGATACAAAATTTTTTTTTGGAATTTCAAAAAATAAATTTTTTTGTTGATTCAAACAAAATTTTTATTGACCCATATTTAAACAAAAATTTTGTTTAAATATAGGTCAATGGAAATTTTGTTTGAATCAACAAAAAAAATTTTTTTGTTAAAAACCACTTTTTTTTTGCAATTCCCAAAAAAAATTTTGTATCGTCAGCAAAAATGTTTTGTTAATTGAAGTAAAATGGTTCAATTTTACTCCAATTTTGCTAAAACAACCAAAATGTACTCAACAAAAATGTTTTGTAGTTTTAATCAATTCCTTTTTCTGAGTGTAACAGCTCCTTATTAGCGCAAAGTCCTATGTCTTTCACTGTGAATTTCTCTTTCGATGTCAAAAAATGTTTTTCCACTTTTGGACGCCAGCCAAAATACAGTGGCAATTTTTAGAAATGTACAACAGTTGTGACAACAAAAGCGCTATCGCTTTAGCTTTCATCGCGCTTACATCACTTCGAAATACTACAAATTTCTATTTTTTACTACATTTTACAATTTCAATTCTTACATCATCAATTAGAAAAAAAATTAGTTTTCGATTGAAATTTATTTGAAAACTGACGATTAATTTAACGACTTTTTAAAAAATTTTCCAGCATGAAAAGTTTTTCAATTCTATCTTATCAATGACCACCAGTTTACTTCAATAATGTAAAATAGCCCCTGGGAAAGTTGCCACAATTGAAAATAGATTTCCCTAACCATCATAAAAAGTGAATAATATTTTTTTTTTTTTAAGTGATAAATCATAAGATCAGATTATCCATAAGATCCACATTTTGGCACTAAACAAAAATCTGTCAGGAGAAAAAAAAAAAAAAAGACTATTTTTAGTTTATGTTGAACATAAAATTGATATGTTGAATTCGTTGATGAATATGTTCCATCAGATATCAGGATATGCTAGGAATTGCATTTTTTTATTTTTTTACATTTGCCAACTGTATAAGAGAAAAAAAATCCCCGACTGTGATGGAAAAGGGATAATCATCCTGATTATGTCAAGGAACCGAAGAAACCATACAAATAAATTACACTTGAAAACATTAAAAATCTCCCTCATCTGCAGATAGATTTATTACTGTAAAAACTTCTTAATCTTTGCATAAAAATTGATTAGCTTAAAACAATGGATGCGTTTTAGAAGATATGGATTTGAAACGAACAATGATCAAAGAGGACATTTTAAAACTTTTAATTTAATCATTTTAAAACTTTTTTAGCGTCGAATTTCGATGGTGCTTTTGGGCAGATGCAATGCATATGCGCATAGGAGCTCATTCGGTTGCATTATCACAGGAGATGTGTGCTTTATTTACTATGTTCTGTTATTTACTGAATATGATATGAACGTAGGAATATCCTATTTGTATATACTTCTTAGGTCCATGAATTTTTTTTCTTGCCGTGGGGAATATGGTGGTAATGTCAAACTGATTTGCATTACACAGTTATTTACGGATTGTTTGTTTGGAGTTTGCATCGGAAATAGTACTGTATTTGACTGGAGGAAAAAAATTAAATAAAATATTTGAAAGACTATTTTATACGCACCCCTTCATAAATAATAAAGAAGCTTATTTTACTGATATTGTTATAGTATTTTTTGCGTCAAGTTTTGACGGGTTCCATCTAGTATACTTTAAAATCATCAAAATCTGTGCGCATCATGTTTGGCGGCCTCCTTGTGAGTATGTACTTTCACAATGAGTTCTTATTTTACCATATTACTCTAATCAATTAGTCTTTATCAGTCAGACTCATCTTAGGTAATAGTTCTTTTTTTCAAGAGAAGCTTTACTAAAATAATGTTGCATAATGGCTTTAAAAATGGGAAATGTTTAAAATATTATTTTTTCTCTATCATTATATTACTTACTCATTATACATAGTATAGGGTAAGTCTTGTAATCGTTTTGAAAATTTAAAAAAAAATTTTGACGGATTTACACATTTCAGACACTAGAGATTCCGAAAAACATACTTTTAGAAAAAAATTTTTTGCCGTCCATCTGTGTGTCTGTAAATGCTCTATCTCCCGAAAAAATTGAGATAGAGACTTGAAATTTGGTATGTACTTAGTATGTAATAATGGGAAGAAGCCTATTTAATTTCAGTAACCTTGATTATCCGGACTATTTTTTTCGGATCAAAATATTCGTTCTGATAAAAGGTATATAAAAATTTTTGAAATTATTTTTTTTTTTTAAGGAGTGAATATAAAAGACAATAAAAAAACTTAAATTTTGCATAAAACATGAAGTCGATCGGATAAGTAGTTGCCGATATATTTGTATTCCTATTTTCCACACTCTTTGATTTTTCATGACCCTGTATTTCAACCAAATTTCAATTCAAAGATATATTTTAATTGGAAATGAGACACTTAATCAGATGCAATAAACCGATAGTAATAGGATTATTAATTTTGGAGTTATAGGGATGTTTCTTTTAAGCAATTCAGTAATCGAAGCTTTAAAGTTTATGACGTCATCAAGCCACGATTTTATTCGAATTGCAATGCCTTTTATAAGTAGTTTACACATTTTTTATTTTAATATTTTATATTATGCATATCCATGATGGGTAAGTATTACGGTGGCCCCCAATGACTAGTTATATCAGCATTTGTGATGACTAGCACAAATATATATCATTTAAAGATATGTGTAATAGGTAATAACTATCATCAATAGCTACTTTTGCATTTTTTGTTACATTACTTCTCAAAAATATACACATTTGTATTCATACAATTTGGGTTAAATGGAAATGAATACTTTGATTAGAAACAGGCCATTATTATATACACTCATTTGTAATATACATGAAAACATAAAATCTTTTAGTTAAATAATGCAACATGCAAGGGTAATTTTACCCATTAGGGCATGTCTTTTTTTTGGAAACGGCTGTCACGGGAAAAGTTGGATATGGTAACAATAAACTCATACACCAATTTTTATCAAGATTGGAATATGGTAAGCCTGTCTCCAAGTCATTAAACTTTTCGTTATTCCTTTGAAGGCAAATATACGATTTTCAGTGCTTTATGCCTACTTTTCTCAAATTTTAGTTTAAAAGATCCACCATGAAGCCTGAGAAATTTTGAAATAAGAGAAAATAGGGTCCAGTTGTAGGCTGTCATTAAGAAAATTGCAAAAGGGCATACATTTCAAAATCACTTGTAGAAATTGAGAAAAGTAGGCATAAAGCACCGAAAATCCTATATTTCCTTTCAAAGGAATAATGAAAAATTCAATGACCTAGCAGCAGGCCTTACCATATTCCGATTTTGATAAAAGTTGGTATGTGAGTTTATTGTCACCATACCCAACTTTTCCCACCACAGGCATTTCAAATTAAAAATATATATATATTACCCATAAACAGTGTTCCTGTTTAAAAGATGACAACTAGCTATCATGAATGTGTTAAACATCAACCTTATATTTTCATAAGAAGTCACTTTTTTAGAAATAACCTTTTAAAAATAAAATATATTTCTTTTTTTTTTTTAATAGTTTGTCATTTTGTAAGTATGACTATTTATTATAAGCAATTTAAATAAGTAAATAATTTTTTTAGCAATATTAACAGCTGCAATTCAATATAAAATTGTAACTTAATGTTAAAAAATAATGAAACCTACTTATTCACATAATGAATGTGTGTGTATATATTTATGTGTATGGTGTATGTTTCTGTACATATGCAAAATATATGCATATGTGTACAAATAAAAAAATCTACTTGACATAAAATAGTATTACAAAGAACTAAAACCTTCAAAGATAGTTTTCTGAAAGATTTGTGTCAACATTATTTCAACATTTCATAGCCCACAAAACTTTGAAAAAGCAATTGGTTTGTATTTTAAAATAATGGCATCAGACAGTTTCATTTCAACATATATATCTGATTATGGGATTCATATAGCTAACGTTCGTAGGTGGTTATTAGTCTGTAGGTTGACACTGTATTTATTTGACAAAGATTCCAAAAAGAACAGGAATAAATAATCACTAGTGTATGCAAACAATCGCACCGTATTACAAAATCAATTTCAGGAACAGTGTTCTAGGACATTAAAACAAAAGAAAATAAGCTGAGTAAGCAACTGAAGTAGCTTAATTGAATTAATTCATGAACTGAGATGACACATATAGTGCTTTCTAGTAAATTATTCAATTGTCATATATTGATACCACTCATATTATTAATTTAGATTATTGCTTGTCATGGATATCTAACATTACAGTGATTATTTAATTTAATTGATTTTACAATGGAGAATTTCTTCAATTTTTAGAGTAACTGTAGCTCTGTATCATTCGTTTGCCAGAAATTTCTAAGATTTCATGAAACTCAAATTTTGACATGTCAATCATTAAATAAAACAAAGTCGTAACTTTATTTTATTTTATTTTTTCTAAAAGATGCAATTAGTATGTGCAAGTTCAAGTGTAATTAAAACTCTTAAAAATAATCAGTTGTAAATAATTTAAAATGATGATTTTCGAGTTATGACATTGTTGTATTCTATAAGAAATGTGTATTTTTTTTTTTTTCGCAATGCAAACATTATTCTGATATAAAAAATCCTGTCTTTTGTCATATATTTCAAGTAAAAATACATAAAGCAGATAAGTCAGTAAAACTTTCTTAAAATATATTTCATAGCTTCCAAATTTTCAATAAATCAAAAATACAATAAGTTAAGTAAACATATTTTGAACCAGAAAATTTAGTTAATAAAACATGTCTTGTTTCTATGTGATATTTAAATGATTTCACTTATTAAGTAAAATTTCTGGTTCAAATAATGTTGACTATGCATGGAAAAAAGAAATTAAAATGAGTAAATTTTCATATTTGCTTATAAATTAATTTCCTTTTTAATTTTCAATCAAATGTATCCTACTGTTGAAATGCTTTCAGAAGGAAAGTTCATTGCAGTTATGTATATTTAAACATTTATAGTACAAAAATATCTAAATATTATTTTTGTTTCTCTTGTAGGCGTCCTCAGCCTCTTATCCCTCCAAGAATACCCGAAAGACCTCAGACTTGAAAACTATTTTGATAAAATTGTAATTTTATAAGAAAATTGGTTGCTAGATAAAAACAAGCATTCCTTAACACTGATTGTCACTATATATATTTTGCATGTAATTTTATAGTGCCTTGAGATTTGCATTTTTATCAGCCCTTTTTGGAAATTCAATACTTTGCATTTAGAGTGGTTTGATATGCATTGAAATATTTTGTATAAATATTTATTTAGTACTTTTCTTTCAGATGGAACCACTTCGTACCAAGTGCAAACATTGGCATTAAAGCTAACAAAGATGTCACTTGCAAATAGTATGAAATATATATGAATTTAACTTATATAGAAGATAGAAATGGTAGTCCTAAAGACATAATACAGTTTAAAGAAAAGTATAACTACTTTATTAAAATCAAATTATAGCAGAAATTCACAAAAAATAAAGAAATGTAAATAATTCATTACATAGCTAACTGGTATAAAGTTGATGATTTCATTTAGCATTGTTAAAAATATGTGATTTTTTTTTATGCTAGTGGCACTGTATAAATTCAATTTAGTATAATTCAGGAATTTATAAATCGAAGAACAGTTTTTAAAGGATGCAGAAATCATGAAAATGGGTTTTGGTGTCTATATCTTCATACTTTAACCAAAGCTTCATTTTGGTGCTTTGAAATCAAGAATTTTGTAAACAAAAATCTCACAATATGAATTATACACCTTTGCCTTGGATGAATTTAATCATGTAGCATTCATTAATTCAGCAATTGTGATATTGTATAAGCTATATTAAAATATTTCTAAAAAAAATCACCTATTCATCTTATAAAAAAAAAAAAAAAAAATCTTGAATGAAAAATAAATTATAAGTGGTGATTTATATCCGATTACTACATTCTAGTCCATAAGAAATTTATGATTCACTACGTTTCTCGCAAAGTTATGACTGGTATCCATCTAATAGAAAAGTAATGATATTTAATCCTTTGCATTTAGAGTGGTTTGATATGCATTGAAATATTTTGTGTAAATATTTATTTATATGTAGTTGCAATCAGTGTTTAGTAACTTGGCTAAAGTACTGCTGGATAGTATTTTGCCATGTGTTGTACTTTGGTCCTTTTTGTATATCTAAATTCAGTGTGGCATTTTTATCTTTTTAATGAAAGGAAAAAGAATATGTATATAATGTACAGAATGTATTGTCTTGTTTACTTCCAATCATTTACATTGTAGTTTTGTATATTTTTTGAACAAGAATTTCATTTTTTTCGGTTTTGAAGAAGCAGTGATATTTTTAAATGAAACATTTGTTTTTTGCATTAAAACTATTAAATTACTAGAGATTTCATTTTGCTTCTTTTGTGAATTCATTTCATATATATATATATATATGTATGTATGTATTTACATCACTCAAAATTAATGTAGTCATTTGTTAAAAAATGACATCTTGTGTATTTGATTAAATTTTATACTTAATAAAGTATAAAAAGTAACTCCTCCCTTGCTAATGGTGCAAAAACAAACTTTTTTTTTTTTAATGAAAATAAAAGTTTGGGCCAATAACAATAGTTTTTTTTTTTTTTTTTTTTTTTTTTTTTAAACTAGAATGTTTAACTAAAAAAAATTGCTTGCCTCTTTGAATTTTTTAATTTATATGCTAAAAGAATAAAAAAATTTAAATTAATGTTTTTGACTCTTAGTATATGCACCCACATTGCATTTTTTGCAAAATACTCTGAAATATGTTTTAAATAATTAAAATTTCCAAAATTGTTTTCATTTTAGAAAAAAAAAAAAAAAAATGTAACTTATACAGGCCTCGGAGTAGCTTGCTTGCTTTTTTATTTTTTGGTATATATTTCCTTTAGTCTATATTTTTCAGATTTTGCCTCTTTTCTTGCTTTTTTCAATCATCCAATATACATTGATTTTTTTTTAATTTATTGTTGCTATACCCCTCCCTCCCAAATTTGCATTTGCCTTTTCCACTTATATGGTGTGATATGCATGAGTGAGACAGTGAATTTTCCATCAACATCTCGCTAATTTTTCATCCAAAGTGTGGTTAAATTAAGGAATCATTATTCTATTCAAATTGGAAATATGACTTCATTTTGTATTATGTGAATGTGAGAGCATTCACACTAAAGGTAAGATCGGACAATACTTTTGAAAATGTCAGTTAAAATAGCCTAACTTTTTGAACATTCTATTTAAAATTTTAGTTAGAATATGAAAATTTCACCTTATTATTTTTCTTTGTGCAAATCCTATTATAGTTATTTCTTTTTAGCTGAAAAGAGATATTTTGATGATATAATTTGAAATCATATTTATATAATCTTATTTTTAAATTATAAAATAACTGCTATTATAATGCTATGATAAATAAATCTACCCTATATATATAAAATACTTATGAAACAATTTTATGAAATGACTGATTAAACTGCTAATTATATTTCATAGTTATTCCTCCTAGGATATAGAATGTTGGGTGATCAAATTAACATCAGCTATCCACATTGATCCAAGAATGTCAAAAGTGGTCTCAGAATTTTTAAATTTTAATTAGTTTTCAAGATATTAATTTTTTTTCTAATTTTAATAACATTTCTATAATGATGGCAACTACATTACTCCATTTTTGTGGATAAAAGAGGAAAGGGAAAACGATAGGGATTATTAGATTTCTGTTTTTGTCGTCATTTTCAAATTGAAATTAAAATTATCTGTTATTCAAACAGATAGTGAAAACAATATTGTGATTGAATTATGTTTTTCAAAAAAATATGAAGAAATAAAACTTATTTTCACATATTTGATCTTCAGAAATCAGTTTATTTTAGAGAGCCAAAAATCGTCTGTCATCTGGAACATTGACATAAATTCCATTGACAAAAAAAAAAAAAAAATAATAATAATAATTCCATTGTAGCTTTTTTCAGTTTCACATTCATCCAAGGAGTTTAAACTAAAACACATTTGATCTCCTTGCATTTAAGTAAAGATACTATTGTCCCCTATTAGGAAATTAATTTAAAGAAGAAATCCAGCTCTTCAACAAATATTTCTTATAGATCGCAATTAAAACTTTTTACTAAGGCGCTTCAAGCCGAAGTGGTTTAGCGAGAAAAACACAATTTTCTAAGCATTTATTTTAATTCATAAACTGGAAATGTTTTGAAAAAATTCGTCCAAATGACGTCATTTATATAAAAGCTTTTGTGGATAAGAAAGGGAAAAAAGAAATTAAAAGAGATTATTATTTACTGATGTAATTTTTTCCATCCAGTTGATAAGAATATTTATGGGTTGTTTGTTTGGAGTTTGCATCGGAAATAATACTGTATTTCACTGGGGGAAAACTCTTTTAAAATAAAATATTTGAAAGACTGTTTCATACGCACCCCTTCTTAAATAATAAAGAAGCTTATTGTACTGATATTGTTATAGTAATTTTTTTCTGTCAAGTTTTGACGGGTTCCAGCTAGTATATAAATAAAATTAATAAGCACTAGTAATGTCCATTGTGAAACTATATATCACATGTTAATAGGAAGCAGTAAAAACACTTATAGCAGGGCACCTGTTATCAAGAGATTCTAATAACAGCTATAGTTGAACAGATGAGTTATTAGATGACATGCATCCCGACATTGGCATATAATGCCTATATCAGAGCATAAGTGTTTCACACATTTGTAGTCAATCTGATACCTAATCTGGCCCAAACCAAAATCTAATTTTCATCAACCTAAATTTTCAGAAACTGTTTCTGTTGACCTGAACTGCAGCACTTTAATTAGTCAAAACCTAACCTGAAATGAAAAAAAAATCATATATTATGTAATGGCAGGAGTCTTGCCAAAAACTGGCAAATCCACCTCTTGAAAAATGCTTGTTCAGGAAAAGCATCCCTGCTGAAGGAAAAGCTTAAACAAAATTAGTGTTTATTACTATTGCAATAACTAAAAAAAAATTGTAATTGTCAATCTTCAGAAAGTTACATCAAATTTCTGGTGTTCTTGATCAGTGTTGCATTCAGAATTTTTTTCCTGGGTAAGATTTCTGTGGCTCCAGGAAAACATGGGGGAAAAATTATACTTCTAGACATGTGTAAGTTCAAAATCGCAATCCTTAGGAGTTGGAGATGTCTCCATGATTTCAGTGCTTCGAGGGTGAAGGGAATATCATTCGCCCAAGGTCACCCCTGAATTTATCATTGTCTTTGGCACATCTTCCCTATATTTAGCACAAAGTATTCTTGCATGCTACAGAGTATTCTGCAGACATTTTATCCAAGTGCGAGATTTTCACAGAAAGAAAGCATTTTTGCCACTGTCTAATTTCTTTACAGCTCCTTTTATCTTCATAATAAACTAAATGCATGGAAAAATTAATATATTTTTTAAATATACATAAATAATAGACTGAACTAAAAATAGATATTGCCAAAAAAAAAAAAAAAAAAAGCCACACACTTCCAGTTTGCTTATTAAGTATTTAGACAAGAAATCCTATCTGAACAAAGTATCAAAATTAATTTAATGCTCAATTGTCAAGTGATTCAAAGATTATTGCTTAATACTGATAAAAAATAAACACTTTTTTGAAGTATAAAATCAGAATTTACAGTATCTGGTAAAAAGAAAACAAAGAAATCATACTTTATAGTGACCAGCAGTTTATGATTCGAATCGGACAGCAAAAAATAACAAAACAAATGAATGTTCTTGCACATGATTTATTTTTTTTTCGAAATGGATAAACAACGCATGTGTGAATGAGACTGGTGGCAAAGATAGTCTTCTCCGATCTTCGAAGCGGATAAACAACGCATGCGCGAACGAGACCGATGGGATGTGGGAAAGACAGATTTTGTTTCTCCTCCGGTCTTCAATGTGGATAAACAACGTTCCAATGCAGCATCGTTGAGAGATCGCATCATTAATTTAGACACTGGGATTATCCAAAATCGATGCCGATTGCAAATCACCGCATGCTCAATTACAAGTCTGTTTTTATAGCTACATAAATGATCAGTGAGCAGCAACACGATGTTCATTTGAGGAAATACGGCAATGTGATTTGTGAAGTATATATTTTTTCTTCCATGAATGAGTCACTTAGAACCTGTGTAATAAGTATTCAAAGCCCGCTGAATTTTCAACTCTGGGAGGTGGGGGAGTAGAGAGAAACCAGTTTGCGAATTATTTCACATTTGAGTTAAAAGGTATGAGTGCCAAGAGGGATTTGCCTCCCACCTCCATGAATTTTAAATTTATGTATTCATCTGAAATGAAAATGATTTTTTTTTTCTTAAAGCCAGAGCAGTAAAATATTATGGGTTATAGTGCTTGTTATATTATTTAGAATTTCTTTAGGAACTAGTTATTGGTCAGAATTGAAAGTTTAATACATCTAAATATCAGATATTAATATTTGGTCAGTACAGAAAGGCGGGCTTCGCCCGCAAATCAATACTATTGTTAATATTGAAGATAGTTGCTCAAAAATTTGAGAGTGAATATTTAAGTGAAATCTTTTAAAATATCAGAAATTAAATTTTAGCCTGTACAGGAAGGGTCTACGACCGTAAGTTGATTAGTAATCTGTAATATTAAAGATAAATGCATAAAAATATGAGGGTTTATAGTTAATTGTAACCTACCTAAATATCAGAAATTGAATTTTGGGCAGTACAGAAATGCGGGCTTTGCCCGCAAATCAATAAAATCGTTAATATTAAATAGCATGAAAATTTCAGTGTGAATAGTTAAGTGTAATTTATTTCAATATCAGAAATTAAATTTTGGCCAGTACAGGAGGCGGGCTGCACCCGCAAATTGATAAAATCGCTAATATTAAAGATAATTGCATAAAATTATGAGGATGAATAGTTAAGTGAAATGTATCTAAATATCAGAAATTGTGGTATTAGATATTATTTTAAGAATTAAAGCTCATTTTTAAAAAAAATTCTTCAAATTAATTATAACATATTTTTTCAAACTTTTATTTATTTTTTGCTGCAAGTTTTATTATATTTTGCATTTTTGTCTTCAAACATATGCCTCAAGAAAAAAGCTTTTTAAAACATAAGTTTAAAGTGTATGTATGATTCTTAAATTTTACATTAAAAATACGACCATGTTTGTAATATCAAAATTGTAATATGATGCATCGCAATTTAGCCTCGATGATGTATCGCGATGTAGAAATCTTAATATCACCCAGTCCTAGACTTGACTAGATTGTGGTGTGCAATATCTAATCCTTTTTTAAATTTGTCTAATTTTTTGAGTTATTTTTAAAATTTTTTCATTCAAAAATTCATTATCTGAATAGAAATTTAATTTCATATTTTGAACTAGCCATTTTTACCTGCTGTTGCCAGATTTTAAAAAGCCCAACTAATATTTTAAAACAATGTATTTTCAATTTAAATATATATTTATATGTTAATATTGATAAAGAAAGAAAACTTTAAAATAGGTAAGTTATTATGTGCAAAAGCATTTGACGGTGAAAATTACATCATATTTAAAATTATATTATAGCGCTTAAAAGAAAACTTTTATCTAGATAATGAATCCATATTTCTCTTTTGTTTATTATTATTAAAACAAATTCATAATTTTATTACAATTGCTTAAAAATTCAGATTAACAATTAAATATAATGGGGTATTGCATTTACCATGTAAGTATGGTATGATATAACCATCTCATATTTGCATTATGGACATTGTAAAACTTGTACTGTGCAGAAATCCACATAATTTTGGGACAATCATAAAAAAAAAAAAAGATATGTTGTAAAATAAAAATTTTCTCTAAAATTGCTTTTGTTTAATAAAAATGTAGGCCTAATATATTCAATCTATATGAGGTCTACCTTTTAATAAGATCAATTTTATTACGATAAACAAAAAATATGTGGTACTTATATACATTTAGATGTGTTACTTGAACATGTACAAGTTAATTGTTTTGCTATAGACTGTAAATATTGACTTAGAATTCACCAAATTCAGATTAAGTATACATTTTAACATTGGTTTAAATAGTAATTTCAAGGAAAGCGTGTTTTTATGAACAAATACGTACAATTCACATTGCAATAGATGTTTTCTTTTTCTTAAGACAATTTGTATAAGATATTAATTTGGATACTTGGCGATATTGATGGCTGTAGTTTACTGTAGCAAGAATTGCCAATATGCAGAAAGGCTCCATCTCCCTTTCTAGGAATTGCTAGAAATATTAGCTAACGTTTAAAAATTTATCCTCAGACTGAAGAAAAAAAAAATAATGAAAAATCAGGCATAGATTACGAAACTCTTTCCAACACTAACAGAATATTAAGAAATTTAATTTTTTCATACAATGAAATCGGTCACAGCCTGTCCTGTAACTGAATTCTTTTGTCCGTCTCTGTAAATGAAGCTAAATGCTACATGTTCTTTAATCTAAAGAAAACTTGTAGTGTACTTCAGTGGTACTTTTTAATTATATTATGTTTAAAGTATCATAACATCATTAAAATGCATCACAAACTTATTTTTCCCTATCAATCATAAATAATGTAATAGAATTCTTTTGTATATCCTTGTAAATGAAAAATAAATGTTAATTATTCTATACTCCTGATAAAACATGTTTTAGTCCACTTTAGTGATACATATCAATTTCATAATATTAGAAGTACTGTAACATCATTAAAATGATGGAAATGATTTTTGAAACCATAATGTAACGGAATTTTTTTGTATGTCCCTGTAAACACGCTATAAATGTTAAACTCTTCATTTTCAATACTGATCATTCTATAGTAAATATCAATAACATATAAAATTTTCATGCCAATCAGAGTATATTTACGAGAGTTTGAGTATGGACAAACCAAATTCATAAACACTTTTCAGCTATTTCAAGGATTTAAAAAATTATAATAATAATAATAATCTGTCAGGTATCTTTAAAAATAAATTCAGTTCCAAATGTTCACAAAATATTTGTTTTACATTTTCAAAAATCTCTTTCATAAGATTGTGTGGGGGATGCTGATGTGTTAGTTTAACAGTAGCCTGTATAGGATGTCTCAAAATTATTAAAATACACTTTCATTTTTTATCTGTTGGGGATATTCAGACAATCTAAATTGCAATTTTACTACAAAAATTTTTCAAAATAAGATGGGAACTACGATTATGTGGCTGAAAGAACACTCATCTTTTTTTTTTTAGGGTTTCGTTCATCTCACGAAACCCTATTCATCTTGCTTCTCTGTCTGTCCGTCTCAGAGTCGGTTCTCAGAAACTATAAGTTAGATACTTAAAATTTTGTGTACTTATAGCTGAATATCTACTGTCACGCTGAAAATCATAAAATGTTTAAAATGTCTTTATTAATGCAAGATATTGATTAAAACCTTAAAAACTCACTCATTAATGGATAAAAATATTCAACTAAAGCGCAGAATTTATTTGAATTGTTGCCGATTTGTAAAATAGCGCACATAATAATATTCCCTTTCGATTAAAAAATTTATTTACACGTAACTATCAAAAACAGAAATAAAACTTTAAAAATATAATTAAATGATCACACGTTAAAAACAGTAATTGTAGAAAATTACGTAATAAAAAATATACTTACACGTGAATATTAAAAAGAGAAATAATTAAATTATTACGTGTTTAAAGCATTAAATAGGGAAACTTGCATCATATTTAAAATGTTCAAATAACAATATTTCCAAACAGTTTCAATATAAAAATATATTTACACGAAATATTAATTTATTTTGACAAAATATTTTACCTATTATTGCAAATTTTAAAACAACGTAAATAATATTTCCCTTCAATTAAATATTTTAAAGTTTAATAATAGGAAGAAAACTTTGAAAATTACATCATATTGGAAACTATACATTTAAAACGTCTTATTGAAAACAATTTTCGGTTTTTCTCCATTATACGGTTGACAACTTTCCAGTAAAAAAAAAAAAAAAAAAAAAAAAAAAAAAAAAAAAATTGCCAAACTCAAATGCCCAAAAAACCAATGGAAGAATGTTGCCATTGGAATCTAAAGCCTCACTCACTAAAGTGTCAACTATCAGTAACTTTAAACAATAAAATTTATAATACATTAATGAAAAGAGAAAAAGAAGTAATCTTAAATATTTATTTATTTACAATATTTTTCTTAATTATCCCCCTCAGATGATGGATAAGTGCTTATGACGTCAGTTGAAAGGGATCTGTTGTTTGTAACTATGCATAGCAACATTTTTTCAATGTTTTTTCTCTTTTAATATCATAGTGCGCCGTTTAAGGTTATTATTTTTTTAATTAATGAAATAACTAATAAATGGGTAAAATATCATTAAAAATACAGACAAATGTCTAATAAAAATCTCTCGATGACATAACAAACATGTATAACGCATCTGATGTCGATTGAATGTGACGCCACGGTAACACATTTTTTTCCCTATATTTTGGCGACAGATTTTTTCTTTTTTGGATAGTGGTTGACAGGATAACAGATAAATACCCAATTTTTTATAACATCATTATAAAATTTCCCGATACAGCGACATTGTTTACTTAGCCATTTTACACAAGTTGATTTTCAAATGTTTAATTTATGTTATTTAATCAATAAAAAAACAGTTGTTAGCTCTTTCGACAGCAGCTGATTCGGCCTTAAAATACCTCAGTGAAAGGAAAATGAATGGAAGCCGATTACAGCAGATCACCACTGGTCGCTTAATTATAATTCAATCTTCCATAATCATTTTAGAGTTAATCAAATTAACGTATTTTTAGAGTTTGCGGTGTCAGAACGGGGGTTGGCGAGCGTAGCTCACAGGGGGCAGAACCCCCTAGTAGAAAAAAGAAATAAAATGCTAATAAACAATGATGTAATTAATAATGCGAATAGGGATTGTTAATAAAGAAAGGGAGAGGGGGGGGGGGGAAACTACTTTTTTTTTAATGTCTGATTTAGTCCACATGACGGATATTATTATGACAGAGTATAATAGCAGGCTTCGCCCGCTATTGGGCCAGTTCAGATATTCGAAAAAATAGACCGGTAAATTTAAATTTTTTTTAAAAAACATGACTTTTTTTTCTTTTTGGAAAATGAAATTTATTTGGATTTATTAAAGAAAGGATAAAGTGTTTTGAAAGGAATATTAAACGAAACCCTTTGTGCTATCTTCAATCACACTTATCCACTTGTTTTAAATAGTCCTTGGATCCTATAAGTTATGTAGAAAGATTTTATCCGTGCTCTAACAAGCACAACAGTAAAAATTCCATTCTTCTTTGATCAAAATTCACTGAGTTATGATAATTTAAAGTTTATGAAATTTCGGAGATTTCCAACTCTAAAAACAGACAAACGATTTTTTAACTGCCGGATAGCTACAGAATTTCATTAATTTAAAAATATCATAACTCGGTAAATTTTGGCTGTAGAAGAATGGGATTTTTACTGTTGTGTTTGTCAGAGCATGGATAAAATCTTTTTAAATATAACTTATAGGACCCAGGAAATGTATCAAAGTTTAAAAAATAACTTTTTGAAAATTAATGGCAGGGCTACTTCATCAATATAATCTTAATTCTTATCTTATTTTGAAGACTTTTGTAATTTACATTGTGTACGTATCATCAACAGGTAAAAAATTAAAGTGCATTTCAGTCATTTTGGAACATCTCTTATAACAACTATCAAATATTAAAAATAGAGTAACATATAGTATGTAACAAATTAAGAGGTTTTTTTAATATACATGAGTGTTATCATTGTTGAAATTATTAAACAATCATCTATTTAATTTTAACTTTCATGTATATTGCACTCATCAGCCATCATGTTGATCATCATGAATAAAAACCTGCTGATGTAAAAAAAACTTTTTGCAACTAAAATACATCTATTAATTAAAATGAATTGCTTTACTTTTCATGAATATGACAATTTTTCTGTTTTGTTAAATAATGTAAGTTACTTATTTCTAATGCATTTTTTAAAGTATTTTTCTCAGGAATTATATACTCTTGACCAAAGTAAATACAGCAATAAAATCCTTTTATATCAGTTTCATTCATGCCTTTGAAAGATCCATTTACTGTCTTGATGTACTAATTTTCAGTACTAAGTTCTTATGATTTATTTAAATTTTGGTGAAATAGCCTTTAGAAAGTTCTGAAAGTTTTTAAATGAATCTGTAGTGCAATACTAAGTTAGTTAATTGTTAATGAGATTGAGTTGCTTTGGTTTACTTTGCTGCAGTTTTTTGCAAGAATGGCTAAATTGTTTAATAACATGTACAAAGCTTAGGAAAAATATTGTTTGGCAGATTTGAAAAATAATTCATTACTTGTATTATACAAACATTTATAAAACTTCTTATCACTATTTGTAATGTGACCAAATTTCAGGGAACACTAAATTTAAATGTCAACTCCTCCCTCAGGAATGCAGATATAAAATATTTTTCTTGTTCCCTGCTTCCCCTTTCCAAAAAAACAGTTGACATTTGTTTTCAGTTTTCAAATACACTGAAACAACACAGCTGCAGAGCCTGTCAAAAGGAATCATACACGGTTTTTGCACGCATACTCGGAAACTAGAGCAGTATGAGGGGTGTTCATTTTAAACAGAAATTCAAAGTATGCATATGTAAAGAAAGCAAAAAGTGTTGTTGCATTTCAGTTTTGTTTGTTTGAAAATTTTGGGTCAAAAATAGGAGTTTTTCAATTGAATCACCCCACATTGTTTACCATAAGTTTGATTTTTTTTTTTAATTTTGATGTCACATTAAAGCTGACATTTCAGGCTATCAGAAAATTTGATAGTTTGTAGGGTTAAAGGTAGAATTAAATTTCTATTCAGTTTTGAAGTTTCAGTCAATCTGATAGAAATGGACCAAAAATGCCTAACGTGATTGATGATATGACGCCTTTGATGATTGATCAACAAATTTTTATTGTCATGAAATACAATTTTTCTGGTGGATCATCATCTTCATTCTGTAGTCTTTATGAAAAAAAAAATATTGAAGATACAATGCACTAACAAGGCAAACGATAAACAATTTAATTGCCAAATTTAAAGAAACAAAGTTTTGCCGATCTTTAAGCAAATTTAACTGGAAGACCACGATCTGCAAGGGCCGCTGAGAATATCCAGCAAGCGGATGAATGTCTTGGATGAATCTTCATTAAGATCTATATCTATCCAGTTCGAGACTTGCTCAAGAGATCAGTATTTCTGAGGCAAATGTTGACCGCATCTCAAGAGATGAACTGCATCTTACCCATACAGAATTCAAATTGTGCACAATTTAAATGCAAATGCCAAGGAAAAGAGATTTATTTTTGCAGAAAAGGATCTTCGGCTGTCGCGAGGTGCTTCCAAACCTTTGGTTTAATGATAAGGCTCACTTTCATCTGATCAGGCACATAAATAAGCAAAATTAACTGTACTGGTATAGAGAAAACTGCCGTGAGTCTCTTAAAAAGCCCCTGCATCCCCCAAAAATGACTGCATGTATAGCCACCTTCTCCGACTTGATAAAATTAACAATACTGACAGGGCTGCCATTTGCTACTAAAATGCTACTTTTTGCTACTATTTTCAGCTTCAGGAGACTAAGGCAACTTTTTTAGGCAAAAAAGGCTTAAAAAGCAACTATTTCTGACAATTAGGCAACTATTTTATGAAAAAGGAGACTTTTTGAAAATTTTATTCTAGCTTTTTCAAATACATGTTGCAGGAAATATAAAACAACAATAACAAAAAAATTTTACCATTCCAGTACAATTTTTCCAGATATTCTATACCACCACCAAACAGCATGTTTCTTAACTAAGAATCAACTTAACCCATTTTCCTCTTAACCAATTTGTTTCCTATGGAAAAACATGAGTATAAGGAATAATTTCTGATATTGTGTCTGCATACAGTACATAATCTGAGAAAATGCACTTTTTAACAACTGTAATTGTGTATTGTAACAACAAAGGTAACTTATAAAAATTCTAAAGCCCTATTTTCTGATTTATTAGTTTTTTATGTATTATCTTTTTTTTATCATGTTACTTAATGACTGACTACCTGACCTAAAAATTTATAGAAACTATGGACTAGAAAGTCTAAGGCATTTAAACGAAAAATCAGTTCCCAGGAAGAATGGGGTGGACCAGATTTCCTCTTAGCATCTATAATGACGATAAATTTTGCAAAATGGTTAATATCAGCATATAGATGAATACAGGAGGAAAGTTTTGAAATGCACACCCTTCCCATTTTTTTTCCTTCCCTCCCTTTTTCCCCATTCAAGGGACCAAATGCTCCAAAAACACAGCTTAAAGACCCTGATCTTTTGTTTGTAGATAATTTTTCAGATAGATTTTCATAATGTGTGGTGTATCACCCTAAATCAGGGCACCAACTTCGTTGTAGTATTTTACAAAAATGTCATTTCAAAAGTAAGCAAAAACACAGGGGAAATAAAAATGTCCCATATGCTGCTGTTTCACACTCTTTAAAATATTTAAAATTCCTTAAATCTGTAGTTTAGGAAAAGTTCCAAGAAAAATTTCTTGAAGTTCATCCCAAAAGTAAAAACGAAATGCTGGAAATATCACTGTTACATCTGTAACTAACAAGAGCTACATCATGTGTTGATCCAAAAGTTGCAGAAAACTAAACTCAAATGTCATGAAAACTGGAATGGAGTTATTTTTTAAAATGTTGTTACATAATAATTAGATATATGTAAAAACATTACTGAACTTTTGCAGATTGTATATAAAATGTTGTATAGCATTGTTGCAATCAGAAAACTTAATTATTTTTAAGGGAAGGTCAGAGAAAAGTCAGAAAATTTGTAAAAGGGAAATCATTATCTATCCTGATCTGAACAGAGTGACCATTTTGGATAATACTTTATATGCAACTATTTTGCTACTAAATCAGCCCTTATGCGACTATTTTTGCTACTATTTTCGGCTTTGAAGGCTACTAAAGCAACTATTTTGAATAATTTTTGGAATGGCAGCCCTGTACTGATAACTGGGATGAAAAGTTTGTCAAAGTTCGTCTTGAAGTTATTGTCAGAAAATAAATTAAAAAATAAAACTTGTAGAAGTGGATAAGGAATATGAATTAAAGAAGTTAGAACTTGAAAGTTTATCAAAATTTCTTGTGTAGGATCTTCATAGTATAGTGCACATAAAAAACAAACATATGACATGCTTTAGCAATACAGGAGATATATGAACACCAAATTACCCAAATGTAACTATTGTAAAAGAAAATTGGATTATGTATGTATTGTGTCTATCCCTATTAAAAATTGCAAACTTTGTTACTAGAGAACCAGACCTACTAGCAAATGATTATGT
Organism: Maratus michaelseni; assembly: GCA_963931845.1. NCBI lineage: Eukaryota > Metazoa > Arthropoda > Arachnida > Araneae > Salticidae > Maratus > Maratus michaelseni. The sequence continues at coordinate 115,689,667 of OZ007593.1, read as the reverse complement.
GAAAAATGTATACACATATTTTAAAATGAACACTGGACAATTCGATCAAAAACACATAGGAAACTATTTCAGCTTCTTGCGGTGATTTTTCATTACTTGTGTACTTTTCTGTTGGATATTTTCAATGAACAAAATTTGTTACCAAACAGTATGATTCAACTCTGATAATGACTGAAGTATAAAAGAAAAGATTGTTCTTTATCTAGTTGAAAAATGGACAAATGCAAATAATAAATATACCTAACATATAAAAAAATACATAAATATTAAGCCATGAATTATTGGTCAAACAAATTAATCAAAATTTGTACCTATCATTCAAGCAGCCAAGTCTCTGATGTCATTCAAAATGCCAACAAAATAATAATTTTCTTTTTGAAGTCGCTGGTATGTAATTTTGCTGAAGTATGAATCAAAGTTGTACCATTAATCCACAAATCATAAGTATGATTTATTAATCAATCAGTTTGATTATGTTAAAATAATAAAAAAAAAATTAAAGTTTCATTTAATAGACTAGATGTAATTATCAAATGGTAGTCTGAGTGAATTGTGTTGGCTGGAATGTTGTCAACTCAATTAGAAAAGCACTGGTAGTTAAAACCAAAGGTTCTGAGTTCAAGTCCCAGCTTGAACACATTTTTACTCAATTGGAAATTTTTTTATTCATATGACAAAAGTTTATGATTTGGTGAAAATGTAACGTGTATAATGTTAAATAGCAAGCAGATAATTATATGTTAATAATAAAACAAGAAATATAACTTAAAATATTTAAATGATTTGCTTTTGTTGGTCAATTGCCTTGTTTGGTATTTTCGTGTTATAGCAGCATTTTAACTGTTGTAACTCATAGTCAAAACTATGTTTTTGCTGTATTTTAGCAAGCATGGTTTGACATAAAATTAACTTCATTGTTGTAACTTGTAACCATTGTGCCTCTATTTCTGTAACTCTATTGTTACCAACATCACTCTTATTTGATTTGTTTCTATAATATTTTCGCATGTGTGAAGAGACGGCTTTTGCCCCTGATAAAATATGGCTCATTGCATTTTCACTGATTATCAACTTTGTGTGCAACATTTTAAGAAAATCAGTTGGAAATTATCACAAATTTATTGCAAGATTTAACCTATTAACAGACAAAAAAAATAAGTTAAATAAACATGTAAAAATATTTTTATACAATGCCCTGAAATAATTAGAAAAATAATAATAATCTCTATGGTCCTCTAGGAATGAAATGAGATGAAAAAACATTGCCATAACTGAGGCTTGCCAAAATTAAGCAATTCTTGCATTTTACTAATTTTTTTTTCTCTTTCTGCAGACGGATAAAGCATGTATACCAGCAATTTGCTTGCAATCTAATGGCCACATAGCATCAGAGTGTAAGAATAAAAATAATGGCTCAAAAGATAATAAAGTGGATTTTGTTTAATTAGAAATCTAAAGTAGATGAATGTTCAAACTATCTAAAATTTGAATTAATCAAAACTTACATATTAAACAAAACCAAGGAGAATATATAATGAAAATTATTAAAGAACAGGAAAATATCTTTTATATTGAAGTGTGCTGTATCTTATGTCAGTGGTGTAGTCCTGGGGAAAAAAGTGGGGGGACGCTCATAGTCTCGATCATTAGGGTCTGTATCTGTATCACCCATAGGGCAAACTTGATTATGAATCTTGCTTTTCATTTTGAATTGCAGAGAAAAGTAATTGAAAAATTAAATTTTAAATTTTAAATTAAAATTTAATTAAATTAATTAAAGTTTTTTATCTCTTGGTCGTTCATAGCTTCCCATAAATTAAAATATTGTTAACCTTATTTCATGTGTGAAAAATACGTATTTGAAATAGAATTCGTAATTTAATAACACTAATCCACGCAAGAGACTTTTGTTAGACATTGTTTATTTTTGAGATAGTCATAGAATAACTATTGTATACTAAGAGCATTGAAAATTATTGCATTTTTACATTACGGACACGTATAGTGTAAGGAAAATATTGTAATCATGACAATAAAAAAGACTATGAAATTTATATCTTTACTTTTATAGGTTCCCTGAGTCCGCTTTTCCTATTTCTGTAACAATTCTCTATGTATCTGCGTATGCATGTGTGCGAGTCGGTACTTTCTTTAAGATTCCCAAAGTCTGTGTTTGGTGATTTTGCAATGAGTCAATATGTGTATGTGTCTGAGCAGGGTAGCATTTAAACGGTGTTTTCGGCTGAGATTAAATTTCGCAGGTATGTTATATATGATGAAAATATTATTTAACATTCTGGATTATATATGCCACTGCCCAAACTCTGTACAAAATTTTGAACAACGTGTAAAAATATTGGGTTGTTCGGAAAGTTTCTTCCGTTTGGGAAAACCAATTCGTACCGGAAAATTCTATCATTTAATTATTAGACATTAATTTCAATATCTAATGTCAATTGACGGGCAGAATTTTCCGGTACGAATTAGTTTTCCCAAATGGAAAGAACTTTCCGAACATCCCAATACGAATTTGAAAGGGGTGAAATAGACCAGTATTATATAGACCAGTATTCCTTATAAAGAAAATTTCTGAAAATCGCGTTTCATCAAGATTTTTGTAGAATTAGTAACTCTTTAAATCAGTAACTAGGTTACTTCTAATTTGTAAGTATTGAATTTTTATGGGATGAAATGGAGAAAGACGTTCAAAAATATTGGTTTCATCATGATTTGTGTAGAAATATTCGAGCAAGAGCAACTGACTTAAAACTTGGCACACATATACTTTCAGGACATACATGCTCTTAAAATCTTATTTATTATTATTTTTTTAATTTACATTTTAAAAGGATGAATTGTTCAGGGCTCCCAAATGGTTCGTCAACTGAATACCAATATTTTTTAACAGAAAATTTCTTAGTAGGTTTCTAAAACTTTTCTGCAAAAATTTACTTCCGAAGGTTGTTTCTGCAAAATTTACAAGAAAAATCGAAAAATAAATTTTTTCTAAGAAAATACTGGTATTCAAAAAGCGGACCATTTGGGAGCCCTGATTGTTTAGTAAACCTTCTAAACTCGTTTCATCACGATTTATCTGGTAGCTATTAACTTGCAGATGCTCACGAAGAATGGCTTTTAAAATATTCGAAATTTTAAGTGCTGAAATAAGCCGAAAATTTTTTAAAGTTGTTATTCTTCTGAAACTATCAGTGCTAGAAACTTCAAATTTGACATAGAAGTTATTTAACTCGTAGATATTCTCTACGATGAGTTGAAACTTTAATGTGGGAATCGTCTCAGTGAATGTTACCACACTATTAATAGCGATATAAAAGTCTACTCTAGTTATAAATTGATTTGAATCCATACCATTCTATAAGTGTTTAAAGATTTGAGCGGAAATTTTTTAAAGATGTAATTTTGAAGTAGAGTTTCTATAGCAAATAATACTTATGCTTGTGCCAGATGACTTATTTAAGAAACGCTTTCCTAATAAAATTACTTTTAACGTTAATAAAAACATATTAAATATAGAAAAAAAAACATACTTTCATTAAAATTCACAAAAAGTCAACTTATATTATAAAGCACAAATGTGTGCGTCGCTCAATGATGTCATACTGATGCGGGCAGCAATGTGGTGAAAATGGATGAATTTTGAAACAATGGAGCTATTTTTTTCAATTAAACAATTATAATGTTATTTCTATGGGGGGTAAATGCCATTTTTGTGCCGACGTTGACCCCCTCCCCCTCCTAGGGATCTAATTTTTAAAAAATGAATGCCCAATTCATGTATTTTCCTCAGGTATACATATATATATTCCAAATTTCAAAACTCTACGTCAACAGGAAGTGGGTGAAAAATGAATCACAAGATTTGACTGTCACATACATACACAAATGTAAGATAAAAGAAAGCGGGTAAAAAAGTGGCTCAAATTAATTTCTTTTATTTATTAAATATTTAAATAACAGGGGGAAAATGGGTTGAAAACAACAGCAATATATTTAATTCTCTCACAGTTTAATAATATGTATTATTTTCCCTCTTTCAATAAACTTTACAGAAATACTTATTTTAAAAAAAAAATTTCACCTCTTTATATTTTCTAGATTTTGTATCAGTAGCCATTCTGTGATTTACCGCTTTTCAAATTTTGAGTAAGGCTGTGGTTTTCACTTAGATAAGGATGAATCGTTAAAGATTAGAATTAGAAGATTAAACAGATTACTATTCATTAAAGTTAAATTACTATTATAAATTAAAAGCATCAAGTTTTGTCACTAAAAACCACTTTGAACCACGTTGCTATCAAAGTATTGCATTTTTTGACAAAGTCTTCAAGTTTGAGCTAAGGTCGACTTTTACAGGGCGTCCGAAAAAATTTAAACTTGAAGATAAGTAGTCAATGTAAGATGCAAAAAAGTTTAAAATAAGGTAGGAAATATGCAGGGGGGAGGAAAGGGACAACGACTATATATCAAATTAGAAAAGCTATGAGGTATTACAAGAAGGTAACAGTAACATGGATGATAATAAACATGTGCGGTTGACCCCCAGTTATGTACTGCAGCTGACGGAAAATACATAGAGATGCTTAGCCAATTCTTCTTCTTCTTTTTTTTTTTATTTGTAAGTTTTAAAACTACACTGTCTCTTTACATGATTTCTGCCCGTGCAGCTTTTTATTTAAATACAGTTGCGATGCATTTTTTTTCCTTTTTACACTTATTAATATTTAATTTTGTTCTAAAAAAGCTATTGCCAATATGTGCACAGGACCATTTTCATTGATAACGTAATATTTAAATGGTTCGAAAAGGTTTTATAAGTCAGCTTTCTTCCTTCATTTTTTAAATTTAATTTTAAATATGTAGATATGCAGATTTTTAATGATTTTATTGCAGCAAAAAGGAAAATTTTCTGACTGACAAATTTTGAATAGAAGAGTCGCATAAAAAGTTATTGTATAAATGTTTGAAAATTAACAAGATAATTATTTCATTGACAATATTATTTCAATATTATTATTTTTTACTTTATTTTAAACTTTTTTATAATTTACGTTATCTACTTATCTCCAGCAGGTAACAAATTAAAGTGCGTGTCAACTTTTATAATACACAGACACACTGTATACCGGCCAATATATATTATATTCATTACACACAAACGTTTGTAAAATTAATTTGGGGCAACAATGTGTGAAGGAAAAGCATGTCTAGTGTTTTTTTTAAATCGAAAATATAATTTCGTTCAGTTTAAACACATACCAATCAATAATTATCTCATTCGAATGTGGGAAAATTCGAATGATAACGTATTCATTCGAATTATTTTGAGTGGTCATGTATAGAAATTAATGATCATATGCTCATCACATAACACACTAAAATTTAAACCAGTTGCAAAATGCATTACAAGAAATATCCGGCCATGACGGTAGTGTATTTGGATTATTTTTGTGTGGCCCTGTATACGAATATCATTTACGTATCACTTAGCAAATGGATATTTTCTTCAGCTGAAAAATACAAAATATAATCGAAAACACGTTTCGAGCAACTGAGCCCACGTCTGACAATGTGTCCGGATTCTTTGGCCTTGTAAAATAACTATAAATGTTTCGTGCACCGTTTTCCATGCATTGCAAACAATTACTGTTAATAGCTCATGGTGTTTTGGTGTTTCGAAATATTTTTTAACGTCCCTGTAAACGAACGATAAATGCTATTTATGATAGGGAATATGTTGTAACGAATTTCAATACCATATGGCATTACTTCATTTATGTGTATTTCAAACAATTTCCGCCCAGTAAACAGTAATATGAAAGAACTCTTTTTTGATCACTCGTAAACGAAATACTGATGCTATACACATAATTCACAATAGTGATAAGGCTACATTGAAAAAATATACATAAAATTTTGTCGAAATTCAAGCAAACTTTTGGAAGTTACAAGTAGAATGCGTACAGATGGAGACAGACAAGCGATCTGACACTGTAAACACTTTCCATGTTGTTGAAAAGTATTAAAAATTAATGCCTTATTTCTTAAAATTGTTGATTTATTGGTATGCTCATAATTTAAAAAAATTAGTAAGTTTGAAAAGATAGCGTCCTCTCGCGTCTCTAGCGTCCCCCTTGAAAATAAAAAGTAAGGGGACGCTCGACATAAAATAAAAAAGTGAGGGGACGCCGTCCCCCCGCGTCCCCCCTCGACTACACCACTGTCTTATGTTCTAAAAGGAAATAAAAATTAAGAAATTATTTCATAAAAAAACAAAGTTACATATTTAAAATATTAACTTTTAGAAACCCATTATACAATCAAGCAATCAGTTATGCCACAAATGCACTGCAGGGCATCATTTAAGCAAAAGATTGGAGAACGGATGAATGACAAAAAGTGTAATGGATCTTTCAAGATGCATAATTTTTCTTTTGGAAAGAATAGAACATTTTGTGGCTAATCGCAAAAGAAGCATGTTTCATATTAAATTTAAACCGGTCTTATTTCTAAAATGAGAACCTACTCTTTTGGAAGTGTCTGAATCTCGAGACCCAAGACTCCAAAAGATCTTCAAATTTTCCAAGCAAGTTGATCAAAATCTGAAATTTTCTATAATTTTTAAAATTTTCTGAATGCAATTTTCAAGAAGAATAAATCTAAGTTTGAATTAATGACAGTTGCCTTAGATTTTTGTCACTTATTTTGTTTGTGGGCATGGAAAGAAATTAACTTTAGAAGATGTGTGATTTACACATATCAACCAGAATTCATTGCTTCTTAAAAGACAGGAAACATTTTTAAATATCTACCAAACACTGCTTTTCTCCCAAATTATTGTTCACCTGTGTTGTGGGAAGAACAGAGAGAATTATTCTAGCAAAGGGAGTTAGGTAAGTAGTACACTCTGATTTTTTTTTCATACTTTGGTGGTTTGAAGGTCGTACAGTGGTAGAAATTGATTTATGAAAACACTGTTTTTTAACAAAAACTTCTATAATAATCATTAAAAATGAATGAAATTTCATACATTATGTATGCTATGTATAACAAATGATTTACAAAAATAAAATTTCATACATAATAATGAGCAGTGTATATCACTAGTGCCTGGCTAACATAAAAGTACTCTTTTTGTTATGCATATCAGCCCAAATTTTATATGGAATTTTTTATATCTAGGTAGGACCTTCAAACTATATATGAAAAAATCTGAGCTTACCACTTACATAACTTTCCTTGTAAAGGGAGTTCTTTAGTAGGAGTCATTTTACTACATTAGTGGGACAAAACCAACCATTTTCTATTGTTGAACACAGAGACACATTTAACTGAAAGACAAAGAAGGAAAGAATACCTTGAAAATATCCCATTTTTATAAACATCCAAGTAGCTAAAATTTCCCACTGACTAAAAGTTAATACACCAGTGTTTAGTAATATGCCCAATCTCAACAAAATGGAAAAAATAATTTAAATTAACCCTTTAAGTGACTGACTATTTTTCAGTTTCCCCAATACACTTTAAACTGGTTGCAGAGAAAAATATTTCAAACAGATCTATGCTTTAAGAAATATCCAAGGTGAAGGGATATTAAAGAGATTTTAATATTAACTGTAAAAGAAATTTTAAATTTTATGAGTATTTTCATGAAAATGTAGAAAAGCTCTAAAACGTTAGCGGTTAATGGTAAAAAATACATTTTTTCTTATTTATAAAGGCTGTGGATTTATCTTATAAATTATTGGGCCTCCGAAGTTATATACTTTTTAATATTTTATTGCAGAGTGTGGATAAAGAAAATAGGATAAATATTTATTAAAGTTTTGAAAATACAGATTCATTTATTATCAAATGAGGTATATCTCCGATTTTTACCACACCAAAGCAAAATTTCACGAAAAAAACAAAACACTCCGCAATGTTTATGTTTATGTAGTGACACTGTAAACAGGTTATTTGTTCATTTTCAGTAACTGTGATTGCGGAATCACCAGTGATTCATCGTTCACTACTATGGACAATATTGATGACGTCATAAATGCAGAGAAATTTCAGAAAACACAGCCTTCTGATTGGTTTAAACATGAGGTTCTTTAATCAGTTGGCACTTTAGCAGTTGAAAATTATCCGATCCTTTAATGGATTGGCGTAATACCACTTGAAAATTATCCGGTCATTCGGCGCAATAGCAATGTTTTGAAAGATCACTTATATAAGTGAAAACAAACATGGGCATGGTGAGTTTATATTCTATAATATGAAGAACTCTAAATAAATTAATTTTATTGTAGAGGTAGAATGGAATTATTCTTACATGAACCGGATAAATAAGTTCGTTTTAATGTATTTTTAAATTATAAATTTACTGCATTGTACCAAATATTAAAAAAATCAAGTAATTATATTTTTCGGTTTGTTAAAATGATTAAACTATTTTAATAATTAACAAAAAATAAGTAAAACGCACAGATGTCATATACGCACAACGTTGGCGCGATTTTCCCCACCGCCAATTTGTCGAAAACTTTGAATAAATTGTCATTCATAGAATTCTAGCTCATTTTAGTTTTGTTATTTCTAATACTCAGAAATGTTTTCAGTCTTGGCTTGGATAGACTTCTTGCACCGTATAGATAGGACAGATTTTAATATGCTTACATCACGGTAATTTGGAAAGTTGCAACATATAGCTAACTAGTAAAAAAAATAGTTTTTAGCATCTTTTATAGCCTGTAGTTTTCAAAGATTTTTAAAAATTTACTTTCCCCGTCAGAAAATTCTCTCGTCAGCGGCGAATAAAATAATGTATTATACTGTCCTCTTAAAAAAAAAAAAAAAAAAAAACCCAATTTTTTTAATTTTTCTCTGTATAAAATCTAAAAAAGATTTTTAAAAATTAAACATGGCTAATTTTTTGCAGCTTGTTCTGACTAAGGTTTTAATGTTTGAGCATTTTTCATTTTATCACTTTATTACAAAGTGGCAGCCAATTAAGCAAGAATTTGAAAAAAACCCACTTTTCAGAAAAATAACCCATGTTACCTAAAAAAAACCTCACAGTTGTCATAATCAGCTGAAAATGACATTTTATTACATATTAATGGTTTAACATAAAACAATTAAAATTTTATTATAACAATGTAATCTGTAAAAATGAAGCTCATGTTTTGTCAGAATTCTGCAATTGTTAGTTTAAATTATTTTGAAACTAAATAAGCACCCTTTGGTATTTCTAACTATTTTTATTTATCACAGGGAAATAAAGAGGGAAAGAGGAGTACTCCTGATGTACCATACTAGCATTCTAAAAATAAAAGATAAGTAAAGAATTTTTGAAAGTACAATGCAAACAAGGCAAGATTCTTCCCAATAAAAAGAGGGTAGAATTTTACCTGGAGAAAGGGCAAGAAGGGTGGAATTCTACCAGGAAAAGGGGCAAGGAGGGTGGGATTTTATCTACAAAGGGCATGAGGGCAGGCCGCCCTTCTGAAACTCTAGAATGATCCCTGTATTACTCATTCTCAAAAATTTCTATTGTAATAATAGCAATTTTTTCATTAAAAAGCTCTGAATTAAGGATATAAAGTTGAACTAATGTATTAAATTTAGTCGTCTAGAGAGTAGCAGTTATTTTTAAAATGTGGGAATGCAGTTGCTTCTTAACTACAAAATTCAATGTATTATGTCTGAGAACTTGTGTGTTATAGAGAATTGCGTTATATCTTCTACTATAAGATCTTCTTCTATATATATATATATATATTTATTTATTTTTTTAAATGTTATTCAATTCTAAAGCACATACTGAATATAATATGATGTCTGCAAATTTCATGTACACACACACACTATATAGTATATATGGCTTTGTTAATGTGTCAGAAAGATTCACACTGTTCAGCAATATTAATAATATTTTAAAGAAAAGTCTTAAATATATTTATTACAAAATATTTCAGTGTTATATTATAAAATCTCCTAATACTAACTCAATTTTAAATTGTATGTAAGTTTAAGTTCTACATAAGTGCATATAATATTGTTATATATAAATAAACGTTTTTTTTTTTTTTTTTTTTTTGCTGCATGTTTCATGTTTTAAATTATGAGTAAATTTAAACACACAAACAACTCACAGTAAAATTTACTTGTCCGAAGGCTGTTTCAGGCAATATCTCCTTGATTATGAGAGTTTTAAATGGAGGTCCCGGTCTATTTAGCCTTTATGTGCTAAAGATGACTGTAGCACCTAACAAACTAAACAACCTTAATTATGGGGCAGATTAACAATATTATGAGGGACTTATTAACTCTGAATGTAAGAAAGGATAAAAATGTCACTAGATAGTAGAAGTGAAGAATATTCTCTATATTTTAATGAAAATATCTTAGTATTCTAAGTTTTAGAAAATAAATTTTTTATTTCTAAGTATAAAAAGAAAAAAAATACAAATTCTTTCTTTATTTATTTTTGTATTGAAATGCATTTTCTACAATAAACAATAATAAGGTAAAGTAAATTTACCAGTAGTACTAGTAATAATGAGTTCCTATTTTAAATGAAAAGTATATGAATTACATATGCATCTACAGATAGAATTATACTTTTAGTAATTTAGATTTAATAAGAATCATCATGCTTTATTAATTATTATTAGCATCAAAATGTTTGAAATATTAAAAAAAAAAAAAAAAAAATCAAGCTGTTTAAAAATTTTAACATACAAATAATAAGATATCATTTTTAATTTGTGTTTATTTCTATTTTAAATTTTGAGAAAGTAGTAATAAATAATACTAGATAGTACACATCAAGATTTGATGGTAAATAACGTGAAAGTTCTTTTAGAAATAGGGTTTAATTTTTAATTAGTTGCTTTTAAATTAATTAAGTATTGAAAACTTGATTAATTGTTATATTGTGTAAGCGATTTTTATAGATGTAAGACGATAGATAGTGTTGTCAGCCCAACCTACTCAACTAATGAAGTGAAATAATTTTAAGTTTGTAATTTACATTCTATTATGCTTGATTTTTAGAAAGAATTTACAGGGATCACTCTAGAGAGTTTCAGAAGGGCGCCCTGCCCTCATGCCATTTTTAGTTAAAACTTTGCCCTTTTTCCAGGTAGAATCCCACCCTCCTTTTATTCCTCAGTAGAACCCTGCGATGTTTGCATTGTACTTTCAAAAATTCTTTACCTATCTTTTCTTTTTAAAATGCTAGAATGGTACTTCAGTATGGTACTCCTCTTTCTCTCTCACCCACTTTATTTCTCTCTGAAATGTCCTGGTATTCTTAATCTTAGACTCTGTGATTCATTCTTTCCATTGAACAAGACATAAAGGGTAACTAGGTCATTGATTCATTTCACCTTCTCTAGTGAACTAGTATTAGATCAGATGTTCTGGCCTTTGACCACATGATAACTTACACAAGTTGTATAAAAAAAATTGAGAAGTAGCTTTAGAACTTTTATTTTTAGTCTTTCAACCTGTTTAGTTGAAACCAGGAAAAAGTTATCTAATGAGTAAAAGTTTCTAAAGATCTTAGGATAAGGGGGGGGGGGGATGACCATGCATTAAACAAGGCCAAAAACTATTTTACAATAAAAATCAAGAATGTAAGTTTCATTTTACTATTTTTAATACTCTTCTTACAGTGAAGAGTTATGTAAATATTAAATGTTATTGTATTCTTTTAATTAAAGATGACTTTAGTAGCTACGGTTTCTTTAAGCAGTTGTCAAACTTCCTTCCCCACCAGTACATTAGTGTATGCACTTCTTACAAAATGCCCTTTTTATGTAATGTGCATCCTGCCCCTTTTTTATGTTCTAGAATGCTCTTAATTTAACTAAAAATATTAAGTGAATGATTTATTTTTACTTACTAAAATCTCAATTTTTTTTTAAAATATCAATATTTAGTATTTTCGAATTTTTTTTTAATTATGCAACCTTTAAATTTTTCATTAATTTTATTTTTTTCAACCTGACTCTAAAACCCTGAAAATGAAATTTGCTGTTTGCAGCTAATGCTGTATGATAACTTGCTTTTAATTACTTGAATTTTATTTTACATTTTTATACATTATTTATATATTAAACCATGGATATCAAGATGATTTCTTTTATATTTCTTATATGAATATTTTTGCTTCTTTCTTTATTCTCTCCTTTTATTTTTCTTTTTTTACGAAAATTATCACATACTTATCTCAGTATATATATGACATCTTGATAATGGTCATAAGAAAAATTGTAGATCAGTCCAATTTATTTAATCAATAATTGCATGCACAATATTTTAATTTAAATACTTTTAATATATAATTAGTAATTAAAACAAACTATTCTTCAATGTTAAATTTTACTATAAAGCATTAAAATTTAAAAAAAATTAAAATTATATAACTTCTCTTCATGAAGTGAAATATCACACTATTATCACCAATAAAATAACAAAAATCATTCTGTCCAGAGTGGGTATTGAACTGACGATCAAAACACAGAAACCCGGTGCCTTAGACCACTCAGCCATTTCTATTTCCTCCATCTATTTCCTGATTCATTTCTAAAACTGGATAGGTTCTAGATATAATTTTATGCATGGGTTAATTTTTTGTAAATCTTGCAGATTTTCCTTTTCGTTTTAACATATAGGATGTATGTATACTTTTAAAAACAAGGTTGGTATTTGGGCCAAATCACTATTCATTATATCCCTAATACAAAGATATGCATAACATAACTTTGTTTATTCTCACTTAATTATGACATGTTCAATTCAGAGCTGCCAACTGCTACGAAAAAATTGTAGTTGCTTACGATTTGGAGCTGAAAACTACGATGCTATGAAAATTGCTCTAAAACTACGATTTTCTGCAAAAATGCAAATTTTGTCAAAGGATAGTGGAAAAAGCACAAAGTTCGTCAAACGATCGCGGAAAAAGAAATAATTTCGTCAAAGGATTGCACAAAAGAGCACAAATTTCATAAAAGGATTGCTGAAAAAGCACAAATTTTGTCAAAAGATCGATGAAAAAAAACACGAATTTTGTTAAAGGATCGTTGAAAACCGCAAATTTTGTCAAAGGATTGCAAAAAATCTTAAATTTCGTCAATGAATCATGTGAAAACCTTGAATTTCATGAAAGGATCGTGTGAAAAAGCGAATATCTGCAAAATATCACGGAAAAATGCGAATATCGGCAAAAGATCTCGAAAAAAATGAGAATATTGCCAAAAGATCGCTGGAAAAATGCGAATTTCGCAAAAAGAATTGCGTGAAAAATGGGAATTTCGCCAAAGGATCATGTGAAAAACACAAATTTTGCCAAAAGATCACATGGAAAAAAGGTGAATTTCGCCAAAGGATCGTATGAAAAGTGCGAATTTCGCCATAAGATCACAAATTTTGTCAAACGATCGCTGCAAAAAATCCAAATTTCGTCAAACGAAAGCTGAAAATGTGCGAATTTCGTCAAAAAATTGCTGAAAAAACGTGAATTTCTTCAAAATTTATCGCATTTGGTTAAAAGAAATTTTTGTGTTATGACTTTTATAAGTGTAATTATCAAGATTTTTATGATTGTTCAAAACTTCTTTTTAGTAATGCAAATCTTTACATTATAAAATGTGTAATAATTTTTTAAATGCAAGCTTTTATTTAAATTTTGTTATTTGATATGTAATGTCAGCTTTTCTTTTTTGCAGATATAAATGGAGTTTTCATCTGTCTGCAGTTACATTCATACCTTATATCATCTTAATAGATATGTGTAATAAACTATTTTTCTGATTAAAAAAAAATTAAAAATACACAGTCATGTCACTACGCACTCCAATTATGTGCTTAAAAAATCTTCATTTAAAGAAAAGTCAATTCTTTTATGTGAACTCTTTATTTTTATCAAAGTGTCAATATTTAAGTTCTTCTAACAAATTTCAGACTTCCACCTCTGAAAATATTGAAAACCTACAGTTTTCTAAGCATGTACAACCTCTAGTAAATCAGTCTGTTGAAGAGATTTTATCTAATTTAAACTCTAAATCTATAGCTGCAAATGAATCTGTTTCACTTTTAAAAGCTTTACGAATGTTTACATTGTTTAAAAATGTACAGTCAGATAGTTTTATAAGCGATTCAAGGTTTAAAACTTTATGTGATGCATTTGAAAAAGACTGTCATATAATGTATCCAGGTTTACTTGTATCAGGTCTTCGTAGCTTGCTTGAGGTTGGAGTACCACCTAATTCTAGTTCTGTGATAGCTGCTGAGCAGAGTGTTATAAAGAATATTAATTTATTTTCAACTTTTAATCTCATTGGGTGTCTATATTTTCATCATAAATTTATAGAAACTGATCTACAAAAGAAGGTTGTGGCAACATTAAAATGTGAATTGTGTAAAAAAATTCCAGAAATATCGTCAAATGCTGAAATATTGATGTTGTTTCACTTTTTGCATATTTTTAAGGATGATGACTTAAAGAAATTGCAACAAAAAATTATAGAACTTATAAAGACATTAAATTCTTATGAAATATGTAAAGCATTTTGTACTTTAGCAGAAAATTCAAATAGAAATATTTTGATATTAAATGTGCTAGCTTTTCATCTTAGAAAGAATGTAGACTCCCTTCAAGTTAAAGAAATTTTAGATATTTTGTATTCTTTCAAAAAACTGAATTTTTTGGACATGCTTCTTGTATTAGACTTGCTGGCTAAAGCTGCTGATGAAATTCCTACTATTAAACAGCCTTCTGTTATTTCTGGACTTTTAGCTACCTGTGGGCATTTACGATTAAGACATAGAGGTAATATTTTTTTTTTTATGTGTTAATGATATTTTTACTTTGTATTTATGTTTACTGAAATATTTATTTTATATTAAATTTACTCAAAAAATTCATATATATTTTTTTTTCTTAGATTTATTTCAACGATTTTATTTTTAAAGATTTCTTATTTCACATTTTTAATTGGATAGTTTTGTGTTTTTATTTTCAGTTTTGTTCTTTGGCTAAATGGCAAATCAAAAAGTATTGTGGTACAATTCCTCAGCTTTTTGATTTGTACAGTCTCCATAATGTACACTCACGGACACTTTTTGGATCCTCACTCCCAAATCTATGTATTTGTATGCTTTTATCTCGTAATAGCATACAGCAATTTTGGCCACAAAAGATGAACAAGTTGGAAATTGTATGTGACAAATGAGGTGCATTTTTACTATAACTAGTTTTATAAATATTCAGGTGCAATAGCTGTTGCACTCTTATGCAAAAATGTATGAATACAAAATTTATTTTATGTACAGATTTTCATACTATAGATATTAATTTTATTGTATGAAATTAAGTTTCAATACACTTTTACAGACAATTAAATTACAATTCTGTTAATTAAAATTATACTATATACAAATATCCAATACAAGACAATGTAAAAAAATCATCGTTATTATTTCAGTGAAATGGATTATATGATTAATTTCTGTAATAAAATAAATACATTTTAAGTTGGCAAGATTTTATCTTTTGTTAACAATTACTGAAAATTCCAATGGGAAACTTAAGCTTTGAAAATTTCAGAACTTGAAATCCATATTTAGACTCTTCTTCCATTTAATATCTATTTCTCTGGAAACATCTATTCAAAAAAACTCTCGGTCGATTATAGGATTGCTATAATTAAACAATTTTAGTATACAAATTCGGTTTTTAAATTCAGTAATACAGAAATAATGACTCTATCTTAAATCTGGTGTAATCACCATAGCAACCTAGAATCATTACCTAACATGGGATATCATTGAATTAATTACGTGTGATAGAATTTAATAGAATGAAGAAACCTTTTATTAATATTTTTTAAAGTTTTCATTCTATTTTTACAAAATTTGAAATGACCCGAGAAAATTCTTCAATGATTATATATATTAAATTTCAAACCATTCGGTTGGGTAGTTTTTGTGCTGTTATATGTAGACAGACCAGATGATGACTACAGGTGCTTTTATTTACATAATTACGAACAGACCTAAAATGAAAATTTAAAGAAAAAATAATAACTTTAAGCCTTGTGCAGGTTTTGTTATCTGTTTGGAGGGCAATGTGTAACAAATTTTGTGATATCAATTGTTACTAAATTACTTTTCGATTCTCAAATATTTCTGAAATAAATTGCAAATGGGATCCAACATGCATATATACAAATTTCATTCACTGTTTCAAAGGATTAAGATTTTTTAACAGTATATTTTTAACTTTGAAAAGTGTATCATTAGTATAGCATATCTGTTCTTGTTTTAAATATCTGACTGATAATCTCATTTACAGAGCCGTCCTTAGCGAAAGCGAGACCAGGTGCAAGAACTTTTGCGAAGCCCTTACCTTCTAAATTAGTTAATCCCCTCCCACTCCTACCAATGTTTGCAGTTTAGCTGATTTTTTCATCTACCAGAAATTTTGAATAGTAATTTTTGCTTTATTTGATGACAGACATTCCGTGATTTGATTAAATAAAGTGAAAGTAACTATTCAAAAATTCTGGTAGATATTTTGAATAAAAAAATCTGCGAAAGCAGCAACACTACTTTCCACAACACATAAAGCTCACATGACACATACACTTGCCGTCAAAGCCTGATTACCAATGGGGCAAACTTTCACCGGTAAAAAGGTAATTTTTTACTTATTCATGACAGAAAATCTTCATGAATAATGCTTGTTTAAATAAGTCAAAAATGTCTAATAAAATTTACCGGTGAAAGTTTGTCCCGGAGGTAATCAAGCCCTGCATCATAGAAGGTCATCATCGATAAATGAAAAGTACTCGTAGATTCCAATTTTGCATTTAAGCTGTTCACAAATTCAAATTGGCTACTTTTTGAGATAGTCACAAAGTCATTTTTATTCTTAAATGTCCGAAATATATAAATATTATTAAGAAACATAGAAATAGAAAAGTTTTTCCTTGAAAGTAAATAATTTTTTACATTTCATGTCACTTTTGTCCATGCGAAAGCCAGGGGAAGGTCGTCATAAGATAACATTTAATGCAATTTAAGATGTAATATATTTATCGAAAAATGAAAAACACTTTTTGATTCCAAATAAACTAATACCTTATATGATAATCCAATACTTAATAAGATATAATATGGTAATAGTTCAGAATGATTCACATGAAATAACTAAACAAACTTATGTTTTATTTGTTCATTTATTATATTAACAAGATGCTTTAACATTAAAAAAATCTAAATAATGTAATGTCATTAAACTCATTAATGAAAATAGATAATTTACAAACAAGGATTGCTTTTAAATCTCTCATACAATTTTAACAGCATGGTCAATGAAAGCTCATTTTTCCACAGACCACTAGAGTAAAGGTGAAAATAAGCAGTCGCCACTCGTCGATTAAACTTTAAAAACTGGCGATTAAAAATATGGAAAGAACCAGCCAAATGCAGGATTTTCCTATTGCCATTTTTCCCTAAATTTCGTGTTTTTTCCACTTCCGTACGACGAAATTCGTAATTTTTACGCGACCGGTCAAAGAAATTTATGACTTTCCATACATAATCGACGAAATTTATGATTTTTACGCGCCCGATCGACGAAATTAATGACTTTTATGCGCCCATTCAATGAAATTAATGATTTTTACGCGCTCGGTCGATAAAATTCATGATTTTTACACGCTCGGTCGATAAAATTCATGATTTTTATGCCTTTCGATAGACGAAATTCATGATTTTTATGTGTTCGATCGACAAAATTCATGATTTTTACACTCCCGTTCAACGAAATTGATAATTTTTACACGCTCGGTCGACTAAATTCATGATTTTTACGTGCTCGGTCGATCAAATTCATGATTTTTACACGCCTGATCGACAAAATTGATTATTTTTACGCATTCGATTGACGAAATTCATGATTTTTACGTAGCCGATCGACAAAATTCATGATTTTTTTTAATCCGATCGACGAAATTCATGATTTTTCCGCACCCGATTGACGAAATTAATTATTTTTACGTGCTCGGCCGATAAAATTAGATTTTTTTCGCCCGATCGATAAAATTCATGATTTTTACGCGTCCGATCGATGGAATTCATGATTTTAAAACTTTCATGATTTTTACGCACTCATTCGACGAAATTCGTAATTTTTACGTGCTTGGTTGACGAAATTCATGATTTTTACGCATTTGATCGTTCAAATTTATTATTTTTGCACTCCCGAATGACGAAATTTATTATTTTTACATAGTCGATCGACAAAATTAATGATTTTTTTGCACCCGATCGACGAAATTCAAGATTTTTACGCGCTCGATCAACAAAATTCTTGATTTTACACGCGCTATCGACGAAATTCATGATTTTTACACTCTTGAATGACGAAATTTGTAATTTTTTCCTAAACTAATTGCCGAAATACGCACAATTCCTAAATTTGTGAAGATTTTGGCCTGATGGCCATAGGTTGTGCATGTGTAATGCATATCATGTTGTGGGTTATTATTTAGTGCATAAACATACCTATTTTATTATTGTCAGACCTTAATTCTTGACAAATATTTTTTTTTAAAAAAGGTACTTATGTAGTTAGCTACACAAGTACCTAAGCTTAGTGTGACTTATGTAGTTAGCAATATAAGCATGTTGTGTAGAACCTTAATGTTAAGTTATTTTAAAATTTAAAATAGATTGGAAATTAATATTTCAAGTTTATTCAAAACAATATAAATTAAAATATTTTTATTTAGTACATAAATTACCTTTTTACTGTAAAGTCATTGTATTTTTTAAAAATTAAATATTCAGTGACATAAGTGTACTTACTGGCTACTAAAGAAATTTTTCTCATTAGCCAGTAACTGGCTACTTAAAAAAATCAACCTACCGACCAGTGGCTACTAAGCGAAATTCCTTATTTTCACCTTTACACTAGAGTCACATGACTTTCAGAAAGGGCAGAAGCACCAGGGGGTTTATGTAAATCGGCTGTGCCAGCACAGTTTGCACAGCACTGCTAGCAGAGATAGATGTAATGTAAATAAGGAATAAAGTATGTTGCCTCTCAAATCCTAACATGAGATTTTTATTATTATTATTAAATAAATAAATAAGTTTTTAATAACTCCAATTTAAATTGCTTTTTATTTGAAGTTCACTGATTTTTCCAAAAGTTAAAGAGAAAAGGGCCAAAAATTGGTAAAAGCAAAATAAGATAGCACATTTTACAATGCACTTTTTAGTATTTGCTATTCAAGTCATGAGACTTAATTCGCTTGTATAATACAAGCTATAGGTTTGAAAGCGTCAAAATATCTCTACCACATTTTCTTCATTTTTAGAGAATATTGAGTTCTGCATATTCTGAATTTAATATTCATTTTTCGAGAAGGGCCACAAAATGCAAGCGATTAATTTAAAAAAGAAATGTTAAAAAATCTAAATGTTTCAGATAAAGAAAAAATAAGTTTGTGGATATTTACCAAATGTTTCAGAATTGATCAAACACGAGTAGGAAAGATCTTGGGAAATAATAATCAATGTGGAGAGAGAGAATCATTTATAATGCTGATGACACTGGACTGTTATTCAGATTTCTTTTCGAATAAAACTTCAAGCTTTAAAAAATTAACTGTATCGGTGGTTAAACATAAAACAAGTGGGTAAGTGTGATCGAAGATCGCACAAAGGGTTTCATTTAATATTTCTTTAAAAACATTTTATCCTTTCTTTAATAAATCCAAATAAATTTCATTTTAAAAAAATTAAAAAAAGTCATGTTTTTTATAAAGTAAAAATTTATTGGTCTATTTTTTTCATATTAATATCTTATACATCACATTTTTTAAGTTGTATCACTTTACAAATAAGTGTGAGCATTTTTTAAAAATTCTGCCAAAAATTTTTCATTAATAGGTTGTATCTGTCAAAGCCAATGTCCATTTGTTTTGATATGAAAAGATTCTTACTGTAATGCTCTTCAGTATAACTTTATTTTATTTAGGAATATGTTTACTATGTAAACACTTATGTTCTTTATACAGTCAACTCCCTCTAATCCGCACAGCTTGGGACCAAAGGTTGTGCAGATTATAGAATTTTGCGGATTATAAGTCATTACTTTGTTTAATTTTTTTTTCTCCAGTAATTTTACAGTAAAATAATTATTAATGCATAAATTAATTGGTAAAAAAGAAAGATATTGTAAAAAATTTTGTTATTTAATTAAAAGTCACATTATATTTAAGGAAACATTATTTAAATTTTATTTTACAATTTATTTTGTTTGTTTTTACAACTTTCAAACATATTATCAATTGTCATTTGTTTGTGAACTTTTGACTTTTGATCTAGTACTTTTTTTTTGGTCTATGTATAGTTATTATTTCTTGTTTTGAGACAAAACTCTGTTTCGGAAGAAAATTCAGATATTTATAACCCATATCTAAGCCCTGCTCAAACGTTACTTTTCCCCCTTCATCATTATACTCTGTGTCACAGTTATCCTATTTTCAGTAGAGTTCAACAGAGTAGTATTTATAATGTCAGCATTTGTGAAACTGTAATTGGAGCTTCATCTTGGGAGGATATTTATTCAATTATATTTTATCCATTCAAGAAATCAGGCACAACAGTTAGTGAATCTTTTGGGTTTAGTTTTGTGTTGGTGAATTTGTCTGCAGATTTCTGTTTAGCATTAGCACTATCCAAATACCAAACTGAAACCCCTAAAGTCAACATCATCACCATTACTGTCTATAAATAAAGATGCTAACCTCAAATTATGCCTTGCACCTACTAAAGTGTCTTTGCATGTAGAGACCCATGCATCAGCCAAGAGAAAAATACAGCCCTTAATTGTAAATTGCCTTATATACTCCTCCATATTAGCTGATAAATCAAAGGTTATAATTCTGCGCATAAATTTCATTTTGTATTGGCATTTCATGTTATGAATAATTCCTTGATCCATTGCCTTAATAAGAGAATTTGTATTTGAAGGTAAAAGTAATGTAGAGATGTTGTCTTTTTGTAATATTTTTAGACATGCAGCACAATTTTCCAAGAGCAATGATATTTTACAGTTTACAGGTAAACCGATTTTTGTACTACAATGAATATATCCATCATTTACAAAATGATTTTCAAACCATTCTGTGAAAATTTGCTGAGTGACATCAGGATTTTTATGGTTACAATATGCAGCAGACAGGAAGAAAGTCTCCTGATTTTTGACTTTTTCTTTCAGTTGAAAAATAAAATTTTGCTTTATTGAAATGCAAAAATATAGATGGGGGAACTGACTACTGATTGTCAATCAAATTGCCGCTTGTTAAATTTTTCTTTAAAAGTCAATGGTAACCAAATTTTCACTGTTTACATCTGAAATAGTGTGCAGATTATAGGCGTTTGCGGATTAGAGGGAGTTGACTGTATTTATAATTATCTTGTTTTAAACTACTTAAAATTCTTTTTGCAAAATCAACATATTGTAAAATTATACTGTATAAGATTAAAAATACAGAGTTTCCTGCAGTCAGTTTCAGAAGAGTGTCGCATCTTGCCTGCCCTTTGATTTAAAAACTAGTAGCCTTCTTGCCCCTCTTCCAAAAACTAGCAGCCTTCTTGTTCCTCATCCAAAAAATTGCTTGCACAGTAAAAATTAACTTATTTACCTAAATTTTAAATGTTAAAAAAGTCTTTAGAAATTAAGAGTATCTTTAAAATAAAGTCTTTAAGAATCTAAAGAGTGCCTTTACGAATCTAAAAAGTCCCTGTTTCCCACTGGCAGCACTCTGCCCTGTTTTAAATCTGGTAGAAACTCTGAAAATAAGTTAATTAAACTAATATTATTTGTGATTGTGACATACTTAATTTTGCTCATATTTTTCAATTAATTTTTTGTAAAATTTTGTTAATTATATTAAAATTGTTATTTTACTTTTCAGGTGTTTTAAATTTATGTGCTGATTGGATTATTAGCAATGTTGAAATTGCCCGAATAAAAGAATTTGTTGCCTTCATTTTAACTATAGCAAGCTTAAATTTCTTCACATTAGAAGTTCAGAGGACTGTGCAAGCAATACTGCCTTTAATTACTTTAGAAAAAATTAAATCTGCTGATGTGTGGCTAGATATTGTATGGTCTCTAGCAATTCTTAATATCGCTGATAAAGACATGCTGTTGAAAGTTCTCTCTCCAACATTTTATGAACCATTAATAAGTGAGTAATATTGAAATTTCTTTAAAAAGATATAAATTTTTAGTATCATGGGATTAGAATAATTAAATACCGAAGAATGAAGATTCTTTTAAGAAAGTAATTTTTTTTAAGTTATGTATTTCAATCTTTTATTCTTTATTATATTTTGTGGACAAAGATATTTTCATTTAATAAGAAAATTTCATTTGATTTCATTCAGAATTCCATGAAAACTTATTGTTTTGAATAGATTTTATTAAATATATAAATAGGTATATAATTTTAAAACAGTCGATACTCATAACTATGTGTATTGTACAAATCTATCTGAAAGAATTGTTTCACTCTTGCAATTTATTTGTTAAATATTTAAAGTTGTAAAAGCTCAAAATCATATTTGAGAGAGACTTTTTTTCTTCTTTTCAATGCCAGACTATACCACAGAATTATATTTGCTAATATATGGAAACCTGTCTAAATGTTTTCTTTTCCCCATTTCCTTTTTTACAAGTTTCACTGTTTTAGAAAAACTCTTTAAAATTGTGATCCTTGAAAGCTATTCTATTTTGCATTCTTTTTCATTTTATTCAGGCACTTGATTTTCTTATGATTAATTTCCAATCAAAATGAATTTCTCTATTTTTAATCAGTTGTTATTCCTTAGCCATGGTTGGATTTAAGTCACAAATTTTGATATTTTGTGAATTGTTGCTTTAGAAACATGAAATTTTGCATAAAAAATATGAGCAAAGGTCAGTCATGCTATATTTTCTATATTTTAAAAGTGAACATCAATATCACCCTATATTGTATTATATTTCTGTAACTGCCCTATATTTTCTGCTATGTCTTATACTTTATGTTGTAATCAAATCATTTGCATATGTGATTGTTTCTGTTCTTTACTATGCAAAACAGTTATGTCAATATCAGCAATGAGTGGTAAAAATCAACTGCTGCAACATGCATTTGCAAAACTCAAATTATGAGATGTAATGAAAAAAGTTTCATCTCATTCACTCTTTGTCAGTAATCCATGTCAAAAAGGCATTTAATGTGATAATTGAATGTTGATCTGAAAAAAAATCAGAGTTCAAAATTGAAAAATTTTGTGAGCCTTTAAAGGGTGAAGTGAAGGCATCATTTGCTGAGCTGAAATTATGTAGACATGTAATCCTAAAAATACATTCATTATAATCATGCACATATCATATTCCATCTCTCACAGTCTTTGTCCCTACTCTCAAATAAATAAGTGATATATTCAAAAAGAAAGAAAAAAAACTTAATGTACTCTTATGGAGGAAGCAAACACACATTAAAAACAATCCAGAAATAATTTTTAATAGAAGTTGCATCTGATACAAATTTTGCTTTATAGCATGTTATTGTATAAAACTAAGCAAGAGGATTTTATCTTAGTAAAGCTGTCTTTCATTGGTTAGTTGTTTAATTTTATATGGAAGATTTGCAAACCATTGATCTAGTATCATTAATGAGTATATATTTATAAGTATGATGCATAATTTTTTTATCACAAAATTTTGCATATAACAATATTTTCAAAATGTTCTATATTTTTCATAAGAGAAGTCTTAAAATAATCACTTCTTGTCCTATATTAAGAACATTTTTGTCTTCAGCAGAATTGAAATCTCAGCTTCTTAAGTTTTGAATATAGCTTTATGAATCTATATTCCATAGTATTTCAACTGACAACTGCTTGTAAAACTCATGCAAATCTAAAATGCACTTCAAAACAAGAAATCACATATATTACTTCATATGTGCTCACTTATTTGCCTATTTATTATCTGTTTATAATAAATATGTCTATTCAATATTTGATCTTGGGTTTAAAATTGTTCTCTGTGTTATGTTGCCCTATCCTTAATAAAATAATTACAAGGGTAACACAGAAACTTCTAAGATATAGGCAGACAATATGTGCCCCCCCCCCCCCAAAAAAAAAATATATATATATATATTGGTCAGGCATTTAAATTTGAACTCTTTTATATCCACAGACAATAATTTGTGGCAACAATTGCTACTTAGCTATCATAGAATAAATTTTGATAGCATTATCGAACTATGATTTTAAAGTGGGGGCTAAATCAAGAAGAATGACTTCAACGTCTACAACTAGCATATGGAAATACAGCTCCATCTCGTGCCACTGTATTCAGATGATTTACAGAATTCACAAGAGATCAAAATTCTCTTGCTGGATGAAGAACACACAGGAAGATCTTTGTCAGCTGTAGTCCTAGAAAATGTGTCGGCCATATGAAAAATGTTAATTGGTGAAAATCGCTGTACCTGCCAAATGATACAGAAGGAATTTAACATTGGATCCACAGCTATACATAAAATTATTCATGAAGAACTGCATATGAAAAAAATTGCCATTAGTTCCCCAATAATTTAACATAACTCCAAAAAGTGGAGCATGTCAGAGTCAATAAAAAACCCCTAAAATTACTTAATAATGATGGAAACCGCATTATTTCTAAAATCATAACTGGTGATGAGATGTACATTACATGCCTTTTTTTTTTTACATTCCAAGACATCAAGGAAGTAAAATATGGGTCTTTGAAGATTATCTCAAACCACCAATGGTGAAAAGACCAATGAAAGTGCCAATGCAAAAATTAATCTATGTCGTATTCTTCAGAAGTACAGCACTGGTCAAAGTCATAAAGCTAAAGGGACAGAAGACAGTTACAGCTAATTTGTACACCACTAAGTGTCTTCCAGAAATTCTTCAAGGTGTGAATGTTAGAGGACTCATGCTTCACCATGACAATGCATCTTCTCATTCAGCAAGGATTACAGTCGAATTTCTTGAACAAAACAACATCAATTTGATAAAACATCCTCACTTGGGTATCATTTTCATTCTGAAGAAGAGATTGAAGAGACTATAAAAGCATATTTTTCCTCTATTCAAAGAAATGGATGGTTTCAGAGGCATTCAATCTTTAGAAAATTTGTCTTCAAAAGTGCATTGATCTTAGAGGAAACTTCTTTGAACACACGTAAGAATTGGCAAGTTAACTTGACCATTTAGCCATCTCTCAAAAATTTCAGTGTGACCCTCGTACTACATGCGATTGCTTTCATAATAATTATGGTTATAATACTTAATGTTTTTATTTTGGAAAGCTGTTATTTATTATCTATGTCTATTTTTATTATGAATGTATTATTAAATGCATATATTTTTTAAATGTTTATATTTCTACAGATGATTCAACTTTTCAAATTGCTACAAATAAGCTAAAATTGATGAATCTTAAAGCTGTTCTGAAGAATCATTATCCGGATTGTGTATTTAGATGTGATTTGTTTTTAGATCCTCTTAAGGTAAGCTTTTAAGAAATGTTCTCTTCTTTCCTTTAATTTTTCTATTCTTAAACTTTCATTTTGTTTATGAGCAGGTCTTAACAAATGCAGTCGCCATGGGTGATCAAGATTTTTTTTTTTTTAATCTGGCTTTTTTTTTTTTTTTTTTTTTTTACAAAATCTAAGAAATGAGCACAAAATGGCATTCTTTTTATAACACCAATATTAAGAAATAAACTTAGAAACTATATTTAAAAAAAATTAACTTTTATTTTTAATTTGGCAAAAACAAGTTTATCAAATGTAAATTTTAAAATAATAAAATCATAATCAATTTACTGACTTTGACAGGAAAATAGGCAAAAAATTGTTTTATCTTATATAGATTTTGCAGCACTCAATTATCTGGAGATTGGAAGAATTTGGAAATCAGCATTTTCCGAACATTCAGGTTAATTCAGCTTTTACTGCATATCTTTTTTTTTTCTTCTTTTTTTTTTTTTCAGAGATATATAAAATCATTAGAAAACTTAGATTATATTATCTTTCTAAATTGTGTACTATTCTAAACTATGTAACTAATAATTCTAAACTATGTATTATTTTTTTCTCAATTAATACATTAAAAAAAATGTGTTTTTTGAAAATCAATATGGTGGTGGTGGGGGGGGGGGGGATAATATTCTTTACTGTCAACTAGAATTTTTGTCTAGCTACCAGTTTTTATCAAAATTTGTAAAGCTTTGTAGCTTTGTTTATGAGTATTTTTTATTTATTTATTTTTGAGTATTTTTTCTCCTAATTTATTATTTTTAGAGTTTAATATTTTTCGACATTTTTTTGTTAAAAGAGATTTATAATAAGATGGTTCATTTTAATTTTCTTTGTTATTTACAATTTTTCTTTTAAGTGGTGACATGGCTACTTATATATGTCAGCAGCTTTATTAACCCTTGGTCATTAAACAATCATGTGATTATTAGTCTGTCACTTAATTTTTGAAATGCATTTGAAAAAATAGCTGCTTTACAAACTCTGCTGTAAATCAACTTAAAAGAAAAGATATCAGTACCTATAGATGACACCAACTGTTTTTTGCCATCAACAAGTATAATAACTGAATTATAAATCATCGCACATAATTTTTTTGAAGATTTCATTTTACGATGAATGTCACTTTTAAAATATTTTAATATGACTTGCACCAATATTAGAGATAGTACCAATCAAAACTTGACAGTAAACAACTTAAAGGTTAAAAAAAAAAAAAAAAAAAAAAAAAAAAAAAAAATTAACATCATTAAAATGTCAGAAATTTTTTGAATATTTTTTAGCAATAGTTAAATAGTTAAAATCCTCTGCTTTTAAAACTGGGCTGGGGACTGGCTGCATATTAACTCTCTTTATACAGACACTAAACAATAGAACAATTCACTGACAAATTAGTTTTCAAATTCAAGAAAAAGTTTCCCCCCCCCCCCTTAAAAATTTTAGAATGAAAGAAAGATAAAATTTTCTTAGTTTTCTTAAATATAAACATTTAACTGCATTACATTACCAATGGCACCACATTTTTCTTATCACTAATTTTTATTTTTTTAACCGAAAATAATCACTTACTTTTGTTAGTATATATGCCTGATCAATAAATTGTAATTAAAAAATATATACCAAAAATTGTAGGTGATTTCAGTTTATTTAATAAAAATTACATGCCAAAGTTTTTACTTTAAAATTTTAAATACAAAATCATTAATTAAAAAAAATATATTGGGGATGGCAAATTTTTCTTTATAATAATGAAGTAAAAACAAATATCAGAACACAAACATCTGAGAAACAACTTATGCCAGAGGCAGTGTTTGAACACATGTTCCCTTTAGAGAATCAGAATTCCTCTTTCTGGTGCCTTAGACCACTCGTCCATCACAATTTTGCTCAGTATCCCTCTGAAATGAAAATCAGTTCACAACTGGTTTCCCATTCTGTTTAGAAACAGAAAAGCACCCTAAAGTGCTCATTGTGCATGTTCAGATCAGTTTTAACAGATCTACTTTTTGTTTAAATACATAGATGGCGATTGCCAAATGATAAACACTGCAATGAAATTCTTCCGAGACAAAGGTGTAGTTCATACTGTGATATTTGTTCATTAAAGTATGTAGTAAAATAATGTATTCCTGATTTGGAAATACCAAATGGCACTGTGGCAAAAATATGAATATATAAATCTTATTTCAAAATTCCTGCATTTCTTAACAATTGTTGTAAGGTTATATGCTTCTGTTTTTTCATTCATTACAAATGTTATGTGTGAATATGCTGTGAAATCATACTTAATTAAATTTATATAGCACCACTGACATGAAAAAAATATATATTTAACAATCTATAATAAAAAAGATATAAGTTTGTGTGTATGTGTGTGTGTGCATGCTGTGTTCTGAAAAGACTGTTGCATGCAGAGCTACAAGATTTGGTAGGAAGGTACCTGTATGTCTGAAGTTATGCCCCTCAAGCCAGTTTTTGGATTTTTTAAATAATTAGCTGAGATATTAATTAAAGAGCCTAAAAAACATTATAAAATGGCAAGCTCCCATTGTGCTGCCATTTGTGTCTGTACCTGTATGGAATTGCATCGGTTCCGAAGGAAAAAAGGTTCAGTTTTTTCTTCATTTTGGAATTGAAATCAATAGGTCATCCATGGAGTTGTAATTTTTTTTTTTTTGTACTTTTTCAGTTCAAACGATATCTTTTGTCTTTAAAAATATATATATTTACTATTTCAAAAAACATTTTGTCTAGAGCTCAATTATGTGTTATTTTTCACTTTTCCCCCCTTTTTTTTTTTTTTTTTTTTTAAATTGCCATCCGTGAGTCTAGGTTGAAAATACAAAAAATACCCACTTATTCAGGTTATCTTTCCTTTTCTAATGGTGTTTTTAAAAAATATATTTATTATTTCAAAAAAACAAAAACAAAAAAAAAGTTCAATTTTATGTTGCTTTGCAGTTTTTTCTGATTCATTTAAACAGCATCTGTTTTTTTTTTTTTTTTGCCTTTTTAAACTGTCATCCTGGTTTCTAGGATGAAAATATAAGAAAAAATAAAACATCTATATAGAGTACCATTCCGGTTCTAACAGTGTGTTTATTAAAATGTTAATAATTACTATTCTAAATATATATATTATATATATATATATTGGAGATTCGCATTAGTTTTTATCTTTTCCATTTTACTGTAGTTTTAAAATGCCATCATGTTTTCTCAGATGGAAATACCAAAAAAAAAAAAAAAAAAACAGAAAATACCTTGTTATTTGGGTATCTTCTTTTTTTTCTCTCTCTTTCTCAGTCCCTTCCCAGATAAAATTTCATGTTTTAAAATAATTGTGCTTTCAGGACAGGTTGTCAATACTGGAAGATATCATTTTGCGTGGGGATGTGTTTTTTATTATTTAGATTTTCTTAGGAACTTTTGGTCCAAATTGAAAATTTAATGTATCTAAATCTCAGAAGTTGGCAATCACTGTAACGACCTTAGTTCTTTTGAAATATTTTCATTTGATAAATTATACAAATATACAATTTCAAAGTTCATTTGCAAAAAAAGTATATGCTGCCAAAGGCAGCAGGCCCTCCAACTCTAGGTTCGTTTGGATAGATTTTCATTTAAAAATATAATATCATATAAATTAGAATGTATGCTGTCAACGGCAGTGGAGCTCCCAACACTAAATCTCTCCCAGAGAAAAATGTCTGAATTTAACACATTTTTCAGTTTTATCAAGGGTCCGGGCAATGCTGGGCATGTCAGATAGTGCTAAAAATAATAGTTAACATTATGCTGGCTGTGTAGTGCAATATTATTTGTTCTTGTTTGTGAATTTTCAACTTATATTCCATAAAATAGTTATAATTTTCATTAAAAATGTATATCAGACTAGGATTACCATTTGCTACCATTACTATCTTTAAATAACTTAGTTTCCACGTGTATGTTTCATCATATTTGCAAATGGCATCTTTGTTATCTTTTGTGTGGCAAGGTAACTAAAGCCAAGAGACATTTTTTTATTTTTTAAAAATTCTTGAGGTTAATTTGTATTTATTAAACAAGTCAAAATTTACAATTATGTTTATGCATCGATGGAAAAATTAAAGGAATGAGTATAAAAACACGTCACTTGAATGATTTTGCAGCTAAAAACATCCATGGTGTGATAAAGATATATCACAGTTTTATCTTTTTTTAATTATTTTTATTTCAGCTCAACGTATTTCTATTTTTATAGCCTTTCCAGTTTAATTTGCCATTCCTTAAAAGCTATTTATCGGCAGTCGCGCACCTTGTACGTTGCTTTTTTGGCAAGGCCGTCTCCCCTCTCATTGTGCTTTGCGTTCGTTGAATCGGCGATGTTGTTTTCTCTGCGAGGCATCTTCGCGCTTTGAGTTCATTTCAATCAGCATTTCCGCGCCACGCAAGTGGTTTTCACGGCATTACTTCATTCCTCCTTCGTGCTATGAGTTCGCTTCTATTGGCGCTGATATTGAGCTGTGACGTCATCGCATTCGGTGACCTCCTGTTCCTGCGTTTTACGCATGCGTCGCTCTTGTTTTCTGCCGATGTATTCTCAGATTTGGGAAGTATTTCATATTTTGGCCGCGTAGCGCTGCAGGCGAAGGGGCGTGTCTTTCAAGTACAAATTAGAATCGTTCTTTCAATTATTAAATGTTAATTAGTTTCTGATTTGTTATTTTAATTTTCACGTAATTCCTAATCATCAAATTAGTTTAAATTAATCTTGCTCTCACATTTGTGCACCCCTGTTATGGGTATTTATACTAATGTTGCGCATTTTTCCAACAGAATTTTAATAAAAATGATGCTGTAAATTTATGATAAACGTCGTCTGATCTGTAGGCCTGCTGGCCTGTGCCAGCGCTCGTATCCTAGAATCGCCGTAGCGCTGATTCTTTGGAGATCAATTTCGCATTTTCAGTTTTTAATTATTCTATAAAAATGCTGTTGTAAATTTTAAGTTTAATATTTTAAAAGTTTAAATCAACTGGTAATTTAATTAATTCGGCCAGAAGGTATATTTTAAAGATTCTTCGAATTTTACGAAATTTGAGCCAGTACTTTTTAAAGACTTGATGTGCAGCTTTCATCTCATCCTTCCTCCTTCAAGAAAATGTAATAAACATTATTGGATCCTAACCTAAACGAGTTTTTATTTCAAGTAGAATGAGTCTCTTATTTTTCAACAAAGATCAAGTAAGACCGTTTAATTCATTTTATTATTATATTTTTGATTCTCTTCTCAAAGAATATTGACCTAAAGAACAGATGCACAAATTGTGCAGGGTTAATTGCATATTTAAATCACAACTGCAATATTTAAAATAATTTAAAAGTTCACTATATTCCTTATTCTTCCTTCCATACCATCAATAGAATTTTTTTTATGTCACACATGGAATTTGTACAAAATTTTTATTTTGTTATGCCTACCATATTTTCAAAATACAAAATATCCTAGTTCTGCAGAACATAAATTTAAATAAGAATATAGGTAATGCCATACAAGTGGGGTAGAGAAAAGTTTGTGTTACTTTTAGGTAGCTTTCAATACAAAAAAGTATAAAGCTACCTATTGCAGCCGTTCGGAGGAAAGCAGTTCTGGAAAATTTCGATATATTTTCACCGATCATGACCCCCAGACCCCAAAACCACCCTCCGTCCAAATGTTGATTTATATATATAGATATATCCATATATATATATATATATATATATATATCTGACCTATGTCATACGATAACGCCCGTAATTATGAATCGATTTTGATGAAACTAATTGTGTGTATTAAGGTCACTAATGTCTCGACCGAGTTCGTTGGCCAGCTTGGTCCGCCATCTTGTTTCAAGATGGCGGCCATTTAAAGATGTAAAATAACATAAAATCTAAAATAAATATACAAAAAATTTAAAAATTCAAATTTATTTTTTAATTACGTGTTAGGCCTTGATACAAGGATTCCAGAGCTTTTTTTGGTTTACCTCTATCTTAAAAAATGGCTGAGATAGAGCAGTTTGAAATTCTAGGGTGGCTGACATTTTGAAACAAAACAGCACATTAACGCGATTACTCGCAAATTATTTTCTTTCATTGTTGTAATAATTTTCCCAATCATACGCATAAAACTATATATTCATATCCGTTAACGCCAAAATTGGCGACATTGGTGACAAAATTGGCAAAATTGGGCGACATTTGGCGAAATATTGCCAAATTTGGTGATCAAAATAAGTCTTCATAAATGAAGCCAATTTGGCTATTGCTCAATAATTTGGCGAATTTCTTATTCAAATTCAGTATTAACGAATCTTTTGTAAACGTTTCTTTGCATTTTAGCTTGCTGTTTTCGTGTAACATTAGCTAAAATTTTAAAACGAAGATATAGGAAAGTTACCTTTTCCTCCCGGTACAGGCCGGAAGGACTTTTTACAATTAATTTGATTTGAGATACATGGAAAAATTTTATGTGTCTAGGTACCCCTAACCAAAATGCAAGTTTTACAAGTTTACTATCCTCTTTCCAGTTACATGTCATTTCTTACAATCCATCAAATGTCTTCTCAGTGACTTATTGCATGTTCCATGCATGAAAATTTTATTGAAATTGAATATTTCTACATAGAAAAGTTACATACTATTGGTCTAACGACTATTGGTACGAGATAACATTGACTTTGAGCTACCAACTTACTACCTTACATTTGACTTTGTTTAATAGAATCAATATAAAGATCTTTTTTTTAGTTGCTCCTTTAATTTTTTCTGCCAGTGTATATTGCGAGTATTTGAATTTATCGACCTGTTCTATTTTCAGCCAAAACTAAAATAAATAAATAAATCTTAGCATCACAAAATGATGAAGACTTGTTAAATTTGGTCTATATTGTTTTAACTAATAAATGCTGTTTGCTAGCAGTTATTTCAGAGCATTTATTGTGTGCACAGTTCTATTAGCCTTAAAAATGGTGTAGATCAAAATTTTCTTAAGTGGTTTAAATTATTAACACTGTCAAAATAAATAGTTGTAGTTCTGTTTATAAAATATAAATATGTATTTAAAGTCTGAGTTAAATTTTTTCAACTGTCTCTGTATGCCTGTAATTATTAAAATATGGAGTAGATATTCTTTATTGCAAGAAATAACCACTGCATAGAAGTGAAATATATTTAAGTTGTTGCAATTTTTTTTATGTATAATTTATTATCGATATCTCAGTAACAACTTTTTAGTGCATTGTGCATTAATGAAATTTACACTATGCATAGTATTATATTCATATGAATCATCGTGTATAAATACATCTTCACATGTGACATCATATTTTAAACTTAAGTTTTCTTAAAATTATCTTGTTTTGTTTCATTTGGGAATTCAGAATATAATATTGTTTTGTTCTATGATTTAAATTAACAGATTCCTCAAAGTAAAGAAGTTCAAAACAGTAGGAAGCATGTGCTGAAAGTATTGAGCAACTTTGTTCCTAAAGACAAATATCTTTGTACAAGCCAGAATACTGATATGGGCATTTTTATAGGTATTAATTCTTTTTAGGTTTATTTTCCTTTTTATGGTTGTTGGAAATATGTAAGAAGCTATCATAAGAATGTATTTAAATTATATCATGATGAGTTTTATTTAAAACACATTCTGGAGATTTATTAACAAAATTTACATGAAAATAATAGTTTTGAAATTTATTAAAGAATTCTGTAAAAAAAAAAAAAAAAAAAAAAAAAAAAAAAAATTGAGATTTTCTACAGTAAGGGAAGAGAATGCATTTTGGAATTTGTATCTGTCTTGAAGACAATTTGTATAATTTTCAATTGTCTTCAGATATAATTTTTTACTACTAAAAGCTTTGTTATACTCTTTATAAATTTTGACTGACATGTTAAATCATAATAGTTTCTATAATTGTATTTGATGAAGGCCATTTTTCTATTTATTTTAAGTTAGAGTAAGTATTGTGCATAATTTTCTATCTTTAACTGAAGATTTGGCATCAGTCAATAAAAAATATTTTTTTTCCCTTTAATGTTTTCATATTATGAAGTCTTTTATCTCTTGAATCTGTTTGTTTCATTGCCTGTATCTAATCGCTTGTTAATTTATAAATACTATATTGGAATAAAATTTTGTAATAGAAAAGTTAGACACATAAGAATGAAAATAAAAAACTTTATTTAAAATTACCGTAGAATACTGTCTTGGACCTAATTTCATTAGTACTCCTGGAATTGTAAAACATGTCTTAGTGCATCTGTTTTACCAACATGTTTTTCTGTCTGCTCAAGGATAAGTGAATAGTTCAAGATACATGTATAGTGTTTTATATTAATTTTAAGCAAAATCCAAAGTTTTTAGTTTTTGCTTTTCAGATACCTTTATTTTTCCTTCATAAAATTCTGTACTCATATTTAAAAAATAGTCTTTTCTCTCAGATTTAATGATAAATTTTAATTAAAAAAAAAAATGTTTTCTAGTAACTTAATGTTTTTTGTAACCTATTTAATTTTTGTCAAAAACTAAATGTTGGTACTTTTTCATTATCCCGTCGACCACTTTTCATAAGAAAAACTATCGCCAAACTGTAATGCCAAATAGACAAATGGAAGAATGTTGCCATTGTTATATCAATCAAAATAAATAAATAAAATACAAGAAATCGGAAAAGCCCTACTCGCCAAAGTGTCAAATATCAGTAAGTTTAAGCAAAAAAATATTACAATATATTAATGTGAAAACAGAAAAAAAACTCTTGGATATTTATTTATTTACATTATTTTTCATAATAACCCCTCTCGGCTGGTGAATAAATGTTTGTGATGTCAGTTGAAATTGATCTATTGTACGTAACTATGCATCACAAAAAATTTTCAATGCTTTTTCTCTTTTAATATCATGGCACTGCCGTTTAAGTATGCAGTTGTTATTTTAATTAATAGAATAACTAACAAATCAGTAAAATATAATGAAAAATACAGGTAAATGTTGAATTAAAAACCACTTGATGACGTAACAAAAACGTGTATTGCCTCTGACATCTAGTGAATGGGACTGCATTTTTTTGTGTTAAATTCTACAGGGTTCCCAGCGACATGGAAAGTCATGGAAAATCTGGAAAGTCAGGGAATTTCAAAGTAGTCAGGGAAAGTCATGGAAATTTTAAAATATATAGGAAAAGTCAGGGAATTTACAAATATTTCCTTAAAAGTCATGGAAAGGTCTGGGGAAAAAATTTTTGAATTTGAAATCATTTCTTTTTCAGAAAAGTGTTTCTATATTTCTCGCTACATGGTGCCTCTAAAAAATCTCTAGACTCTTGTCAGTTTCAAGAATAATACCATAATAAAAACCAAAAAATAATTTTTTTTTATTGGACCATAATAATGTAGAAAAGTTTTCTACATTTTTGAGTCTTTTTCATGACATTTCACATTCTAGACTTTGCTCTATGGCATTCATTTGAAAACCGGCAAAGATGAAGTTTTTTTGCATTACAGTAATCCCTTAACATTCGCGAGGGTTACGTTCCAGGAAATCTTCGCGAATGTTGAGTCTATCTCTCTGCACTAAAAAAGGAGTTACGTTCTATAAAATTTTAATTAGAGTGGCACAGCATTTCAAAGAACAAAAGGAATTATCTATTAACAATATGCTATGCATAACATATATGTAGAAGGCGAATGTACACACATATTCATACATATGAAATTTATTTATTGAAGATAATTCAAATTAACTGACTGGAGAAATAATAACTGCTGAAAAAGCAGATGTTTCTGTATAAAGTAATTTCAACTCTCTCTATTCGCAAAACGATGATAATGTATTAGCGAGCTAGTATGCGATACAATATTAAAATACGGTATTTAAATACAGCTAAATGCTTCAAAAATGCTTTTATTTCCCATCTAAGTGTAGCTTCAGCTCCACCACTAAGAGAACCTGCACATGTTTAATTAATAGATTGAAGATGCCCTAACCTTACCACTTCTAATATCCCCACTGCAATGAGTATTCTGTTGTTATTATTTTGCTTTCTTACAGCACTCACTCCTTTTTCAGTTGAAGTGGCTGAGAGGTTCTGCTCTTGAAGCTGGTAGACGGGAGGTGCTGGGTTCGATCCCAATCGCGCCCGTCGGCCTAATCGTTCGGAGTTTTCGTGGTTTTCTTCGAGCCGTGGATTTATCTATGCATAAATACGGGTTAGGTTCCCTTAGAAAGACCCCCACGAAGGGCACTCCCCCCCCAGGCCTATATCCCTAGTGTAGATAATTGGCCGTCAATAATCAACCCAACCTAACCCTTTTTCAGTTGACAACTGAAAATTGATTTGTAAATAGATACTATGAAAACACAGGGGGAATAATCTTTAACCACTATAATTTCTGAAAAAGAAATATAATAAAAAAAACTTGGGAATAATCAAGTCAGATTCTCACAAATGTTAAGATTTTCCACATTTTCATATTCACGTATAATCAAAACTCGCGAATGTTGAGGGATTACTGTATTTTATAGAATTTCATTTTGTAATTTTCTTGAAAGGTGCTTGAATTTTCTCCTGGGAAAAGAGTACGAACCTTGTTAATACAATACAAATTAGATTTTTTTTTTTTTTTTTAATGCTGCTTGTTATTTAAAGCAGATTTTGTGTATGCCCGTTTGATCATGGAATTTTTTTGAATTTGGTCAGGGAAAATCATGGAAAGTCAGGGAAATTGCCAGACATGTTTTGCTGGGAACCCTGTTCTATGGCTTGGTGATAGTTGTTTGTTAGAAAAGTGGTCGACAGGATAGTGGAGAAGTACTTTTAACTTATTCAATGAAAGGTATTATTTTACACCATTTAAATGTTTACATCGTTTAATGTGGACTTCAGTAACTGTGGGCGAAAACTGGCCTCCCTTGGAAGTCTGCACTAACAAGAGTTCACTGTATATCAAGGCCTCAAATTTGGGCCAGATAGCAGGATTCATGCCCAAAATTTCAAAATCTCGCCCTAGAGAATTTCGTAGGTAGAAGCCTTCTGCCCAAGAAATTTTACCAATTTGTTTTAATTGATTTTTTGGAACAATGTTGAAGTGTAAAAACAATCCAGTTACCACTATGAAATTAAGGCCATAAAAACAGAATGGAACTTAATTATTAAAAATACATAACATTTGGTTAAATTTTTCTGAATTGTTTACATACGTTTT
Organism: Maratus michaelseni; assembly: GCA_963931845.1. Classification (NCBI taxonomy): domain Eukaryota; kingdom Metazoa; phylum Arthropoda; class Arachnida; order Araneae; family Salticidae; genus Maratus; species Maratus michaelseni. The sequence goes on along the minus strand of OZ007593.1, from coordinate 115,652,765 downwards.
TTCCATGATATTTTTTCATTTTTTATTTATGTTTAATTTAAGTAGCATGCGTTAACTAAATATGACTCATCCAGTGTTAACTAAATATAAAAAAATAGTGACTGTAAAATTTTTGTCAGGTCACCATTTTTCTTTAGCTAAATCACCATTGCATCTGTTATATTGTTAAACATATTTTGTAGAACAGTGCAACAATTGTCTAATATCAGTTTAAAATGCTTAACAGGGACAGAAATTTTACAAGAACTATTTTTAATTATAATGTTGTATTGTTTGAGAAATATAAAAATTGCAATACTACATATTTTAAAATAAATAAAAAGTGTTGGCTAGAAAATTGTAATTTAATGGTCACTGACCATTAATAACCAAGTTTTGCAGCTTAAAAAAATATATATATATATGTTTTATTGTAGAGATTTTTTTGGCAGTTGAAGAATTCAGCATAATTATGTTTTGTTTTTGACAGATGGAGAATTTATAATGGATAAGAACTTTAAACCCTTGCCTTTTGCAGAATTTGGAATACAGTCTAAAGTTACTAACATCAAACCACTTCCTTCAGGTGCTCAAAGGTATTTGCTGCAGTTCTTATCTTGATATGTTAAGGAGATTTTCAATGTTTGAATGGGAAATATTTACAAAGTCTATTAGTCCAAAGTTTTTATAAAGTCTATAAATTAAATTTGTTTTTGATATTTTTGATTTAATATATATATATATATATATATTATTTTAAATCATAATAAACTTATTATCCTGTAAATTTGTTTGATAAAATAAATATATGAGCAAAATTGTAAAAGAATAATCTAAAAAAAGACATATAAATTGTATTTACTTATAGTTATTATGCCACATAAATAAGCTTATGTATCCATTCTGCCATTAACTTAGATATCTCTTTTTGAAATTTAAAAATGAAATAGTTACATAAAGAAAATAATAAATTACTAGACGGAACCCGTCAAAACTTGACACATAAAAAATACTATAACAATATCAGTAAAATAAGCTTCTTTATTATTTATGAAGGGTATAAAACAGTCTTTCAAATATTTTATTTAAATTTTTTTTCCCCAGTCAAATACAGTACTATTTCCGATGCAAACTCCAAACAAACAATCCGTAAATAACTGTGTAATGCAAATCAGTTTGACATTACCACCATATCGGCAAGAAAAATAATTCATGGACCTATGAAGTATATACAAATAGTATATTCCTACGTTCATATCATATTCAGTAAATAACAGAACATAGTAAATAAAGCACACATCCCCCCCCCTGTGATAATGCAACCGAATGAGCTCCTATGCGCATGTGCATTGCATCTGCCCAAAAGCACCGTCGAAATTCGACGTTAAAAAAGTTTTAAAATGATTAAATTAAAAGTTTTAAAATGTCCTCTTTAATCATTGTTCGTTTCAAATCCATATCTTCTAAAACGCATCCATTGTTTTAAGCTAATCAATTTTTATGCAAGGATTAAGAAGTTTTTTACAGTAATAAATCTATCTGCAGATGAGGGAGATGTTTAATGTTTTCAAGTGTAATTTATTTGTATGGTTTCTTCGGTTTCTTGACATAATCAGGATGATTATCCGTTTTCCATCACAGTCGGGGATATTTTTCCTCTTATACAGTTGGCAAATGTAAAAAAAAAAAAAAAAAATGCAATTCCTAGCATATCCTGATATCTGATGGAACATATTCATCGACGAATTCAACATATCAATTTTATGTTCCACATAAACTAAAAATAGTCTTTTTTTCCTTTTTTTTTTCCCTGACAGATTTTTGTTTAGCGCCAAAATGTTCTATCTTATGGATAATCTGATCTTATGAGTTATCACTTTTTTTTCTTTTTTTTTTTTTAAATTATTATTCACTTTTTATGATGGTTAGGGAAATCTATTTTCAATTGTGGCAACTTTCCCAGGGGCTATTTTACATTATTGAAGTAAACTGGTGGTCATTGATAAGATAGAATTGAAAAACTTTTCATGCTTGAAAATTATTTAAAAAGTCGTTAAATTAATCGGCAGTTTTCAAATAAATTTCAACCGAAAGCTAATTTTTTTTCTAATTGATTGTAATTGGCAGTTTTCAAATAAATTTCAATCGAAAGCTAATATTTTTTCTAATTGATTGTAAGAATTGAAATTGTAAAATGTAGTAAAAAATAGAAATTTGTAGTATTTCGAAGTGATGTAAGCGCGATGAAAGCTAAAGCGATAGCGCCTTTGTTGTCACAACTGTTGTACATTTCTAAAAATTGCCACTGTATTTTGGCTGGCGTCCAAAAGTGGAAAAACATTTTTTGACATCGAAAGAGAAATTCACAGTGAAAGAAATAGGACTTTGCGCTAATAAGGAACCGTTAAATGAACTTATAATAAATCTACCAAAATAATTCCTATGAAATATTAGTCTTACATTGTTTATTCTAGCTAAAAATACAATCATTATTTCAAGATTTTTTTCTGCTATAACACTATTCTTAATAACTTTAAATTTCCTGAAATCCTTTACTTTTGTGATTTTTTTTATTAAAAAAGGAAATCTTCTATCCTATAATTTAAAAAAAAGCAATTGGTAACATGTAATCAAGGTATGCAATCAAGATGAAGAAATGAATGACGGCTCCAATTCTAATCTTTATAATTATGAATGCAAAAATCAGTAAAATTATGTCATGTTAACACAATCATATACATTTTTCTCTTTAGTTTTATCAATGTTAAAATGCACTTCAAGCTAAGCATAACGTCATGTTCACCGGTGCAAACTTTTCACACGTACTTCATATACCTTACATTAATGCTTAAACACCATGCATACAAATATAAATATATTTTGTATTTAATTGTAATGAAAAAATGGCATCAACAAAGTTATAATGCATAATGATAAAATAAACCCAATGGACAATATTCCCGTGACGTCACAATAAATATGAATTTTTATTCGCTTATAAAACACGCGGATAAGTATTTTTACCGAAATTTAACTTGCAAATTAACAAATTCGGCCTTAAAACCGCGTGCTTTTAATATTTATTATTTCTCTTTTATTCAACCACAGAGTTTAGAGAATAAACTCTGTGCTTCCTAAAAGTAGGCCTTATCCGATTATGACGTCATTAGCAGAAGTAAAAGTTTAATTGAAAATTACGGTTAATTAATTAAATTTTTGAACAAACGAATGCACGATAACAAATCTGTGTCCAAATATCTTTCATTTAAAAAAAGAATGATGTAATTTGATGCAGTAGTTTGTTCTCACGGATTGTCGAAAGAAATCGCTTAGCGTTTTAAATATATAGATAGTTGAAAATTATTCATTTAGGCACTTTGTACTATTTGTGTGATATTTGGCAAAACTATTTGGATTTTATTGATCATGTATAGAAATTGTTTCTGATATCTGTTTAAAAAGTTAATTTTAGGTTTTATTTTATTTTATTTTATTTATTTTTTTTTTTAACCTTCTCATTGCTGTGAACTGATATATCCGTTCACTATGCTGTAGGTTGCACCACATTATTTAAATTAATATAATTCTACAAATATAATGTAGTTTTAAAACATTAAGTAATTATTAATAGTCTTAAGGATCATATTCATATACAAAATTAAGTTTTTTATATCATGTTTGAAATATCATGCTTTTTAACACTTGAAAGAAATTACAGCAAAAACAACAATACAATTTTGCCCTTTTGCTCGGCAGTCAGAGGGTTAAGTAAACATTATAAAAAAAAGTAAACATTATAAAAAAAGTTAATTTAAAATATTTAGTACAATTTTTTTATTATATTTTATATTTTATTAACATTTTTCATTTTTATGTTTGAACATTTTCCTGTTTACTTCAAAGAAGCATTATTATTGTTATTACTATCATTTCTCTCAATTTGAGCTTTTTACTAAGAGAAAAATAAAAAAGAAACTGATTGACAGTTCAAAATTATACTTACTTTCTGATGAAAATCAATAAAATATAGTGTTGTGATCAATACTTTGTAAGTAAGCAAAATATGAATTAAATCAATTTAGTACCAGTGGGAAACATCATGTGTGTCCACAAATGAAATATACAACTTCCATATTCCATTAAAGAAAATGTAGTTAAAACAATTTCATATTTTACTTATTAGCAGGGCTGTGGAGTCGGTGGGAAAAATGACCGACTCCGACTCTGACTCCTGAAATTTTAAAGGAACCGACTCCGACTCCGGGACGTCTAAAGTACTAGTATTGCCTGTTGATTCCTATTATTCAGATTGCATTATTGCTGTCATTTGTTTTGAAATAGTAATAGTCGCTTTATTAAATTTGTCATTAAATAAAGGAAATATTACTATTAAAATGGCAGCAATCAGAATAAAAAAAAACTCAACTGGCAACACTGCAACCTGCTGTTACATTCCTGTTTGACCTTGAAGTATATGATGTGTATATTTTTGGATGAATTATGGGTATAAGCTGTGATAGGTAGTCAAGACTAGGACTCATTTACCGCAGCGGCAAACTTCTGACAGTATTTTAGTATAAAAAGTTTCACCTTTTTTCACCAAAATATGGGTGAAAGGATGTTTAATTTTGATTTTATACCTATTCCTGCAGACCCAAAAAGTAGTAGGCAAAAATTTTACAATTTAAGCATCATTTGGAGTCTCCAGAACCTGAAAAATTACGGGGGAATGCAAGAAAAATAAAAATGAAAATTTTACAATTTTAGCATTAATTCTGTTCTCACGGCTTCGTAAGAAAGAGGCAGAAATTTTATATTTTCAGCATTATTAATTGTACAATTTTGGGTCCTACAGTCCCGAAAAATCCAAATATTGAAATCTAAAAAAGTAAATAAAATGGAAATTTCACTATTTCATATCCCGCTGACTTAGAAAAGAAAATGCAAAATGTTGTAATTTTGGAGTTATTGTGTCTTCCAGAACCAAAAAAATCCAATGTAAGGGAAGAAAAATAAAGAGGAAAATTTTGTATTTCCTGCATTAACTTTATAATTTTGGCTAAATTTCGGGTCTGCAAAACCTGAATATCGAAAGGAGAAAGATGACTGAAATTTCACTATTTCATCATTATTTTGAGTACTGCAGACTCAGGAAAAAAGTTATAATTTCACTTTTTTTGGTGGGGAGGGGGAGGTTTCTATGCACACGAAAAAAAGGTGAAAAAAATTACTACAATTTCAGCATTACTCTTGGTCCTACAGACCTGAAGAATCTGAGGAAAACAAGAAAACAAAAGGGAAAAAATTTCTATTACAATGATATTTCGGATTCTGTGGACTCCAAAAAGAGCAGGAACTTCCAATTTTCGCATTACCTCGAGTTCTGAAAACCCCCAAAACTGAGAGAAAGTACTATATACTAAATATAAAATATAAACTAGAGAATTCAATTAAAAGCAGTTTTCATATACACTGTAAACTGGACAGTATATTGGACCTGTTTAACCTGGATTTCCTTGTATATATAGTCCAAATATAAAAATAAGAATTCAGTTTATAAATTTAAAATTACATAGAATTGGTTTAATTTCACTTCAAACTGTCTAAAAAACAAGCTGGAGTCGGAGTCGGCCTGTTTTTTAGTGACTCCGACTCCGACTCTTTTGTCCAAAAATGGGCACGACTCTGACTCAGACTCCACAGCCCTGCTTATCAGGGGATGGACAAAATGTCAATGTTTGTAATCATAACAGTAGATGGCGCTGAGTGTCTCATACAATGAGAAATATTAAGTATAAGAAAGTAGCAGAAATGGCTATGCCACAGGGAAAAACATGTGTTTTTTGGTTTGGTCTAAAAAAAATTATATTTATTTTTTGTTTCAACATTAAAACTAAGTTCTTATTTCTTGTATTTTTGCTTTAATATAATGTTGAAATTGTATATTTCATTTGTGGACACCCTGTATATATGAGTAGGACAGAGAAACTAAGCCAATTAAAAGCATTTAACAGTGATTCAACCCTTCCCTTCTTTTTTTTTTTTTAATTACTGGTGTAATCCAGTATTCCTCCAAGACATAATCTTAAACAGGCATTACATATATATACATATACTTTTATTAATTGATAATAGTTTTATTTTTATTACTCATATTATTTGTTTGAAAATTACAGTAGACTAATTTATTAAAGGGTTCATACACTATACCAACGGTCGGCAACTGACGGACCGTGGAAGGTCAAATCGTGGACCGCCAAAAAATTTCAATTTGAATAAATAGTTTATTAAAATTTACATATAATAGATACGTTTGAACGATAGCCTTATCAAGGTTTCTTATATTTTAAAAGAAATAGCACGATTAATTTTGCAAAGGTAAGTAAGTTGTCACAGTTCCTTAAATCGCCTTTTGAAGTTGCCCCAGCTGCAGAATGGACTGATGTGGCTGTAAAATTATTCAACCTTGAAAAACCTTTACTTCAAATGGAAATAATTGATTTGCAAAAAGATATTTCCTTGCAAATGTACAAAACTGCATCCCCTGAAGAATTTTGGGGTAAACATGTTTCAGATAAATATGAAAATTGTAAAAAACTGGCTGTTTACCTGGCTACTATGTTTGGTTCTACATATCTATGTGAAACAACTTTCTCCAAAATGAATTTTTTGAAGAACAAATATCGTTCAAGGTTAACGGACACACACCTTGAAGACACTCTTCAAATTCGCTGTTCACCACGTGAACCAAATTATAAAAAACTAGCCCAAGACCGCAAGTGTAATTTTTCAACAATTATCTGTTTTTTCTATGTTATAATGTGTATATAAAATTTTTCAGAACGTATACTTGTGTATATAATAATTTTTCATAGCAAATACCTGATTTTTCTATTCTATAGTGTATGTATGTATGTGTAAAAATAACAATAAAATTAATAAGTACTAATATTACTTAAGTGTTTTTTCTCTGGACCTCGATAAAAAATTTCAAAAGTATTCGGACCCTACTTAAAATTACTTGCCGACCTCTGCTCTATTCCTTCTCCTATTGCCTGGTTAATATCATGCTGTGTGTCTCAATATAGTATAGTTTTTTAATATACTGATTACATTAAATAAAAATCATTTTTCTATTTTGTGATGCATCAGCTCATGTGATACTTACTTTTCATTGTTAAAAAATATATATCCCTATATATATATATATATATATATATATATATATATATATATAATTCTAATGAAAAGAATTTATGAAATGACTGATTAAATAAATCATCTGCTTTGAGCTTTCTACTGAACCAATTTTACTAATTATTTTTTTTAATGAAAGCTGTTTTGTAGATGTGCATGCAACTATCTATTTTTTTTTTTTTTAATATCCCCATTTTTCTATTTTAATTTTATTTTTAAATGTTTTTTTATGAAATTTCTTGAAAATGGCAATCGGATTACTTCCATTGTTGCAGGGAGAAGAGAAATAATGGAGTTTATTTATCTTTATTGATGCCATTTTGTCATTATAATAGAAATAAAACTATTTAACATTAGAGTAGATAAGATGGTACTTAAGACGTCAAGAAGCTTCATGAGCCTAAAATTGAAACTACGTCATTTTTTAATTTATAAATTGATTCACCTAATATTAATTCATAAAACAGTAATATTTTCATTTATTTGTGTTAAAATCAATTTTTATATTCAATCAGCTCTGAAATAATATATTTAGAGTAGATCTATAGATTCAAGCTTCAAATGAACTAATGTTTTCACCTGTGAAAGTGGCGTCATTTTTAAAGAAGTATTCGATTATAAAGTATTTTAATATCAGAAAGACAAAATGTTTCTGCAAGTAAAATGGTGGCATATTGGGGAAAAAAATATATATATTCTCCCAGAGTCATTAAACTTATGGAAACATTTTCGGAATGAATATGAACTTATTTAATTATTTAATACTAGGGGATGCTCTGCCCCCCTGCTCGCTATACTCTCCAACCACCCGCGTAATCGCTTCACGATACTGATTGGTATCGCACAGCAATTCCTATTTTCTAGAAGAAAAGAGGGAAAAAAAAGCCGGGAAGGTCTAAGCAGATTTTCATTGGTCCATTTCCAAATCGTTACTTTTTTTTAATATATAGAGATACAGAAAAAATGAGCAGTAAGAAGCAAAATTAAAAATGGAAATTAAAATCATTGATGTTTTTTCATTGAAAGATTTCAGTTTAGCACCAGTGTGCCGTCTTTCATTATTAATCTTCCAAAATTGGCCCACATCAAATGGTGTATTTAAGAAAATATTATTTGGTGCAAAATTGTTGGTTAAAATTTTTAGTGGTATTCACATTCATTTTAAAGAACATTGTAGGCAGGCGGACAATGCTTGAAAGTAAATCTAATTACAGAAAATTAATGTATATATATATTTTTTAGAACCACCTTAACGGCAATTGATAAAAAAAAGAAAAGAAAGGTTCATTTTTCACTATCCCGTCGACCACTTTCCATTAAAAAAACCTTATCGCCACACTATAGGATTTAACGCCAAAAATACATGATTGTGATGCCATATTTACTTGATGTCAATGACGTTACACATGTTTTGTATAACATCAAGTGATTTTTAATTTGAAGTTTATCTGTATTTTCAATGACATTTTACTGATTTATTAAGTGTTTCCTCAATTAAAATAACAATTGTGTCATTAAACAATGACATCATGATATTAAAAGAGAAAAAAGCATTGAAAAAATGTTGATGTATAGCTACGTACAATAAATATATCAGTTTCAACTGACGTCACAAACATTTATCCACCAGCTAAGAGGGATAATTAAGAAAAATAATGTAAATATTTAAATATCCAAGATTTTTTTTTCTGTTTTCATTAATATATTGTAAATTGTATTGCTTAAAGTTATTGGTAGTTGGGGCTTAATTCAGACGGGCTTCTCCTATTTTTATTTATTTTATTTTATTTTTGAGATTCTAATGGCAACATTCTTCCATTTGTTTACTGGCATTGGTGTTATAGTTTGGTGAGAGTTTTTTTATGGAAAGCGGTTGACATAATGAAGTACCGAAAAAATGTATTATAAAAATAATGAAAGTGCAATGAATGGATCTATTATAATCTATTGTTTTTTATTCAAAAACATATTTTTAGTTGTGAAAATCTAATATAAAATTACCAGATCAATAATGTTAGCCTATTCAGTCGGAAATAGATGCAAAAAAATACTAGAAAATTGAAAACTGTTTTATAATCTTCTGTAATTGAATCCTCACAAAAATTGCATATTTGAGCAAATGTGATTTGGCACTGAAGTGTTGTTTAAAATTTTTAGAGGTATTTATATCTAATTTAAAGGACATTGTAGAGCTAAACTCAATTACATAAGATTAACGTTAATATAAGGAAAAGAAAAAAAAAACTGATTTTAATTTGTTTTTGGCAATCAATTGCCAATTGTGACAACTCATCTGTTACTAGGTTATTTTCATTATTGTAGCAAACAAATGTTCATTCTTGAGATGGCATTTATATATATATATATATATGTATGTATGTATAGATCATGCTTGAAAATTATTTAAAAAGCCATAAAAAGTGACCCAATTGGGCTACAATTTTCAAACAAGATTTATTGGAAAATACATTTTTCTCCCTATTCCATGATTTTAAAAATTGTAAGAAAAAACACTATATTTATGTTAAATGGCCGAAAGAGAGCAATTATTTGGTAACGGAACAACAGTTCAGAACAAATTTGTAAAGTTTTATGGGAATTATATAAAGTTAATTAATTTTTTTTCAAGTTTTGTTTTCTGCAAGTACAATTAGTGAACACTGAAAAATCAAAATAAACATTTACAACAGTTAAAAAATATATGAAAATATTATTTAGAAATTTTTAAATCCTTGGCAACGAAATATCAAGAAATGGATTTCATGTAATTCTGTTACTGAGCATTTAAAAATTTCTAAATAATTTTTGAATTGTTGTAAGTGTTTATTTTGATTTCTCAGTGTGTACTAATTGTGTTTGCAGAAAACAAAACTTTAAAAAAATTAACTTCTTGTAATTGCAATAAAATTTTACAAATTTGCTCTTAACTGTAATTCTGTTACCAAATAATTGCTCAGAAGATAAATCGCCAAATAATGTTCCTATCGCCATCATTCGTATTACATTCATTTCATTTAAAAACACCAACCTTTCACTCATATTATTTAAAATACACACATTACATACACTTAAAAATACCTCACTTTCATTCATTTAATTTAAAATACAAAATAAATAAATAAATAATAAGAAGAAATAATACCATAAACCAAAATATTTTATTTCAGCATCAAAGCATTGTTTCTAATTTACACGCGCGAAAAATAAAAGTGACTATTGTGCAAAATTAAATTGCTATTGATGAGATTTGTGCTCAGATAACATAAAAGCTCCAAAAAACACTAATTTTAATTTGTGCTATAAACGTGCTTTCATTCTTAATACACTAGATAGTACCCGTCAAGATTTGACGGTGAACAACTTGAAAGTTTCATTGTAAAAATGTTTGAAATTTTATTTTGTTGCTTTTAAATTAGTTAAGTATTGAAAATTTGAAGAATTGTTATATAGTGCAAGCTATTCCTATACATATAAGACAATAGATGACACTGTCAGTCCAAGATACTCAATTAATTTATGAAAGAATTTTAAAGCAGGAGTTTAAAAATATTAATTGAATGAGTAGGGCATTTATTTTTACATACTACAATCTCTCCCTTAAAAAAAAAAAAAAAATCAATATTTAGTATTTTGTAATTTTTTTAAATTATGCGACCTTTAAATTTTTTCATTATCTTTATTTTTATTAGCCCGACAAAAGTACATGAACTTAAAATTTGTTGTTTGCCTCTAACAATTTATAATGTATATTTTTTAATTACTTGAAATTTATTTTACATTTTCATATATTATTTATATATATTAAACCATGAATATCAAGGTGATTTCTATTATACTTCTTATATTAATATTTTTCCTCTCTATTTTCTCCTTTCTTTTTTTTTTTCTTTTTTCAGAAAATAATCACACACTCATCTTAATATATAAATATATCTTCTTTATATATTTATATACTAATGAAGTGAAATAATCTTAAGGCAGGAGTTGAACTAAAAAGATTAATTTAATAATTATGGCATTGCTATAATCTCTCTCTCTCTCTTTTTTAAATATCAATATTTAGTATTGTGTAATTTTTTTAAATAATGCAACCTTTAAAATTTTTCATTAATTTTATTTTTATCAGTCTGACAAAAACCATGAACTTAAAATTGCTGTTTGCCGCTAACGATTTATATAATATATACTTTTTAATTACTTGAATTTTATTTTACATTTTCATATATTATATATATATTAATTAAACCATGGATATCAAGGTGATTTCTATTATAGTTCTTATATTAATTTTTTCTTCTTTTTTCTCTTTTTTTTTCTTTTCTTTTTTTCTTTTTACAAAAAAGAATCAAACACTTATCTTTGTATATAAATATATTTTCTTGATATATTTATATACTTTATTATAGTATATAATAGTCATACAAAATATAGATAAAAGTTTAGATCAATTTATTTAATCGATAACTACATGAAAAGTCTTTTAATTTAAATATTTTAAAAATAAAATTAGTAATTTTTAAAAATATTGTCGGCTGTTAAATTTCACTTAATTACAAAGCATTTGAATTTCGATAAATACATGAAAAATCTTTTAATTTAAATATTTTTAATATAAAATTAGTAATTTTAAAAAATATTGTCACTGTTAAATTTTACTTAATTATAAAGCATTAGAATTTTTAAAAAAATACAAATTATAGAACTTTTCCTCCTGAAGTAACATATGACATTATTGAAATGAATGAACTTATTGCAATAAAATAACAGAAATCATTCTGTCTGAAGTGGGGATCGAACTGACAATCTCACAGTTGAAACTCAGCGTGTTAGACCACTCAGCCATGGTGACCTTGATCTGAGTTACTCTAAAACTAAATACGTTCTATATTTAATTTCATACATGCGCATAAATGTCAAATTTGCATCGAAAAATTAAAATATTTGCTTTTTGCTTTAGAAAGTTTTAATGCATGGAGTTCGCTCAAATCGTTACATTGCCAATGAGCTCCATGGTCTATATTTTAATGAATCTCAAAAGAATGAATCGGAAACATTCATAATTAAACATTGTTTTTGAAATTCTGAAATGATTGCAAAAATGTTTTTAGTTTTGTATGTTTTATATTGCCATTGAGCAAAATTATTGCATCCATAATCTATATTTTAATGAATCTCAAAGGAATGAATCACATATTATTTACCATTGCTGATTGCTAAGTGATACGATTTTTGTCAGAAAATGGCATTAAGTTGAAACCAGTTTTCTGATTTAAAGTTATTTTAAAGAAGCAGATAGCACAATAAAGCGCTTTGCTGAAATTGCCACATACTGAGAGGTGAAAAACTGATTGAATAATTAATGTAAATGAAGCAGTGTGTGTAAAGAGTTTTCACCATTGAATACACAAGTTGTCATAATCCAGTTCTATTTTTATTTGATGAAAAAGTTCTCAACATACAATATACAGATAACACAGTCCAGTTTTAGAAAGTTCAGCATAACAAGTATTTGGATATCTTTAAACAATAAGTAGTAGCCAGCATCATAAACAAAAACAAACTAAACTTAAATAAGACATTATACTTATCAAAATGAGTAGAAAGCTGCAGAGTTTTATAGCGACACATAATACTTAAGACAAATGGCACATTCCATCACCACAGCCGACTCTAAACTTAAGATTGACCGTCTACGTGAAGATCAAAAACATAAACCGAATCGCTGTTTGAGAAGCGAAGCACTGCGTATAAATACCTGGCCAAATGTTCACCTGCCAATGACAATGCAGTTCTAGAACCGTCACAGAAGTGACGCGTGGCTGACGGCATGAATAATTACGGAACCAGCAAATCAGATAATAACTTATCTGTCATCATCTATCGTAGAGCAAGCGAACTACGCTAATCGATTATTCGATTCCTGACTTAATCGAATATCGCCGTATGTTATGACTGGGAAGGCTGTAGCGTGGCGTTTAAATGTTTATACAGTAAATTGAAATTAACAACTATTGTAAAGTGAAATTTACTGTTTTTAATACATAAAATATAAGTAATAAACGAAGAATTAAAGAAATATGGGTAAGTTAAACATATAATAATTACTGAAATTACGTTTTTATGATAAAAATATTCAGATGAAATATACTGTTTATGAGCTTTATACTGTGATTTAATGAGTGTAAATAAAGATGAAATATGGATGAAAGTTAATGAATGCATGTGTTAAAAAGTGTATCTGAGGCAGTAAGACTAAAACTATTGAATGAAGGCTTGTTTTTACAACAATTTTCAATGCAAGATATATCGAAAAACATGCATATTTCCATGTAGCTCATCACTCAAATTGTTTTTTGTTTTTCACAATCTTTCTAAAAAGGTTAATCTTATGCAGCTTTATTGATAAAATTAAATCTCTGAAAATTAAAATAAAATGGCTGATTTCAACGAAAGATTATCGGATCCAGATGAGTTCACTCCGGAAATGTTATACACTTAGCGCTATTATATATATAATAGGAATTAATGAATTCAGCATTTTTTCTAGCTATACTTTTCTTTGTAAGTTTTAATTGTAATTTTTTTTCTACTGAAATATCTTCTCCATCGAATTTCGACTGGTGCACGTAGTACAGTACAGTCTCTAAAATCCGGAATCGTTTCGGACATGGCTTTTCCGGATTTTAGAGATCCTGAAATAACAAATTAAAATTATAAGCAAAAATTATAAATAATAATCATAAAAAATCATCCCGCATAGCATGCACAGTCACAGTGACGTCACGTCACATCTGTGACCAAAATGACACCACTTTGTAACGTCACACTGTGATCAAAATGTGAACATCTTGAAGATCTAAAGAAAACTTAAAATAAACTTTAGAACATCTTATTGCATGAAGAAAATTACTTTTTGACAGCTTTAAAAAATTTTGTGACGTTGCAATGACGTCACTGCAAGTCACATAACTCACGTAAAACCTATGACCAAAATGCCAACACTCTGTGACTTCACGGTGTGATCGGAGAGAGAATTTGGAAAAAAACTCATAAAATATAGAATTGAATTATGTCATTTACCTAAATCATTAATAAAAACATTGTCACACATTATTTAAATATATTGTATTTCCAAAATAAAATAATAAATAAATATTTGTCTACATATATGAGGCAGATATTTTTTTACAATTTTCATGAAATTTAACAAAATATACTATATAATACACACATCCTTAAATAGAAATTTAGTAACGTAGGAAAGTTTTGGCGGAAAGTAATTCAGAAATAGATCTCCCATTCTAATAAAACTGTTAGCGATTTAGAGATTTGTTAGCATTTTAAATATAAACATTTAATTTTTTTTCCTACCACCGCATAGAACTCATTTGCTAATTTTGTGATACTAAAAATATTTTAAAAATCTCCAATCTCTTATTATTTTGAGGGGCCACTCAACCCAATCATCAGCTTTCTGTTTAAAAAGTGAGGACACCATTTTTGCGAGTTCGACATCGGGGGTGCTCGGGGTGACCGTCGAACGCGTTCAAGATTTTTCTTGTACTGAATATTTAATGTGGTTCTCAACTGACCTGCTCCACAACGCGAAGCTTTCTGACATAATTTCTGACTCATTTTTAAACGCAAAGGCATAAAATGGGCAGGACTGACTATGGAAGCAATTTGGAATCGAAATGAGTTTTCCATTTTTTGATAAATAAATTACTTATCGAGTTATAAGCAATTCGTGTCACGTGACGACTGGTTTTTCTCTTTTCTTTCCCTGTTACGTCGGGTATTTGGTTCAAAACGCTGACTTTGACATTCTTTTCTGAAAGATCTTCTGATTTTACTAAAAAATGGAAAACGTTTTTCAATTACAGAGTTTCTGAATAAAAACAAAAGCCAATTTCATGCGTTTCCGAACAAAAACGAATTAAAAATATGTCATAAAGTATATGTCATTCCTATAGCAATTTATTCCAAAACTGGTCAGTGCTTAATAAGATATCACCTCTGTTAAATATATTGCTCTTTTCAATAGAGTGTAAAAAATGAAAAAATCGTATTTAGGAAATCTGATTGCAGAATAGTATTTATATTTATGTCGTAATTATTTTATAAAGACTATTAAATCCATTTTTATTTAAAATTTATGTTTACTTTGGACGCCTAAAACAAATGCAACTGATTAAAAAATATATAAAAATTTAAATTTTTACAGCTTATTTCCAAGAATATTAAACTCTCATATAAAAACAGAATATTATAGTTTTATTAGAAGTTATTTGTCAGCCATATAAACTATAAAGCATTTGAAATGTCTTTATTTAACTGTTTTCTTTCTATTCTTTTTCTGGAAACACCTGCTAGATGTTACTTTGTGGTAAACATTACTGCGCAGATCATGATCGCAGATGTTGAGGGCAGACGATTATTTTCATCGGCGGATTAGAGTGTGTGGTGTTCTTTTAAGTTTGTGGAAGTATATTGTGGAATTTATACCGTGAAAGTAAATTAACGTTTTAAAGTGAATCATCCATAACCTATCCTTATGTCTAGCTGGGTGCGTTATTAAGGTCTGCGTGATATTTGATATCTCAGATCTATGAACACACCTAAGCTGGACACTTTGAAAATTAAAGCAGTGGATTTGAGTCTCATTTTTCAATGAAAAGGAAGCAGTCAACGACCATTAAAACTTAATCCCTAGAACTGGTGGTTTTACTTATAGATTAGCAGGTAACTTTTAATGTCTTCGCAGTTTTGTTAATAGTGCATATTTAGTAATGGTACATTAATAGTGCATTATTTAAATGTTAAGATGTTTAAATCTTTTTTTTTTTTTAATCACTTGTATAAAATTTTATCTTTAATGTTTTAAATCGTTTTAAATAGAGAGTTTGGAAAAAAGCTTAAAGTATTTACTAACAATATATATTCTAAATGTAAAGTGTTATTTATAACGAGAAATGTATTTATATCTTGCGTTTCTCAGTTCAATTTTCATAGTTATTCATTGTAATTAAAAACATTGCAATTTTTAAAACTATTAATATTTGATTTACAATTTGAAAATTTCTTAGCTAGTGGAGGTTTTGAGAAATAATTTTCTGGTATATTTGAAATAATTGCGACAATTTAACTCATTACAAATTTAGTTGTCAAGATATGTCAATATTAGGTGCACAAAAATAATGAATATTGATGAAACAATAAAACAGCTATTCAGTTAAGGTAATTTTTCCAGTTATATTATCGAATTTTTTCTATAGTAAAAATTGATATTTAAGCTCTGCATTTAGTATTCTACCAAAAACTATAAATAAAATAATTTGTAAAGAAAAAAAAAAAAAAAAAATTTCTTCGCGTTTATGATCCTAAGTTTTAAATTTCATTTGCTTCGAAAAATGTTTTATTGCTTGATACAATGTTTATTATTTAATAATATCGCACAATAGGTAGATCTATTATTTAAATGGATTCCTAATATAAATTTTTCACAATGCTTATTTAAAAATCTATACTTTTATTTTCATTAAATTTGTAATCAAATCCAAAATAACTAATTTCTGAATTCATTTTTATTCGGAAACACATGAAATTGCCAGGTGTTCTTATTCAGAATATATGTAATAGAATGGCATTTTCCATTTTTGACAAAAGATGTTTCAGAAAACACTATCAAAGTCGGTGTTTTGAACCGAATTTCCGACGTGCAGCGTCAGAAACGGAAAAAACGTGACCAAAATTGCTCTTAAGCATTTCATTTATCTAAAAATGGAAAACGCTATTCATTCCAAATCGCTTTAATAATCAGGCATGCAAGTGCCAAGCGTTTAAAAATTTGTTCATAAATGTGTCAGAAAGTTTCGTGATACTGAACGAGGGGAAATATGGCAAAGTATACACATTTAAAAACTTCAATACTTAAAAGCAAAATAGCATAGTTTTAATTATTGTCAATATTTTTGGTGGTTACATAAAACAAATGGAAGTCGAAGTTATTTTTAAAAGTGGTTATTTGCACAATAGAATTTCATATTATTAAAATATTTAATTTTATTATAATTTTTAATGGATTCATCTATTATTTTTATATTAGTATGCATTTTTTACATTTATAATTTTCTTGTTTAACGGCTACATTAGCCGGTTTCCCAATCAGATGCAAAGTTTTAATTTGAATACGAGTTGCATAAAAAAAATGATTGCCGATCCAATCCTTATCGTCGATCTTATCTGTATTTGGTGAAATCTTGTTATCCGAATCTATGCAAAATCATTTATCAGGTTCGGTCGGGTTGTGGGCCTACAGAATTTTTGTTGTTGTTGTTGGGTTAGGGTAAGATTACGGGTTGAATGTAAATATAGTTTCAGTCAACCATCATTCATGTTCAAGTAGACATTCAATCATGTTCAAGAAGTATATAACCGGATTCGTGCATGACTCTAGATCCGAGCCGACATCAGAAATTGTATCGTAACACAATTTCTGATAAAATCTGGTTACTTGGTCATATGCAAGATTCTATTCTGAACAAGACTTACAGTAAAAACATTATACCCGACTCGGGTCAGATCGGGTTCACGAAAATCAGGTCACACGACAACTAATCCAAATCTATTATGTAGCCAAACAAATCCAAAAAGATCGATCCGAAGTTTCTGGATTGTATTCGGGTAAAATCTGGTCACCCGACCCGGTGCAGTGTCGTCACAAACTTGAACCATAAAAAAATTTTGATCCGAACAGTCCGTATAGGATTCGGGTAAAATCTGGTCACCCTAACCAATGCAGATTCGTCACATTTTTCACATTGAAGTCGCACGGTGACTTCACAAAGTAGTCACATTGTGAGGTCACAGAAAGCCTTGAAAACGGCCATAACGACCTCGCATTTACGTCACAGTGACTTCACATCGACGTCACGACGACTGTCACAAAGTCACAGTGTGACTTCACAGTGATGTCGCCGTGATGTCACCATGCCTTACGGGATAATACTTATAAAAATTCCTAAATAACATATTAAATGATTCAAAAACAAAATCAAACTTAATTTAATCTTATAAAATTAAATATACACAGAACATTTTTACGATTGCGATTTTATTTTAATATGTCTGTCAGTTTTTGTTGTCTTAGTTTAGGCTTATTGGCCATTACTTTCTCTCTAATCCTATATAAGGACATTAATTCATTTTCAGTTTTAAAATTCCTCTGTTCTAATGCTAATATTGTTGTGTCTAAACTATTTATTCTTCTGTACTTTTTTTTTTTCTTCATTTACCGAATCATCAGCAGCTTTTCCTTTGTTAATCACACTGTCAATGATTTCGGATTCGCTGAGTATACAGACAATTGGTATATTTTCATTGATGCCCATAACTTCATCCATATCTGATTGATCCAGACTTATATTTCCATTTTTTGCATACTCTAATAGTTCCGAAATTTCGTCTTTTTTTTGTGAAACTTTAAATCCTTCAAAGTCAATAAACAATTCATCATCGTCATCATTAAATATTATTGTCGGCAATAGATGGCGCCAAGCATTTTTGACAATTTCTGATTCAATAGAATCCCTATCCACAAAAAATTGAAGAATCTTTTCCTTTTGCTTCAGAAAATCATAAACAGTGGATTTTCCAATGCTGTATGTTTCACAAATACTATTGCCAGATGTCCTTTGATCATGTTTTTTACCAACGAAATTTTATCCGCTATTGACAGAGAAATATTTTCTTTTTTTACTAATTGCAGACATAATTGAATGTACTAATATGAACTACAAGTAATTTAATATATATTAAAAAATCTTAAGCTTAATCTAACTCAACGATCACTGATCGTATAAAATCATGAATAAAATAAACCTCTCTCTAAAAAGAATTAGGGAAAGTGACTGGTACGGCCATCTATCGATGAAATGCCGAATATAAACTAGAATGGCAAAAATTTAAGGAAATTGTTCGGTGCTGCCATCTATGAACAAAGTAAGAAAGCAAAACTAACAAAAATGTGAAAAATTAGATTAACATTTATGCAGTCCGGATTTTGGAGGTTTCCGGATTTAAGATGTCTGGATTTTAGAGACTGGACTGTATATCCAAACTACATTCTCAACAAGTTTTTTTACCCATTTTAAATTTTTATATATTTTGTAATGTTACCCAATCAGTATTGTTTACATTTTATATGAAGATTTGTTTTATGTGAAATTACTTTATTATTACATAGATTTTTATATAGAATATTAATGCTCTAAATGTAAAAAATACATTGATAATCTATCTTTCTTTTTTCAGAATTGCTCTTTTGATATTATTTTTCAAAGATTATACATTGTGTACATCATCTCGAACCGGGTTCAATGATTTGGCTATAAGACTACTTTTCTCTCATGGTTACACTGCAGTTCCAGTAAGATATATTTTTTTTTACATTAAATTACTTGTTTTATTGGCAAAAAAAAAATTTTGGTTACTATTTTTATTAAAAATATTTATCTGAAATAACCTAAAATTCTAACAAAATAAACTTGAGTCATGAAAAACACAACACTCAATTGAATCAAATTCACCTCTGTCTATAAATAATTGTTTAAAAACAACACAAAATGTCACAAAAACATATATGCATCATTTATTAAAAACTTTTACTTTAGGTGTTTTAAAAATATACAAAACTGCATTTCACATTAAAAACCTAGCGCTTTCGAGCCGTCCTGGCTCATCATCAGGGTTAAAACATCACCACGCAGATACACACAAAAAAACACACAACTAGTCTGAAACACTGTAAAAACATCAATGTCTGCTGAAGACAAGGTCAAACCATTATAAACAGGGTGGGAAGCATAGGGAGGGATGTGCCAATCTTATTCATTCTTGAACTATCTGTAAAAGCTTATACCATACTTTAGGGATATTGTACGAAACTGAATCATTGCATGTTTCATTTTTCCTGGTTAAAATTTCTATTGATTCACTTATTATTGCTTCATAAAAAGAGGATGTGGGTTTAATAATTTTAGCGTTATCAAAATCTATTATAAACTATTTAAAATTCGGTTAAAAGAACATATTGCAGATGTCAAGTATAATAGAAGTAAAACTGCCCTTTCCAGATTAAAACAACAGCAGTCGATTATAATAGATTTTGATAACGCTAAAATTATTAAACCCACATCCTCTTTTTATGAAGCAATAATAAGTGAATCAATAGAAATTTTAACCAGGAAAAATGAAACATGCAATGATTCAGTTTCGTACAATATCCCTAAAGTATGGTATAAGCTTTTACAGATAGTTCAAGAATGAATAAGATTGGCACATCCCTCCCTATGCTTCCCACCCTGTTTATAATGGTTTGACCTTGTCTTCAGCAGACATTGATGTTTTTACAGTGTTTCAGACTAGTTGTGTGTTTTTTTGTGTGTATCTGCGTGGTGATGTTTTAACCCTGATGATGAGCCAGGACGGCTCGAAAGCGCTAGGTTTTTAATGTGAAATGCAGTTTTGTATATTTTTAAAACACCTAAAGTAAAAGTTTTTAATAAATGATGCATATATGTTTTTGTGACATTTTGTGTTGTTTTTAAACAATTATCTAAAATTCTAATTTGATGTAAAACTAACTGACTGAAATTTTTTGTTAGTTTTACTTAAATGTTTTAAGTTGCCTATATTAACTTTTGAGGACAGATTTTTAAGTAAGGATGAGGAGTCGTTCCTTGATAAAAGACATAAATCTGCCTTAAAATCTAGCAAGTGCTTCTTTTCTTCACAGATATTGTTAATCATACCACCCTGAAGCACAGACAGTTAACAATAACTGTGGAGAAAATTAACACTTGCTAGATTTAAAGATCATTACTCTCTTTTAAGAAGGAGTGTCTTCTGGCTGATATTTAAACCACTTGTTTTGAAAAGATGGTTATTGATAAGAGGGATGGTCATTAAATGTCCTTATTTTTTCTAAAAATAAATTTTGGTTCTTAAAAGTCTTTAAATTTTTATTTTCACTATTTCCTTATATTAATATTTGTCATAGTTGTTTTATGATTTGATATGATTTGAAGTTTGATCTCTTATTTTCTTAGAATCATACAATTTTGTTTTCAGCTCATACAATTTAGTTTTCAGGCATAAAATAATGACTTAAAAGATCCATTGTACCTATTTTTCCTTTAAAATCCTCTCCTGTATATAGACAAAAAATAGTACATATTTTATTGAAAATTAGTAGCCTTGCCTGGCCCAAGTCTGCAGAGAAGAATTAAGCCTGGGTACGGCCCCAAACTAATGAGATAAAATTATCCTAAGATAGGCTTGTGAGATGCTCATGGCTCGGCTCGCAAAAAAAAGAAAACTGAAAATTTCGATTGGGTACGGGTGACAACATTTATGACAATCATTATGACAACAATCACTACAATGAGGATCTTCCGTTAATATGCGACATCATATAAATAACTTTATAAAAATGTCTCCACAAAAAAAGAAAAAAAAAAAAAATTAATAACTTGAAATTTTGGATTGTGCCAAAATAAATTAATTTGTTAAAATGCTCAGTTATTGAAAATAAAAATAAAAATAATGAACACTTAAAAATTTCTTCCCTCCAAGTCACATGTTCATTATTGTATCAGTCATTTTCTCCTGTTAGGCAAGACTTCAGGAAAGTTTTCTTTCTTCACTTTCCAGATGCTCCAAAAGCTTGCCGTAGACTTTTTTTTATTTTTTAAAAATCCATGGGAGAAAATTTATTTCATATTTTTTTTTATTATTGTTTTTTGAATGATTTCTGAAGGTTTTCTCCATATATGGATAAAAAATTTATTTTGAGTGTTGAGTGACAAAGATTAGATTGCAAGACCATTTGATAAAGAAAAAGGTTACTTTTTTTTAAGTGTAAAATTTAAAAATTGTTGTATGGACAACAAATAAAGTTTATTGAAAAGAGAAAAAAATTTACTATATTGTGCTAGAAGATTAAAGTCTGATTCCTTTTGCTAATGAAAAAAAAAAAAAGCCGAGAAATGCAAAAAAATGCTTAAAATCATATAAAAAATTAAATAACAAATCTATACTAATAAAATAAAGTTTTGCTCTGTGTGTCTCTGTGTATGTCTGTTGGCGATGGCTAGGAAAATTTAGCACACCTAGAAGTCTGAAAATTTAGATTTAGGTAGTCCAAACCCTCTCCTGGTGTACCTGAGTCTCAGAATTTTAATATTTCAATTATTTACTGAAATATTAATATACAATATATAAATATTATAACATATATAAATATTAATTAATATCCACAAAAAACTCTCATCAAAAATACGCTTTTTTCTCTTAGGTTGGTTGGTTGCATCGATTCTTCACAGAAGTAATTAAATAAACCAGAGTAGCGATGCATAGATAAGGTTTCTAACTAAATAATGTCAATATCGATTGAAGTTATCAGCGTACAGCCATGCTAATGTCACGCCCTGCACATGACAAATTACGCAAACGTCACCCTGTTTGAAATATTTTCCATGCATGTGTTTCTTCATGACTATTAGTCGGGTTTAAGTTTTTTTTTTTACATGACATATATTATTATGATAGAGATTATTAATATAGAAAACTTTATTTAACAGATTCTTTTTTATATTTGCGGGAATGGAGAGGTGCAAGGGTCTAATTACATTTAACATTTTTAGTTGCACAGTGTAGCGTTTAATTGCTGTTTTATATAGAGAATACCGCTATTTTAAATCTCAGTTAATAGTGTTCCGAACTTCTCCAAATCAGTTCCATTTTTACTAAATTATCGTAAAAATCAGCATTCATAGCTTCAGGTGTATTTCTAGAAAGCAGTTACCAGAATTTCCGAATAATAGTCTAAGCCAAATTTCAAATTAAGTTCCTAGCTTAACCAAATGAATCAATCTTTAAAGATGTATTAAGTTTCGAGCTTAACCAAATGAATCAATCTTTAAAGATGTATTGTGATCCTGCTATGCTCAGCAACTATCTTTCCGATTTCAATGCAAGTGATTCCAAACATTATAATTAACTTAATAGTCACCCTTTCTAATATTAAACTAAATTTATGAGTATCGGTTACCACTATTTCCGAATAATAGTTTAAGCCAAATTTGTAATTAAATACATAGCTTACGCAAACAAACGAATTTTGAAAGATGTATAGTGGTCCTCCTAATTAGTCATTTGCTGAAGGACACTTGAACCCCCCCCCCCCCGGGCCCTCTTTCAAGCAGTTACCACTATTTGCGAATAAAAGTTTAAGCCAAATTTGTAATTAGGTTCAACGATTAAGCAAATGAACGAATTTTGAAAGATGCATAGTGGTCCTCCTAATTAGTCATTTGCTGAAGGGCACTTGAACAACCCCCCCCCCCCCCCCCCGACTTCCGGTTCTTGACAGATTTATACGTTTTAGAAGATCATGAACACAATTTGACTGATTTTAGAAAATGTCTGTCTGTGACAAAAATTTTGTGGGTGCTCTATCTCCAGAACTAATGCACGAAATTTAATAAAACTTTATATTCAGTTAGTCCCTGATATAAATTGGTGCTGATTAGTTGTTGGTGAAAATCGTCCAATAGGTGGTGCTGCTATGCTGTATTTTTCACAATTTCCGCAATAGCTATATCTAAAGAACTAATACACTTATTTTCATAAAACTTCAGATTCAGTTAGACCTTGACATAAATAGATGCTTATTACGTTTTGCTGTAGACATCCCGACAGGTGGTGCTGCTATAACACTTTTTTCATGATTTTTATGATAGCTATATCTCAAGAGCTAATGCACAGAATTTCATCAAACTTCAGATTCTGTTAGACCTTAACATAACTAGATGCTGATTAATTTTTAGTGTAAGTAGCCCAACAAGTGGCGCTGCTGTGCTACTTTTTTTTATTATTATCACGATAATAACTATATCTCAAGAACTAATGCATGGATTTTCATCAAACTTCAGATTCAGTTAGATGTTGACATAAGTTGTTGATTAGGTTTTGGTCTAAATTTCCCAACAGGTGGCGCTGCTATGTTATATTTTGCAGGATTTACATAATTTTAGCAATAGTCATATATCAAGAACTAATGCACGGAATTTAATAAAACTTTAGATTCAGTTAAACCTTGATATAAATTGGTGCTGATTCTTTTTAGTGTATGTGAAACCTGTGTAAGATAGAAGAAAGTTTTGGGATTGGCACATCTGACTAGTTTTGTTTTGTTTTTATGGAGATACATTACCTTTAATATTCTTCATGAATCCCCTTTTTACTTTCTTCTATCTTTACAAGAAAGTATTGGATTCATGAACATTTTTTACTTCTGGTTTTCGATGGATTTATACATTTTAGAAGGTCCTGAACACGATTTGACTATTTTTAGAAAATGTCTGTCTGTATGTGACAAAAAATTTGTGGGCACTCTATCGCAAGAAGTAATGCATGAAATTTAATAAAACTTTATATTCAGTTAGTCCCTGATATAAATTGGTGCTGATTAGTTTTTAGTGAAAATCGCCCAATAGGTGGCGCTGCTATGCTGCATTTTTAGCGATTTCCGCAATAACGCTATCTTAAGAAGTAATACACTCATTTTTATCAAACTCCAGATTCATTTAAACCTTGACATAAATAGATGCTGATTATGTTTTGGTGTAGATATCCCAACAGGTGGCACTGCTATACCACTTTTTTCATGATTTTTACTATAGCTATATTTCAAGAACTAATGCACGGAATTTCATCAAACTTCAGATTCTGTTGGACATTGATATAAATAGATGCTGCTTATGTTTTGGTGTAAATAGCCTTACAGGTGATGCTGCTATGCTACTTTTTCAGAGTTCCTAGGAGACTGGAAAACAGGGAATTATCAGGAAAAATGACAAGTGTTTAAAAAGTCAGGGATTTAAAAGAAATATATATATATTATGTGCTATCATGTGCCAAGATTCATCCGAATTCAGTCTGCAAAAAAATCAGATTTTTTACTAACAAGTAGTATTTTTGCTACATTCATATTTTTAACATAATGATATTTTAGCCATACAAATTTGTTGCTAAATAGGTGATACTTCTGCAAAAGAAATATTGAGCTATGTTAAGGTGGCTAGAATGAGATATCATGAATATTTAAATAAGAAAAAGAAAGAAAATTATAAAGCAAGCAAAAAAGAAAAGCTGTAGCTAAAATTAAATTGTTAAAAGACAAAAAATTGAAAGTTACATAACAAACTGTTTCTGAAACATGAATAAATGACATCGTAGTAGAAATGTCAAAAAATATTTGAATAGTTGATAGGTGAGATCTAATTATATCAATAAAATGTTACTCTGACTCCATCCAAATTGTATTTTTTTTTAATTGTTTTTCATTTTTTAAATATCTAATAGATTTTTAGTTTCAATTTTATAGATTACTTTTATTTTCAGAGGTATATTTAATCATTAAGATCTAGAATTGCTATTCATATTTCTAAAAATGTTGTGAATTGTGGGCAAGGAATTGTAGGAAAAATGGTCTGGGAAAAACCTGGAAAATTCAAGGAATTTTGTAATTCAAATAGAGTATGAACCCTGTTTTTTCATTATTATCACAGTAACTATATCTCAAGAACTAATTTACGGATTTTTATCAAACTTCAGATTGAGTTGTTGTTGATTAGGTTTTGGTCTAAATCTCCCAACAGGTGGCGCTGTTATACTACATTTTGCAGGATTTACACGATTTTAGCAATAGTCATATCAAGAACTATTCAATTAGACCTTGATATAAATTGGTGCTGATTCTTTTTAATGTATGTGAAACCTGTGTGAGATAGAAGAAAGTTTTGGGATTGGCACATCTGACTAGTTTTAAATAAAGTAATCTGTTTCAAATCTAACAATTTATGAACTTTTTCTAGATATCTGCAAGTACATTTTTTGAAAACTCCAACAAAGTTTCTTCATATCAAGTATACAATTTCAGTTTTATTTCAATACAAACATATTGTTGATTGAGTTTATTCACGTTTGTACAAAGCTTTAAAATATTTTTTTTAAATACTAAAATGTACGCGAGTACGAATATTTCTGTAAAAAGGGAAATAAGAATATAAAGATCTTGTAGGTCTCATTAATAATTACACCTTAACCTAAATAATTAATCTCCAAAATCAAAAATCTTTGTGTTCGGCTATATATGCTTCAAATGAAGAGCCAGGGTAATTTTTTTATCCCTTCACAACCGAAACAAGAAGATAATTTATGTCACTTTGAAAGCTACGCATTAAAAGTTATTTATTTTCTTAACTTTTAATTATTATTAATTAGTGTTTTATTTTAATAGTTTTGGATACATTTTTTAGTACATTAATACTGTACACTATTTTGTAATGTGATGTAAATCGAAGGAAGTAGTAAATTAAAGTATTGGTTTCAACATAAAACACAAAACAATATATATATAAATGCTATAAAGATTTTATAAGTCTTTTAATTTTCAGATTCAAGATTTGTTTTATGTAGTTTTCAGATTGGTTATTTTTGTATTAAACTCTTGCAGCTGAAATTTTAAAATAAGTTACAATTCACTGCATACATATATAACTATACTTATTACTGTTTGCTCTTTCTAACACCACGGCAATATTGCCAGAATGTGGATTTTTTATTCCTTTAAAATAGCTACCTTTTTTTTTACTAGAAAACTTTTTTTTATTTAATCATGAAATGCCTGTCATTGAATAAAGAGAAGATTACTATTAAAAAAAATAGTGGTAAATATATTGAATTAAAAAAATTCTTCAATTTGGAAACATTGCAGACAGTTTGCACAAGTGTGTTCTTTGCAAATGTATTTTCTGCATCAAACATAGGGAAAATGCCAAAGACTTAACAGGTCACTGATAAGTTGCCGGTTAGCAAGCCTCATATAGATGTAGTATTGAACCATTGATTTGTTTTATTGTAATTTATTACCAATTTTCTTTGATTTTTCTTTCTTTTATTATTATTATCTGTAGGTTTCCTTTGATGAATTTATGAGGAACAATACTGAAATTAAGAAAGCCAAGTATTTGCTGCAGAAAATTACCACCATCATGCGGAAAGTTGAAGATAATGGATATAAATTCGATATAAAGATATTTAATTAAAATAATCTCAGAAAACAATTTCCTGTTTGCATTTTAATTTATTTTCATCAAGTCATGTCTATGTAAATAGTTTGCTTGTAATTTATAAATATTATTAAAAATTGTTGAATTTATATTATAAGGTGTTAAAAATTATTATTTATTATTATTATTTTTTTTTTACAAAGTACACTTAACCAAAAGCGAACACTAGAAAATTTTTGAAGGAGAAAATTATTTTTAAATCTCCTTCCCTCTTAAGTTTCTTGTAAGAATTTTTCTGGCATATTCGTTAAGTAATCTTTATACTTAATAGCATCATTGTTGCTGACATTACTATTCAAGTACTTTTGAATCAAATAGTGTTTTTCTTATAAATATAATACATCTTGAAATGTAATAGATTGCTCTCCAGAGATGGCCTTTTCTTGACTATTTATGTTTTGTATTGTAGTTGAACTACAACTACTTTGCCGAAAATGTAGTTAACTATAGCTACTTATTTTAAAAGTAGTGACTACTTTGCTATTTTTAAATTGAAGACACGGATAATACAATGACTGCTAATTATATCGCATCTGTTGGTATACAATTAAATTAAGTGCAATATACACGAGGCCATTAAAAAATTAAGAAAGATAACATGCAAAAAAATATTTTGTCTCCAAAATGTTAATTTATACACATATTACAAATTTATTAGTGAAATTAAGAGAGATACATAATACAATAAATATTTAAATACATTCATATTTTTAATACTTGGAAATTTTTCCAGAGAAAATTTCTCACGCCTTGCATTCATAATTATTCAAATTTTAATTGCTTAATAGGCGTATAGCCAACATAGTGAAAAAGTACCCAAGCCGGGACTCGAACCCGGGTCATCAGATTAGCGCACTGACGTTCTACCAACTGAACCACTTGGGAACGATACCCAGACTGGAACTTTTTCACCATATCAAATTGGCAAGGCTACAAATGCAGCACAAGATGGAATATTTTCCGTGAGCCGCCAACCTGAGTTGGTAGAACGTCAGTGCGCTAATCTGATGACCCGGGTTCGAGTCCCGGCTTGGGTACTTTTTCACTATGTTGGCTATACGCCTATTAAGCAATTAAAATTTGAATAATTATGAATGCAAGGCGTGAGAAATTTTCTCTGGAAAAATTTCCAAGTATTAAAAATATGAATTTATTTCAATTGTCGATGCTGGATTCTCTTTGATTTCGTGTTTGCCCCAGGGTTGGCGGCTCACGGAAAATATTCCATCTTGTGCTGCATTTGTAGCCTTGCCAATTTGATATGGTGAAAAAGTTCCAGTCTGGGTATCGTTCCCAAGTGGTTCAGTTGGTAGAACGTCAGTGCGCTAATCTGATGACCCGGGTTCGAGTCCCGGCTTGGGTACTTTTTCACTATGTTGGCTATACGCCTATTAAGCAATTAAAATTTGAATAATTATGAATGCAAGGCGTGAGAAATTTTCTCTGGAAAAATTTCCAAGTATTAAAAATATGAATTTATTTCAATTGTCGATGCTGGATTCTCTTTGATTTCGTGTTTGCCCCAGGGTTGGCGGCTCACGGAAAATATTCCATCTTGTGCTGCATTTGTAGCCTTGCCAATTTGATATGGTGAAAAAGTTCCAGTCTGGGTATCGTTCCCAAGTGGTTCAGTTGGTAGAACGTCAGTGCGCTAATCTGATGACCCGGGTTCGAGTCCCGGCTTGGGTACTTTTTCACTATGTTGGCTATACGCCTATTAAGCAATTAAAATTTGAATAATTATGAATGCAAGGCGTGAGAAATTTTCTCTGGAAAAATTTCCAAGTATTAAAAATATGAATTTATTTCAATTGTCGATGCTGGATTCTCTTTGATTTCGTGTTTGCCCCAGGGTTGGCGGCTCACGGAAAATATTCCATCTTGTGCTGCATTTGTAGCCTTGCCAATTTGATATGGTGAAAAAGTTCCAGTCTGGGTATCGTTCCCAAGTGGTTCAGTTGGTAGAACGTCAGTGCGCTAATCTGATGACCCGGGTTCGAGTCCCGGCTTGGGTACTTTTTCACTATGTTGGCTATACGCCTATTAAGCAATTAAAATTTGAATAATTATTTAAATACAGTTACTTAAAAAAATCTGGAGTGACTCCACTCGAGTTTTTTGAACACTTTACAGAATACTGTGGATTCAAATAAATAATAATGTAAAAATAAATAAAAACTTAGATGCTAAACATGAAAAAATGTAATATGCACACATACATGCATATGATATTGTAAAAATATAATATGTCAATATTTCCAAAATGATGTTTTTTTTATCATAATTACAATACTTTCCTTGCCCCAATCCTTTAGTTGTTTTAATTTAACCCTTAATTGCATAGTGATGTAAATTTCCATCACTGTTTATTTAACTTTTAATAAATAAATCAACTTCTTCGCCACCACTATATTTATATAGAAATATTAATCCAGTAAATTTCCCATGAACTATGTTGCTGAACAAAGTTAAAAGTCTATCTTAAAATTTCTGGTGTCTAATATTTAATATATGTATAAAAAACACAATTGTAAAAGAAAAACTCATGCAAAGAAGGGTTAAGAACACCTTTTTCATTCTTAATACAAAATTTTAGTTTTTTACAATGTTAATATGGTACACTGTTGCACATTGAAAAAGCAGAAATAGAAACCTTAGATAAAATGTCTAATTAATAGAATCTGTTATTTCCCTGTTTTAATTAGATATCCAAGCTACTTTTTATGAAAGGTCAAGGACTACAGACAAAATTGATACAAAATAGTTAATCCAAAAAAATCCTTTTTAAAACATTTGAATGATAAAAATGAATAGCCTTTCGATATGAAATCCATCGTTAAAAATTCCCAATGAAGATTATTATTTGTAAAATTTATCTATTTTACATAT
Source organism: Maratus michaelseni (assembly GCA_963931845.1). Taxonomy (NCBI): domain Eukaryota; kingdom Metazoa; phylum Arthropoda; class Arachnida; order Araneae; family Salticidae; genus Maratus; species Maratus michaelseni. The sequence goes on along the minus strand of OZ007593.1, from coordinate 115,622,505 downwards.
GTTGTGTGTCACACTTTTTGCAATAACATACTTGTGCCATCGGCAGTTATTTCTGTCATGTACATTGTGATTAGTTTTGTGTATAAAGTATTACTGGGGGATAAAAGCTTACATATCACTAAAATGGCAGCTAGCATGTTAATACAATATAGGATCCGTTATCCAGCGTTCGGTATCCGGAATGCTCCGAAAACCGGAATACAAAACACTATACGAAAAAAAAAAATTTCATTAAAAAAAATTTTTGTAAAAAACGTAAAAATTAAAGTGTCAGTAAAAGAAAAAATAACAAAATGAAAGCCTTCATTCATTAATTTATAAATTCAATAAATAAATATAAAAAAAACTATGATACGAAAAACATTACAATAAAAAAAATTAAAAACAAAACATGTCCGTTTACAAAGTTTATTTTGTTACAAGTTTCATTAAAAACAGTTAAACGTAGTTTAATGCCACGGTGTTATTCCGGAACAATATGGTGAACAGAAAACTGACTAAAAATTTTTTTTTTTTCGTAAAACTGAGTTTAGAAAAATTATTTTTATGCTATGAATCGGCAAATCCGCCATTGCTATCAGCATCAGTAATAACAGGTTATGGAAAGTTGCCAGATTACGCATTGATTTTAACATTTCCTTTTTATACATAAAATAATAACTTGATAATTTGTAAATTTAGATTTGAAAAAATTTTCACAGTCAGAGGGATTTTCTCTGAATAAAAAACTAAAATTCTTTTTTAGACTATACTTCCAGTAAATTTTATACACATGACGTCACACTCCAGTATGCGCAGCTGCAATTCACTCCAGCAGATAATCTTTAGCCTCATTCTAGGGTACTTGTATACATTTTAAACAAGCTGGATAAATGACAGCAGTTGATGCCGTCGCTATCTCCAAATCAAAAGATTCTGCTCCCAACTCCCAAAATGAAATTTTATTTTTTGTAATTTAGAATGTTTTTTTTTTTTTTAATTTAGCGCAAATAATGTATTAAATGAACAAATTTATAAGTAATGTATTTGCATATATTATTCATATTTATGACCATTTTATGAAATTATTTCGTACATTTTTTATACTTATGAAAAAGTGTTCTGAATTACGGAAAAACCCCTTATCCAGAATGCCCCAGGTCCCAAGCATTCTGGATAACAGATCCTATACTGTAATGAGAAAAAAACATCAAAGTACATACTTCTAAGTTTTTTAAGATATATATAAGATAAATAAAGAAACCAAAATTAAAGACAAAGAGGTAAAACATTTTTTTTTTTAAATTTTTTTATTTCAAATTATAAATATTAGTTTTGAATGATTTTTTTTTTTTTCCAAATAAAAACGACAATATCACAAAACAAATATTCAATATAAAATAGACCTATAAAACAGTTTATGAGTAATGCTATTTATTTTGAGGCCATTTTTTCTTCTCCTGTGTATTTTTATTGCCGAAAGTTTCTTGTCTAAAATGTTTCTTATTCCGTCCGTGATGCTTTCCAGGACCCTGAAATTTAATGAAAATATTTATAAAACATGTTTATATCTTTCCTATCTTATATATTTCCAAACAACTTTTCACTTTTAATTGGAAAGGAGAAAAAAGAAAGTGAAAATAATGAAATCTCTAATTTATTATAAAACTCACAACCAAAACATTTAATCATATACCGGGTGTCCCAAAAATGACTGATGGATTTTAAAATTCAATAACTAGCAAACGGTGACAGATATTAAAAAAATTCTTGCAGGAGGGTTATGTATGATGTCGGGAGTTTTTTTACTGTGATTCTTGATTTTAGTTCGAATTTTAAACAATAGATGGCGCTCATTCGAGACCGAAACTGACGTCACTCAGCATTGATGCGAAGAAAGGAGATTAAGGCTATGGAGTGGGTCTCATTCGCCAATACAATCTTGCTCTTTTGCCCCGATTCTGAACACATTCGATATTATTTCAATGGAATGCGTTGTTGCCATGGAAACAACAAATTCTTCCATAGTGGAATATAGCGTTCAGATCAGGGCATGAATTTAACAAGCAGTATTCGAGTTGCAGGCGATTTTACATTTATGAACTTTTATTTTCCCGGATTAAATTACTTTTTATGGCCTGATTTAAAGAATATTTTATTCATCGTATTTTAAAACTACTAGGTGAAATAAACCATTTTCAATAAATAGTGTACACTCTTTTAAAAGTACTCACTATCATATTGCGTAGCAAAATAACGAATGAAGATGTGATGGATTCGATTTCTGTGCAGCTCTCACATACCTGCATTGCTGTCATTTCGCGAAACTAAATTTTCATATTGGTTAGATAAAATTCCCATAAATACTCATAAATGTAAAATCGCCTGCAAACTCGAATACTACTTGTTAAATTCATGCCCTGATCTGAACGCTATATTCCACTATCGAAGAATTTGTTGTTTCCATGGCAACAGCGCATTCCATTGAAATCATATGAGTTCAGAATCGGGGCCTAAGAGCAAGATTGTACTGGCGAATGAGACCCACTCCGTAGCCTTAATCTCCTTTCTTCGCATCAATGCTGAGTGACGTCAGTTTCGGTCTATAATGAGCGCCATCTATTGTTTGTAATTCGAACTAAAATCAAGAATCACAGTAAAAAAAAACTCCCGACATCATACAAAACTCTCCAGCAAGAATTTTTTTAATATCTGTCACCGTTTGCTAGTTATTGAATTTTAAAATCCATCAGTCATTTGTGGGACACCCGGTATATATATATATTTTAATGCTGAATTTATAAACATCAAATAATTATTTAATATAATATTCAAATTTTCATTGCTTAATAGGCGTATAGCCAACACAATGAAAAAGTACCCAAGCTGGGACTCAAACCCGGGTCATCAGATTAGCGCACTGACATTCTACCAACTGAACCACTTGGGAACGATACCCAGCCTGGAACTTTTTCACCAGAATATGTTGGCAAGGCTACAAACGCAGCACAAGATGGAATATTTTTCGTGAGCCACCAATCCTGGGGCAAACACGAAATCAAAGAGAATCCAGCATCGACAATAGAAATAAATTCATATTTAATACTTGGAAATTTTTCCAGAGAGAAAATTTCTCTATTATAAATGCAACGCGTGAGAAATTTTCTCTCTGGAAAAATTTCCAAGTATTAAATATGAATTTAAATAATTATTTGTTTTAAAAAAAATGCAATTTGAACTTCAAAAAAGAAAAAAATTTAAGTAGGAACACAGATGACAATGCTACTCAGTCATAAAGGGTATGTACAAGATGTATTCCATCGTGAAAAAATATATACATAGGTACAGACAAATATGCTTTATTACCATATCTTTCCTCAAGCTGTAGTCAGATTGTCAGTTTTCAAAGGCTGCATCTATAACAAACTATAAATCCTATGCACTCCATTTTCAATTCTAATCATGCTATCGTAAACCACAATAACATGGCAATCTGTGTATATTTATAGGAGTTACAGCAAACTAAAGTTAAAAACTTTTCACCTATGTTGGAAAGTGTTAAAAATTGTATTTAAAGATTTGCAACATTGTATACTTGGTGGAAGAGGAGGGTAAAATTGAAAATCTTGGGGGAGAGGGGTTAGATAATTGATCATTTATTTGTTAGTAAAAAACAACAAATATGACAATTTTTTTAAATAAAAAGTTTTAACTATTTTAAATTATGTATGCAGAGGGGGGCAGGGTTGGCAAGTTTTTGACAGTGTGACGGTTTTAACCGTCATGTCAAAAAACCCTTTTTGACAATAACTGTCAAAAAACCTAAAATTGAGTCGACAATAAAATTAATCCTAAAATTGAGGAACGTGCCTTAAACTGTTCCTGTTTTACAGCATGTGGAAGTTGTATACTTACTTATGAATTACCCTGTATTAATTTACAATATAACACAAATAAATGTGAGATAATCAAAGAAATGATTAAACAAAGTACCAGACAACATAAATTAAGCAATTAAAAATCAGGGATCTGTCCAGACTTTACTCACCAGGTCCTGTTTTTGTAAAATTGTGAATAATTTTTTATATTTGTGAAAAATGTAGTCAAAATTTTGTGAATCTGAAATTATCATTATATTCAGACTCTTGTTTATACATTTTTAACAAGATCCTTTATATGTGAAATCTAGATAATAGGTTCTTTGGCGACTTCAACTGTTTTATAAGAAGTTAGATTTTACTTTAAAATGATTAAATTTGTAAAAAGTTTCATTAAAAGGTTTATTTTTCAAAGAATTCTAAATTCTTCCTAAACAAATCCCTGAAAATATTCAATATTAAAAACTTACTTTAAAATTATTTTCTGTACCAGGCTTGAAAACATTTTTGGAGTTTTTCTTACCTAAAAAGATACAATATTTAGAAAAATTAATGTATAGAAATAAAAAAGATTGTGAGAAAAAAAAGAATGTTTTAAAAATACCATAAAATAATTAATGCTTTAAAGATAATGAGAATCACAGGTAGAATTATGGAATTTTCCCAATGTTGTTCCTTCATTTTATCAAAGGTAATAAAAAATATTTTAAAATGCATGAACATCTACAAGCTTTTCTGGATATTAGGAATAACCAAATAAAAATAGGCTAGACAATTTCTATGTCTTATATTATGGCTAAAAATTGATATCTAAGATTATATGAAAGTGATTAAAAGTTCTTGATAATAAAATTGCTATTATTTAAGTACATAAAGTAGAATTTACTAACAGTCAAAAGTCTCTCCAAGACTGAAGGTCTTGCACTCATGTTGCTTTGATATATGTTTTGGGTCCAACTGCTTTTGGTAGTGTACAACCCCAATTTTATATGATTCTTTATTTTCAAATGAAAAACTAGTGTACGTCGGGCATGCTCACGTTCTGGTCTGTTTTGATTTTATATTTTTGGTACTTCTCTATTATCCCGTCGACCACTTTCCATAACAAAAAACTATTACTAAACTGTAAGATTAAATGCCAAAAATGCAGTCCCATTTAACTGATTTCAGAAGCATTATACCTGTTTGTTATTCAGGTCTGAGAAAAGAGCAAAAAAGAGGAAATGATGCGTGAGGTGAAAATTGAACAAAAAAGTTAAACCTGTGCGTGAGGTAAAAATCGAGCAAAAAAAGTGAAATGATACGCGAAATAAAATTTGTCATTATTTGAATTCAAATTGAAACATATATACATGTAATACAAAAATAAGAACACTAATAAATATAACAAATATGGCTAATTCAAAATTTTATTCAATAATTATCTGATGTAAATGACAAATATTAATATGAGAATTCCTCAAAATTGTAAAACTATTCTTTAAAATTTTTATAAGCAAATACATTTAAAAACCTACATGCTTTCACTCAAAACATCAGTTAATACATATGGCTAATGTTTAACCTGCCATAGCTACAAAAGCATTTGGTGAGAAGATCAATGTTGTAGCAAATTATTTATATGAAGGTCTAGCTATATTTTCCTACATAAAATTAGTTTTTAGGCAATGAAACTGAAAATACTACAAAAAAAAAGATTTTAAAAACATAATTTTTACCTTTTTCATTTTTTAAATCGTGCTCTCTAACAACACTAGCAGTCACTAAAAATTTATTTTTAACATAATAGGTAATACAAGAGTAAATAGTCGCTGGATATATCTTCAATGCAGAACTCTATCATGTGCAGATATTTACAATTTATCGGCCATTTCTTTCACAATTGTGGTTCTTTTTGTCCTTGTGCATAACTATTTTTACTACAGCACCATTCAGGAACATCTTTTTAAATAGGAATACTGCATGTTATAAAGCATTTAATGGTAAACTATGATCCACTAAAACTAAAAAAGACGAAAATAAACATTCCGATTTAATGATTCTTTGATCCATTCCATCAACAATTAATTTGATGGGTTGTAGATTATCTATATGATTTCGGGCGTTAGTATATCTGGCAAAATTGGAAATCAAAACAACGTGCCGTGCATTCAGTATACGGACTTTTTATGACCCATAATACTTATTACTGTCAAAATCTGTCTTTTGCGGCGCAATAATTAAATATAAATCAAAAAACAAATGATGAGATTAAACACTTAATCCATCATGAGATTTCAAATCTTACTATCTATTTCCGCGCAGCGTCAGTAAAAAGTAAACAAACACGGCACGGCTCATCTACACTACTTATCGAAAGCCACGACACTTCGTGGTCATTGGTCAGTTGAATCATAACTACTCCCACTGACGATGTGACGTCAAACGTACTCACCAATCACAGAGGAGAAAGTGTTCAGGAGTTCTTCCGACAAATGGGTTGGTTGGTTGGTTCCGCTTGATGCATTAAAGAGAAATGCGTCCGAGAAATAAGAAAAAAAAAAAGCAGAAATCCGCGGATTTTGTAAATAAGCAAAAAAGCGGAAATCCGCGTTTCCGCGGAAAAGTGGCATCCCTGGTTATGTCATCAACTGGTTTTTAATTCGACATTTGCATGTATTTTTCATTATATTTTATTGATTTATGAGTTATTTCATTAATTAAAATAACAATTGTGTCCTTAAATTCTTATATTTTATTTATTTTGATATTCCAATAGCAATGTTCTCCCATTTATTTGTCGATAGTTTTTTGTTATGAAAAGTGGTCAACGGGATAATAGAGAAGTGCCATATTTTTAAATGAAAGACTGGTGTAGCTCAAGCCTGAGAAAACAACCTTAAATATCTAAAATCAGTGTTGAATGAATTTATACATTTAAGCAAAAATCTTTTTAAATGGACTTAATAGTGGCAGCTTTACTGTCTTCAGTAGCTAAAATGTGTTTTCTTCTAATTTTTTTTCCCCACATTGGGTCATTTAATTTAAAAAAAATAGTTTTTATTGTCATTTTTATTTAAATATAATATTTCCAAAGTCTGTGTATAATTTTCGTGCTAAAATATTGATATTTAATTCTAAAGTTCATTGTTTTCTCCTCACTTTTTTTTTTTCAAAATTGAAATTTTTTGGAACATTTTTTATTTTTAAACTGATTATTTTACTCCTATCTCATTATTTCTAAACCAAAATTTGACTAAAACAACAGTAAAAAGGTTAGCTTATGGTATTAAATTTTAGAGCAATAGTGTAAAAATACAAGTTTATCCTATAAGTGTAAATAAGCGTGTGCAATGTTAACCTTATGGGAATTTTTTTAATTTCCAAACTGATTATTTTCCCCCTAAATTTCAATTTCTGTACGAAATTTATACTCAATTATTAGCTAAAAGGTTAGTATACTGTATTAAAATTCAGGTATAAAATTAAGTGTATTTATTTAAATCAAAATGTCCATAATGTTAATCATATGGGCAAACATAAAAAAAATGAAATTGCCAAAAATGACTTTCAGAAATGAAATTTTTTCAAAGGGTTAATATTTGTATTTTTTTTAAACAAAAGACACCGCTGGAAAGAGAATTGAATGCACATGTGGTTTGGTATTTTTTTTCTTTTGTGTATTTTGATTTCTTAAGTTGATGCATAATTTTTAAGTATGCTGAAAAAAAGGAAGGGAGGTAGGTTGTAAAATAGTCATTATTGACCAAATTCTTTGAAATTTTTATGAGTTTAAAAATATAAAGTTTTCATAGGCTGCATAAAAAATTTGTGAAAAAATATTGATATTTAATGGTAAAAGCAGTTGTAAGAAGACTTGTTTTTTTTTTTTGTCCATTTTGGCTTGTTCAGTAGTTTAAAAAAAAAGTTCTTATTGTTCAAATTCTTTGAAATTTTTATCGGTTGTTATAAATATGATGGTTTTGCAGCATGTGTAAAAATTTCGTGAAAAAATACTGATATCTAGTTGTAAAAAAACTTTTTTTGTAATATTTTTATTTATTTTATTAATTCTAAGTCGGGTTCTTTAACATTAAAAAAATATATAATTTTTATCAGTTATAAACATAATGGTTTCAAAGACTAAAAATGTAGCAAAAAAATATGCATATTTGGTCATAAAAACATGAGTTTCATTCAAATGTTTCAAAATTTTTATAGGTGATGTAAATCTGGTATGCTAAGAATGTTTAAAAAGACTGTGTATAAATACCGACAGTTTGTTACTTTTAGCATAGAAAAAAAGAATGTGTCTGGGATGTGCGAAGTGAGCTGTAGTCACAAATTTTTTTGAAAGGATTAAAATTCATATTTTTTACCAGAGTTGCCAAGTTCCAGAGAGTATAAATCAGGAGATTTTTAAAAAGAAATAAGGAGACTTTTTTCAATAACATTTTTTTCTTTTTAAATGTAAAAATAAAATAATAATAATTTAATTCACTTTAAATAATATTACAACTGTGTAGATTTAATAATTTTTAAAAGAATTTTAATTAAAGGCTTTAAAATGCTTTTGCATTAAACAAATGTCATAAAATGTTTTAAAACAATTTAAAATTTGTTATAAATACCATAAATGGATTTTGCCTTCTCATGAAAATATACAATGATGTAAGTTATGAATGATTTCTTTATTAATATATATATTTTTTAATAACAGAAATAAAATGATACAAGATAATTACATTATTATTAAAAAAAAAGAATTTACAGTTTGCTATGTAGTTACAATTTATTCCTTATAGAAAATAAAATTAAGGATATCAGATTTTGCATTTAAGATTGAAAATTTGCTCATAGCAAGAGTCACAAAGTTTTAAAACCTGAACATCTATTATATCAAATAGCAATAATCAAGCACAGAGAAAAAATAATTGCCGGTGATGTTACTAGCATATTTAAATATAAAACAAGAATAAGAAAAATTGTGTTAGAAAATCAGGAGAAATATATAAAAAATCAGGAGCATGGAAAATCAAGCAAAAATCAGGAGTCTCCCTCCAAAATCATGAGACTTGGAAAGTCTGAAACTAATTACAGTCATAGAGAACAAAGTTCTTTAAATGAGTATTTTTTGTTAATTGATATTTCTGAAATTGAGCCCGATGGGAGCATTAGTGAAAGAGAGAAAAAGAAAACTGCAAAATCTAACCTTTTAGAATTTTTTTTTTTTGAAGGGTTAACAACAATATTTTTTTTTGAATGGATTGCAACATTTTAAATGTAAAAAGACAAAATTTATGTCTTCTGTTTCTCCATATTACAATTGGTTTTGCCGATGAAAAACAGCCTTCTTTTCTTCTTTGTTATGGCGATCCAGAGATGCGATTGACTGCAATCGCAATCTGCTACACTCTTGTTGGCACAGCAATTTTTAATTAATATCTCGGCTAATTATCAAAAAGTGAAAAATCTTAGCCTCAGGTGCATCAGGATCTGCTTTGGACTATCTTCACCAAATTTTCAAACTTCTATGCATAGTATATTTTCCTAGCCATTGCACACAGACATAAAACACAAACAAACATCTTTCTTTAATAGTATCAGACATGCTACAAGTTCACAAAAAAAAAAGCTGAACTTTCACGGCCTCACACAACCCCCCCCCCTCCCTTCCACCCCTAAACAAGAAAGTTATATAATTGGTCATGCAAGTTTTTAAATATGTAAATATTATATAATTATGTATAATGTTAATTTAAATTGCATACAGTGAACATAAAAACATATTCAATACATATTGCTTTTTGGCAAAAAAAAGTTGAACTTAGCGGAATACGTGCATTTGTCATGTGTCACATTAGACATATTATTTTAAATTAAGAAAAAAACTTACATGCAAGCAAATATTACAAATTTGATATACAGCATTAATACTAATAACTTTTTTAACTTATTTTTTTATCTGCATTTTAACTTACTTTGTTACAAAATAAAGAACCATTGCTGAGTTAAATTATTTTGCATAAAGAAACATTCTGAACTAATCTTCAAACAAAATCAAATGTTCTATGTATTTTAACTGACATTTTATATATTTAGCTAAAATATCTGTAAAAATGTTATGAGCAGAAAAATATTACTTACTGAAAGATATTTATAACATGAGTCCAAGTTTTATAGCATTGAAAGAAAACTGCTCAATCCAAAATTATATTAAAGAAAAAGCTTAGTTCTTAAATATATATATATACACACAGACAAAAAAAAAGATATTTACAAAAAAGAAAAACAATCTACTGCAGTCAGAATAAAAAGATATTTACAAAATAAAAGAGATCTGCTGATGAGATTTGGTTTACGAAAAACATTTTTGGAATCTACAGTTGAAAATTTAAAAACTGCAAAATTTTCCTTAAATATTGGTGAATTGACAAGTGCTAACTACATGCGGGTAGTATATCTCTTTTATGCAGTTATTTTTCCTCAAGGGTAAATAGAGTTGTTGTAGAACACTCAGCTTCACTAAATGTAGACACAGTAAGTGCAGAAAACTTATGAAATGAAATTCAAGCATTGTTTGATAAGAATGATATTCAATAGGAAAATTTAATATCAGTTTTGCTGGATTCCTGCAATGTAATGAGAGATTCCAAAGCAGGTCTTGAAACCAGAATAAGTGTTAAAAAAGGCTCCACATTTGTTGGATGTGGAGGGTGACTCATGTCATCACATCCACAATGCCTGCAAGAAGTTTTGAATACCATTTAATATGTGGTTAGAAGGTCTATTTAAAGATATATACAAAGATATTAAATGGTCTGCAGATATTAAAACTTGTCTTGGTAAAAATTGTGATATTTTAAGTATAAAATTTGTTTCACCAATCTCCTTTATTACACATAGATGGATGTCTTGTTATAATGCAGCCTTGAACTTTGTTTAATAGACGCAATTACAGTTATATATTATGCCTTTCTGAGTAATGATGATAAAACTGTTTACTTTTCCATACTGTGTGCTATCTATACAGCATTAAATTCAAAGGGGGGGGGGGGGAACACCCCCTCCCCCGGAGCATCAAAGACATCTTTTTAAAGCAAAACGTATGCTTGTTAAGTGAGTGTAATTTTTTTTTCTTTGTATTCTGATATCAAACCCGTATACAGAATTTTAAAGTATGCATAAAAAATGAAAGTCACCACAGTTAGTTTCGGAAAGGAATTTTTTGAAAGGGTTAAATTATACTTTTTCTATCATGAACATAACCCATCAATTCAGCTTGTAAGTTTCTTATATAGCAGTAAGCATAAAACTGAGCAAACGCGAGAAGTATCAGGATTAAAATGAGAATCTACTCGATTGGATGGGATAATCCACAGCTCTATTATTTCTGTTATAAAATACAGACTTGTCTGTTTTCGGTAGTTATGGGAACACGTAACGTTGATATGGTGCATTCTCCAGGCATTTTTACATTAAAGCTTGTTAGAATAACATAAGAAAAACATTCTCGAAAGAAAATTTCTGCACAGAACAGCACATAGAATGCTACGTAAACAAGAGAATCTGTCTGCCTAGTGATGTTAATACGCGAGAAGTAAAGAATTTCTTACAACTGACGCATCGAGTTGCATCCACCCTCATGTGATGTCACTTTCACTTCGCTTCCATCGAGTATGTGCTTCGCTTTCTTGCTTCAAATTTTTTCTATAGCAAATGATATGCGCTGAACAAATATGCAATCGGTCACAAAAGAGAACGGTGCATCATTCCGATAAGCGCAGAGGAGAACTACGGAGACAACCGGTTTAGTTTAGCATACGATAATTTCGCATCGCATGACGCTCTTTGCTGATGTGTGCAGACTGTATGTGCAACAGATCAGGGGAAACAAAGATAAAATACGAAAGAGAAAAACCTAATTTCGCGCTGTTTGCTCTTGTTGGTGGATCTTCCAACGCTTTTTAAGTTTCGTTTCGGCTTCATCGGCTATCAGCGCTTTTGCCGAGGAGCGAAAAATAACTCACATCCAAACACAAGGAGAGACATACGAAGAATGCTTTATTTACAAAGATTTACAGAAAAATAATGAAAAATAGATTCCCATTGGTTGGGATCAATATGTAAGAGGAGATCCCATTGGTCTCCTTACAAGCACTTGCTACACATCACATGACGTCACGCCGCGAACTGCGCGATCGTCAAAGAAGAATGAACGGAGGATGACTCGAGGGAAAAACATCTTGCAGTCATTTACTGAGCCACGATAGAAACCCCACAGCTCTCGCACGTTTATTGTATTTCGTCTGCTACCCCCCCCCCCCCCCCCCCCTAAAAATGGTCCACAAATTTTAATGCAGATTTGCATCGAACCCAAGAATGATCAAATTCAGTGCCGAAAAAGCGGAAATCCGCGTTTTCGCGGAAAAGTAGCATGTCTGTAGTATAGATATATGCTGTGTAACTAATCAAATTTAAGAATTATAAATATTCAATAAATTAAGCTAATAACTGTTCAGTTCTCAAAAAATGATAAGTAAACTGACCAAAGCAATCCTACAAAACTGTATAAAGCTTTAGTGAAAATAGAATTGAAAATATTAGAGTTTGAAAGGAGACAGACAAAAGAAATTGCATGAAAGATTGAAATACTCAGTACTTATGAAGAGCAAAGTTAGATTTTCTGAGACATGCAATTTCAAATCCTTAGTTTTACAAGTGATTTTTTTCTTCAGAAATTTCAAATTTCCCTGACTTTTCCTCAGGAATTTCAAATTTTTTTTAGTTATCTAATTCACAAAAATTTCTATGACTTTTCTATCCATGTTTTTCAAGTGATTAGACACCCTGAAAAAGGCACCAAAAATTTTAACGCAATCATTTCCAAACAGTTATCTTTGTGGTAGATTTCTACTGCAAATGTTGTATAAATCTATCATAAAAATTTTTGTTTGGAAATAGTGGTGTTAAAACTTTTTGGTGTCATTTTGTCTGTGACAAATGTTTAACCATACTGATTACTGAAAACAATTCTTTTTTCTAGAAAGAAACAATTATAAAAATGTCTCATTGGTAAATCAAGATAAATAAAATAATACCAGATCAATAATTATTTTAGCATTTGTATAAGTTTTATACTGTATAAAATTTCTAGAGTTTTATTATCATCAGATATGGACAAAAAACAAACTACTAATCCAGGATTCACAGTAGAGTGTGGGATCAGGCAATTTGCTTTGCATAATATTTTTAAGAATCACATTTTTTAAAAAAAAGCACTTTTTGAACATTCCACTTAAACTTTTGGTTAGGATCTGAAAGTTCCACCTTATTTATTTTCATAATGCAAAACTTGTAATCAATTTTTTATTTTTATTAAAAGTAAAAAAGCTAGCATTACCACTAAAAGAACTTAAGTCTGCTTTGCTGTAGTCATAAGGGACAAATTTTTCATTGCCTTCACCAATAACTTCAATTTCAGGAGTTTTGGATTTTTTTGGAGAAGGTCCTTGGCTTACAGGTGAACAATTGAGAGATATATCAGGCTGAGCTTTTCTTTTCTTTTTCTTGCCCTGAAAAAGGAAAGAACAAAATGATTTGAAAAATTTTTATTTTTGTCTATTGGATATTATTTTTTTAAGCAAACAGATAAATTTTTTTAGCTATAAAAACAAACATAATAGTGATTTCTAGTTGAGATGCTGTACTCAAAATTACGTCAATGAAGATGTTTATAAATGTTAGAATAATGAAATTTGCATTTATATATACAGTAAAACCAGTGAAAATGGAACCTGTCTATAACTGAATCCTGCCTTAAACAAAAATTTCATGGTCCTATCAAAAGGAATACCAAACAATTATGCTTGCTCAGATTGGAACGTGTTGATAAAAGACATCCCCCCACCTCCCTGGTCCTTTCCAATTAAGTTTTAGGGGGGTTTACTGTACCAATTTGTATCAAACGCTTGTTATTAAAAATCTTTCAGATATTTCTTCAAGATGTTTGGGAAGAAAAATGGTTCCTGCTGATAAGACTAGATTGAATAAGGATATTAATGTTCATGAAAAAAGCTGGTGTACATGTAATTATAAGTCTGCTGCATTGATGCATGAGAGATGAAAACAAATGAGATGACAAACAGCAAAAAATGAGTAAATGTGTTGAACAACTGATGCGATACAATAAAGGCAAAAAAACTCCTTAATATCACCATAAAATTAATTGCTCTTTCTTAATTTTATGGTGTAATTTAAGGAGTTTTTGCCTTTAACAAGTAAAAATTTAAACATGAAAATATTACTGAGATGTTGTAAAAATTAGGATGACCACCATTCAGTTATAGACAAAAATATTTAATTATGATAAAACACAGTTATAAATATTTACATTCAAATTTTGACATAAGTTTGTAACTGAGATCAGTTTTCTCTTGCAAAAATTTATGCCAGTTTGGTATTACTCTGTGGACAGCTTTGTATAGCTAAATCCATAGAAATATTGCCTCTTTAATAAAAAAAAGTTTTTTTTTTGTTGTTGTTGTTGTTGTTTTTATTTTTAGGGGTGGGAGGGGGGGGGCTTTTTGAAGGAAGTCCCCCTTTAAGAAGCCGAAAAGAGAATAATTAAAACTCAGAAAAAAAATATATTTCTGAGTTTTAAGTGGGTACTTAAATTCTTAAATACTTCAAGAAATAAAATAAAAACGTTATGGAGATATAGTCTGGTATAGTGTCATATGGAAAAGTTTATAACTTCCATAATGTTAAGTTAAGGACCTTTACCTTTCAGTGGACACAATTACATTTTTTGCACATGTGAACATGTGATGTATTTTATTGCAGAAAGTAGTTATGCTATCAAAAATGTAAGATTTCTCATAACAGTAATAAGAAATATGTTAGGGGAGTTATTATACACAGTAGTAGTAAAAATTAAATTTTAATTTTGTGCTAGTTGTGCAAAGAGAGTTTAAGAAAAATCATGTCATAAAATTTGTGCTACTGAAAGCTTATGGCCTGCAAGATAGTTATGAAGTGGCTGATATATGTCATGTAGAGTGTTCTCCACATCGCATTGATATCTAATGAGTTAGCTATTGAGAAGATCTTTAGCCTTCTTCTCCCTCCAAACACCCACTTATATAAAAACAGGAAAATATCCACTGTTTATTTTAATAACTTAGAAAAAGGTTTTCAATATATACATATATAAATATATATCAACATAAAACTACTTATTAACTAAGATTAATTTTTAAAGTGATTGATATGTAAACAAAATCAAAAGTCAAGAAAAAAAAAATATTGCAGATTTACTCTGAATTTTTTATTGTTGAAGGATATAAAGGAAAATGCACAACAAGATGAAACAGAACAAGTTGGAAATTGTACGTTAAACATGACAAATGAAGTGTGTTTGTAATATAATTAATTTTACAATGTAAAAAAATCATCATTATTATTTCAGTGAAATGAATTATATCGTCTGTTATGAGCGAAATGAGCATGCCTTTTCTCTTATTTTATTATGTATGCCACACTTACAGATACAATTTTTTTTTTCAACACCAGACAGTGCTGCAAAATTCACCATAAAGATCTTGCTTTGGCGAATGATTACCTCCATGGTTTAATATTTTTATGACTCACGATGAATGAATCTCTTGTGTTTATTTACTTTAATCGATTGAGATTGGACTATCAACCGAATTTCAACTGAAGTTATCTTGGAATCCATACATTTTTTAATGTAACTTATCTCTCAAACAAACAATTTTTTTGAACGATCATTCTAAAAATGTAACTTTTATGCAATTTTATTCGAAAAAATAATTTTGAATAAAAATGGCTGCCTGGCATATGAAAAAAGATGTGGTTAACCTGTATTTGTTTTCCTCAGTCACATGACTTGCGCTTTTATTACATAGATTACTTATGATATGATACGATTTAATAGAATGAAGAAAACTTTTATTAATGTCTAAGTTTTGATTTGATTTTCATAAAATTTTAAATGACGCGACAAAATTCTGCATTGATTATATATATTAAATTTCAAACAATGTGGTTGGGTAGTTTTTGCACTGTTATATGCAAATGGACAGACAGGTGGAAGGACCAGAAGACGACTATAGGTGCTATGTATTTATATAATAACGAACGAACCTAAAAAACAAGAAAAATCATAGATATACAAAAAATGTACAAAGGAGTGAAAAACTGTGGTCAGCAAAAAACTTTCATGCTTGTAAAAATGAGGTTAGTTTATACTAAATTAAATGTATGTGTGTGTGTGTGAGAGAGAGAGAGAGAGATGCGTTGTTGCAATCCCCCCCCCCTCCCCACATTATAATAATAATGCAGAAGTAAGAAATGTTATATGTTACAAAAACAGCAGAAAAAACACTAGTGTATTTTATCAGTTCTTTTTTAAACACAAATTATTCTTATTTGTCTATTTTTTGTAACAACAAATCTATTAGAGTTGAGTATAAGATTGTAATTTAAAATATACATATTTTATCCTCTTAAAATGTTTTCAAAAATAGAGAATTCAAAACTTTGAAACATAATATAGTACTTCACTTTAAAAAAAAAAGAACGATTTAAAATGAAATATACTTTATAAATCCGTCAACCACTTAAACAAAAAAGCATTATTCAAACTATGATAAATTGAAACATGTAAGTATATACATTTAAAAAAAAAAGAGGATTTAAATAATGTTTCAAATATTAAAACGTCAGAATAGAAAATTAACTTCAGTACAAAATTAAAACATTATAATCCATAATTTAGTTGGTGCTTACTTAATTTAATCTTTATCTCCAATATCACGTATTGAATACAGACAAGTAATTCACAATTTTATTGAAAAGGTATCTTCATATATCATATTTAACAAATCTTTAGTTTTTAAATTTTCCACAATCATTTTAGCTATTTTCATTTGGAATAATTCTTTTAAGAGATTATTTTAGGCATTTATAATGATTATCCAGTACAATTTAGTATAACAATAATAATGCAATATACTTCCAGTCTTTGTATGTAATACATATATATGTATGTATACCTTCTCATATTTAATTTACAGCAAATCTTCAGCTATTTAAAAAAAATTAACAACAGTTTAATTATTTTTATTTGGAATATTTTTCTCCAAGAAAAACTCATTTTTGGCATTTTCAATGCTCATCATTTCTTATAATTTTGTTTAACCATAATAATTCAATCTACTTTCTTCATTAATTTAATGTACTTCATAATAATAAAAAAAAATATATATTTCTATTGAATTTTCAGAAAATCTTCAGCTATTTTTGCATATTCAACAACAGTTTCCAGTTACTTTTAAAGATTTTTTTTTTTTTTAAGAGATAAACTTTTTTTTTTTCTTGGCATTCACAATGCACAGCATCCATTACAATTTAAATTAACACTAATTCGATATACTTCCAGTCTTTGCAAAAAAAATTTAGAAAAAATATCTGTATGTACTTTATTTTCAGCAAATTTTCAAATTTTTGATAAACTTTTTTATAAATTTAGAGGAATTCATTATTTGTTCAACAGTTTTTTCCTGCAACAGAAAATGAACATGTAAAGAAATATTATTAACTAAAAAGACTTATCAGAAATACAGTCAAATATCGATAACTCAAAGTGCTAATAAAAGGAAAAAATACGTTTTTAAGTTTGGAGCATTTATTTTATAAGAAATAATTAAAATGCATATTTCTTTTAGGAACAATAAAAAGCTCTTTTGAGAAATTAAAAAGTTGAGTTATAGACCTTTGACATAAAAATTTTAACACTGTTAATTTTACTAAAAAATTAAAATATGGTTTATATGAACCTCTTAAGCAAATGCTACATATTTAACAATAATTTATTGCATTTTATAATGTTGAGAGGTAAATATCTGATTTAATTATATATAATTTACCTAATATAAGGATGGTTAAACAAACAGTACCATGATGGGCCTGAGATCATAAATACAGGACTTGAGATTTAAATGTAGCCAATGGACACTGCAATGTACTACATATAAAGGCAGAGATATATATATACAAGATACATCAAGTACCAAAGTAACAAACTTTAAGGTGTTAGAGCCCATTACACAAACATTTTTTTATACAGGAAATTGGGCTGACAATCATTTATCCAGTCAACAAATGTAGGGTGCCTCACTTTAACTTAAGTATGGATTTTTGCACAAAACTTTAACAATATTAGAGATATTTTAATGAAACTTTTAATATATTTATCTTGCTCTTGCTTTGTATGAAATGTGATGATTTCATGAAAAGAACTGTACAGAAATATTATGAGTTCATGAAAAGAGGTGGAAATGCACAGTAATTTGGTTATTGACACATTATGCAATGTCAACATTCTGAAATATCATCTAGGAACATATAGTTTAGAGCTGTATGGTTTTGTGTGAGGTTCCTGGCATCAATAAGGTGTGTGTATTATATAGCTATTGCTATTTTAATTAATGATCTTTGTTCATTTATTATGTAGTGTATCTATCTAAGTATTTTCTTTTTTTTTTTCTACATACTTGGTGGAAGTATCCCATTTATCTACATCGTTTGGACTTTTTGAAAGGAAATTCCAAAAGGGTGGTGATCTCTTGGAATGTGGTAGGAGTGACAAGGGGAGAGTGCTTGTTAAGAGAAGCAAGAACTCGTGAAAAAATGGATGAATAGTTTGTCTTGGGACAAAGCAAAAAGACCAGCATGTGGTGTGGAAGTAGGGAAGAATCCTCGTAGCTTGAAAATTAGGAATCGACCAGCAGGTGAGAGGCAGTGCAGATTGAGTTTTGGTCAATGCAAGTGTGCATACAAGAGTGTACCGAGAGTTTTGCATGAAAACATAGTTTGCTGTTTGCAAGTGGGGAGATCGTTTTTTTATTCTTTTTTTCTAACCAAGTACATAGTGAAGATACTGGTGTAAATTAGTAGTGTGTATTATTCCAGTGTGCATTATTCCAGTGTGTATTGTTACAGTGTGTACTGTTCCAGTGTGTACTGTTCCAGTGTATATATATATAATTAATAAGCAAATAATTTAATATTTGTCAGAAGCAGCTCAGTCCAGTGATTTTGAACATATTGTGCCCGGTATCACACCTTTTAACCAGTGGTGGAAGCGTACTATTCTATGAAAAGAAAACATCTTTTTCCATTCATGGGTGGCTGATGAAGGCATGGAAGGGAAATGATACCACAATGGCACAGCAGCATAAGGATAAAACTACCTCATACCAGTGACCAGAGAATGAGAAAGAGTGTTGTAAAGAATGAGAAATAGTGCCCGCAAAGAGTGATAAATAGTGTACATAAAGTGTTATAACAACGCCTGGAGTGTGAGAAACAACATCATAAAGAATGAGAAACAGTGCCGGCAAAGAGAGGTAAACAGTGTACTTGAAGCGTGATAACAGCGTTAATTTCAACAGTAAATTGGCAGTGTCTAACATCGGAATTCCAGTAGAAACCTGTGAGGCAAATCAAACTAGGAAGATATTAGGTAATGTGTTTTGTTCATTTTACTGCTGACAAATCCGAATCGAACCATAAAATACGGGTTTAGTATCAATTGGTTAATTATTGTGAATTTGATTGTGTAAACATTAGTTTGAATTTAATCTCACAATCTCAGCACAATTTACATATAATTTAATAACTGTTTGGAGATACCCTTATCTCAATTAATTGCAATCATTTATTATGAATTACTTTTAATCATTTATTACTAGTTACATTATTAGTAATTGCTATCAATTTAAGAAAAAGGCATTTTGTTTATTTGGTCATAAATTTCCTCATTTTTTGTTGGTAGTTAATTAATTAATGTGAATATAACGATGTTAATGTGAATATAATGATTAATTAATGTTCAACGAGCAAAGTTAATATTCTCATGGGTGCATAATCATTAAGGTGTAAAAGCCAATTATTTAATAATTTCTTAATTTGTTTTAAATTGCTACTAAAAGAAAAATTTTAATGGTATAGTACTACATCAAATTTGTAATTGTGGGCAACTAATCAGAATTATACATTTGCAGGAGAAAAAAAAAAGAGAAAGAGAGGCTAGTAGAAGAAAGTCTAATGCTCTTGAGAGGAAAAGCTATGAGTTATTTTTTTTAAGTGTGAGAATCAGTATTGAAGTTTAAATTGTTTTGCATGAACATTAAATTCAAATTGTTTTGCATCAATATTCTTATTCAAGGTGTTTTACACCAGTATTCTTATTTAAATTGTTTGGCATCAGTACTCTTATTCAAATTGTTTTTGTATCAGTAGACTTATCCAAATCCATCTTTCAAAAAATTCTGTCAAGTAGGCATTTTGAACAGAACTTCCGAACATGACAGAACGAGAAAGGTAAAAATACTGTCATCCTGAGACAACAATAACTTCTAATTTCGGATATAAATAATTCATGAGAAAATGAGAAAGAAAACTACTAAATTACAAAATCATGCATGGAAATATCATGCTTTTATGCTTTAAAAGAGGTCAGAAAATGTGTCAGTTTTTCATTGTTCAGATATATTTTTGAGAAAAATATTTGGGAAAAATATTTTAGGAAAAAAAATATTTTAAGAGCCTTAATATTCAAAATTTTTGCTATTACATAATATTCCTTATTTTCAATTTATTCATTTAAATTATCAAAACCAATCTAGTCTTTAAACCCAAGTATTTTAAATACGAGTACAGCAGTTAAATTCATTATATTCTATTCATCAAAGTATGTTTTTTAGTATGAATGTCTATTCATAATTCTAAAAAATAAATACCTAAATTTCTCCTAATTTCAAAACTTTTTATACAATATTTGTCGGCTTATTTTTGAATTTTTTTTTTAATTTGTGAAGAAAACTTGTTAAGCAATTTATATCCATTATAAAAAATCACTTCTACGTGTGTATTTTATTTTAAAAAGATTAATTTTAAAACAAATATAGATTAATATTTCACATCAAAAGAAATGTTGTACTTCCTTATCTTTAATACAAAGAGAAGCTTGAAAGATAGGGTTTTCACAGCTAGGAAACCACAAGCACAAGAGGGCAACAAAGTTAGTGGCGGGGGGAATAATGAGAAAACAGCCTGCAACTCAGTGGTCGAAAAGAGGTCAGCAATATTTTCATAACCTCTGCACAACTTTTCAAAATCCTACGGTCCAATCATTTGCTAAGCAGACAAGAAGCCTTTTCTGCCGACTTCAGATAATGAGGTCGTCTGGATGAAAAAGTAGTCGGGTTAAGGCCAGGTATTATTTGCTGCTTGGGAAGTTTACATTAAACTGAAAATATGTAATATTGATAAGATTCTACTAAATACCTTTTTCCTTAGAGGCGTGGATGAAAAGTTTTCATTTGTTGATGTGTTAGGTGTACTGAGATTGACTGTAGTACTCTGGTCTAGATCAGCTGTAGTATTCTGATCTTCACAAATAACATCATTATCATCCATATAATCATCACAAACATCATGCTCAGATTGATGTGATTTGCTAGTGGTCTGTAATTAGAAATTGTTATAAAAAGAATTAATCAACAAATTCAAGATTAATTTAAAGGAAGTGGAACACAGAAAAATTGGTCATTCCATGTCAAGTGGCCTAAATTTGGATATGGTCCCTGCTCGACTTGCAATTTTGATACAATTGTGAAAGGACATACATATAGGTCTAAGATGGACATCTGCAAACTGTCAGAGTTAAACATAGTATAGTTGGATTACCAGGGTTCCTTCTGTAAAGTTCACTATTTCATTGTCACAGGAAAAATTATCAAGTTTATCATCAAGTTTATCATCTTACTGCTCATAATACAAGAAATCTTACTTATTGCAAATGTACAATCTTTTGAACTTTTGCATTAAAAGACATCACCACTTGGCCTCAAACTAGGCCATACAGCCTGTCATAATACATTTGAACCTTACTTTTAATAAGCTGTATTTACTAAACATATTGCTTTAAAAGTTCACCACTTTACCAATAATACCTATAACCACTTTACTATAATTACCTATGAATATCTTCTATGATTACCTATATTACCTATGAAGTCAGTTCCCTCCTATTAAAATATTTATTAATCTATTCATCTTTAAAATTTCTTCAAAAATAAAATTAAAAATTCAACATCATTTTCAAAAGCCCATATTTCAAAAGGGATACTTCTGATTTGATTATCGTTAGTGCCACTTGTAAGAACACACATTAATTGACAACAAAACCCTTTTTTTTTTTTTTTTTTGTTAGTCTCTTCTGCATAAGGTAAAAAAAAAAAAATGTTCAAAACACATACTTTGCATGAGATTTGCAACTATATATGGGTGCAAACTGAAGTCCAGGTACACTTTAATGGATAAAGCTAGAATTGTGGAAATAATGTCTAGATATAGTAAAAAAGCTATGCACTCATATGAGAGTAGCAACACTTTCTAGTGGTGAAATTTTAAAATTATCAACCCTATCTCGAAAAATATGAGGTAGCGAAACAATGGCAATTACATCCTTGATTTAGTATAAAATGACATACTTACATGTAAAAATAATTTTATTAGAAGCTTTGAAATGTTATTTTTTTTAATAACCAATCACTGGCCTAAATACATCACTAATCGCTTCTGGAAATGTGGCAATATAAGGCAGATATATATTTTCTAATAAAACTAACACATATAAGCAAGGTATATTTTAATAAGAAATTCAAGTTAAGTATACATAAAGTGTCAACAATCTGTAGCTATGTACGTAAATGCATGTTAGTGTATGCATATTTCTGCCGATGGTGCACACATTGAGCATACTTAATTTGAAATTAAAATTAAGTTGTACTAGACCAGAGCTAGCACTAGGATTTTTCAAAATTTTAGGAATTTTTTCCCAAATTTTAGGAAATTTTTAGGGCCATTTGCGATATTTTTAACATTACAAGTATGTAATAACAGTATTTTTGTGCTAGTCAGGCACATGTGGTACACTGCCAAAGAATATTCCCATCATTCTAATGAATTCAGCCATGTGCTTGTGTTGTTGTTTGTTGCGAATGAGGGCATTAAATTTGCGCAATAACCGGCTTCATATTACAAACCGTTTTGACAACTTATGCTTACTGCAATTGTATTAATTAGAATTTTGAATTCCTGGATCATTGAGCCTAACCAGAATGAATGCTCTCCTTCTACCTCTTTTGAATGTTCTCGGTGAACCTAGAGAACAAGAGGCAGGAAGCAGGGGTGATTATGAGAAAAAAAAAATTTAGAAGCTCACAGAAAAACTTCTAAATGGTTTTTTTCACACTTCTTTGTCGAAATTTGCGTTTTTTTTCACGATATTTTGACGAAACATTCATTTTTTCGCGATTATTTCACAAAATTCGCATTATTTCACAAAATTTGCATTATTTGCATGATTTATTGACAAAATTCCATGTTTTTTCGCGATCTTTTGACGATATTCACGTTTTTTCCCGTGATCTTTTGACGGAATTCACGTTTTTCACGATCTTTTGATGAAATTCGTGTTTTTTTCACGATCTTTTGACAGAATTCATGTTTTTTTTTCATGACCTTTTGACAGAATTCGCTTTTTTCTGCGATCCTTTGATGAAATTCACGTTTTTTCTGCAATCTTTTGACAAAATTTGCAGTTCTTAGATGAAATTCGCATTTTTTCTGCAACCTTTTGACGAAATTTGTTATTTTGTGCGATTGTTTGACGAAATTCGCCTTATATGCACGATTGATTGACAAAATTTCGTGATCCTTCAACGAAATTGGCGGGTTTTTTTCACATTTTTTTAATGAAATTCGGGTTTTTTCCACGATTCTTAGACGAAATTATCTTTTTTTCTTGATTTTTGGATGAAATTTGAGGTGTTTTTCACGATTTTTTGTATCGAAATTCACGTTTATTCCGCGATCTTTTAAAGAAATTCTAGTTTTTTTTCCCCCAAGATGTTTTTAAAAAATTTGCGATCCTTTGAAGAAATTCGTGTTTGTCACGATCCTTAGACGAACTTTGAGTTTTTTTTTTCAGGATTGTTTGTCGAAATTAGCTTTTTTTCCCCCCACGATATCCTTGGATGAAATTTAAGTTTTTTTCCCGATTCTTTGTCAAAATTTACTTTTTTCCGCGATCTTTTGACAAAATTTGCATCTTTTAATGATTTTTTGACGAAATTTGCGTTATTTTAACGATCTTTTGACGAAATTTGCGTTATTTTAGCGATCTTTTGACGAAATACACATCTTTTTATGTGACAATTTTGTCAAAATTCGTGATATTTTTTGGTGAAATTTTGGCGATCTCGAATTTTTAGGAACAAGAAAAAAATTTTAGGAGAATTTTAGGGGATAAAATAATAGTTAGGAAATTTAGGAATTTTAGGGGGAATGTGAGCCCTGCTAGACATTACACTAAATTATATTAACTATTATACTAGATTAGAAGTGTCCTTTTTGAGACGCGGGCTTTTAAGAATCGGGGTGCATTTATAAATTTATTTTTGAAGGGATTTTAAATATGGGTAAATTAATAAATATTTAAACAGGAAGGAAATGACTTCAGCTCAATGACATATTCATACGTAATTAATTGGTAAAGTGACAAACTTTTAAAGTAATTTGTTCTACAGTTACAGCTTGTTAAAGTAAGATTTAAATACATTTCGACAAGCTGTATGGCTCAGATTGAGGCCAAGTAATGACGAATGCATTGATTTCTGATCTTTAATACTGATACTGTAATTATGTTTTACAGCACAAATGTTATACTAGATCGCATATTTGCAATAAGTAAGATTTCTTGTATCATGAACAATAAGAAGATGAACTTGGTGGCTTGAATGACAGTGAAACAGTAAACTTTACAGAAGCACCCCAGGTGTCCCAAACTATACTACTTTTGATTCTAACAGTTTGCAGATGTCCATTTCACATTTTCTGTATGTCCTGCCGCCATTGCATCAAAATTGAAGGGGGTCGAGCAGGAGCTCCTAGGAATAGCCCAAAAATCACACACACGCAAAAAAAATAATTTATGATAATTTTAAAATAAGGAACAGAAATACACTAAATTAATAAAACAGTGACCAAGATATTTTTTTATTATTATTATTTCATATTTGGGGACTATCTTGTGAAAACCCAGTCCAGACCCCATGGTCTGAAACACACTAATTTGCAGTGTTTTAAAAAGCTGAAAAAAAAATGGCAGCAAATGTAGAAACTTAATGACTATTTAAGATAAATATCACTTTAAGAAATTACCTCAGTGAGTCAAAAAAGCATTAAAAGTACTTCACCCCCCTTCCCATAAAAAAAAAGAAAGAAAGAAAAAAATCTGGGAAAAAGAAATATGAAAGGAAAATTTTGTGGAAATTACACAACTTTGATAAGGTATGTTTAAATTTTCTGAATAGAAATATACATTTCATTTTAAACATAAAGATTCTTTCACAAGTGAAAACTATATTAGTTTGGCAGGCAGCAACCTTTTTAATTAACCATTTTATAAAAGTTGATCTTTAAATATGTAATTTATCTAACTATGTAATTAATCATGGAAACAACTATTAGCAGTCACAATAGCAGCCACATATAGTTCAACTGAAAATACATTATTTGGAAATATTATTATTCAGGATTTTTAAAATGTGACAACAGTAAATAAACAGCTATGAAAATGATAACTATTAATTCTCTGTTCAGATAATGAAATTTTAAATAAAAAATTTGAAAAAATAGCCAAATTAAAAAAATGAATGGACATTGCACACTACAATCTAGTCAAGTATATGCTTACAAAAGATGGTTAAATTGCTATGCAAAGTTTTTGATCCAATAAAATTGATATAACTGATTCAACCCTGAACAGCACTTAAAGTAATTCTTTGATTTAAAAACGGTTTGCTTCAGTATGTTTATTATACATTTCACTATCAAACTACTGCTTTTCATGTTTTTATATGCAATAGTTTTTACAGTAAATACAGAAAAAGGTAAAAGAACATGGTAGATTAAAAACTGGCAGTGGCAGTGTTAGTAACTTTTTTTTTAGAACAGAGAGAATGTAATTCCATAAAATGAGAATGATATTTAGCAAACAATACTAAGCTCTCTTATATATATATATATATTCATTACTGGAACAATATGTTTATAATCAGAACATGGGAAAGTGTACAAAAAATGAAGCAAATAAGAAAAATAAAATTTATTATAAAGGAAACAAACATAACTCCAAAAATCATAATAAGAGGAATGTAGGAAGGAGGGTAAGTTTCAGAAAATTGCAATTTTGATTTAAAAAAAAATAGAAAGAAAATTATAGGAAATATTGTAGAAAAGGAAAGACAAAATGTTTCTTGTAAATTGTAAATATTGTTAATAAAAACAGATATCAATTTAGAATGCAAAATTCTGTAGAATTTCTTACCGCAGATGTCTTTTTCACTTCTGTTGACTTTTGTCCTGACTTTGGAGTTTCATTATTCATCTGAAGTTTTTCAGTCATTTCATACTGAAATAAATATATAAATAAAACAGAACTTTTATGTTAAACGGGTGCCAGTGATATATATACATATGTATACACACACATATATATATTATGATTCAAAACATTAACTTTATTTATTTTCAATTAATATTCTTTATAATTAAATTAAATTAAAATCATTAATTTACCCTAATTATTCATAATAAGTAAATAGTTTAAAATCAAACAGTTCTTTTTCAAACTATAATGATCTTTTTCTAAATAAATTAAATATTAATTTCATTTATCTTCTTTAAGTTATTATTAAAATTTCTTTCTTTCTTTTATTTCAGTAACTTATTTTTATAGCAGTTTAAAAAAAATGTAATATTTTCCATAATCTAAAACTCATTTTATTTTAATAAGCATTCTCACAATATTGCGTATTTCCCTTTTATATACTTTTCTAAAATCGGTTAATCGCTATTTCAAATTATTAATGTAATTACAGTGCATTTTTCTTTTTTGAGCCTTTCAAACAATCAGTTAATCATCATGATTTTTGTTAAAGCATTTTTCTTCTACATTCAAATAAAAATAGTATTTTTTTATTTTATTAATTTTTTATCTTTTCCATCTCAATTCTATTTGTATGAATAAATTTTTTTTTCTCGTTTCACTGCCAAAATTTTGGCAAAATTCATTCAGAATCTTGGTAGTTATATGCTTTTACTTATTTTCTTATGTTCCCTCTTTTAAAATCAGCGTCATTGCAAGGATAACCATGATGTAGCACCATTATGTTTTTCTATCTCTTTCTACCTCAAAACAACAACTTTGGAGAAAGTTGGCATCCATCTTGCCTTTAGGTCAATGCATGTAGGAGTGTCAAGGTCATTTACGGGCCTTTGAAGCTCAAAAATGGAAGTTCCAACTTTGTTCTAGAACATTGGAGAGGCTCCGTTTTGATCGTTAGCATTGTCTCTCATGGAAATTGGTTATGTGATCTTAACTACGGCAGTGGTGAAGAAGAGGAACTCTTTTAGCATTCGCTCATGCTTTGGCTGCTTTGATTGGAACGTCAGTTACAACCGTCGTTCCATTTCAAATTTGGATTCAGTTTGTATATTTTCAATTTTGTATGGTTCAATATGTTTGCTTGTGTAGGTGGCTTTAAATAGAGCTCCGGACTAGGAGCTTGGGATAGTTTTTGGTACTTGTAAAGAATGTACTTATAGAAAAACTCCAGATGTTTCAGAATATTTGGCAATCCTAGTCTAGGAACAATCTATATACAGTTTTTTCCCTTCACAGACCATACAGTCCGATATTAACTTATGGGAAATTTTAAACATTTGATTAATCATTAACTTATGGGAATATTATCAGAATTCAGTCTTCCCTATCAGGAAGTGAACATCTGATATGCACATACTGTGTTTTCAAAATTCATTTTCTAAATTTTTAGTATTTTTTAAAAAATCCAATAAATTTTCAAATTTTTCCTTAAACAAAATTTTCAAAATTCATTGTCTCTTTAAAAAAATATGAAAATTTAAGAAGACAATTTTTAAAAATGCAATAGATTAGAATTGGATGTCTAATTTCTGATGATGTAAACAGATTTTTTACAGTTATATTAATTAATGAGTAATTCTACATTTAAATATGCATTTACATTAACATAAGAATTAGTGATCTGAAAGAGATTAACCAGTATGTATAAAAGGATTTATCTAAAAAATGGTTTTTAATGCCCAGCAATATATTAATATAATTTATTTTTATCTACTCTACATGAATATGCTGTATTTTTCCATGTATGTCATGTCCTTATGTAACACACACACGCTCTGATTTCAAAAATGTCATTCGGGCGAAAAAAAAATAAGAAAAACATTTTAAACAGATTCCATCCTATTAAAACTTAACAATTACTACTAAAATTGTACAATATTAATAAAGTATTGCTTCATGATTTGTAAATTTAAGCACAAAATTCCTGCCCAACAATTTTATGAAGTGACTAATGGTCATTTATACAAATATAGTAAAATTGGTATCAAATTCCAAATACTCATGCATCATACATATCTTTATTTTTAAAGTGAGTTTTTTGGGAAACAAAATATGCAACATACATGGAAAAATATGTCAACTGTATTTTCTGTGCTTTTATTTTTTTATTTTAAAATATCTGCAGAATCCAACATAAGATATTGATTTTTCAGGCATTGGTAAAATACTAAAAAACAGACATTAAATAAACAAAAGTTCATATGAAAAATATTTTTTAACAATCAGAAAAATAATCCTTTTTAAGCATGAAACTCACTAGAATAATTAATAATCATCTGGCAAAATTAGAAATGATCCACAATAAACAAAATAGTATGCATTCATTTGTTCAAATGCTGCTAGATTCATTTTGCTCAAAAGAACTGAACCTACCAAGATCTGTAGCCTATAATGGATTCTAAACATGGCATCCTCTCAACTAGTGACCAAAAGGGGAAAAAGAAGTTATGATGTGTACAAATGTGACATCATCAACCCCATACAATCAAATGGATTCACAAATGTCGATTCAGCTTTTGTCTAATAAGATGTGCACCTAGAGAATTTTGAATACTTTCTAAAAATTATTTAGGTGTAAGAATGTTTTAGAATCATGTAAAGACAGTTAAATAATTGGTTACATACCCTTTGGAATGGGCTATATAGTTTTGAAAGAATGTCAGAAACTTTGCTTAAAGATGAGGCTTTATCCTAAAACAGAAATAAATTTAGTTTTTAAATACTTCTGCATAAAATTTGATAACTATAAACTGTTAAAAAAATAATAATAATAAACCAGCATTTAAAAAAAAAGTAATTTCTCAACTGAAAAAAAAAATCAAATTAACTTATTACAAGTGATTAAAAAAAAGTAGTGCAGGTAATAAAAACTATTATTATGAATAATAAACAATGACCTTATCAATAAAAGAAAATACATAAAGCTAAGTTGAGAGTAAAAATAACAAGAACGAAAAATCATGCGTCAAGCATAGATTATATAGCACTTTCCAACGCTTCCAAAATAATTTTACAAATCATACCGTTTAATAAGCTAAAAGCTAACATCTAAGTAAACAATTTAGAAAATGCATAACATATTTAAAAACATAATTTCAGGAATTTCCAACATATACAATATTCGGAAAAATATCCGAATACTTTTATTCAGCCCTGTATAGGATCTATAGATTTGTATATATACTACATAGGATGATAATTTTAGTTCAGTTAGGAAACGCGTAGCACAGTTTAAAATTCTCCGTCTGGAGTTTGTCAATAAACAGAAATGTGTTCACGAACTTTTGTGCTGCCCTGTATAGGATCTACAGAATTTATACACACCACGTAATAGACAAAAAGCAAGTTAAAATTAAAATCGCGTTCAATAACTTAAAACGCACTTCCAGGAATTATTGTTAACAGACAGTAGATAATTCTTTTGCGTGTCCCTGTAAATGAACGATGACTGCTATACACACAATATTCCGTAGTAAGTCTCTTGTAATGCACCTTAGTGATCTATATAAATTTCAATGCGTTTAAAATAGTGAAACATTATTTAAATAAACCGCAGACGATTTTTCTCCCTCCATAGACGTAATGTAACGGAATTCTTTTGACTGTCCCTGTAAAGTAACTATAAGTGCTATGCACACCCTGTTCCATATTAAGCATCTTCTAATGCACCTTAGTGATATATATAAATTTCAATGCGTTTAAAGTAGTGAAACATTATTTAAATAAACCGCAAATGATTTTTCCCCATAGACCGCAATGTAACGGAATTCTTTTGAGTGTCCCTGTAAAAAAACTATAAGTGCTACACACTTGCGTTGAAATAGGGAACATGTTATAGATAACGATAATAACATATAAAAATTGCAGAGCAATCCGAGCATATTTACGGGAGTTAGAGCACGGACAGACGGCAGACGGCCAGACAAACCGAAGTCATAAGCACTTTTCAACTAGGTTGGAAAGTGCTAAAAATAGACTATTCAGTAAATTAAAGTGTAATTATTGCTTAAAGTGATAAAAAAGGTTTAAAAATACCTTTTAATATAGATTACATATGTTTCATCCTTTGCTCAAAAGGCAACATCTTCAGATCAAAATGATAGATAAAATAGTCTTGCAAAGTTTTTGAAAATGATAAACATAAATCACGAGATCACAAGTCCAATGCAAGCAGGTGCTTAAATTGGTCAAACTGGAAAACGTGAAAATTATTATTTTTTATTAGTTTTTCAATCTGTGAAGCATCGCATGCCAAATTTAATGAAATTCAAAAGAAGCCGATCCGTTGCAAATATTATCGTTTCGCAAATATATTTCTATTGATTCACGGATAATGGATTGGAAATAAACTCTTAATGGAAAAATTATTTTACTATTCGGGAAATCAATCTGTAATGGTTCTATTCTATGTAGTCTAGCTAAGGCAGTAGTTTTTCTGTCATATTTGATATCTGCCATATGTTCTTTTATTTTCATTTTAAATTTTCTGTTTGTCATTCCTATATAGTCCTGTACTGTTCCATCTGCCTTGGTGAATGGGATTTCATAAACACTGGAGAGTTGATCAGGTTCTATTGGATCTACTTTTCTACATACTACGTTTTTTAATTTTGTAGAAGGTTTTACGATAAGGCAGAAACAAAACTCAAAGCTTTCAACTTTACAATATTTTCCTGGATTCTTCAAAAGATTAAAATATAAACTTAGAAATTTAATATCATCAATAATTTTCATGTTTTCCAGTTTGACCAATTTAAGCACCTGCTTGCATTGGACATGTGATCTCGTGATTTATGTTTATCATTTTCAAAAACTTTGTGAGAATATTTTATTTATCATTTTGATCTGAAGATGTTGCCGTTTGAGTGAAGGAAACACATGTAATCTATATTAAAAGGCATTTTTAAACCTTTTTAGTGTTATGGTTTTTATCACTTTAAGCAATAATTACACTTTAATTTAAAGTTAACAAGTCATTTTATTATATTATTTGTAGAATATTGAGGTTATATAAAACTATTTTCTTACAGCAAAGGTACAGCAATTGCAATGATATCAGACAGAACTTTTTTCTTTTACTTTCTTTCTATTAGATAAAAGTTTTATCTATGTACATACAGTGAAACCAGATTTAACATTATTCAAGGGACCATAAAAAAAATTATACTATGTACAGAAAAACATTAAATTGGGATAAGACAGAAACAAAGACTAATTTAAGTAACATACTTTCCATTTTTTCATTTACAATGATTTAGGCACCAATTTTTAATTATGCTTTAAAAACAGCAGTTATTTTACTTTGCATCCTGTTTTTAGCAGCTACATCACAAATTGCATTCTCAACATATAGGAATTTTTGTAAACTTTTCTCTTGACAGCAAAAGGAATTCTATTTGCCTCATCTTTTACAACATTATTCGAACTCAGACTCTAAGTTTATCAAATCACTTAAAGTCAGAATATCTGATGTCACGAAAGTTAAATCGCATTTAAAATAATCCTTGCGATCTATATCTGAGGAAGAAAAGAACTCATCCATTTCATTAGAATCTTCAGCTTCTGTCTCCTTGTACTCAAATACATTAACTCTGTTTCCTGAAAAATATTTTCTACCGAATCTGTTCTATGCTCAAGAAATCATGTAAAGAGCTTCTAGAACATTTATCGATTTTTTTCTGCCTCCAGATTCTATACTAAACAGAGATGTTTTCAAAAGTTGGTTTCTATAATTTATTTTGAACGAACCACAAATTACAAGTTGACCTTTGACTGTACAATTGGTAGAGAAAAATTACGTTCGCACATTTTGTATCTTTTAATGTACAACATGGCTGTACATTGATCAACAAACAAAAAAGTCTTACATTTCTGTAAGTGCATTTGTCTGTCCAATTTATGAAGAAAATTTGTCATCCAAGATTCTTTGTTTGAGTTATATTCTGTAGGAAATATCTTTACATTCTTGAAACATCTCTCTTTTTTTTTTAAATTTTCCAACAATTAATGGAGTTATCTTTCTACCCCCATCTGAATTCGGGCATAACAAAATAGCCAAGCACGGTTTGAAAAGTTTCCACCATGCCAGTTTTCACCCTTTACTACAAAAGTCTTATCAGGAAGAAGACTGTAAAACAAGTCAGCATTGAAATGTCTTTGCCGGAATATTCCTGTATCAAAGATGGTAATGTGTTCTACATACACTCTTGACAGTTTCAGAATAGATTCCAGCAGACTCGTCACAAATAGACTTGTAAGATAAACGGAGTCGCTTTATAAAGCAGTCTATCCAACTATTTGAAGTTGTGAATTCTTGAATTCCTTGTTTAGATGTAATTTCTGTTGCTTACTCTTTACAAATGGAACCATTTATAGGAATGTTTGTAGCACAAACTTCATTAAGCATTTAAAAAAAGAAATTTTCAAATTCCTATAATGGTGAAGATTTCACATCTTTTTACACTCTTTTATTTAACTCAACCTGGTTTTTGTATAAGGATGGAATTTTGAAATTGATTTTTAATCCACTTCCTGATATGCTAGAATAATAAAAAGTATGTTCACAGGTGTGTTTCTGATGACAATACAACATTTTTCTGTTAACCAACCACACATGCTAAATCATCAAATATCCTCTGTAACTCATACAATTGTATAACAATGAATTTGAACATTGGATTGAAACAACAATGGATTTAATTATGTGTAAAATATTTAAAAATAATAATGTTAAATCTGGGCTTTTTAAGATTCCAAGTATAGAAAATTTATTGGGGCTAATGAAAAATGACATTATATACAAGAAATCGTTAAATATGGGTTACGTTAAATTGATTTCACTGTGTGTGTGTGTGTGTGTATATATATATATATGTATATATATTTATATATACAATAGACTCGCTCAAATCCACACAGCTTGGGACCAGAGGTTGTGCGGATTTTTTAATTTTGTGGATTTCTGGTCATTGTTTTGTTTATATTTTTTAAACAGTAATTTGAATGTAATAATGAAGGAAAATATTAAAATAATTAAGGAAAATAATAAAGTAAAATACTAAAAATTAAGAAAATTTAAAAAATGATTAAAATATTAAAAGTAAAGGTCACATAAATAATTAATAATTCATGACTAAATATGGATAATAATGATGAGATAATTTTTTCTTGAATTATTCAATGAAACTCTCCTCATAAAGGTACACTAATAATTTACATCAAAACCATAAAATAATGAAATTTTATTTGATGTTTGGGCAGATTTAATAACCAAAAAAGCTTGATTAATACCCAAATCCATTTGATATAAAGATCACGATCGCAACTAATATCAATGCTATTTTTCAGAAATAAATTTACATTTCCTTTATGAGAAAGCAAGAGTTCAATGATATTAACCAGAATTACAAAAATGTGTATGGAATGATATAAAAATTAAAAAATCTTGAGTTTTCCCCCTACATCTTAACTCTAAGTTTCACTGTTTACATATGAAATAATGTGCAGATTTTAGGGTTGTGGATTTGATGGAGTCAACTATATATATAAATTGCATACATTCATAAATTTAAAAAAAAATTATATGTATCTGTATGTATGCATAATTAAATTGACAAAAATAATAAACAAATATTAAATACAAAGCATTTACATTATAAAATAGTTTACCTTTTCTGGAGGATTTTTAAATAATGCTATCAGAGATGGTTTTTTCGGTGAAATAGTGGCAGGAGAATCTTTTGTAATGAAAGGAAGAGATGTACGTAAATTTGCTGAAACAAAAGTAAATATATGATTAAGTACATTGAAATTTATATACAAAAGAAGTTCATGAAAAAGCTGAAATGAAAATATCTATAAAAATAATTTATATATACATATATATATATACTTACATGAATTTGATGTCTGTATTTTCTTTTCGTCTACATGTAATATATCATGAGGACAACAAGTCAAATTGCCTAAATCAATCTGATTATTTACTTTGACAGTTTGAGCTTTTTGCTGAAGCTCTAGAGCAGCTAACTGCAATAAAATAAGTGAACTCACTCAATGACAGGAAAGGCTCTCAAAACATTATATTAGATATGAAATTTAATGAATAAAAGGATAACAGAATTGAAAAGAAATTTGATTATCTGAATTCTAAATAACTGAGAATCCATATCATCTATCAGAGATGCTGTTAGACTTTCTGTTACTTTTCCGTTAGACGAACACCACTTTGTGCCAAGTGCAAATGTTGACACAAAAGCTAACAAAGATGCCATACACAAACATTATAAAGAAAATTATACACAGATGCTAACTTAAATAGAAGACCCTAGTGACATTTACCGAGTTTAATGAAAAGTATAGCTATTTCATTGAATTCTAAATATGCTAGAAGAAACTCACAAACAATGAAAATAAATATTTCATTGCACAGCGGGCATAAGTTGATGCATTTAGCATTGCTGAAAATATCTATTATATTTTCATGCCAGTGGTGCAATATAAATTCAATTAAGATTCAAAATCAATGAGATTAATTATAATATTTTAAGATTAATTGACAGAATATTCACAGAAATCTGTGGATGTAACTAGGAAAATGTAAATTGAACAGCAGTTATTAAAGTAACAGGAATCTTGAAATCAAGTTTCCGTGTGTACATATATCGGTTAGCCGGGCGCCAGTGATATATGTACATGTATATATACATACACACATATATATACATACGATACATATATATACATACACATAGACGTCAACATTGTAAAAACTATATCAGGAGTAAAATAGTTACATTTCAGGAGTTTTGGACATCCATCAGGAATAAAATTTAAGCATTTCAGGAGTCATACGACTGTTTTGAAGATATACTTTTTTAATAGTTTGGCATAATTTCGAAGATCAATAGGGATAAATAAACTAATTTCGTAAAATTTTTATGAAAATGAACTTGATAAACAAAATAAAGAATAAGATAAGAGTTCTCAGCTTTGAAAGATAATCTGTGAAGGAAAATTAACTCCACGGGGTTTTGAAGCTTTTTCTAAATATATGAAAAAAAAAAAAAATCTGAAAAAATTCGCCGTTTTCTTTAGATTCTTCGATGAAATTTGCAGTTTTTTTCAAGATCCTTCGATGAAATTTGCCGTTTATTTGTGATCCTTCGATGAAATTTGCTGCTTTGTTGCTATCCTTAGACAGAATTCGCCGTCTTTTCACAATCCAATGACAAAATTTGCCGTTTTTCCGCGATCCTTCGACAAAGTTTGCCTTTTGTTTCGCGATCCTACGGCGAGATTCGCCGTTTTTTTGGATTACTCAACAAAATGATTTCGAAGAATTTACACGTGTAAAAATTACACGTCACATGGGACGCGTAAGAACTATTTTTTTGCGTCCCAACTCCAATTTTTTTCGTAATTTACGTGCTATAGCGCGTCTGCGGCATCGCTGTAAGACACATATTTCCGTACTACCGTATTTTACCATGCATTTCCGGAGTTGTTGGCATCTATACATACATATATGTATTTATGCATATATGTATGTATATACATATATATTTATATATGCAAATATATCATTGGTGCAAGGCTAACTGAAAAGTACCCATATTTCTTATTTGGCTACAGCACCAATTTAGGGCTTTGAAATCATAAATATGCCATTTTATTATCTATTTTTATGAATAGATATCACAATATGTATATAAATTGCCTTTAAAGAATTTAACTGCAGAGCATTCATCATTTGGCAAATGCCAAATTGTGTAAGCCAAAGTTTTCTAAAAATCACCTTAAAAAGGGAAAATTTGAAAAAAAAAAAAAAAAAGAAGAAAGAAAGAATAATTTATATACAATAATTTATAATTGGATTACTTTACATGTTGACAAGAAAAAGACAGTTTATCACATTTGGTTCAAAACTGTGATTGGTGTTCCTTTAACAGAAAAGTACAGATTTTTCTAATCCTGGCACAATAGTCTGCTATATCCAATTCTACATATTGTTCTGATAACACAATTTTTATATTATAAATACAACTGAATAAAGATATAGGAATTTTAAAAAAGTAAGAAAATAAAATCAGATTAAAAAGATCAAGAGAGGCAAGTCAGTTTAAAATTAGTGTCATATAAGTGAGAAAAAACATAGAGAGGCATTATTACCTATTTACAATACAGATTACATTGTTTCCCACAAGGTGACACTAGAATCTGGAGAAATAGGTGTATAACAGAATCAGTCATGTCAGTGAGAAATCTTTATAATTAAATTTCTCATCATAAAATTATTTTACAATAAGGGTAATTTAAATAGCTGCCAATGAAGATATATGAATTGCTAATGTACCAAAACTGTCTATTTAAATGATTCAAATAATTTTAGTTTGACACTCTCTATATTAACAAGTAAAACAACTTAAGTCAAGCCAAACTAATGGTAACCTCACACAACATTACTTCAATAATGTTATAATTTAAAATATTTATCTTTAATTTATTCATCTTTTAAAATACTTAACTTTAATTTATTCATTTATTTAAAACAGTTCTTAAAATTAATTACATAAATAAACAATGCATAGGAAATAAATACTTTAAAATCAAACATTTACTTTTTAAATTATAACTTTTACTGCTAGATAAATTAAGTTATTTTCATTTTAAATTAATATTCCAAATTTAGCTTTTTCTTGAATTACAGTAAACATTACTTCTAGAAATAATTTAACTTACTTTTTTCAAAACTTTAATCTTAATTTTCTCTTATTAAAATTAATATCTCAATAATACAGCACATTTCCTTTTTATTTATTTAATTAAAAATGTTAATCACTATTTTAATCATATTGGTACATAAGTGTTTTCTTTCTTTTGACGTGCTCAAAAGTTCGTTTAAAAAAAAAAATTGTGATGTGCGATCCATTAATTTTATAAGTACAAAAATAGTTTTTCTCATATCTTTTAAATTTAATTATTTCTTTTTCAAGTCATTTCTAATGGAAAGAAATATTTATTTTATGTACGTACTTAAAATTTAAATGCATTTTGACCATAACTTTTATAGTTATGTATTTTTATTTATTTTCAACAATCTCTATTTTGGAATCGGCACAAATGTATTTGGGACGCCATTGTGAGTTCCCCTTTCTACTTTGCTTCATTTCATTATAAATACATTATCTAATATTAAGCACCTAAGTTTAATTTTTAACAAGTTTACACAAAATACTTAACTGAAACACTATGGATATTTTCTTTGAATAAATAACAAAAAATGAATTTCCTTAATTACATTTACTTTAATACAAGTAAATTGTGAGTAAAACACTAATAAAATATAACAGTAAAAGAAGAAAATAAAATTGGATTAAGATATAAAAATTTTAGAAATTGCGTTAATTCAAAATATAAACCAAGAAATTGAAAAATATGATCAGAAAAATGAAGTTATGCATGTTAATAGAACATCTATTTATTACCTGTGCTACTGAAGACCTTGCAGCGTTTGAAACGATAGAATGAATTTCATTCAATTGTTGCCTTACAAGAGGTGGAATCGGATTGCAACAAGCTAAAACACCCTGCTGTTCTCTAAAATCAAGCAACAAAGCCACATTTAAGTAAAAAATCTATAAAATTTTAAATACAATCCCCCCCCCCCCCCCACCACAAAAGAAAATAAATAAAATAAAATAAAAATTTCTTGAATAAAGGATGTAAAGTACAATAAAATTAAACAAACTACAATAAAATTTTTAAAAAAATCGATATCACTAACTAGAAATTTCAAATTTCTCACACACTTAAAAAGAAGAATGTGTCAGTTTTAATGATAAAAATTATTCTTTAATTCAACAAACTGATATTAAAATGAAGACAGTGGAGGATCATGATTGGATTTTTGGAGTGCTACATGTTATTGTTAGAAGATCTCCTACAAATTTGTCTTTTGTAAACAATTTACTGCCTGAATTTCCTAATACTAATCTTTGGCTCCTTTACCACCAAAGTTTCTGAATATTAATCTTCAGCTTATTTAATAATAGAATCTACAATTAAATAAGATGAAAATTAGTACTGGGAAATTATGCTAGTAAAAAGCTTATAAAAATAAAGCTTGTGGAAGCTCTTCTGAAAATAATATGTGGCATCTCAAAAAGCCAGTCATGAGCTGCCACTGGATGAATGTATACATTTTATTATTTCCATGATATACAAAATTATAATGAAAAGATACCAGCTTACAAAACTCATCACACTCACAATGTTTGAAAATGTATGCTTAAACATCTATATTTACACCCATATCATTTTGGCTTTGTATTTGCTTCTATATTGCCACTGAATGTTTGCTCTACCATGCCACTGTTGTAAGTAGTGCCATGATAGAGCAAATACTAAAATAAATTATCACTTCTGATGAAACTATACACTCTACTCCTGATAATAAGTTTATATTATCATTGTGAACTATGAAATCAATGGCTAATCATTAACAAGTAGAGTTTATTACCAAATACTCTAAGTTACTTTATTATGATTTAAGCTCATGTTTCCAGTGAATAACTCAAAGTTATCAAAAATTAATTTATGAACTTATGCACAATCTCTTAGACCAGGGGTGATTCTGAGTAAAAAAAAAAAATTCTGAAATTCACAGAAAATTTTCTGAAAAATTACAACAGAGGGGGGGGGGTCCACTCTGCCACACTTTTTTTTTTTTTTTGCATCCCTTTGATGAAATTTGAGTTTTTTCGTGATCTTTTGATAAAATTTGCGGTTTTTTCGCAATGTTTTTGACAAAATTTGGCCTTTTTTTCGTGATTTTTTGACGAAATTTGCCGTTTTTTCACAATCTTTTAACGAAATTTGCCGTTTTTCGCAATGTTTTTGACGAAATTTGCCTTTTTTTGCAATGTTTTTGACGAAATTTGCCTTTTTTGGCAATGTTTTTGACGAAATTTGCCGTTTTTTGGCAATGTTTTTGACAAAATTTGCCATTTTTACGCGTTTTGACAAAAATTCCCGTTTTTTGCAATGTTTTTGACGAAATTTGCCATTTTTCGCAATGTTTTTGACAAAATTAGCCGTTTTTTCGCGATCGTTAGAAGAAATTTGCAGTTTTTTGCAATGTTTTTGACAAAATTTGCTGTTTTTTCGCGATCTTTTGACAAAATTTGCCGTTTTTTCGCGATTCTCTGACGAAAGTCACGTTTTTCCCGCAATCCTTTGACAAAATTGCCGACTTTTCTTCGAACGAATGACGAGATTGATTTTTTTTTTTTTTTGATCATTTGCCGAAATACCCATACATTTTATGTCCGAATTTTTGAATTTATGACCGATATTTTTCTTTATTTTTGGAAATCATTGCCTTAATTTTTCGGACCAGAATCACCCTTGTCTTACACATTAGAACATCAGCAAAATTGTTAAAATCAAATTGTCAGTTTTCAAAATTTGATTGTTAGACACTGAATAGTATTATTATTTCAGAATGACTATCCTAATTTGTTTTTCTGAATCAATGCAAGAGTGACAAGTGACACTGTTAAGCTATTAACTTTTGTATTTATTACTCAAAATCCTAAAATTATGTACTGGGCAGTTCTTTTGTTTATGCATGTAAATTAATTTTAAACCATGAGTTAATAAAATATTATTTTATCACAAGTGAATTTCCAAGTTTCCTTTTTGAAAATTATGTTATTATATAATGCAATTTCTCCCTTTATTCTTGTTTATATTTTACACAAAAATTCCAAATAGACATATAATTCCAAGAAAAGCAAAGAGAAAACATTAAAAAAGGCTTAAATTAAAAACATCAATAATTATACTTTAAAACAGATAATACTAAGCATAAAAATATATTACCTAGTAAATAGGTAAAATTTAAAAAATGACAAGCACACATAATATTATTAGGGATTTAAGTATTTATAAAATTTACAACTTTTTTTTTCAAACATCAGAATTTGTAATTTATGTTAGTAAGTATATAACTCGTAATAATAACCAACAATCTATAAAATTAAGATTACCTTGGTAAAGTTTCTGCAATCTGGAGCAACATATGATTAGGCAAAACATATCTGTAAATAAAATTGTTAGAGAATTGTTGTTAGAGAACTTACATGATAATAATAGCGAGTGGGTATTTGTATATTTTCCTGAATTAGGCATAAAGTTTTTATTACAAACAATTAATTTTTAAACAAAAAATAAAATTGACTCCAAGTGATTGATGTTCCTTAACATATGACTTGTTGTATAAAATATAACAAATGACTTGTTGTATAACATGACTTGTTGTATAGTTGTATAAAAACATTCATGTTAAATTTACATATTGAAAGCCAGTGATTTGGTACAACAATGTTTTTTGAGACAAACCTCTATTGAATTATCCACATTGTTTAGGCAGAGTGGCTGACATTTAAACTTTTTCAGATCATTTTTCTCTACTTTCCCCTGTGACTTTTTCGAAAGTGTTACTTTTCTTAATATACAAACAAGAACCTTCAGAAAGCTAAATTCACGCATATGATTAAACGGTACTTTTCCATTATACCAACACAATGCCAAAATGTATGTTAATGCGCTATTTATTTCAACCCTCATCGTGCAAAAGATTTTTATTGCAAACTGTGCCAAACATTGTGACTCGCTACTTATTTAACATGAATCATTTTCCTTAATTTTCTGATCATACAGACAATTTAAATTAAACTTTTGAATTTAAATGGCAGCAAATGAGAAAAATGCCGTGGATGGGAGAATTATCTTCACAGATTGTTGGGGTGGTGAATTGCGAGATACCAGCTACAGACATTTCACAGTAACTCACAAATATAATTTTGTTGACCCTAACACTGGATGTCATACCCAGTCTGCTGAGAGATTATGAGGCATCGCAAAATGGCGTAATAAAAGACAGCACTGTACTGTTCATCGTTATTTACATTCCTATCTCATAGAGTTCATGTGGTGACGTCTTTATTAAAAAAAATAAGATGTTTACTACAATGCAAAGAGACATTTACAATTTCATGCTTACAGTTTAAATTGAGTTTTATTTTATTATTTTACTGAATATTTATTTGTTCTTTTATTTTAAGTTATTATTTAGTTTGCATTATTAGTATAAAAAGAAAGTAAAGTTGTTATTGAAAATAGCTTTATTTACGCTGAAAATACCATCCAGGAAAATACACAGATATTAATAATAATAAGAAAAAAAGTTTCATATAAAAAAATGCCAAAATGAAGAGGGGAATGAAAAACATAATTTTTCCAGAACAAAATAAGTTAAACATTTCAAATTATTTGAAAGCATCGGAAGTTTTAAAGAAGATTTCATAGATTTTTTTTAAAAAAAGATAGTGGATACAATAAAACTTACGCCAAACTTTCATCGTTTTCTCTAGCAATTCTATCGCGCCAGGAAAATAGTTCTCTTAAACAGTACAATTGTTTGGCATTTAACATCTTTTTGCTTTTTCTGTACAATTCTAAATACTTGTCTTCACTAAATATTGGTTTCTCATATTTCTGCAATGAAAAAAGTATATATTTAATAAAACACACACACACACACACACACACACATATATATATATATATATTACAAAATTTAAAAT
The DNA here is from genome assembly GCA_963931845.1 of Maratus michaelseni. Taxonomy (NCBI): domain Eukaryota; kingdom Metazoa; phylum Arthropoda; class Arachnida; order Araneae; family Salticidae; genus Maratus; species Maratus michaelseni. The sequence goes on along the minus strand of OZ007593.1, from coordinate 115,580,413 downwards.
TCCATACCTTATTAAATTTATTGTATAAAAAATTCCTTTTATTAATATTCCATTTACAATCCTAGTTTATTAAAATATTCCCTTTCTTAAAAATAAAAACATTTTTTAACCTAATCTACTTAAATTCACTTTTTATTTCCCGACAAACAAGAAGTAAAAATCCCATTTCATAAGAATATTTCTTCTTAAAAAACCTATTTTCTTAAATTCTTTATTATATTAAATATATTTTTTTATTTAATTTCCCTATTTTATAATATAGCTATTTATTCCCATATTTAAATCTCTTATTTCTTTTAATCTGTGTTAATTCACCATTTTCCCTTACTTAATAGTCTAAAAAATCATTCTTTTAAATTGTTTTGTTATCAATTGACGAAATCTGCAATTTTTGGCCACAATTGACTGAAAAAATTCGTGATGTGAATGATTGACGCAATTTGTGATTTTTATCAGTGACAAGTTAACTAATTTTACTGTACTTTTCGATGACCAATTGACGAAATCCATGATTTTTAGCCGTAACTGATTGAAGAAATTCGCAATTTTGTTCACTGACTTTTTGACAAAACCCGCAATTTTGTTTTTCAACGCCCGACTGATGAAACACATGATTCTTTTTTGCAATAGATTGACAAAGTTCCCAATGTCAAATTTTTTTCAGGGACAAACTGATGAAATTCGTGATTTTTTTTTTCCAACATAGGACTGGTAAAATTCTGAGTTTCTTTACGTGAGCGACTACCAAATTTTTTTCATAAATACTTTACAAAATCCAATTGATGAAATTTATGATTTTTCCTGTGATCAATTGATGAAATTTGTAAACTTGCTTTATGATCAGTAGACATCATATCATGTGTTTGAGAGAAGTAAAATGTTTCAAATTAATATTTTTTGTCTAGTCATTTTTTTTTTGCACCTAATTAGTTACAAAATACTGATTTTTTTCGAATTTGAAAAAAATAAATGATTTATGGAATTAAACAAAATATAAATAGTATATTTGCAGAAAAATCACATCGCGGATTAAGGAACCTTGCAGGATAAATTAAATTGAAATTTGATAAAGAATTTTTCTTTTCTTTCTTTCTTTTTACCCAAATTTCCATATTTTTTACTTTAATACCGTACTACCGTATTTTATCCAACACATTCAGGAGTTTCTCTGTGGATGGAAGAACTTCGCGGCTCACGGGATAAATTAAATCAAAATTCGATAGAGAATTTTTCTTTACTTTCTTTTCTTCAAATTTTCGCATTTTCTACTGTATTACCATACTACCGTATTTCATCATACATTTCTGGAGATGTTGACACCTATGCAGGTGCTCATACTTCTGCCTATATTTTAACGTCACAGACACATTACCTATATCAGAAAAGACATGCGCGAAAAGCAAAAGTACTTGACATTGTGTACACACTGTACTTATGATCGCAATAAATATTTTGTTGTGTATAGTTGGATGTTTGGTATTTTAATCATCCAATTTGGTGATTTCAAATGCCAATATAGCATGAAACTTGCAAAAATTTCAGAAATATTAGGACAGATTACAATATTTTAGGACATTTCAGGATTTTATTTTTTCAGGAATTTCAGGACAAGTATGACCCCTGCAATTTTAAAAACAAAAATTTTGAAGACTAAATTCACACTGCTTATGCACAAGCAGCTTTCTTGTAGATCGTAAAATTGTTTGTTAACAACTTAATACTAATTTGAGAAAAAAGCAAATAAAATGACATAGTATTCTAAATTTATAGTGAAGATTAACACTAAGAAATTCATGTTATTAGCCATCACATTAGTCAAATGTGAAAAACATTACCTAATTTTATTATGTGTTATCAAAAAGCTACAATTCTATGTTTTATAAGGATACTATTTTTTTTTTTATTATTATATAGAGCTTACATTTAGAATAATAATTTGTGTGAATAATTTTTAAAATGCACCGTACAATAGCAGTTTAAAGTTTGATATTAAAAGTAAAATACATTTAATATAGAATTAAAAAATACAATATGAACAGCATATCAAACAATCGTTTGTTTCTACTCATATTCCTGCATTCAAAGACCAGATCACAATTAAAATGTTCTATGTCTAGAGTTTTACTGTACAGGTTGATTACAAATGAATATAATAACTTTGAAGGGCTATATCTTCTGAACAATAAAAGGTAGTGTTCCATTCACACATCGATGTGAGTGAGAAGTTATGAAGTTTCATAAATGTAGGTTGTATTTTTTTGGCAAGAGATGGCGCAGCGAGCAGCGGGTTGAAAGTGAACCGGCATGTTCCGCTGCGGGTTCATTCAGTCACTTGCTGCCAAGATGACAACAGCACAACAAAAGGCATTCTGTGTAATTGACGCTGCTGAACTGAAAACGAGGATAACTACTATTGCAACTGTAACACTTGACATGCTGAAAACTGTGTGGGACGAATTCTCCTACAGAATGGATGTCGTTCGTGTTTCTGCTGGTGGTCACATTGAACATTTATAAATTTTTGCTATTAGTAATTTTAATTTCACAATCTTCTTTATTATGTCTTTTTTACAAATGTGTGTATCTTCTATACTTTTTGTTAATAAAGCCTTTCAAAGTTGGGATATTCATTTGCAATCACCCTGTAGATTACAATTAAAACACTAAGATACTTTGTTTTCATATCATTAACACAGAATTATATTTTGCTAGCTATAATGATTTTTATCATTTGTGGTCTTAATAAGGCACATCAAAACATTGGTTGCTAATTACAGAATATTTTAATTGAAGCCTTGAAGTGAGGGATATGTTGAACAAGTGGTCACCATTGGATTTATTTTCAAGAGTCCGCTCTACCTCTTAGGTTAATTAGTGCCATACATAGTTTACCAATATATGCTAAAAATGCCAGTAAAAAAGTGCATTTTTATAGATAATATAATGATATTCGGAGATTGCGAAGAATATAAAGGAGATATTAATGAAGGGTGAATCGTCAGTGACCTGCACCAGAACGATTCATAGTACCTAAAACAATTTTTGACAAAATTATATTCAACACTCTCCCTAAACATCATTATAGGTATGAAAGTAAGTGGTAGTACCCAAAGCGAAGTGATAAGAATTTATACGTTAAATCTTAAGTTAAAATTTCAATATTAAGTTTATCTGCTTATTAAGCAAAGTTAAAATTAAATATTTAGTATATAAAATCAAAGACTAGGGTTTACAACATATGCACACCATAAAGATTATTCTGAAGTTCATCTGCATAACAACTTGATCCTGGTGTAAAAGGAGAATAGAAAAACAAAAAGAACTCACCAGATAGAAGAAACACCGACGTTTATTGACATCTTCAACGCATTTAAATATTAATACATCATTTGAACAAAATCACAAGTTTCACCATAGAGATAGATATTATGTAATATTTCTCAAATCAATCATTTAAAATACTTGTTACCGTATTAAAAATTTGGTGTTTTCAGTTCACACAAGTAAGTTGACATTTCGTTATATTGATTTTCTAGTTAATTTAAATAATAATTTGATTTCTGCAAAGTTCAAATTGTTCAATTTATAGTGGAGGTTATATATATAGTTTCTAAAAATTGTAGCTGCATCATTAGAAGTATTACGAATGTTCATTTGAAGAAAATTAAGTTCATAAGAGAAAGTTATTATAAAAGTTGAATGGACTATATTGAATGACGTTTCTACTGATGGATGATATTGTAGATTAAGCACAGCAGAATCAACCATAACGTTGTTATTAGGAACTTCTAAGCAGAGTATCGAGACAGCCATTGGAAAGTGAATATCGGCGTTGATCAGGCATTCAGAAAAAACAAACTCCTAATCATCTGGTGGCTATAAGTTGTCGACCCATCATCATCATCGAAAGCAATGCTAAATGACTCTGAAAACGAATCCTGGTAGGATGATTGATGTAGAATCTTTCATCTAGAATAATAAAGTTGAAACAGGCATCTTCCTAGATGTTGAGAATCTTAAAAGTAATTGTTAAACTAACGCTCGCTGAATCGGCATTCTACGGCACGCTGCCAGACCGGAGGGCCTTGCAGCCTAAAAAAAAAATATGGTACTTCACATGCTGGTGTTTCGTTGAGAAGTGATTTTTCCTGGCGCTCCAAAGATACTGGAAAACTTACCGATTTGAATCTCTCTCCAATCAGATAATAGGATTTCCCAACGACTTCGAAATTCTCTGTCGCGTGCCTAGCACCACCTGACGGAGTTTTAGCCGAAGTTCACCCATGCGGTCGTTAGATATAAACTGTATCGCACCCCCTTGACGACACGTCACCGAGAATGTTCCATGTGCTTTGAAAATAACCTTGAATGGGCTTAAGAATGACCTTGTACTCCGTGAGTCATTGATACAGACAAAATGCGCGGGAAAGGGTGCAAATAGTTGTTTGTCAACACGAAAACATCTGAAATTCTCTCAATGGGCGCTACTAGCAAATATTTACCAACTACAAGATAAACTTTGAGAACGTGATTAAAAATCCATAACTCAGAAATTTATGGATGAAAATAAATGAAATTTTAGCAATCATAATAAAATAAAAAGTTCTTTCCACCAGATATGTTTTGAAAGTAAACTATTTAATTTAAAGAATTTTGAAAAAGTAATTATTGGACTTAGAAATTTTGAAACGATATATAAAAAAAATTCGCGATTCTGAAAGAATGCATTGATCAAAATCAGTTAATCTGAACTTTCCAAAAGGAATAAAATTAGCGATTAACCATTTTTAATAATTATTATTGAAAAGGAAATACGCTATATTTTAGAATAATTATTTATTTTAGACTGTTTGTTATTAAGAAAGATGGATATTATTTAAAAGTTAGAAAAAGTAAGTTAGAAATATTTTTCTTTTAGATAATTTGAAGTGAATTTTATTTAAAAGGAAATAATTAAAGTAAATATTGTACAGTGAATAAATTGTAAATGAAATTGGAAATGAATATCCTAAAACATATGCAATGGAAAGTATAGCGAGATTTAGGGATCGGAGAATTTATACCAGGAAAACTTAACGATGTGATGATTCTCTCGAAAAATATTCCAATTGAATCCAAACCTGAAAATTCGATTTAGAAAAGGATATAAATCAACTATCCCAAAATCTCTCCATATGGTGTGATCTCAAGAGGTAGTAACATTGCGTTGTAAAGAAAAGTTAAAAATTAAAAATTAAATGTTGGAATAGTAGAATTTAAATTAAAAGCTTAATTGTAAGATTTAAGAATTATAAACATTCTCTCAGAAGTTGATCCATCGTAATACTGTAACTGTTGAAATGTAAAAAGGAAAAATAAATAACTCACCAAATAGATGCCACACAGAAGTTTATTATGAATTCAAATAGTGCACTCTATGAACTTCAAACAAGATAAATATACTAACTCATTTCACAAACTTCTTCTAAATCACAATATTTAAAGTATAAAAATCAACTTAAAATTGCTCGATGTTCAGTCCATATAAAATGTTAATTAATTTGAATAAGATTATTGATATTAAGTCTAAATTTTAATAATACTGTGTTAAAAAATGTTTATGTTGGTCGAAATTATCTTTAATAATATGGTAGAGTCTATTTCTAGGTGCTAAAAGAGTCTTTTCATGGTGAACATAATTTTTAGACTTGAAGTAAGTTGCTACTGGTGAATGGTGGAACTTGATAAATGAAAAAGTTCGTTAACTGAACAGGAAAACTGATGAAATGACATATCTCTTCGAAGAAGCTTGCTTCTGACTATCGAGAATTCACAGGGGTCGATGCAGGTTTTTTTTCTTGGGGCCCATTTTGTGAAAAGTAAAGGTTATTTTTGTGAAATTTTATTATATTTTTGTGAAAAATAACATTTTGTAGTGAAAGTCAAAATCCAGCTACTCAAATTCGAACCAAGCGTTTATTAACAAAAACTTTTTTTAAATACTTTTGCTGAAGTTTTCCTCTCTGGTGAACTTGCTTGTTTACAAATTATACATTTTAAAAGTCAAAGAATAATAAATAAATAATAAATAGTAAGTTTTTATGAAATTGAATTTTGTGAAAGGGCCTATTTTGTTAAAAGGAATTTTGTGAAGGGGCCCATTTTATCAAATTGATTTTTGTGAAGGGGCCCATTTTATTAAATTTATTTTTGTGAAGGGGCCCTAAATAGGCCCCAATTTTTGTCTGGATCGACCCTTGATTCATCACAGAGACGTATGAGGAATCATGGCACTGAATATCAGCGAACACCGAAGATTGGAGATAGAAGTTATTCAACGAAATAAATACTTAGTCACGAAAGATGGAAGATTTCATCTCGGTTCTAGATGACAAAAATATATGTGGCTATTCTATTAATAGGCTGGCGCTTGCGATAAAACATCGGAAATGTTTTTCTATAAATCAGCTAATATATACCATCTACGATGTTGAAAAATATGGTAGAGTCTACGATGTTGCATCTAATAAATTTAACGGAAATTTATCTTTTGGAAGCCAGCATATTGAAGAACTCTGCTGAATCTCTAACAACCTCTTCTCCTGCCGGAAATTACTGAACCCGCCAGGCCCAAGGCCCGACAGCCTAAAAAAAGTTGTTGACCAGTTGGGTATGTCTGGAGAAGTGATTCTCTCACGAATTCTCAAAGTACGGTAGAACTCTCAGAAAAATTTTGAAACTTCCGCCAATCAGATAGCAGCGTTTCCCAACGGTTCCAAAATTAACTGTCGCGCTCGTGACACCACCTGATGGAGTTTTCGAAAAAGCACACCCATGCGGTTAAAGTTAAATTTTAACTGACTCGCACCCCTGATGACACGTCATTAAAAATGTTCCATGAGCTTCCATCAGTCACCTTGAATCGGACTGACAATGACCTTGCCTATCGTGAGTCACTGACCCAGATACAAATGTGCGGGAAATAGAAATAACGCCTGGTTGTTTACTCGAAACACCTGAAAATTTATCAATGGCGTCTCATAGCGAATCTCCACGAACTTCAAAACAAAATAAACAAAAGTAATTAAAAATCGATAACTGCCAAACTTATGGATGAAAATAAATGAAATTTAGCAATCAAATTAAATTAAAAAGTTCTTTCCACAAGATATGTTTTGCAAGTCAAAATTTTTAATTTAAGGAATTTTGAAAAAGTAATTATTGTACTTAGAAATTTTGAAACGATATATGAAAGTTTCGCGATTCTGAAAGATTTTGCATTGATCAAAATTAGCGAATCTGAACTTTCCGAAAGTAAAAAAATTAGCTATTAACCATTTTTTAATAATTATTATTAAAAAGGAATAATTTAAATCGCTATATTTTGGAATAATTATTAATTTTATACTGTCTGTTATTTAAGAAAAATGGATATTATTTAAAAGTTAGAAAAAGTAAGTTAGAAATATTTTTATTTTAGATAATTTGAAATGAAGTTTAATTAATATTGCAAAGTGAATAAATTGTAAATTAAATTTGAAATGAATATCCTAAAACATATGTAATGGAAAGATTCTGAAATTAAATTATACTCTCACCAAAAGTAAACAATTTAAAAAGAATGTTTGATTTAAAATGCAAAAATGAAACTTAGCTTAATTAATTTAAATGAATTTAATGAGTTTAATTAAATGGATGAATAAATTAAAGTTAAATATTAAAATACTGAATAAATTAAAAGTAAAATTTTAAATCATAACAGAAAGATTCAGAATTTAAATTATACTCTCACCAAAAGTAAACAAATTTAAAAAGAATGTTTGATTTAAAATGAAATTTAGCTTAATAAAATTAAATGAATTTAATGAGTTTATTAAATGGATGAATAAATTAAAGTTAAATGTTAAAATACTGAATAAATTAAGAATGAAATTTTAAATCATAACAGATAATTTATATGAACAAGAGAAATATTCACCATTTCCATTACAATACACCAATATTCATAATTTTTTCACCATTCTCTTCAGAAGATTTTATACTATGATAATAAAAACACAGAGCGAGAGGAGCGCGACGGCGCTCCTTGGCACTAAAAGGATTAAGTTTGCTGCTTACTTTTCACTTTGACTTATTAAAACAAATTATTGAATAAATTTTAGTGACATTTGTCTGTAGTTTTAAGACAATTGGCAGCAAAATTATCATTTGCTAAAAACTAAGTCCAAACTGATTTATCACCAAATTTCAAATTTAATCTAATTTAATGAAACGGCACATGCTTAATGCAGGCCCTAAATAAGTAAATATAAAAAGTTAGTATTTTTCCAGTTACAAAAAGAATTAATTTCTGCAACAACAACAAGGTTTTATGGGTATTTATATTTGATAATAAATTAAACATTTTTTTAAACTCTTGTTTATACAAAAAGTAAGTGCATATGGCAATGATACTAGTCCTTTAATACTCTAGTCCTAATTATACTAGTCCTAATGATACTAGTCCTTTAATACTCTATTTGTTTAGTCTATAGATTTTTTACTTCTCCATTCAGCATTAATCAATAACAACAAATTTTAACTACATAAAAAAATGACAGTGTCAAAGATTTTTAGTTTAATAAATAAATACAATAATAAAATATATAAATAAATAAATAATAACAAAAATACCAGAGAATCCACATTTGAAACTGAAACATTAATCAATATATGAAGTGGAAATGTTGTGGATAAAGACATGTTTAGAATTTCCTTTTTCTTTTTACAGCATTAGTAAAAATATTCTAAAATAGTGAAAAAAAAAAAAAATGATGATGATGTTTGAGTAAAAGAGTGAGATAAAGGGGCGATGCTTAATTAATAACTACTTACAGCTCACATTCCTTTGAACACTTTTAGTATTTATGAAATAAAATTATTTCACATTTTTCTCTTTCTTAATATTATCTGTCTTTTATATAAGCAAAAACATTATGTAAAAGAATTAGCAATCATATGCACAAAATTGACTTTTTCCACAATCAGAAAGGCAAAGGGTCTTTTACCATTTAATACTTCAACTAAAAAATTCAAAATACCTTCAAATATATTTATGGTTAATCTGTTTTTTTTTTTTCAAACTTTCTAACATCGTTGTCGCTAGTTGGTGTTTGTTACGGCCAATTATCCGAGAGAGGAATATAGGTCAAGGGTATCTTTTAGAGGTATCCTAACCCATATTTTTGCAAGGTTCAAAGAAAACCCCAGAAGACTCCAAACAGTTAGGCCAACAAACACAACATGGGTTCAAACCCAGCACCTCCCCATCTACCAACTTTGAGAGCAGAACCTTTCAGCCGTTGGTGGACTTCATTTAGAGGGAAACAAAAAAGAATTTGGTTACAGTAACTGTCTATGAGATATAATCACTGGAAATGTATTTTCAGATGTGGTATGCATTTTTAAGCTTAACCAAATTTTGGTACAGTAAGTGGTGTGTATAAATGCTATAGTTCATATACAGGGCTGCACAAAATAATTCATAAACATTATTGTCTATGGGCATGAATTGCTTTAGGAGGTGTTTATTAATTGTGTTATGTATTTTCAAACTTAACAATATGAAGTATAGTAAGATATGCTTGTAGAAAATAAATTCACATACAGGGATATGCAAAAACTAGATATATTGTCATGTATGGATGATAATTGCTAGAAGAGCATTTTTAACTGTTTGTTTGTTTGAGTTTTCTAATAGAGTTAAATTTTAGCTTAATATGTGATGTGTATAAAAATTTGTAGCTCATATACAGGGCTGCATAAAAATTTTATCTTCTATGAGCAGAAATTTCTAAAAGTAAACTTTCAAATTTGTTATGTGTTTTCTAGCTGAAATAATTTTTAGCAAACCATGTGGTGTGTAAAAAAATCTAGAGAGAAGAGCCCTCAGTACATCTTTCGAAAGCACTGCTATTTTGCCATACTACTCTAAAAAAAAATTATCATTGATGTCAGGCTGATCTCACCTGAAGATATATAGGTAAATTTATGTATCTTGCTTATTTGTATGATAATCTCAGGATTCAGCTCAGCTTTGTGATTCATGAGTTCTCTATAACGACTTAATAATTAAAAAATAAAATAATTCCAGAGAGCAAACTAAAGAATTTTGGAGAACAAACAGGGAGCTAGATTTTATAACCAAAGCCCAACCAGCTGTTCCCTTTATTCTACCTTTCACAGGATCTCCAGGCAAGTCTAACTTATTCATCGTTACAAAATTAAACTACTCTACCTAATTTTTCTGGCCAAGGGTTTCAAATTTTGCACTTCATCAATCACAGCACTCCACAAATGTTGCTAGATCCTTAAACTGCTGCAAAATCAGCAAGATGATTTTGCCAGAGTTTGGCAATCGATTCGCTGAATGACCATTTCAGACATAAAAATATTTTTCTGGCATTATTACTTAGATTGGCAACAATGTTTCGGGGAAGACCTGATAGCTGTAAATATTATTTAGATTAGTACATGATTCCAAAACCAGCGAGATATCTCAAAATCTGCATCCATAGTACATGATCTCAACTTTTGATAGAGAACTTGTAAATTTTTTCCAGTAGGAGGAGAATGTGTCAACTGGGTATACAATTAAACCTAATTGATTTAATAGTTTTTTAGTAATATCTGGGTCTCGGACCACAAGCAATCCCTGGGTGCAATGAAACTGCAGACATGGCAAATAGCACTTAGCTTTTAGTTTTAATCTTAACGTTTTCTATGTATCTGAACATCAGCAGGTCTTTTCATTGGATTTTTAATGTAGAGAACCAGAAAAATGTCCAGTCAGAGGATGAATAACATTTTCCACATAACCAAATATAAAAAAAAGTCAGAAAACTTTCACCCATTGTTGAATAGACTATAGCAGGGTTTCCCAAAGTATGTTATACATACACCTTAGGAGCATGTAAAGAGATTCTAGGAGATATGTCACGAGTCTGTGTTCACAACCAGCATCAGACACAGATCAAATAAATAAGTCAGTAAGAAAGGTTTTTCATCTCAATGACTGTTTTAAAAACAAATTTCTAAAACACACTAATTGTTAAAGAGGATTGCACTTCAGCAAAATAATACCAAATATGCAAGAAGCATATATAAGGGTAAAAAAGCACACCTGTCACATTAAAAAGTTGCCACCTCTAAAGCTTACATCAAATGAAGACTTGAAATTAAGTTTATTTGCATCTATTTGTTTCCATTCTATGTTCATTATTCTTACAAGTTAAAAAGTAGGGGTAGCCAAACACACACATTTTTTCAAGGAGTATGTGAAGCATAAAAGTTTGGAATTGTTGGACTACCGATTATTTCATTTTAAAACTTCTTTAGACCAAAATCACTAAAATAGAGTTCAATAGTATAATAAAACAATAAAGACATTAATAAAATGCCTTAAAAAAACATACCTTTAAACAAATCAATCTACTTCTTTCAAATGCAGAACGGAGCAAATTTTTTGTTTCATTTCCATTCTTGATCAGGTCATTTTTTAGGCAATCATAAATATACAATAAATAATGTGTGTCTTGACGAGCATATTTTATCATTGCAATCGGAAGAGGTCTATAAGTGAATAAAAAAGTGTCTCATTACATTTTAAATTAATAAAAGTAGAAATATGCATAAATATACTACAGTGACAACAAAACAATATCTAATTGCATAGCAGTAATCCTAAAAAATAAAAATTTGAGAGATGACATTCATAAGACTAAAAGGAAAACTACAACAGCAAGTTATAAGATTTCTTCACATGAAATAAATAAAAAGAAAAAATTGGAGTGGACTTCTCTTCTTTGCATTACAAAATTAACTATGATAACACAGGATACAGTGGATTACTAAATTAATAATGGAGAGTCGCAATATTTGTGATTATTAGTGATGGAATTAACATAATATGTTATTTGTTTTAAGATTAACAGATTTTTAAGTAATTTAGAAAGTTTATTATTAAAAGAAAAATAATTTTTCAGAGCATGGTACAAGAAAGCATGGGGTGTTAGAAAAAAAGAATTTTATTTAAAAAAAAAAAAAAATCACAATTTTGGGAAAAGAATCATATCTAATAACAAGAACACTGATGAAACAAAGTTTACTACAATTTTCTAATTTAAAAGTAAACTGAATATTTGGCTCGCAGCCAAAATATGACAACCCTATGTCTCCAGTACTGTATGATATTTATTTATATTATTTTGAAGAAAAATTCTAAACATTGGATTATGTATGTCAACAATACTTTTGTCTTAGTTCAAAATCCTTTTGATATTTCCACTATTCTTCTACCTGTTAATTCTATTAGCACACATATTGGATTTACTTTTGAGTTAGAAGACTCTAATAAACTTTCCTTCAGTGATATTCGAGTTACTAGATGCGATTCATTCTTCCAGACCTGTGCCTATAGAAAATTCTTCTTTGTCTTCAACCCGTCCCATATTCTCTCAAATCACAAAGTTAATCAGAAAATTGGTGCCTTGCACACTTATGTGTACCACACTCTCAAAATTAGTTCAAAACATCTTAAAAGAAAAGAAATTGTTGTTCAACTTTTTGTCAACTTCAAAAATTAAGAATTAATGATTAAAGAAAATTCTGAACAAACAACATAATAAGATTTTTACTCACCGTACTCTCCAATCTGCTAACTGAAACTGTTTATCAACATCTAATTTACAATAATGTTTTAATAAATAGGACAGAGACAAATGTGCAAAGTGAAGCACTCTTGCTGCTTGGCCAGTATCAAATAAGTTAACAACATACACTCCAAAGTCTCTCTGAAGCCAAACAATATCCATGTCAGCACCATGAAAGACCTAAAATATAACATAACATTAGCTATAAGATGCAGGAATTTCCACTGTTTTAGTGTGACACATTTTGGACAGATATGAGATATAACTGTGTTATGGTTTAAATAAATTATGATTCAAATTAGAAATATAATGCTCTGCTACATCAATTTATTGAGATTATCTCATCCGTTCACTGCTGTGCACAAACTATATGCACAGTAGGTCAGGAGAAAGAGGAAGAAAAAACTCAATTTGATACTGTTCGCTCTCGAGCTTTTGTTGTATTTTGTCCACTATCTCCCCCCTCCCCCCCCCCAAAAAAAAAAAAAGGTCCACAAATTTTAATGAAGATTTGCATTGAATTCAAGGATGATAAAATTCAGTGCCGAAAACAGAATTCCACGTTTCTGCAGAAAAGTATCATGTTTGAAAATAATTCCGTAAGTACTATGAAAATAGTCTAAAAAATTTGCGAAAAATTTGCCCCAGTACATTTTCCGGAAACAACAGCTATCTATAAAACTACTCAAAATGTCAATTTTAATGATTCGTATAGATCTAATATCTGTTTTTTTAAAATCTCCGCCGTGAAATCATCTGACTATAATCTCCAATAAAAAGAATGTAAGAACAATATCTAAAGGTTACAAACTGAATCATCATTCAAAAAAAAAAAAAATAATAATAATAATAACTACAAGATCAATATCAAATCTCTCAATAATCTTGCTGAAAAGATTTAAATATATGATTTTGAAGCATGGGAAAGCTGTAGTGTAAAAATATTCCTTATTGCTTATGATTTTAGAAAATCAGTGTGGAGATCCCATTATAAGTATGCTTTAATCATTGTTGAGTCTTCAGAAAATATATTTGAAATCAACAAAATAAAATATTTGTTTATTGATTTTACACTCTACACACTTATCACATAATTCCAGGTGGTGAGTTAATACTTATTTACTTATTTTAAATTTAACTTTGCCATTGGAATTTGTCTTAAACATTTTCCAAAATATACAACATTATAATGTATATAAATTATATATCTGACTTATGGAATTTATTCAAATATAATTTTTCTCTACCTCAATCTTAATTATAAAATCTAATCTAAAAATTCATAAGCAAATAATATTTCAACTCTAACTGTTTTCATAAATATTTTAAAATCAACACAATGATAAATATTTTTATGTATACTATCACTACATGAAACATCAAATAGCCTGTAGTGTTTATTCACTGTGAGAAAGTTGTATTGGATGTTTATTTATAATTGATTCAATTATTTCTTAATTGATCTTGATTTATTGACTGAATTAATATTCACTCTCATTGTTTAATTCATTTTTTCCAATACTCCATTCTCACAGGTGGCATTACAATCAAGTAGCTAAAAGGTTTTAAAACGTACAAATAATAATAATCAATTTTAATTAGACTTTCCCTTGATTTCATAGACTTTCATTTTTAATAAAAGCAAAGTTATTTACAAGCTTAGAAATATTTAGACAAAACTTAGCTGAAAATTCAGTACTTGACCAAATCACCATTTGTTAGATCTCTAATTAAAATTAATGTTTAATGACAGTAATGACAATTAAGTAAACTAGTCAGATCTGCCAATCCCAAAACTCTCTTCCATTTCATACATGTTAATATTTCAAAAAACATAATATTTTTTAATTATGCATTTTTTTATACAAAAATGCAGCATAGCAGTGCCACCTGTTATTTGATTTACATGAAAACCTAATCAGCACCAACTTATATTCAAGGTCTAACAGAATATGAAGTTTGATGAAATTCTGTGCATTAATTCTTGAAATATGACTTTCGGTAAAATCGAGTAAATCCTGAAAAATGCAGCATAGCAGTAGCAGCTGTTGGGCTATTTATACCAAAAACTAATCTGCAACAATTTATGTCAATGTCTAACTGAATCTGAAGTTTGACAAAAAAAAAAACCCGTACATTAGTTCTTGAGATAGAGCTATTGTGGAAATTGTGAAAAATGCAGCACAGCAGCACCACCTGTTAGGCGATTTACACCAAAAACGAACCAGCACCAATTTATATCAAGGTCTAACTGAATCTAAAATTTTATTAAATCCTTTAATTTAGTTCCTAAGATAGATTCTGCCCACAAAATTTGTGTCACATACAGATATTTTATAAAAGCAGTCAAATCATGTTCAGGACCTTCTAAAACATATGAATCAGACGAAAACTGGAAGTCGAAATTTTTCACGAATACAATACTTTCTTCTTGTAAAGATAGAAGAAAGTAATAAAATAATGAAAATTCATAACTTACCTTTACTATTTTAGGGTCTGTAAAAGGATCATTTAATAAATGAATTTCACTTCTGAGTTCAACTGTATCAATAATATAATCTGCATTTCTGGTAGATATCTGCATAAGACATGTAAATCCTTGAAAACTCCTGTAGGAATGATGCTAAAATAAAAAAGAACAAGTTTAGATTAATTCTATTGTTTGACACTAACAGAAAATAAATCAGCCAATAAAAAATATTACCTCTAAATCAACTGCAAACTCAGTTTGTTGTTTCAATTCTTTACACAAGTTTTTTAATTGTTCTTCTGTTCTTATATGCACCAGGGGTGTTTCATCTAAGGGTCGTGGAAGCTAAAAAGAAAAAAAACAACAGTCTGAAATATTTTGTATCATATTTTGTAAGAAAATTACATTATTACATACCAAATGCTTAATAGATAATATAGACAGTAAAACAAATATTGATACAAGTCAATGATTCATTTGTAATGAAAAAATTAAAAATATTCAGCATTCAACAAAAATAGCATAGTTTGTAAATAAATGTTTTATTTTTATAGAAAATAAAATGCGACATCTGCTAGATACAATTTAACATACTTTCAGAACCAAAATATAGCAGCTTATTTTAAACTGTAAATGCACACATGTGAAGCAGGAACAAGTCGTTAGTTTTGAATAAAAGCTTTATAAATCAACTAGCTGACCTGCACAGGCCCGTGATAACCTTAAATATACCTAAAATCAGTACTGAATGATTTTATATTTTTAAATGAAAATCTTTCCAAGTGAACCCAATGTTGGAAGTCCCACTGCCTTCAACAATATACACCCTCTAATTTGTATGATTGTATATTTTCAAATAAAAATCTATCCAACTGAACCTAGAGCTTGGAGCCCCACTGTCTTAGGCAGTGTACACTGGGCCTGCTACACATGCTTTTGTCTGTTTTGATTTTATAATTTTAAATGATATTTTTTTTCCAAGCAAGCTTAGTGTTAGAGGCCCCCACAGCTAAGATTATCCCACTCAATACCTGATAAAGAAGTGCCGGTGGGTGCAACTTCACTCACAAACCGAGCTGGAACACAGTAACACAATAAAGCAAAAAAGCACTTCTTATCATATGGACAAGGGGGTGGGGAAGGAGAGAGAGAAACACATTTCTAAGAAGGCACAAAAGGAGTTAAATAATAAAACTGGTAGAAATATTAGTAGAACATAGCCACTGAGTAAATCTTCCATTAGTGAAGAATACAAATCTCAGAACACACAACTTTTTTAACGTTAATTCTACGAAAAAAAAAAAAAATCAGACTGATTATTTTACCTCTATATCTCATTATTTCTAAAACTAAATTTTATTCGAACAATAGCTAAAAGGTTCTGTGTATTGTATTAAAATTTTAGAGCATTAGCGCAAAAATAGGTTTAATTTTCAAAGAGTGTGCAATGTTAACCCTATAGATAGGATTTTTTTTTTTTAACTTTCAAATCTAATAATTTCTGGATGAACTTTATACTCAATCTTTAGCTAAAAGGTTAGTATATTGTATTAATATTTCAGAATGATTGTATAAAATTAAGTTTATTTTTTTAATCAAAATGTGCCTAATGTTAACCCTATGGGCAAGAGAAACAAAGCCATTAACGTAAGCATGAAGTAACTTTGAGAAAGAAATTTTTATGAAAGGATTAATATTAGTATTTTTTAAAAAACAGATTGCACCATTCGAAAGGAAAATGAATGCTAATTAAGGGAGTATGTGTTGTTTTTTCTTATTTTGATCAGAAATGTGGGTCCAGAATTTTAAACATTGAAGGTGAAAATCACCCATAGTGACTTTCAGAAAATAATTGTTTTGAAAGGGTTAGTATTAATATTTTTCTAAACAGATATCATCGTTTGAAAGAAAAATTAACGCAGATATGGTTTGGCATTTTCCTTAATTTCCATTTCCGGAGCGGATGCAGATTTTTGAACTTACAGAAAAACAGTGAAAATCCCCAAAACGTCATTCAGAAAGGAATTTTTTTGAAAGGTTTAATATTCAGAAATTGCTTAAAACGGGTTGCACTGTCATAAAGAAGAAGTACACAGATTAAGAAGGTATTTTTTTATTATTTTGTATTTCGATTATTTGAGCTAACACAAGCTTGGAAATATAAGGGAAAAAAAACACACAAAAAACAACGTTTCAAAAAGAATTTTTTCAAAAGGATTAATATTCATTTTTTTTTTAAACGACTTGTACTGTTAGAAAAATAAAAGTACGTTAATACAGTGGACATTTTATTTTTTCATATTTTGATGTATCGAGCCAATGCACCATGAAAATGAGGAGAAAAAAAGATGATTTTCGACTGTTGGATCTTCTTTACTAGTGAGCTCCTGAATAGCTGTCATGTGTCATTTTGAGAAAAAGAATGTATTTTTTATGAGTGTTCATTGTGGTTTTAAATTAATATCTTGGCTAATTAACAAAAAAATGAAAAATCTGAGCCTCAGGTGCATTTGGACTTGCCTTAGACTCATCATCTTAATTTTCAGATATCTATGTGGGGTAAATTTTCCTAGCCATTGCCAACAGACACACACAGATAAGTAAAAACTTTCTTTTCTTAGAATAGATTACTGGTTTAGATTTCATTGCATATGACACAACATTTTTCATACTGTTAGTTGTTAGCTCCATAAATTTTACTTAAAAAAAGAAAAGAGGACTAAACATGAAGTTACAGGATAAAGTGCAAACAAATATATAAAGGCAACTAAATATGCTAATCTTTCAGATAATAAAGATAAAATTCAAGCATAAACTATGACTTCTTGCAAGTATATTTCTGCTAAAATGCAAAGCCATTGCATATGAAAATCTTTACTTTACATGAGTGAGCCAAAATAGAAAAGAAAAAAGAAAAAACTGCCTAACTGACAAGTTTTAATTATGCACTAGATTGGTTAAACATAATAAATATTTCTGAATTTTCAAATTGTCTTTATGCTGACTGCTACATACTTAATACACAATCTCCATACTTACATACACCTTAAAAAATACATACAACTTTCAATATATACTTTAGATATGACGACACATTTTTCAACACATGATGGTAATAGTGGCTAATAAGGAATCTTCCATAATCCTAATTCAACTAAAATTTAATGAAGCTATTAGACTGAAATAGAAGTTGATAGTATTTAATTTTTACTTGCGATAAATAGTATATATTACTAATGAATTAGAATCTCTTCCACAATATGACAATGGTTTTTTCGATAACCATGACACTTTTAACAAATATTACACACTGTTTGTTTAGCAATTGACAGCTATAAGCAACTCTGTTGCTTACCAAAGTAAAATAGAATACAAATGCTTTGCCAAAACAATTTAATATCTTTCTGATGAGAACAAACATATGTGACTTTGTAACTGTATGCTATTTTGCTGTAAACTAGTAATAAAAATAAAAATTATAACTATTTGACAGTTCTACATTGCACTGATGATATTTTATAATTGAATATTTAAAAAAATGCCTATTTTTAACCTTTGTTTGACAGACTCATATTGCACTTGTTTTTAAGATTATTTTGGCACATAATTTACATAAAACTAGCAAAAGCCATACTTTGTTTGGATTCGTGAAGCATTATTTCATAAGATAAATATTTAAAAGTAACAATATTTTTTTTTATATTATTATTGCATCTTTATTAAGCAAAAACGTTATTTTATGTTTTGGCACATTTTAATTTCAGAAATGTAAATTCAGCCAAATAACTAAGAATTTCCTCAGAATTTTTTATTTATGATATAAGACTGGTATAAATAAAAATATTTTCGAAGCAAAATTTTACAAAATATTTTTTAATTTTCAACTAAAAGCTCTTTTAAAGATGTTTTTACATTTTCCAAAGTTTTCTAAAAACAACTTATTAACTCTGAATTTTGTGCCAAAAGTTCTCCATTTCAAAGATATCTTTTTGAAAATGAGTTTATTAAAGATGTAGAATGTTAGTATATGCAAGAAAATGATACAAAAAACTTCAATGATGATGTGTTGAAAGAAGTTGAATTATCACGGCAAAAGAAACTACAGCGAATGTAGAGAGAATTTTTTCTTCTTGTGGTGTTGTGCAGTCAAAGTTACGTAACAGACTGGGGTTAGAAAAAGCAGCAAAACTTGCTTTTTTGTTTAAAATGTTAAATCCTAACAATCCTGTTTAATAAGTGTCTGTATATACATGTGTGATATTTCATATGCAAAATTTTCTACATTTTCTGAAAATTTATTTTATTTCCACCTTTTTACAATGTTAAATTTTTTAAATGTATTTTAATTTAATATTCTTAGTGAAATTCACTTTGTCTTTAAATTGAATAGAGAGATTATCTGTTTTCTTTTCTTCGTATTATTTTTAAATAAGAGTTCACTAAATGAAAAATTTTACATCATATCTTTATATTCCTGATGCAACATAACTGAGTGCTGTTTTTTTAAATGGAAAAATTATAGGAAGGCCATATAATAAGTCTTAAAGTATTTAATATAAACCTTGTAATTCTTAAAGATAATGATTATTGGAATTTTTAAATATCAACATTAAGATTCAGGATTCATTCTATGAATATATTAATATATTTTATAATTGTTCAAAATCATTAGCTAGACAAACTTAAATTACAGGCTGCATTTGAAATATGTATATTGTACCTAAACACAGTGATTGTTGTTTCAACTTTTTTTTAAAGTAATCTTTAAATCATCATTTTAAACGAACAACTTATTACCTTTACTGTTGAACCTGACAGCACAAGTGCTTGTACTATATGTATTGCATAGCAAACTATTGTATAGATATAAATATAAATGCTTTGAATGTAAAAGATGGTGGCTCTTAATAAAATTTAATGATTTGAATTTCTGCATAATTAGCAGTAATTTTTCAGTTAGTTTAAATTGTTTTCAGAAAAACTATTGTTATTGGTATATTAGTTATTCTTGTCACTGTTAAATTTCATTTACCAATATGCATGCATGTAATTGCAAAAGATACAAAAAAAAACCCAGTTTAAACCAAAAAAAAAAAAAAAAAAAAAAAAAAATGGTTTCAACAAAGATTTTTTTTTTTTTTTTTTTTTTTTTTTTTTTTTTCTTAAAAAAAAAAAAAAAAAAAAAAACCTGTTTTTTTGCCAACTTTTATTTATGTTATTTAGATATGATAGTTGTTCAAAATATTGAACTCAACATTATAAAACCAATGGAAGTGGAGATGAGTACATATTGTTATGAATTTTGTATATATCTGTAAATATTCCATTTGTTTAAATTTATTTTATTTTATTATTGTGAAAATTGCAGTATTATTAATGTATTTCCTATTGAGCATCATGTAACTCAATGCTAAAGGCCTCAGATGGTTTGCAAGGAAAACAACCTTACACCCTCATCTTTATAATGGAAGTCTATTGGAAAATCGCCAAGGAATGGGTTTTTCGCCAAGTTGGCGATGGTTTTAGCGACTTATTTTTGTCGCCAAATTTGGCGATATATCGCCAAATGTCGCCAAGTTGGCGACGGATTTGGCGACTTTTTGTGCAACCACACACCCCTTATACCTATACATTGGGATCCTTTCTTGCTTGGGTTCTCTATCGAAAGTTAAAGCACTTTCTGGTAATTTCTAGCATCTGAAAGCTCTGGAATAATCTGGAAAGATCTCTGAAACCTATATAAGGACCTCCATCAGTTCAGTTCAGTTAGTTGTCTGTCAACTGCGATTGAATTCATACGAGAGGCTTTGCATTGAGAACTGTGTTACTCAGATTGATTTTGTCGTTGATACGTCGTATTGAACGCATTGTTTCTGTGTGAAATTTTGCTGCGCTTTTATTGGATTTGAAGATTACTGAATATCTTGTAATTTTCAGAAGATATTTGTGATCGTATTGCACTGTTTATAGTGAATAAAGCCTTTTTATTGTCCTTATATATTGGCATCAGTCCTTTTGAACCCCGAGCTCACACCAATATAATTAGTGTTAAGGCTGTTCTCAAATCAAAACTGGTTACTTTCTGACACATTTTTTAATTCATTTTTAATCGCAAATGTATCAAATTGACAGGTGCTCTTATTCAAAAATTTTTTAATCAAAATACATTTTCCATTTTTTTATGAAGATAGAAGATCTATCAGAAAATACTGTCAAAGTTGGCATTTTGAACCGAATTTCTGACACCACAGCCCAAGAAAACAGAAAAATATGTCATCACATAACACGAATTGCTTATAACTTGATAAATAATTTATTTATTAAAAAATGGAAAACTCATTTCTATTTTAAATCGCTTCAATAATCAGGCATGCCAATTTTATGCATCTGCATTTAAAAATGAGTCAGAAAATGTGTCAGGAAGTTTCACATTGTTGAGCAGGTCATTTGAGAACCACCTTAACAGCAGTAAAGACACTAAATTATGAACTCTGCATTTTTGCAGAAAAATAATCATTATGTTCTTTACTATTATGCCACACATGCAAAGAAGGTATAATAGATTAAAGTTCTTTGACACATGTATGCCCAGAATGTTACACGATCATATACTGAAAAAAAGATCCACCTGTTCCTTTTAAATTGTTTTTATCCCGAGGACCTGTTACAGAACAATCTTTAAAAACATGAAGAAAAGTATGTACTGTGGTAAGGGGGCGTATATCAGATTATTTTTTGTTGAGCCAGAAGTCTCAATTAGCTGAAGTCTTAATGGATTTTCACGGTAGGGTATGAATTGGAAAATCTTCCTCCGTATGTTCGCAAATCAGAGATGTTTGTCCAAAAATGCCGCATTTTATGGCCTGGTTTATCACAGGGTTTTTTGCCGGTACATCTCATTAATCTAATATTTCCTCACACTGGTTTGAATGATCATTTTTGGATCTAGTCAACTGGAAAAGTTGAAATTGGAAAATTTAAATTATATTTACATTTTTTAATCAGAGTATGATAATATTTTAATAAAGACAGTAGTGAATCAAAGATCACTTTAAAGATTTTTTTTCTTCCAAAAACTCAGTACCATAATTTTGCGTAAATAACCCGCACCGGTAGATAAGCCGCAGCTTATTAAATTGCTGTTTAAAAAAGTAGTATCCTTAGATAAGCTGCATTGGAAGATAAGCCATGGCTTATGCATGTACGATCGTGGGATGACTGGAGCTAATGGTACAATGGCAGCCATCTTGGGTTTTTTCCGTCGTATTTTGCCGATGAAGAAAACTTTCTTCAATGTATTTTTATGCTTTTAAGAACCGAAAACGTAGAAAATTTTTAAGCAACTGTTAAAAAAAATTTACTTAGAATAATTTTTGAAATCACAACTTAAGTTGACTTAAAAATAACGAGCCAAATCCAAGATGGCTGCCGGATATCTACTAACTCTGGTAAGAAAAGAAAAAATTTAAATTACCCTTATGCAAATGTAAAATATGAAACAAATTTTATAATTTATACAAAATTGTAAATTTTGTATTATTTTATTAAATTTAAATTTTATTAAATTTAATATTAAATTCGTGTATAATTTATACACAGTGAAGCATAAAAATTAAGCATCTGATCAAAGCGATCAAGTCCCAAAGATGGGTAAAATACAGAAATGTTATCTTGAATGAGAGAACAATGTTTTGTTTTAAAAAAACTATGATCAGTAGGTTGCGCAGATGGAATATATCCTGATAATCAGTCTGACATCATATAAAATTTCAGTATTTTTTTAATTTCTGCAATTTCTTTCATGCTTTAAAAAAATAAATAAAAATACTATGAAAATACTACTTTTAAACGAAATACTATTTGGTTCAATCCACTTCCATTTTCGGGAGAAATCGACCGTTCTGAGAAATACGGCCGAAGGGATTAGGTATTGTCATTAGATAAGCTGCAATTCACAAAAATCGGCGTTTTTTATAAGATAACCCGTAGGTTATCTACACGAAATTACAGTATTTTTTTAATTTAAAGTGCAAGGCAAGCCTTAGAAACAAATTTTACAGGAATTTGCTATTTAAGAGAATAATTAATGCATCAGATCTGATGCTTTTTTCCCCCTTGATTTTAAAAAAACAAAACAGAAGACATTGGCAAATTTTGCAAATAAGTGTACAATCTTACTGTTTGTTCACCCATATAATTATAAAATTAGAACAAAAGCCCGCCAGTGCATGGCTGACCAAACTGTTCACACTGGCATTGAAAAGTTTGGATAATTAGAAGAATAAATTCTAAAACAAAACTTATATCATCAAAGATTTATTACATATTTGGCAGTCTCCAACTTATAATAAAGAAAGAACTTTCACCCCCCACCCCCCCAAAAAAATAAAATACATGAAAATAAAATAGAACACAAGAAAATCATTCTAATAATAAATTGAAACTGCAGGGAAACATGGATGTTAACTGGCAGGTAGACAAACCTGCAAATATTATAACACTTTTTTTTTTAGGTTTAAGGCATGAAGAAAGAAAGAAAAAAAGAATAAGGGGAGAAAAATGTAACAATTTTTTTTTTTTTTTTTTTTTTTTTGAAAAATTATAAAAAACATTTTATCAAAACTTACTATAGGTTCAACTTCTTGTAAAACATCTTCAGAAACACCAATCTTTTCAATTTCCCATTCATAAGGATGACAAAACCTAGGATATTAAATTAGAATAATCAGTTTTTAATGAAACAGTGAAATCCTACTAAAGGTTCAAGCTAATATGGTTTTTTTAAAATTATTTAAGAAAACTGCTTTATTGGCAAAAAATTTTATTTATACATGAGTGTAGCTACGATAAATAAATACTTCTGAATTTTTATTTTTAAGATTTTGCACTTAATTAAACTTCCAGGGGCAAATTTTTAATGTTTTTAAATAAGAGGGAACTTGTTCTATATCCATGATCAGATGAATGCCCTTAGAAACACACAGAGAAAGAACAAATCAAATCCATTTCCTTAGATTCACAATGTGAAGCAATTTACTGCAAAGCAAAATGAATGATATGCCGATTACAGATATTACCCTGAAAGTGACAATTATCCAACATTGAGACATCATTCCTTTCGCTTTCGCGGCAGCTGTGCAAACAATGATCAAATTAAATTCGAGTGAATTTGTAATCCAATAGCATATTCCTAATTTGTTGCCATAAATATTAAACATGAATATGCCCAACTTTTGAATATTTAGTTTTAAAGGTAGAAATTTTTTTAATTTTCCAACTCTGTTGGAGAATGGTGGAAGAATTTCTTTGTTCGTATTTGCATACATTTTAAATACTACACTAGTTTATATACTTCACTGAGGCCTTTGTCGCACTGAAGTAACATGCTCACTAGCAGAACATAATATTTAAATTTCTGTTTAACTTTAATTTGATTTTGTATGTAAAGATGCAATTTTGTAATCAAATTTTCACTCCCTTCTTGATATGCTAGAATTATAAAAATTGTGTAGACGGTGTATTTTTGATGACAGTACAACATTTTAATATGTTTAGAATTGAAAATTATAAATGAATAAAGTAAATTTAAGGCATTTTTCTGGTCGCCGGCTGCAGGTGATAAATTGCCCAATATTCTTTATGGTTATATCTGTTTTCAAATTACAAAAACAATGGAGTTAATTATGCACCAAACCATTCTTGTCAAAATATGCCAAAAGGCTGTGAAACTGCAACAATGACATATTAAACAGTAAAGAGTAGAAAATATATTTTTTTTTTTTAAAGAGTGTAAAAAACACCTACTTTATCATTTAATAGTTTAATATTAAATTCTGATTATATATTCAGAAAACAATATAGAAATTCTGAATAGATATAATCAGGATTGTTGGCATTTAAATAATGCTTTTATTTTTCTTTCCTTTGCCATACCTTAAAAAAGAAACAGATAAAAAATAATATATTTCTTAATAAATTCAGTAGTTTGTGCTTTTAATCAAACGTAGATAAAAGTGGTGAATTTTCAATAATCAGGGCTCATGCCAAATTAACATACTGTAACAGAACTTTTTGAAAATAAAGTAACTTTAAGGCATTTTCAACAGTAAAGAGTAGAAAATATATTTTTTTTAAAAAAAGAGTGTAAAAAAACACCTACTTTATCATTTAATAGTTTAATATTAAATTCTGATTATATATTCAGAAAACAATATAGAAATTCTGAATAGATATAATCAGGAATGTTGGCATTTAAATAATGCTTTTATTTTTCTTTCCTTTGCCATACCTTAAAAAAGAAACAGATAAAAAATAATATATTTCTTAATAAATTCAGTAGTTTGTGCTTTTAATCAAACGTAGATAAAAATTGGTGAATTTTCAATAATCAGGGCTCATGCCAAATTAACATACTGTAACAGAACTTTTTGAAAATAAAGTAACTTTAAGGCATTTTCCTGTTAGTTGGCCGCGGATGATAAATCACCCAACGTATTCTTTATGGTTACATCTGTTTAGAAGTTACAAAAACAATCAACTTAATTATGCGGCAAACCATTCGTGCCAATATAGACCAATGGTCTGTGAAACTGCAACAATGAAATATTTTAAATATTAAAAAGTAGAAAATATAAATAAAAAATAAAAAGTGAAAAAAGATCTCTTTTAACATTTCACAGTTTAATATTAAATTATAATTATACATTGAGAAGACAATTTAGAAATCCTGAATAAATATAATCAGGATTGTTTGTATTTAAATAATGCTTTTATTTTTCATTCTTTTGCCATACCTTAAAAAAAAAAAAAATAGATCAAAAATAATATATATTTTAATAAATTCAGTAGTTTGTGCTTATCAAGCCTAGATAAAAGTGGTAAATTTTCAAAAATCAGGGCCCATGCCAAATTAACGTACTGTAACAGAATATTTTCAAAGATTAACATTAAATGCTTATCAAAATGCGGTTTTCTTTATAACTATTTTTAGTTTTACTTATTATTTCTTATACAAAAGTGAGAGTCATTCTTTTCACCATTCAAAATTAAAAAGTCACAGTGGTATTTTCGTACAAAATGAGATTTTCTTAATCATTTCTTAATAAAAATCATAATAAATACATATAGCATTTAATATGCACACAACTCGCAATAATTGCATGAAAGTTGTTTATAACAATATATAACCAGGAGTAACAACAACAAAATTGTGAATAAAAATATAAACTGATAATAATACATACTCTTCCTTGCCATTGTCCTTTTCTAGAGTAATAGCAAGGGGCTTTATCGAGTTAGGCTTGTCTTTTATTAGAGGCATGAATGGAGCATTAGAATTGTCGATCTTGTCTTTAAAAGATAACTGGGGCCTTGAAATATTTTTAGCAGATAACAATGTGTAGCTTTGAGAACTTTGACTAAATTGCTAAAACGAAAAATTTTACAGTAAAGTTTCACAGAAATACAGATACTTGGTACTTTACATACAGTTCAAATTAGAAAAGAATACAAATGCTGATATTTTATTAATATAAAATCTATTGTTGCTCTGCTCATCAGAAAAAAAGAAGATCAGTTAACTGACTGACTTTTTAAAAACTAGCTGATTTGCCAGGTGCTGCCTGGACGCGTAAAAAATAGTATGAAATGCGAAAACACTCTAAAAATCGCTGCACAAAACCATTTCTTTGATGACCCTTTCATCTGTCAGAAAATAAATAGAGACAAACCCTGAACCAAAAGTAAATTCAAGATGACCCCCTCAAATGTCTGGGTCATTTGATTCAAAGTGAGTCACTTTTTGGCCTAAATTAGGAAATGTTACCATCCGATTTTCACAAACTTTGCATTTCTGGAATCCAAAAAATACTGTGAGTTTTAGATAGATACCTCCAACAGTTTTCTTAATATTCAAAGATGAGTGAAAATGAAATCGTTGTCTGGGATTATCAAATCTGTTATTTTCTTTTGCAGTTTTGATAAAAATAGCCATTTTCAGCACATGCACAGGAAAATCTTTTAGTTCCACTGCCAGGGGGTGCATTCTGTTTTAAACGAACCTCCGACAATGGCCCTACTGCGTACATTATGGTATAGCAGGCGTGCTGCAAAATCTTTTAATTCCACTTCCAACCGCTAGAGGGTGCATTCTGTTCTAAACAAACCTCTTTTTGAACGAAATTCTGGCATTTGTCCTCACTGCCTAAAGGACCATATAGCAGACTAAAAATAATAAATGGGTACCCAATGAAGCATATATAAGCCAATATTTTTGATAATTCATTATATTTAAATAAATAAGTTTGTGCACAATTTTGAATGATTTATTTGTGATTCTACATGTACATTCTTCATATGGGTAATTTTTATCTTTGTCCGTAACAAAGTTGTGTTGAAATGAATTTTAAAAAGTAAATATTTAATATTTTAACAATATTTTCATTAATTTCATATTACTTATTTGAAATTAAATACTTTTAAATACAAAAATATTAAATCATTATTAAAATATATAAACTAAGTATTTATTATTTCATAATAAATTATTTAATTTTAAACAATCAAATTAAAGTAAACTATTTCATAGCACAACATTAAGCATGTTCCACTATACTTTTCACTTTGGTCTATAGTGTGGTGTTTGAGTGATGATTTTGAGAAATGTTTATAAATTTTAGAGTTGGGTTCTTGATTTAAATTATTTTCCACCAATCCTAGATTCACCACTCTGACACTTCATTATAAATATTTTTTTTTTTTTCCGAATTTAAAGGGGAAAACTATATATTTGAGTACTAATGAGTGTATACATATCTCTATTTCAACATGGAAGATAAAATTGATATTAGATATATGATTTTAGGCTATTTTTCCATATTTGTATTAAAATATGGATTACTTTTTTATCATTTTAGGTTGACACTATTCCAAATTTAAATGGATCTAATAGACTTGGAGAAATTAGTCTTTGAGGTACAAGATGTCTATAAATGTGGGACACATTGTCCGAATTATATAAGGATCAAAATAAAAAAAGAACAGCTTGGATTAAGATTTGCTGTATACTTAATAAAAATTTTGAAGAGAAATCAAAAGAAAATCAGGTAATTATTGGTAACTTATCTGAATTTTTTTTTCATAGAAAAAAAATATAAATGACAGTAACCCCCTATTATATCTTGCATGTTGGGAGACAAAAAAGAAAAATTCGATATATCCAAATGTGTAAATGTCCAAATGTGCATGTATTAGAAAATTAAGAACGATAATTTACAAATAAATGCTTTATATTTGTCTCTAAAACTTTGTCTATATGTATATTACACATTTTATTACAATTGTTATGATTTAAAATATTCACCCATAATTTATTCAGTCTTTTAAATATTTAAGTTTAAATTAATTATTTATTTAAATTAGTTTATAAATTTTATTGATTTAAATAAAGCTTAATCAATTAATTCCTTTAAATCAAACATTTATCTTAAAATGATAACTTTTAGTGCTAAATAAATTTAATATCAATTTCTTTCCATTTCACATATTTTCCAAATTCATTTTAAATTTACTTTCTTAATTTTTAAATAAATATTACTTCAAAAATATCTGAACGTTACTTCAAAAATATTTTAAATAAATCTATGCTTACTTACTTTTTTCATATCTTAAAATTATCCATTTTAAAAGCAAATATTCAAAAATACAGCGCATTTCCTTTTTATTAGTGATATTAAAAATGGTTAATCGCTATTTCAATTCAAATCGGAACGTAAATATTTGTATACTTTGACGTGTTCAAAGGTTTTATTCAAAATCACGATGTAACGAGAATATTTCTAAGTTCCAAAAGTACTTTTTATGAAATTCTTTAAATGAAATATTTTTATCTTTAAAACATGTTTAACGGAAAGAACTATTTATTTTATTTCGGTAACTAAAATTTCTTCAATTTTTATCCGTAACTTTAGCAGTTATAGATTTTTCTTTATTTTCCAATGTGTTGTTTTGAAAGTAGTGCTTATTTTCAAACAGAGGCCATTGCTTAGTTTTGGAAATTCTTGTCAGAAACAACAAACTTTAGCATCATTCCCACATAACTTTCTGTCGATGTCACTGACTCGCGGCGTTCAAGGTCATATTTGGCCACTTCAAGGTTGAGATCGAAGCTTCAAGAACATTCGATATGACGTGTCGGCAGGGATGTTATATCAGTTAAAACCTAACTTTAACCGCTAGGGTAGGTTTCTGCTTCAACTCCGTTAGGTGGGGTTGAATGCACAACATTGATCTTTGACGTCATTGCGTGGTGCTGTGATCCTCCACTTGGAGGGAAGTTAGAAGTTCGAATCTTAACCGTACTTTTTAGGATATGGAAAAAATCAGTTATCGTCGAGGGATTAGTGAGAAAGGACGCCACTATAAATGCTCCCAAGCCTTGGACCTGGGAGGGACTTTTTTGAATGATCTGCTAGTTGTTAACTGGCTAGTCTATTCTTATCTGTGACTTCATCTATTTTTGGCATTTACAGGTCTTTCTCACATCTTCTACCTAAAATTAAGGATCAAGAGTCGACTATAAATAGAAAGTGAGTTTTATTTGCTCAATACTTGAATATCTACTCATCTTTGTCGATTAATTGGGTTTTCTTTTGGATGCTAATTCTTCAACTGGCTTTTCATAGTTCCAGCGTAGTAATAATAATCTAAATCGTGGGATTTCCTGAATGTCAATTTGCTGATTCTTCAACTGGCTTATCGGAGCTTCATCGTAACAAAAATAATCTGAATCGCCGAGTTTCCTGAGCCACAGCTCTTTGATGTGTCATCTTCTCTGGCATATTTGCCTGATATTCCATTTTGAGATCAGCACACTGATATGCCTTTGGGATTTGTAACTGCTATTCGGACAGAACTTTGACTTTTCATCCACATCGATAATATCATTCTTCATCCATCATTAATGTGAAACATTTTAAATTATAAGAACGTTATCTTTCTTAAGGAAGTCATATCTTCATCAACGATAAACTTTTAAAGAATTACAGAGACTGAACTTAAATAACATTTTATTAGTAACTCTTTATAAAATAGTAATTAATAATAAGACAACTTCTTTTAAATTTCAGGTTTAAAATTGTTAATATGACAAATATAATTCTGAGTCATTGAACTGAAACTTACATGAATTTCTTTCTACAATTTATTTTTATTGATACATAATTTCTAATAAAATTCATTCAATTGTTGTAATGGAGAGGAGTTCCTTTACACATCGTTTAATAATGCATACATTGTTTTGAATAAAATAAGTTCCTTTCAACGAGTATGCTGTTTGTCTTCTTCATCTACATAGTTGGGTGAATTACTTGATTCTTTTACTTTGCCGTGGTTTAGCAATAGAGAGAATTTCAACTTATTTTTGAAATTTTATTCATGTAATTTTAATATTGGATAGTCGCTAAGAATTAATATTAATTTCGATTATCCAGACAGTTAAGTGAATTCAATTTATAAACAAACTACATATTCTTCATTTTAATTTCAAAACTTAACTTCATAATTTTAGTATTCTGATTAACTCATTAAATTGCTTTAAATATATTTCACAATCGCAATGTATCCACTTTTGATCGCGCTATATAGTGGAGTTTTGGGATAGATTGTTTATATTTCTTCAAAATTATTTTTTAGGTTGTGATTCACTCCCACACTGGTTGCTGGTGAGTCATCTTTTTATTAAATTCTCCATATAATCAATCCAATCCCAGAATTCCATTATCAAAATTAACAATAAAAATTGCATTTATTGTAATAGACAGACATATATAAAGTTACTTAAAAGTGCAGTTAATGTAAAGCCCTTTTTTTCAGAAGACACAGAAAAAAGAGCGATATAATGAGGTTCTACTGTACATGCTTATTATGGCTTAAAAACGATTTTTCTTTGCTTAACAACACAAAACTTTCAGACACATTTTATGATGAAAAGCATGGGACTTGCAGGCATGATTATTAAAATGATTTGCAATCAAACAGCGTTTTTCATTTTATGATAAATGAATTACATATTGAGTTATAAATGATTGTTGTCTCAGGATAGCAGTTTTTTCCTTTCCTGCACTGTCCCATCTCGAAATTCGGTGCAAAATGCCAACTTTAACAGCATTTTCTAAAAAATCTGCTTTTAACAAACAATGCAAAGTGTAAAAAAATCATGATTTTTTTTTTTTTAAATCAGATTTTTTTTTATTTAAATCGGATTTTTTTTATTTAAATTGGATTTTTCTTTTAAAACAAAGTAAATCAATGTTTTTAATAAATTTAACTGCTCTATATAGAGAGAGCTGGTAAAAACCTATTTTTGGTATCATAAATTTGTAAATAAAGTATCTCTTTGTTAGGCATGCAATAAACTTAAATATTTTGTCCAAGCTTCTGAAACATAGCTGAATTGGCAGACCATATAATGATTTGCTTTACAAATTTTAAAACAAAGATTTTAGAAATGAAACTACAGAAAGTTTATCACACACAATAGACAATAACAACAATATTATTTATTTATTAAGAGATTTGAATAGAAAAGCCAGTTTGGCAGCTTTTTTCCACTCCTAATTAGTTTCGTAATTTGCTATGTACAAATCCTAAGGTTGAAAACATTCTTTCAACACCTGCCAGCCTTTGCAGTCATAATTTGCGATAATTTGCATTATTAATAGTTCCTTGGATGGAACACAGTCTTTTACAATTGTCAAAGACTTCCACCAATGGAAAGTGTTAACTTCTTTCACTACCTTTTCTTCAAATAAGGGCCAATTAAATGGCTCTACACGAGCGATGAATTTTAAAAGAATAGCCATCAAAGACATATCTGTGTAATTTTCCTTCAGAAATTCGATTGCTTTGTTTTTTACTACTGCAGATAAGTTTTCTGGCTGAAATGTTGGAGACAACAGATATGCTAAGAAATGTGCTGGTGTCAAAGCTTGATTGTATCTGTATTTGAAAGATGTATTCACAGCAGATTTCTTGCAATCACTCAGCACTTTGTTTTCCTTTAGATCTTGTTCAAGTTTTTTCCATACATCAAGAGCTTCAGCAATGCTACAGTTGTCTCTCTGTACTCGATCTAAAGCAACAGAAATTGGTTTTAAGCGAAGCAGTAAATCTTCCACGTTTCTTTTTATGCCCATATTCATCAACTTTGACCATATATCTGCATCAATTGAATCTCTATTTTCTTCTGCAATCTGCATTAAAATAGGCCAGTTATTAACATAACTATCAAATGATTCACACAAGGTGTTCCACCGTACTTCTAATGGTATACTTAGACCAACACCTTTTCGTCCTTTATTTTCATTAAATTTTGCTCTAGTAAAATGATTGTTTCAGTTGTATTTAATTACCTGCATAACATGATCTGTAACATTGGGGAGTTCCATATCCTTTGCTAGCAAGTTTAAAATGTGTGCCGAGCAACCATAGCCAACAACATCAACGTAGTCTTTAGTATCTGTTTCTAATGATTTCCTCATGTATACCATATTGGCTTCCACAAAAAAAAAAAAAATGATTTTTTAATCTTGCAACCAAGCCTTGCATTTCTTTTCCACATTTCTTGCAAATAGCTCTGCTTCCTTTTTTTTACCTACTTCAATTTTCTTATTAAAATAAAACTAAATTATATCCTTTTCCTTCCAGCAGACATTTTTTTAGAGTTTTAACTAAGAACTTAAATAATATGTAAGTAATAACAGCAAAACTAACTAAAGTAAGTAATAGTATCAAAAATCTTCTACAGCAAAAGTGTAACAATTATTCAAGAGATTACCATGTGGTACAGTAAGAAAGAAATTGTGATTGCAGTAGAAATTGAAAATGTCCACTCTTTGTGCAAATAGTAAACTGGAAAACAGGTTTTCGTCAGATAAAGAATCTAAACCTCTTATCACCTAAAGGGTGCAGGTGCAAAATTAAGGAACACCCTAAAAAGAGACTTTGAATAGATAAGAATGGTCAAGTGAGGAAAGACTAGGGATAAAAATAGAGGAGGAATATAGTACTGATTAAAAAAAGACAGCATTAGTGAGATTTAAATTTTCATGAGGATTTCTAGAGATTAAATAAAAAATGATTTAAATCAATGATTTTTTTTAAAAAAAATCAATTGATTTAAATCATGATTAAAATCACTGATTTAAATCATTTGATTTTAATCGTTGACACCTTGAAACAATGGAAAAGATATTTCTATTATATAGTTTCTTAATAAAAGCACCTGCCAATTTGATATATTTGCAAACAAAAATGAATTGAAAAATATGTCAGAAAGTAGCCAATTTGGATTTAAGAACAGCCTTAACTTATTATGCAATGATACATATTATAAAAAATAAAATAAGTAAAAGTGTCTACCACACTTTTTACAACTCATCAAGTTATGCAAAAAATAAAATAAAAAATCAATGTACATCAGCTTTTGGCATATTAGCCCTCTTTCACTGATGGGCCTTTGTAATAACAAGACACTGTACAATGCCGATACAAGCGTAATGCGAACAATGCATCAGCACATGGCATCTAACATGATAGGCATTCACTGGGGCCCTTAGTATTTATTAACATGCATGAAAGTTCATTTTTCTTGCAGTAAGCACCAAGAATGTTTACTCAGACTTTGTATTTAGAGTAATATAATTATTTATTTCAAATATATTTTTTAAACATAAAGTTGATTGTTAATATTCCCCAGATTACTTATTCTATACATAACAAGTTTAAAAAATAATATTTATTGTATATTAAAAATTTACAAAGAAAAAAAAACAATTTTGTCTTTTTACAGGTGAATGAGACAATTATTATTTTGGGGAGATTTAAATTTAAATAATGCAAAGTTATTTTCATTTTCAGTTAAATTACTTTTTTTTTTCCTTTTTCATGAAATGATTAGAGATCAACCGAAATTTCGGTGCAAAATCGGAGTTTTGCCAAATATTCGTTTTCGGCGAAACTGCTGCCAACATTTCAGCCTGACTGAAACTCGATCGAAATTATCTGTATTTCAAAATCTCGTTCATTCTTTCAGAAATTTTCCACTTTACTCATTGATATGAGTTGTATCGGTTCCAATAAGACACTGTTTATTGCAGTGGACTCCACTGTTTATCATTATCCGTCATGACTGATTCATGAGGCAAGTGTAAATTATAAAGCAAGCAATGCAAATATGACTAAATTTAAAAGACGCTTAATCACGTGATCTTTAAAAGCTGCAAACTTAACTGTAATAGAAATTTTTTACTTTGAAAATACAGATTATTTTGAATGCTTTATGAGAAAAGTATTATTAAAACATATGAAGATTTACGAAATTTATTATAAAAGATATATCGAGTTATGTATACTTAAAATATTTTTTTATTAGATGAAATTCGTACAATTGGAAACTATTTCTGTCTTATTGATAAATTAATTACGTTTTATTTTATATGAAAATAAATAGTTTTGGATAGAGGTACAGAGAGTCAACTTGGCACCAAAGATAAAATTTTCAAACAGGGGTACCATTTCAAGTGGCGAAGCTTTTTTAGGGGGGGAGGGGGGTTGGAGACGGTGAGTGAGTAAAGATTTATTTTGATCTTATTGTGCACATCCTAAAAGAAAATTGACAACTGTTACATTTTTATCCTTATATATATATATATATATATATATATATATTTAAAATTACATAAAGTACAGAATAATGTTAAACATGTCTCACTTTGAGAATATTGAAATGGAAAATAAAGTTTATATTTAATAATTTCTAGGCTTAAAATGTTGTCTTAATGCTTCCTTTTTTAGTCAAATTGAACAAATTATTTTAGCTTTTGTGCCCTTTACTTAAACTAACCTATAATGACTCATACATTCTTATCACATTCTTTGAGGGGAAACTGCCCCCCAACCTTCCCAAGTGACACTCCTGTTTATAAAAAATCACACATATGAGTGCATAAAATGTATTAATAATAGATTAAATGCATTATTTTAAATTACATTATTTTATATCATTTTTATATATTTATAACAACTTATATTTAAATATTCATTAAATATTCCCTATTGAATTTGTTTTACATTATTTAATTACATTGTTAATTAATTATTGATAAATGCCTATAATTATCCGTTGTTATAAAATAATAAAATATAAAAGTTGTATTATTTGTTTCATTTTTGTTTGAAACTTGTACACACACATATAGTATATGTACGTTTGTTTGTTAGAAATGTGGTTCAATACACGTATAATTAATAAATTAATTAGTAACATAATTAGTTATTATTAAGTAATTATTAATTATTTGTCATTAATGAATTAATTAATAATTATATGCAGTTATGTATGTATTAATCAGTTTTTAAATTTTTTTTACACTTTCGGTTTCAGCCGAAAGTGGGAAGATCACTGAAATTCGGTTTTGGTAGATCTCTAGAAATAATACAAAAGAAAAGGAAATTTAAAAAAAAAAAAAAAAAAAGTGAATATCTAATAACATTAAATGCAATTATACTTTACAATGAGAAAATGTTGTAGTCGCATTGGAAAAAAAAAAAAAAAAAAACTGTGGCTATTGGAGCTAGAGGTCTGCATAGGCCAGAATTTATTATTTTTATTTTGTCACTTATGTGACAATTTCAGTCAACCTTAGAGAGAGGTACGAAGTTTTAAGTTTATTTCACATGGAAACTCAAGCATGATTGTAGCTTTTGTCTTTATTTAGAAGAATAGAATAACTATGTTATCAAGCTGCAAATAAAAACATGTATCATAGTTTAATATACAACCCAAAATCAACAATAACATATATCATAATGAACAAACAAAATTAAATTACTCATGAGTAAATTTAATCTATATTATACCTTTTTGTTCCAACATGTATTTATAGCACTTTGAGGTTTTGCAGCGATAATAAGCTCTTCTTCTGACTTTTTCAACCCACATGCTTCATCAATGCAATTACTCTAAAAAATAAAAAAATAATTCATGTTTGAAAAAAAAAAAAGAAACCTTTTTAATTAACTGAAATTATTTTATTAAAAGTTATTTCAGGTCTTTTTTACTGGGGGGGGGGGGGGGGGGATATATATGCAAACCATACAATATTTTATGAATCTAACAAATAATTAAAAAATTTTTGAAATTCCCACTAAATTACCTTTAAAAGTATTGTAAATATTTATGCAATTTGTTATGTTTTAGACATAATTTGAAATTGACAAGCAAGATGTCTACTTTTACACAAGGTTCAAAGTCAGATTAATGATTTACGGTTTTTAAGCGTGCTTTCTGATGTTGTTGAATTAAGCTGTTCAATTTTGCTGCGATTATTTTTCCAATCACTAATTGGTACTTTGCCGATACCAAATTCAGCAGTTAATTTCATAGCTGATTCGCCTTTGTCTAAATGTGCTGGCACATCTAATTTGTTGTTTAGTTAGCATACACTGTGTTTCCGTTTATTTGACATAATTGAAATGCATAAAATATGAATTAAAATTAATTAATAAACTTAACGAGATCCACACAAAACAAGTTATTTCAATTTTACAGAAGATAATGAGGTGTCAAGGAGACGCATGTTCGTACGAGAATGAGCTAGCAGGAAAGTGAATGATTCATTTCTCGGAAAATTAGGTTTTGAACTGCATGTAAGTTTGCACATGGAAGAAGAAAGGAAAAATATATTCTTTAGCCTCCAGTGTCACGGTGCCCACGGCTCACTTTTTTCACGGAATAAATCTCTTCTTGAGTTCGCTGTAAGATAAGGTCACTTCATACAGGAGCACATCCATTATTCTAATGAAAAGAAGAGGCATATTCTCTTTCTATTGCTTTTGAATAAAAGAATTCAAGAGATAGTAGTACTACTGAGTACTTACAACTTAAATTTTTTTTAGCATACATCTTTTTCTTTTCCAGTTTTATTAGAATCTCGGTTAATCTGAATTTTTTGTAATCCAAACAGGCACCGGTCCTAATTAGTTCGGATTAGCGGTGTTCTACTGTTTATAAATATTGTTTACTTCAATTTATTTTTCCATACAATTTAGTATGCAATTAAAACATAAATTAAAATAATAACAAAACCTAGTCATTTGTAAATTAGAAAAATTAAATTATCTTTAACTATATACATTATTTGATTTTTTTTTAATATACTAATAGTTACTAGAAAATTACAAACTGGCATTTTATTATGTAAACAAACCCAAAGGATTACTTACAATATTCTCTATTATAATTTCGTTGACCTCTTCAAGTAAATCAAATTTCTCTTCCAGTTGCCTTCCTTGAAATCTTTCTCTGATGTTTTGCCTTTGAATTAATGAGGTCATACTAAAACAAAACAAAATAAGTCAGAAAACTAAAATGCATTGATATACTCCTATGTTCAATATTTCAATCAGTAATTATAAAAAAATATCTTAATATAAAATGTTCTCAGGTGAATAATAGTTATTTGCTTTATATGCAGTAAACATGTTATTCAGAAATAAAATATATACACAGTAAAAACTTCCGAAACCGTAACGATTTTTATCTTTGTCTTAGTTTAAAAATGAGCAGAGCCTCTATATCATCACTGCTCTAGGTCTAGCTAGCATACATTATCACATAGGCCTTACTATTAAATAAATTATTATTCGAAATGATAAATGGACTTTCTAAACCAACAACAAACTGACACTTTAATCTAGTGACAATCTCCTAATTTTTATCTTAAAGAAATTATTTTAAACCTAACTATAAGAGTTTTGAAAAATCCATAGTAATTTAAAAAAAAAAAAAAGTTTAAAAACATAAAATTTTAAAGCACTTGCATAGATGAGATAAAATATATTACACAAGAGAATTTTTTTTTTTTTTTAATTGGATTTTCAAGATTATAATATGATAAAGTGCAAAACTAAATGCACAAATATAATTTTTAAATAAAATGCATGACTTGAGTTGTTATTTTTACTGTTATATAATTAAAAACTCATTTATATATGTGTAGACATATAATGTGTATAAATTGCACATAAATTTTATTTTAAATATATGGAAACTTTAATTTCATAGACTAGTTAGAATCCAAGATTTTAGTCTCTCTATTTAAAATAAAAATATTTAGCTTTTAAAAACATAAAATGTTATTTTCAAAATCAAAAGTAAATTAAACATGAGAAAAATCTTAACCAGTTAATTACATATTTGAATACACTATTTAGCACCAAAATCCTCCCTGTAAAAATAATGGTCGATTCTTATAGTTTTTGGATCACTAAATCAAAATATGGCAATGAAATTACTGTACTATGTACTATTTTTAGGTGGTTTTAAAATTAGAGTAATTCATGTATCACTAAAATATAAGTGGAAATTGACCAATATGTATATGTTAATATGTAAATAACCTATAAAGAAATCTACTGTAATTTCCAGAAGATAAGCCACAGCTTATACAATGATGTGGTCTATACGATGAACTTTTTCATTCCCATGCAAGCGAAAACCGTCAAAAAAAGTAGGAAAATACCCGGAACCAACAGGGGGAAAAAATAGTAAATTTTCCAAAAAATAAAAGTTTAGATTGGAAAAAAAGGATGGGGGGGAGGGGAAGGTTTCTTTCAATTTTTTAAGAAATTTTCACATAAGCAAAAATTTAAATTATTATTTGAAAGCACATACAAGAAGCAATGAGCTAAATTTTGTTTTTTACTGACAAATTCATACTTCACATCATCAATAAATATTAAAACTACATAGGGTTGTATATAAAAATTATGAAGTATAATTGATGCACCCACTAATGAATCTATTAAACACTGAGGAGAATGCAGCAGCAACTTCTGTTTTGTGCCTGGGTCAAAAATTACCTTTTTTTACACATCATCAATCTATTTGCAATGATAACTTACTTGTCAGCAGGGTTGGCACGGTTTAAACCAAATGGTTTTTTTCTGAAAAAAACCAATTGGTTTTTTTGTTAATTTTTTTTAAGATTTTTTTCTTATATAATTAAGTTTTCAAATTATTTGATGTACAAATAACTTCTACTTCTAACTGAACAGCTCAACTCATTTCAGCAGTCAACCTGCATAAGTCACAGTTGCATCATAGTTGCACCTGTGTATGAATGGTCCAAGAGTTAGCATTTGAGAACAAAAAATGTCTAATTTTGGTAGAAGAAAAGATTTAGTTTGGTTATATTTTAATGAAGTAAAAAATGATAAAAGGAAAGGTTGTAGAGCTAGATGCAAAAATTGTAATAAAGAAATGGAAGGTCAAATAGCTAGGATGAAGAAACACATTGAAACTTGTAATAATTCTCCTCATCATTCTGATTCTGATTCTGTTGATAATGGTAAGTACTTATTTTATCATTATTATTGCTGCTATTATTTTTAATTTTGAAAGAAAATTGTTAAAAATTTGTTAATAAGTTAAATATTTGTTAAATTCAAAATTTTTAATTTATCTGTAAAATTACAAGTAATGCATATTGAGAACACATTATGTATATCTTCACTCAGATGATTCTAAACTCTTATAAAAAATTACATTATTATTTGAAATGCTATTTGATTGAGAAGATAAATTATAAAAATCACATATATTATTATTTAATTTGCATATGCTATTTGATTTTAGAAAGTTATATTCTATGAAATAAAAAATATTTATGTAATTCTAAGTAATGAAATTTTGGAAAAAACAAGAAAATTTTAAATAGACATTTTTTTGTTAGAGAACTTTATTTTGATAATCTTAAAATTACATTTGATAAAAGTTTGAAAGTTTTACAAATTAATCATATTATTAAGAACAAATTATGTGATCAGAACTGTTATTAAATGAAATTGTTAATTTTTAATCTATGCATGGCTCTTAGAGATTAACTAAGTTTTCACCAATCATAAATATCCAAAATTATAAAAGACATGGTAATTTTACCTCGAGTATTAAATAAATTATCAAAAATAAATATATCAATATGATAGAGATGTTTACTTTGCAGTAAAACAAAGAAAAAAAATGTCTTTGTATTGAATTATTGTTAATTATATGATTATGATTTTTGAAGTAATATGTTCTGTATCATTAAGCAATTCTTATTTTTATTTTTGTGTAGATGATGTGTCAGTGTCACTATCCAGTATTTCAAGTTCTTTGGATTCAGCAATAACACAAAGAGCAACAAGTGAAATTGGTTCTTTAAAAAGGAAAAGAGATACTATGGACTTTTTTGTCAGTAAATCAACACCATCTCAAAAGCAAATGTTTGATGAACAAGTTGCTAGGTTTATATATGCTACAAATACGGCATTTAGCACTGTAGAGCATCCTGAGTTTATTAAAATGGTTCAGAGTTTCCGCCCAGAATATTCTCCACCATCAAGAAAACAAATTGCTGGGGATTTATTAGATCATACTTAAAGCAAAGAAAAAGAAAAATGTGCAAATATATTAAAAAATGAAGTTGTCACATTAGGATTAGATGGATGGTCAAACATTCACAACGAACCTGTGATCTGTGTTACTTTAACAACAAAAGACGGGAATACATACTTAGCAGACACTATTGATACATCGGGAATTGCTCATACAAGTGAAAATCTGTATGATATTGCGACTACAACCATTAATAAATGCCAATCGGAATTTCAATGTTTAATACAAGCATTAGTGACAGACAATACTGGAAATGTCCGAAAAATGAGGGATATGTTTGATGAAAAAGAAGAGTTTAATATTATTACTTATGGATGTGCAGCCCATATTTTTAATTTACTGGCAAATGATATAAGTTATCCAAATGTAAAAGAACAAATTTTGCATGTAATCAAATACTTCAGAAACAACCAATATGCAAATGCGTGCTTCAGAAAAGATGCAAGTACATCAAAACTAATAATGCCTTGTGAAGTTCGCTGGAACTCATTTGCTGACGCTTTAGACAGCTATCTGAAATCATGGTCAGTTCTTGTAACTATATGCGAAAATAATAAAGACAAAATTGATAAAAATATCCAAAGTCTAGTTTCAAACATTTCATTGAAAAGAAATGCTGAAGACTATTTTCAACAATTAAAGCCAATTAGTGTAGCTTTAGATAAAGTACAAAGCCAAAATTGTACAATTGGAGAAACTGTTTTTCTTTTTAAAAATTTAAAAAAACAGATGGAAGATTTGAAACTGAATAAAGACATTATGAAAAAACTAGATACTCGTTATAAAATGGCAATAACACCAGCCCATCTTCTTGCTTATCTGTTGGATCCAAGAGCCAAGGATGCTGATCTCGAATTGTCATCGGAGGAAAAAAAAAGAAGCATTGGAATATGCTAAAACAAAATTTCCCAAAAACAATTTATTATCTCTGATACTAAAATTTTGTGCCAAAAGTTCTCCATTTCAAAGATATCTTTTTGAGAATGATTTTAGTAAAGATGTATCAGCTATAGAATGGTGGCATATTCAAGAAAATGAAATCAAAAAGTTCAATGATGGTGTGTTGAAAGAAGTTGAAACGATTCTTACTGCAAAAGCGACTACTGCAAATGTAGAGAGAATTTTTTCTTCATTTGGTGTTGTACAATCAAAGTTACGCAACAGACTGGGTTTACAAAAAGCGGCAAAACTTGTTTTTTTGTTTAAAACATTAGACCCTAATAATCCTGTTTATTAACATAGAATCTTTATAGACATGTGTCGTACTTCCATTTTCTTAAAATTTTGAAAATTTATTCAATTTCCATGTTTTTAAAATGTTTCTTTTATATATATATTTTTAAATATATTTCAATTTAATTTTCTTACTGAAATTCAATTTGTTTTTTTAAATTGAATAAAAAAGTAAGTCTCACTTTCTTTTCTTTGCATTATTTTTATTTTAAAAAAAAATTAGTATAGCATACCAAGGTAAAATTCTACATTATATCTTTATATTCTTATGTAACACAACTAAGTGTTGCTTATTAAAATGAAAAAATATAGGAAGGCAATAGATTAAGTCTTTAAAGAATTTAATATAAATCTTGCAATTAAATACTATTAAAAACTTTTAAGTATCAACATTAAGATACAGAATCCATTCTATGAATGCAATATGAAATACATAAACATATTAATATGTTTTATAAGTGTGCTAAATCATTTGGTAAACATGAATTACAGGTTGCATTTGGAAATATGTATATATAAAACAGCAATTATTTCTTCAACTTTTTAAAAAAGTAATCTTTAAAAATTATTTAAAACTTA
Source organism: Maratus michaelseni (assembly GCA_963931845.1). Classification (NCBI taxonomy): domain Eukaryota; kingdom Metazoa; phylum Arthropoda; class Arachnida; order Araneae; family Salticidae; genus Maratus; species Maratus michaelseni. Next base: position 115,537,968 of record OZ007593.1, on the reverse strand, counting down.
TCACCATTACTGTAGAACCTGACGGCACAAGTGATCATGTTCTATGTATTACATAGGAAACTTTTGTATATATATATAACTGTTTTGAATTTGAATGTAAATGATGTTAGCTCAGCTCTAAATAAAATTTAATGATTTGAATTTGTACATAATTAATAACAATTGTTTATTTATTTTGTTTAAACTGTTTTCAGAATATATATATATATATATATATATATATTGTTATTGTAATATTAATCATTCTTGTCAATGTTAAATTTTATTTACTGATGTGCATATATGTAATTAAAAAAGATACAAAAAAACCCGGTTTAAACCAAAAAAATCTGGTTTAAACCAAAAAAACTGGTTTTTTTGGTTTTTTTAAAAAAAAAACGGTTTTTTGCCAACCCTGCTTGTCAGTGGGGCTCCTATCATGCTTGGCACCTGATGCCGGGTCAATGCCCGCACCATGCTTGCACAATTGTGCTAAAGAGCTAGATTTTTTTCTGATTTCTAACCCTCCTCTTTTATTTTCATATCTAACAAGGAAGATCTCCTTAAAGTGCATACTCAATGGACTTTCTTAAACTGTGTCCTTCTTTAAAATTATGCCAGGGGTCGGAAGTAGCGTGCTACAAGTAGCAAAACTACTGTAGTCGCTACTTTTTATAGTAGTTTGTAGTGTAGCATGCTACATTTTTAACAATTTAGTGCAGCGAGTAGTGCGATACAAAAAATGAATAGTTAGTAGGGAGAACCGACGCTACTTTTAACGCTACTTCAGGGAAAGAAAAAAACTGCAATTCTGCAAATCACGTGGTCGAGAAATTGCGTCTTTTGTGCAGAATTTGTTCTGCACAACAATTTCTGAATCGCAGTGGCAAATCTCAGCTGCAGTATATAGCAACGCATCGCGTGAAGTTATAGACTTTTTCCATTGACACTTGCTGCTGAAATCAAGTACTAACCCACCGAAAGAATTAATTTTCTTGTTGGCAACACTTGTCTATTTATTCGTTATTAAGTCTTCATGTTTCAACGCCGGGTTTCTTATTATTCGGAATTGCTCTATTTACAGATTTATTTATTGCTTGCATTTAGGGTTGTTTTATTGTAATTTTCTAGATTATATTATCTTTCTTAATTTTGCTACGAAATATGTTAAGTGTGTATAAACTAATGTTTTGGAGACAAACACAAAACATTTTCTTGTATGTTATATTTCTTAATTTTTTAATGCCCTCGGTTATGTCGCATTTATTTAATTTTATCCTGACAGACGCGATATAACGAGGGGTCACTTTATTATTTAAACTGTGTCTTCAATTTCTAGTGTAAATTGAACACCTTGACAAAATTTGAAAGTAGCGAAATAGTGACTACTTTTGAAAAGTAATTTGTAGTCACTAATTTTTAAAACAAGTAGTTGTAGTTAACTACATTTTCGACAAAGTAGTTGTAGTTCGCTACAATAAAAAAGTAGTTTTTCCGACCTGAGTTACGTTTGCAGTAAAAATAAGAAAATCTGGAATTATCGGGAGACTTTGGTATGTCGCGTACAAATGCTCAAACACATACAAGTCGGTTAATAAATACAAGTTGTATCACATGACAAATATGAGTCTGTTTTAAAATGTCAGTGACACTAGAATTTCATCTACTATATCTCAGCCATTTTTTAGGATAAAGGCTAGACCAAAACGCTCTGGAATCCTTCTATCAAGGTCAAACACTTTCAATTTCTAAATTTTGTCACCTTTTTTTAATTAAAAAAAAAATTAAGTGGCCACCAATTTTAAATAAGGTGGCAGATGAAGCTGGCCAACAAACTTGGTTGACACCTTGGTATGTCCTGTTCCTGTACACATACTCAGTCATATCTAAATCAGTTGATAAATAAGAGTGCTATTGCATAACAAAATTATGTTTGCTTTAAAATGTCAGTGACCCTAGAATTTCAAACTGCTATCTATATCTCAGCCAATTTTTAAGATAAGGGCTAAACCAAAAATGCTACGTAATCATTGTATCAAGGTCAAACACTCAAAGCAAAAATCTTTTTCAATTTCTAATACTTTCGTAAACTATTTTGAATTTTTAAAAATTTTAAATGGCCACTATTTTTAAATAAGATGGCCCATTAAGCTGCCCAAAGAACTCAGTCAAGATCTTGATATGTTCTCTACACATGCTTAGTCACAGCCAAATCTGTTGATAAATACAAGTGCTATCGCATAACAAGTATCAAAGATTGTTTCAAAATGTCATCCACCCTAGAATTTAGAACTGCTATATCTCAGTCAATTTTTAAGAAAGTATAGTAAAGGAAAAAAGAAAAATGCTCTGGAATCCTTGTACCAAGGTTAAACACTTAAAAAAAAAAAAAGTTTTCAATCTCATTTTTATCATTATTTTGAATTTTTTTAAATAAAAAAAAATTGTAGGTGGCGGCTGCCATTTTGAAACAAGATGGCAGATGAAGCTGCCCAACGAACTCAGTCAAGACCTTGGTATATACTGTAAACATCCTAAGTGACATCCAAATCTGTTCTTAAATATGAGAGTTGAGCATGACTGTTATGTCATGTGTTAAATTTAAAGTTATATATGGTCTATATATAGTTATATAAAGTCTATATATGGGTCATTCCATGTCAAATCAACCAGTGACTCAACCGGACCATTTTAGATTTTGATGAAACTTACAGGAATCATTCTCCCTGATGATATAAATGAGAATATACTTTTATTATTTTTTGTCTCAGTAAATTTTCATACAATTAATTTTTTTAATTTCGAAAAATCATCATTTTTTGGCTTGTATAAATGTTTTTAATTTTGAATTTCGCAAGTTCTATCAGGCGTAGAGAGTTGTTTGACCCATCATTTTAAAGAGAATTTCATAAGGTTTAATTTGATATGCAAGTTGACTATGCATGGTTAAAACTAGTTGAATGTGCCAATCCCAAAACTTTCTTCTATCTCATACAGGTTTTGCATACAATAAAAAGAATCAGCACAAATTTATATCAAGGTCTAACTGAATCTAAAGTTTTATTAAATTCTGTGCATTAGTTCCTGAGATATGACCATTGCTAAAATCATGTAAATCCTGCAAAATGTAGTATAGCAGCGCCACCTGTTGGAAGATTTAAACCAAAACCTAATCAACAACAACTTATGTCAATGTCTAACTGAATCTGAAGTTTGATGAAAATACGTGCATTTGTTCTTGAGTTATAGTTATCGTTACAATAATGAAACAAGTAGCATAGCAGCGCCACCTGTTGGGCTTGTAATGACGTTTCTCATTACATATCCTCTTATTCTTTAAAATTAATCCTCCCCCCTTTGTTGTTTCAAAATTATTTACTTTGTGTAACTTTTCCTATTTTTATTAACAATAAAATAACTTTATTCTACCCTTCTCCATTTTTGCTTATTAAATTTTAATATCCGTTTTATTCAGTTCGGTTTCACTTAATTTATATTACGCATTTTTCTTGTCATGTCAGTTTCATTTCTCAGCCTGCAGAAATAAAAGAAATATGTATTCACACCCATACTGCATTTTTCTCTTCCTTTTCACACCAGCCGGCATTTGCGAATAAAAAAAAATAAGAAAGATAAAGTAACTGCTTTCTTTGTACTTCCTCCTACGCCGTCATTTTCCTAACGAATTTTCAGTTCTCATATGCAACCAACATCTAAATTTAGCACTTAGTTTTGTCTAAATTCTAACGTTCATGCATTCTATGTTAATAATCCTCGCTCGATTGGCACTTCATGTAATTACAAAAATTTGTACAACCCTCTCTTCCCACGAATCTTCTGCCGGTCTGTCATTTTCAAAATTACTCCCTTAACTCTCCAAAATACTTTGTTCCTTTGCATGATTATCGCCAAATTCATTGTATATGTTGGCGACTGATAACAAAAACCGCACGCCAAAATAAAAAAGTGCAAATTATGTTCGAAATATTTTGCATCACTCTTACCTCGACTGTCTCAGTATTAACTTAATTTGTACGCCTCCTCTTCAGTGATTATTGCCTGTAACACGAACCTGGATACCAAATCAACTGCAAAATAAAATTGTGCTTTGGACAATTTTGCAATGAAACTATTCTCTCCCACATCTAACTTTTATTCCAGCTTAGGAGTATTTCCACATATATATATTTTATTCCTGTGACGCCGCAGCTATGCTTCCGTTTACCAGAAATCCGAATTCCACAGTATAAACAATTGGTGCATCTAGGGTACAGGCAATATTTTTCGTCACTGGAGAGGAGGGATTTTTAATTTAATCACATGACGGATCAAATATGTTTATACAAGGACTAAAAAATGATATCTCTTACAAACTGCCCGTTCCATGAAATGACTGCTTCTTCTTTCGAGTTAAAATATATATATATATATATATATATAACAAGACTCTGTGGATTATGGGAACTATATATGGATTATATTGTCAGCTTCCTGTTTTTGCTACCCGGATATCTAGACCGGTGATTGAAGTTCTGATCATTTTTATCCCTGCTGACTGGAATCAAGAGTTCTCCAATATGTTAGCGGCAGAATATCTTCGCGTGTTCGGATTGACTTCGTAAACACCCCACCCTCGCCGCCTCATCTGTCAGTACGGTTCCTTCCTCAGCTCGCCCTGTTTTTCACCACTAATGTGCCAGCCTTTTTTTTCTGTGCTCCGTCTAAGAATCACAACAAACAGTGTGCCTTCCTTACTGATGTGGGATATTAAAAAAAAAAAAGAAATCGCTCTCCCGGTTCTTCGCTCGGGCCTATTCCCGCTCCCGCTCCCTCCCCTGTGCGTCGAAAATTTGCTCCGCGCTCTTCGTTTTGGGAATATTGCAGGTCCAATTGTTGATCCAATTTGCGGGTCTCTGTAACTTCAATGTACGTGGCTTTGTGAAACAATATTTACAATTTCTTAAGTGATTTTCAGTGATAGGTGTGATTTTAAATCATATGAGTGATATGTGATAACTGGTACGCGCGGATTGTGTTCGACAGCAGTTTATATAAATAGGAAAACAGAAACTTCCTTCAAAGTGTTTGTATACGAAATATTGGGGTATATTTTTTTTCTCCTTTAACTACGTAATTTGTGTGCGCCAAGTGAATTTTGTACCTGCAAAGATTTTCACCTCCAAAGTTTGTGTTCTTCTAGGATACTAATTTCTCAGGATGATACTAACTGTTGAATGAAACGAACATATTAGTATCACTGAATGAAATAAATCAACAAAGAAAGTAACACAGTTGTGAAAATATAGATAAATCACAGGAATATTGAAAACAATAACAAAAATGAGGCACTTTGTGTCTCCAAATACAATTTTTTCTCTCTCTCTCATAACTAAACGAATAAATAAATAGATATATAATGGATTGAGTGCAAAAAAAGGTAAATAAATAGAATTGGTTGACCGTATTCAACATCGAATAAGAGTTTAGGATTTTCAGAGCATAAACAGAGAAGGATTCTTTTCCCAATTTCTAATTAAAATGTTGCTTTAAAATAATTATGCATTGTTTCCCTAAACTTCTCTTTTCATGCTCAATATTTTTTGTTTTAACTATTATCAATATTTGGTTTACATTTTTTTAACAGAATATTTAAACCTTCTTCATTTTTATATTATTAAAAATACTATTTTTTTAGTGATATTTTTAATAGTTTACAATATCATATACAGATATATATTAATTTTTTTGTGTTGCCTTTTTGCAAATTTAACTTACATTTATGGGAAATAACATAAATATTTTTTTCCCTCAAAGGTTTGTATCGTGTAACAATTAGTTATTATTATTTTTTTTCTTGTACTCCTTCACTTTTTTGAGAACTCCTCAATTAGTTATTATTTTTGTTTTACATTTTTTTACCTCCAATATAATCAAAGATACTGAATATTGGTTCTTTATTATATCTAAATATGTTTTGCATAATTTTGATGTTTATCAAAAAAATTGAAGAGTACAGATAGGATGTTTGTGTGTAATAGTCATGGTGACGGTAAGTACGTTTATAAAAAAAAAAAAAAAAGAAAGAAAAAGAAATTATTTGCAGTTCTATATATATATATATATATATATATATATATATATATATATATATATATATTGTATTCTTGTGAAATTATAGTTTTTGCCTTTACCTTAAAAAGATATACTTAGAACCCAGCATAAATATTTTGTGACTTTATCTTATTTTGGTTGAATTTTGATGAAGTAATCTGGCACAATACATACTTTTTGGTGATCGCGCATATGCATTTCGATTGTATTTATCAAAAAAAGGCTAAGTTTTCGATTTTGGTTTCATTTTAATTCAATTTAAAAAAAAACTCTCTGCACATATTTCGGATTTTATTCTTCTTTCATAATTAAAAAAAAAAAAGGAATAGCATTTGTTTCAGTTAACCATCGTTATTTTATGTAGTGTGTATTTTCAAAAGGCATTTTTGTACAAAGTTATTTGCACATATCTTCTCTCTCACTTAATTTTTTTTTAATTTATAGCTTATTTCAGTATTATTGATCATTAGTTATCTTTTTAACGCAAAAAAATGCCTAGGAAAAATAAAAATGAACAGAAATCTATTCAAGATATTCATACGTCATATGAACAGGCTCCTTTAATTGAAAACAACGAACCCATTTCTATCTTAGACAAATCCCTTTTCAAAATTTCTTGGACCCATCTGTTTGAAGAGACACTAAATCGTGATGCTGAAATTATTTCCACTGACTTCGAAGCTTTTGACAAACTTGTCACTTCGATTAATAACCCTACTTTGTCTAAAGAATTCTTGACCTTAAGAAATCAAATAAATGTACAGTTTAAACTTCTCATAGAAAATTATAAATTTGTTTTACAGGAACATAACGAAATAATGAAAGAGAAAGATAATTTATTAACAGTAAACAGAAAAATCTTAGAACGACTTCACACACTATCATTGAAAAGCAAACATGAACTCAAGTCTGAAGAAACACAAATTGGTAATATAAGGTTTCCTAAAAATGAAAAACGTCAATTTATGCATGAAGTATGCACACAAACTGAAATTTTCGTTGACGAACATTTACACAATGTAGCATCTCAGGAAATATGTCACGATGATTCACAACTTACCACGACTAATAATAGTATTACAAAGTGTCAGTCAAAATGTGCAGAAGCTGTCAAATTTTCACAAAATATGTCTATCGACCCTCCTAATGTGCAGGAATTTAAGCCAACTCGTATTATAATTTGTAAGTTACCAGAAAAATACAACATCCCTGATATTTTGATAGGAATTTCTGACATTTTACAGTCACCTGTCCCTTTTATCCAAGTTATAAAAAAATACAAACTTAAATACATAAATGCTTTTAATTGGATTTTGGAGATTTCTCCGGAAAGTGCTAAACAATTACTGTATCGTAAAGCGATTCCCATACAGTCAAAATTTTACCCAGTGAAACCATTTATAGACATTAAACGATGTTTTAGATGTCAGACGTATCAACATCTTGCAAAAGGGTGTTGTAATGATATCATATGTGCTGTCTGCTCAGCTCCACACTATGATCCTCAATGTGCAAACACTCCGAAATGCATTAATTGTATTACAAATAATAATAATAACAACACTCAATTTGATATTTGTCACCCTGCATTTGCTCATGATTGTCCTTCACTAAAGCGACACATTGATGAAGAACGGAAACATATTTACAAGTACACTTAGGCTAATTAAAAAAAAAAAAAAGTTAATAACATGCTTTATTTTGCTCTCTCACTTGTAAAACACACTCCATAAGATTCGTTTCTTGCAACTCAACTGTTACATGCATATCAGTTTGTATACATTTATTTTAATACTTCTATACACAACATTACATTTTACATTTCTTTGTATTCATTTATAGATAATTTTTTAGAATTTATTTTTTTAAGCATCTCTGTGTACAGTTTAGTTCATCTTTTCATTTACCTATTTTAACGATCGGAAATGGTTAAATGATCTGATGTATTATTTTGTATGATAATTTTTCTTGATGCGGGTCGTCATTTTTTTTCTCATACAAGGTAATTTTAACTGGTTATGTACACACATATGCATGTTTTTCCCTCGCTTATTTACTATTTACACTTAAACATACAAACTTTTATATTATTTTAACTTTAATTTTTTTCAGTTTTACACCACTTGCATTGAAACATAAACAAACTCTCACTTTACTCCACGTTCCTATTTTAATTTATTCTTTAATAATTCCACTTGGAATTTCTATTTCTCAACAGTTTTTATTGTCAACGGTATTTTTATATGTTTTTTTTTAAAGACATATAGTTCATTGCAACATTTACACATATAGTTCATTGTTTCTTTAGGGTTCTTATATACACGGAAAACTGCTGCTCATAGTTACTCATTGTTTACTCATCGAAAAGATCATTGTTTCGTTTTTTTTATGCAAAAAAAAAAAAAAAAAAAAAAAAAAAAAAAACGCTCATTGCGTATAGTTCATTGTACTTTCAGTTTTTTTAGTGTATATGGAAACCTTTACTCATTGTTTACTCATAGGTTAGTTCATAGTTTTCTCATTGACACAATTACACGACACATCCTTGGATCATGTCATAGCGTTTGCCATATTGTGCTTGGTTCATTGGTGACTCGATATCTTTTCATAAAGATTCTGAGTCTTGTACACACATACCGTTGAGTTTTCCTTTCCTTTACCCTTCCTATATGTCTAATTTTATTAGGTATACACATTTTTTTTTCTTTTTCATCTTTGTAAAATAATTTCACACTCAATTTTTTTTTGTGTAATTTCAAGGCATTCTAAGGCCACCCTCACTTTGTTGGTAAACAAAGATTCCAGTCAGCACCTTTCTACACATTAATACTCAGATGATATGTTGGGTCATACACTGTTCTTCTTACATGTTAGAGTTATGACATTAGTCTTGATACAAAAACGACTAAAAAAAACTCTTTTGTTTTGTTTTTCTTTACATATAAAATATGCTTTACCACATAATATCTGTTTATTTTTTTCTCTTTTGCTTATGTTGTTTTATAGTAAAATACACACATCACATAATCATAATATATTTCCTTCTACAAATAATATTATTAGATTAAAAATCCCTTTTTTTAAATTTTACTTCAAGTAACTTTTAATTTTACATGTTTACACATAAGAATACATGTCTTAAACATTTCTACTTAATACTGAACATTTTAACTGTGTTTATTAAAAAAAAAGGCACATTTTATTTCTTTCACAGACTGATATGTCACTCTGAAAATCACAAAAGGTTTTCAATACAAAAATTTCACACACAATGACAGTAATCCTAACTTCAATTACCTAATTCAATTTTATTCTGTCTTTTCAATATTATAAATAAATGCATTTTTTTACACTAAGGTAAGTTTAGGACATACTTGCACTTGCATTTTCACGATAATGACAAACTGTCTCTCTACACTCTCAGATAGTATTTTGAGTTTGATAAATAAGATAAATATATAGCTATTTTTATTTTTTTACTAATTATTACCATCTGAAGTTCAGGTCAACTCAGAATTTTGTGCCCTATACTCCCAAACTTAATAGTGCGGAGAGACATTCATCAATTGGTGTAGCATTTTTTAAAAAAAGGACTCATACAAGACATTGACTAGTACTCCTTGTTGGAGATCACTTCTGGTCTTCAAGGTGGAGCAAGGAATTAATAACGTTGTCAAGAACAACCATAATATGGACTCTCATTACGTCAATATTTTCCCTAGGGCGTAAAGCACTTAAGCTTGAGACATTATAGTTGTCACATGATAAGATTTGGGGCAGATTTTTTTATTAGTTTGCCACATGCATTCTTTTCTGTCCCGTGCTATGCACGAAATATTTTCTTTTTATATATTTTTTTCTGCTCATTTAATTATGCTTATTCATTATTACATTTTATACTTGAATATATATAACCTTTTCTTCTATATTTTTATACATTTGTAGTGTGTTTTATTATTATATGTGTTTGTTTATTTTGTGAACTTAAATTTTTGGCATCAGTTTAGATTCAAATGAATCATTTTTTTTTTGAGAAGAATAATGATAATTTGTCTGCTTTAATCTTCTCTATTTTATGACCATATTGAAGTCCTTAAAGAAAATAAAAAAAGGACTGTTATAAATTTCCCGGTACCGGATGATTAAAGAAAGGATATCCATGTTAAAAAGAAAACCTCGTTAAATAAAAAGTTGCAACTATAAAAAAAAAAATATTATTATACAGAGGTTAAAATTTTAATGGTCAAAATAATTATGATGCTTATGATGCCAGTATTGCATGTTGATTCATTACAGGTTTGTTTTGCATTTTCACATTTTTATTACTGTATTATTGTATTTTTTTTATATTTTCATGCAAAGAGACATGGTATTTTCTCGCGCTATTAGGTAAGGATTGAATTTCATTCTCGTTTGCGGGGTGAGATATGTAATGACGTTTCTCATTACATATCCTCTTATTCTTTAAAATTAATCCTCCCCCCTTTGTTGTTTCAAAATTATTTACTTTGTGTAACTTTTCCTATTTTTATTAACAGTAAAATAACTTTATTCTACCCTTCTCCATTTTTGCTTATTAAATTTTAATATCCGTTTTATTCAGTTCGGTTTCACTTAATTTATATTACGCATTTTTCTTGTCATGTCAGTTTCATTTCTCAGCCTGCAGAAATAAAAGAAATATGTATTCACACCCATACTGCATTTTTCTCTTCCTTTTCACACCAGCCGGCATTTGCGAATAAAAAAAAATAAGAAAGATAAAGTAACTGCTTTCTTTGTACTTCCTCCTACGCCGTCATTTTCCTAACGAATTTTCAGTTCTCATATGCAACCAACATCTAAATTTAGCACTTAGTTTTGTCTAAATTCTAACGTTCATGCATTCTATGTTAATAATCCTCGCTCGATTGGCACTTCATGTAATTACAAAAATTTGTACAACCCTCTCTTCCCACGAATCTTCTGCCGGTCTGTCATTTTCAAAATTACTCCCTTAACTCTCCAAAATACTTTGTTCCTTTGCATGATTATCGCCAAATTCATTGTATATGTTGGCGACTGATAACAAAAACCGCACGGCAAAATAAAAAAGTGCAAATTATGTTCGAAATATTTTGCATCACTCTTACCTCGACTGTCTCAGTATTAACTTAATTTGTACGCCTCCTCTTCAGTGATTATTGCCTGTAACACGAACCTGGATACCAAATCAACTGCAAAATAAAATTGTGCTTTGGACAATTTTGTAATGAAACTATTCTCTCCCACATCTAACTTTTATTCCAGCTTAGGAGTATTTCCACATATATATATTTTATTCCTGTGACGCCGCAGCTATGCTTCCGTTTACCAGAAATCCGAATTCCACAGTATAGGGCTATTTACACCAAAACATAAGCAGCATCTATTTATGTCAAGCTCTATCAGAATCTGAAGTTTGATGAAATTCCGTGCATTTGTTCATGAGATATAGCTATCGTAGAAATCGAGAAAAAAGTGGTATAGCAGCGGCACCTGTTGGGATATCTACACCAAAACGTAATCAGCATCTATTTATGCATTATTTAACATTGTTAAAAAAACTAATGTTAAACACCAGTTGTGGCTGGTATTTAAAGTCGGCAGTATCCTCACCAACTTTATGATTGTGCTAAAGATAGTATTGTTTTATTCATTTTAAAAACATTATTTTTTTATAACTGCTGATCTCATTGAGATCCCACTCTAAAACTTTCAGAATTTAATGTTACAAAAAACATATATTTTTTTCAAAATTTTTAAAAAACACTATTTTCAAAATATTTAAATTAAATTAACTTTTTTAAAACCAAGCACAGTCAACTTGCATATCAAATTAAACCTTATGAAATTCTCTTTAAAATGAGGGGTCAAACAACTCTCTATGCCTGATAGAACTTGAGAAATTCAAAATTGTTTTATTGCTGGTCGAACTAGGCCAGATATAATGTATGCTCTATAACATGATGTATGATATGAATGGTGCAGATGCAAAAGTCACATTATTCACTTTTTTAAGGTATTGAGTTATTCATATCATTGTGTTCGTCTTGTGAAGGCAAATCGGACTGCAATAGTGATTTGGACCATAAAAAACATATTAAGGTTGAAAAAAAATGCTGAAAATTTCGTTTTGATGCATAACTCATATTATCCAACAACTGTTTTGCTGCAAAACTCACACTCTCCAATTCAACCAATCAGAAAGATACAGAAGTAAGAAGTAGTGTAAAATGTTGTACTAGTTTAATGACAGTGAAGAAGTTGAGCCATGTCTAATAGTAAAATTTTTGCACAAATTATTTTTAATAAATGTTTTTCGTTTTTTGTTGTTTATTTATTACCCTCCAAATTAACATAATGAAAACTAATGTTCAGATTTTTTTTTCTGTTTGGTTCTTGTTGTTTTAAATTCATAACTATTTTGGTTTATATCTAACATTACCCATAAAAGTTTGCTGCAAAACTCTCATTTTCCATATTTAAACTTAAATTCTAGCTTTATCACAATTATTACAGGTTTAGGACTATGTGCAACTAGTTGTTATGGCAACAAATATATCACACAAAACAAATTGTGCCAATATATCATGTTTATTAATAATAATCAGTTTTTTGCATTTTTATAAAAACTAGGTTATGTGGCGAGTGTGAATTTTGCATCTACACCCTCCATATAATGTATGCTGTATCACAGTTCCAATCCAACCCAGGTATGAAACACTGGCACAGTTTACATAGATTACTTGGCTATTTGCAATATACTAAACATTTTAAATTAGAGCTATCCAGAATTAATGATTTAAAACTTTCTTGCTATTCAGACTCTCAGATTTTGCAGCAAATAGAGATGATCGTGTTTCCATAAGAGGTTTTATTTTATTTTTAGATGGGTCACCAATTTCTTAGAAAACCTTTAAGCAAAAATGTATTAGCCTCTCAACTATTGTAGCCGAGTATGTAACCCTCACTAAAGCTGCAAAAGAATTAATATGGACTAAAAATGTTCTAGAAAATGAAAATTTAAATTTAAATCTTCAGGAATGAAAGTTTAGATTTAAATCTGAAAGATTGTTCATTATTCTGTGATAATCAGGCAGCTACTGCTTTTTCTAATTCACCTGTTGAGAATCAAAAGACAAAACATATCAATATTAAATATTTGTTCTTAAGAAATTTGGTCTATGATAAAATATTTAAAGTACATCTCAAGTAAATTAAATTTAGCTGACCCATGCACTAAACTTCAGGTTAAAGAACAATTAATGAAATTTTGTAAACCGTGGGATACAAAATTTAGTTCAAATTGTCTGAGGTGTTTTTAAGATAAAATAGCTGGACTCATAATGACCCATGACCATGAAAATGACCCACTAATCGAAATTTCTCGAACATGTGACCTAGCCCAACAACAGTCTTCTTGTGCTCGAAAACCATAGGATGCAAAATTTAGTCTAAATAGTCTGAGCTGTTATTTAGATAAAATTAGCTTGATCCACAGTGACCCAAAAATGATCCACTAATCTAATTTTCTTGGACGTGTGACCTAGCCCAATGATTTTCTCGTGCTTGAAGCTCATAGGATACAAAATTTAATCAAAATCGTTAGAGCTGTTTTTTAAATAAAATTAACTTGACCCGCATTGACCCACTAATCCAAAGTTCTCGAACATGTGACCCAGCCCAATAGTCTTCTCATGCCGAAAATGGTAGGATACAAAATTTAGTCAAAATCGTTTGAACTGTTTTTTAGATACAATTACCTTGACCCTACCCATTGTGACTCAAAATGACCCACTAATCAAATTTTCTCGAACATGTGACCTAGCCCAATGGTTTTCTGGTACCCCAAAACAGTAAGATACAAAATTTCGTCAAAATTGTTAGAGCTATTTTTAAGATAAAATTTGCATATATATACAGTGTGTTAAGAAATTATAAGACCACTAACGAATTGGTGCACTTCTGAAGAAGAAGACACAATATGCAAATTTTTAGCATGTGTACTTAAAATTGATCGTAGAACGTTTTCTGTTATAATGGCTACATTAAAATTTAAGTTACATTTTATTAAAATCTTCTCATTTTTTTAAAACGTAAGTAAGGTGACTGTTAAAAAATTATAAGACCACCTGAGGAAATTAGCATATTATATGTCACATCAGAATCATTATAAAATGTACACGTTTGTATATCGTGAAAGTATTCCCAAGAAGAAAAGGTGCAGGTTTAGATAGTGTTATTTATAATATATTTGAAGATACTCCGGGGTAAAGAGTTGTCTACGGCCGAAGTAAGAAAAATTTGGTTTTATAAGGGTGCTGGTAAATCTGAACAAGAAATAGCTCAGTTAATGAAGCGTTCTAAAACTACCATTCAAAATGAAATAATTAGAAAAAAGGATTCAAATAAAATTAAACGATCTGGAAGAAAAGGATTCTGACAGCACGGGATGATCGACAAATATTTCGATTATCAACTCAAAAAGGTCTTTCAACTCGAGAAATTTTTAACTGTTTCAGCAAAAGAACCTCACACGTAACAGTTTGGAAGAGTCTGAAATCAAATAGTAATGCAAAATATATGAAACTGTTGAAAAAAAACGAGGTTAATGAAACATCATAAAGAAGAAAGACTGAAATGGGCTAAAAATGTCATGTCATGGGACAAGAAATGGAAACAAGTGATATTTTCAGATGGAAAAAAATTAAATCTTGATGGTCCATATGGTTATAATGTTATAAACACTATTGGCATGATTTGAGGAAGGAACCAAAACAATGCTTCAGTCGACAAATGGGAGGAGGATCAGTAATGGTTTGGGGAACTTTTAGTCATGATGGATTATGTGATTTAACCCAAATTTCCTGATGTATGAACTCTGTGCAATATCAGGCTATGTTATATGATCATTTGATACCGTTTGGTGCTAACTGGATGTTTCAGCAGGACAATGCTTCTTGCCATGTGTCTAAATCCACCCAGCAATGGTTTAAAAAAGAAAAAATTCATGTTTTGTCATGACCAATCTGAAGTCCAGACTTGAACCCTATGGAAAATCTTTGGGGCGTATTAAGTCGCAAAGTTTATGCTAATAATAAGGAGTTTTTATCTGCCAATGAACTAGAAGTAGCCATTGTAAAAGAATGGCACAATATTTCTGAATCTGTACTTAATCACCTGGTCACTTCTATGAAAAACTTAGTGTTTGAGGTTATAAGGAAAAATGGAGGACCAATATCGTATTAATTTACATATTATTTTTGGTTTTAGACAAATGGTCTTATAATTTGTTAACAGTGTATTTTTCAATTATTGCTTATATTTTTGTTAACATACTTATTTATTGCATTATTTAAAATTATTGCAAACTAATTTTAATAAATATGTAGTATTTTGATATTTCATGTGTTTAAACTATAATTAGAACCTTTATTTACTTCATAATTTTCAAAATCAAAGTTTCTTAATAGTCTTCTTTTATAATTTCTTAACGCACTGTATATATAACCACACACACACAAAATTTGCTCGTATTAGAATATATGATTAAACATGCGGTCTGCCTGAATGCCAACTATCCTAAGACTATGGCAGACCGACCTGACGTTTGACTTACATGAGTACTTTTGTAATCGTGGTGCTGATCAATGGGAAATAGTATTGGCAAGTACTTCAATTACTGAAGATTAATGACAGAAAAAATTGTTTAAACCTATCAAAGTGCATGTTTTTGAAGTTGAGTCCTAGTTAGATGATTTTACCATTCTAGTTTTAGTATACAATGCTTAAATCATGAAAATCGTCTCAACTGTTTTCGATTTAAAAATTTCACACTCAGCATTTTAAATACTGGGTTTATTCTAACCTGTCAAAACAAATTTTCCCAAATTAGAGACCATGCTAGAGCATTTTCTTGTGCTCAATTTAGTATAGTAGGCAAATTTCCTGAAAATTGTTACACTATCTTCAATATCGTCTGTAATCATGTTGCTGATCAAAGACCAATAGAATTGGCAAGAATTCAGATTACTGAAGATTGATTTCAAAAAATGCTTAAATCTATGAAAACAACAAATTTTTTCAAAATCAAGACCTAATTAGATCATATTCTGCACTTGAATAAGGCTTATTTCATGAAAATCATTGGAATTATTTTTTATTTATACCATATACCATCACTTTCAGTACTGAGTTTGTTTTAACCATATAAAATGAATTTTCCCGAATTACATACCCAGCTATATCATTTTCTCATGTTCAAATCAATATAGCAGCTAAGTTTTGTGAAATTCATTTGAACCCTTTTTGATATAGAGCAGCATTTTCAGTGCTGAGTTTATTGTAACCTGTCAAAATAAACTTTCCCGAATTCCAGACCTAGCTAAACCGTTTTCTCATGCTTGAATTAGTATAAGACATGTTTCGTGAAAATCGTCTGAGCACTTTTCGATTTACAGTTTTGGGTCACATGTTCGAGAACTTTGGATTAGTGGGTCAATGTGGGTCAAGTTAATTTTATCTAAAATACAGCTCTAACGATTTACAGAAGTATTTTCAGCGCTGAGTTTGTTTGAACCTGTCAAAATGAATTTTCTTGAATTTGTGATCTAGCTAGATCATTTTCTCATGCTCCATTTAGTATAGGAGACAAATTTCATGAAAATTGTTTCAGCCATTTTTGATATCATGCATAAACAAGAAAATTGTTTGCTCATTTAATATATATGATGGAAAAAAATTCTACTATAATAATTAGAACTATTGATTAAAAATAATTTTAAAGAAATTCTTAAAGGGTGTCCATTACTGGCACGTTTACCATATAATGATGACAATTTAATACATGTTGTTATAGTTACATAAAACAGAAAAGTTTAGTGCTCAATAGAACGAAAATATTGCTTGTTCAATGAGACTTATATTAAAAGTTTCTTACATAAATTTCAGTCTACTTCTTTTTCTGATGCCATTGTCCAAATTTTATGTGATAATACTGAATTAAGCAATCTATTCCTGGACTTCAATTTCAGTAATTTCATTACAAAGAAGGCTGTTTTAAAACTTTAAATACAGCAATATGGAAGTAAAGTGTAAAGTCCTATTTCTAAGAAGCGCATAAAACATCTTTGAAATGAGTTTCCGAATATATTAACTCTTGTTATCTATGCCATTTAAAGAGATGAGTCACTCTAAGTTAACGTAGGTCGTACTATGTTAACAGAAGCATAGTTCTATGTTATACTACAATAAAGTTCATTATAAATAAAGATTAAGAAGAAATTTCATTTACCTAATATAGAAATGCTTTTATATTAGAGATTCAAAACTAAAAAGAATCACAAAAATTTGTTTCTCTGAAAAATCCTTAAATGTGTAGTACATCAAGAACCAAGGTAATATATAAAAAAATAGCTACCAAAAGGCAAATGTCACACATATCTTTTATATAGAACAAAAAAAAATAATTTAGAAATAATACAAGAATATAAAAAAGAAGAAAGGAATGGTCAGAAAAACAAGTAATTGACAAAATATATATATATCATTTCATTTTTAACTATACGAGGGCTAGTAGCTAGTACTTAAGTTTTTATAATCTGGCAACGAAAAAACAACTGATTTCAGCACAGATGATTTTTATCAAAATTCGAATGGTTACGTGAATGCTTGCGTTTACAGAACATCAAAAGCTGTAAAATTCTATTTACTGTGATTTTTCGAAAATCAGAAGTGCTAAATAATTATAGAGTTATGTCGAAGGGACTTCACAGCCATGATTTTTTTTTTTTACTTTCAACAAGCTTTGGACACAGAAATAGTATATAGTGATAGAATGAAATCGACGTTTGGTAATGAAATACCATCTAAGGCAACGATTTACAACTGGTTTAAAGAATTCTCCCATGGTCATAAGAATCTCAGTGACAATGTTTGAGAGGGTCAACCAAGAAGTGCTGTGACTCCCGAAAACATTGATGCTGTGAGAAAACTAATCACTTCTGATCGCGATATGACATATGATGAAATAGAAGCATCTTTGAACATTTCAAGAACCCGCATGTATTCAACTTTACATGATTATTTAAAAGTGAAAAAGATGTGTTCCCAATGGATTCCCTACAATTTATCTGAAGCTGAAAAAGATGCTCGTGTGAAATGGTGCCCAGAAAATCTAAAAAAATTCAACTGCGATGCCTCAAAACATGTGTTTGTGTACGACATCATAACGTGTGACAAAAGCTGGATTTATTCCTATGAATCTGAAACAAAACAACAATCAACTGTCTGCATGTTTCCAGATGACCCTAGACTGACAAAGGTTATTTCTGCAAGGAGTGCTTCCAAAAAAATTATTGCTGTGTTTTCCAGTAAATCAGGCTATATTGCAACCGTTCCTTTGGACGATTGTAAAACAGTGAATGTTCTTTGGTATACCACAATTTGTTTGCCGAAAGTAGTTGCAGAACTAAGAAAAAAAAGATTCGAAACACTGCATCATTCTGCACCAGGACAATGCCAGCTCACACACTGCTTCGCTAACTATGGATTATTTGAAGCTTGAAAAAAATCGAACTGATGACTCATTGCCCGTATTCATCAGACTCACCACATAATGATTACTTTTTATTTCCATTCATACAAAATAAAATGTGTGATCAATGTTTTAACAATTCTGAAGAAGTCGTGGAAGCTTACAAATGAAATGTTCCGCTATGCCACTTTCAGAATGGCATAAATGTTTTGATGATTGGTTTATTTGAATGCAAAATGTATCTATGCTGCAGGAGAGTATTTTGAGAAGGAATAAAACATATATTCTTGGTAAGAAATTATTTCTTGTATTACTTTCTAAAAACTTAAGTACTACCCCTCAATATCATATCAAACAAAATATGACAAAAATGTAAATGCAGTAATTACTTAAGTTAAAAATATTTTAAATGATACTTACAGAGATAAAATAGATTGTCCTTTGTTTAGCATAACCTTTTGAAATCCTTTAAAAGTACTGTAATAATCAAAATCACTGTCTGATGGCAGCTCATTAGACGCTTTTGTTGCAGCCAGTATACTACGGAATGCAGCCTGTATGTAAATACATAATACATTTTAAACATACTGATGTAAGCATTAAACAGAACACAGACAAACAACTTTTAGTGAAAAGAGTTTGCTGTTAAATAACTGCAGGTAATACATTATTTTATTTTTTATTTTTTTAAGGAAGAAAGAATCATTTATCACACATAGATTTTCAGAATATTACTATGAAACTTCTTTCATATAATGAAAGTAGATATTATTTAAATAAATAATTTAGAAAAGGCATAACCAGTTTAAAATTTAATTTCAACATTTACAGTAGACTCCCTCAAATCTGCGAATGCCTAAACTTCTTGTATCATTGCAGATTTAAACAGTGGTACTTACAGTTAAATTCATGAACCTCTATAGAAGGACTTCTAACGCAATGTGATAACATCGTGTCAAGACTTCGGCATTAAATGGCAGCTGCACAGCTACGCGCACGGTTCTGCGCAGCTGGCCAAAATCCGTGCTGCAGCAGCGCCCATGGCTGTCACTGCCAGTTGCAAACAGTGAAGCAGACGAATTTTAGTGATGTATGCAGAATCCATCACCACATGCGCCACCTATTTGAGGCTTTTTTCGAGGAACGATTTCCTTCTTGGAAAAGCTATTTCGTTAGAAGTCCTGGTATAGAGGTTCATGGTTAAATTGAAGGAACAAAATTCAAGATGGTGTTGAAATCAGCAGTGATAGCAATTTTTCTTTTACTATTTTTTTTTTTAATCATGTTCTTATGGCTATTACAGCTAGTTAATTACTATATAAAATTTATTTACATATGATTTTGATGGCAATTAGTGTATCTAAGGTAAAAATTCACCATATTGTAAATTGTACCCTGCACAATATTTTCAAGTGTAAACTGTATCCGAATTGTTTATTTTTCTTGCATTCATTTCACCATTTTTCATTATTATGTAAAAAAAGTAGAAGTCATCCCGACCTGAACCCAAACCGCAACGAAAATATATTGTGGCAACCCTACCCGAACTGCGGGTCGGGTGCAGGTAACCTGACCCGATGCAGGACTCTAATTGTGATGCAAATTATTTTCGTATCTAGCTTTAAAAACGACATAACAGAAGCCACTTCGCATCGGTATTTAATTTCAGTTTTTATCGTTAATGATTTTTATTTTTAATGTTTCATGATTTTGTACGTAATTTTGACTAATGTGGCTGAATGAAATATGAAGGATTGATATTCCATCATTATTATGAATATTTAGTTCTGCATCATTAATTATTATTTACTTGACCTTTATTTAATATTTTTAATTTTCTAAATTTAATTATTTTACATAATTATTTTAATAATTTACTTAAATTACATTTATATTTTACTTATTTTGATATTTTAGTTATTGTAATGAATCATTATAATTTCCAATGCTTTACTACAGTCAAATTACTGTTTAAAAATGTAAACAAAACAGTGATCTGAACAGCAAAATTCTAAAATTTGCACAACCCCTGGTCCAAAGCTGTGCGAATTTGAGGGAGTCTACTGTACTACCTACAGACAGTAGTGCATTTAATGTAACTGGTAATTTACTGAATGGTAATGTAATGAAATTTGAGCAGCCCTCCTAAATAAAATCTATTAATTTTTATATTTTTGATACTTGTGGCAGAATCACAGCAACATGGCGAAAATGGTATAAAACAGGAAAGACTTCTTGCAGAAAAAAAATGCATTTTTGGGAGGGAGAGAAAATTTATGACACAGCAAAAAGATCTTCTGAATATGTTTCAATTCTGAAGAACAATGTTGGAAAGAGGTGATAGTCTTCTGCATTTTGGCAGATTATTGTCCTTCCACTTAAGGTGAAAATAAGGAATTTCGCTTAGTAGCCACTGGCCGGTAGGTTGATTTTTTTTTAGTAGCCAGTTACTGGCTAATGAGAATAATTTCTTTAATAGCCAGTAAGTACATTTATGTCACTGAGTATTTTTTTAAAATACAATGACTTTACAGTAAAAAAGTAATTTATGTACTAAATAAAAATATTTAAATTTATATTGTTCTGAATAAACTTGAGATGCTAATTTCCATTTAAAATTTTAAAATAAGTTAACAGCAAAGTTATACACAACATGCTTATGTAGCTAACTACACGTCACACTAAGCTTAGGTACTTGTGTAGCTAACTACATTAAAATATATATATTTGCCTAGAATTAAGGTCTTACCATATAATAAAATAGGCATATGTTTATGCACTAAATAATAACCCACAACATGATATGCATTACACATGTACAACCTGTGGCCAGCAGGCCAAAATCTCTACAAATTCAGGCATTGTGTGTATTTCGCCAATTAGTTTCGGAAGAAATTGCAAATTTCATCATTCGAAAGTGTAAAAATCATGAATTTCATCGCTAGCATGTGTAAAATCATGAATTTCGTCAATTGAGCGCGTAAAAATCATGAATTTTGTCGATCGTATGTATACAAATAATGAATTTTGTCGATCGTATGTATACAAATAATGAATTTCGTCGATCAGGCGCAAAAAATTACGATTTTCATCGATCAGACACAAAAAATTACGAATTTCGTTGATCAGGTGCAAAAAATTACAAATTTCGTCGATTGGTTGCGGAAAAATCATGCATTTTGTCGATCGGGTGTGGAAAAATCATGAATTTTGTCGATCGGCTACGTAAAAATCCAATTTCGTCACTCAGGAGTGTAAAAATCATGATTTTCGTCGACCGAACGAGTAAAAATCATGAATTTCGGCGATCGAACACGTAAAAATTATGAATTTCATCGGTCGGGCCAGAAAAAACATGAATTTTATCGACCGAGTGCGTAAAAATCATGAATTTCGTCGACTAGTTGCGGAAAAATCATGCATTTTGTCGATCGGGTGTGGAAAAATCATGAATTTTGTCGATAGGCTACGTAAAAATGAAATTTCGTCACTTGGGAGTGTAAAAATCATGATTTTCGTTAACCGAACGTGTAAAAGTCATGAATTTTGTCGATCGAACGCATAAAAATTATGAATTTCGTCGGTTGGGCCGGAAAAATCATGAATTTTATCGACAGAGTGTGTAAAAATCATGAATTTCGTCAACTACACGTGTAAAAATCATGAATTTTATCGATCGGTGCGTAAAAATCACTAATTTATGCACGATTTTGTTGTCGATTATGCACGAAAAATCATAGGGTCAGGTGGGGGAAAGTGGTGGTAATCTAAAAAAATGCACTTTTTTCACAATAAATATACATATTTTTACTTTTTTTTCAATTAATACATAATTGGAGTTTGTGACAAATATTTATATTAAGATTTGTAAATCTGGCAACAAGTTTACTGTTGTTTATCTTCTTGCTTACATCACGGAGAAAGAACCTGGAGGGGAAACTAGAATACGCGAGGATATTGAAAATGCAAGTCATATTTTTTAAACGAAAGAGGGTGCTGTAAAATTTGGCGGCTGCCTTTTAACAGAATGTCATTAGATTACATGTTAAATTCCGAAAGTATTTTACTTGGTTATTTTTAATTATAGCAATTATATGTCATAAATTTAAGATGGGGTATAAATGTTTTATTCCGGGATGTAGATCGGGCTATGATGATGAGATAAACAAAAGAAAAATCGAAGAAAAAAAAAATTAAGTATGTTTAGAGCTCCAAAGGTGAATGCTTTTTATTATACTTTAAAGTTATATGCATGTAATCATTTTTAAACTAAGAAATTTTTTTCTAGTATATCGATCTTAGTGTATATGCTTTTAATTTATTTGAGTAAAAGTATTTTGGGGCTTCACTCAAAAGTGCAAGTGTAAGAACTTATTTTTAAAAAAAATGCCCCCCTCCCCCCTTTCTGTCCCATCATATCTAGAGTAATTAAGGATTTATTTTAACAGTTAAATTTACTGAAACTACTTGACATATTACTTGTAGTAAAAAGTAAGTAAAAAATGTTAGCTGCAGATTTTCTAATCTTGTTCTTATTAGATTCATGTAAGTGCAATTTTAAAATTTAATTTGTTTAGTTAGCTGTTCTAGTTCAATCAAAAGATTTAATTTTAAATAGATAAAAGGTAGTTACAACAGAAAAATTATAAAACTACATTTAAAACTGAATTCTATTTGTTAGAGGTATTTTTAAGGAATTAAATATCTATAATTTTATTTATTTATTTTTGTGCATGGAAAGAGGAGAGGGAGGAGGGGTCCTAAAAATTTCATCTTAATCAAAGAAAAAATGCTTAAAATGTGCTCCTTATTTTGATAAAACTGTGTTAAAATAAATAAATAAAGTGTCTGGACTAGTTTGGGTCCTGTGACATCAGAATCATTATTTTATCCATCAATGTAATTCATTTGTAAACTAAAAAGTATTTTGGGGCTTCATTCAGAAGTGCAAGTGCAAGAACTCATTTTAAAATATTTATATATATATATATATTTGCCTCTCTCATAAGTGCAATTTAAAAATTTAATTTGATTACTTACCTGTTCAATTAAATCAAAAGATTTTATTGATTGTAAATTAGGAAAAAGAACTCATTTAAATAACAAATTTAATATTCACAAAGAAAAAAATATTTAGGTATATATGGTTTTTAATAATTGTATAATTTTCAAATTGTAAGGTAAGTATGTTACCTTTTCTATCTGCAGCAGTGTTTATGAAAGAGGAAGCATTTATGTATGATAAAAAAATGAGTTTTTGGACCATTCATAACTAACATTATATTAAAGTCACAATTTACGATTCTTGCAAAAATTAGTTAATAGACTATCGGGTATATTATTAATGTCCGTGAACGTCTGTGTGTGTGCGTTTCTGTCTGTGCACTCCACCTTTGTACCTGCAAAGGCTCCGGGACCAGGCGACGCACGGACGGCGGACCGAAAAATTCGCAAAAAAGACGCGACGCTCAAGTTTCGATCGGGTCGGGATTCCGACCCGGACCCGGGGAGTTATTAATGAGCGAAAGTGTTTTAATTACCGACCGAAACCGAAGTTGGAAGAGAAGTCAAAACAGCGAAAAGTTCGCCTCCGCCGAGGGTTGCCGGTACACGTCCGGTCCGGGAAGGAAAAGGCAGGGGGTTCCCAGGGAGCGATTTAAGCCCCAAACCGCAGCGCAGGTCCGACCCCTATCTCCGGAAGTCGGGGGGCCAGAAATTCGTAAGTCGCACGTACGCAACCGGGACGTCGTCAGGTCTCATAAATTCGAAAAATCGTTTCCGTGCGACGATTAGAACCGGAAAAATCCTTTAAAAATCGATCGATAAAAAATTATTTTTCTTTTCTTTCCGAGCTGCGATTCCCAGATCGGAAACGCATGGCCAGACGATTGTCTGGATCGGCATTTTCTTTGACGGAGGTCAGGTCACATGACGTTCAATTGGGGTTTTACAGAGGGGGGGGGGGGGGCATTTCTGATTCTAAGAGGCGCAGAAATTCCAAACTTTGACAGGGCGACGCTAAATAGATTCTGCTTTCAGAATATCTAAAAATTATTGCCATATCTTCATTACGAGCCAATATATTATTTTATTGTATAATTAATCATCGTTATTTGTATAATTAAAGCAAAAGAAAGATTTCCATTACAGTGACGGCTAGATATTACGATTTTAAGAAGTAGGCCGCGTCTAAAAACTGCATTACGAGTATTTTCAGTTTTGTTTTAGAGTGGCAACCAGATATTATGATAGGAAAAAGCGGGCTTCGCCCGTTATCGATTTCTTTTTTTTTTTTTTTTTTAGTTTTAAGTTTTTCTACAGCTCACTGTCTTTGAACTAGAACTCAGGTAGTCTACATAAGTTGTTTGAGGAAAAGCAATGTCATCGCCAACCCCCCCCCCCTCCCCCCGCTTTTTATGAAAGTGCCGGCTAGATATTAGGATTTTAAGAAGTAGGCCGCATCTAAAAACTGCATTATTATTTTAAGTTTTAGTATTTTAAGTTTTTGTTTTAGAGTGGCAACCAGATACTAAGATAGGGAAAAGCGGGCTTCGCCCGTTATCGATTTTTTTTTTTTTTTTTTTTAGTTTTAAGTTTTTCTACAGCTCACTGTCTTTGAACTAGAACACAGGTAGTCTACATAAGTTGTTTGAGGAAAAGCAGTGTCATCGCCAACCCCCCCCCCCCCCCCCCGCTTTTTTCTTTTAACTGTGGTCCGTTTCTATAACTAAGAAACTATGTTACGGATGTCCACCAAACTGATTCCAAACATCATAATTAAAGTAATAAGGACCCCCTATCCAGATATGATAGGGAAAAGCAGGCTTCGCCCGTTATCGATTTTTTTTTTTTTTTAAGTTTTAAGTTTTTCTACAGGTCCCTGTCTTTGAACTAGAACTCAGGTAGTCTAAATCAATTCGACTCGACATCGATAGAGCTTACCGATTTTATTTCGTTTTTTCACCACTAGGGGGTGCTTTCCTATCTTCGGTTCTACGGGCATGAAAACGACGGGGTATGGCTCATTCGACTCGACATCGAAAGTCTTAACGATTTCAGTTATGATCATATAAACAGATTGCGCCACCTGGTGGCGGAAGGTGGAACTAACGTATACTGCAGCGCGTGCGCAGCACGACTGCTATACGGTGCCGCAGGCAGCGGGGACCCGAGCCGCAGGTTCGTTCAGTTAGAGGTTTATACTATTCCATGTGCAATTTAAGGGATTATCCGGTGCATGCGTAGCACGACCGTCATACGGTGCCGAAGGCAGCGGGGACCATGGTCGGAACGACTGCTATACGGTGCCGCAGGCAGCGGGGACCTGAGCCGGAGGTTCGTTCAGTTAGAGGTTTATACTATTCTATGTGCAATTTAAGGGATTATCCGGTGCGTGCGCAGCACGACCGGTATACGGTGCCGAAGGCAGCGGGGACCAGGGTCGGAGGTTCGTTCGGTTAGAGGTTTGTACAATTCAATGTGCTAATTAAGGGATTACCCGGTGCGTGCGTAGCACGACCGGTATACGGTGCCGAAGGCAGCGGGGACCCGGGTCGGCGGTTCGTCCGGTTTGAGGTGTGCGCAGCACAACCGGTATACAGTGCCGAAGGCAGCGGGGACCAGGGTCGGAGGTTCGTTCGGTTAGAGGTTTGTACAATTCAATGTGCTAATTAAGGGATTACCCGGTGCGTGCGTAGCACGACCGGTATACGGTGCCGAAGGCAGCGGGGACCCGGGTCAGCGGTTCGAGGTTTTACAAGATTCGAGATTTTCTACAATTCGAGGCACCGATGTAAATTAGGGGCCCGCTGGCGGGCGAAGCCAGCTAGTTATTTATTAAAGTTTTATTTCCCAAATAATTAAAATAATTTTTTTAAAATGTATATAATATTAATTGCATAGATATAAAAAGTTATGAGTTATTAAATTATTCAAAGGTTATCGATATATGCGCAAGATTAAAACTTATTCCAGAAAATTTTAATAATACTTTTAATCTCTAAAAAATATACGTCCATTCCGTATTTCTTCGCAGTACAATATCCGTGATATTTATTTTTAAATGACTATTCAGATGTTTTTGTCAGGATGAACTCTTATTTAAAAAGTTATAAAAAGCAATTGAAACGCCAAATATCTATTAAAATATATGCATGGTGTGAAGAAAACTTTATTTAATGAAATTTCTACTTGTTTGACTTTTCTAAAGTTAAAATTTTCAATCAAAAACATTTAAAAAATGAATGCTTTTCGCATTGAAAAGCATTGCAGAAGCAGGCTAATATCGCCGTCAGTTTACCGTAGCACCATCTATGAGGAGAAAAACTGTGTTGTAAAATTTCAACGTTACTTTCCCCTCCATCTATCTTACTCCGTGGTTTACATATATGTGCAGTTTTTTCTTAACACATGGTATTGATAAACTTTGTTCTTGATCCTTTCTCACTTGAAAAAATTAGTATATTTTGATACATTTCAGTAGAAGAACTTCTTAAAAACAGATTCATGCATCAAGGTAAGAATTATTTTATTATTTCAATTTTTTATGATTTTTTTTCTGAGGTGGGGGAAAGTGGTGGTATAGTTAGACTTAGCTCAATGTTGTATGATGATTCAATTTTAGACTGTAGATGTGATTAATTTTTAAAAATGGGCTGTAATAAGAGTATTAATCTAAAAAAAATAGGCTTTATTTATAAATTTTAATCTTAATATGATAATACAATTAAATTAAAAGTTATTTTTTACATATTTAATCATGATTTAGAATCTTTTTTAATATCATTAGAATAAATTTAATTCTTTTTTTTTTCAATTTAGATAATTTTAATGTGTGACTGTTCACTGACATGTAATTTTTTTTTCCAGCTTAAGTATGCCTAGAAACTACATAAAAAAGACTAGTGGTCCAAAGTATACACAAAATGATCTTCAGATGGCTATAGCAGAAGTTAAAAATGGAGCATCGATTTATTCTGTATCCAAGAAAAATGGTATTCCTGAACAAACTTTAAGGAGGTGGATTGTTAAAAGTCCATCAAATCAAGGACCTGGCCGATCGCCTTTTCTTAGTCAGGAAGAAGAGAAATGCATCGTTGAAGCTGTGAAATTTCTGTCAAAATGTGGATTTCCATTCGACAGAAAAGATATTCTTAATGTTGTTGAAACATACTTGCTAAGCAATAAGGAGCTCAGCAATCTCTTTCCTAATGGAAAGCCAGGAATCGAATGGGTGAGAGGATTTGAAAAGAGATGGAAAGGAGAAATTGGGAAAAGAAAGCCAGACCTTTTAACGAAAGCCAGAGCTAAAGATATGTGCGAAGAAACAGCAAATGCTTTCTTTAACATATATGAAAATGTACTGCTTAGCAATGGTTTGCTTAAGGAGCCAGGAAGGATTTTCAATTTGGATGAAACAGGGTTGTCTACTGATCCCAGATCAAGCAAGATTTTTGTCCAGAAGGAAAGTCGAACAGCTTACTTAAAGTCTGCCGACTGTGGTAAGGCCATGTATACAGTATTATTTTGCATATCTGCTGCTGGTGAATATTTACCTCCTTTTGTTGTCTACAAAGGACAGAACTTATATCAATCTTGGATGACTGGAGGGCCACAAGGAGCTCTTTACAGGTGCACAGAGTCTGGTTGGATGCAGGATTTTTTGTTTGAAACATGGATGAAGTTTTTTATCGATTTCGTCAAAAACTTTAAAAAGCCGATATTGTTAATATATGATGGCCATGGAAGTCACCTAACATATAATTCCATTAAGCTAGCCATGGATAATGCGATAATGGTATTATTTTACTATGCCTCCCACCTAATAGCAGCCATGCACTTCAACCACTAGATGTTGGAGTTTTTTCACCAATGAAAACTGCGTGGAGGGACGTATTAAAAACTTGGTATCGAGAGAGCAGGTTGCAAAATGTTTCCAAAGCAACCTTTCCATTTCTTCTAAAGAAATTATTTGAAAAAATGAAGGCAACAAATGCTGTAAATGGATTTAGAGGGACTGGCCTTTATCCTCTCAATAGAAATGCCATTCAACATCGTATAATTCCTACAGAAAAGAATCCAACAGTTGCAGCTACAAATAAGAGCTCGGCGTCTTCTAAAGTTTCTGCACTACTAGATTCACCTATGAAAGATTTGAAAGAGGCAATTCTGTTGACAGTATCTCCCACACCATCTGCAAACACGGTTCTAGCTATGGATAACTCTAAGAAAAAAAGAAAAAGGGTGCAAAGCAAATCTGGGGAAATTTTAACTCAAGAGAATGTTTTAAAAAGATTAGCAATGGAAGAAGAGAAAGAAAAAATGCAATTTAGGCCAGGTTCCTAAACGAAAAGACCAAAAAAGGTCCGATATAAAAATAAAAAGAAGTCACCAGTTCTACCACCCCTCTCGATACCAGAAAAATCAATCAAGGTTCATGGCTTAAGGTAAAATACAATTCCAAAAGAAATATGATGTGCTCATTTATCGGGCAAGTTGTTGAGAAAAATGGTGATCTATATCATGTTAAATATCTTACTAAGTCTAAATTCGGAAGGGAAATTATTATATTTTCCCAGAATTAGATGATGAAGATAATGTGGAAGTTAGCAGCATTATTCGCATTTTAGATGAACCAAGATTTGACAGTCGTGGACATTATTTTTTTAATCAGTAATTATAATAAAAACTATGTAAGAAATTTTATGTAAATTGGATACTTTGAATATAGATTTGAATGTAAATCTCATAGCGTTTCCTTTATTTCACAGTTAAATTTTGAAGAAATAATAAATAAAAACATATTATACCTCCACTTTACCCCACCATGGGGGAAAGTGGTGGTATCAAAACATGCCTATTTTAAAATGAATCTACAAGAAATTTTCTTGGCAAAACTACATACTTATATAGGCATAAACACAATATTTCTAACCTATATAAGTCTAATGTATATAATATCTACTAAAAACCTGATATCTAGTGCTTAAAACTTACTGTTATAAGGCTTTTTCAAAAAAAAACCTTGATTTTACCACCACTTTCCCCCACCTGACCCTAATTTTTTCAAACGGACGTGTAAAAGCCATGAATTTCTTCAAACAGTTGCATAAAAATTATGAATTTCGTCGAACAAATGTGGAAAAATCGTGAAATTTAGGGAAAAATGATAATTGGGAAATCCTGCATTTGGCCGGTTCTTTCCATATTTTTAATCGCCAGTTTTTAAAGTTTAATCGACAAGTGGCGAGTGCTTATTTTCACCTTTACCCTCCACCCCCTGAAATTTTTGTCCCCCCCCCCTTTTAGCCTCTCCTCAAACTTTAAAATTGTTAAGCTCCGTGTTCTGCCTTTTTTTTTTAAATATTGTTTTGCTCTAGTTGTTTTATTTGTTACTTTGAAGTACTATACATAAATAACGAATCATCTACATTTCCTTCCCAATGAAATTTTCAATCATAATCTCCCCCCCCCCCCCCCCTCACATTGTGCAAAATCTTTAAAACTCTAAAAAACTGTACTATTTATTACTTTGAAGTAACAATAAACAGGGGTTGATCTTAGTCAAATTTGGAGCCTATTTAGAATTCCTTCATAAAAATCTATTTTATAAAATAGGTCCCTTTCACAAAATTCCTTTTAATAAAACAGGGCCCTTCACAAAATTTCTCTTAATAAAATAGGCCCGTTTATAAAATTCCATTCCATAAAAACATATATTTTTTATTAATTATTTTTATGTTTTTGATTTTAAAATGTGTTTTGAATAACTGAGTTTCTTCTTTCATTAGAAAATTATAACAAATTTCACAAAAATAGCTCTTAATTTTTACAAAATAAGCCCCAAGCAAAAAGTCTTGCATCGACCCCTGCAATAAATGAATGATAAATCATATACCTCCCCTCAAAAATTTTAGTTTAACTTTCTTTGCACCAAAAGGCTCGATTTACTCATAGGATGCTGTTTCTGTACTAAACTTTATGTACAGAATTATTATAATTGAAATTCACCTATTCTGAATTCTCTAGCGATAGTAATAGGGGTCCAAACAAAACAAAATTTCACTATAGTTAAATCATTATGGTGCCAATAGTTAAACTGCAAAAATTGAAAAAAAAAAGTGAGACTGCTAACAGCAGTTAAGGGTTAAAGTTGTTAGTATAAAAAATTTACAAGTTTTATTTTTTTTTAATTGTGTCCCTTTTTTTAATGTTGTTTTGCCTTAGTTATTTTATTTTTTACTTTGAAATACTAATACATAAATATCCATCAAGATTTTTAAAATATATATTGCCAACAAAAAAAAATCATTCTAAATTTTCCAAGGGCAATTTCTGAATATGCAGAGGAGAGAGCAAAATATTTCAACTTTTTTGTAGTTTGGTATCTATTATCACTCGTCTTGACTTGAGGGGCTGTTCCTGCAGAAAGATTTTGCTGTTAATAAAGTTTGTCATAGAAAATATAGTAATTTTCTGACACAGGACATCCGATATTCCAATAGCAGAATTTTCTATGTCAATCCGCAGCAAACCAAAATTTATCTGTGATCCAACAATGCTGTCAACTAAACCTACTATTATAATAATAAATAATAGTAACCCATAAAAAAGGCAAAATTTGCATTTTCAAACAAAATATAATAAAAAGATACACAATAAACCTTGAGACTACAAAGTAATATATTTTATCAATTTTTTTTAACCAAGCATTTTTTTTAAGCTGTTAGATTAATCTGCAAGGTCTAAAAATCAGCAGCACTGTTTCTGCTACTGGGTCCGATATTTATATATATATATATATATATATATACAATATTTTCAAAATAGTCAACTTATTGATGATTTATAAATATTTTCAGAACTTTATACAAATTAGAAACTAAATCATATTGCATTTAGCATGAAAACTTAATAAAACAATATTCTAAATATACTTTTCTTTTTTTGAGTTATGTAACAAAATTGGAGATCAACTACAGTAAAACTCCGGTTATCTGAAAAGCATGGGACCAAATGATTTTCGTTTGACCGGGATTCTACAGGAATTTTCAGATAACCGGGAGGTTTCCTATATTTATTCTACCAGATCTCATCCTTCTTACTCCTGCACAGTCAAGTAACGCGTTTGTGCCTATAGATGGAGCTAGAGCTCCTATAATAGCCTTATAGGAGCCCAGGGCTTGAAATTCAATTTTTCCAAGGAGGGGAGTCTCCCTGCCAACATTTTTAAATGGAGGAGAGTTGTAATGTTTAGAAGGGAGAAAAAAATATCTTTAAACCCCACTATTATTTTATGTGCTATTTAAAGAATTACATTATTGCAGACATGACAAAATACCATTGAAAAAATAAAGTCAACTCAGAATGATTACTATGTAAATTGTTTATTTTTATTATAAAAAAAAAAGGAAGAAAGTTAAATTTTATATATGCAGTGTATTTTTCAACTTTCACCAAATATTAGGGCCCTTAACAATTAGGTTGTGAAATAAATTTCTGAATTTAGATTTTATTTGATTTAGGGTGCTGCTGAAGCCTCTTTCACAAGGTACACTTTTACTCCTACACAAGGATTAAAAAAAGGAGTCTAACGAAACAGTGTTAATATCGATTTTCGACTTTGGAACTACATGGCAGCCAGTGTACAACTGTGCTAAGGTAACGCCTCCTACAGACAACAATATGCATACATACCATTGAATTAATCTATTATACCTACCAGACGATGGCTGTCAAGCAGACAATTTGAAAAAGTATGCGAACCAATACAACTGTCCTACACACACATTTTTCGAGAAACTATTTTTTTCTTCGAAAGGCTATTTTATTAGAAGTCCTTATCTATGTCTATATTCATAGAAAAAAATCGTTAAATTCGTCGATCAGTCGCAGGAAGAAACTGCGAAGTTTGCCAATCGGTCACAAGAAAATAATACGAAATTCGTCAGTCAGTTGCAGAAAAAATCGTGAAATTTTTCCGTGAGGCGCGAGAAAAAAATAGTGAATTTCATTAATCTGTTGCCAGAAGAAACCGAATAATTCGCCAACCGGTTACGGAAAAAATAGCAAAGTTCGTCAGTTGGTCAAAGAAAAAAACGCGAAGTTCGGTGATTGCTCGCCAGAAAATATTGCGAAATTCGTCAATTGCTTGCCAGAAAATATCGCGAAATTCATCAATCAGTCCTGGGAAAATATTGTAAAATTCATGTCAGTCGTGAAATTCATCAGTCGAACGCAGGGAAAAAAAGCTCAATTTGTCAGCCGGACACAGGTAAGAAAAAATCACGAACTTCGTCAATCTGTCCAAAAAAAACGAGAAATTACGTGAATTTCGTCAATCGATCACGGCAAAAACGCAACTTTTGTCGATCGGTCGCAGAAAAGCCCAAAGCTCGTTGATCAGTCGCGAGAAAAACAAAGTTCTTCGATCAGTCGCAGGGAAAATGCAAAGTTTGTCGATCAGTCGCTTAAAAAACACAAAGTTTGCCGATCAGTCGCGGAAAAAACGCAAAGTTCGTCGATCGATCGCAGAAAAAATGCAAATTTCGTCGGTCGCGGAAAAAACGCAAATTTCGTCGATCGATCGCGGAAAAATGCAAATTTCGTCGATTGGTCGCAGAAAAAAACGCAAATTTCGTCGATCGGTCGCGGAAAAATGCACATTTCGTCGATTGGTCGCAGAAAAAACGCAAATTTCGTCGATCGGTCACGGAAAAAATGCAAATTTTGTCGATCAGTCTCGGATAAAACGCAAAGTTTGTTGATCAGTTTCAGAAAAAACGCAAAGTTCGTCAATCAGCCGTGGGAAAAATGCAAAGTTCGTCGATCAGTCGCTTAAAAATCGCAAAGTTCGTCAATCAGTCGCGGAAAAAACGCAAATTTCGTCGATCAGTCTCGGAAAAAACACAAAGTTTGTCGATCAGTTGCGGGAAAAACGCAAAGTTCATCGATCAGTCGCTTAAAAAACACAAAGTTCGTTGATCAGTCGCAGAAAAAACGCCAAGTTCGTCGATCAGTCGCTTAAAAAATGCAAAGTTCGTCGATCAGTCGCAAAAAAAGCGCAAAATTCGTCCAACAGTCACTTAAAAAATGCAAAGTTCGACGATCAGTCGCGGAAAAAGTGCAAAGTTCGTCCAACAGTCGCGGAAAAACGTAAAGTTCGTCGATCAGTCGCAGAAAAAATGCAAAGTTAGTCGATCAGTCGCGGAAAAAATGCAAAGTTCGTCGATCAATCACGGAAAAAACGAAAAGTTTGTCGATCAATCGCTTAAAAAATGCAAAGTTAGTCGATCAGTCTCGTAAAAAACGCAAAGTTCCTCGATCAGTCGTGGAAAAAACTCAAAGTTCGTCGATTGGTTGCGTGAAAAAAATCACAAAATTTATAGTTCAGTTGCAGGTAAATTAAATAATGCAAATTTCTCCGGAAAATGGTGACATTTTTTGGACGGGAGGCTCCCGCCCACGATATTTTTTTGGGCGGGATTTCAAAATTTTCGGCGCGAATACCGCCCTCAAATTCAAGCCCTGGAGCCTTAGATGCAGTAACAGCAAAAGTCCGTATTCTATGCAATTTCCCCTTCCAGTTTACACGTTTTTTAATTTCGCCCAAACTTTATTTATGATGAATAATACTTTTACCTTTGGATTACGGGGTTGGGGCATATGTCGTCCCAGAGACTATTTTTTTTATTCTATTCTCAGCACTTTTTCAATATACACTTAAACCAAGTTTCGAGAAAAATCTACCACAAAGAAAGGCTTTTGTAAATTGTGGTACAAGTGAATGTAAAAATAGTTGCCAGTCTAAGCCTGTAATCAAAAGGTTAAAGTGCAAATAGGTTTTTATAAGCATGAGATCTCAACGCGTTGAAAAGAGATGATACTGGCACTTCAATATATTGAAGTGCAGGAAGATACAACAGCGTCATATGTGTTGTTGTTTAAAAAATTGCGTAATAAGGCAGCATTGAAGCAATGGAAAGTGGAAAAACAAAAGAAAAATCATGACATATTTTGTAAAGAAATTAAGTGTTGTATGTGCCTATGCAATAAATTTTTATATTTACGCAATGCCCATGTAATTAAGTTGACTCTGTTTAATTATTTCAAAAACAATATGCTTGCATAAGAATAAAATTTTTCATATTAAAAAAAAGTTTTAAGGTATTTTGGTTAAGCTGATTTTCAGATAATGTGGGTTCTACTGTAATTGAAAACAGACATATGTATTTTACATTCAGATAAAACAAGCTATAGGTTTTTGTATCAAGGAAATTTTATGTACAACAAAATTTTAAATACAAAATAATTTGATTTTATTGAAAAAATTTAACATAAATGAAACAGTAAATAACTTAATTATCTAACTTAGACAGTTTATCTTTCAACAGCTATTCTAATTAAATATTGCCCCACATAATTATTGGTTTTACATTTAAAAATTCAGTTTCAAACGTAAAGCTAAGAAAATATATTTTTTTCTTTTGGTTTAAAAGTTACTGCCAGAAAATTTCTTTATCTACGGAATGACACAGTCAATAACAGCTGTAAGAATTCATTTACACTTGTTCCTACTGAAAATATAAAAAAATATCATACACAATGACACTTTAAAAGAAATCTCAAATACATGAAAATATCGGAAACATCATGTACTAATTTTGAAAATAAATATCGGAAAGGTATATATCGCTGAACACTGGTCATGTGATAAAACTCTTTTAAAAAGAACAGAAAAAATTATATCTGGTAACAGAGGTTGCAAAAACCTGGAATACCCACTGTTTAGTGAAAAAATATTAACAAAACATGGAATTAATGAATTAATTTATGTAATATTTCAATTATAACAGTATGTTACTATTATAATAAAATGTTTGCACATGAAAGTGCTATATAGTACTAAATAAACATATAGGCTGTAGCATATAGTACTAAATAAACAATATAGGGGGTGACCGGTACATACTGGACCACCCCCTAATATTTTTATTTAATTTTTTTTAAAGCTTCTCTTCTATCCTAATAGACAACAGCACTGCATTGATTATTTATAGCCTTCAGAAAATATGTTTAGCTCAGATTGAACTATTTTATCCTGATTGGTTGTTTGGAGCTTCTAAACGTAGAATTTTTCATCATCATATTTTATTTTTTTAGTAATTAAAGGTTGTAGATAAATAAGATAAAACCATCTTAAAACTGAACCCTTCACAAATTTAATCATTTAGAAATAAAATTGGACCTGTCATAAAACAAGTGAAGCACCATGAAAACTTATTATCTAGCCATAAAAAATCTTGTTAAAAATGTTTAAACAGGATCACGAATATAACGATAATTTTGAATTTACAAAAGTATGATTAGATTTTTAGAATCATAAAAAAAAAGTTAATTTTTCAAAAACAAGACTCCGTGACAAAAGTCTGGACAGGCTCCTGTAAAATATTATGGAACATTTAAAAAAAAAAGTAATCTCAATTGTATCCACTAGATTCCTTATGTAGAAATGCTCCAGAGACTAGAAGCTATAATACTTTCTTCTGCATGCCCAACCAAAGTAATTCAATCCTGGGTTGCTTCTTTTTTTCAGAGATTTACGAGATTATACATGAATTCTCAGCTCTAATAATAAGATCACAGGTAAAAAAATTAAAATATACTACGGATAAAATTATAAACAAAACTTGTACCCCACAATAGGAATTTGCATCTTTATAGCCAGGAATAATAAAAGAATCTTTATTGGATTCCTCACAACTTTCCATGTTGTACTTTTCAATAAATGAAATTACAAACACCAACACGTTCTATATTCTATTTTTTTGCCCAAACGTAAACAATGGAAATCTCGGGTTTGGCTGAGTTGAGTTGAGGTATTTATTGAAGGATTCAGCAAAAACCTGTGATCATGGATAAAAGAATTAAAAAGGACTATAGAGAGCGCTAATCAGAGCTGTCGGTTTGTACAGGAAAATTATCCCTTTAACTAATAGTAAAGTGATATTGAAAGCTTGGAAGTTTTAGATACTATTTAAATTAGGATATTGTTTTTAATTGTTATCTAACACAGACACTAATATCACATGAAAAATGAAATTTTATATAAAAACTAATCATTTTCAAGAAGTTAAGAATACATGTTATATAACGGACGCTTGCAGGAATTTTCCTGAAGCGAGAACTTACATGTTTTCTCTACCAGATGGCGCATTCAAGCACGTGAAACACCAAAAATTTTGATTAATCTTTCTCACAAGATTGCTTAAAAACATGAACCTCTATCTATACTACAGTGCCTAGAAGTAACTAGTGTGCTTATCGCCAACCATAATAAAAAAAAAATGTGTCAGAAAGGAGGAAAAACCAGATTCTCCGCCAGAGGGCGTCGAGTTCATTTAAAAGGTTTGATCCTAATGTGAGTTTCGATATAATTACCGCTATATTTTCAAACAAGCTATACGAATTTTTCTATTTCTCTAATATTTTAAAGTAAACATACATTATAACATATACTATGCTTCTTTAATGATAAATTCATATCGATAATTCCGCAAATACTACGAAAAGAAAAGCTGATCGAACATGCTTCGTTCCTGGATGTTCAAGTGGATATAACATTAACAAAACTAAAATAACTCTATTTTTCACCCTTAAAGACAAAAACCAATTTGAAAAATGGTTAAAAGCCGATAAAGACTTGAACCAATATTCAGTTGTGTGTGAATCGCATTTTGATGAGCGATTTATTGAGAGGAGTTACAAATACACGATTTATTAATTATTGATATCTTAACTTTTAAATTTATTTTAACATGACTATTTTGAGAATGGTTAAATATTGTTGATAAATTAATATAATATTAAAATATAATGAAAACTATTAATTAAAAGAATTTTTTTAAAGGATGATTATGATTAGCACATCTACCCCAATTTAAAGAAAATGCATTCTTGTAATATTTTCAGGAGAATATTTTTTTTTTTTTTCCAGATTTGAAAGAATTATAGATTTCTCATTTGATGTTTTGCTGGAATACCTTAAATTTTTTTACCCAAAACTACGCTTTGAAACAACAGAAATTTTTAACAACTCAATTTACTCTTAGTTTGTTAAGTGGATGTAAACAAGTTATGTAATAATAAATACCGATTAAAAAGTTGTCAAAATAGGGGTAAAATAATTTAACTGTATAAAAAAGGACATGTTTTTACAACAATTTATCATAGTATGATGTATTTATCCAATATATTGTTTTAGAAAAAACTAAATATTGTTGGAAAAAAAGCATCCTATAATAAATTTTGTAACTGTTTGATTTCATTACAATTAGTTGTTATGAAAGCAGTTACATTTCTCCCCAACTGCATTTTCATTATTAGAATTTGTTTTTCTTATTTATTTTTTATCTAGAGCATTGTAAAGTACTGATTTATTACCGAAAAAATTAGATTTAGAACGATGTTTATAATACAAACGAAAGTTACCATAGCCGCGGAGAGAACACTGGCGCCATCTATCCGCGTCCTCTATTTCAGAGATATAATTTTGACGCCGATAACAACACTATTTACTTCTAGACACTGTAATCTATACATAGAGAATGTGCATGTTTGTCAACAAACCGGTTCCTCACTAGTCAAATCCGCTTGTGGTAGGCACAACGTTCTTCGCTCAATGCACTGTTTCCTATGAGAAAGCGAAATTTTTGCATTTAATTATGGACCATATCTATTCTAAAACAAATTTTGTTTTAACAGATTATGCGCAGAACTTAGATTCTGTTGCTAATCAAGATTATTTAA
Source organism: Maratus michaelseni (assembly GCA_963931845.1). Taxonomy (NCBI): domain Eukaryota; kingdom Metazoa; phylum Arthropoda; class Arachnida; order Araneae; family Salticidae; genus Maratus; species Maratus michaelseni. The sequence goes on along the minus strand of OZ007593.1, from coordinate 115,499,516 downwards.
CAATTTTACCAGCCAGCTAATTGAAAATCGTTATGACAAAATGTATGCAACTGGAAAAATAGTTAATTTCTACTACTACAATGAATTTTCATTTCCCCCCCATATAAAATTAAGAATATGAAAGTTTAGTATAAGATAAAACAACATGTTTACATCGTGCTAAATTGAAAAGTTGCAAAATATAGCTAACTACTATCGTCTGCAATTTTTCAAAGATTGTCTAAAAATCCACTCGCTAGCGGTAATGAGTATAGCTAAATGAGTATAACTAAAATGAGTATAGATTAATGGTTTTGCATAAAAACAATTAAAAATTTATGTATATAATTTTAACGTGTTGTATTATGACAAGGAAATCTATGAAACTGAAGCATGTGTTTTGTCAGAATTCGGTTTTAGTAGCTGAAATAATTTTTATACTAAATAAATACTCCTTAGGTTTTTAAAAAATATTTTTACTATTCTAATAATATGTATAAAAACAGGACAAAACAGAAATTCGACTTATATGAAACATTTTTAATGAAGTACTAGGGCGATATTTTTTTTAGGAAATATTTTACTCTTTTTTTTTTTTGTAGAAGAGAATTATATAATTTAATCTAAAAAAAAAATATATATATATATGCCATGTTTAAAAAAAAAACTTACCATTTAAAAAGTATTTAATCAGGTGTCGATGAAGATTTTATTTATTTATTTTTTTTTTTTTTTTTGGGGGGGGGGGGGGGGGGGTGCATTTTGTGATAAATAAAATTTATTTTTCTGAAATTTGTTATATTTTTCTGAAAAATAACATTTTGTAACAAAAGATGAAATCCAGTTACTCAAAATTTAGCCAAACATTTATTAATAACGAACTGACCAGCGCCCGTGATAATAAATTAAAAAAAAACCCTCAAGTTTTCGATATCGAGTCGAATAAACCAAACCCTGTTGAAATCGAGCCCGTAGAACCCAATAAAAAAATGAGTCCCCAGGCGGTGGAATAAGCACCCCTGTAAATTTAACGAATTTCCTTTAACATTAACGTGATATTTAATTTACGGATGAAATCCCCCCCCCTCTTTCTAAACTTAACCCCTTATCTTTAACAGTAACGCGATTTCTAATTTACGGCTGTGGTGAGTAAACGTAAGTTGATTCTGAAAAAGAAGATTAATATTTTTAAAAAAATATCCTTGACAGCTCGGCCTATAGGCACAGGTAAATTTCGAAGATGCAGACCGTGGGCAGCCTATTTATTGGGAATGCAGAAGAAATGACCTTTTTGCCATGATGCGGCAGTTGGGACCGCTCACTTCGAAATCTACCTGTGTCTGTAGGCGAAGCACACAAAGATTTTTTTTTTCTGTAAGGGTTGGTTCTATAAAAAAACTTGTCAATATAAAAGTTGTAGATAATATTAAGAGGATTTGTAATAAATTAACGGATTTGATAACTTGTGAATTGACAAAGTTATGAATTTTTTTCTTCTTAAACTCCTACTCCCCCCCCCCCTCCACCACTTGAGGCCATTTTTAATGATATAAAAAATCTGTCATATATAAATTTTCGGCCCTTTTCCAAGAAGTAATAATAACTTTAAATGGATTCGATACGTATCATAATTAAGAAGTTATGGGTAACGTAAGGGACCCAGGGGCCCGGATCCTGTCCGAGAAATTTTTCGGTCATTCTTGTAGTAGCTGGAAATCCTGAGAAGTTATTAGGAAAAAAAGCTAGCAAATTGGACGATTTTTAAGGGAGCTTTTTTTTTTTTTTTTTTTTTTTTTGTTCATGTAGTAGCTGGAAGTTTTAAGTTGTTAGAAAAAAAAAGCTAGTGAATCGGACGATTTTTAGGGGAACTATAGTAGGGGACCCAAAAAAGTGCCAGCTGATAGTTTTGAGCAGGGCCCTAAGACGAACGCTCCTAACTGGAATGGGGGAAAAGTTAAATGGAGAAAAGGCCCCAAAAACGAAAATCGGATTAAAAGGGGACAAGGTATTAACAATTTAGGGAACAAAAACTTCAAGGGGCCCAGGAGTCACGGATCTTCACAGATTTTTTTTTTTTTTTTTTTTTTGTCTTTCATGTAGTAGCTGGAAGTTCTAAGTTGTTAGAAAAAAAAAGTTAACGAATCGGACGATTTTTAGGGGAACTATAGTAGGGGCCCCAAAAAGGGGCCAGCCGATAGTTTTGAGCAGGGCCCTAAGATGAAGGGTCCTAATTAGAAAGTAGCAATGGGGGCATAACTAAATGGAGAAAAGGCCCCAAAAACTAAGAAATCGGATTAAAAGCGGGCAAGTTATTAACAGTTTAGGAAACAAAAACTTCAACGGGCCCCGTACCAGGCCCTAGGGGGCCAGGGTCATAACTAGAACGTAGAAATGGGGGTGAAAGCTAAACGGAAAAAAGGCCCCATAAACGATGAGGATCGGATAAAAATTGGGCAAATTATTAACAATTTATGGCAAAAATCTTAAAGGGGCCCCAGGGGGCCGGGATCTCAAAAAATTAAAAATCCGAGCCTCAGGTGCATCAGGACCTACCTTGGGCTATACGCTGCAATTAAGAAAGGCAACATTATATGAATAATTAATTTAAAAAATATGAATAATAAGCACATAACACAGCTAACTATACAGTAGGCATGCGTATGTTTTGCCTACCGTTCGTTCTTTACGGCTTCGTGACGTCACATGCACTTTCTCTATAATTTCCCTGTCCACCGCGGATAGACGATTGCGATTATCATGCTTTCTGATTAGTCGTTAACCCTTTTAGCTCTGGTGGGTGAATTTCTTCCCACTTAATTTTAATTCCCAAATGTCAGAATGGAACCGGAATTTTCATTCAGATTTGTTTGAGAATAATTAAATATCTTTATTCATGTACGTAACAAACAGAAACTTTTGTTTCAAAATTCCGGTGCCGTTGGGACATTTGGGGAATTAAATTAAGTGGGAAGAAATTAACCCATCAGAGCGAAAAGGGTTAAACCGAACGCTTTTTAAGTCATTTCCGGTTGAACTTGGTTTCTTATATAATATCTATTAATTTCTATATAATCTAATTAATTTGTAACTGTAATATAATAAATATTATACTAATATAATCTAATTAACTTTTTTATAATCTAATCCCTATATAATTTAATATTTCTATATAATCTAAATATATATATTAATTTCTTGTATTATATCTTCATAATCCTCCAAAATACAGTAAATTACTTAAAAAGCGTTTGATTTTACAAATAATCAGAAAGTGCAAAAATCCCAATCGTCGATCGGCGGTGGAGACGGAAATTATGCGTCGAGACTTCGGCACTAAATGGCAGCTGCACAGCTACGCGCACGGTTCTGCGTAGCTGGCCAGAATCCGTGCTGCAGCAGCGCCCATGGCTGTCACTACAGTGCCTAGAATACTATATCAGATGCCTAGAATCTTGACAGACATGAATGTAAATATCATCAATTCAGCCGATGTAAACAACAGCTATGTTTGTCTAACCGGAGTAAGCTAAGGAATTTCTAATAAATTGATCAAACTTAAATCACAAAATCAGAAGTTTGGTGAATTCATAATGAACAGCGTACCTTAAACTTTGTAGAACAGTGATTGAAAATTCTTAAATATGAAAATTATTATTCCTAGATGATTTTATTTTTTACGCCCATGTTATTCAGTCTGTTTATGCCCAACGCCATGTTGATGACGTCTCGACTTTAGCGGCGTTCCATAATGTATCTGAAGAATTCGATTAGAAGAGTGAAATCAATCAATAAACACTAGCTTGGTGATAATGGCAGTCTCGCCAAGTACAAAATAATTCCGTTAGTTTTAAGCATGAACCTCTATACCAGGACTTCTAACGAAATAGCCTTTCCAAGAAGGAAATCGTTCCTCGAAAAAAGTCTCAAATAGGTGGCGCATGTGGTAAGACGGATCCTGCATACGTCACTAAAATTCGTCTGCTTCACCGTTTGACACTGACAGTGGCAGTACAGCGCCTAGAATACTATCAGGATAATATATAATAAGGATCAACGTCGTAGAAGCAGCACTCTTGACAGGAACTTTCAAAGGTGAAGATTTCCTTATTCCTCACATTCCTATGATTCCAACGGATATGCTATTTCAATTTAAGAGATTGCAATTCCCAATTCAATTGGTGTTTGCAATCACCATCAACAAAGCTCAGGGCCAATCATAAAAATTGTGTGGTTTAGATATAGACACGGATTGCTTCTCACATGGACAGTTATATGTTGCGTGTTCTAGAGTCGGCAAACCAGACAATCTCTATATCTGAACAGACAATGGAACAACAACAAAAAAATGTATACCCACAAGCATTGTGAAATTAAACATATTAGAAACGTGCACTTTAACTTTTCTTTCTTTTTCATTTAACCAGACTGAGCCACAGCAACGGTACAGCTAGTTTATAATAAAACAAAACAAAATGAAATCGCCAGTACCATAGGCATTCTCACTATATTTTTCTTTTCCCTCTCTTTATTTATATCTCCATCATTTTTTTCTGACTATTTTCTATGGAAAATGTTTGAACATTTTTTATTTTATATTTAGATGATTTTTGGATGTTCCGGAAATAGTTTGTTTTTCACCTGATCCCAGTATTGTAAAACGTGAGGAAGATGTAATATAAAATAATTTATGCGACGATTTACCCCATGATATACCCGGTAAACTAGAACTTTCCGTAAATTCTAAATCAGCAGACAATCAAGAAAGATGTGATTTAGTGTTTAAACAAATACAAAGTATTAAACGCAAACGTGATATTTTAGACGAAAGTTCCGACGAATCTTTATATCCGAATATAGAAAAAACTAAACAAAGTGCAAAAAGAAAAATTAATAGTTTAAAAACCAATGTCAGAAAACGAAGAAAATGCAATATAATGCTGCATAAAAAATGTTCAATTATTTTCATGTAAAATAATAGGGCAGAAATGATTTAATGATGAAAAATAAAGAGATGGATTATGAAAGTGCTTATGGAATCAATAATTTTATTTTATATTTTTATTATAAATGTAGATGTCGGACTAATGGTTATGAATTATTCGTAAAATATCAATTTCAGAATGACATTATCCCTTTTATAGCTAAAAAACGGAGAAATAACTTCCATAAATGCACGGAGGCATAAGTAAATAAAAAAAAAAATTATTCCCATTCGGAACTATTGCTCCCATTTTGGGAACATGCTGTTTGTCCTAAATATTCTATTTTTTTTTTTTTTTTAGAAGTACTTTAAAGACTTCCTATTTATATAGAAAAAACAACTGTTCCATAAAATAAAAGGTCAATATATATATAGCGGTGTCTAATGGGTTATCAGAAAAGATAAATGTGAAATTGCAATTTTGTCAAAACAAAATTAGTCAAATTAATTTCAATTGATTTTTTAATAAATATATAATTACTGGTTCACACATTACTCTTAAATGCATTAATGCATATTTAAGAAATTTGCTAATATTGTTTTTAAAAAACTAGATTTCGTCCTTAAAACAGTGGATACTGACAAACGGATCGTGAATTATAATAAAATGAAACACGATGTGGAAAACTTATATCTTCAAAGAAGTTCAGCAGCTAACTAGCATTTTAAAAATCGATTATTAAGGGTTAGGAAATATTTGTTTTTTTGCAAAAATGATAGCATTTTTAATTATATAATTCAAAGCATTTTTTGGTGAATTAATGTTTTATTTTCACTACTTATCACAGTATTTTATTGAATTTTTCATTCCTATCTCAATACAATTAAATAATTTATTTAAGGAAATATAGTAATCGATTTTTTGTAACAAATATACTCAAAACTATTGGGAAATATGTGGGCTGCATGCACAATTTTATGTTAAATAATATTTAACCAATGTATCATAGGCGTCGACTACGGAAAAGCAATGGAGCACTAACCTTCTCTGAAAATTTGCCATCACTCCACCCTGAAAGGAAAGCATTAATTTAAATAAAAAATTAAGATGCCTATTCGTTCTTTTGACTTGTGTGACTTTTGTGATATTCAGGATCGACTCCCCACCACCTACTTGAAAATTTAAAATGTCGGCACCTCTGACATAAACTCGAAAGTTTTTACAATTAGTTTAATCGATTAGAAGTACCCACTTTCATTCATTTAAAATTGTTTCACTTTGGTAGACATAATTGCAAGAAACAAAAATTACTTAATTTTATACAATGTGATTATTAATCAGTTCTTCTGAATCTATATTTTAAAGCACACAAATGTCCTAAGATCAAATGAGCACTAGATATGTCGTACATGCGCTAACGATATCGGTTTGATCAAAATATCTTCGCTTTTAAAAATCGCATAATTTCGATATTCAATCCATTGCATAGGCAAAAAGTATACTTTCAAATAATATTTAAAAAAAAAATATTTTTCTTTTGAAATCTCTAACTTAATTTATTGATATTTGAAATTTATTTTAATAATTTTCAAGCATGATTGTTTTACATCTGTCAACATATGCTGTAACAATAAACGTATGTTTGTCACAATAATGTTAAGTAACTTTTTCGGTAACATAAATAAATATGCAAAACTAAGGAGAAAGGGTCACGTTACCGCAACTGGCATTAAACACCTAACTTTTTCTTCAGGTTAATATTAACAAATTGACTATAAATAATAACTGAAATACACCATGAAATATTATAAAAACATGTTTATCCGAATAAATTCAATAATTTTTTTTTTTTTAATTGCTGAAGGAATATTTGATTTATTAAATAAAGATAGTATTATTAATCATATATCTAAAAGCATTTTAGGGGAATGAAATTTTTACTTTTGCTATTTAATGTAACTTTTCATTCGTATTTCGTTCCTAGCGCAACAACGTTAAACTATTTATATAAGGATATCAATTATCATTCTTTCGTGTGAGAATACCGAAAACTATTGGAAAAATCTGGACTGCATCAACAATTTTGTATTTAACAATCTCTAAGATATATGGACTCGAAAGTTCCTATAATTAGTACAATCGATTAGGAAATCTCCTACATTCATTAATGTTAAATTATTTTATTTACGGTGACTTCACTGCAAGAAACAAAATAATAATTATAAACTCTTTAACAAAAAAAAAAAAAAAAAAAAAAACAGACTTCAAAACCTAGTAAAATTTGTACAGAGTACTACAAATTAACTCTGTTGGCAAGAACTGCTATAGCAATAGTTGCGAGCGTGACCTTTTCCGAATCTGATCCAATTACATCGCCAGTTAGAAATTATTTATTAAATTGCCCTTTTTGTCAACCGCACTTGTCGTACGCTGATTACTTGATTTTATATGAAATGCAAAAATTTGCCAGGAACCCACCCTGGCCCACCCTGGTGGGCATTTTGGCCCACCCTGTATTAGCGTAGAAATCCCTCTACCGTAAAAATATAGTTTTTTCAAATAAAGCAAATGTACCGCAAAAATTTTGAATAAATTTAAACACTTTAAAATATTTATTTATTTATTTTATTTTTTACTCATTGTTTACGTCATAAAAGCTTTTAACGATTAAAATATTACTTTTTGGTTTTCCCTACAATAATCCTAGGAACAAAAACCTATAAAGATGGGGAAAAATCGTCGGGCAACGGCTTTCTTACCCAACAGATACCGCTAACTCACTTGATGAAAATTGTTGAAAATCAAAAATATTTTAAAGGTGTTTATTTTATTTTTTTAATTGAATTTCTAAAAAAGTATTGAACCAATTTTTATGAAACATTAATGGGACTAAATCAAGAGTATCATCTTTCAATCACATGAATCGGTAGCATAGTTTCGAAGTAATCGATGACCATACATAAACAAATCAAACGCGTCAAATTGAGAACCTCCTCATTTTGAAGTTTGTTAAAAATTAGTTAACTTCCACCAGTAATGGTAATCTCAACAGTAATAAAAGATAATGCTACATGCGCTACCTATTTCGCTTAGATCGTATCATCATAACAACTTCGCTTTAAAAATTCACTTAGTTTTGAAATTTAATCTATTGAATAGACAAAAATATACACTTTCAAATATTGTTTGTTTGAAAACTAATTTAATTTATCGATTTTTTCAAACATTTTTATAATTTTTAATTCTGAATGTTTTTTAATCTGTCAATGCATGATGTAACAATGAACATTTGTTTGCTTCAATAATGTAAAGCAGGCATGTCAAACTTGTTTACCTCCACGGGCCAAATTAAGCATTATATACAAAACCGCGGGCCACATAAAGAAAAAAGTAGATAATATTAGTATCATTGCACAGGATAAAATGTGTACATACAAAACACAGCCATGTTAAAGAGATATTCACGCAAAGTTCCAAAGTTATTATTATACATATTTTATTTCATTTTTATTTTTCAAAAGAATACTCTAAATTACTTTTTATCAACCAAATCTATAAAATTTAAATGAATTTTTTAAATTTTATTTATTTTAAAAATTGACTGTACACGCTGGTCTGCCAACCTTGATCTAGCAAAGGCATAGCTGTAAATCTTCCGTGTTTTCTTAAAGTAAACTAGTCGGATGTGCCAATCCCAAAACTTTCTTCTATCTCAGTCATGTTAATACTTCAAAATTCGCTATCACATCGCGAATAAAATCAATATTTTTCGTCATTCTGTTGTACGTCAGCTGCTTGCGAATCGTCGGGTTACAGGGATGCGAACAATCGATGTATACTAAACTACGAAAAGTCCTTCTGGCCTGAACCGACAGGAACAGATAGCCTCCCTACTCCTTGGTTTTACGATTTTAGCTAATTTTACTGGAAAACACGAAGGTAAAATGCGTGGAACATAAATAAAGAAGATTCAATCCCAGTTTTCGTCAACATTGAATTTGAATGAGGATATCGCCAAATTAGTCCTCTACAGCCAAGTTGGCTTCATTTATGGCAACTTATTTTGGTCGCCAAATTTGGCGATATTCCGCCAACTGTCGCCAAGTTTGGCGAGAATTCGATGTTGGCGAATATAAATATATAGTGATAAGCATGTAATAGGATGAATGGTTACAACAATGAAAGAAAATTTGCCGAAATCATGTTAACTAAAACTCAGAAATTAAACCCGTTTATGGATGAAATTCCGCTGTCTTGTTTGAAAATGTCAGCCACCCTAAAATTTCAAACCGCTATATCTCAGCTATTTTTTAAGATAGAGGCAAAACAAAAATTGCTCAGGTTCTCCAGATCAAGGCCGAACATTTAACGAAAAAAGTTTTAGGATTTCTAATTTTTTTGAATTTGCACATCTTTTTGAATTTGAAATCTTTAAATGGCTATCACAGCGAACCCCTTTCGTCGAAGTATCCCCAAATTCTGATAGAACCTGTTTGCCATAGCCAAAAACCTAGAAAAAAAATTTGGTTCAATTTGAAGCATAACTTCATACACTTTTAGATGGTACAATAGTGAAAATGGAACAAAAATATCGATCACAGCGCCCCCTTTCGTCGAAATATTCCCAAATTCTGATAGAACCTGCTTGCCATAGCCAAAAACCTAGAAAAAAAATGTGGTTCAATTTGAAGCATAACTTCATACACTTTTAGATGGTACAATAGTGAAAATGGAACAAAAATATCGATCACAGCGCCCCCTTTCGTCGAAATATCCCCAAATTCTGATAGAACCTGCTTGCCATAGCCAAAAACCTAGAAAAAAAAATGTGGTTCAATTTGAAGCATAACTTCATACACTTTTAGATGGTACAATTAAAAGCCACACAGACGGACAGACGGACAGACGGACGGACGGACAGACGGACAGACACACATTTTGTAAAAACATGTTTTTCGGAATCTCTGACCCCTAAAACGTGTAAATCCGTCAAAAACCGGAAGTCGAAAAAAATTTCGATTACAATACTTTCTTCTATTATAGATAGAAGAAAGTAAAAAATATATTTATACATATTTTTAATCAGAAAATTTATTTAATAAAATGTGTCTTGTATCTGTGCGCTACTTATTTGATTACATTTCTTAAATACATTTTTTAGTTCTAATTTTGTGTATTTGACTGGAAAAATAGCAAAAGGTTGGTAGCTATACGCAAAGATGTCGTATAAAATTGCGCTACCGAACATAGCTAAAATATGCTTAATTTAACACTATATTTTAAAAAATCGGTCGATTGAGGAAAAATTACAAAAATTCAAAAACCCGATATCCATATATTTTTGCTCTAATATGGAATCGTACTGAATTTTAATTAACCACCGTAATCAATCATGAAGACTAATTTCAACATCAATCATTAGAGGTGAAATATATAGATTAAACTGTTTTTCATATTTTTCGAAATTCAAAAATCTTATTTTAAATTCATTTTTAAATATTTTTAGTATGTTTTAAAAATTTCCACCCCGATGATTTTTTAAATAATGCCTTCCAACATTTAAAATGAAATACATTTTATTTCTGAAAATTATTTTATGAAAGTAATAAATTATATTTAAAAACGCTAATACTATCAAATAACAAGATAGCATTATGAAATTTACTTGAGTTTACTCATCAGGTGCTTTGTAATTTCAAATGAAAACGCCACGTACTTTTCCTATTGGTGGTACTTTAATAATACACATTCAAAATTTGTTGATTTAAAAAGAAAATTGTATAATTATTTAACATTTCGAAATTAAGAGTTAAAACTTTATGATGGAAAGCCGTTAAATATCTGTATAAAAAGTTAGATCTGTGTTTATCTTCACTACTCATACCTCCAAGATATTTTCTATATTGACGATGATTAAGCATGTGCATAGGAATATAATATAAATTTATAAGCGCTAATTTTTTAAGCACATATCCGACTTTTATAAGTCTATCAGCTATATATATATATAAATCTTTCTAGCAGTTGTTCTTGCTTAAAGTACTTCCAAATTTCTTTAACTGCTCTAGACATATATTTTCTTCAATTTCGTATAGTGAATGATTTCGACTCGTGGGATGTTTAAAGTAATAAAGACCATAATTAGTTTTTTTTTTAAGCAAGTGTATTTTCTTCAATAGGCTTGGTGAAAGCACTTTTATTATCTTTTAAGAAGTATCATTTTCAATTCTGGCAGTTTATCTTTCCGATGTTTAGCTAGATTTTTTTGAGTTTTCATCATACACCTCTTAATGTTACATTCTTTTCAAACTGCAACAGCGGCTACAAAGCAAACATAAATTTTCAGTTTTCCTTTGAATAAAATTGCATTGTAAATCCCCTTTAAAAAAACCCTTCGATGTTCATCTTAAGTTTATCCTATTTATCATAGTGGTAAAGAGCTTTAATATATATATATATATATATTATAAATCATAAGATGTATGAGAGTATGTCAATAAAATTTGTTTATATCAATAAAAAATGAAAGAAAAATCACGCAGGATTTATTAACAATGATACAATTACTAACCTAAGTAATGAAAATAAAGAGTTTAAATCCAAAATATTTATGTTTGACTAACGCCAAGTGAAGAACCTGGATGACATATTCGGGGTTTTGTGTCAAGCACAAAAATGATAATTTGTGTCACTTTCAAAGCGACTCATTTAAAGCTATAATTCTATATTTTGATTTTTTTTTAATTTTAACTATTTTTAATTAGCTTCGAATTTTATTAATTTTACAATCCATTTCTAAGAATTTAATAAATACAGCATATTATTTTTTAAAGTGGTGTAAAATCGAAGAGAGTAGTAAAATAAAGTATTAGTTTCGACATAAAACAAATAAACATTATAAGTAAAATAATGTACAAATTTAGCGAATCATTAAATTTTCAGACTCAAGATCCCGTGATTTGGTACGTTTCGATTGGTTATCTTTGTATCCAGAATTTTATTGTGCTAAATGTAAAATTGAGTTATATCAGTCTATATACATCACTGCTGCCAGATGAACGAGATTTTTTTTTAAATTAAAAATCCTACCAAATTCTGATGAGAAATATTCTCCTTATTTAATGACAGAATAAATAAAACAAATATTACTGTTCAAAATTAGTGGTAGCATTCTGAGTTAACTGACAACTAAAATAACTCTAACTACTAAATTAAACACAGGTAAAATACCAAAGGCTTCGCGGGACACAGATAAGTAGTCGGCGGGCCAGTTGTGATCCGCGGGCCACGTGTTTAACATGCCTGATGTAAGGTAACATTTGCATTAACATGAATAAATATGCAAAAATAAGAAGAAAGGAGCAACACTACCACTTTTGGCCATTGATCACCTAAAGCTTGAAGAGGGTTGCGTCGTCTGATTAACATTAACGAACTGATTGTAAACTATAATTAAAATACACGATGAAAACTTAAAACAAAGTATTTTTCCAGTCACTAACTAGATTTCCAAAAAAGCTTACGGAAGGACTATTTTGATTATTGCGTAAAAGTAGCAATTTTACCCGCATATTTAAAATTATTTACTTTTGCTAATTATCGCAATATTTCATAGATCTTTCGTTCCTAGTTGAACACCATTAAATTATTTATTTAAGGTAATCAATAATTCATTTTTCGCATGAGAATACTGGAAACTATTGGAAAATGTGTGAACTGCATGCACAAATTTCCATTAAACAATCTTTAAGGTACTTGGACACGAAAGTAGTATAATTAGTTTAATCGATTGAGTACGTTTCCATATCCTTTTATAAAATTAGTTAATTACGTACTCAGATATATTTTCGTATATTGCATTATAAGAAACATAGTAATTACTTTTACACAATGTGATTATAATTAAATCTGTTGTATTTGCCGAATTAATCCTAAATATCTGTTATAATTACAAATCTTTTATTTTACTAAGTCAAAAGAAGTGACTTCTTCATACTGAAAAAAAAATGCCACATATTTTTGTGAAAATTCACTATTTGCTACTGAATCAATTTTTAAACCGATGAAGTCATTTTATTTATTTTCAGATGAAAGAAAGACTGTTCATCTGATGATGAATTGAGCATTTGAATTTGAATTTCACTTTTAATCATAAATAAAAAATAAACCATTGCAGCAACAATGTTTCACTTTTTCTGTATTCTGATATTTTTTTTTTTTTTTTTTTTTTTTTTTGTGCAACAGTGATTTGAGAAAAATCATTTCATTTATGAAAACAATGCCGATTTAATTTTTAATTAATTGCAATTTTTAATCAAAAAAACATGTTTTAACGAAATGTTGAGTGTGATATGTCAGAAGCTTGTTCAAAATCCTTTCATATGCTATCTCATTCGTCGTTCTGCGTTTCGTATTTTCTTAGAAAAAGGGATGTTGACAGGATAAATAATACATACGATTTTCAATTATTTTTAATTTTAATTTTCACGTGGAAATCGTTAAATTGAAAATTAATTGCTGGGAAAAATATTATTCCAGGCTTTGTATTTAAAGGCAACGATAATTATTTTAGCAACGTAAAATGGTTAATTAAATTGTACAGGAAAAATATTCATTGATTCTCTATGAAAATAATGAAATTTTGATTTATCAAGAAAAATATTTGAAAATAATAAATAACACCTATTCTATGTTCATTTCTGGGTTATAATCCATCTATATGCAAAGATACAGGGCCATTAAATCCTCCGTTTTGACGTTTACTTCAGCCACACATTCACACACACAATCGCATTTATAATATTAATAGGAATAGGATATACATTAAAAAATTGGTTTCATTCGAAAATATTAACTCTTAACATTTTTTCTTTCTTAAAACAAAAGTAACTGCGTTCACATTTAAGAGACTCGCATTTAATTAATTTAAAAGTAAGAAAAAGTGACCTTCGAGGGTTTCTTCTTCTTACAACAATAGTTGAAAGTGTTTATAAATTCGGTTTGTCTGTCTGCCTGTCGTCTGTCTGTCTGTCCATGCTCTAACTCGCGTAAATATACTCGGATTATAATGTAATTGACATATGTTATTGAGGTTTACAGTGGCATGTTTGGTATTGAAAATTAAGTGTGTAGTATTTATAATACGTTTACAGGGGCACTCAAAAGAATTCCGTTACATTACGGTCTATGTGGTAAAATAATTTTAATGATGTTATGCTATATCAAACATGTTGAAATTGATCTATATCACTGAAGTGCATTACAAGAGGCTTACTATAGAATAGGATGAGCATAGCACATTTCACGTTCATTTACAGGGACACACAAAAAAATCAGTTACAGAACAAATAATTGAACAATAATTGCTGGTTTGCAGTTGTGGTATGCGTTTTTAAATTTAAGTAGTTGTTTACTTGGTGTGTATAAATGCTATAGATCATATATAGAGCATCACAAAATATATCGTATAATTACCGGTTTATTGACTGAAATTGCTGAATAGGAATTTTTAACTGTGATATGCGTTTCCTAACTAAACTAAATTTTAGCATAGTATTATCTAGTAAATAAACAAATCTATAGATCATATTACATGCACAAAATAATTCGTGCACAAAATAATTCGGATATTTTTCCGACTATTGATGGTAATTGCTGAAATTGGGTTTTCAAATTTGTTATGCATTTTTCAAATTATTTACTAAATTTTAAAAGTCCGAGATAGTTATGAAATTTTACGAAAAGTGGATCTGAACTTTATTTGCAAAAAAACAGTCATAGCTTACTACATTAGTGCACACGGTAGCTTACCATCATTTTAAAATAAAATAAGAAAACGCTCCTCCGCAACATGTATATGCCAAAAAAGCCTAGGAATGGTTCTACATTACATATATGGTATTAGACATTGGGCGGGGCTAGTTGAGCTTAAGCCGAAAGGTAGGCCTCCCCGACCGGTTTGACCTTGTTTACTTGGACATTTATCCCGGCATTGCACTCTAAAGCGATAAAGTATTCTGGAAGTATTGGAAAGTATTTCATAATCTATGCTTGACGAATGATTTTTCGTGCTTGTTGTTTTTATCCACTTTATTTCAATTTAGTAGTTTAGCAATTTGAATTTCGGTAAATTTTTAAATCGTAACGAAACTTGAGTATCTTGTTAATTTACACAGAACTACTTTTCGTTTTAAAATAATCATCGCATTATGGATAGTTTTTCCACAGAGACGCCTCAGAAACTTCAATATAGAATCGCCAATTACTTGAGTGATATTGGCAACGACGTGATTAAAAATGAATGTGGACAACGATAAAGGGTTACTACAAAACACATTGTTATATTACACAGCAATTTCAGAAAATGGATTTTTACTGCGTTGTTTGCGTTATAAATCGTTTATTTAGAGATCTGTTTATTCATATTTTACTGTTATGTCAAATCATTCTCGCTAAATTACGTAAGTTGGTTGCAATGAGTATTTATCAGTTTAATAAGTTAAGGAATGTTTTCTAAAACCAGCAAAGTTAAAAACTGGACTAAAGACATATAAACACTAAAGACAGGCTAAAGACTAAAGACTAAAGACAGGCGGCATTGTCGTCTGTTGACATTTTAATTCCAATAAATATACTTCGATTGTCATTTAATTTTTAGGGTTTCGTTTATCTCACGAAACCCTATTCGTCCCGCTTCTCTGTCGGTCCGTCACAGAGCCGGTTCTCAGAAACTGTATAACTTACAGATTTGAAATGTTGTGTACTTACAGCTGAATACCTACTGTCACGATGAAAATCATAAAATTGTGAAAAAAATCGTATTATTTTAATATAGAGAGATAAGAAACCAAAAATCTAACGGTTCAGATATTCGAAAAAACGAGAAAAATAGACCCGTAAATTTTTACTTTATAAAAAACATGACTTCTTATTTTTTTATTTGTTTGAAAATGAAACTTATTTGGATTCATTACAGAAAGGATAAAGTGTTTTGAAAAGAATATTAAACGAAACCCTTTGAGCGATCTTCGATCACACTTATCCACTTGTTATATGTTATTGAGGTTCACTACAGAATACTCGCTATTGAAAATGAATTGTGTATCATTGATAGTTCGTTTACAGAGAAAAAAATCCGATACATTATTGTCTATAGGGAAAAGTCATCCGCGGTGTATTTTAATGATGTTACGATAATTCAAACTTAGTGACATATATGCATAACTGAGATGGACTACTACATGAATTATTTAGAATATAGCATAAGTAGAATTTATAATTTGTTTGCAGGGACAAGAATTCCATTACAACAAGAATTCCATTACAAAACGCATTTTGGTAAAGATCGTTTGCAGTGCATTTTAGGTAGCTTTCATTACAAAAAGTAAAAAGCTACCTATTTCAGCTGTTCGGAGGAAAGCAATTCCGGAAAATTTCAGTATTTTTTCACCGATCATGACCCCCAAACCCAAAACCACCACTTTCCGTTTAAATGTTGAGAGATATATATAATATATATATATATATATATATATATATATATATATATATATATATATTATACTATACGGCTTCTGAGAAACGGCTTATATAGCACAAGCTATGGTAAAATTATGATTGCACTTGTTAATTTATTAACTATGTGGTATTCTGTCTACACATTATTATTAATTATCTCTTTGGAGATTTAATTAGAATGTTAAAAGAACTTGATATGTTTTTTGAAATTCAAAGATATTATAATTATATATATATATATATATATATATTAAAAGAACTTGATACGTTTTTTGAAATTCAAAGATATTATAATTATATATATATATATATATATATATATATATATATATATATATATATATAATTATAATATCTTTGAATTTCAAAAAACATATCAAGTTCTTTTAACATTCTAATTAAATCTCCAAAGAGATAATTAATAATAATGTGTAGACAGAATACCACATAGTTAATAAATTAACAAGTGCAATCATAATTTTACCATAGCTTGTGCTTCAATGGTAATTGGCCAAAAATACTGAAAATATGAAGGTAATTTAAAAAGAGAGAGAGAAAAAAAAAAGAAAAAAAAATTATAATAAACCATAAAATGTTAATAATTTGGAGTTGATATCAAGTGAATACAAATGATTAAGAAATGAAATATGAACTAAATATAATGGAAATTGGATAACAAGAGATTTAAATTATAATTGGATATGAAAAAACGC
Organism: Maratus michaelseni; assembly: GCA_963931845.1. Lineage (NCBI taxonomy): Eukaryota > Metazoa > Arthropoda > Arachnida > Araneae > Salticidae > Maratus > Maratus michaelseni. The sequence goes on along the minus strand of OZ007593.1, from coordinate 115,482,385 downwards.
GTGTAGGTATAATCTTCAGCCTGGATGTACCCACACGTGTTTTAAAAAATAATTCAGTGTTTCATAATTATACTGGCATATATGCTAAGATCAGTATAATCATCCAGGTATACTGAATTATTACCAGAAAACAACTGGAAATAAAAAAACTTGTAAAGAATAGATAAAACATTTTACTCACAATAATTATCCAAAAATCCGTATACAACACTATACTGAATTATTACCAGATAACAGTTTGAAATACAACCACGTGGCGCACATATCATATACTTGATGATATAGTCAAGTTCAGAGAAATTATTTGAAAGTTAAGTTGAGAGAACATATTTTGAAAAAACACCTTATTACACCTTAACACAACTTGATTTAAAACACACAAATATATTTTTGTGATAAATACACTCAAAAACAAATTTATATTTGTGAATATACAAATTTTCCTTTAATTTTAATCTTTAAAAGTAAAATGTAAATACACAAGCGATAAGCGCCCTCTATAGGTAAATTAAAAATATTATTAACATTTATTTGTCAAGTAATGTGCTGCTCTCTATTGGAATAATAATTATTCAAAATTAAGTTTGATTTACATATTTATTATATTAGATTTAATAATATATATAAATAGTAAAAAATAATAATATCATTGTAGTTTTACATTAACATCGTACAAAATCCTATTATATGAATTAAATTTAACCAGAATTAAATTAATCTTACATAGTATTTCAAAGATTCTTACCAAGAGTAGATATTATGTAAAAGAGATATTTCTTTTAATACATAGTGCTGGTGCTGCCATCTATGGTATTCTACTTATATACATTACAGAATTTACATAAAATAATTAATTTTTTATACTTCTACTAATAAGTTAATGAATTCTTATATAATACATATTGCTACCTTCTATCTACTTATATATCAAATAGTATTTACCGAAAATAATTAAGATTTCATACTTCTATTTATTAGTTAATAAATTAATATCATCAAAAAATTACATATATATATATATATATATATATATATATATATAAATGGAATGTTATCCATGTATAATTTTATGTGTTTTTGTATGTTATTTTCATACAATGCATATTTTATAGACTTTTTATAACTGATCATTAGAATCACTTAATATAAAGGTGATCGACTAAACGCACAATCACAGTAACTATATAAAGTGTAAATAATGTTCAACCATCTTAAGTATTGTCCTTATATGTTTTAATAGTATATGTTTTAATGGTATATGTTTTAATTTTATTTATATATGTTTTAAAAACTGATCATTAGTATCACTTAAAATAAAGGTGATCGGCTAAACGCACAATCACAGTAACTATATAAAGTGTAAATAATGTTCAATCATCTTAATTATTGTCCTTATATGTTTTAATTGTATTTATGTATGTTTTAATTGTAATTTGCTATATTTTATCGCACACTAAAACAATAATTTATTCCATAACATGTTTATATTTATATGATGTAATAAATGTTATTTAAAAGACTTGATAATTGAATTTATCAAAAAAATAGGGTAACCGTATAGTTTTGCATGATCTCGAATAAATCTAATATTTTTGTTTTTATTTATATCTGAGCATATATATTTTATACGATGAAGATAATTGATAGTAATTATATTTTTATAAACTGATTTATGTAAACATGAAGCAAAATTGGTAAAAATATTTACTTTAAATGGAAAATCAAATCTTTTATCATAAATATCAAAAATTAATTTGTAATTATCATTAATATTAATTTTTAAATCAAGAAAATTTATATTATTATTAATCAAATGATTTTCACTTAATGTAAGCTGATTAGGATAAAAATTGAGTGGTGATGTGTAATTTTTATCATTGAAATAAAATATGATAATGTCATCAATATAGCGATAAAATACATAATCATTGTTCGGACCAATATTTCTTTCATAATAATATAAGTAAAGGTCAGAGAGAATACTAGTAGCGGTCCCACCCTGCGGTATTCCCTGGCATTGTTTATAAATAATATTGTCATATATGATGTAATTATTATGCAATGTAAAATTTAGTAAAGTTTTAAAAAAATTTACGGAAATATGATCTTTTAATTTTAATTGAGATTTAAATTCTTTAAATAATATACACATTGTTTTATGTAAGTCTTTTATATCAATGTTATTAAATAAATCATTAAAATCTAATGTTTTTATGAATTTTACTGGATTAATATTATGCATTTTATTAATAAGCTGAAAACTGTTTTTTAGGCAATGTTGGTTATTATGTTTTATCGTTATATCATATATCTGCTTTAAAATATTAAGTAGTAAATTGCTTGCATTATTATTATATGTGTTACACCCGATGGTAAATGTGCGAAATTTAATTGGATTTTTATGAAATTTTGGAATTATAACAAGATAAGGATAATTTAAATTATTACATTTGATTTTTAGTAATTTGTGATAATTTACTAATTTTCTATTATTAATTTCAATATTTAATTTAGTTTTATTAAAAATATTATTTGTGTTAATTGCATTGTGAATTAACACTTTATAGTACTCTTACAAATAATAGCATAATTATTTGGAGATTTATCTACATAAGTAATTATAAATTTGTTTGTAATTCTGATATATGTTTATTTATATTTTTAAAAGCTGCATGTGTAATATGTTGATAATTTTTTATAATTTCATTTTTAAATTTATCTATTACAGAAAATTTCCATTCACTAAAATACTCTATAGGTTTATTGTAATCAATAGCAATTTTATATAAAAATAAATCAATATCTTGAATAAACTGCAATATTATGGATTTGATTTTACACCTACATGGAAGGCGAAATTTTGTTCCATTATGCATTAAGTTTTGTAAAATAGGTTGTTATACAATATTAAGATCACCAGTGACCATGTGTTGTATTTATGTACTTTTGAAATTTTGGGTCATTACAATAACAAGGATAATTATTTGAAGAGACCAATTGTTTTGCAAAAGAATTGTAATTAAAAATTTTACATCCAAGTGTGCGATTATATTTATATGTCTTGTGAATGGTAAAATTTTTTATTGGAAAATTATTAGTAGTGTTGTTTATGATATTGTGTAAATTGATATTATTAAATACATGATTGGAAAAATTTATAATTAGTTGTGTATTATTAGTTTTATATTTAGGTTTATTAGAAAGATTTGTATTTAATAGGTTTGCTCTATAATGAAGAATATCATAACAGATGTCACAAAAATGTGGAGAATATTGATTCTTTTTAAATACTTTGAAATATTGGTTTAAATATTTCTTTTTAATACAAAAACTATGTTTTCTTATAGCAAGCGAACAATAATCATTACAAAATTGTGCCTCAAGATCATCAAGCTCTTGTTGTATCACAATATTATCAGTGTATTTTTTGTTAATATTTTTACCTCTACCAGATCTTGAAGTTTTTTTTATGTTTGAAAAATTTAATCCTGAATAAAGATTTTTATAATTTTCATATTTAGTTAAATCTGAAAAAACAGGATGTGATTTTTTGTATACTAATTGATTTAATCCATAAGGATAGGTAGCATTAAAATGTCTTATATATTTAGATTCTAGAAAAAGTCGTTCAGTAAATTTTTTTTGTATTTTAAGTATTTTAATAGTAATATTTTAAAAATCATGATTTTTTAAATGAGTATATTCAATATTATGAGTAGTTTGAAATTTAGATTTTTTAAATTTATCAATATGAGAACGATGTAAATTTAGCCGCTTATGTAATTTTTGTCAAGACTGTCCAATATATTCCATATTACACGAATTGCATTTCAATGAATAGATTACATTGTATGCTTTGCAAAATTTTACCATATTAAGATTGTGATTATTTTAAATCTGGGACTCATCAGCTAAAGGACATGTAAGGCAACGCTTAGACTCACACTCTCGAAAACATAGTACAGGCTTGGGACAATAGAATATATTTACATATGGTCTCTGTCATATGATAGCACTCGTATTTATGAACCGATTTGGATGTAACTAAGTGTGTGTATTAAGCTCACAAATGTCTCGACCGAGTTCATTGGCCAGCTTGGTCCGCCATCTAGTTTCAAAATAGCGGCCACTGAAATATAAAAAACTAAAAAAATATATAAAAAAAAAATAGAAAATGAAATTTGTTTTCGTTTAAGTGTTCGGCATTGATACAAGGTTTCCGGAGCATTTTCCATTTTGCCTCTATCTTAAAAAAAGCTGAGATATAGCAGTTTGAAATTCTAGGGTGGCTGACATTTGGAACAAGACACCAGATTAAAACAAATCTGGGATTAATTTATGAGTTTTAGTGAGCGTGATTTCTCGCAAATTATCTTTCATTGTTGTAATCATTTTCTCAAACATACGCATACAATTATATTTATATCCGTTAGTGTCAAATTATCGCCAAGCGTGGCGACACTTGGTGAAATATCGCCAAATTTGGTGAATAAAAATAAGTTTCCATAAATTACTTTTTTTTTCGTGTTTATATTGTAGTGTTTTGACAAAGCTGCAAAGCCTCATTTTTTATATTTTTTTATTTGTAAATTTTCTAACAAAGTAATTTGCTGGCTATTTACTTTACTGCTTATGAAAAAGTAAGGGAAAAAAGAAACATTTAACCCCTGCTAAAATAATAGATAATAATAAGAAAATAGATTATATCGGTATGTCATCACGGAAGTTCAAATCGCGTTTAGCAGAAAGCATTGCAGATATTAAACTAAACAGATGTCGAACGGCAATTTCTAAGCTACATCAAGAACAGGATATTATGATTGATTTTAGGAGTGCTAGGATCATAAAGAAGTTATCAAGTTATCAAAAGTTATTAATTATGAAATTAATTGAAAGGATCAGGGTCCATAAGTCGTGTTTTCAGCCCATGAATTAAGGCTAAGATTCGATTTTGTTATACTGTCTTAATTATTTCACTTTTTAATATTAGAACGTTTATCCTGTACGATTTCAACAATATTTTTTGCATTTTGTTTGGTTTTATGTAACTTACACAAGCTCAAAGTTCGTATTATTCGTAGTTTTTGATGAAAAATACGCAATTTCTCCTAATTTTATCTCACCAGTGGCTGAGAGGTTCTGCTCTCGAAGCTGGTAGACGGGAGGTGCGGGGTTCGATCCCAATCGCGCCCGTCGGCCTAATCGTTCGGAGTTTTCGTGGTTTTCTTCGAGCCGTGGATTTATCCATGCGTAAATAAGGGTTAGGTTCCCTTAGAAAGACCCCTACGAAGGGCACTCCCCACGGGCCTATATCCCAAGTGTAGATAATTGGCCGTCAATAATCAACCCAACTCAACCCAACCTAATTTTACCTCAATTTTTAATATATTTTTTAATATTTTACTATGAGTGCAGCTTTGCAACACTTTTATTTTTACATATATTGTATATTTTGATGTGTTTTATAATATTTGTAAAGAAGAAAGTGTTACATGATTGCGCTCATATAAATAATTGAGGTAAAATGAGAAGAAATTGCGTATTTTTCATCCAAAACTACGAATAATACGAACTTCGATTTTGTGTAAGTCATATAAGTCCAAACAAAATGCAAAAACTATTGTTGAAATCGTACAGGATAAACCTTCTAATATTAAAAAGTGAAATAATTAAGTCAGTATAACAAAATCGAGTTTTAGTCTATTTCATGGGCCAAAAACACGGCTTATGGACCCTGATCCTTTTATACTTATACGTGTAATGATACATTATCATACACCATTCCCAAGATTTGGTATAATTTACTAGGTATAATAACATAAACTTTCTCCCCACTTCAGTTTGAATTTAGGGACAGTCCAAACGACACAACATTGCCCCATTTTTAGATGAATTTTGGAACAGCTCATTAAGTACAAATGTATGAACTCGACCTCTGGTTTTTAACGTTTTTAACACAGATGATGAGCACGTCAGAAGTTCGAAAGCACTTTGTTGATATTTCAGTTGAACAATGTATGTATTTCAATAAAACACTTTTAAGTAATTTTAAATAGAATTTTTGTTTCTACGAAATAATTTATATGAGAAAGAATAATTTATATTTTTTAGGTAAAAGATACGTATTGCATTGGAGTACCTGAAAAACATTGTGTCATTTATTATAAACGCACGGGAAGGAACAGTTAACCTGAGGGTTAACCTGAAAGTGCATTTACCAGTGACCCGAGGAAGGATTTCACACGAAAATCTAATATTTTTGTTAGCAATATTTAATATTTTTTTCGATGCAGATTTAAACTTTTAAAGAAAAATTAATATAAAAATGCCTGAAAACAACATTAGTCAAACTAGAATATCGTCTAATTTTGTTTCATGAAAGTTACAGAAAAAAAACTGAACAAAGATGGAAAGTGCACGCGCGAGAAAAAAAAATATAACAATCGTATTTTAATTGCATTAAAAGATGACGCCATCCGCTTTGGAAAAAACATGGGTCAAATAAAAATAAAATGAATACATATAAATTACAATTTAATATAACAAAGCATACCTTTTAGGCTACATGTTAAATGCCACTGCTTTGATCGATTGATGGTATACATTTCTCCTAAACATCGCAATTTCAATTTTGATTTTTAATCATAAATATAAAATAAACCCGTTCGCAAATGTCATACTTTATCTTTTTTTTTTTTGGTGCTATTTATTATTTTATAATCATTGTTTAGCATGATATAATACGGTGTTTTATTTTTCTTGTGACATTGATCTTTCATTTCATTTATGAAAAAGATTCTGATTTAATTTTCAATTATTTTCAATTTTTAATCAAAAACGTGTTTTAAGTAAGTGTGAGAGTGTTATGTTATGTTAAGCCGGTTCAAAATCCTTTCAAACGATACCATTGTTGTGCGTTTTATAAATGCATACAAAAAAAGGATGTTGACAACAGAAATAATATATTTGATTTTTTTTTTATAGAATTAACTTTTTGCAGTGTATTTAAAGTAAAATATATTAAATTGTTAATGTTCAACGTTTAAAGTTAGTTTTTTAAGTAACCGCAACCGTTCTTCCTCCACTATCTAAATGTTATAATATATTACATAGTTTTTATGCAATTATAAAGCGCCGTAACTACAAACATGGTGAGCAAACAAACAGAAATGATTTATTTTTGCCTTCATCCATACAAAAAATACAATTGATCATTTCCATTTTATGATTCTTAAGTTTTATAATAATGGGATTTATGTAGCGTTTAATAACGTGTCTTAATGACTATTCCGAAAAAGCGAACAATATATCATTTTTATCTTGTCATTTCTAAATTTTGTTAGGGAAACACTTAGAATTAAAATTAATGCTTTCGAATTCCTACTCAAGTTGATGTTATTTTTTAATGCAATACAAAAAATCTACATTTATATAATAAACTAATTTGTTGTTGATAACATTTTTTAAAAATCATAAATTTCATTTCAATAAGTATATCCAATTTAATTTTTTTTAAATTCAGAAATAACTTTTTGTTGTATATTTCGAGTACCTTTTATTGATTTGTAAATGTCCTATAGTTTAAGTTTTTTAAGCCAGCTTATTTTTTTTTTTTAAAAATAAACATAGCAATATAGTTAAAATAAATTGTGTGCTTTAATAATTAGAATCAGGATGTACACACACTTGAAGAAAAAAGTAATATTGTCTCGCAATCATTTCTAAAAAATTGCGATGCATCATTTACATCTTATGATTCTTAAATGTTTTGTTAATAAGTTTAGTTTAATGTTTATGTACATTTCCCTAAATGTCGCAATTTCTTTAAAAAAGGATTATCGTTAAATGGCTAATCACTTTCTGTATTTTCAAGTCGCTTTTTATTCTGTTTCTTTAATACGGAAGAAATTAGTAGCATGAATTTAAAGCAAGCGGAAAAGCGAAGCTCGCGATGGGCAGAGAGCCTTCTCGTAATAAAACTATCGAAAATGAATTCGTTATAAAATTTCAAAATTTTTGAGGTGCTAAGATCTTTTAAAAATATAATATCGCACAAATATTCATGCATGCATTTAGTCCATTAAGCTAATTAATTATATTTTAAAATCTTGAACATTCTTTTATACTGAATTTTGAACACAATTGTTCTATTTTCAATAGTTTTAAAACTCTCATGAGATAAATAAACTTTTGGTTTTGCAATTTTTCAAGGTTTTTTAACCAAACGTTGGGATATTGTGTAAAAAGTTATTGATAAATATTGCATCATACTAATTAGTGAAAACAAAAATTGACACATATAAATGCCCTAGGAATCACATATAAATGCACTTGGAAATTTTGTAATAAACTTTATTTTTACATTAAAAAAACTAATTCGTGAGCGTTATGGTTTTAATTCAAAGCTATTTTCTTAACCATTTTTTTATTTTAAAAGATAGCTTTTTTAATGCATATCTAAATTAAAATTTATGAACTGTCAAATATCCAACTTTTCAAGTTTTTTTATGTTAAGGAATAGTCATCATATTTGTATAAAAATAAAATTAAATATTGCAAACAAAAAGCAATTATACCCATCAGTAATTACAAACATTACAAATGAAATGATTGTTCTGAAACTTTTTTTTTAATATTTGACCTGTCTCATTTATCTCTGAAGACTCTTAAGTATTCTAATAATGGGATTCGTGTTGCATTTAATATGTATCTTAATGATGCTGGGAGAAAGTTAAACAATTTATCACTGGCTATTATTCCTATATCTTGTTATTATTCCAAGAATAATAAAAATAGAACTTGGATTGAAAGTGAATGTATTTTATTTCAACTGATGCTGAATGTTTTTTAGAATCCTTTGTATTTTTTTTCTTCTTTCGAATAAGAAAGACGGATAATCTACATTCGTCAAATTTACTTTTATTTATTTTTAACTTTTATTCCATAACTATCTGTAATTTATAGTTAGAAGAATATTCATTACGAAGTATCGGTATTATCAATATCATTACGGTATTATTAATAAAAAAAACGGTCTCTAGTAAATATCTTCCGAGCTTATTATTACTTTCTTCTATCTTTTCAAGAAGAAAGTATTGGATTCATGAAAATTTTCGCCTTCCGGTTTTCGACGGATTTATACGTTTTAGAAGGTCCTGAACACGATTTGACTATTTAAAAAAAATGTCTGTCTGTGACTCTGTCTGTCTGTCTGTCTGTCTGTATGTGACAAACATTTAGCGGGCGCTCTATCTCAAGAACTAATGCTCGGAATTTAATAAAACTTTATATTCAGTTGTCTCTGATATAAATGGGTGCTGATTAGTTTTTGGTAAATATCGCCCAGCCAGTGGCGCTGCTATGCAGCATTTTTCGCGATTTCTGCAATAGCTCTATCTCAAGAACTAATGCTCGGAATTTAATAAAACTTTATATTCAGTTAGTCTCTGATATAAATTGGCGCTGAATAGTTTTTGGTAAAAATCGCCCAGCAGGTGGCGCGGCTATGCAGCAGTTTGCAGGATTTATACGATTTTAGCGATAGTCATATCTCAAGAAATAATGCACGGAATTTAATAAAACTTGAGTTTCAGTTAGACCTTGATATAAATTGATGCTGATTCTTTATAGTGTATGCGAAACTTGTGTGAGATAGAAGAAAGTTTTGGGATTTACACATCCGACTAGTATATTTATGGCAAAGCTTCAAAATTTATTTCGCTGTAACTATAATCTTTAAAATTTCGTTTATGTAATTGAAAATACACACATATACACGCATATACACACACATAAAATCATTCTCAAAGTTAAATGCAAGGAATATGGCATAATACAATGAATAAAATTTTTATGATCTTCATATTAGTTCTGATAACATACTGTGTAAAAGACGAAAATAAAATTTGTGAGCACAAAAAAGGCTATTTACAGAGTATCACATAAATTTTCACATGTAATACAGTAGAACCTGAATCATTGGCAGCTGGATAAGTGAGAAATTAGCTCTACGCTGCTAAAAATTTTGTGGTGGGTTGACGCAACTTTTGTGCTGCAGTAGCTACAACCATATGATGGTGAAATCATTGTCCTACATTTAAAGCTGGGACCGACAAGTACCTCAGTTTGGTAATAGTAATATCACAACACAACCCATTAATAACTCATAATGGAGTAATTAAACTATTTATTATTGGTATTAAACTATTTATTATTGGTATTAAACTATTTATTATTGGTATTAAACTATTTATTTTCTCAATCACTAATAAAAAGAACGAGTGCCGATATTAATACACTTCTATGATCGGCGTCTCGAACGGCTCTGAATTTTTTAAACAATTTCACAGATTGCGCTTCTAGCGGCAACATACCGCCGGATTCAATAAATGCAATACAACCTCAAATGTAGAAAACAATTTCAATAATACAAAGTTATCTTAGTAATATACATACACTAAATTAGAATATTAAATTTAGAAATATAAACATAAGAATGAGAATACACTATTCAAATGTATGCTTAATAAAACACAAATATATAAGAATTTAAGTAGTTAGTTTTTCATTAACATACAATCTAAAAACGACATTTTCAAAACTGAGCAAAAAATACTCAAATCGGAATATGTCGCATTGTAAAAATGGCTCCGAATGAAAATTACTCAAGTTTCAAACATGTATATACTCATTTCTGAAGACACGCACACACTCAAGAATAAAACATCATGTGTTCATATTTGAGTATGTCCATGTTTCAAAAATGAGTACGAACTGACTTCTATGTGTTCATATTTGAGTATGTCCATGTTTCAAAAATGAGTATGAACTGACCTCTATGTGCTCACTTTTGAGTATGTCCAAGTTTCAATATTCTGAGTATTTCTGGTATTTCAGAATTGAAGGAATTGGGTCATCCTATTTGAAGCCACAAGTTTCATAACAAAATGAAAACATCGATTTACTCAGATTTGAAAGTGTCATTTTTCTCAGTGTAAGGCAACACTACAATTTTCGTTTCTGGGATTAGATAATACGTGCTATTTTTTTCTTTAAGAGTTACAACTTTAATGATATTATCTTGTCCTGGGTGGATTTTAATGATCCGTGCCAAATGTCATTTTAAAGGGCTATAATTATCAGAATTCTTTATTAACACTAAATATATCTCTTTTATCTCTACTCTTCTTTATACTATTTAGGTCTATTTAGGAGTTTATTCAAATATTCCGATGACCATTTTTTCCAAAGGTGTTGTGTTAATCACTAGACTAATTGTCCTCTACTCAAGCGATTCATAGTAATTTCTGTATAATTAGATTCAGATAATGCTATTAAAGATGAACCATTTAAAAAGTGAGCAGGTGTCAAAGCTTCAACATAGAAAGATCATTAGAAAGAGGACAGAGTGGGCGAAAATTAAGAACCGCTTCAATTTCAATAATAAGAGTAAAAAGTTCCTCATAACTTAAAATGGTTTTACCTATAACATGTTTTAAATGATATTTAAGATATTTCATACTTGCCTCCCATAAACCTCCAAAGCGAGAAATTGAGGAGGGTTAAAATGCCAATTAATTCCTTCATTAGCTAAATAGTTTTAATTTCAGCTTTACATTTTTCTTTAAATAAAGATTTGAGATTTGCACTTAATTCCTTATTGACACCAACAAAATATCGGCCATTATAAAAAAATATATCAGAGGGTTTGTCGCATCGCAATAAAGTGTTGTGCTGCTAGGAATGCTGAGCTTGTTAAATCATTCACTACCTTAAAATGCAAGACTTTAATGGTAAAAAAAACAAAAACACAAACAAACACTTTTTTTACCTGTTTACTCCTACCTATAAAGTTGTTTACTTCAAAAGGGCCACAATAGTCGAGTACTGTTCGACTAAATGCTCTGGACAAAGTTACTCTGGCAGCAGGTAAATCTGCCATTTGTTGCTCCGAAGCTCTAGAATTTACCTTTTTTACAAATCATACAATTAAAAATAATTTTACGTACAATATTTCTTGCATATAAACTCCAAAATTTAGTTCTTATAAGAGACAGTGTTGTTTCAGCACCTACATGGAAATATACAATATGGAAATAATTAATAACACCAAAAGTAAAATTATGTTTACAAGGAATAATCATAGGATGTTTTTGGGGTTCCGATAAGTTACTGTTTCTTAGTCTACCACCAACTCTAAGTATTCGACTACTATCTAAAAAAGGACGTAAGTAAATCAGTTTACTAGTATTCGAAATAGCAGTACCCTTTTCGAAACACTGGATTTCTTTCACGAACGAAGTCCTTTGGATGTTCCTTAGAATACACAATGAGGACTGAGAGAGTTCACTATTTGTTAAATTTCCAGCTGTCGGATCTAATGGATTTCTACTATCCTAATAATATTATAAATCTGATTGTGTGCAAATGTTAGGCTGAAGCCAGTGTCAAAATGGAGCATTTAATGATCCTGTATCTTTGAATATAGGCTGATTATAACCCTCATATGAACATAAGCTGGGTTTTGTTTATTTTATTCAAATATTTTTCTTAATAATTCAAAATTTCGTTATTTTCATTGAGAATAAATGGACATTTTTTCGTATAGCATTTTAAAATGGTTAAATTTACTTTACCGTTGCTAATACTTTATCGTTGCCAAAACTAATTCAAAACCCGAAAAACTAATTTTTACTCAACAATTTAGTTTCAATTGAAAAATTTTCACGGGAAAAATGAAAATGAAATTAAAAAAATTAAAGAATTAAGAAGAAGATTAAATGATATTATTAGAAATAAAACGTACTTTTTTTAGTTTTTGATAATAATACAAGGTTTCAATATGCGTAACCATAGGAAACAGGCGAATATGACGTCATTTATTGAAAATAAAGCGGATATGCTTTGATTGGTGAAATAAAATGATCTTGGGTTTTCTCTTCACTTTTTTTCTTTTTTTTTCTTTTGAATGGTAACAATACTTGCCGTTTTACCGTCTGCGCACGGCTAATATAACTAACTATACCGTATTTTTTATTTAAATTTTTAAAAAAAGTAAAAAGAAGTTTCAAAAGAAAATGATTAGCAAATGTCAATAATATGCTCCGCAAAATTATCCATGTCGTAAATGATGTCATGGATCGCGAGAAATAGTGATTTTTCATTCTTAAAACTAAAAGAAATAACTCGATTACCTAAAAAAAAAATGACGAATGTTAATAGTTCCATTTTTGTTGATAAAACCTAAAGATTTAATATTATTTCGTTAAAGTAACATAATTTTCCCGATGCCAGTATTGAAATTAATTGCCTGGAAAATAAAATTAACAAGAATTGTGTCATTAAAAAGGGATTTCTCTGGGGAAAAAGGAGACGTCTTATTTGAAATAAAACGGGAATTTTCCAATTCCTTACATTAATATTACAAGGATCAATAAGTATAGAAAGTAGATGAGTTTCACGCCATATTTATAACGAAGAATTAAAATGTTTTGTTATCTATACTGATTATTAAGCATGAGTATCCGTTATTTCTTTATTTCGTTCCGCATGAGTATCCGAGTTTTCTGCTAAAAATCAGATCATAATTTTAAGAAAAGGAAAATGAACACGAATCTATTATATTAAAATCTGACCATGTGTTTGTATTTCGCAACTACTCCTAGATTATCGAACGCAACGCTATTTACTACCGGTTAGTTTACTACCGGTTTAGCGAATACCGGTTATAATTGATCCGAGGATGTCACAAAAACTCTCAGAATTAAAAAAATTAAATTAAATGCCATTTTTTTAACGAAGTTTCTTTAAAAACGGAAAGTAACTTACTCCATATTTGTGTATAAAAAAGAAGAAATAAAACAGATCAGTATATTTTTTACACCATTTTCTCATTAAAACTGAAAAACAGAATTTATTTTCACTTTGAATAGATGGTGAAAACAAAATCTTGATTTCAGTAAATTATCCGAAAAATACAAACATATTTTCACATATTCAAACTTCATGAATCAATTTATTCTGGAGAACAAAAATTGCCTGCCAATATACTGTCATTTAGAAAACAAGATTTGTTTCAACTATATATTAAACCAAGGAGGCAGAATTGAATTTAAAGAAAAAGCATATACTATTTCTAATTAATGTTTTTTTTAAAAAAAAAGATGGCTGTTAAAACGTTTCACAAAGGCGTTAAAAGTAAAATTGTTTATCAGGTAAAATTGACATTTTTTTTTACCCAATTCGTCTATTTCCACGATTTTATTTGGCCCTCCTTTTTGCATTGGTTGCAATTTCATTTTGGCGATTATTTGGCACAAAATTTCACTTTTTTAAGACTGAGTTATATCAAGGTCCCTATAATAATAAATACCGTATTGTCCCCTGTGAAATGTGATAAATAGTTAATTATTAACATTTTTAATTATTGGGAGTAAAATATTTTGCTTAATTAATGTATTTATTCTTATTTTAATGTTGCGTGAACGAAGTCACGGGTAACAGCTAGTAATATTATAAATCTGATTGTGTGCAAATGTTAGGCTAAAGCCAGCGACAAAATGGATCATTTAATGATCCTGTACCTTTGTACATAGGTTGATTATAACCCTCATATGAACATATGCTGGTTTTTGTTTATTTTATTCAAATATTTTTCTTAATAATTCAAAATTTCGTTATTTTCATAGAGAATAAATGGACATTTTTTCGTATAATATTTTAAAACGTTTAAATTTACTTTACCGTTGCTAATATTTTATCCTTGCCAAAACTAAATCAAAGCCCGGAATAATAATTTTTACTCAACAATTAATTTTCAATTAAAAGATTTTCACATGAAAAATGAAAATTCAAAAGAATTCAAAAGAAGAGGAATTTCCATGATATTTGAAACAAAAATATGGAGTATTTGTTATTATACATGAAGTATGAATATTGGTTACGTTGAGAAGATATTTTCTGCCAAAAACTGCGTTATAATTAGAAGGAAAACTGAACAATAATCATATTATTAAGAAAAGATTTCGCTTGGACCATGGATCTGTGAAAAGGATCCTCCTTGGCTTGAACAAATATGACGTCATAAATAAGACATGTATTTTCAAATATTCGTAACATTACAAAGGAGCATGAATATCAATGTATAATAAATGTATATACATAATGGACGTCAGATTTAAGATGAATAACTGAAATATGTTTTTTGATACTGATTAATAATAAGCTTGAAAATCAGTTACATACAGATATGAGTTTTCTGATAAAATTCCGGTCATGATTGCCAGGAAAAGAAAATTAACAAGAATTATATCATTGAAAAGAGATTTCTCTGGAATTAAAGTGACGTCATATTTCAAATAAAACGGGGTTTTTCAAATATGTTTCAAAGGGTGCGTGAATCAATTTCATACATTAATAATTACAGAGTACAGTGAAAGAACAGAGAGGCAGTGAACCGTCAAATCGGCTTGCAATATGAAGCCGGTTATCGCTCAAATCGTTAGGCCCAAGGGCTGACTTCATTGGACTGGGAGAGGTTTTCAAAGCAAGCTGCCAGTTGTTTAGGCCAACTGTAGGGTTGCATTTTCAGCATCACGCCAAACATAAACATCTATACACTTAAAAGGCTAAGCGTTTTCTTTCGACAGTCCGTGAGAACAAACTACTGCATTAAATTACATCATTCTTTTTTTAAATAAAACATATTTAGACACAGATTTGTCAACATACATTCGTTTGTTCGAAAATTTAATTAATTAGTCGTAAATTTAAATTAAACTTTTACTTCTACGTATAACGTCATAAAGTCGGTAACTCCCACTGTTGTGAGGCATAGAATAACGAGCAACTCTAGGGTTGCGGAGATTACACCGCCTAGAATACTGTATTCTAGGCGTTCTATGGAGATAAAAGAAAATAATAAATATTAAATGCACGAGGCTTTTAGGCCGAATTTTTTAATTTGTAAGTTAAATTTCAGTGAAAATATTTATCCGCGAGTTTTATAAGCGAATAATAATTCATAGCTATTGTGACGTCACCGGAATATTGTCCATTGGGAATTCAAGCGCTCGAATACGCCATCTGGTGGAGAAAATATATTGTATCAACATGACGTACTTTTAACAGATTTTTCAATTTTTAATTTTAAAGGTCAGAACTGAAGCTTTTATTGGTTGCTTCATCTTGATTGCATACCTTGATTACATGTTACCAATTACTTTTTTTTTTTTAAATTTAGGTTAGAAGATTTCATTTTTTAATAAAAAAAAATCACAAAAGTAAAAGTTTTGAAGAAAATTAAAATTATTAAAAATAGTGTTAAGGTAAAAAAAAAAAAAAAAAAACTTGAAATTATGATTGTATTTTTAGCTAGAATAAACAATGTAAGGCAAATAGTTTATAGGAATTATTTTGGTATGTTTGTTATAAGTTCATTTAACAGTTCCTTATTAGCGGCAAAGTCATGTTTCTTTCACTGTGAATTTCTCTTTCGATCTCAAAAAATGGTAGTCTACTTTTGGACTCCAGCCAAAACACAGTGGCAATTTTTAGAAATATCTAACGGTTGTGACAACAAACGGCGCTATCGCTTTAGTTTTCATCGCGCTTATATCACTTCTAAATACTACAAATTTAAATTTTTTACTACATTTTACAATTTTAGTTCTTACATCATCAGTTAGAAAAAATTTAACTTTCGATTGAAATTTATTTGAAATCTGAATTTTTAAATAATTTTCAAGCATGAAATATGTTTTAGTTCTATCTCAACAATGATCATCAGTTTGCTTTAATAATGTAACATAGTCCCTGCGAAAGTTGCCCCAATTGAAAATAAATTTTCTTAACCATCATAAAAACTTAAAAAAACAAAACAATAAAAACCATAAATGATAAATCATAAGATTAGATATTAGATTATCCAAAAGATAGAGCATTTTGGCGCTAAACTAAAATCTGTCAAAAAAAAACTATTTTTAGTTTATGATTAACATAAAATTGATATATTGAATTCGTTATTGTATAAGTTGCAACTCTTCTGATATATTCTGATGAAGTATTCTGCAGTATTCTGATGCAACATATATGTTGCATAAGAATATGCTAGGAACTGTATTTTATTATTTTTTAAAGATCCATTGTATATTTAACTGTATAAGAGGGGAAAGATCCTGACTGTGGTGGAAAAGGAATAATCATCCTGATTAGGTAAAGGAACCGAAGAAACCATACAAATAAATTACACTTGACAACATTAAAAATCTCCCTTATTTGCAGATTGATTTATTATTGTAAAAAAAAATCTTCATCTTTACATAAAAATTGATTAGCTTAAAACAATGGATGCGTTTTAGAAGATATGGATTTTAAACGAACAATGATTAAAGAAGACATTTTAAAACTTTTAATTTAAACATTTTAAAACTTTTTTTTTACGTCGAAATTCGACGGTGATGCGTTTGGGGAGATGCAATGCACATGTGCATAGGAACTCACTCGGTTGCATTATCACAGGGGAGGGGGGGGAGATGTGTGCTTTATTTACTATGCTCTTTTATTGACTAAAATATGAGATAAACGTAGGGATATACTATTTGTATGATACTTCATAGCTCCAGGAAATTTTTTCTCTTGCCGTAGTGAATAGGATGGCAATGTCAAACTGATTTGCATTACACAGTTGTTTACGGATTGTTTGTTTGGAGTTTGCATCGGAAATAGTACTGTAATTCACTGGAGGAAAAAACTTTAAAATAAAATATTTGAAAGACTGTTTCATACGCACCCCTTCTTATGCAATAAAGAATCTTATTTTACTAATATTGTTGTTGTATTTTTTTCCGTCAAGTTTTGATGGGTTCCATCTAGTTTCATATATATTTATTCTCTGAACTCTGCGATGGGCCTCCGTGGCCGAGTGGTTAAGACACCATTCCGCTAATCGCTTGAGAGCTAGGAACACTTTGTGCAGCTGCCGGATGTAACTCTCTGGTGTTGTAAATTTCCTTGTGGCTATCTCGTCCCTGTATATTGACGATGACTTATAAGCGAGTACTTTATGTCAAGCACACAAGTCAGATGTATGTTGTCAATAAACATCATCAACAACAACTCTGCGATTAATAATACAAGCATCAGTAAGATTATTAGGAAAAGAAAATTGAACACAAGTTGAAGATAATGCAAAACGAAATTAATGATTCTACTTCGAATCAGGATCTTATTCATACTAAGAATTTCTCGTTAATTTACACATCAATAAAAAGTTCTGATAGATAAAACTAATAAATTTATTATTATTACCAAGCAAAAGCCTGGTTCAGAAACTCGGATATACCGCCGAGAACTCGGTTCAAAATTACATCACATCTAAATAAGAATTAAAAACTGAAAGACAACAAACGCAAGGGTTACAATAATTATTATTGGCGACGCCTAATCTCGCCAATCAAAACAACAGAAAGGGGGTTTTTACACATTGCCCCCGGATGAACAACCAATTGTTCATCATTCAAATTAAATTTCTAAAAAATTTTAAACTACATTGATAAGATAAAAATAGAACATACTTACAATAAGGAGATTACACTTAAAAACACGGTTTTCAGATGAGTAAATATTGAAACTAAAATATACAAAATAATGGGATTAGAAAACGATAATAATAGAAAATGAAAATAAAATGTTCATTATAATGTTCATTAAAGTCTTATTAGTCCATAATGTCTAGTTCCAATTTATAAATTAATTGGACTGGTCTTTTTATCACACCGGAAACAGTCTGAATGGCACAAGATCTAATTTTTGAATCTCTTCCTAAAAACAGTTCTGTTATTCGTCCACATTTCCACATGTGCTTTGGAGTTTTATCCTCATTAATCAACACAACATCTCCAATTTCGAATTCAGTTGGAGTTTTGACTGGAACTGTAAAATTAGCAGAACGCAGTTCTAGTAAATATTCCTGCCTCCAACGTTTCCAAAAATGGTTTAAAACTTGATCTCGATATCTCAAAATTTTTGTCAGTGTTATTTTATTCGATTTAGTTTCTGAAACACAATGAAGATCTGGTAGAGAATTTATTCGCTTGCCAATCAAAAAATGAGAAGGTGTAAGTGGAAGCGGTTCACTGTTTTCTTGATAGACATACGTCAATGGGCGACCATTAATCACAGCCTCAATTTCGGTCAAAGTGGTTTGAATTTCTTCAAATGAGAGACAAGATCTACCGAGAACTTTCTTCAACGGAGTTTTTACCGAACGAACCATTCGTTCCCAAAATCCCCCCCACCAACTGGCTCTTGTAACAATAAATTTCCAAACGATCTTATTTTTATTAAAATATTGTAAAACTTCAGCTTTTGATATTCGGCTCCAAACTTCTCTAAATAAATTATCTGTTTTGATAAAAGTTTTCGCATTGTCACTATACATAGTTTTACATATTCCTCTTCGAGCTATAAAGCGTTTAAATGCTAAAAGGAAGGTTTCAGTAGATAAATTCGTACATAATTCGAGATGTACTGCTCTAGTGACTGCGCACGTGAAAAGAACGATGTAAGTCTTTTCTTGGCCAGTTTTTGTTTTTACATAAATAGGACCTGCAAAATCCACAGAACAGGTCTGGAAGGGGGGGGATTCTATTACACGATCTTTTGGTAAAGGTGCAATTTCCTGCTTTCCAGGAGAAGCTTTAAATTTTGAACAAATGAGGCATTTTTTCAGTACGGATTTTATCAATTTTCGTGCTCTGATTATAAAATATTTTTCTCGTAAATGAGCTAATGTTGTTGTGATTCCATAATGGAAAACCTTTTCATGGGCATTCTGAATCAACAATTTTGTGAAAGTACTGCCATTTGGAAGTATAAAAGGATGTTTTTCCCTTTGAGAAAATTCTGAAAATTCTAATCTTCCCGATACAATCAGTAAATCATTCTCGTCTAATTTTGGATTCAGCTTATACAATGCTGAATCTTTATCGATGGGCTTTCCCCTTTTCAAAAAGTCAATTTCGCGATTAAATACAGATAACTGAGTTTGTTTTATCCAATAAATTTCTGCCTTTTCAATTTCTGGAGCTGTCAGCCCACCTGAAATTTTAGCTTTACTTTTGTTGATATTATTTAGAAATCTAAAAATCCATGCTGTGATGTTAAGTAATTTTGAAATATTACTAAAATTTTCTATTTTTAACAATGATTCTGGAGGTACAACACCTACTGTACAAGATATTTGATCAGAACTCAACTTCGATGATTTTCTTTCATTCAAAGTGCTTTGATTTAATATGTTTACGTTAAATGGTACCTTTTCAGGTTTTGGCCAACTGTCCTTTGGTAATGATAACCATTCAGGACCATAATACCATAATTTATTTTTAGTGAGGTTATGTAAGTTCTCGCCTCTAGTAAGAAGATCACTCGGGTTGTCCTTACCGGAATATACTTCCATAATTTCGGATCAGTCAAAGATTGTATTTCTACAACTCTGTTAGCCACAAAGGGCTTCCAACTATTGGCTGATCCTTTTATCCAGTATAACGTAATAGTGGAATCTGACCAGATATGCATTTCCAAATTTTGAAAATTAAATACATTTTTTAAATATTTAGACATCCTAGCAGCTATTAAAGCCCCCATTAATTCAAGACGAGGGATTGTCAAACACTTAATCGGTGAAACTCTAGATTTTGCCCAAATAAGACTGGTCATAATTTCATTATTACTTGTGATATATCGAAAATAAGCAACAGCCCCATAAGCCTTAGGGCTGGCATCGGAAAAAATATGAATTTCAATTGGGTCCGAAAATTCTAATCCCTGTGGAAAATATTTGCGGGGAACCTCAAATTTATCTAAATGTTCGATTTCTGAACACCATTTTTCCCATTCAATTTTTAAATCATCAGGGAATTTTTCATCCCATTCCAAACCCCTTTTCCATGTTTCCTGTAGCAAACTTCTCATACGAATAGAAAATGGTGCGATGAATCCAATCGGATCAAAGATTTTTAACATGGCTTTAAGAACAACGCGTTTCGTTGGATTAAATTTCCATTCATCAGGAAAGGATTGTACATCAAAACGTAAAATATCCCAATTGGTATCCCATAATAATCCCAAAATCTTCAAAGAATTATTCGAATTTTCTTCTGAGTCACAAAATTTATTTTCCTCCCATATTTTTTAAGTTTAACAGAATTAGTTTTGAATTTTCGCAAATTCATACCAGCTTCCCTAAAAATATCCGAAGCGGTTGATGATAGATAAAAAGCGTCTTCATCAGATTTTGACCCCGTTATTAAATCATCTACGTACAAAGATGAATCCGAGATCTTAACAACTTCAGGATGATCAATATATTTCCGAATATGATATCTAATCGTTGCAGCCAAAATAAAGGGACTGCAAGTTACCCCAAAAGCTGCTCGAGTAAATCTCAAAAAAGTTAAGTTATCATTTTCGTCACCAAACCACAAAAATTTTAAATAATCCCGATCCTCTTCCGATATCCCAATTTGCAAAAAGGCCTTTTCTAAGTCAGCGCAAAATGCAATATTATATTTTCTAAAATAAATTATAACATCAAGTATGTTAGGATTAAGATTAGGACCTGGATATAAACAGTCATTTAAAGAATTTAAATGCTTTTCTTTAGAAGAAGCATCGAAAATCATCCTCACTTTGGTAGTTAATTTATCCTCTCTTAAAACTGGTCTATGAGGCATAAAATACCCGTTCTCAATTATTCTATCAGGGCAGTCTTCTACAATTCCGGTAGTTTTTTGTTCCAATACAATAGCCTTATATTTTTTACATAAGTCTTTATCCTTTTCGAGTTTACGATTTAATTCGTTAAAACGATTCCTTGCTATTATAAAATTATTATCTACTCTAGTTTTCTCATCCTTCCACAATAAACCCGTTTCGTACCTATTATTTACAAATTTTAAATTATTCTCAAATTTATTCACAATTTCCTTATCCATATCTGAAATATTTTCATTTGATTGCGTAATACCCAAAGATTCAATTTCCCATAAAAATTTCAAATCCTCTCTCTCTAGATTTACAACGGACAGATTTAAAACAGATGCGTATTTAAAATTCTTTTTTTTATCCTCATAAAATCCACATAAAGAGTGTCCGAATAAACTTTCACATAAAAATAGAGATTTAGTTATTTTCTGTACCTCTCCCTCGTGACAGATTTGATGAAAATAATCCGCTCCAATTAATATTTTTATTTGAGAATCGCATGGCGCAGCAAGATTCGCCACCTTATAGGGCGCCAATTTGTCTGTTATCTGTTTGTTGAGAAGTGGGGGATGAATCGTTGCATTAGATATTACGTCAGTCACTAAAGCTTCGATAAAAATGAAACGCGATTTGTCTTCAACATGAGATAATTTTAATTGCACAACATCATAAGTTTTTATTTGTGGCTTAATAGCTGCAAAGGAAAAAATCTGAAGTTTTTCTCTACGAATAATTCGTGGATTTAATTTTGAAATTAATTCCTGGGTCACAAAAGATTTTTGACTACCTAAATCATATAAACATAAGGAAAGTTCAGAATTTATTCCAGATTCCACTTTTACGCAAGCTGTTTGTAAAATAACCTCTTTAAAAGAATTTGCATTTGAATTTACTTTACAATTAGAAATTGAAGTTATTACAGAGTCTGCTGATTTGATTTCTTTCGGGACAGTTTGATTAGAATTCCTATTTAAACAAACTGAAAAATGGTGAAAATTGCTATTACAATATTTACAGTGTTCAGAATTAAATTTACACTTGGCCGACACATGAAATTTTCGAAAACAAACAAAGCAACGTCCGTGGATGCGCAATTTATCACGTTTTTGATGAATAGAACAATCTTTACATGATTTAGAATCGTGATCATTTTCACAAAATATACAAACACCTTTTACATTAGTAGCCAATGCAGAGGCTGAAGGAATGTCGCGTTTATAATTATTCAACTGTTTATAATTGTTATTATACTTTGTATTTTTAGCACTAAAACTATTTTCAGAGTTCTGCAGTGTCATCGTAGCTTCTCGAGATTGCTCTTCGTTTTTAATGAAGGAAAGAAGCTCTTCAATCTCCATTTTATCAGTATTGGCTCTTTTACGATTAAAATCTAGCGCTATTTCAGAAGGTATTAATTTCATTAAAATCGGGCAGAGAAGGTAACCATAACTTCCGGACGTAACACCAAGAGAATTTAAATTTCTTATTTGTATCTCGCATTTATCATACAATTCTCGTAATTCTTTAACATTCGAAGCATTCTTTACCTGTTTTAAATTTAACAATTTACTCATATGAGCATTGATAACTAGGTCGCTACGACCATAGCGATCTTTTAACAAATCAACAGCAGCTTTGAAATTTTCCTCGGAAAGTGAAAAACCTGCAACAGCATTATAGGCACTGCCTCCAAGCAGGGATTTTAAATATACGAATTTATCAATTGGGGTTAAATTAGAATTCTTCTCAATAGC
Source organism: Maratus michaelseni (assembly GCA_963931845.1). Lineage (NCBI taxonomy): Eukaryota > Metazoa > Arthropoda > Arachnida > Araneae > Salticidae > Maratus > Maratus michaelseni. The sequence continues at coordinate 115,458,866 of OZ007593.1, read as the reverse complement.
ATTAGAAAATTGCCCCCAAAATTCGAGCCAAGAACTGCTATCACCATAAAATTTGTTTATTGTTAGCTTCGGCAAGTTCATAGATTTCTCTATATTTCCGTTTTGAGAAACGGAATAATTTTTCATAAAATTTTGAAAAGCATTATTTTGGTTTTGGGAGTTGCGTTCATTTAAAAATTTCGTTATTTTGTAACGCGATTCGATAATTTTTTCACTATAGCTTTCTGAGCTTTCGATTTCTTTTTCGAAATCTGCATCAGCGATTTCGTCTTGTATGTCAGAATTTAATTTTTTTAATGTTTCGTATTTCTCGTTTAACTGATCTTTACAAATGTTTAACATATCAAACTTGTTTTCTAATGACATAGAGTCATCTTCAAGAATTGTACATATTTTAGTACACAACTTTGTTGTTTGCGTTCGTAAACCAGAACGCTTCTTTTTTAAAGTATCTATAGTAGACATATCAATTTTATTTTACAGTTCAACAAAAATATAAATTAGACTGAGCTTACCTCAAGTCTTCAGAGAACCATTAATCAAGAACAAATCATAAATCCAGTGCAGACATCAGGTCATGGGACGCCAAAAATGAAGATAATGCAAAACGAAATTAATGATTCTACTTCGAATCAGGATCTTATTCATACTAAGAATTTCTCGTTAATTTACACATCAATAAAAAGTTCTGATAGATAAAACTAATAAAGTTATTATTATTACCAAGCAAAAGCCTGGTTCAGAAACTCGGATATACCGCCGAGAACTCGGTTCAAAATTACATCACATCTAAATCAGAATTAAAAACTGAAAGACAACAAACGCAAGGGTTACAATAATTATTATTGGCGACGCCTAATCTCGCCAATCAAAACAACAGAAAGGGGGTTTTTACACAAGTCTATTATTTTAAAATCTGACTGCCTGTTTGTATTTCGCAACTACTACTCTTAATGCAATACGATTTACGTAACACCATCATTGATCTAAGGATGTCATATAAACTCTGAGAATTTAAAATTTTGAATTAAATTCCAAAATATTATTATTATTATTATTATTTTTTTTTTTTTTGTAAATTTTAACTCAATTTCTCTAAAAACGGTAATTAAATGACTCCATTTTTGTGGATAAAAAAAGAAGAAATAAAACGGATCAATACATTTTTATGCCATTTTCCCTTTAAAACTGAAAAAAGAATTTATTTTCAATTTGAATAGTTGGTGAAAAAAAAAATCTTGATTACAGTAGAATTTTCGAAAATTAAAAACATATTTCCACATATTCAAACTTTATGAATTAATTTATTCTGCAGAACAAAAATCGTCTGTCAGCATATTGTCAAGAAATCAAGAGTTGTTTCAGCTATCGATTAAACTAAGGAGGCAAATTTGCTGTTACATGCAAACTTAACACTTGCAACTGCAAAGCTTTTCGCAACCCCAAATTACATGCAAACGTAACATTTACATGTAATTTGCAACCAAATTAATTTTAATGTGAACCCTTATAAATGTTAATTTGCACTGAAAATTACATGAAAAAGTAATGTTTACATATAATTTTGGGTTGCAAAAAGCTTTGCAATTGCAAGTGTTACGTTTGCATGTAACTGTTACTGTTACATGCAAACGTAACACATGTAAATGGTACGTTTGCATGTAATTTTGGGTTGCAAAAATCTTTGCAATTGAAGCTCCTTGCATTTAGGTGTAGAATTAATCCTCCATATTCCCAAGAATTGAATTTAAACAAAAAGCATATACCATTTCCAATGAATTATTTTTAAATGATGGCTGTTAAAACGTTTTTCAGAGTCGTTAAAATTAAAATGGTTTATCAGGTAAAACTGATATTTGTTTTTTGACAAATTGTACTTTTTTAAAACTGAGCTATGTCAAGGCCCCTATAACAAAGAAATACCGTATTTTCTCCTTTGAAATATGATAAAGAGTTAGTTAATTATTTACGTTTTTAATTATCGGTGGTGAAATATTTTGCTTGATTAATGCATTTATTCTTCTTTTAATGTTACGTGAACGAAGTCACGGGTAACAGCTAGTTATGTATAAATCTCTTGCACCATGCCACAACTCTTTGCAATTTTGTAAATGGAGAAACATTAATAATGATGTCTAAAGGCTCAAGTGCGTTAACTAAAGCACATACTTCTCGAAGAAACAACTTACTAGTTTCAGCAGGAATATTATCGCAGTGCCCAGCCACCTCAGGATGCTGTAGGAATGGAGGAACAAACCACCACAATTCATATTGTTGGATTTTGGTAGGAGCTAAAGCACTAGAAAGAAGGTCTGCAGGATTTTGTGTGGAAGGTACATAATGCCACTGTTCAACCAAATTTAAACTTTGTATAATCGATACCCTATTTGCCATAAATGTATTAAGATCCTTGGACTATTTTTTTTAACATGAAAGTACAATGCTGCTATCTGTCCAGAAGTAGGTTTTAGATACTTCTTGTTTAAGAGCACTTAATACTTTTTTCATCAACTTAGCCAGTAGTACTGCACCACAAAGCTTTAGACGAGGAATAGTGACATGATTTAGAGGAGTCACTCTGGATTTACTACTGAGCAACTTGAAATTTTGCATTCTATAAATCAAAATTTCAATACAAAAATTGGTATCCTAAATGGTTGACACATCTCTTTGTAAGAAATATTACTTTACTGTATAATAATGATAACAATAACAACAAAATAGTTTATAAAAATAATCACAATGTATAAAAATGTTCATTCCTATAACAAAAAGTTATTCAAAAATGTCCTTTTAGAGGATATAGTTCAGAGCAACACTAAAAAATACTTTCTTATATACACAAATATGTGATTTTTGTTTACTCTGTAATGCAGGCTTTCCAGTCAGTTTGTTTTTATATGCACGCCACATCTCCGCTGAAATATTTAATATGATTTTGTGAGAAATACAGAGGTTGCTTTTCGCCGTATCCAAAATATCTGCATTTATTGTAGAATGGCCGTCGTTGAAGATCATGCTTTGATTATAATGAATCCAAACATGAGTTTATTTTGTTTGGAAATACCATGAATTCTTACTGTCATTTCGTTACAAAAACGATATAAGGATATTTTTTCAAAATGTTTATTTTGTCGTAAATGGCAGAAAAATACTGCGTATTTTTAAAGAAAAAAAATGCTATACATAATGTCATACTATTCTAGTTTTTGATATGTTTTATTGATTATAATTTTAATATAATTAAAATGATTATGCATTAGAATAAAGAGCAGTTACCATAGTACTGAAAAAAAAAAGACATTAATGAAGTTTTCTCAAAAATCTGTTATAATCATTTTCTAAGCAATATAAGATATAGTATACATCAATAATCCTTTAATAGAAGTTAGTTTTGTCAAAATATTTAAAAGCATCCAATACGAGTAAAATGTAAGTTAATATACAAGGTGTCCATAAATGATTGTCCCGGTTTTCTTACCTCATAAATTTTGATTTAAGAATAGGACGAAAAATATTATTACATATTCGTAAATTACAACTCAAAAAGTTTTGTTAATAACACAAATATAGTTTCGTATGGGTAAAGTTGTAATTCAAAACGCTATTAATCAAATTACAAGTATAATGAAATAATAATTAACATTAAAATTTTATCAAATATATCAAAAAACTGTTAATAAATTATGAGTGGAAAGTTAGATAGATAGATATTACATAATTCACTACTAATTTTTTGATAAATTTGATAAAATTTTAATATTAATTATTATTTTCTTATAATCGTTATTTACTTAATAACGTTTTCAATCGCAACATTATGTATATGTAACTTGAATTGTGTTATTAAAAAACTTTTTGAGTTATAATTTAATAATATGTTTCGCTATATTCTTAAATCAAAAGTTATGAGGTAAGGAAACCGGGACAATCATTTATGGATACCTTGTATTTTGACGAAATGCATTTGAAAATAATCAATCGTATCTGAAATTTAACTTTACTACATAATAAAAAATAACGTAAAAATATCATAAAGGTTAAATTGTTTGTTCACATAACCAAAATACACTTAAAAATATCCTTTAAAGAACATATCTAAAATCTTCACAAGGAAATTTACTGTTATATATATAGACCGGGAGGCGGCAGCACAGACAATCACCTCATCGAGTTCACGGCAGAAATTCCAGAGTTAGTTAAAACTCGATTCGCATATTAAAAAGCAATCGGTCTGCCAAGTCATATCTTGGTGGAAAACACCCGAAAACCCGATTTAAGCGGTTGACTCGTAGGTTTACCATTGTGTGTTCCTGCTCCCAGTCCTCCATGTTTTCATACCTTTGGGTGCAGGAAAACACAATGGTAAATCTAGAAGTCAACCGCTAAAATCGGGTTTTAAGGTGTTTTCCACCAAGATATCACTTGGCAGACCGATTGCGTTTTAATATGCGAATCGAGTTTTATCTAATTCTGGAATTTCAGCCATGAACTCGATGAGGTGATTGTCTGTGCTGCCGCCTGCCGGTCTAATAGAGAGATGGAATTTTCGCTCGCATCCTATCATAGACGTTCTAGTCTGTTTAGTTTTCGGATGCATGCTACATCTCAGCTGATACGTTTGATTCTGTGAAAAGTATGGGAGTGTTTTTTTTATTTATTTAAAATATCTACGTTTATTGTAGAACAGGCGTCATATCATATTGTGATTAGCTTGAGAAGGATAAAAATCTGAGTTTATTTTGTTTGGAAATTATGGGGAATTTTCACTGCAAATTCGATATTTCACTACAAATACGATATGAAGATTGCTTTAGCGCAGTGGTTCCCAAGCTTCCTTTAGCCCCGCCCCGCCAAAGCATTTCCTATGCTCGCCCTTCCCCCTCTAAAACATATAATCTAATATATAAAAATGGAAGTTTGTCTGTCTATCTGTCTGCACTTCTATACAAATAAACAGTTTGAAAGCCAGAATTGTGAAATGTTACGTGTAAGTGTATTAAAACACGGCCGTGGCAACTAAAGTAATCCGGAATCGAAATAATGTATAGTTAATTTTTAATTAATAAAAAAAACAAAAATCTAACAGCCTTTTCCTATTAAATTTAAACATTTTTAGTTATAGCAGTTGCCAACAATTAAAAATCCCAAATAAAATTTTTTCTACAATAACACTGATTTACAAGTTTAAACATTTTTATGTACTTTTGATGAAACACCTGTTTTCTTATTATACTACCGCTTACTAATGGAAGGCGGTATTTGAAAAAAATCTATCATGACATATTTTTTACATTCTTCTATATAAATAGATATTTTATATAGATATTATCAAAAAAGAAATAAAAAAGACAGCAGACGACTTTTGAACTAAGTAAATATTAAAATTAAAAGAAGGAAGATTTATTGTTCTAAATTACTTAAATGCGAAATCTTATATTCTGTTTAATGAGCAGACGATTTTTGGGAAAATATATTTTTTTAAACTGAAAGCAGTATTTTACTCAACTCATCACAGTATATTCACAGAGTAAGGGGATTTAAACAGAAACAAAAATTCGCCTGAAAAGAGCGACTGCAGAGGATGACTTACAAACTAAATCATCACTTTGGCAATTTTTATCTTCGTGATTTCCGTTTAATTGTAATCTTATTCTGCTTGGCGTCTTTTGCTGTTGTCATTTGCATATGTGCAAATTTTCGGCGTTCGCTATTTGATTTTTGAATCTAGATTAATATTTATTATTAAAATTATTCTTTGAAGATAAAATAGGTCATTATAATTCTTCAAAATGCTGTGAAAAGTTATTTTTTATTCCCAAGGATCGGTAAGTTGTGATTTATTTTTATGTGTTATTTTTGTTCCTATTTTTCAAGTTCCAGAAACGTCATGTTAAGGCTCACTGTGGAGACACGAAAGGTTTTTGGTTTCCGTTTGTCTGTTTGCCGTAAAAATGGTCGGATTAGGTTGATTTTTGGTAGGTATGTTGGTGAGGTATCCGGGATTAGCTGTATAGTTTTTGGTTAAATTTGGTTCATTCGTTCGGAAAATATAGAAATTTTTTTTTAGGTCATAATGATTTCCTATGGGGATGCAGACGATTTTTCAAATTTCATTTTTATCTAAAATGAAAATCGAACATTTGCATAATGGATTTAGACGTAAAATTATGAATGCTAAATTTTCGATATGGATTTCCAATAGTTTTAAAATTTTGCCGATAAATTTTATAGAATTTGGAAATTAATTGATTAAAATATTTGAAAATGTTTTTGCATTTGTTCGGGAAATATAAATCTTATTTTCATATTTTTTTACAATTTTTGAAAGCGTTTTTTTTTTTTTTTTTTTTTTTTTTTTTTTTTTTTTTTTAAATCAAAACGCATGTAAATTTAATGAGACTATCGGGAGATGAATACCTGTTTACTTGAAAAAATTAAAAGAATAAGCAATTCATCAGAATTTCAGAATATCATTGTATAATACCGTGTTTAATTTAATGATTCTAATTTCTGGAACATTCGAAGAATTTTATATGCTTATAAATAAGCATGCAATTGAAAAAATAATAATTGCGGATTGTACGATGTTAAATGATATCAAAAATGAGATTTAAAAAACAAGCAGCAACAAGCAGTCGCCGTTTCCCCCCCCCCCCCCCTTTCCTCATATGTCGCCAAGAAAGCGATATATAGCCGTATTAGAAACCTCGCTTCTGTTATGGCCGTAGTTTCTGCGTCACCCGCAGCAAACGCCACTGTCTATGTGTAATCCCATGTTAAAGAAGTTGTCATTGCAGTGTTTGAGAGATGATTCTCTGTTGAAATCTCTTTACTCTGTGAGTATATTTATATAGAAGAAAGTTTAGTGATGGCCACAACATACTAGTTTAGTATGAGAATAACTTTTTTCAACCTACCCGCATTGTCAACTTGGATTCTATATTCTGTTTTCTTGTGTTTTTGTGAACTAAAGTAGTTTTGCTTTTGATAAAATGTCTAATAGAGTATGTAAATTAAATTTTGATCGTTTTTGTTACTTTTGTGGACAATTTATACTCGCAAAAAAAAGAAGACCGATATCGGACTGTCTTAAAACAGCATATTTGCATTATTTTGGATTCTCAGTGAGTAATTAAGATAAAAAGTGTTTTCCACATGTTTTTTGTGAAAGCTGTAGGCTTACTCCTATATGCTGGGTATCGAAAGGAAAAAGTATATTCAATTTGGATCACTAATGCTGTGTAGAGAACCTTCAAATCACGGAATTGACTGTTATTTTTGTTTGACAAAAACTGCAGGATTTAATTAAATATATATATATATGTGGCGTTTTGACTAAGATGAGACACCACGAGATGCAATACTCCACGAGAAAATGGTAGTTGGTTAAAGATATACAAAGTTGCAGTCGACATCAACAATCACGGCGAAGAGGTAAGGCAATGAAAGAGTCCACAAGAGTTTCTTCCATAAAGACCAGCCAATTTCCAGACTAATCTTTTATTTAGAATAAGAGCGATGCCGTAACAATTCCCACGGGTATAAACTTATCGCCTTCAGGCTCCACGATGGATCACTACATTGTTTCAAAGATGTTAAAGAACAGTGTAAAAATTCTACGAGACGACAACACCAGATACATATTTGTTTATACTTCCAAACACGGCAAAAATCCTCCTCTCCGAAGGATGCCAGCGAGTTTTGTTCACTGAGCGTAGACATACAGAAAAACGACGTCACGTGCGCACAAACCAATGAGTGACCTCGAGCCTAGCGAATGAGGCGAGAGGGAGAAGCTAAAACAGGAAAGAGTTCCTTCCCTGGCCGCGTATCAATTTTGAAGTGAAAATTACCCAGCGCGCGAAATGATACCATGAAATAATAATAATAAAAAGAAAATGGCTTTTTAAAATCATTCGAAATGAGAAAGCGTCTCGGAATTTTATAGATTGGGGAGCTGATAAAAGCTACGAATTAACTTAAAATTTTAGATTAAGATTTGGAATAAAATAATTATTAATATACGGGTATTTACTTTTAAAAGGACATTAAATAGAAATAAATATTATTAAGAATTAAAGAAATACTGACTATGACAGAAGTTAGATTAATTTAAAGAACTAATGCGAAATAAATGTGAAGGATTTGCGAAGGAAATAATTTTTTATATAACATATATATATATATATATATATATATATATATATATATATATATTTCAACATGACATTCATCAGTCTCAAAACCGATATCACATTCGGAAACTCTGCCACATCCCGTACGTCCAAGTGCGAGTTGCCAAGATAGTGACGATCTGTTTATGGAAGATGAAAATGATGACGACTTCGTAATCGAAGATGATAAAACGCCACATTTAATAAATGTGACTCTCGCCTACAACAGTGGAACTTATTGACACCAAATACCAAAGTAACTTATTACCGAAATCAAAGTCAAATTTTCAGCAGTTATTTCACCAAAAAGGAAGATTTTTGTTTTTGCCATGATATTCCCGGACTTTTTAATGCGATGTATCAAAATTATGATCCAAATGAATGACGTTTATTTATCGATTCATCTAAATATATCTTGAAAGCTGCATTACTTTATAACGGTAATATAAAACCATCTTTACCAATTGGTCATGTCGTAAACAGTAAAGAAATCTGTCAAACAATGTCTCTTTTAATGAAAATGATACAATATGAACAGCAGAACTGGAAAATATGTGGCGATTTAAAAGAAGTTAGTATGTTACTGGACTTACAGGGCGGGTATATGGAATATTCCTGTTTTTTGTGCCTGTGGGATAGTCGAGCTAAAGAACATCATAACATAAAAAAATATGTGAAACATACATCTTTAGTGGAAACGCAAAATATAATTTTGCGACCATTACACATTAAATTGGGCCTAATAAAAAATGTCGTCAAAGCCATGGATAAAAACAGTGCTGCTTTTAAATATTTACACAAAATTTTTCAAAGTATTTCAGACGCAAAATTAAAAGAGGGAATTGTTGTCGGTCCACAGATAAGTAAACTGATGCAAGATAAGGAGTTTGAAAAACTTTCTAAACATTCCTTCAAGAACATACGAGTAGGCACTAAATTGGATTTAATCGTTACCGTAGAATTTTTCCGGGCAACACTGGACGAATATCATAGTCGTCTGCTGTGTGTGAGTAGTGGTTTGGATTCGTAGCACACTATTTGGCAACCTAACTCGCTTTTGGCGTCAGATTAACAATTAACAATTTCATTATTTATAAATTATATGCATACAAAAGTACGACTATAAATGCGATTTTTGTAGACAAATTATATCAGTTCTCCAAGTGTGGACTATAGGGCTTGCATCACATCTTATTGCTAGGTTCGAGTTTCATTAAAATTGGTTCCCTTGTTAGCTTAGGCTGAAAATAAAAGTAAAATGTACACCCCCTTTAAACAATCGGTGTGATATATTTCATTTTTATGAATGAAATTGCCTGTATACCTTATATGTGTCATATTCATCCATGGAAGCGGTTTACGGTTGATGAGTACGTTTTTTTCTTTTTTTAAACGCGCAGAATGTGTTAACTGTTAGTATGAGGGCTGTTCAATAAGTAATAAGACTAAAATTATAAAAAATACAGAATACCTTTAATCGTCATCATTTACAGGGTCTTTTTCAAAATAACTACCGCGGCATTTAATGCATTTATCCCAACGTTCTGTCCACTTCTTAAAAACATGTAAAAGTCCGTTTTTGAGAGCTTTTTCAAAACCGCCTCCGCAGCCTTAACACATATGCTTTGTTGCTTGCAAAATGTTTGCCTCGTAATGGTTTATTAAGTTGAGGAAACAGCCAGAAATCGCATGGAGCGAGATCAGGACTGTATGGAGGGTGTGGCAAAATCTATACATTGTTCTGCTGCAAAACATTCTGTTCGCAACGAGCAATATGGGGTCGGGCAATGTCATGGTGCAATAAGAAGCCATTTCGCCATTCTGTGGTCCTCCTTGATGATAACCGCAACTGTGTTAATCATTGTTTCTGTGATGGACGTTGAATGTCGTCCCTCACGTCCAATATCTTCCACATTTTGCCTTCCTTCCTTAAAATCTTTATGCCAGCGAAAATAGTTGCCCTCGACATTGCTTCATCGTTGAAAGCTTCACGTATCATGTCAAAGGTCTCCGATGCTGATTTTTGCAAACGAACACAAAATTTAATCGCATAACGTTGTCTCATCAACACTTCCATTTCGACAACTGGCCGATCTCATAGGCGCCCACAAACACGCTTCAGTTCAATCCCGTGATACTCAGGAACATGAGCCTGTACACGCCATCTATCAGTAGCTTTTGTTAATACAGACAACAGACTTTTTTATGCCACAGAAATTAACATTCCGATGAGTGGTTTCGCGGCAGTAACATTAGTCTTATTATTTATTGAACAGCCTACGTAGTTTTATAAACCTATTAAACTATCTAATCCATTTTACCTTTCAATAATTTTCTTGAAAAGCATAATCCTCAAACGTTGAATAATATTGAATTTAAATTTTACATATTTATACACCTAAAATGATTAACAATATTGTTAAAAGTATCATTAACTTATATAAAATTATTCAGGCTATGAAAAATCTTTACTAAGGAAAAATATGTACAGTTCAACCTCGCTTCTAAGAACTCCGGTTGGCAGAATGCCAAGCCGATTCCATTCACACTGTAGGGAGAATATCCCCAGCAAAAGAAGCTGAAATAACCGCTCTTTATTTTAGACAGCGTACTTACGGCTTACGGACTTCCCCATTTTCGACATGGACTAGCCATTTTCGCCCATGCGCAGTTCGCTTCAGGTTTCTATCAAGCGTGGTGCATCAGTAATTATGTTGAAAAAAATGAAAGAAAGATATTTATGTAATATATTTCGTGAATTGTGTTCATTAACGAAATTTAAGCAGTGAAAAAAAATGACTACATTATCTTAATTCAACGGTGCCAATTAATTTAGTGGAAAGTACATTTTGAAAACTTTCCTGTTATTATTATGCACCTATCTCTAAAATTTCCTTATCTATGAAAGTGACAAAGGTAATTTATTTTAAAATAAGGATAATTTACTTTACTTTTAAAAAAATCGCAGACAATAAATATATTTTATAAATATATGATAAATATATTTACACCAGGGTCTTCAAGTGCATGATTGATAGAAAAAAATTAAACATTCATTTCAAATATAAGTTGAATCCAACATTAGCCCAATACTTTTATTTAATACTTATCATTTAATTTGATATACAAATTCTCATTATAGAATAAAATATTTCTGTAAATATACATTCGATTTCTTCTCAAAAGAACAAATAAATTTTTTATCCCCACTAAAATATAATAAAATAGATAGTATTAAAAAAAAGACATAAACCTAACGAGCTTGGAAGTTTATTTCCTTACTTGAATCATTCCAAATACCTCGTTTCTCACGTAAAAGTTTGCAAAACTTTCTTCTATCTCAGAAATATTTCGCCTACACTAAAAAGAATCAGAACCAATTTATATCATGGTCTAACTGAATCTAAAGTTTTATTAAATTCCGTGCATTAGTTCTTGAGATATGACTATTGCTAAAATCGTGTAAATCCAGCAAAATTGCAACATAGCAGCGCCACCTGTTGGGAGATTTAGACCAAAACTTAATCAACAACAAATTATGTCAACGTCTAACTGAATCTGAAGTTTGGTAAAAATCTGTGCATTAGTTCTTGAGTATCGTTATCGTGATAATAATGAAAAATGTAGCATAGCAACACCACCTGTTAGGCAATTTATACCAAAACATAAGGCAGCATCTTTTTATGCCAAGGTGTAACAGAATCTAAAGTTTGATGAAATTCCGTACGGTAGTTCTTGAGATACAGCTATCGTAAATATTGAGAAAAAAGTGGTATAGCAGCGCCACCTGTTGGGATAGCTACACCAAAACGTAATCAGCGTCTATTTATGTCAAGGTCTAACTGAACCTGAAGTTGGATGAAATTCCATGCATTAGATCTTGAGATATAGCTATCGTAAATATCGAGAAAAAAGTGGTATAGCAGCGCCCCTGTTGGGATATCTACACCAAAACGTAATCAGCGTCTATATATATCAAGGTTTAACTGAACCTGTAGTTTTATGAAAATAAGTGCATTAGTTCTTGAGATAGAGCTATTGCTGAAATCGCAAAAAAGCAGCATAGCAGCGCCACCTGTCGGGCGATTTTCACCAAAAACTAATCAGCACCAATTTATATCAGGGACTAACTGAATATAAGGTTTTATTAAATTTCGTGCATTAGTTCTTGAGATAGAGCGCCCACAAAATTTTTGTCCCATACAGACAGACAGACAGACAGACATTTTCTAAAAATGATGAAATCGTGTTCAGGACCTTCTAAAACGTATAAATCCGTCGAAAACCGGAAGTCGAAAATTTTCATGAATCCAATATTTTTTTCTTGTAAAGATAGAAGAAAGTAAAAAGTAAAATGTATTAAACCCTTTATTGGTAAAAAACGGGCAACGAATCTGGAGCTCTTCAATCCAGTTTCATCAAATTTTATACATTTAGAAACAAGATATATCGCTATCAAACAAAGCAGTTTGGAGTTCCAAACCGCAATTTTCTACACATATTAATCATAGTACTTCGCCACTGATTTTAAAAGACATTAATAATTCAAAAGGAATCAACATCAGCTCTTTAAAACTTATTTGACTATCTCGATACGCTAAGTCATAATTATCTTGTGAATTTCATCTATAAAGTTTAATAATTTCGTAAGATATTTACGATTTCCTTTCTTCGTTTTTATCATATATGCTAAACTTTTGGACATGAGTATATATATATATATATATATTTATATATATATATAAATTTCATTTCGCAGTGTTCCTTTGGACTATTCTAAATTCTGGCATATTCATTATTTCCCTATTTCTTAATAATATTTATTCCTATTTAATTTCCTTTTAAAATAAAAAAACGCGTACATTAATAATTATCTTATTCAAAATCTTAATCTAAAACTTTAAGTCAATTCGTAACTTTTATCAACTATCCAATCTATAATATTCTGAGAGAAGCTAGTTTACATTTCGAATGTTTTTAAAAGCTATTTTGTTATTTTTATTCCACGGGCTGGTTTCGCGCGCTAGATTTTTTTACTTCAAAAACAATGCGCCACTAGATCTGGGATTCTTTCTTATTAAAACCTCTCCCTCTCGCGTCATTCCCTTAGCCGATCAATTCTTAAATTTCGCCTCTCACTGATTGGTTCGTGTACGTTTTACGTCGATTGTGTAGCTATCCGCGCATCTAGCAAACAGCAATTGCAAGACTTCTGAGCTCATAATTTCGTCTTGTTTTCAAGTGCTGAACAAACGGTTATCTGGCGTTCTTATGATTCGGAGTTTCTAAACCAGCCATTTAAGATCAACTAAATGATGTAATGATTTATAGTCAAGCCCGAGGGCTTTAGAAAAGATCTTCGTCCTGTGGGAATTGTTTCATCATCTCTCTTGTTCCTGAATAAACACTTTATTTGGAAAACTGGCTTAGTTTCTATGGAGAAAATACCCAATGGGTACATTCATTGCCTACACTTCTTGCCATGATTATCAATTTATTGACTGCAATTATTCACCATCTTTAACAAGCTGCCAGTTTCTCGTGAATTTTTAATTCATACAGCTAAAACTGAACATATATATACATACATAATACATACGTACACACACACACACACACACAGTCTCGTGTAACATGGTGAGTGCGGACACTGTCAGAATCCGGTTCAATGAGGACATCACACGAAATGTGTATTTAGCTAAGTTTTTTATATTTTTTAAATAAATATATGTTTAACAATACGTATTAGTTTTTGAAATTTTAAAATTTTAATTATTTTAAATATGCTTTTTTTACAATGTATCTGAGGACATACCCATACATCCATCCATCTGCGGACATACCCATACATACATCTAACCGTGGGCATACTCATACATACATCTATTCGTAGACATACCCATACAAACATCTATCCGTGGACATACCCATACATACATCTATCCGTGGACATACCGATACATACATCTATCCGTGGACATATGCATACATACATGTATCCATGGACATATGTATACATACATCTATTCGCGGACACACCTATACATACAACTTACATGCATATATGACTATGGACATACGCATACATGTGGAAGATGATTTTTCAATTTTAAGATGGCTAAATGTACGAGGATTTCAAGTTCGCTTGTTCGAATTTAAAATTCGATAATCTTAACAGAAAACGTAAGACCTACAGAAAACATAGCCGACATATTTATGAGTGTAGGTTTCATTGAGATTTTTAGATCCGAACTTTTAGACAAAAGTACCAAAAAATTAATATCTGCTATTTTAGATATCCCGATAATGAGTAGATATTGAGTAGGGAAAAAAAAGTGAAATCTGTTTAACCCCTTTTCGGCGCAGTGTTACCACTTTTCAGGGCCGTAGCAAGGCATTCCAAGCCCCCCCTCCCCCCATACACACACTCCCCCCCCCAAAAAAAAAACAAAATTTTTTTGGGATTCCCTTTCAGATTCTGGAGAAATATTTGTATTTAATTTTGCATATGAGTTTCATTTATAACAATGCCAACGGGGTTCGCCCGTTTTACTGGTCTTTGTTTCCTAAATAAACCTAGGGTTGGGAGGCTACAGTGTCTACGGCAACGTGCACTCGAGAGGGCTACGCCCGCTGCGATCTCGAATCAAATGAATCTTGAGGTATTCTGGTTTTTTAACAATTTCCAACCTAGATGAAAAGTGTTTATGACTTCGGTTTGTCTGGCCGTATGGCCATCTGTCCGTGCTTTAACTCCCGTAAATATGCTCGGATTGCTCTGCAATTTTTATATGTTATTGTCGCTATCTATAGCATGTTCCCCATTTCAACGGAAGTGCGTAGCACTTATAGTTTTTTTACAGAGACACTCAAAAGAATTCCGTTACATTGCGGTCTATGGGGAAAAATCATTTGCGGCTCATTTAAATAATGTTTCACTATTTTAAATGCATTGAAATTTATATATATCACTAAGGTGCATTAGAAGAAGCTTAATATGGGATAGGGTGTGCATAGCACTTATAGTTACTTTACAGGGACAGTCAAAAGAATTCCGTTACATTACGTATATGGAGAAAAATCGTCTGCGGTTTATTTAAATAATGTTTCACTATTTTATACGCATTTAAATTTATATATATCACTAAGGTGCATTACAAGCGGCTTACTACAGAATAGTGTGTGTATAGCAGTCATCGTTCATTTACAGGGACGCACAAAAGAATTCTCTACTGTCTGTTAACAATAATTCCTGAAAATTACTGAACGCGAGTTTAAATTTAACTCGCTTTTTGTCTATTACGTGGTGTGTATAAATTCTGTAGATCCTATACAGGGAAGCACAAAAGTTCGGGAACACATTTCCGTATTATTTAACTCCAGACGGAGAATTTTAAACTGTGCTACACGTTTGCTAACTGAACAAAAATTTAGCATCCTATGTAGTATATATACAAATCTATAGATCATATACAGGGCTGAATAAAAGTATTCGGATATTTTTCCGAATATTGTATATGTTGGAAATTCCTGAAATTATGGTTTTAAATATGTTATGCGTTTTCCAAACTGTTTACATAGATGTTATCTTTCAGCTTATTAAACGGTATGATTTGTAAAATTATTTTGGAAGCGTTGGAAAGTGTTACATAATCTATGCTTGACGCATGATTTTTCGTTCTTGTTATTTCTAACCAGATTAAATTCAAAATTTCAACATCTCGTTCACATTGGTATAGGAACAGAATTGGTATTCTTTTAACTTGAATTTAATCATATCACTTTTTCAAAATTTAGCAGAAAAAAATTCAGAAGTTCAGAAAAAATTGTCAAAAAATCGCTGCAAAATGCTAAAATTCTAAAAAATATCGCAAAAATTGAAAAATCATTGGGAACAATTTTACTATATTTGGCTAAATTTACAATAATCTTTAAAAGCCTATATATAAAAATGTATAACTGTTTGAATTTAACATTGTTTTAAAACATACCTCCGCATTTTAAAAGATTTTCTGTATATGTCCTCACAAATCTGTATAGTCCACCAGTTTCTTCATAAACAGGTCAGATGTCATAATAAAAGTGACTGATATACTCTTTTGTATTATTCTCGGAGAGGTATATATATTAGTTCAGAAATTTATGCACCTGAAAAAAAATGTTAAATTTGGATCAAATTTTAAAAGTTCATATAATAAAATGTTTAACTGTTTGAATTCAACATTGTTTAAAAACATACCTCCGCGATTAAAAATATTTTCTATATATTTCCTCAAAATTAGTCAGTCCATTTCTCCATAAACGGGTCACAAGTCTAAATAAATGTGGCTGGTCTACTCTTTGGTATCATTCGCGGAGAGGCATATATTTTAGGTTAGAAATTTATGCACCTGAAAAGAAATGTTAAATTTACATTAATCTTTAAAAGTCTATATATTAAAATGTATAACTGTTTGAATTCAACATTGTTTTAAAACATACCTCCGCATTTTAAAAGATTTTCTGTATAATGTCCTCAAAAATTAGTCCATAAGTTTCTTCATAAACAGGTCAGATGTCATAATAAATGTGGCTGATCTACTCTTTTGTATCATTCACGGAGAGGCATATATTTTAGTTCAGAAATTTATGCACCTGAAAAAAAATGTTAAATTTGCATCAAATTTTAAAAGTTCATATAATAATATGTTTAACTGTTTGAATTCAACATTGTTTAAAAACATACCTCCGCATTTTAAAATATTTTCTTTATATTTCCTCAAATTTAGTCAGTCCCTTTTGAAGTTTTTTTTAAAGTCCCTTTTGTATCTTTCGCGGAGAGGCATATATTTTACCTCAGAAATTTATGCATCTGAAATGAAATGTTAAATTTGCATGAAAATTTATATGTTTATATATTAAAATGTTTAACTCTTTGCATTGAACGTTGTTTTAAAACATACATCCGCATTGGAAATGATTTTCTACTTCAGTCCTCACAAAGTATTAAGGTAATTTCACCATAAACTGGACAGAAATCTTTTTAAATTGGGCTGGTCTGCTTCTTTGCATCTTCGCGGATAAGCATATATTTTAGGTCAGAAATTTATGCACCTGAAAAGAAATGGGAAATTTGCATCAAACTTTGAAAGTTTATTTAATAAAATGTTTAACTGTTTGAATTCAACATTGTTTCAAAACATATCTCCGCATTTAAAAATATTTTCTATATATTTCCTCAAAATTAGTCAGTCCATTTCTCCATAAACGGGTCACAAGTCTAAATAAATGTGGCTGGTCTACTCTTTGGTATCATTCGCGGAGAGGCATATATTTTAGAGCAGAATTTTATGCACCTGAAAAGAAATGTTAAATTTAAATTATTCTTTAAAATTCTATATATTAAAATTTATAACTGTTTGAATTCAACATTTTTTTAAAACATACCTCCGCATTTTAAAAGATTTTCTGTATATGTCCTCACAAATTAGTCCATCAGTTTCTTCATAAACAGATCAGATGTCATAATAAAAGTGGCTGATCTACTCTTTTGTATCATTCGCGGAGAGGCATATATTTTAGTTCAGAAATTTATGCACCTGAAAAAAAAATGTTAAATTTGCATCAAATTTTAAAAGTTCATATAATAAAATGTTTAACTGTTTGAATTGAATATTGTTTAAAAACATACCTCCGCATTGGAAATGACTTTCTACTTCTGTCCTCACAAAGTATTAAGGTAATTTCACCATAAACTGGACAGAAGTCTTTTTAAATTTGGCTGGTCTGCGTCTTTGCATCTTCGCGGAGAGGCATATATTTTAGGTCAGAAATTTATGCACCTGAAAAGAAATGTGAAATTTGCATCAAACTTTGAAAGATTATTTAATAAAATGTTTAACTGTTTAAATTCAACATAGTTTCAAAACATACCTCCGCATTAAAAAATATTTTCTATATATTTCCTCAAAATTAGTCAGTCCATTTCTCCATAAACGGGTCACAAGTCTAAATAAATGTGGCTGGTCTACTCTTTGGTATCATTCGCGGAGAGGCATATATTTTAGGTTAGAAATTTATGCACCTGAAAAGAAATGTTAAATTTACATTAATCTTTAAAAGTCTATATATTAAAATGTGTAACTGTTTGAATTCAACATTATTTTAAAACATACCTCCGCATTTTAAAAGATTTTCTGTATATGTCCTCAAAAATTAGTCTATCAGTTTCTTCATAAACAGGTCAGATGTCATAATAAATGTGGCTGATCTACTCTTTTGTATCATTCACGGAGAGGCATATATTTTAGTTCAGAAATTTATGCACCTGAAATGAAATGTTAAATTTGCATGAAAATTTAAATGTTTATATATTAAAATGTTTAACTCTTTGCATTTAACGTTGTTTTAAAACGTACCTCCGCATTGGAAATGATTTTCTACTTCAGTCCTCACAAAGTATTAGGGTAATTTCACCATAAACTGGACAGAAGTCTTTTTAAATTGGGCTGGTCTGCTTCTTTGCATCTTCGCGGATAAGCATATATTTTAGGTCAGAAATTTATGCACCTGAAAAGAAATGTGAAATTTGCATCAAACTTTGAAAGTTTATTTAATAAAATGTTTAACTGTTTGAATTCAACATTGTTTAAAAACATACCTCCGCATTTTGAAATATTTTCTTTATATTTCCTCAAATTTAATCAGTCCATTTATCTATAAACGGGTCACAAGTCATATATCATGAAGTCTTATAACATAAAGTCACTTTTGTATCTTTCGCGGAGAAGCATATATTTTAGCTCAGAAATTTATGCACCTGAAATGAAATGTTAAATTTGCATGAAAATTGAAATGTTTATATATTAAAATGTTTAACTCTTTGCTTTTAACGTTGTTTTAAAACATACCTCCGCATTGGAAATGACTTTCTACTTCTGTCCTCACAAAGTATTAACGTAATTTCACCATAAACTGGACAGAAGTCTTTTTAAATTGGGCTGGTCTGCTTCTTTTCATCTTCGCGGAAAGGCATATATTTTAGGTCAGAAATTTATGCACCTGAAAAGAAAAGTTAATTTTGCATTAAACTTTGAAAGTTTATATCATAAAATGTTTAACTGTTTGAATTCAACATAGTTTCAAAACATACATCCGCATTAAAAAATATTTTCTATATATTTCCTCAAAATTAGTCAGTCCATTTCTCCATAAACGGGTCACAAGTCTAAATAAATGTGGCTGGTCTACTCTTTGGTATCATTCGCGGAGAGGCATATATTTTAGGTTAGAAATTTATGCACCTGAAAAGAAATGTTAAATTTACATTAATCTTTAAAAGTCTATATATTAAAATGTATAACTGTTTGAATTCAACATTATTTTAAAACATACCTCCGCATTTTAAAAGATTTTCTGTATATGTCCTCAAAAATTAGTCTATCAGTTTCTTCATAAACAGGTCAGATGTCATAATAAATGTGGCTGATCTACTCTTTTGTATCATTCACGGAGAGGCATATATTTTAGTTCAGAAATTTATGCACATGAAAAAAATGTTAAATTTGCATCAAATTTTAAAAGTTCATATAATAAAATGTTTAACTGTTTGAATTCAACATTGTTTAAAAACATACCTCCGCATTTTAAAATATTTTCTTTATACTTCCTCAAATTTATTCAGTCCATTTCTCCATAAACGGGTCACAAGTCATGTATCATGAAGTCATATAATATAAAGTCACTTTTGTATCTTTCGCGGAGAGGCATATATTTTACCTCAGAAATTTATGCACCTGAAATGAAATGTTAAATTTGCATGAAAATTTAAATGTTTATATATTAAAATGTTTAACTCTTTGCATTTAACGTTGTTTTAAAACATACCTCCGCATTGGAAATGATTTTCTACTTCAGTCCTCACAAAGTATTAGGGTAATTTCACCATAAACTGGACAGAAGTCTTTTTAAATTGGGCTGGTCTGCTTCTTTGCATCTTCGCGGATAAGCATATATTTTAGGTCAGAAATTTATGCACCTGAAAAGAAATGTGAAATTTGCATCAAACTTTGAAAGTTTATTTAATAAAATGTTTAACTGTTTGAATTCAACATTGTTTCAAAACATACCTCCGCATTTAAAAATATTTTCTATATATTTCCTCAAAATTAGTCAGTCCATTTCTCCATAAACGGGTCACAAGTCTAAATAAATGTGGCTGGTCTACTCTTTGGTATCATTCGCGGAGAGACATATATTTTAGAGCAGAAATTTATGCACCTGAAAAGAAATGTTAAATTTAAATTACTCTTTAAAATTCTATATATTAAAATGTATAACTGTTTGAATTCAACATTTTTTTAAAACATACCTCCGCATTTTAAAAGATTTTCTGTATATGTCCTCACAAATTAGTCCATCAGTTTCTTCATAAACAGATCAGATGTCATAATAAAAGTGGCTAATCTACTCTTTTGTATCATTCGCGGAGAGGCATATATTTTAGTTCAGAAATTTATGCACCTGAAAAAAATGTTAAATTTGCATCAAATTTTAACAGTTCATATAATAAAATGTTTAACTGTTTGAATTCAACATTGTTTAAAAACATACCTCCGCATTTTGAAATATTTTCTTTATATTTCCTCAAATTTAATCAGTCCATTTATCTATAAACGGGTCACAAGTCATATATCATGAAGTCTTATAACATAAAGTCACTTTTGTATCTTTCGCGGAGAAGCATATATTTTAGCTCAGAAATTTATGCACCTGAAATGAAATGTTAAATTTGCATGAAAATTGAAATGTTTATATATTAAAATGTTTAACTCTTTGCATTTAACGTTGTTTTAAAACATACCTCCGCATTGGAAATGACTTTCTACTTCTGTCCTCACAAAGTATTAACGTAATTTCACCATAAACTGGACAGAAGTCTTTTTAAATTGGGCTGGTCTGCTTCTTTTCATCTTCGCGGAAAGGCATATATTTTAGGTCAGAAATTTATGCACCTGAAAAGAAAAGTTAATTTTGCATTAAACTTTGAAAGTTTATATCATAAAATGTTTAACTGTTTGAATTCAACATAGTTTCAAAACATACATCCGCATTAAAAAATATTTTCTATATATTTCCTCAAAATTAGTCAGTCCATTTCTCCATAAACGGGTCAAAGGTCTAAATAAATGTGGCTGGTCTACTCTTTGGTATCATTCGTGGAGAGGCATATATTTTAGAGCAGAAATTTATGCACCTGAAAAGAAATGTTAAATTTAAATTATTCTTTAAAATTCTATATATTAAAATGTATAACTGTTTGAATTCAACATTTTTTTAAAACATACCTCCGCATTTTAAAAGATTTTCTGTATATGTCCTCACAAATTAGTCCATCAGTTTCTTCATAAACAGATCAGATGTCATAATAAAAGTGGCTAATCTTCTCTTTTGTATCATTCGCGGAGAGGCATATATTTTAGTTCAGAAATTTATGCACCTGAAAAAAATGTTAAATTTGCATCAAATTTTAACAGTTCATATAATAAAATGTTTAACTGTTTGAATTCAACATTGTTTAAAAACATACCTCCGCATTTTGAAATATTTTCTTTATATTTCCTCAAATTTAATCAGTCCATTTATCTATAAACGGGTCAGAAGTCATATATCAAGAAGTCTTATAACATAAAGTCACTTTTGTATCTTTCGCGGAGAAGCATATATTTTAGCTCAGAAATTTATGCACCTGAAATGAAATGTTAAATTTGCATGAAAATTGAAATGTTTATATATTAAAATGTTTAACTCTTTGCATTTAACGTTGTTTTAAAACATACCTCCGCATTGGAAATGTCTTTCTACTTCTGTCCTCACAAAGTATTAAGGTAATTTCACCATAAACTGGACAGAAGTCTTTTTAAATTGGGCTGGTCTGCTTCTTTTCATCTTCGCGGAGAGGCATATATTTTAGGTCAGAAATTTATGCACCTGAAAAGAAAAGTTAATTTTGCATTAAACTTTACAAGTTTATATAATGAAATGTTTAACTGTTTGAATTAAACATTGTTTCAAAACATACCTCCGCGATTAAAAATATTTTCTATATATTTCCTCAAAATTTGTCGGTTCATTTCTCCATAAGGCCCCACCAGTGGCTGAGAGGTTGTGCTCTCGAAGCTGGTAGACGGGAGGTGCTGGGTTCGATCCCAATCGCGCCCGTCGGCCTAATCGTTCGGAGTTTTCGTGGTTTTCTTCGAGCCGTGGATTTATCCATGCGTAAATACGGATTAGGTTCCCTTAGAAAGACCCCCACGAAGGGCACTCCCCCCGGGCCTATATCCCTAGTGTAGATAATTGGCCGTCAATAATCAACCCAACCCATTTCTCCATAAACGGGTCACAAGTCTAAATAAATGTGGCTGCTCTACTCTTTGGTATCATTTGCGGAGAGGCATATATTTTAGGGTAGAAATTTATGCACCTGAAAAGAAATGTTAAATTTACATTAATCTTTAAAAGCCTATATATTAAAATGTATAACTGTTTGAATTAAACATTGTTTTAAAACATACCTCCGCATTTTAAAAGATTTTCTGTATATGTCCTCACAAGTTAGTCCACCAGTTTCTTCATAAACAGGTCAGATGTCATAATAAACGTGGCTGATATACTCTTTTGTATCATTCGCGGAGAGGCATATATTTTAGTTCAGAAATTTATGCACCTGAAAAAAAACGTTAAATTTGCATCAAATTTTAAAAGTTCATATAATAAAATGTTTAACTTTTTGAATTCAACATTTTTTAAAAACATACCTCCGCATTTTAAAATATTTTCTTTATATTTCTTCAAATTTAGTCAGTCCAATTCTCCATAAACGGGTTACAAGTCTAAATAAATGTTTCTGGTCTACTCTTTGGTATCATTCGCAGAGAGGCATATATTTTAGAGCAGAAATTTATGCACCTGAAAAGAAATGTTAAATTTAAATTACTCTTTAAAAGTCTATATATTAAAATGTATAACTGTTTGATTTCTACATTGTTTTAAACATACCTCCGCATTTTAAAAGATTTTCTGTATATGTCCTCACAAATTAGTCCATCAGTTTCTTCATAAACAGATCAGATGTCATAATAAAATTGGCTGATCTACTCTTTTGTATCATTCGCGGAGAGGCATATATTTTAGTTCAGAAATTTATGCACCTGAAAAAAAATGCTAAATTTGCATCAAATTTTAAAAGTTGATATAATAAAATGTTTAACAGTTTGAATTCAACATTGTTTAAAAACATACCTACGCATTGAAAATGACTTTCTACTTCTGTTCTCACAAAGTATTAAGGTAATTTCACCATAAACTGGACAGAAGTCTTTTTAAATTGGGCTGGTCTGCTTCTTTTCATCTTCGCGGAGAGGCATATATTTTACCTCAGAAATTTATGCACCTGAAATGAAATGTTAAATTTGCATGAAAATTTAAATGTTTATATATTAAAATGTTTAACTCTTTGCATTTAAAGTTGTTTTAAAACATACCTCCGCATAGGAAATGATTTTCTACTTCAGTCCTCACAAAGTATTAAGGTAATTTCACCATAAACGGGACAGAAGTCTTTTTAAATTGGGCTGTTCTACTTCTTTACATCTTCGCGGAGAGGCATATATTATAGGTCAGAAATTTATGCACCTGAAAAGAAATGTAAAATTTGCATCAGACTTTGAAAGTTTATTTAATAAAATGTTTAACTGTTTGAATTCAACATAGTTTCAAAACATACCTCCGCATTAAAAAATATTTTCTATATATTTCCTCAAAATTAGTCGGTCCAATTCTCCATAAACGGGTCACAAGTCTAAATAAATGTGGCTGGTCTACTCTTTGGTATCATTTGCGGAGAGGCATATATTTTAGGGTAGAAATTTATGTACCTGAAAAGAAATGTTAAATTTACATTAATCTTTAAAAGCCTATATATTAAAATGTATAACTGTTTGAATTCAACATTGTTTTAAAACATACCTCCGCATTTTAAAAGATTTTCTGTATATGTCCTCACAAATTAGTCCATCAGTATCTTCATAAACAGATCAGATGTCATAATAAAAGTGGCTGATATACTCTTTTGTATCATTCGCGGAGAGGCACATATTTTAGTTCAGAAATTTATGCACCTGAAATGAAATGTTAAATTTGCATGAAAATTGAAATGTTTATATATTAAAATGTTTAACTCTTTGCATTTAACGTTGTTTTAAAACATACCTCCGCATTGGAAATGTCTTTCTACTTCTGTCCTCACAAAGTATTAAGGTAATTTCACCATAAACTGGACAGAAGTCTTTTTAAATTGGGCGGGTCTGCTTCTTTTCATCTTCGCGGAGAGGCATATATTTTAGGTCAGAAATTTATGCACCTGAAAAGAAAAGTTAATTTTGCATTAAACTTTGAAAGTTTATATAATAAAATGTTTAACTGTTTCAATTCAACATTGTTTCAAAACATACCTCCGCGATTAAAAATATTTTCTATATATTTCCTCAAAATTAGTCGGTCCATTTCACCATAAACGGGTCACAAGTATAAATAAATGTGGATGGTCTTCTCTTTGGTATCATTTGCAGATATGCATATATTTTAGAGTAGAAATTTATGCACCTGAAAAGAAATGTTAAATTTACATTAATCTTTAAAAGCCTATATATTAAAATGTATAACTGTTTGAATTCAACATTCTTTTAAAACATACCTCCGCATTTTAAAAGATTTTCTGTATATGTCCTCACCAATTAGTCCATCAGTATCTTCATAAACAGATCAGATGTCATAATAAAAGTGGCGGATATACTCTTTTGTATCATTCGCGGAGAGGCATATATTTTAGTTCAGAAATTTATATGCACCTGAAATGACATGTTAAATTTGCATGAAAATTGAAATGTTTATATATTAAAATGTTTAACTCTTTGCATTTAACGTTGTTTTAAAACATACCTCCGCATTGGAAATGATTTTCTACTTCAGTCCTCACAAAGTATTAAGGTAGTTTCACCATAAACAGGACAGAAGTCTTTTTAAATTGGGCTGGTCTGCTTCTTTGCATCTTCGCGGATAAGCAAATATATTTTATGTCAGAAATTTATGCACCTGAAAAGAAATGTGAAATTTGCATCAAACTTTGAAAGTTTATTTAATAAAATGTTTAACTGTTTGAATTCAACATAGTTTCAAAACATACCTCCGCATTTAACAATATTTTCTATATATTTCCTCAAAATTAGTCAGTCCAATTCTTCATAAACGGGTCACAAGTCTAAATAAATGTTTCTGGTCTACTCTTTGGTATCATTCGCGGAGAGGCATATATTTTAGAGCAGAAATTTATGCACCTGAAAAGAAATGTTAAATTTAAATTACTCTTTAAAAGTCTATATATTAAAATGTATAACTGTTTGAATTCAACATTGTTTTAAACATACCTCCGCATTTTAAAAGATTTTCTGTATATGTCCTCACAAATTAGTCCATCAGTTTCTTCATAAACAGATCAGATGTCATAATAAAAGTGGCTGATATACTCTTTTGTATCATTCGCGGAGAGGCATATATTTTAGTTCAGAAATTTATGCACCTGAAAAATAATGTTAAATTTGCATCAAATTTTAAAAGTTCATATAATAAAATGTTTAACTGTTTGAATTCAACATTGTTTAAAAACATACCTCCACATTGAAAAGGACTTTCTACTTCTGTTCTCACAAAGTATTAAGGTAATTTCACCATAAACTGGACAGAAGTCTTTTTAAATTGGTCTGGTCTGCTTCTTTTCATCTTCGCGGAGAGGCATATATTTTAGGTCAGAAATTTATGCTCCTGAAAAGAAAAGTTAATTTTGCATTAAACTTTGAAAGTTTATATAATAAAATGTTTAACTGTTTGAATTCAACATAGTTTCAAAACATACCTCCGCATTTAACAATATTTTCTATATATTTCCTCAAAATTAGTCAGTCCAATTCTTCATAAACGGGTCACAAGTCTATATAAATGTAGATGGTCTTCTCTTTGGTATCATTTGCAGAGAGACATATATCTTAGGGTAGAAATTTATGCACCTGAAAAGAAATGTTAAATTTACATTAATCTTTAAAAGCCTATATATTAAAATGTATAAATGTTTGAATTCAACATTGTTTTAAAATATACCTCCGCATTTTAAAAGATTTTCTGTATATGTCCTCACAAATTAGTCCACCAGTTTCTTCATAAACATGGCAGCTGTCATAATAAACGTGGCTGATATACTCTTTTGTTTCATTCGCGGAGAGGCATATATTTTAGTTCAGAAATTTATGCACCTGAAAATAACGTTAAATTTGCAACAAATTTTAAAAGTTCATATAATAAAATGTTTAACTATTTGAATTCAACATTGTTTAAAAACATACCTCCGCATTTTAAAATATTTTCTTTATATTTCCTCAAATTTAGTCAGTCCATTTCTCCATAAACGGTTTACAAGTCATATATCATGAAGTCATATAACACAAAGTCAGTTTTGTATCTTTCGCGGAGAGGCATATATTTTACCTCAGAAATTTATGCACCTGAAATGAAATGTTAAATTTGCATGAAAATTTAAATGTTTATATATTAAAATGTTTAACTCTTTGCATTTAACTTTGTTTTAAAACATACCTCAGCATTGGAAATGATTTTCTACTTCAGTCCTCACAAAGTATTAAGGAAGTTTCAACATAAACTGGACAGAAGTCTCTTTAAATGGGGCTGGTCTGCTTCTTTGCATCTTCGCGGATAAGAATATATTTTAGGTCAGAAATTTATGCACCTGAAAAGAAATGTGAAATTTGCATCAAACTTTGAAAGTTTATTTATTAAAATGTTTAACTGTTTGAATTCATCGTTGTTTCAAAACATACCTCAGCATTTAAAAATATTTTCTATATATTTCCTCAAAATTAGTCAGTCCATTTCTCCATAAACCGGTCGGTCACAAGTCTAAACAAATGTCTCTGGTCTACTCTTTGGTATCATTCGCGGAGAGGCATATATTTTAGAGCAGAAATTTATGCACCTGAAAAGAAATGTTAAATTTACATTAATCTTTAAAAGCCTATATATTAAAATGTATAACTGTTTGAATTCAACATTGTTTTAAAACATACCTCCGCATTTTAAAAGATTTTCTGTATATGTCCTCACAAATTAGTCCACCAGTTTCTTCATAAACAGGTCAGATGTCATAATAAACGTGGCTGATATACTCTTTTGTATCATTCGCGGAGAGGCATATATTTTAGTTCAGAAATTTATGCACCTGAAAAAAAACGTTAAATTTGCATCAAATTTTAAAAGTTCATATAATAAAATGTTTAACTTTTTGAATTCAACATTGTTTAAAAACATACCTCCGCATTTTAAAATATTTTCTTTATATTTCTTCAAATTTAGTTAGTCCATTTCTCCATAAACGGGTTACAAGTCATATATCATGAAGTCATATAACATAATGTCACTTTTGTATCTTTCGCGGAGAGACATATATTTTACCTCAGAAATTTATGCACCTGAAATAAAATGTTAAATTTGCATGAAAATTGAAATGTTTATATATTAAAATGTTTAACTCTTTGCATTTAACGTTGTTTTAAATCATACCTCCGCATTGGAAATGTCTTTCTACTTCTGTCCTCACAAAGTATTAAGGTAGTTTCACGATAAACTGGACAGAAGTCTTTTTAAATTGGGCTGGTCTGCTTCTTTGCATCTTCGCGGATAAGCAAATATATTTTAGGTCAGAAATTTATGCACCTGAAAAGAAATGTGAAATTTGCATCAAACTTTGAAAGTTTATTTAATAAAATGTTTAACTGTTTGAATTCAACGTTGTTTCAAAACATACCTCCGCATTTAAAAATATTTTCTATATATTTCCTCAAAATTAGTCAGTCCAATTCTCCATAAACGGGTTACAAGTCTAAATAAATGTTTCTGGTATACTCTTTGGTATCATTCGCAGAGAGGCATATATTTTAGAGCAGAAATTTATGCACCTGAAAAGAAATGTTAAATTTAAATTACTCTTTAAAAGTCTATATATTAAAATGTATAACTGTTTGAATTCAACATTGTTTTAAACATACCTCCGCATTTTAAAAGATTTTCTGTATATGTCCTCACAAATTAGTCCATCAGTTTCTTTATAAACAGATCAGATGTCATAATAAAAGTGGCTGATATACTCTTTTGTATCATTCGCGGAGAGGCATATATTTTAGTTCAGAAATTTATGCACCTGAAAAAAAATGCTAAATTTGCATCAAATTTTAAAAGTTCATATAATAAAATGTTTAACAGTTTGAATTCAACATTGTTTAAAAACATACCTCCGCATTGAAAATGACTTTCTACTTCTGTTCTCACAAAGTATTAAGGTAATTTCACCATAAAATGGACGGAAGTCTTTTTAAATTGGGCTTGTCTGCTTCTTTTCATCTTCGCGGAGAGGCATATATTTTACCTCAGAAATTAATGCACCTGAAATGAAATGTTAAATTTGCATGAAAATTTAAATGTTTATATATTAAAATGTTTAACTCTTTGCATTTAAAGTTGTTTTAAAACATACCTCCGCATAGGAAATGATTTTCTACTTCAGTCATCACAAAGTATTAAGGTAATTTCACCATAAACTGGACAGAAGTCTTTTTAAATTGGGCTGGTCTGCTTCTTTGCATCTTCCCGGAGAGGCATATATTTTAGGTCAGAAATTTATGCACCCGAAAAGAAATGTGAAATTTGCATCAGACTTTGAAAGTTTATTTAATAAAATGTTTAACTGTTTGAATTCAACATAGTTTTAAAACATACCTCCGAATTAAAAAATATTTTCTATATATTTCCTCAAAATTAGTCGGTCCAATGCTCCATAAATGGGTCACAAGTCTAAATAAATGTGGCTGGTCTACTCTTGGGTATCATTTGCGGAGAGGCATATATTTTAGGGTAGAAATTTATGTACCTGAAAAGAAATGTTAAATTTACATTAATCTTTAAAAGCCTATATATTAAAATGTATAACTGTTTGAATTCAACATTGTTTTAAAACATACCTCCGCATTTTAAAAGATTTTCTGTATATGTCCTCACAAATTAGTCCATCAGTATCTTCATAAACAGATCAGATGTCATAATAAAAGTGGCTGATATACTCTTTTGTATCATTCGCGGAGAGGCACATATTTTAGTTCAGAAATTTATGCACCTGAAATGAAATGTTAAATTTGCATGAAAATTGAAATGTTTATATATTAAAATGTTTAACTCTTTGCATTTAACGTTGTTTTAAAACATACCTCCGCATTGGAAATGTCTTTCTACTTCTGTCCTCACAAAGTATTAAGGTAATTTCACCATAAACTGGACAGAAGTCTTTTTAAATTGGGCTGGTCTGCTTCTTTTCATCTTCGCGGAGAGGCATATATTTTAGGTCAGAAATTTATGCACCTGAAAAGAAAAGTTAATTTTGCATTAAACTTTGAAAGTTTATATAATAAAATGTTTAACTGTTTCAATTCAACATTGTTTCAAAACATACCTCCGCGATTAAAAATATTTTCTATATATTTCCTCAAAATTAGTCGGTCCATTTCACCATAAACGGGTCACAAGCCTAAATAAATGTGGATGGTCTTCTCTTTCGTATCATTTGCAGATAGGTATATATTTTAGGGTAGAAATTTATGCACCTGAAAAGAAATGTTAAATTTACATTAATCTTTAAAAGCCTATATATTAAAATGTATAACTGTTTGAATTCAACATTGTTTTAAAACATACCTCCGCATTTAAAAATATTTTCTATATATTTCCTCAAAATTAGTCAGTCCAATTCTCCATAAACGGGTTACAAGTCTAAATAAATGTTTCTGGTATACTCTTTGGTATCATTCGCAGAGAGGCATATATTTTAGAGCAGAAATTTATGCACCTGAAAAGAAATGTTAAATTTAAATTACTCTTTAAAAGTCTATATATTAAAATGTATAACTGTTTGAATTCAACATTGTTTTAAACATACCTCCGCATTTTAAAAGATTTTCTGTATATGTCCTCACAAATTAGTCCATCAGTTTCTTTATAAACAGATCAGAAGTCATAATAAAAGTGGCTGATATACTCTTTTGTATCATTCGCGGAGAGGCATATATTTTAGTTCAGAAATTTATGCACCTGAAAAAAAATGCTAAATTTGCATCAAATTTTAAAAGTTCATATAATAAAATGTTTAACAGTTTGAATTCAACATTGTTTAAAAACATACCTCCGCATTGAAAATGACTTTCTACTTCTGTTCTCACAAAGTATTAAGGTAATTTCACCATAAAATGGACGGAAGTCTTTTTAAATTGGGCTTGTCTGCTTCTTTTCATCTTCGCGGAGAGGCATATATTTTACCTCAGAAATTAATGCACCTGAAATGAAATGTTAAATTTGCATGAAAATTTAAATGTTTATATATTAAAATGTTTAACTCTTTGCATTTAAAGTTGTTTTAAAACATACCTCCGCATAGGAAATGATTTTCTACTTCAGTCATCACAAAGTATTAAGGTAATTTCACCATAAACTGGACAGAAGTCTTTTTAAATTGGGCTGGTCTGCTTCTTTGCATCTTCCCGGAGAGGCATATATTTTAGGTCAGAAATTTATGCACCCGAAAAGAAATGTGAAATTTGCATCAGACTTTGAAAGTTTATTTAATAAAATGTTTAACTGTTTGAATTCAACATAGTTTTAAAACATACCTCCGAATTAAAAAATATTTTCTATATATTTCCTCAAAATTAGTCGGTCCAATGCTCCATAAATGGGTCACAAGTCTAAATAAATGTGGCTGGTCTACTCTTGGGTATCATTTGCGGAGAGGCATATATTTTAGGGTAGAAATTTATGTACCTGAAAAGAAATGTTAAATTTACATTAATCTTTAAAAGCCTATATATTAAAATGTATAACTGTTTGAATTCAACATTGTTTTAAAACATACCTCCGCATTTTAAAAGATTTTCTGTATATGTCCTCACAAATTAGTCCATCAGTATCTTCATAAACAGATCAGATGTCATAATAAAAGTGGCTGATATACTCTTTTGTATCATTCGCGGAGAGGCACATATTTTAGTTCAGAAATTTATGCACCTGAAATGAAATGTTAAATTTGCATGAAAATTGAAATGTTTATATATTAAAATGTTTAACTCTTTGCATTTAACGTTGTTTTAAAACATACCTCCGCATTGGAAATGTCTTTCTACTTCTGTCCTCACAAAGTATTAAGGTAATTTCACCATAAACTGGACAGAAGTCTTTTTAAATTGGGCTGGTCTGCTTCTTTTCATCTTCGCGGAGAGGCATATATTTTAGGTCAGAAATTTATGCACCTGAAAAGAAAAGTTAATTTTGCATTAAACTTTGAAAGTTTATATAATAAAATGTTTAACTGTTTCAATTCAACATTGTTTCAAAACATACCTCCGCGATTAAAAATATTTTCTATATATTTCCTCAAAATTAGTCGGTCCATTTCACCATAAACGGGTCACAAGCCTAAATAAATGTGGATGGTCTTCTCTTTCGTATCATTTGCAGATAGGTATATATTTTAGGGTAGAAATTTATGCACCTGAAAAGAAATGTTAAATTTACATTAATCTTTAAAAGCCTATATATTAAAATGTATAACTGTTTGAATTCAACATTGTTTTAAAACATACCTCCGCATTTTAAAAGATTTTCTGTATATGTCCTCACAAATTAGTCCACCAGTTTCTTCATAAACAGGTCAGATGTCATAATAAAAGTGACTGATATACTGTTTTGTATTATTCGCGGAGAGGCATATATTTTAGTTCAGAAGTTTATGCACCTGCAAAAAAATGTTAAATTTGCATCAAATTTTAAAAGTTCATATAATAAAATGTTTAACTGTTTGAATTCAACATTGTTTAAAAACATACCTCCGGATTTTAAAATATTTTCTTTATATTTCCTGAAATTTAGTCTATCCATTTCTCCATAATCGGGTCACAAGTCATATATCATGAAGTCATATAACATAATGTCACTTTTGTATCTTTCGCGGAGAGGCATATATTTTACCTCAGAAATTGATGCACCTGAAATGAAATGTTAAATTTGCATGAAAATTTAAATGTTTATATATTAAAATGTTTAACTCTTTGCATTTAACGTTGTTTTAAAACATACCTCCGCATAGGAAATGATTTTCTACTTCAGTCCTCACAAAGTATTAAGGTAATTTCACCATAAACTGGACAGAAGTCTTTTTAAATTGGGCTGGTCTGCTTCTTTGCATCTTCGCGGAGAGGCATATATTTTAGGTCAGAAATTTATGCACCTGAAAAGAAATGTGAAATTTGCATTAAACTTTGAAAGTTTATTTAATAAAATGTTTAACTGTTTGAATTCATCATAGTTTCAAAACATACCTCCGCATTAAAAAATATTTTCTATATATTTCCTCAAAATTAGTCGGTCCAATTCTCCATAAACGGGTCAGAAGTCTAAATAAATGTGGCTGGTCTACTCTTTGGTATCATTGGCGGAGAGGCATATATTTTAGGGTAGAAATTTATGTACCTGAAAAGAAATGTTAAATTTACATTAATCTTTAAAAGCCTATATATTAAAATGTATAACTGTTTGAATTCAACATTGTTTTAAAACATACCTCCGCATTTTAAAAGATTTTCTGTATATGTCCTCACAAATTAGTCCATCAGTTTCTTCATAAACAGATCAGATGTCATAATAAAAGTGGCTGATCTACTCTTTTGTATCATTCGCGGAGAGGCATATATTTTAGTTCAGAAATTTATGCACCTGAAAAAAAATGTTAAATTTGCATCAAATTTTAAAAGTTCATATAATAAAATGTTTGACTGTTTGAATTCAACATTGTTTAAAAACATACCTCCGCATTGAAAAGGACTTTCTACTTCTGTTCTCACAAAGTATTAAGGTAATTTCACCATAAACTGGACAGAAGTCTTTTTAAATTGGTCTGGTCTGCTTCTTTTCATCTTCGCGGAGAGGCATATATTTTAGGTCAGAAATTTATGCACCTGAAAAGAAAGGTTAATTTTGCATTAAACTTTGAAAGTTTATATAATAAAATGTTTAACTGTTTGAATTCATCGTTGTTTCAAAACTTACCTCCGCATTTAAAAATATTTTCTATATATTTCCTCAAAATTAGTCAGTCCATTTCTCCATAAACCGGTCACAAGTCTAAATAAATGTTTCTGGTCTACTCTTTGGTATCATTCGCGAGGAGGCATATATTTTAGAGCAGAAATTTATGCACCTGAAAAGAAATGTTAAATTTACATTAATCTTTAAAAGCCTATATATTAAAATGTATAACTGTTTGAATTCAACATTGTTTTAAAACAAAACTCCGCATTTTAAAATATTTTCTTGATATTTCCTCAAATTTAGTCAGTCCATTTCTCCATAAACGGGTTACAAGTCATATATCATGAAGTCATATAACATAAAATCAGTTTTGTATCTTTCGCGGAGAGGCATATATTTTACCTCAGAAATTTATGCACCTGAAATGAAATGTTAAATTTGCATGAAAATTTAAATGTTTATATATTAAAATGTGTAACTCTTTGCATTTAACGTTGTTTTAAAACATACCTCCGCATTGGAAATGATTTTCTACTTCAGTCCTCACAAAGTATTAAGGTAGTTTCCCCATAAACTGGACAGAAATCTTTTTAAATTGGGCTGGTGTGCTTCTTTTCATCTTCGCAGAGCGGCATATATTTTAGGTCAGAAATTTATGCACCTGAAAAGAAAAGTTAATTTTGCATTAAACTTTGAAAGTGTATAATATAAAATGTTTAACTGTTTGAATTCAACATTGTTTCAAAACATACCTCCGCGATTAAAAATATTTTCTATATATTTCCTCAAAATTAGTCGGTCCATTTCACCATAAACGGGACACAAGTCTAAATAAATGTGGATGGTCTACTCTTTGGTATCATTTGCAGAGAGGCATATATTTTAGGGTAGAAATTTATGCACCTGAAAAGAAATGTTAAATTTACATTAATATTTAAAAGCCTATATATTAAAATGTATAACTGTTTGAATTCAACATTGTTTAAAAACATACCTCCGCATTTTGAAAGATTTTCTGTATATTTCTTCAAATTTAGTTAGTCCATTTCTCCATAAACGGGTTACAAGTCATATATCATGAAGTCATATAACATAATGTCACTTTTGTATCTTTCGCGGAGAGGCATATATTTTACCTCAGAAATTTATGCACCTGAAATGAAATGTTAAATTTGCATCAAATTTTAAAAGTTCATATAATAAAATGTTTAACTGTTTGAATTCAACATTGTTTAAAAACATACCTCCGCATAGGAAATGATTTTCTACTTCAGTCCTCACAAAGTATTAAGGTAATTTCACCATAAACTGGACAGAAGTCTTTTTAAATTGGGCTGGTCTGCTTCTTTGCATCTTCGCGGAGAGGCATATATTTTAGGTCAGAAATTTATGCACCTGAAAAGAAATGTGAAATTTGCATTAAACTTTGAAAGTTTATTTAATAAAATGTTTAATTGTTTGAATTCATCATAGTTTCAAAACATACCTCCGCATTAAAAAATATTTTCTATATATTTCCTCAAAATTAGTCGGTCCAATTCTCCATAAACGGGTCACAAATCTAAATAAATGTGGCTGGTCTACTCTTTGGTATCATTGGCCGAGAGGCATATATTTTAGGGTAGAAATTTATGTACCTGAAAAGAAATGTTAAATTTACATTAATCTTTAAAAGCCTATATATTAAATGTATAACTGTTTGAATTCAACATTGTTTTAAAACATACCTCCGCATTTTAAAAGATTTTCTGTATATGTCCTAACAAATTAGTCCATCAGTTTCTTCATAAACCGATCAGATGTCATAATAAAAGTGACTGATCTACTCTTTTGTATCATTCGCGGAGAGGCATATATTTTAGTTCAGAAATTTATGCACCTGAAAAAAAATGTTAAATTTGCATCAAATTTTAAAAGTTCATATAATAAAATGTTTAACTGTTTGAATTCAACATTGTTTAAAAACATACCTCCGCATAGGAAATGATTTTCTACTTCAGTCCTCACAAAGTATTAAGGTAATTTCACCATAAACTGGACAGAAGTCTTTTTAAATTGGGCTGGTCTGCTTCTTTTCATCTTCGCGGAGAGGCATATATTTTAGGTCAGAAATTTATGCATCTGAAAAGAAAAGTTAATTTTGCATCAAATTTTAAAAGTTCATATAATAAAATGTTTAACTGTTTGAATTCAACATTGTTTAAAAACATACCTCCGGATTTTAAAATATTTTCTTTATATTTCCTGAAATTTAGTCTATCCATTTCTCCATAATCGGGTCACA
Source organism: Maratus michaelseni (assembly GCA_963931845.1). NCBI lineage: Eukaryota > Metazoa > Arthropoda > Arachnida > Araneae > Salticidae > Maratus > Maratus michaelseni. Next base: position 115,423,181 of record OZ007593.1, on the reverse strand, counting down.
AGTCATATATCATGAAGTCATATAACATAATGTCACTTTTGTATTTTTCGCGGAGAGGCATATATTTTACCTCAGAAATTTATGCACCTGAAATGAAATGTTAAATTTGCATGAAAATTTAAATATTTATATATTAAAATGTGTATTTCTTTGCATTTAACGTTGTTTTAAAACATACCTCCGCATTGGAAATGATTTTCTACTTCAGTCCTCACAAAGTATTAAGGTAGTTTCCCCATAAACTGAGGTACATTTCACTGGCCCCTCCACCCCCGGACTTGGGAATTTCGTATTCACCTATCGTTTGTACTTCGTTAGTACCGGTAAGTACCGAGAGATTTTCGTCTGTACCGGCTCCGGTACCGAGTTATTCTAAATTCAAAGTGGAGGGGCCAGTGAAACGGGATTTCGTATAGTAAAAAAATGATGTGTTTCAGATTTTGACGAAAATTTGTCAGTCATTTGTACTACGTTAGTACCGGTAAGTACCGAGATATTTTCGTTTGTACCGGCTCCGGTACCGAGTTATTCTAATTTTTATTTTGAGGGACCATTTCACTGGCCCCTCCACCCCCGGACTTGGCAATTTCACATTCACCAATCGTTTGTACTTCGTTAGTACCGGTAAGTACCGAGAGATTTCCGTTTGTACCGGTCCCGGTACCGAGTTATTCAATTTTTTAGTTTGAGGGACCATTTCACTGGCCCCACCACCCCCGGACCTGGCAATTTCGCTATCACCAATCGTTTGTACTTCGTTAGTACCGGTAAGTACCGATAGATTTTCGTTTGTACCGGCTCCGGTACCGAGTTATTCTAATTTTTATTTTGAGGGACCATTTCACAGGCCCCTCCACCCCCGGACCAGGCAATTTCACATTCACCAATCGTTTGTATTTCATTAGTACCGGTAAGTACCGAGAGATTTTCGTTTGTACCGCTCCGGTACCGAGTTATTCAATTTTTTAGTTTGAGGGACCATTTCACTGGCCCCTCCATCCCCGGACCTGGCAATTCCGCTATCACCAATCGTTTGTACTTCGTTAGTACCGGTAAGTACCGAGAGATTTTCGTTTGTACCGGCTCCGGTACCGAGTTATTCTAATTTTTATTTTGAGGGACCATTTCACTGGCCCCTCCACAACCGGACCTGGCAATTTCGCTATCACCAATCGTTTGTACTTCGTTAGTACCGCTAAGTACCGAAAGATTTTCGTTTGTACCAGCTCCGGTACCGAGTTATTCTAATTTTTATTTTGAGGGACCATTTCACAGGCGACTCCACCCCCGGACCAGGCAATTTCACATTCACCAATCGTTTGTACTTCATTAGTACCGGTAAGTACCGAGAGATTTTCGTTTGTACCGCTCCGGTACCGAGTTATTCAATTTTTTAGTTTGAGGGACCATTTCACTGGCCCCTCCACCCCCGGACCTGGCAATTTCGCTATCACCAATCGTTTGTACTTCGTTAGTACCGGTAAGTACCGAGAGATTTTCGTTTGTACCGGCTCCGGTACCGAGTTATTCTAATTTTTATTTTGAGGGACCATTTCACTGGCCCCTCCACCCCCGGACCTGGCAATTTCGCTATCACCAATCGTTTGTACTTCGTTAGTACCGCTAAGTACCGAAAGATTTTCGTTTGTACCAGCTCCGGTACCGAGTTATTCTAATTTTTATTTTGAGGGACCATTTCACAGGCCCCTCCACCCCCGGACCAGGCAATTTCACATTCACCAATCGTTTGTACTTCATTAGTACCGGTAAGTACCGAGAGATTTTCGTTTGTACCGCTCCGGTACCGAGTTATTCAATTTTTTAGTTTGAGGGACCATTTCACTGGCCCCTCCACCCCCGGACCTGGCAATTTCGCTATCACCAATCGTTTGTACTTCGTTAGTACCGGTAAGTACCGAGAGATTTTCGTTTGTACCGGCTCCGGTACCGAGTTATTCTAATTTTTATTTTGAGGGACCATTTCACTGGCCCCTCCACCCCCGGACCTGGCAATTTCACATTCACCAATCGTTTGTACTTCGTTAGTACCGGTAAGTACCGAGAGATTTTCGTTTGTACCGGCTCCGGTACCGAGTTATTCTAATTTTTAATTTGAGGGACCATTTCACTGGCCCCTCCACCTCCGGACCTGGCAATTTCGCTATCACCAATCGTTTGTACTTCGTTAGTACCGCTAAGTACCGAGAGATTTTTGTTTGTACCGGCTCCGGTACAGAGTTATTCAATTTTTTAGTTTGAGGGATCATTTCACTGGCCCCTCCACCACCGGACCTGGCAATTTCACATTCACCAATCATTTGTACTTCGTTAGTACCTTTAAGTACCGAGAGATTTTCGTTTGTACCGTTTCCGGTGCCGAGTTATTCAATTTTTTTTGTTTGAGGGACGATTTCACTGCCCCCTCCACCCTCGGTCCTGGTAGTTTCGCTATCACCAATGGTTTGTACTTCGTTAGTACCGGTAAGTACCGAGAGATTTTCGTTTGTACCGGCTCCGGTACCGAGTTATTCTGATTTTTATTTTGAGGGACCATTTCACAGGCCCCTCCACCCCCGGACCAGGCAATTTCACAATCACCAATCGTTTGTACTTCATTAGTATCGGTAAGTACCGAGAGATTTTCGTTTGTACCGCTCCGATACCGAGTTATTCAATTTTTTAGTTTGAGGGACCATTTCACTGGCCCCTCCACCCCCGACCTGGCAATTTCGCTATCACCAATCGTTTGTACTTCGTTAGTACCGGTAAGTACCGAGAGATTTCCGTTTGTACCGGCTCCGGTACCGAGTTATTCTAATTTTTATTTTGAGGGACCATTTCACTGGCCCCTCCACCCCCGGACCTGGCAATTTCACATTCACCAATCGTTTGTACTTCGTTAGTACCGGTAAGTACAGAGATTTTCGTTTGTACCGGCTCCGGTACCGAGTTATTCTAATTTTTATTTTGAGGGACCATTTCACTGGCCCCTCCACCCCCGGATCTGGCAATTTCACATTCACCAATCGTTTGTACTTCGTTAGTACCAGTGTGTACCGAGAGATTTTCGTTTGTACCGGCTCCGGTACCGAGTTATTCTAATTTTTATTTTGAGGGACCATTTCACTGGCCCCTCCACCCCCGGACCTGGCAATTTCGCTATCACCAATCGTTTGTACTTCGTTAGTACCACTAAGTACCGAGAGATTTTCGTTTGTACCCGCTCCGGTACAGAGTTATTCAATTTTTTAGTTTGAGGGATCATTTCACTGGCCCCTCCACCACCGGACCTGGTAATTTCGCATTCACCAATCATTTGTACTTCGTTAGTACCTTTAAGTACCGAGAGATTTTCGTTTGTACCGGCTCCGGTACCGAGTTATTCAATTTTTTTTGTTTGAGGGACCATTTCACTGGCCCCTCCACCCCCGGACCTGGCAATTTCGCTATCACCAATCGTTTGTACTTCGTTAGTACCACTAAGTACCGAGAGATTTTCGTTTGTACCCGCTCCGGTACAGAGTTATTCAATTTTTTAATTTGAGGGATCATTTCACTGGCCCCTCCACCACCGGACCTGGTAATTTCACATTCACCAATCATTTGTACTTCGTTAGTACCTTTAAGTACCGAGAGATTTTCGTTTGTACCGGCTCCGGTACCAAGTTATTCAATTTTTTTGTTTGAGGGACCATTTCACTGGCCCCTCCACCCCCGGACTTGGCAATTTCACATTCACCAATCATTTGTACTTCGTTAGTACCGGTAAGTACCGAGAGATTTTCGTTTGTACCGGCTCCGGTATTGATATATTCAAAATTTTAGGTAGAGGCACCATTTCACTAGCCCTTCCAGTCCCGGACCTGGAAATTTCGCATAACTAATAGTTTTTATTTAATTAGTACAGGTCAGTACCGAAATATTCTCGTTTGTAAGGGCTCCGGTAGAGAGTTATTCAAAGCTTATTTTGGAGGGACCATTTCACTAGCCCCTCCACAACGTGACCTAGAAATTTCGCATGCACTAATCTTCTTTATTAGTGCATCACTGGGCATATATGTACCGAGAGATTTTCGTTTGTACCAGCTCCGGTACGGAGATATTTAAAATTTTAAGATTTAGGGGCCCTTTCACTGGCCCCTCCACCCCCGAACCTGGAAATTTCGTATACACGAATAGTTTGTATATCATTAGTACTGTATGTACCGAGAGATTTTCGATTGTATCGTCTCCGATACCGAGATATTCACTTTTTTAGGTAGCGGGACAATTTCACATTCCCCTCCACCCGCGGATCAGGAAAGTTCGCATACACCAATTGTTTGTACATCATTAGTACCGGTAAGTGCCAAGATATTTTGTCAAGATCATAAATATTAGGGCTCGGTTTGAGAAAACTACCTTATATTTTTCTTTGATTAAATTGATTGTGATCCTGGTTTCCTAGGCAGAAATTGTTTGTCGTACTTTGCTCTACCAGAGAGTGTTCCTTTTTCTTTTCTTTTTTTTTAACAGCTTGTATGTTACAATTTTTTTCCCTTTTAAAAAATAAAATAAAATATTTGTGATTTTATGACTGCATATTTAATAGCACACACCGTACCATTTTATGACTGCACAATACCATTTTTGTGTGGTGCTTTTAATTTCTGAATATGCTGAGCTGCTTTTTTTCTCAGAATAAGCACTAAATTTTTCTGGTTATCAGAGGAAGAGGTCTGCACGGACCGAAACTTCTAAGGCCGGTCCGATTCAGCCCAGTCCGTTGTAAAAGCTAAAAATTTAGCCCGGACCTCTTACGAAATCTTTATTGGCCGTTCTCAGCCTGTACCAAAAGCTAAATATTCAACCCTGGTTCCGGTTCGTGCTGTTTATTTATTTTTTTGTAGTTTATAGGTCCTGGCTGACCCAATTTTTGCAAAACAGGCTGATATTTGTTAGCCAATATATCCTATAATTAAAGTTATTTTAACAGAATATTGCATATGTATGTATATAAACATTTTAAGGTACAGCAGATTATATGTATACAACTTGTGAAATACGGAATAACAATATCAATGATTCTTTAGGGACATTGACTTAGATGAACACGCATTCAAAAATGAATGTACTTTGGAATGAAAAAAAAAATGATTCATAAATTTAAATCACCTTTTTAAAGCTCTCTGTAAAAGGACACTTGGCACCTGTGATTTAAATATTTCTCTGTTATTCATTAAACCAAATTGAATTTCTAAAGATTTTTTAAACAAATCTACAATACAATTATTATTTTTACAAGAAAACTGACACTGCGACGCAAGATCGCGCAAATTTTCTGTCATTTCACTCTGCCAGGGCCTGAAAAGAATTAGGTCTAGTATCGAATCGACCCGAGACTGTAGAAAAAAAAATAAGAACCAGTCTCGGTCCAAAATCTGTTGAAGAAAAAGTAAAACGGTACCCCACTGCGGCGAGTCCAGTGAAAGAAAATTTTCCCCAAAGCTAACAATGTTACAGGTGGCTCTCAAATGACCTGCTCAACAACGCGAAATTTTCTGGAATCATTTTTAAACGCAAAGGCATATAATGGGCGGGCCTGACCATTCAAGCTATTTGGAATCGAAATAAGTTTTCCACTTTTAGATAAATAAATTACATATCGAGTTACAAAGGATTCTTGTCACATGGCGACACGTTTCTCACTTTTCTTGTGCTGCAGCGCCGGGAATTTGGTTCAAAACGCCGACTTTGACAGTTATTTCTGAAAGATCTTAAAAATGGGAAAACGTATTTCAATTACAGTTTCTGAATAAGAAAACCTGCCAATTTCATGCGTTTCTGAGCAAAAAGGAATTCAGAAATGTATCAAAGAGTAGTGTATCTGGATTTGAGAACATCCTTAAGCCTGTGAAAACGGAATCTATAAGGATCGGGGGGGGGGGGGATCTATTTTTATAAAGTGTTCCTGTTAGTGTTTTATAATGGTATCTGTTTTTCCCATCGGGACCATAAATTATTTTAATTTAAAACATGATACTGTTTTTACATGTTTACTGTATTTCGTGCAACTTTCTCCACAGCTTTTACAAGTAAAGCAGTTCAAATTAAATTTATGTATGTTTAATTTTTTAATTAATATTAATTTTTCTGCATCCCCCCCCCCCCCCTCCGTTGAAATCGATGGTTTAATCTCATTTCGGAAAAAGAAGCAAAGAAAAAAAAAATCGGCTAAAAGACTCGCCACTACGGGAATGCGACAAGATGCGAACATTGCTATTTTACAAAATAAGTGACCAATTTTAACAGGTATCTATTATGCATTTTCTCCCGTTTTAATTACAATAACCACCGTTTTAATTAATAGAGTTTGTTGAATAGAATTTGATTCAATAAAGCGGTGCTAAGGCTAAGATGAAAATACTAATACAGTTTTCTTGGTTTTCGTGATTCATAAAAGCGGCTTACTTGATAAACCAATGATTCATATGAGCGGCCAATAACTGTATCATTTAGCTCTGGGAGGGGTTTTAACCCCCCCCCCCTCTTCGCTGCGCCCCTGCCTGATACCCCAAAATGTTATTAGTTAAAAAAATATTTACCGTTTCAAAAAAAGTATTGAACCTGGAAATTTTGCATTCACAAATCGTTTGTACTTCGTTAGTGCCGGTAAGTACCGAGATATTTTTGTTTGTACCGGCTCAGATACCGAGTTATTCTAAATCCAAGGTGGTGGGGCCAGTGAAACGGAGATTTCGTATAGTAAAAAAATGAAGTGTTTCAGATTTTGACGAAAATTTGTCAGTTGGTTGTAATACGTTAGTACCGGTAATTACCGAAAGATTTTCATTTGTACTGGCTCCGGTACCGAGTTATTCTAAATTCAAAGTGGAGGGGCCAGTGAAACGGGATTTCCCACAGTAAAAAATGAAGTGTTTCAGATTTTGACGAAAATTTGTCACTCGTTTGTACTACGTTAGTACCGGTAAGTACCGAAATATTTTCGTTTGTACCGGCTCACGTACCGAGTTATTCTAAATTCAAGGTGGAGGGGCCAGTGAAACGGGGATTTCCTATAGTAAAAAAAATGAAGGGTTTCAGATTTTGACGAAAATTTGTCAGTCGTTTGTACTACGTTGTACCGGTAAGTACCGCGATATTTTCGTTTGTACCGGCTCCGGTACCGAATTATTCAAATTTTTAGTTTGAGGGACCATTTCACTGGCCCCTCCACCCCCGGACCTGGCAATTTCGCATTCACCAATCGTTTGTATTTCATTAGTACCGGTAAGTACCGAGAGATTTTCGTTTGTACCGGATATGGTACTGAGTTATTCAATTTTTTAGTTTGAGGGACCATTTCACTGGCCCCTCCAACCCCGAACCTAGCAATTTTGCATTCACCAATCGTTTGTACTTCGTTAGTACCGGTAAGTACCAAGAGATTCTTGCTTGTACCGGTTCCGGTGCCGAGATATTCAAAATTTTAATATTTAGAGGCCATTTCATTGGTCCCTCCACCCCCCGTACCTGGAAATTTCGCATACGCCAATCGGTTGTACTTTGTTAATACCGGTAAGTTCTCAGAGATTTTCGTTTGTACCGGCTCCGGTGCCGATATATTCCACATTCATTTTTGGAGAGGTTAGTGAGCTAAGTAATTCCTCAATTGCCATGTTAAAAATATGAGTATTTCTGAATTTTTCCGTAATTGACAACCATTACTACATTAATACCAGCTAGTACAAATTATTTCCATTTTTTAAAAATCATTTTTACTATATTTGGATATATTGTATATATTTGAACTTTCTGCCGGTACGTAAAGTTTGTAATTTTAACATAATAATTTGGTAAATCTGTATATTTGCCGAAACGTCAGTTGAGGCTTACTGTGGAGACCCGAAAAGTTTTTGGTTTCTGTCTGTCTGTCTGTCTGTCCGTCTGTCTGTCTGTCTGTCTGTCTGTTCCGCGATAACTGCCGTAAAAATGATCCGATTAGTTTGATTTTTGGTAGGTATGTTGGTGAGATACCCAGAATTAGCTGTATAGTTTTTAGTTACATTTCGTTCATTCGTTCGGAAAATATAGAACATTTCTTTTTTCATCATAATGCTTTCCTATGGGAATTCAGACGATTTTGAAATTTTTCAGTCGTTGAAAATAAAATGGCGCATTCGATTAATGTATTTAAACGGTAAGTTATGAAGGCTAAAATTTATCAAGTCAGGTGTTAAATTATTCAAATTAATTTGAAATTTTGTTTATACATTCGTCAGATTTTTTAAATTAGGTGTATAATTTTTTGTGCACATTTATACATCTGTTCTAATAATATAATACATTTTATTTTATCATTTTTTGCAAATTTTAAAATACATTTATTTTTATTTTCCTCTTTAATTTAACCGTAACCTAGCAACGATATTTCAAAGAATATCAAAATAATAAAACTCAAATAACTCAGGCTATTTTGCTACAGTATTTTATTCGCAAAATAAAATATTTTTGGATGATTTTAATATTTTATTGAAATAAATGAGAATTTATTTGGTACAAGTTACCTTTTAACTACTATAGAATGATAACCAAAACATTTTTACAGGAGATATTATTCATTTTCTGGAAGAGATGTGGATTTTTCGTGGTTGAAAATTAGTATTATTTTTAAAATAAGATATAATATCTCGTACAACGAGATGGTTAATCTAAAGAAATTAGCGTAGTAAAACGCATTCATACAGCCTAAAATAGCACAATTACTGGAAACTGAGATCATAAAAAGTTATCACAAAAACATTTTATAGCGCCAAATCACGGTTGCTATTTAGTGAATTGACAGTGACACGATTATGAATGATTACACAATAGATTTAAAAGTTTCCAAATAAGCCTGTTAGATCATTATGTACTAAGGTAAAATAAATATTATAGAATGACCATCAAAACTGTTTTTCCGAAACAAAAATTGTAATAACACTAGATTTCTGAAATAGATATAAGTGAAATATAGTAGATGTTTACATTTCCATAAGTTGATTTTGTACACGAGATATTATTCAACTTATATATCAGATGCGAGTGCTTCGTGGTTCGCAGGTAAGTAAATATTGCTATTTAGGTATTACATGAAATTATTTTCGAAACTTTTGCTCTTCATAATAAAACCAATGTGTAGAACGAAATCCAATATGTACTAGAATCATTCACACAAACAATAGGAAACCTCGAATATAAATTTAATAAGATTACGGGGGTCCCCCACCCTCCGAAGAAATGTATTTATTTTTTTTTACCTAAAGAATAAAATAAGAAGTTCATAAAAATGTCAGAATATTATTGCATAAACCGTGTTTAATTTAATGTTTCTAATTTCTAAAACCTTCGAATTATTTTATATGCGTATAAATATACATGTAATAATTTAAAAAAATTAATTTGCGTATTGTAAGATGTTAAATATTATGAGAAATGAGGTTAAAAAACATTGACTTTCAGAGCTGACGTTGAGGCTCTGATCTGTAGATTTACTAGTAAGATTAATATCGTAGACTGAATCATTACCTTTTCTGTTAAATATTTGTGTCACCACTTTCGTAACACATTACACATAATATGTATTTTTGAGAATCATTATGATAATTTCTGTTTAAAATTGTTATTTTTTCTCTGTTTTGTTATTTTTTCTCTGATTATTTAAGGCTATTCAAAAAGTTGAACTTAAAAGATAGCTCTTTAAGGTGGTTTATTAGAAATAAAACCTTTTCTTTTTTTATCACTCTACTTACATTATGAAAATTTAAAGATCTTTATCACCTAGAGAACCACGTTAACAGGATCAAATCTGTTTATCACATATAAAACCAAAGGCGCTGTAAAATGATAGCCATGTCTAAAGATGACATTTGAGTGTCAATAAATTTTTTGAGTGTCTTACCTGTTTACATCTTAAAGCGGCCTTCTTGTTTGGAAGGTTGCTTATTTTTCTTCTATGGGATTTCGGTAAAATATAAAGCATCTCTGAGAGGGTAAGCATACGTTTTTATCAGAGACACGTTATTAAATGATACAAGTGTCAGAATTCGCTCAGCAACATACGGTATTTTTAATGAGGCTTTCGTTAGCAGGGGATAGAGGGTGAGCCCGATCACGATCTGTTATTTTCTATAAAATAAGGTCTGACCAGTTCTGGATTTAAAGTGCATGATTTATTACAAATCTTATCATTTCACACTGAGTCACTCCTAAAGATTTGCACAGTATCAAAATATATTTAAATTCGGAAAGGTCTGAAAATACAGGCGTATAAATATTTTCGGTTTTTGTACTGCTTTTATATGGTGAGTGATACAATTTTACTAACGTTCTAAAATACCTAGAAAAGTTTTAGTGTCAAAAAGCGATTTCCAAACTATTCCTTTACACATGCTAATCATATTACTAACAATCTTTTTTTTTTTTTAATGCTACCACCTTCTAATACAGTATAAAATGATATAATGATATTCGTTAAGAAATGAACTCGGTTCTGTTTATGTGAAACACAACAAAAACAAAATTTGACAATATTTAATTATATAATCCCAGTTAGAAAAAAAAAATCGTTATCCATAAATTGTTTGCAACAATATCACTGCAAATGTGTCGTTATAAATAAAATAAAACTCTCTTTCAGAATATAAGCATTATTACTTACCCATCATACGTAGTATAGGGTAAGTCTTGTAATCGTTTTGAAAATCGAAAAATTTTTTTTGACGGATTTACACGTTTCAGACACTGGAGATTCCGAAAAACATATTTTTAGAAAAAAAATTTTGCCGTCCGTCTGTGTGTCTGTGTGTGTGTCTGTGTGTGTGTCTGTGTGTCTGTAAACGCTCTATCTCCCGAAAAAATTGAGATAGAGACTTGCAATTTGGTATGTACTTAGTATGTAATAATGGGAAGAAGCCTATTTCATTTCAATAACCTCGATTAACCGGAACAATTTTTTTCGGACTCTCGAAATATTCGTTCTGATGAAAGGTATATAAAAATTTTCGAAATTGTTTATTTTAAGAAATGAATATAAAAGACAATAAAAAAACATAAATTTTGAATAAAGCATGAAGTCGATCGGATAATTAGTTGCTGAGATATTTGGAATCCTATTTTCCACACTCTTCGATTTTTCATGACCCTGTATTTCATCCAAATTTCACTTCAAAGATATATTTTAATTGGAAATTTGACGCTTAATCAGATGCAATAAACCGCTAGTTAATAGGATTATTATTTTTGGAGTTATAAGGAAAAACCTCTTTCAAGCAATTCAGTAATCGAGCCTTTAAAGTTTGTGACGTCATCAAGCCACGATTTTATTTGAATTGCAATGCATTTTATAAGTAGTTTACACATTTTTATTTTAATATTTTACATTATGCATATACATGATGGGTAAGTATTACGGTGGCCCCCAACGACTAGTTTTTACATGCAAAGTGCTTTTGCACGCATACTAAAAATTTTGACAAATCTTTTTTTTTTTTTTTTTTTTTTTTTTTTTTCTAATGATAACGTTTACTTTTAGGTCTTCACTTAAATTTTTCGGATGTCAATTTATAAAAATACATAATTTATGAATTTCTCTTTTTATGGAACTCACAGGAATCAAATTTTGAAGATGGTAATTTAATTTTTTTTTTCATATCTTCTGTTAAAAAAAAAAAAAAATTACAAATAATTGAAAATTATAACTATTACAAATTATGAACTATATTAATTTTTAAATAAAAGGAATCAGCACTATATTCGTATTTCTTTCTTTCAGAACAGTACAATTTCCGTAAATGAAGTTTAGAGGTTTGCTCATAAACATGAAGTTTGCTATGAACAGCTTTTTACATTTGTGAAAATCTAGTCATAGTTTTGTGAATTAGAAATGATCGCTATATTCAGGTTCTTGTTTATACATTTTTATGAATATATGTATGTAAAATACGCATATTTTCTTTATATATATATAAAAGTGACAGTCAGATTTTACTTTTAAATGATTAAATTTAAGAAAGGTTCTGTTTGGAGAGGGAAACGTTTTGTGAAAGGTATATTTTTAGGATACAGAATTTTGTGAACAGTCCTGTTTTTAGGTGAAAAGCTTTGTGAAGGGTTCTTTAAAGAACCCAATTTCTTCCTAAACAGATAGATCTCTGGTATAGCTAGTATATACGTATATACCAGGCAATAAGTATATAGTACTAGGTATAGTACTAGTATATACATATTATAGTCAGAGCTTAATTTCTAACAAAAAAGGTACCGGCACTCTAATATTTTACAGTATCGCAGTATATAGCAGTACATCGCAGTATATTGCAGTATATCGCAGTATACGCCCGTATCCTCCCTCCACATATTTATATTTCATGCATTATTTGTAAAATTTACGGCAATTTCGTCTACCGCAAAAGAATTTTTTTAATATATTTTGGCTATATATACATGAAATTATATATAATAAAATCTAATAAATAAACAGAGCAAAAATATTAAAATCAGGAGTGTGGTATTTTCAGAAAATCCTACTTGCAAAGAATTTATTTCTGTCAACACAACACACAGCACTTTTTCGATGGGCTCCGGAGGCAGTATTTATGAGATCTGATGAATTCTGACCAACATTTAAATATTCCCTAAAAACTAAAAAGCTCCGGTGAGCTTCGGCGCAAATTAAGCGTTGAATATAGTATTTACATAAACATATTATACATGTGGCAAACCGATGTGTTGCATTTAAATTGAATTATATCTTTTGATTCTTTGGAACAAAAACAAATCTAATTTTATTCTAAATTTAATAACAAATTATGATATTAGTTTTATTAATTACTACATTTCAAATAATAAATCATATTTACAATGTAAGTTAAAGGTTTCCGAAATAAAAGTGCACATTATCAATGACTTCATTTGTCAAAAGCATATAAGTTTCTTAAAGCTTATAAGTTCTTCCAAGATTTGGCTTCTAATTTCGGAGTTGGTGGAATAAAAATCACGTCATTTTGACGAATTTATACAAAAATGATGTCATTTCGACAAAAATAATCAAACATATTTTCGATTTATAAATAAACTAAATTCTTTAAAAAAAATGTTATATTTCTCGCTAAACCAGGGCACTTTTAGTGCTCTTGTGAAAAGTTTTAATAACTATGTTAAAAAAAAAAAAGTTGAAAATCAGTGTTTCTGTTTTTATTTTATTTCTTGTAAATAGGGAGCTATAATTCTTCAGTTAAATGCAAAAACCTTATTATTATTTTTAAAACCTCCTTGATTGGTTTTTCCCTTTTTTCTTCTTTCATCCACAACTATGAGTACTTACGTAAATTAGTTGCCACCATTACAAAAATGCTATTAAACTGAACAAAACAGTAATGTTTTATAAACTAATTTAAATTTCAAAATTCTGACACCACGGAACCAATACGAATATCCGATGTTAGTTTCGTTGCGCTTCGTTCGATATTCCAGGAGGAAGACATGTGAAATACAAACACATGGTCAAATTTTAATATAAAAGATTCACGTCAGTGTTGATTTCATATATTTTACTCCAAAAGCTATCTCTGTAGCCCATGGGTGAAAGGACATTAAAAAGTTTTCGAGTGGACATTTTGGTGGCACTTCCTGATTCAGGTATTCTATAATGTGGTTTTAAATATATATATATTTCGATAAAATATACAGTAAAATCTTCATGTTTACATAGAAATTCAAACTGTTTAGAATATGTGTTACAATCCATAAATGGCAAGTAGCTGAAATCCTGGAATTTGAAGTGAAAAATTAACAAAATATGCCGAATTTCATTATATCATCTAATGAAGACATTCTTATAAATCATACTAAGTCTGAAAAAATATTCCTTTCCTGAAAGCTAAATCAATATAAGAAATTTAAAATATATAATTAATGGCTTTTCCAACGCATTACAAAAATTCAAGAAATAGATTAATCAATTAGTTAGTAATAAAAGGATAGATAAGTTGACATGATTTGTAAAATAAAAATTTGTACTAAAATATATCAATGCTTGAAATCAATACATCTGAGCTTTGCAAAAAATAAAATAGCTACGAAAAATGCAAGCGATAGACTCTAGAATATTGTTTCTGCGTTATAAAATATGTTCTAAAAAAGTTTGGAATGTCATAAGTAATAGTTTTAATTCCTAGAAAAAAATTGTGTAACAAAATCAGCACTCAAAGTAAAAATAGCATTTACTCATATATTTAAAAATGAAATTTATTAGTTAAAAAAACACATTACCCCTCACTATACCTACATTTTTCCAACTAACAATTATAAAATACAAATCAGCATATATATGACCATGTTTCATGTACTAAATATCTTTCAGTTTATGCTACATTTATATTACAACATAATAAATATTTACTAAATATTCTATAATAAAATCCATCATTACATTTTTAAAACCACAATACGGTAAGCCAACGAGGAATAAATTGTTGAAAGACCTTTTTCGTGTCTTTTTTTTTATAACATTTACTAAAAAAGATAAAAAAAAAAATAAGCATTATAGTACACAAGGAAAACTACTCGCTTACAGATTTACATAAATCTAAATAAATGCTTACATGAGGGTTTTCATATTTAGACTCCTTACTAAAAAATAATGTATTTACAAACACTAAATGGTGAAGACGCAAGCATATGAATATATTTAAATATATAATCTATTAAATGAACTCAAATTATCTTTAAAAATCTATTATAATTCTAACACAATATAAATTCACAGAATATTCTATAAATAAGATTCCAAACTGTATTTTTGAAATCAGAATGTGTAAAATCTAAGAGAAATAAAAGGCGTCTAAACATATGTCTTTTTTTAACATCAAATCCACTATAAAAGATTTTTTAAAAAAATATGCATGTAGTATGGAGGGAAAATCCTCAATTTGCAAATTTACATTAATCTCAATAAATGATTATATGAGACTTTTCTGTTTCACATTCTTTACTAAAAAGGAAATATTTACAAACATTAAAAGATAGTGAATGAATATATATAATCCATTAAAAGAAAGCAAATTATAATTAAAAGTCTGTTGCAATTCTAATACAATAAAAATTCACAGACTATTCTATAAATAAGATTCAACACTCTATTTTTGAAATCACAATTTGAGAAATCTAAGATAAATAAAACATGTCTAAACATATGTATTTTTTTTTTTTTTACATCAAAAACACTACAAAAGATTAAAAAAATGTATACATATAGTACGGATGGAAAACCCTCAATTTACAAATTTTCATTAATCTCAATTATTGCACATATAAGGCTTTTCAGGTCCACATTTTGCACAAAAAAGGGAATATTTACAAACATTAAAAGGCAGTGAAGCATACATATGAATATAATTAAATATATAATCTATTAATGAAAGCAAATTATTCACAAAATCTGTTGCACTTCTAATACAATTAAAATTCAGAGAATATTATATAAATAAGATTCAACACTGTATTTTTGAAATCATAATGCAGGAAATATAACAGGAATAAAATGTGTTTAAATGAATTATTTTTTTTAACATCAAAGCTACTAAAGAGTAAATATATGCATATACTACGGAGGGAAAATCCTCAATTTATAAAATTTTCAGTAATCTCAATAAATGCTCATAGACGGCTTATCAGTTTCAAATTCTTTACTTAAAAGGGAATATTTACAAACATTAAAAGGTATTGAAACATACATATGAACAATTTTAAATACATAATCTATTAAAATAATTCAAATTATATTTAAAAGTCTGTTGTAATTCTAATACAATAAAAAAAATCACAAAATGTTCTATAAATAAGATTCAACTCTATATTTTTGAAATCATAATAACGGAATATCAATGAGGATGAAACTGTCGAAATACGTTTATTATATATATTGTATTATAAAATATTAAAAGAATGCGTACAGTACAAAGGAAAAATGAGTCTATAATAGATTTATATAAACTCAAATAAATGCTTACTATGCTTTTCAGTTTAAATTCTTTTCAGGGAAAGCTTATATTAACATTAAAAGTCAAAGGAATACACACACACACACACACACACACACACACACACACACACACACACACACACACACACACACACACATAGATAGATATATATATACATACATATATATATATATGATATATTAATAAATGATTTAT
Source organism: Maratus michaelseni (assembly GCA_963931845.1). Lineage (NCBI taxonomy): Eukaryota > Metazoa > Arthropoda > Arachnida > Araneae > Salticidae > Maratus > Maratus michaelseni. The sequence goes on along the minus strand of OZ007593.1, from coordinate 115,406,964 downwards.
AATCTTTAAAAATCTCTTTTAATTCTACCAACGCAATGAAAATTCACAAAATATTCTGTAAAATTTCTTACTATATATTTTTTATCGAATATGGGAATTCAAAGAGGAGTAGATTGACAAAAACAGATATATATATATATTTTAATTAAAGAAATTGTTACAAAAATCATATAGCTTAGGGCGAACTCTACAGTTTACATAGATCTGCATACATCTGAATAAATGCTCACACGATGCTTTTCAATGTTGCATTGTTTATAAGAAAAGGAAATATTTATAAACATTAATAGGCAAAGGAGCACATACATGAAGATATTTAATTATATAATCTATTAAATTAATATAACAATTCGTTAAACATGTGTTTCAAACATAATTAAAATTCCGAAAAATATTCTATAAATTACATCCATTACTGTATTTTCTCAATACAGGAATTTGAAGAGAAAAAAAAATTGGTAAAATAATCCAATAAAAAAAAATTAAAGATACTGTTCAAGATAAAAAAAAAAAAAATGTGCATATAGTACAGATGGAAAGTACACAGTTTATAGATTTAGGTGAAAATAAATATTTGGCAAGATGATGTAAAAGTGTTTTTCATTCCTTACATAAGGAGAACATATTGGCCCAAATTAAAAAGCATAAACATATGCTACGAAAATATTTAGAAATAAATTATCGTCAATGCTTGCAAAAAACATTTTAAGATATTTCAGATTTCTAAGCAGATTGAATATTCACAAAATATTGTAAAAATAACGGTCTGCAATCTAAGAATCTGATTTTGGTGATTCCTTTGATATTTATACAGGAGCAATATAAACTATGCATAAGAATATAACAGTGAGTTCGTGTTCGGATGAAAACGGTTTTAAACAAAAGGGGGTAATATCAAAAATAATGTATATAAAAATTTGAAAAATAATACATAAGTAAATGTGTAATAATGTATAAATATATAAATACTTATTTTAATAACCTGGGTATGTACATAAAGTAGGAAAGTAATTCACATGCAGTTTCTTCTTTCATTTTTAAGAATAATAACATTTGAATTGTAAACTGTCAATGTAAGATTGCAAACTATTTAATTTTAGGTTGTATTTAAAATGTATAAACTATTTTTAAAAAATCCGCATACTTACAATTTACAAACCTCTCAAAGAATATTCTATTTGCATTCCGACGTCATTCGCTTTAAAAAAAAATGTAAAACTCCGCTGATAAATTTTACATAAAATTCTACCTTTTATGAAGTGTAAATTAAACACTCACCTGTCGTTTTTTCTTTTGTTGGCATGGTATCTTTTTGGCATATTCGTCATCGTAAATCTCCCAGATTTCATCAGTGCGTCTGCATAAAACTATATAGTGACTTATTTCTTCAACTGATTCTCCGGTTTTTCTTCCAGAAATTACACCTCTTAAGTAGTATTCATTCTCAAAAATCTTAATGTTTTTTTGAGTTTCATTTAATGAAAATTTAACATCGTCTACTAAACGACCTTTTGTTGGAGTAGCTGTGCTTAATAATTCTACAAAAAAATGTTTATCTGAAACAGAAATAGATGATTTTATTTTACCTTTGCAAAGAGAACCGTCTGCTGCTTTTTTAGAGCAAATACTTTCAGATGTCTGCAGTTGTCTTAGAATGATTTGTCCGATATTACCTACATCATTATTATCTACCATCACAGGAATGACAGTACGTTTAAGCGATTGTATTGACCCACAATTTACGTTATTACAGTGAAAAGTTTCTATTGCAGATGGATGTTCTGAAAAAATATTTTCTAATGCCTGCTTAATAGTATTCTGTGCTGCTACTTGAATTAGAGCATTTGGCAATATATAAACTTGACAAAAAGATTTTAATAAAGCAGCTCTTAATTTATAAGTTTTTGAAGTGATCCTACCAGATGCTATATCAGAAATAATTTTTAATATAATGGTATTTCCTAATACACTTTTCATTTTATTTGCATATGCTTCACTGTCACAAAAAGTCGCTGCTAATGTTTGAAAAATACTGTCATATGCACATGAATTAGTAACTACGATACTGCAATTATTAACTTTGCTTGGTTTTAAACATACATTTCCATTTCTTAAAACGCCAATTGGTTTCCGCATAGATTTTGAAGAAAAATCTATCTTTGCTAATTCGGGTTGTATTTGGAGGTATGAACTCTTAAATCTCTTTTTGGGAGGATATAATAATCCTCTCCAATTTTCCTGAGCAGAATCTTCTGGATTTGAATTTTTGTTTCTTTTTTGTGAGAAACATTCCATGCAAATTCTTTTTTCCCCATATCCTTCAAAAGAAGAATCATCTCCTATAGGAAAGGAGCATCCTTCTAAAAGATGAATAAAACATTCGCACTCTGCACACTTATGCGCTCCTGATGGCAGATCACCGTTTGTGCATGCTTTACACTTTTGAATGTTATTAAATTTGTCTACTTCATTAGGATTACCTACTTCATCAGGATTAGTGGTCTTGGATGTTTCTGGATTAGAATTTTGTTTTTTTTCTTGTGTGAAACATTTTAAGCAAATTCTTTTTTCTCCATATCCTTCAAGAGAAAAATCATCTGTTAGAGGAAAAGAGCATCCTTCTAAAATATGTACAAAACATCCACACTTTACACACTTGTGCGCTCCTGATGGCAGATCACCGTTTGTACATGCTATACACTTTGTGATGTTATTAAATTTGTCTTCAGGACTTGTGGCCTTAGATATGTCTGGATTCGATGTCCTTTTATTTTGGTATAATAGTGTTATTTCTTTATCTCCACTTTGAACATCATTCTTAGCATTTAGTTTGGCATTCCGATCTGCTGCTGCTACCAGTTTCATTTTCCCATCTAATGATTTCAGATGAATTTTAATAAATTCATCTGCTCGAAGTGGGAGCTTTGTTCCTGAAAGTACTCTGTTTTTTAAATCATTAAAATTACTTTCAACAGCTGCACTACTAGCTGTTAAATTTCCATATTTGAAAAAGGGTACCATAACTGCAGACCATAAGGGAAGTGTCTTACTAAGAAAGATAAATTTGTCACAGATTTCTGGTAAATAATGTAAATTGTCGTGATCTTCCTCTTCAGTTTGCAAATTTTTACATTTTTGAATTAAATTACTCATCCAGCTGGCAAAAGTATTAAAATCTTTCATGACATAAGCCTGCGAATCCGGATTTTCGTCATTTTCAATCATATTTTCCATGTTTATATCAAAACGTACATTTCCATAAGATATCCTATCTTTTAACTTTAGTTTTACTGCCTCGCAGCGAGTATAATGGTTTGAAGTATTTTTCCCTTCTGTTTCGCTTATGGCAATTGTTATTAAATCCTCAAATATGTTCGAAATTTCCTGTATATCAGTTGATTGGATTATTTGTGCCAAACCCCTAATGTACAAATTTCTAATACGAAAACTTTTTTTATGTAAGCAGCTCCACGATGAAATCATTTTAACTGTATGGGCAACATCACATCAGATAAATGTTTACGGAATAGTTTGCGAATTATGAATTATTATATTAAAGCAGTTATCTATGTAATCTTTAAAGGACGGAAACTGTGTGAAAGCTCTCACAATACCTGACAACAAGGCAATTGCATTATCATACACAATCTGTTTAGGCGTTGGAGCACCGTACCTAAGCCAAATTGTGAGCCAGTTGTAAATGGTATGATTGTCATGTGATTCGGAAATCATGTTACAAACCGAATATTGCATATTCGTATTTTGCTCACCAACTGTTGCGTCATACAAAAATATGTGTTTAGAAAATTTGTTATTTGGTCGTTTTATTTTCTTTACTATGCTTCCAGTAGCATCGATGCTTAATTTTGAAAGGGGGTTTTCTTTACAAAATGCTGCATAAACATGAAATTGCGACGGATGCCAATAAATTACATTGAAAGGCTCATAGCCTAATACTTTAATTGCTCCATTATATGATGGGTCATGCATTATAATATTTATGCTTACGATAGCATTTTCATTTTCATGTTTTTTCTTTTTTTCTCGATGTTTCATTATCCTCAGTGCATTTGAAGTTGGTAAATGTGCTGGCTCTGCCTTTCCGAAGTGCATATGTATATGAGCCTGTTCATTTCTGTGTGCACTTGACGATACGTTTTTTTCACAAATTTCTGTTACAGCTGATTTTTTTGTTTGCCCAGTCAAAGGGCGCTTTTTAGTGTTCTCGCACATTTTTAAATCACCTTTGTATGTACAAGTGAAGATTGCTGAATTATATCCATCAGGTTGGTGTTTGAGGAAGGCTTTAAAGATAGAATTACACGATGGACACTTCGCAAATATGTTTACGAAAATATCGGACTCTGGATGAACTTTGGCTCTTTTAAAAACCAAACGACACGGAAGGTGAGTTGACAAAAAAAACTTTTCATTAATTATCGATGTCCAAATATTTGGTGTCAGTATGTTATAATTTCTCCTTCCCCTTTGCGAACTTCGATAAGAAATTGTTTTGAGATATATATTCAACCACTCTTTTGAAGATAATATAATGCTAAATGCTCGTTCGTTAAACATTGTATACATTTCATTGCTTTCATCGCTTGAATTAATTTCACTTGTACTAATACCGCTGTGATAACTGCTTGATTCTTCCTTCTCAAAAGTTTCTTGATTAAATTTTTTCAAACCCAATTTTTCACATATATTGTATCTATTTTGCTTAAATATAATGTATAAATATTTAGCAGAAACTTTAAGTTCAAAAGACTTACTTATATTGCACCATATTGGATCCGAAGGGGGTTTTATTTGACCATCTTGAGTGATAACTTCATTTTTTAATTTCTGTAATTTTTCCTCAAGCACTGATGCACATATGGCTCTCTTGGCATTTTTACAATGTTTATACTAAATTATTTAAAATTTTTAACATTTAACAGAAACAAAAAAGACTCTAGTCATCATACAACTGTTCAGAAAATTAAAATATTGAATATGAATGTGGGCGCACGTTGCTTCCAAGAGTAAGAACACGGAATTGTGACTTACTTTAGATGGGTTAAGTCAGAAACCGATAAGCACTTAGCTGTTTTATTTCTAAACATAATAAACTACGAGACGATAAAAATCGCTACTTGAAATATGTCATGACATCTAACGTTTCAATATAGCTGGCATACTCAGCAACTTTTTAATTAGGAAATATTTTCGGTTCTGACTCCACATTTGAATAGGTTATGGAATTTTATTTCTTAACATCCCTCTTAACTGGATAATTTATTGCCCTATAGATATTGAACGGATACTTAGATTAAATTTAGAATACTTTCAAGTATTAGCTATTAATCTGAATGTGTATATTTATATTCAACATATGAGAAACAGTCCACTATTCGGTGCATCCCTAATTGGAGATATGATTATGGACAATTTTTCCATAATTACATTAAACGGTGGATGAATTTTCTCTTATGGTGGGATTCGGGTCGAATGCGAATAGATCGACGAAATATTTTTTATCGGGCACATGCAGGTCGAGTTCGGGTTGAACAAAAATATTACCAAAATACTTTTTTCAGATCAAAAAATATTTATTTGAATATTAAAGAATAAATATATATATTGATTTTTCTACTTAGAAAATAAAAATGATATTAGATATAAAAATGTAGACTACTCTCTTCCATATATTCATTACATTAAGAATTAATGCTTTTTCATTTCGGATTCGGGCCGAAGTGTATCGATCTGGTATCCGACGAATATTATTTTGTCAGATTCTAATCGGGTTACGGTTGAACAATTTTTTTGTTTTTTAATCTAGTTCGGGTCCGGCGTTTTAAATATTTTTAAATATCCCCCCCTCCCTTTTTTTACACGCAAAAAAGATAAAGTTTCAAGACGAGTTTCTAACGCATTATCACGAAATGAGAGAAAAATAGTCTGGCAAATTCGGGAAAGAATTTCTGGATTTTTTTCCTTTATTTATTTTTTGGGGGGAGAGGGGGAGGGGGATAGTAAATATTAATATTTTTTAAACCCAAGACATCGTTAGAGTTGGAAAAGTAACAGGAATAGTGTTTTTATTTTTATTTTATTTTATTTTATTTTATTTTATTATTATTATTATTTTTTTTTTTTTTTTTTTTTTTTTTTTTTTTTTTTTTTTTGTATTTGATTTGAAAAGTGCATGCTGAATTTAAAATCTGCTTAAAAAACGAAAACTTAAAATTGGCATTCAGATTTTTTTTTTTTTTTTTTTTGTAAAAATAATAATTATTATTATTATTATTACTAGCTGTTACCCGTGACTTCGTTCACGTATCATTCAAATAAGAATAAATTCATTAATTAAGCAAAATATTTCATTCCCGATAATTAGAAACGTAAATAATTAACTAACTTTTGATTACATTCCATTGGAGACAATACAGTATTTCTATGCTATAGAGGCCTCGACATAACTAAGTTTTAAAAAAGTGAAATTTTGTGACAAATAATCACGAAAAGGAAACTGCAATCAACAAAAAAGGCGGGCCAAATAAAATCGTGGAAATCGGCGAATTGTGTAAAAACATATGTCAAGTTTACCTGGTAAACCATTTTACTTTTAACGCCTTTGTGAAACGTTTTAATAGCCATCCTTCAAAGATAATGGAAATAGTATATTCTTTTTCATTAAATTCAATTCTTGTGAATAGGGAGCAATAATTGTAGACCTAAATGCATGGAGCTTAAATTTGTCTCCTTAATTTAATCTATAATTACAGCGGCTATATTCTAGGCGCTATACTACAACTGAAAAAAAAAAAAAATTATTTATTTCTAAATGAGAATATGTTGACAGACGATATTTGTTCTCTAGAATAAATTGACTCATGAAGTTTGAATATGTGAAAATACGTTTTTATTTTTAAAAAAATTTACTGTAATCAAGATTTTTTTTTCTTTCACCATCTATTCAAATTGAAAATAAATTCTTTTTTTTTTTTCAATTTTAATGAGAAAAAATATATTATACCGTTTCATTTCTTCTTTTTTATCCACAAAATTGGAATAATTTAGTTGCCATTTTTAGAGCAACTTCGTTAAATTTATATATAAAAAAAATAATAATAATCATATCTCGGAATTTAAATCATTTTTTTAAATTCTGAGAGTTTATGACATCCTCTGCGAAATACAAACAGGCGGTCAGATTTTAATATAATAGATTCGTAATTATTTTTATTTTCCTAATAATCATGGTGTAGTTTTTGGCAAAAAACTCTCATCTGTATGTAACTGATATTCATGCATAATAATCGCTAGCTGTAAAAAAAGCTAAAAAAATATATTTAAATTTTTCGTTTTAAATATAACGTGAAACTCATCTACTTTCTAAACTTACCGATTCTTGTATTATTAATGAAATGAATTGACACACACTCCTTCTAAAACACATTTGAAAATTCCCATTTTATTTCAAATATGACGTCACTTTTTCCTCAGAGAAATCTCTTTTAAATGGCACAATTCTTGTTAATTTTCTTTTTCTGGCAATCAGGACGTAAATTTTAGCGGAAAACTCACATTTGTGTGTAACTGGTATTCAAGCTAATTATTAATCAGTATCGATAAAAAATATTTCAGTTTTTCATCTTAAATATTACGTCCATTATCTATTTACTTTCATTATACATTGATATTCATGCTCCTTGTATTATTACAAATATTTGAAAATACATGTTTTATTTATGACGTCATATTTGTCCAAGCCGAGGAGGATCCTTTTCATAGTTCCATGGTCCAAGCGAAATCTATTTTTTAATAATATAATTATTGTTGCACTTTTCCTTCTAATTATAACGCAGTTTTTGACAGAAAAATATCTTTTTATTTTAACCGATATTCATACTTCATGTATAATAACAAATACTCCATATTTTTGTTTTAAATATCAAGGAAATTCACCTTCTTTTGAATTTTTTTAATTTTCAGTTTTCACGTGAAAATCGTTCAATTGAAAATTAGTTGTTGGGGAAAAATTATTTTTCCGTGTTTTTATTTTTGTGGCAACGATCAAAGCACCTAGCAACGATAAAGTAAAATGGTTAAATTGTATGGAAAAATGTCCATTTATTGTCTATGAAAATAATGAAATTTTTAATTATTAAAGAAAATATTTGAATAAAATAAACAAAAAACAGCCTATGTTAATTTGAGGATTTTAATCAACCTATATGCAAAAATACAGGATCATTAAATGCTCCATTTTGACGCTGGCTTCAGCCTAACATTTGCACACAATGAGATTTATAATATTATTAGGATTCGTTCAGGAAACTGGGTGCGAACTTGTGAATATGCGGAAGGGAAAAAAAAACACCAAATCAACGTTTGAAAAATACTGTCTTTGAAACAACAAATATTTTTTTTAACTAATAACATTTTGGGGATCAGGAAAGTACCCAGAATAAATGGGTACCGTATATACTCGTGTATAAGTCGAAGAATTTTATACAAAATTTGGGAGCTGAAAATGGGGGGTCGACTTATACACGAGTATATGAGAATGCTTCTAGATTTCTCTCCTAAAAGTCCTACAGTACAAAGAAGTACTATATTTTAGCAGTCTAAGAAGTTGTTTACCCTTGTAAATAAGGCTTGAATAGATGTTTCAAAAAAAGTGTAAGTAATCATTAAATTGATGTGAACAGCTTACAAATTAGTTTAAGATTCTTCAGTTTTATATAATTATAAAATTTTAAAATGTTAAATTAAAAAAAAAAGAAGTCTGATTAGAAACGTAAAAAGAAAAAAAAAAGTTTATTAATTTAATGAAAATTTATTATTATTTTTTTTTATTCTCGATTAAAAATCATTTTCCAACATACAACCAGAAATGTGGTTCGACTTATACACGAAAATTCATTTTTTTCCAAAATTTTGCGTAAGAATTGGGGGGGGGGGTCGACTTATACACGAGTATATACGGTATTTTTAAAAAATTTTCGTATTTCGATCTGTGGCAGTTTCGAAATGCGAAAAAAAAGGAATGTTTGTTCACACTTTCTTGTTCTCTGATTCAAGAATGTCGGAATTTCCGTTTTGATATAGAAAACTGACATTTTGCAATGTTCAATATGGTTTTTAATTAATATCCCCTCTAATCAGGAAAAAAAATGAAAAATCTGCATCAGCTGCATTCGGACCTGCCTTTCATACTTCTACGTGCGCTAGATTTCCAAGCCAAAATCAAAACACACACACACACACACAAATAAATAAATAAACAAACAAATAAACAGACAATTGCGTTCAACAGACAGGTACTTTATTCCAAGAATTTTTTTAATATATATATTATAGTCTTCTTACAAAATATATTGCATAATTCAACAATTTAAAATAAATAGCCTTTTATCCATGTACAAAATAATTTTTAAAAAAATAGTGAAACTTAAACTTTGGAAAACAAAGCATACATAAAGAATAAAAGTCAAATAAAAAAATCAATTTAAACAACATCGGAAATTCTTTATTTTTCAACAACGAGAAATTATCCTACCACCAGCTCTCCCACCTTGAATTTTAAATAACACGGTACCGAAAGCGATAAAAACAAAATATCTTGTTACTTACCAGTACTATTGATGTACAAACAATTGGTGTATGCGAACTTTCCTGGTCCGCGGGTGGAAGGGAAAATGAAATGTTCCCGTCACCTAAACAAGTGAATATCTCGGTACCAGAGACGATACAATCGAAAATCTCTCGGTACATACAGTACTAATGAAATAGAAACTATTGGTGTATACGAAATTTCCAGGTCCGGGGATGGAGGGGCCATTGAAATGGCCTGTAAAACTTAAAATTTTAAATATCTCCGTACCGGAGCCGGTACAAACGAAATTCTCTCGGTACATATATGCTCAGAGATGCACTAATAAAAACGATTAGTACATGCGAAATTACTAGGTCGCGGGGTGGAGGGGCTAGTGAAATGGTCTCTCCCCAATAAGCTTCGAATAACTCTCTACCGGATCCGGTATAAACGAAAATATATCGGTACTTACCGGTACTAAAGAAGTAAAAATGATTGGTGAATGCGAAATTGCCAGGTCCGGGGGTGGAGGGGCCAGTGAAATGGTCCCTCAAACTAAAAAACTGAATAACTCGGTACCGGAGCCGGTACAAACAAAAATCTCTCGGTACTTACCGGTACTAGCGAAGTACAAACGATTGGTTAATGTGAAATTGCTAGGTCCGGGGGTGGAGGGGCCAGTGAAATGGTCCCTCAAACTAAAAAATTGAATAACTCGGTACCGGAGCCGGTAGAAACGGAAATATCTCGGTATTTAACGGTACTAACGAAGTACAAACGATTGGTAAATGCGAAATTGCCAGGTCCGGGGGTGGAGGGGCCAGTGAAATGGTCCCTCAAACTAAAACATTGTATAACTCGGTACCGAAGCCGGTACAAACGAAAATATCTCGGTACTTAGCGGTACTAACGAAGTACAAACGATTGGTGATAGCGAAATTGCCATGTCCGGGGGTGGAGGGGCCAGTGAAATGGTCCCTCAAAATAAAAATTAGAATAACTCGGTACCGAAGCCGGTACAAACGAAAATCTCTCGGTACTTACCGGTACTAACGAAGTACAAACGATTGGTGAATGTGAAATTGGCAGGTCCGGGGGTGGAGGGGCCAGTGAAATGGTCCCTCAAAATAAAAATTAGAATAACTCGGTACCGGAGCCGGTACAAACGAAAATATGTCGGTACTTACCGGTACTAACGTAGTACAAACGATTGACAAATTTTTGTCAAAATCTGAAACACTTCATTTTTTTACTATGGGAAATCCCGTTTCACTGGCCCCTCCACCTTGAATTTAGAATAACTCGGTACCTGAGCCGGTACAAACGAAAATCTCTCGGTACTTACCGGTACTAACGAAGTACAAACGATTGGTGAATACGAAATTCCCAGGTCCGGGGGTGGAGGGGCCAGTGAAATGTACCTCATAAACTGGACAGAAGTCTTTTTAAATTGGGCTGGTCTGCTTCTTTTCATCTTCGCAGAGAGGCATATATTTTAGGTCAGAAATTTATGCACCTGAAAAGAAAAGTTAATTTTGCATTAAACTTTGAAAGTTTATATAATAAAATGTTTAACTGTTTGAATTAATCGTTGTTTCAAAACTTACCTCCGCATTTAAAAATATTTTCTATATATTTCCTCAAAATTAGTCGGTCCATTTCACCATAAACGGGACACAAGTCTAAATAAATGTGGATGGTCTACTCTTTGGTATCATTTGCAGAGAGGCATATATTTTAGGGTAGAAATTTATGCACCTGAAAAGAAATGTTAAATTTACATTAATCTTTAAAAGCCTATATATTAAAATGTATAACTGTTTGAATTCAACATTGTTTTAAAACATACCTCCACATTTTAAAAGATTTTCTGTATATGTCCTCACAAATTAGTCCACCAGTTTCTTCATAAACAGATCAGATGTCATAATAAAAGTGGCTGATATACTCTTTTGTATCATTCGCGGAGAGGCACATATTTTAGTTCAGAAATTTATGCACCTGAAATGAAATGTTAAATTTGCATGAAAATTGAAATGTTTATATATTAAAATGTTTAACTCTTTGCATTTAACGTTGTTTTAAAACATACCTCCGCATTGGAAATGTCTTTCTACTTCTGTCCTCACAAAGTATTAAGGTAATTTCACCATAAACTGGACAGAAGTCTTTTTAAATTGGGCGGGTCTGCTTCTTTTCATCTTCGCGGAGAGGCATATATTTTAGGTCAGAAATTTATGCACCTGAAAAGAAAAGTTAATTTTGCATTAAACTTTGAAAGTTTATATAATAAAATGTTTAACTGTTTCAATTCAACATTGTTTCAAAACATACCTCCGCGATTAAAAATATTTTCTATATATTTCCTCAAAATTAGTCGGTCCATTTCAAAATAAACGGGTCACAAGTATAAATAAATGTGGATGGTCTTCTCTTTGGTATCATTTGCAGATATGCATATATTTTAGAGTAGAAATTTATGCACCTGAAAAGAAATGTTAAATTTACATTAATCTTTAAAAGCCTATATATTAAAATGTATAACTGTTTGAATTCAACATTCTTTTAAAACATACCTCCGCATTTTAAAAGATTTTCTGTATATGTCCTCACCAATTAGTCCATCAGTATCTTCATAAACAGATCAGATGTCATAATAAAAGTGGCGGATATACTCTTTTGTATCATTCGCGGAGAGGCATATATTTTAGTTCAGAAATTTATATGCACCTGAAATGACATGTTAAATTTGCATGAAAATTGAAATGTTTATATATTAAAATGTTTAACTCTTTGCATTTAACGTTGTTTTAAAACATACCTCCGCATTGGAAATGATTTTCTACTTCAGTCCTCACAAAGTATTAAGGTAGTTTCACCATAAACAGGACAGAAGTCTTTTTAAATTGGGCTGGTCTGCTTCTTTGCATCTTCGCGGATAAGCAAATATATTTTAGGTCAGAAATTTATGCACCTGAAAAGAAATGTGAAATTTGCATCAAACTTTGAAAGTTTATTTAATAAAATGTTTAACTGTTTGAATTCAACATAGTTTCAAAACATACCTCCGCATTTAACAATATTTTCTATATATTTCCTCAAAATTAGTCAGTCCAATTCTTCATAAACGGGTCACAAGTCTAAATAAATGTTTCTGGTCTACTCTTTGGTATCATTCGCGGAGAGGCATATATTTTAGAGCAGAAATTTATGCACCTGAAAAGAAATGTTAAATTTAAATTACTCTTTAAAAGTCTATATATTAAAATGTATAACTGTTTGAATTCAACATTGTTTTAAACATACCTCCGCATTTTAAAAGATTTTCTGTATATGTCCTCACAAATTAGTCCATCAGTTTCTTCATAAACAGATCAGATGTCATAATAAAAGTGGCTGATATACTCTTTTGTATCATTCGCGGAGAGGCATATATTTTAGTTCAGAAATTTATGCACCTGAAAAATAATGTTAAATTTGCATCAAATTTTAAAAGTTCATATAATAAAATGTTTAACTGTTTGAATTCAACATTGTTTAAAAACATACCTCCACATTGAAAAGGACTTTCTACTTCTGTTCTCACAAAGTATTAAGGTAATTTCACCATAAACTGGACAGAAGTCTTTTTAAATTGGTCTGGTCTGCTTCTTTTCATCTTCGCGGAGAGGCATATATTTTAGGTCAGAAATTTATGCACCTGAAAAGAAAAGTTAATTTTGCATTAAACTTTGAAAGTTTATATAATAAAATGTTTAACTGTTTGAATTCAACATAGTTTCAAAACATACCTCCGCATTTAACAATATTTTCTATATATTTCCTCAAAATTAGTCAGTCCAATTCTTCATAAACGGGTCACAAGTCTATATAAATGTAGATGGTCTTCTCTGTGGTATCATTTGCAGAGAGACATATATCTTAGGGTAGAAATTTATGCACCTGAAAAGAAATGTTAAATTTACATTAATCTTTAAAAGCCTATATATTAAAATGTATAAATGTTTGAATTCAACATTGTTTTAAAATATACCTCCGCATTTTAAAAGATTTTCTGTATATGTCCTCACAAATTAGTCCACCAGTTTCTTCATAAACATGGCAGCTGTCATAATAAACGTGGCTGATATACTCTTTTGTTTCATTCGCGGAGAGGCATATATTTTAGTTCAGAAATTTATGCACCTGAAAATAACGTTAAATTTGCAACAAATTTTAAAAGTTCATATAATAAAATGTTTAACTATTTGAATTCAACATTGTTTAAAAACATACCTCCGCATTTTAAAATATTTTCTTTATATTTCCTCAAATTTAGTCAGTCCATTTCTCCATAAACGGTTTACAAGTCATATATCATGAAGTCATATAACACAAAGTCAGTTTTGTATCTTTCGCGGAGAGGCATATATTTTACCTCAGAAATTTATGCACCTGAAATGAAATGTTAAATTTGCATGAAAATTTAAATGTTTATATATTAAAATGTTTAACTCTTTGCATTTAACTTTGTTTTAAAACATACCTCAGCATTGGAAATGATTTTCTACTTCAGTCCTCACAAAGTATTAAGGTAATTTCACCATAAACTGGACAGAAGTCTTTTTAAATTGGGCTGGTCTGCTTCTTTGCATCTTCGCGGAGAGGCATATATTTTAGGTCAGAAATTTATGCACCTGAAAAGAAATGTGAAATTTGCATTAAACTTTGAAAGTTTATTTAATAAAATGTTTAACTGTTTGAATTCATCATAGTTTCAAAACATACCTCCGCATTAAAAAATATTTTCTATATATTTCCTCAAAATTAGTCGGTCCAATTCTCCATAAACGGGTCAGAAGTCTAAATAAATGTGGCTGGTCTACTCTTTGGTATCATTGGCGGAGAGGCATATATTTTAGGGTAGAAATTTATGTACCTGAAAAGAAATGTTAAATTTACATTAATCTTTAAAAGCCTATATATTAAAATGTATAACTGTTTGAATTCAACATTGTTTTAAAACATACCTCCGCATTTTAAAAGATTTTCTGTATATGTCCTCACAAATTAGTCCATCAGTTTCTTCATAAACAGATCAGATGTCATAATAAAAGTGGCTGATCTACTCTTTTGTATCATTCGCGGAGAGGCATATATTTTAGTTCAGAAATTTATGCACCTGAAAAAAAATGTTAAATTTGCATCAAATTTTAAAAGTTCATATAATAAAATGTTTGACTGTTTGAATTCAACATTGTTTAAAAACATACCTCCGCATTGAAAAGGACTTTCTACTTCTGTTCTCACAAAGTATTAAGGTAATTTCACCATAAACTGGACAGAAGTCTTTTTAAATTGGTCTGGTCTGCTTCTTTTCATCTTCGCGGAGAGGCATATATTTTAGGTCAGAAATTTATGCACCTGAAAAGAAAGGTTAATTTTGCATTAAACTTTGAAAGTTTATATAATAAAATGTTTAACTGTTTGAATTCATCGTTGTTTCAAAACTTACCTCCGCATTTAAAAATATTTTCTATATATTTCCTCAAAATTAGTCAGTCCATTTCTCCATAAACCGGTCACAAGTCTAAATAAATGTTTCTGGTCTACTCTTTGGTATCATTCGCGAGGAGGCATATATTTTAGAGCAGAAATTTATGCACCTGAAAAGAAATGTTAAATTTACATTAATCTTTAAAAGCCTATATATTAAAATGTATAACTGTTTGAATTCAACATTGTTTTAAAACAAAACTCCGCAATTTAAAATATTTTCTTGATATTTCCTCAAATTTAGTCAGTCCATTTCTCCATAAACGGGTTACAAGTCATATATCATGAAGTCATATAACATAAAATCAGTTTTGTATCTTTCGCGGAGAGGCATATATTTTACCTCAGAAATTTATGCACCTGAAATGAAATGTTAAATTTGCATGAAAATTTAAATGTTTATATATTAAAATGTGTAACTCTTTGCATTTAACGTTGTTTTAAAACATACCTCCGCATTGGAAATGATTTTCTACTTCAGTCCTCACAAAGTATTAAGGTAGTTTCCCCATAAACTGGACAGAAGTCTTTTTAAATTGGGCTGGTGTGCTTCTTTTCATCTTCGCAGAGCGGCATATATTTTAGGTCAGAAATTTATGCACCTGAAAAGAAAAGTTAATTTTGCATTAAACTTTGAAAGTGTATAATATAAAATGTTTAACTGTTTGAATTCAACATTGTTTCAAAACATACCTCCGCGATTAAAAATATTTTCTATATATTTCCTCAAAATTAGTCGGTCCATTTCACCATAAACGGGACACAAGTCTAAATAAATGTGGATGGTCTACTCTTTGGTATCATTTGCAGAGAGGCATATATTTTAGGGTAGAAATTTATGCACCTGAAAAGAAATGTTAAATTTACATTAATATTTAAAAGCCTATATATTAAAATGTATAACTGTTTGAATTCAACATTGTTTTAAAACATACCTCCGCATTTTAAAAGATTTTCTGTATATGTCCTCACAAATTAGTTTTCCAGTTTCTTCATAAACAGGTCAGATGTCATAATAAACGTGGCTGATATACTCTTTTGTATCATTCGCGGAGAGGCATATATTTTAGTTCAGAAATTTATGCACCTGAAAAAAAACGTTAAATTTGCATCAAATTTTAAAAGTTCATATAATAAAATGTTTAACTTTTTGAATTCAACATTGTTTAAAAACATACCTCCGCATTTTAAAATATTTTCTTTATATTTCTTCAAATTTAGTTAGTCCATTTCTCCATAAACGGGTTACAAGTCATATATCATGAAGTCATATAACATAATGTCACTTTTGTATCTTTCGCGGAGAGGCATATATTTTACCTCAGAAATTTATGCACCTGAAATGAAATGTTAAATTTGCATCAAATTTTAAAAGTTCATATAATAAAATGTTTAACTGTTTGAATTCAACATTGTTTAAAAACATACCTCCGCATAGGAAATGATTTTCTACTTCAGTCCTCACAAAGTATTAAGGTAATTTCACCATAAACTGGACAGAAGTCTTTTTAAATTGGGCTGGTCTGCTTCTTTGCATCTTCGCGGAGAGGCATATATTTTAGGTCAGAAATTTATGCACCTGAAAAGAAATGTGAAATTTGCATTAAACTTTGAAAGTTTATTTAATAAAATGTTTAATTGTTTGAATTCATCATAGTTTCAAAACATACCTCCGCATTAAAAAATATTTTCTATATATTTCCTCAAAATTAGTCGGTCCAATTCTCCATAAACGGGTCACAAATCTAAATAAATGTGGCTGGTCTACTCTTTGGTATCATTGGCGGAGAGGCATATATTTTAGGGTAGAAATTTATGTACCTGAAAAGAAATGTTAAATTTACATTAATCTTTAAAAGCCTATATATTAAATGTATAACTGTTTGAATTCAACATTGTTTTAAAACATACCTCCGCATTTTAAAAGATTTTCTGTATATGTCCTAACAAATTAGTCCATCAGTTTCTTCATAAACCGATCAGATGTCATAATAAAAGTGACTGATCTACTCTTTTGTATCATTCGCGGAGAGGCATATATTTTAGTTCAGAAATTTATGCACCTGAAAAAAAATGTTAAATTTGCATCAAATTTTAAAAGTTCATATAATAAAATGTTTAACTGTTTGAATTCAACATTGTTTAAAAACATACCTCCGCATAGGAAATGATTTTCTACTTCAGTCCTCACAAAGTATTAAGGTAATTTCACCATAAACTGGACAGAAGTCTTTTTAAATTGGGCTGGTCTGCTTCTTTTCATCTTCGCGGAGAGGCATATATTTTAGGTCAGAAATTTATGCATCTGAAAAGAAAAGTTAATTTTGCATCAAATTTTAAAAGTTCATATAATAAAATGTTTAACTGTTTGAATTCAACATTGTTTAAAAACATACCTCCGGATTTTAAAATATTTTCTTTATATTTCCTGAAATTTAGTCTATCCATTTCTCCATAATCGGGTCACAAGTCATATATCATGAAGTCATATAACATAATGTCACTTTTGTATTTTTCGCGGAGAGGCATATATTTTACCTCAGAAATTTATGCACCTGAAATGAAATGTTAAATTTGCATGAAAATTTAAATATTTATATATTAAAATGTGTATTTCTTTGCATTTAACGTTGTTTTAAAACATACCTCCGCATTGGAAATGATTTTCTACTTCAGTCCTCACAAAGTATTAAGGTAGTTTCCCCATAAACTGGACAGAAGTCTTTTTAAATTGGGCTGGTCTGCTTCTTTTCATCTTCGCAGAGAGGCATATATTTTAGGTCAGAAATTTATGCACCTGAAAAGAAAAGTTAATTTTGCATTAAACTTTGAAAGTTTATATAATAAAATGTTTAACTGTTTGAATTAATCGTTGTTTCAAAACTTACCTCCGCATTTAAAAATATTTTCTATATATTTCCTCAAAATTAGTCGGTCCATTTCACCATAAACGGGACACAAGTCTAAATAAATGTGGATGGTCTACTCTTTGGTATCATTTGCAGAGAGGCATATATTTTAGGGTAGAAATTTATGCACCTGAAAAGAAATGTTAAATTTACATTAATCTTTAAAAGCCTATATATTAAAATGTATAACTGTTTGAATTCAACATTGTTTTAAAACATACCTCCACATTTTAAAAGATTTTCTGTATATGTCCTCACAAATTAGTCCACCAGTTTCTTCATAAACAGATCAGATGTCATAATAAAAGTGGCTGATATACTCTTTTGTATCATTCGCGGAGAGGCACATATTTTAGTTCAGAAATTTATGCACCTGAAATGAAATGTTAAATTTGCATGAAAATTGAAATGTTTATATATTAAAATGTTTAACTCTTTGCATTTAACGTTGTTTTAAAACATACCTCCGCATTGGAAATGTCTTTCTACTTCTGTCCTCACAAAGTATTAAGGTAATTTCACCATAAACTGGACAGAAGTCTTTTTAAATTGGGCGGGTCTGCTTCTTTTCATCTTCGCGGAGAGGCATATATTTTAGGTCAGAAATTTATGCACCTGAAAAGAAAAGTTAATTTTGCATTAAACTTTGAAAGTTTATATAATAAAATGTTTAACTGTTTCAATTCAACATTGTTTCAAAACATACCTCCGCGATTAAAAATATTTTCTACATATTTCCTCAAAATTAGTCGGTCCATTTCACCATAAACGGGTCACAAGTATAAATAAATGTGGATGGTCTTCTCTTTGGTATCATTTGCAGATATGCATATATTTTAGAGTAGAAATTTATGCACCTGAAAAGAAATGTTAAATTTACATTAATCTTTAAAAGCCTATATATTAAAATGTATAACTGTTTGAATTCAACATTCTTTTAAAACATACCTCCGCATTTTAAAAGATTTTCTGTATATGTCCTCACCAATTAGTCCATCAGTTTCTTCATAAACAGATCAGATGTCATAATAAAAGTGGCTGATATACTCTTTTGTATCATTCGCGGAGAGGCATATATTTTAGTTCAGAAATTTATGCACCTGAAAAATAATGTTAAATTTGCATCAAATTTTAAAAGTTCATATAATAAAATGTTTAACTGTTTGAATTCAACATTGTTTAAAAACATACCTCCACATTGAAAAGGACTTTCTACTTCTGTTCTCACAAAGTATTAAGGTAATTTCACCATAAACTGGACAGAAGTCTTTTTAAATTGGTCTGGTCTGCTTCTTTTCATCTTCGCGGAGAGGCATATATTTTAGGTCAGAAATTTATGCACCTGAAAAGAAAAGTTAATTTTGCATTAAACTTTGAAAGTTTATATAATAAAATGTTTAACTGTTTGAATTCAACATAGTTTCAAAACATACCTCCGCATTTAACAATATTTTCTATATATTTCCTCAAAATTAGTCAGTCCAATTCTTCATAAACGGGTCACAAGTCTATATAAATGTAGATGGTCTTCTCTGTGGTATCATTTGCAGAGAGACATATATCTTAGGGTAGAAATTTATGCACCTGAAAAGAAATGTTAAATTTACATTAATCTTTAAAAGCCTATATATTAAAATGTATAAATGTTTGAATTCAACATTGTTTTAAAATATACCTCCGCATTTTAAAAGATTTTCTGTATATGTCCTCACAAATTAGTCCACCAGTTTCTTCATAAACATGGCAGCTGTCATAATAAACGTGGCTGATATACTCTTTTGTTTCATTCGCGGAGAGGCATATATTTTAGTTCAGAAATTTATGCACCTGAAAATAACGTTAAATTTGCAACAAATTTTAAAAGTTCATATAATAAAATGTTTAACTATTTGAATTCAACATTGTTTAAAAACATACCTCCGCATTTTAAAATATTTTCTTTATATTTCCTCAAATTTAGTCAGTCCATTTCTCCATAAACGGTTTACAAGTCATATATCATGAAGTCATATAACACAAAGTCAGTTTTGTATCTTTCGCGGAGAGGCATATATTTTACCTCAGAAATTTATGCACCTGAAATGAAATGTTAAATTTGCATGAAAATTTAAATGTTTATATATTAAAATGTTTAACTCTTTGCATTTAACTTTGTTTTAAAACATACCTCAGCATTGGAAATGATTTTCTACTTCAGTCCTCACAAAGTATTAAGGTAATTTCACCATAAACTGGACAGAAGTCTTTTTAAATTGGGCTGGTCTGCTTCTTTGCATCTTCGCGGAGAGGCATATATTTTAGGTCAGAAATTTATGCACCTGAAAAGAAATGTGAAATTTGCATTAAACTTTGAAAGTTTATTTAATAAAATGTTTAACTGTTTGAATTCATCATAGTTTCAAAACATACCTCCGCATTAAAAAATATTTTCTATATATTTCCTCAAAATTAGTCGGTCCAATTCTCCATAAACGGGTCAGAAGTCTAAATAAATGTGGCTGGTCTACTCTTTGGTATCATTGGCGGAGAGGCATATATTTTAGGGTAGAAATTTATGTACCTGAAAAGAAATGTTAAATTTACATTAATCTTTAAAAGCCTATATATTAAAATGTATAACTGTTTGAATTCAACATTGTTTTAAAACATACCTCCGCATTTTAAAAGATTTTCTGTATATGTCCTCACAAATTAGTCCATCAGTTTCTTCATAAACAGATCAGATGTCATAATAAAAGTGGCTGATCTACTCTTTTGTATCATTCGCGGAGAGGCATATATTTTAGTTCAGAAATTTATGCACCTGAAAAAAAATGTTAAATTTGCATCAAATTTTAAAAGTTCATATAATAAAATGTTTGACTGTTTGAATTCAACATTGTTTAAAAACATACCTCCGCATTGAAAAGGACTTTCTACTTCTGTTCTCACAAAGAATTAAGGTAATTTCACCATAAACTGGACAGAAGTCTTTTTAAATTGGTCTGGTCTGCTTCTTTTCATCTTCGCGGAGAGGCATATATTTTAGGTCAGAAATTTATGCACCTGAAAAGAAAGGTTAATTTTGCATTAAACTTTGAAAGTTTATATAATAAAATGTTTAACTGTTTGAATTCATCGTTGTTTCAAAACTTACCTCCGCATTTAAAAATATTTTCTATATATTTCCTCAAAATTAGTCAGTCCATTTCTCCATAAACCGGTCACAAGTCTAAATAAATGTTTCTGGTCTACTCTTTGGTATCATTCGCGAGGAGGCATATATTTTAGAGCAGAAATTTATGCACCTGAAAAGAAATGTTAAATTTACATTAATCTTTAAAAGCCTATATATTAAAATGTATAACTGTTTGAATTCAACATTGTTTTAAAACAAAACTCCGCATTTTAAAATATTTTCTTGATATTTCCTCAAATTTAGTCAGTCCATTTCTCCATAAACGGGTTACAAGTCATATATCATGAAGTCATATAACATAAAATCAGTTTTGTATCTTTCGCGGAGAGGCATATATTTTACCTCAGAAATTTATGCACCTGAAATGAAATGTTAAATTTGCATGAAAATTTAAATGTTTATATATTAAAATGTGTAACTCTTTGCATTTAACGTTGTTTTAAAACATACCTCCGCATTGGAAATGATTTTCTACTTCAGTCCTCACAAAGTATTAAGGTAGTTTCCCCATAAACTGGACAGAAGTCTTTTTAAATTGGGCTGGTGTGCTTCTTTGCATCTTCGCGGATAAGAATATATTTTAGGTCAGAAATTTATGCACCTGAAAAGAAATGTGAAATTTGCATCAAACTTTGAAAGTTTATTTATTAAAATGTTTAACTGTTTGAATTCATCGTTGTTTCAAAACATACCTCAGCATTTAAAAATATTTTCTATATATTTCCTCAAAATTAGTCAGTCCATTTCTCCATAAACCGGTCGGTCACAAGTCTAAACAAATGTTTCTGGTCTACTCTTTGGTATCATTCGCGGAGAGGCATATATTTTAGAGCAGAAATTTATGCACCTGAAAAGAAATGTTAAATTTACATTAATCTTTAAAAGCCTATATATTAAAATGTATAACTGTTTGAATTCAACATTGTTTTAAAACATACCTCCGCATTTTAAAAGATTTTCTGTATATGTCCTCACAAATTAGTCCACCAGTTTCTTCATAAACAGGTCAGATGTCATAATAAACGTGGCTGATATACTCTTTTGTATCATTCGCGGAGAGGCATATATTTTAGTTCAGAAATTTATGCACCTGAAAAAAAACGTTAAATTTGCATCAAATTTTAAAAGTTCATATAATAAAATGTTTAACTTTTTGAATTCAACATTGTTTAAAAACATACCTCCGCATTTTAAAATATTTTCTTTATATTTCTTCAAATTTAGTTAGTCCATTTCTCCATAAACGGGTTACAAGTCATATATCATGAAGTCATATAACATAATGTCACTTTTGTATCTTTCGCGGAGAGACATATATTTTACCTCAGAAATTTATGCACCTGAAATAAAATGTTAAATTTGCATGAAAATTGAAATGTTTATATATTAAAATGTTTAACTCTTTGCATTTAACGTTGTTTTAAATCATACCTCCGCATTGGAAATGTCTTTCTACTTCTGTCCTCACAAAGTATTAAGGTAGTTTCACCATAAACTGGACAGAAGTCTTTTTAAATTGGGCTGGTCTGCTTCTTTGCATCTTCGCGGATAAGCAAATATATTTTAGGTCAGAAATTTATGCACCTGAAAAGAAATGTGAAATTTGCATCAAACTTTGAAAGTTTATTTAATAAAATGTTTAACTGTTTGAATTCAACGTTGTTTCAAAACATACCTCCGCATTTAAAAATATTTTCTATATATTTCCTCAAAATTAGTCAGTCCAATTCTCCATAAACGGGTTACAAGTCTAAATAAATGTTTCTGGTATACTCTTTGGTATCATTCGCAGAGAGGCATATATTTTAGAGCAGAAATTTATGCACCTGAAAAGAAATGTTAAATTTAAATTACTCTTTAAAAGTCTATATATTAAAATGTATAACTGTTTGAATTCAACATTGTTTTAAACATACCTCCGCATTTTAAAAGATTTTCTGTATATGTCCTCACAAATTAGTCCATCAGTTTCTTTATAAACAGATCAGATGTCATAATAAAAGTGGCTGATATACTCTTTTGTATCATTCGCGGAGAGGCATATATTTTAGTTCAGAAATTTATGCACCTGAAAAAAAATGCTAAATTTGCATCAAATTTTAAAAGTTCATATAATAAAATGTTTAACAGTTTGAATTCAACATTGTTTAAAAACATACCTCCGCATTGAAAATGACTTTCTACTTCTGTTCTCACAAAGTATTAAGGTAATTTCACCATAAAATGGACGGAAGTCTTTTTAAATTGGGCTTGTCTGCTTCTTTTCATCTTCGCGGAGAGGCATATATTTTACCTCAGAAATTAATGCACCTGAAATGAAATGTTAAATTTGCATGAAAATTTAAATGTTTATATATTAAAATGTTTAACTCTTTGCATTTAAAGTTGTTTTAAAACATACCTCCGCATAGAAAATGATTTTCTACTTCAGTCATCACAAAGTATTAAGGTAATTTCACCATAAACTGGACAGAAGTCTTTTTAAATTGGGCTGGTCTGCTTCTTTGCATCTTCCCGGAGAGGCATATATTTTAGGTCAGAAATTTATGCACCCGAAAAGAAATGTGAAATTTGCATCAGACTTTGAAAGTTTATTTAATAAAATGTTTAACTGTTTGAATTCAACATAGTTTTAAAACATACCTCCGAATTAAAAAATATTTTCTATATATTTCCTCAAAATTAGTCGGTCCAATGCTCCATAAATGGGTCACAAGTCTAAATAAATGTGGCTGGTCTACTCTTGGGTATCATTTGCGGAGAGGCATATATTTTAGGGTAGAAATTTATGTACCTGAAAAGAAATGTTAAATTTACATTAATCTTTAAAAGCCTATATATTAAAATGTATAACTGTTTGAATTCAACATTGTTTTAAAACATACCTCCGCATTTTGAAGATTTTCTGTATATGTCCTCACAAATTAGTCCATCAGTATCTTCATAAACAGATCAGATGTCATAATAAAAGTGGCTGATATACTCTTTTGTATCATTCGCGGAGAGGCACATATTTTAGTTCAGAAATTTATGCACCTGAAATGAAATGTTAAATTTGCATGAAAATTGAAATGTTTATATATTAAAATGTTTAACTCTTTGCATTTAACGTTGTTTTAAAACATACCTCCGCATTGGAAATGTCTTTCTACTTCTGTCCTCACAAAGTATTAAGGTAATTTCACCATAAACTGGACAGAAGTCTTTTTAAATTGGGCTGGTCTGCTTCTTTTCATCTTCGCGGAGAGGCATATATTTT
The DNA here is from genome assembly GCA_963931845.1 of Maratus michaelseni. NCBI lineage: Eukaryota > Metazoa > Arthropoda > Arachnida > Araneae > Salticidae > Maratus > Maratus michaelseni. The sequence goes on along the minus strand of OZ007593.1, from coordinate 115,382,494 downwards.
AGGTCAGAAATTTATGCACCTGAAAAGAAAAGTTAATTTTGCATTAAACTTTGAAAGTTTATATAATAAAATGTTTAACTGTTTCAATTCAACATTGTTTCAAAACATACCTCCGCGATTAAAAATATTTTCTATATATTTCCTCAAAATTAGTCGGTCCATTTCACCATAAACGGGTCACAAGCCTAAATAAATGTGGATGGTCTTCTCTTTCGTATCATTTGCAGATAGGTATATATTTTAGGGTAGGAATTTATGCACCTGAAAAGAAATGTTAAATTTACATTAATCTTTAAAAGCCTATATATTAAAATGTATAACTGTTTGAATTCAACATTGTTTTAAAACATACCTCCGCATTTAAAAATATTTTCTATATATTTCCGCAAAATTAGTCAGTCCAATTCTCCATAAACGGGTTACAAGTCTAAATAAATGTTTCTGGTATACTCTTTGGTATCATTCGCAGAGAGGCATATATTTTAGAGCAGAAATTTATGCACCTGAAAAGAAATGTTAAATTTAAATTACTCTTTAAAAGTCTATATATTAAAATGTATAACTGTTTGAATTCAACATTGTTTTAAACATACCTCCGCATTTTAAAAGATTTTCTGTATATGTCCTCACAAATTAGTCCATCAGTTTCTTTATAAACAGATCAGATGTCATAATAAAAGTGGCTGATATACTCTTTTGTATCATTCGCGGAGAGGCATATATTTTAGTTCAGAAATTTATGCACCTGAAAAAAAACGTTAAATTTGCATCAAATTTTAAAAGTTCATATAATAAAATGTTTAACTTTTTGAATTCAACATTGTTTAAAAACATACCTCCGCATTTTAAAATATTTTCTTTATATTTCTTCAAATTTAGTTAGTCCATTTCTCCATAAACGGGTTACAAGTCATATATCATGAAGTCATATAACATAATGTCACTTTTGTATCTTTCGCGGAGAGACATATATTTTACCTCAGAAATTTATGCACCTGAAATAAAATGTTAAATTTGCATGAAAATTGAAATGTTTATATATTAAAATGTTTAACTCTTTGCATTTAACGTTGTTTTAAATCATACCTCCGCATTGGAAATGTCTTTCTACTTCTGTCCTCACAAAGTATTAAGGTAGTTTCACCATAAACTGGACAGAAGTCTTTTTAAATTGGGCTGGTCTGCTTCTTTGCATCTTCGCGGATAAGCAAATATATTTTAGGTCAGAAATTTATGCACCTGAAAAGAAATGTGAAATTTGCATCAAACTTTGAAAGTTTATTTAATAAAATGTTTAACTGTTTGAATTCAACGTTGTTTCAAAACATACCTCCGCATTTAAAAATATTTTCTATATATTTCCTCAAAATTAGTCAGTCCAATTCTCCATAAACGGGTTACAAGTCTAAATAAATGTTTCTGGTATACTCTTTGGTATCATTCGCAGAGAGGCATATATTTTAGAGCAGAAATTTATGCACCTGAAAAGAAATGTTAAATTTAAATTACTCTTTAAAAGTCTATATATTAAAATGTATAACTGTTTGAATTCAACATTGTTTTAAACATACCTCCGCATTTTAAAAGATTTTCTGTATATGTCCTCACAAATTAGTCCATCAGTTTCTTTATAAACAGATCAGATGTCATAATAAAAGTGGCTGATATACTCTTTTGTATCATTCGCGGAGAGGCATATATTTTAGTTCAGAAATTTATGCACCTGAAAAAAAATGCTAAATTTGCATCAAATTTTAAAAGTTCATATAATAAAATGTTTAACAGTTTGAATTCAACATTGTTTAAAAACATACCTCCGCATTGAAAATGACTTTCTACTTCTGTTCTCACAAAGTATTAAGGTAATTTCACCATAAAATGGACGGAAGTCTTTTTAAATTGGGCTTGTCTGCTTCTTTTCATCTTCGCGGAGAGGCATATATTTTACCTCAGAAATTAATGCACCTGAAATGAAATGTTAAATTTGCATGAAAATTTAAATGTTTATATATTAAAATGTTTAACTCTTTGCATTTAAAGTTGTTTTAAAACATACCTCCGCATAGGAAATGATTTTCTACTTCAGTCATCACAAAGTATTAAGGTAATTTCACCATAAACTGGACAGAAGTCTTTTTAAATTGGGCTGGTCTGCTTCTTTGCATCTTCCCGGAGAGGCATATATTTTAGGTCAGAAATTTATGCACCCGAAAAGAAATGTGAAATTTGCATCAGACTTTGAAAGTTTATTTAATAAAATGTTTAACTGTTTGAATTCAACATAGTTTTAAAACATACCTCCGAATTAAAAAATATTTTCTATATATTTCCTCAAAATTAGTCGGTCCAATGCTCCATAAATGGGTCACAAGTCTAAATAAATGTGGCTGGTCTACTCTTGGGTATCATTTGCGGAGAGGCATATATTTTAGGGTAGAAATTTATGTACCTGAAAAGAAATGTTAAATTTACATTAATCTTTAAAAGCCTATATATTAAAATGTATAACTGTTTGAATTCAACATTGTTTTAAAACATACCTCCGCATTTTGAAGATTTTCTGTATATGTCCTCACAAATTAGTCCATCAGTATCTTCATAAACAGATCAGATGTCATAATAAAAGTGGCTGATATACTCTTTTGTATCATTCGCGGAGAGGCACATATTTTAGTTCAGAAATTTATGCACCTGAAATGAAATGTTAAATTTGCATGAAAATTGAAATGTTTATATATTAAAATGTTTAACTCTTTGCATTTAACGTTGTTTTAAAACATACCTCCGCATTGGAAATGTCTTTCTACTTCTGTCCTCACAAAGTATTAAGGTAATTTCACCATAAACTGGACAGAAGTCTTTTTAAATTGGGCTGGTCTGCTTCTTTTCATCTTCGCGGAGAGGCATATATTTTAGGTCAGAAATTTATGCACCTGAAAAGAAAAGTTAATTTTGCATTAAACTTTGAAAGTTTATATAATAAAATGTTTAACTGTTTCAATTCAACATTGTTTCAAAACATACCTCCGCGATTAAAAATATTTTCTATATATTTCCTCAAAATTAGTCGGTCCATTTCACCATAAACGGGTCACAAGCCTAAATAAATGTGGATGGTCTTCTCTTTCGTATCATTTGCAGATAGGTATATATTTTAGGGTAGAAATTTATGCACCTGAAAAGAAATGTTAAATTTACATTAATCTTTAAAAGCCTATATATTAAAATGTATAACTGTTTGAATTCAACATTGTTTTAAAACATACCTCCGCATTTAAAAATATTTTCTATATATTTCCGCAAAATTAGTCAGTCCAATTCTCCATAAACGGGTTACAAGTCTAAATAAATGTTTCTGGTATACTCTTTGGTATCATTCGCAGAGAGGCATATATTTTAGAGCAGAAATTTATGCACCTGAAAAGAAATGTTAAATTTAAATTACTCTTTAAAAGTCTATATATTAAAATGTATAACTGTTTGAATTCAACATTGTTTTAAACATACCTCCGCATTTTAAAAGATTTTCTGTATATGTCCTCACAAATTAGTCCATCAGTTTCTTTATAAACAGATCAGATGTCATAATAAAAGTGGCTGATATACTCTTTTGTATCATTCGCGGAGAGGCATATATTTTAGTTCAGAAATTTATGCACCTGAAAAAAAATGCTAAATTTGCATCAAATTTTAAAAGTTCATATAATAAAATGTTTAACAGTTTGAATTCAACATTGTTTAAAAACATACCTCCGCATTGAAAATGACTTTCTACTTCTGTTCTCACAAAGTATTAAGGTAATTTCACCATAAAATGGACGGAAGTCTTTTTAAATTGGGCTTGTCTGCTTCTTTTCATCTTCGCGGAGAGGCATATATTTTACCTCAGAAATTAATGCACCTGAAATGAAATGTTAAATTTGCATGAAAATTTAAATGTTTATATATTAAAATGTTTAACTCTTTGCATTTAAAGTTGTTTTAAAACATACCTCCGCATAGGAAATGATTTTCTACTTCAGTCATCACAAAGTATTAAGGTAATTTCACCATAAACTGGACAGAAGTCTTTTTAAATTGGGCTGGTCTGCTTCTTTGCATCTTCCCGGAGAGGCATATATTTTAGGTCAGAAATTTATGCACCCGAAAAGAAATGTGAAATTTGCATCAGACTTTGAAAGTTTATTTAATAAAATGTTTAACTGTTTGAATTCAACATAGTTTTAAAACATACCTCCGAATTAAAAAATATTTTCTATATATTTCCTCAAAATTAGTCGGTCCAATGCTCCATAAATGGGTCACAAGTCTAAATAAATGTGGCTGGTCTACTCTTGGGTATCATTTGCGGAGAGGCATATATTTTAGGGTAGAAATTTATGTACCTGAAAAGAAATGTTAAATTTACATTAACCTTTAAAAGCCTATATATTAAAATGTATAACTGTTTGAATTCAACATTGTTTTAAAACATACCTCCGCATTTTGAAGATTTTCTGTATATGTCCTCACAAATTAGTCCATCAGTATCTTCATAAACAGATCAGATGTCATAATAAAAGTGGCTGATATACTCTTTTGTATCATTCGCGGAGAGGCACATATTTTAGTTCAGAAATTTATGCACCTGAAATGAAATGTTAAATTTGCATGAAAATTGAAATGTTTATATATTAAAATGTTTAACTCTTTGCATTTAACGTTGTTTTAAAACATACCTCCGCATAGGAAATGATTTTCTACTTCAGTCCTCACAAAGTATTAAGGTAATTTCACCATAAACTGGACAGAAGTCTTTTTAAATTGGTCTGGTCTGCTTCTTTTCATCTTCGCGGAGAGGCATATATTTTAGGTCAGAAATTTATGCACCTGAAAAGAAAGGTTAATTTTGCATTAAACTTTGAAAGTTTATATAATAAAATGTTTAACTGTTTGAATTCATCGTTGTTTTAAAACATACCTCCGCATTTTAAAAGATTTTCTGTATATGTCCTCACAAATTAGTCCACCAGTTTCTTCATAAACAGGTCAGATGTCATAATAAAAGTGACTGATATACTGTTTTGTATTATTCGCGGAGAGGCATATATTTTAGTTCAGAAGTTTATGCACCTGCAAAAAAATGTTAAATTTGCATCAAATTTTAAAAGTTCATATAATAAAATGTTTAACTGTTTGAATTCAACATTGTTTAAAAACATACCTCCGGATTTTAAAATATTTTCTTTATATTTCCTGAAATTTAGTCTATCCATTTCTCCATAATCGGGTCACAAGTCATATATCATGAAGTCATATAACATAATGTCACTTTTGTATCTTTCGCGGAGAGGCATATATTTTACCTCAGAAATTGATGCACCTGAAATGAAATGTTAAATTTGCATGAAAATTTAAATGTTTATATATTAAAATGTTTAACTCTTTGCATTTAACGTTGTTTTAAAACATACCTCCGCATAGGAAATGATTTTCTACTTCAGTCCTCACAAAGTATTAAGGTAATTTCACCATAAACTGGACAGAAGTCTTTTTAAATTGGGCTGGTCTGCTTCTTTGCATCTTCGCGGAGAGGCATATATTTTAGGTCAGAAATTTATGCACCTGAAAAGAAATGTGAAATTTGCATTAAACTTTGAAAGTTTATTTAATAAAATGTTTAACTGTTTGAATTCATCATAGTTTCAAAACATACCTCCGCATTAAAAAATATTTTCTATATATTTCCTCAAAATTAGTCGGTCCAATTCTCCATAAACGGGTCAGAAGTCTAAATAAATGTGGCTGGTCTACTCTTTGGTATCATTGGCGGAGAGGCATATATTTTAGGGTAGAAATTTATGTACCTGAAAAGAAATGTTAAATTTACATTAATCTTTAAAAGCCTATATATTAAAATGTATAACTGTTTGAATTCAACATTGTTTTAAAACATACCTCCGCATTTTAAAAGATTTTCTGTATATGTCCTCACAAATTAGTCCATCAGTTTCTTCATAAACAGATCAGATGTCATAATAAAAGTGGCTGATCTACTCTTTTGTATCATTCGCGGAGAGGCATATATTTTAGTTCAGAAATTTATGTACCTGAAAAAAAATGTTAAATTTGCATCAAATTTTAAAAGTTCATATAATAAAATGTTTGACTGTTTGAATTCAACATTGTTTAAAAACATACCTCCGCATTGAAAAGGACTTTCTACTTCTGTTCTCACAAAGTATTAAGGTAATTTCACCATAAACTGGACAGAAGTCTTTTTAAATTGGTCTGGTCTGCTTCTTTTCATCTTCGCGGAGAGGCATATATTTTAGGTCAGAAATTTATGCACCTGAAAAGAAAGGTTAATTTTGCATTAAACTTTGAAAGTTTATATAATAAAATGTTTAACTGTTTGAATTCATCGTTGTTTCAAAACTTACCTCCGCATTTAAAAATATTTTCTATATATTTCCTCAAAATTAGTCAGTCCATTTCTCCATAAACCGGTCACAAGTCTAAATAAATGTTTCTGGTCTACTCTTTGGTATCATTCGCGAGGAGGCATATATTTTAGAGCAGAAATTTATGCACCTGAAAAGAAATGTTAAATTTACATTAATCTTTAAAAGCCTATATATTAAAATGTATAACTGTTTGAATTCAACATTGTTTTAAAACAAAACTCCGCATTTTAAAATATTTTCTTGATATTTCCTCAAATTTAGTCAGTCCATTTCTCCATAAACGGGTTACAAGTCATATATCATGAAGTCATATAACATAAAATCAGTTTTGTATCTTTCGCGGAGAGGCATATATTTTACCTCAGAAATTTATGCACCTGAAATGAAATGTTAAATTTGCATGAAAATTTAAATGTTTATATATTAAAATGTGTAACTCTTTGCATTTAACGTTGTTTTAAAACATACCTCCGCATTGGAAATGATTTTCTACTTCAGTCCTCACAAAGTATTAAGGTAGTTTCCCCATAAACTGGACAGAAGTCTTTTTAAATTGGGCTGGTGTGCTTCTTTTCATCTTCGCAGAGCGGCATATATTTTAGGTCAGAAATTTATGCACCTGAAAAGAAAAGTTAATTTTGCATTAAACTTTGAAAGTGTATAATATAAAATGTTTAACTGTTTGAATTCAACATTGTTTCAAAACATACCTCCGCGATTAAAAATATTTTCTATATATTTCCTCAAAATTAGTCGGTCCATTTCACCATAAACGGGACACAAGTCTAAATAAATGTGGATGGTCTACTCTTTGGTATCATTTGCAGAGAGGCATATATTTTAGGGTAGAAATTTATGCACCTGAAAAGAAATGTTAAATTTACATTAATATTTAAAAGCCTATATATTAAAATGTATAACTGTTTGAATTCAACATTGTTTTAAAACATACCTCCGCATTTTAAAAGATTTTCTGTATATGTCCTCACAAATTAGTTTTCCAGTTTCTTCATAAACAGGTCAGATGTCATAATAAACGTGGCTGATATACTCTTTTGTATCATTCGCGGAGAGGCATATATTTTAGTTCAGAAATTTATGCACCTGAAAAAAAACGTTAAATTTGCATCAAATTTTAAAAGTTCATATAATAAAATGTTTAACTTTTTGAATTCAACATTGTTTAAAAACATACCTCCGCATTTTAAAATATTTTCTTTATATTTCTTCAAATTTAGTTAGTCCATTTCTCCATAAACGGGTTACAAGTCATATATCATGAAGTCATATAACATAATGTCACTTTTGTATCTTTCGCGGAGAGGCATATATTTTACCTCAGAAATTTATGCACCTGAAATGAAATGTTAAATTTGCATCAAATTTTAAAAGTTCATATAATAAAATGTTTAACTGTTTGAATTCAACATTGTTTAAAAACATACCTCCGCATAGGAAATGATTTTCTACTTCAGTCCTCACAAAGTATTAAGGTAATTTCACCATAAACTGGACAGAAGTCTTTTTAAATTGGGCTGGTCTGCTTCTTTGCATCTTCGCGGAGAGGCATATATTTTAGGTCAGAAATTTATGCACCTGAAAAGAAATGTGAAATTTGCATTAAACTTTGAAAGTTTATTTAATAAAATGTTTAATTGTTTGAATTCATCATAGTTTCAAAACATACCTCCGCATTAAAAAATATTTTCTATATATTTCCTCAAAATTAGTCGGTCCAATTCTCCATAAACGGGTCACAAATCTAAATAAATGTGGCTGGTCTACTCTTTGGTATCATTGGCGGAGAGGCATATATTTTAGGGTAGAAATTTATGTACCTGAAAAGAAATGTTAAATTTACATTAATCTTTAAAAGCCTATATATTAAATGTATAACTGTTTGAATTCAACATTGTTTTAAAACATACCTCCGCATTTTAAAAGATTTTCTGTATATGTCCTAACAAATTAGTCCATCAGTTTCTTCATAAACCGATCAGATGTCATAATAAAAGTGACTGATCTACTCTTTTGTATCATTCGCGGAGAGGCATATATTTTAGTTCAGAAATTTATGCACCTGAAAAAAAATGTTAAATTTGCATCAAATTTTAAAAGTTCATATAATAAAATGTTTAACTGTTTGAATTCAACATTGTTTAAAAACATACCTCCGCATAGGAAATGATTTTCTACTTCAGTCCTCACAAAGTATTAAGGTAATTTCACCATAAACTGGACAGAAGTCTTTTTAAATTGGGCTGGTCTGCTTCTTTTCATCTTCGCGGAGAGGCATATATTTTAGGTCAGAAATTTATGCATCTGAAAAGAAAAGTTAATTTTGCATCAAATTTTAAAAGTTCATATAATAAAATGTTTAACTGTTTGAATTCAACATTGTTTAAAAACATACCTCCGGATTTTAAAATATTTTCTTTATATTTCCTGAAATTTAGTCTATCCATTTCTCCATAATCGGGTCACAAGTCATATATCATGAAGTCATATAACATAATGTCACTTTTGTATTTTTCGCGGAGAGGCATATATTTTACCTCAGAAATTTATGCACCTGAAATGAAATGTTAAATTTGCATGAAAATTTAAATATTTATATATTAAAATGTGTATTTCTTTGCATTTAACGTTGTTTTAAAACATACCTCCGCATTGGAAATGATTTTCTACTTCAGTCCTCACAAAGTATTAAGGTAGTTTCCCCATAAACTGGACAGAAGTCTTTTTAAATTGGGCTGGTCTGCTTCTTTTCATCTTCGCAGAGAGGCATATATTTTAGGTCAGAAATTTATGCACCTGAAAAGAAAAGTTAATTTTGCATTAAACTTTGAAAGTTTATATAATAAAATGTTTAACTGTTTGAATTAATCGTTGTTTCAAAACTTACCTCCGCATTTAAAAATATTTTCTATATATTTCCTCAAAATTAGTCGGTCCATTTCACCATAAACGGGACACAAGTCTAAATAAATGTGGATGGTCTACTCTTTGGTATCATTTGCAGAGAGGCATATATTTTAGGGTAGAAATTTATGCACCTGAAAAGAAATGTTAAATTTACATTAATCTTTAAAAGCCTATATATTAAAATGTATAACTGTTTGAATTCAACATTGTTTTAAAACATACCTCCACATTTTAAAAGATTTTCTGTATATGTCCTCACAAATTAGTCCACCAGTTTCTTCATAAACAGATCAGATGTCATAATAAAAGTGGCTGATATACTCTTTTGTATCATTCGCGGAGAGGCACATATTTTAGTTCAGAAATTTATGCACCTGAAATGAAATGTTAAATTTGCATGAAAATTGAAATGTTTATATATTAAAATGTTTAACTCTTTGCATTTAACGTTGTTTTAAAACATACCTCCGCATTGGAAATGTCTTTCTACTTCTGTCCTCACAAAGTATTAAGGTAATTTCACCATAAACTGGACAGAAGTCTTTTTAAATTGGGCGGGTCTGCTTCTTTTCATCTTCGCGGAGAGGCATATATTTTAGGTCAGAAATTTATGCACCTGAAAAGAAAAGTTAATTTTGCATTAAACTTTGAAAGTTTATATAATAAAATGTTTAACTGTTTCAATTCAACATTGTTTCAAAACATACCTCCGCGATTAAAAATATTTTCTACATATTTCCTCAAAATTAGTCGGTCCATTTCACCATAAACGGGTCACAAGTATAAATAAATGTGGATGGTCTTCTCTTTGGTATCATTTGCAGATATGCATATATTTTAGAGTAGAAATTTATGCACCTGAAAAGAAATGTTAAATTTACATTAATCTTTAAAAGCCTATATATTAAAATGTATAACTGTTTGAATTCAACATTCTTTTAAAACATACCTCCGCATTTTAAAAGATTTTCTGTATATGTCCTCACCAATTAGTCCATCAGTTTCTTCATAAACAGATCAGATGTCATAATAAAAGTGGCTGATATACTCTTTTGTATCATTCGCGGAGAGGCATATATTTTAGTTCAGAAATTTATGCACCTGAAAAATAATGTTAAATTTGCATCAAATTTTAAAAGTTCATATAATAAAATGTTTAACTGTTTGAATTCAACATTGTTTAAAAACATACCTCCACATTGAAAAGGACTTTCTACTTCTGTTCTCACAAAGTATTAAGGTAATTTCACCATAAACTGGACAGAAGTCTTTTTAAATTGGTCTGGTCTGCTTCTTTTCATCTTCGCGGAGAGGCATATATTTTAGGTCAGAAATTTATGCACCTGAAAAGAAAAGTTAATTTTGCATTAAACTTTGAAAGTTTATATAATAAAATGTTTAACTGTTTGAATTCAACATAGTTTCAAAACATACCTCCGCATTTAACAATATTTTCTATATATTTCCTCAAAATTAGTCAGTCCAATTCTTCATAAACGGGTCACAAGTCTATATAAATGTAGATGGTCTTCTCTGTGGTATCATTTGCAGAGAGACATATATCTTAGGGTAGAAATTTATGCACCTGAAAAGAAATGTTAAATTTACATTAATCTTTAAAAGCCTATATATTAAAATGTATAAATGTTTGAATTCAACATTGTTTTAAAATATACCTCCGCATTTTAAAAGATTTTCTGTATATGTCCTCACAAATTAGTCCACCAGTTTCTTCATAAACATGGCAGCTGTCATAATAAACGTGGCTGATATACTCTTTTGTTTCATTCGCGGAGAGGCATATATTTTAGTTCAGAAATTTATGCACCTGAAAATAACGTTAAATTTGCAACAAATTTTAAAAGTTCATATAATAAAATGTTTAACTATTTGAATTCAACATTGTTTAAAAACATACCTCCGCATTTTAAAATATTTTCTTTATATTTCCTCAAATTTAGTCAGTCCATTTCTCCATAAACGGTTTACAAGTCATATATCATGAAGTCATATAACACAAAGTCAGTTTTGTATCTTTCGCGGAGAGGCATATATTTTACCTCAGAAATTTATGCACCTGAAATGAAATGTTAAATTTGCATGAAAATTTAAATGTTTATATATTAAAATGTTTAACTCTTTGCATTTAACTTTGTTTTAAAACATACCTCAGCATTGGAAATGATTTTCTACTTCAGTCCTCACAAAGTATTAAGGTAGTTTCAACATAAACTGGACAGAAGTCTCTTTAAATGGGGCTGGTCTGCTTCTTTGCATCTTCGCGGATAAGAATATATTTTAGGTCAGAAATTTATGCACCTGAAAAGAAATGTGAAATTTGCATCAAACTTTGAAAGTTTATTTATTAAAATGTTTAACTGTTTGAATTCATCGTTGTTTCAAAACATACCTCAGCATTTAAAAATATTTTCTATATATTTCCTCAAAATTAGTCAGTCCATTTCTCCATAAACCGGTCGGTCACAAGTCTAAACAAATGTTTCTGGTCTACTCTTTGGTATCATTCGCGGAGAGGCATATATTTTAGAGCAGAAATTTATGCACCTGAAAAGAAATGTTAAATTTACATTAATCTTTAAAAGCCTATATATTAAAATGTATAACTGTTTGAATTCAACATTGTTTTAAAACATACCTCCGCATTTTAAAAGATTTTCTGTATATGTCCTCACAAATTAGTCCACCAGTTTCTTCATAAACAGGTCAGATGTCATAATAAACGTGGCTGATATACTCTTTTGTATCATTCGCGGAGAGGCATATATTTTAGTTCAGAAATTTATGCACCTGAAAAAAAACGTTAAATTTGCATCAAATTTTAAAAGTTCATATAATAAAATGTTTAACTTTTTGAATTCAACATTGTTTAAAAACATACCTCCGCATTTTAAAATATTTTCTTTATATTTCTTCAAATTTAGTTAGTCCATTTCTCCATAAACGGGTTACAAGTCATATATCATGAAGTCATATAACATAATGTCACTTTTGTATCTTTCGCGGAGAGACATATATTTTACCTCAGAAATTTATGCACCTGAAATAAAATGTTAAATTTGCATGAAAATTGAAATGTTTATATATTAAAATGTTTAACTCTTTGCATTTAACGTTGTTTTAAATCATACCTCCGCATTGGAAATGTCTTTCTACTTCTGTCCTCACAAAGTATTAAGGTAGTTTCACCATAAACTGGACAGAAGTCTTTTTAAATTGGGCTGGTCTGCTTCTTTGCATCTTCGCGGATAAGCAAATATATTTTAGGTCAGAAATTTATGCACCTGAAAAGAAATGTGAAATTTGCATCAAACTTTGAAAGTTTATTTAATAAAATGTTTAACTGTTTGAATTCAACGTTGTTTCAAAACATACCTCCGCATTTAAAAATATTTTCTATATATTTCCTCAAAATTAGTCAGTCCAATTCTCCATAAACGGGTTACAAGTCTAAATAAATGTTTCTGGTATACTCTTTGGTATCATTCGCAGAGAGGCATATATTTTAGAGCAGAAATTTATGCACCTGAAAAGAAATGTTAAATTTAAATTACTCTTTAAAAGTCTATATATTAAAATGTATAACTGTTTGAATTCAACATTGTTTTAAACATACCTCCGCATTTTAAAAGATTTTCTGTATATGTCCTCACAAATTAGTCCATCAGTTTCTTTATAAACAGATCAGATGTCATAATAAAAGTGGCTGATATACTCTTTTGTATCATTCGCGGAGAGGCATATATTTTAGTTCAGAAATTTATGCACCTGAAAAAAAATGCTAAATTTGCATCAAATTTTAAAAGTTCATATAATAAAATGTTTAACAGTTTGAATTCAACATTGTTTAAAAACATACCTCCGCATTGAAAATGACTTTCTACTTCTGTTCTCACAAAGTATTAAGGTAATTTCACCATAAAATGGACGGAAGTCTTTTTAAATTGGGCTTGTCTGCTTCTTTTCATCTTCGCGGAGAGGCATATATTTTACCTCAGAAATTAATGCACCTGAAATGAAATGTTAAATTTGCATGAAAATTTAAATGTTTATATATTAAAATGTTTAACTCTTTGCATTTAAAGTTGTTTTAAAACATACCTCCGCATAGGAAATGATTTTCTACTTCAGTCATCACAAAGTATTAAGGTAATTTCACCATAAACTGGACAGAAGTCTTTTTAAATTGGGCTGGTCTGCTTCTTTGCATCTTCCCGGAGAGGCATATATTTTAGGTCAGAAATTTATGCACCCGAAAAGAAATGTGAAATTTGCATCAGACTTTGAAAGTTTATTTAATAAAATGTTTAACTGTTTGAATTCAACATAGTTTTAAAACATACCTCCGAATTAAAAAATATTTTCTATATATTTCCTCAAAATTAGTCGGTCCAATGCTCCATAAATGGGTCACAAGTCTAAATAAATGTGGCTGGTCTACTCTTGGGTATCATTTGCGGAGAGGCATATATTTTAGGGTAGAAATTTATGTACCTGAAAAGAAATGTTAAATTTACATTAATCTTTAAAAGCCTATATATTAAAATGTATAACTGTTTGAATTCAACATTGTTTTAAAACATACCTCCGCATTTTGAAGATTTTCTGTATATGTCCTCACAAATTAGTCCATCAGTATCTTCATAAACAGATCAGATGTCATAATAAAAGTGGCTGATATACTCTTTTGTATCATTCGCGGAGAGGCACATATTTTAGTTCAGAAATTTATGCACCTGAAATGAAATGTTAAATTTGCATGAAAATTGAAATGTTTATATATTAAAATGTTTAACTCTTTGCATTTAACGTTGTTTTAAAACATACCTCCGCATTGGAAATGTCTTTCTACTTCTGTCCTCACAAAGTATTAAGGTAATTTCACCATAAACTGGACAGAAGTCTTTTTAAATTGGGCTGGTCTGCTTCTTTTCATCTTCGCGGAGAGGCATATATTTTAGGTCAGAAATTTATGCACCTGAAAAGAAAAGTTAATTTTGCATTAAACTTTGAAAGTTTATATAATAAAATGTTTAACTGTTTCAATTCAACATTGTTTCAAAACATACCTCCGCGATTAAAAATATTTTCTATATATTTCCTCAAAATTAGTCGGTCCATTTCACCATAAACCGGTCACAAGCCTAAATAAATGTGGATGGTCTTCTCTTTCGTATCATTTGCAGATAGGTATATATTTTAGGGTAGAAATTTATGCACCTGAAAAGAAATGTTAAATTTACATTAATCTTTAAAAGCCTATATATTAAAATGTATAACTGTTTGAATTCAACATTGTTTTAAAACATACCTCCGCATTTAAAAATATTTTCTATATATTTCCTCAAAATTAGTCAGTCCAATTCTCCATAAACGGGTTACAAGTCTAAATAAATGTTTCTGGTATACTCTTTGGTATCATTCGCAGAGAGGCATATATTTTAGAGCAGAAATTTATGCACCTGAAAAGAAATGTTAAATTTAAATTACTCTTTAAAAGTCTATATATTAAAATGTATAACTGTTTGAATTCAACATTGTTTTAAACATACCTCCGCATTTTAAAAGATTTTCTGTATATGTCCTCACAAATTAGTCCATCAGTTTCTTTATAAACAGATCAGATGTCATAATAAAAGTGGCTGATATACTCTTTTGTATCATTCGCGGAGAGGCATATATTTTAGTTCAGAAATTTATGCACCTGAAAAAAAATGCTAAATTTGCATCAAATTTTAAAAGTTCATATAATAAAATGTTTAACAGTTTGAATTCAACATTGTTTAAAAACATACCTCCGCATTGAAAATGACTTTCTACTTCTGTTCTCACAAAGTATTAAGGTAATTTCACCATAAAATGGACGGAAGTCTTTTTAAATTGGGCTTGTCTGCTTCTTTTCATCTTCGCGGAGAGGCATATATTTTACCTCAGAAATTAATGCACCTGAAATGAAATGTTAAATTTGCATGAAAATTTAAATGTTTATATATTAAAATGTTTAACTCTTTGCATTTAAAGTTGTTTTAAAACATACCTCCGCATAGGAAATGATTTTCTACTTCAGTCATCACAAAGTATTAAGGTAATTTCACCATAAACTGGACAGAAGTCTTTTTAAATTGGGCTGGTCTGCTTCTTTGCATCTTCCCGGAGAGGCATATATTTTAGGTCAGAAATTTATGCACCCGAAAAGAAATGTGAAATTTGCATCAGACTTTGAAAGTTTATTTAATAAAATGTTTAACTGTTTGAATTCAACATAGTTTTAAAACATACCTCCGAATTAAAAAATATTTTCTATATATTTCCTCAAAATTAGTCGGTCCAATGCTCCATAAATGGGTCACAAGTCTAAATAAATGTGGCTGGTCTACTCTTGGGTATCATTTGCGGAGAGGCATATATTTTAGGGTAGAAATTTATGTACCTGAAAAGAAATGTTAAATTTACATTAACCTTTAAAAGCCTATATATTAAAATGTATAACTGTTTGAATTCAACATTGTTTTAAAACATACCTCCGCATTTTGAAGATTTTCTGTATATGTCCTCACAAATTAGTCCATCAGTATCTTCATAAACAGATCAGATGTCATAATAAAAGTGGCTGATATACTCTTTTGTATCATTCGCGGAGAGGCACATATTTTAGTTCAGAAATTTATGCACCTGAAATGAAATGTTAAATTTGCATGAAAATTGAAATGTTTATATATTAAAATGTTTAACTCTTTGCATTTAACGTTGTTTTAAAACATACCTCCGCATAGGAAATGATTTTCTACTTCAGTCCTCACAAAGTATTAAGGTAATTTCACCATAAACTGGACAGAAGTCTTTTTAAATTGGTCTGGTCTGCTTCTTTTCATCTTCGCGGAGAGGCATATATTTTAGGTCAGAAATTTATGCACCTGAAAAGAAAGGTTAATTTTGCATTAAACTTTGAAAGTTTATATAATAAAATGTTTAACTGTTTGAATTCATCGTTGTTTTAAAACATACCTCCGCATTTTAAAAGATTTTCTGTATATGTCCTCACAAATTAGTCCACCAGTTTCTTCATAAACAGGTCAGATGTCATAATAAAAGTGACTGATATACTGTTTTGTATTATTCGCGGAGAGGCATATATTTTAGTTCAGAAGTTTATGCACCTGCAAAAAAATGTTAAATTTGCATCAAATTTTAAAAGTTCATATAATAAAATGTTTAACTGTTTGAATTCAACATTGTTTAAAAACATACCTCCGGATTTTAAAATATTTTCTTTATATTTCCTGAAATTTAGTCTATCCATTTCTCCATAATCGGGTCACAAGTCATATATCATGAAGTCATATAACATAATGTCACTTTTGTATCTTTCGCGGAGAGGCATATATTTTACCTCAGAAATTGATGCACCTGAAATGAAATGTTAAATTTGCATGAAAATTTAAATGTTTATATATTAAAATGTTTAACTCTTTGCATTTAACGTTGTTTTAAAACATACCTCCGCATAGGAAATGATTTTCTACTTCAGTCCTCACAAAGTATTAAGGTAATTTCACCATAAACTGGACAGAAGTCTTTTTAAATTGGGCTGGTCTGCTTCTTTGCATCTTCGCGGAGAGGCATATATTTTAGGTCAGAAATTTATGCACCTGAAAAGAAATGTGAAATTTGCATTAAACTTTGAAAGTTTATTTAATAAAATGTTTAACTGTTTGAATTCATCATAGTTTCAAAACATACCTCCGCATTAAAAAATATTTTCTATATATTTCCTCAAAATTAGTCGGTCCAATTCTCCATAAACGGGTCAGAAGTCTAAATAAATGTGGCTGGTCTACTCTTTGGTATCATTGGCGGAGAGGCATATATTTTAGGGTAGAAATTTATGTACCTGAAAAGAAATGTTAAATTTACATTAATCTTTAAAAGCCTATATATTAAAATGTATAACTGTTTGAATTCAACATTGTTTTAAAACATACCTCCGCATTTTAAAAGATTTTCTGTATATGTCCTCACAAATTAGTCCATCAGTTTCTTCATAAACAGATCAGATGTCATAATAAAAGTGGCTGATCTACTCTTTTGTATCATTCGCGGAGAGGCATATATTTTAGTTCAGAAATTTATGTACCTGAAAAAAAATGTTAAATTTGCATCAAATTTTAAAAGTTCATATAATAAAATGTTTGACTGTTTGAATTCAACATTGTTTAAAAACATACCTCCGCATTGAAAAGGACTTTCTACTTCTGTTCTCACAAAGTATTAAGGTAATTTCACCATAAACTGGACAGAAGTCTTTTTAAATTGGTCTGGTCTGCTTCTTTTCATCTTCGCGGAGAGGCATATATTTTAGGTCAGAAATTTATGCACCTGAAAAGAAAGGTTAATTTTGCATTAAACTTTGAAAGTTTATATAATAAAATGTTTAACTGTTTGAATTCATCGTTGTTTCAAAACTTACCTCCGCATTTAAAAATATTTTCTATATATTTCCTCAAAATTAGTCAGTCCATTTCTCCATAAACCGGTCACAAGTCTAAATAAATGTTTCTGGTCTACTCTTTGGTATCATTCGCGAGGAGGCATATATTTTAGAGCAGAAATTTATGCACCTGAAAAGAAATGTTAAATTTACATTAATCTTTAAAAGCCTATATATTAAAATGTATAACTGTTTGAATTCAACATTGTTTTAAAACAAAACTCCGCATTTTAAAATATTTTCTTGATATTTCCTCAAATTTAGTCAGTCCATTTCTCCATAAACGGGTTACAAGTCATATATCATGAAGTCATATAACACAAAATCAGTTTTGTATCTTTCGCGGAGAGGCATATATTTTACCTCAGAAATTTATGCACCTGAAATGAAATGTTAAATTTGCATGAAAATTTAAATGTTTATATATTAAAATGTGTAACTCTTTGCATTTAACGTTGTTTTAAAACATACCTCCGCATTGGAAATGATTTTCTACTTCAGTCCTCACAAAGTATTAAGGTAGTTTCCCCATAAACTGGACAGAAGTCTTTTTAAATTGGGCTGGTGTGCTTCTTTTCATCTTCGCAGAGCGGCATATATTTTAGGTCAGAAATTTATGCACCTGAAAAGAAAAGTTAATTTTGCATTAAACTTTGAAAGTGTATAATATAAAATGTTTAACTGTTTGAATTCAACATTGTTTCAAAACATACCTCCGCGATTAAAAATATTTTCTATATATTTCCTCAAAATTAGTCGGTCCATTTCACCATAAACGGGACACAAGTCTAAATAAATGTGGATGGTCTACTCTTTGGTATCATTTGCAGAGAGGCATATATTTTAGGGTAGAAATTTATGCACCTGAAAAGAAATGTTAAATTTACATTAATATTTAAAAGCCTATATATTAAAATGTATAACTGTTTGAATTCAACATTGTTTTAAAACATACCTCCGCATTTTAAAAGATTTTCTGTATATGTCCTCACAAATTAGTTTTCCAGTTTCTTCATAAACAGGTCAGATGTCATAATAAACGTGGCTGATATACTCTTTTGTATCATTCGCGGAGAGGCATATATTTTAGTTCAGAAATTTATGCACCTGAAAAAAAACGTTAAATTTGCATCAAATTTTAAAAGTTCATATAATAAAATGTTTAACTTTTTGAATTCAACATTGTTTAAAAACATACCTCCGCATTTTAAAATATTTTCTTTATATTTCTTCAAATTTAGTTAGTCCATTTCTCCATAAACGGGTTACAGGTCATATATCATGAAGTCATATAACATAATGTCACTTTTGTATCTTTCGCGGAGAGGCATATATTTTACCTCAGAAATTTATGCACCTGAAATGAAATGTTAAATTTGCATAAAATTTTAAAAGTTCATATAATAAAATGTTTAACTGTTTGAATTCAACATTGTTTAAAAACATACCTCCGCATAGGAAATGATTTTCTACTTCAGTCCTCACAAAGTATTAAGGTAATTTCACCATAAACTGGACAGAAGTCTTTTTAAATTGGGCTGGTCTGCTTCTTTTCATCTTCGCGGAGAGGCATATATTTTAGGTCAGAAATTTATGCATCTGAAAAGAAAAGTTAATTTTGCATCAAATTTTAAAAGTTCATATAATAAAATGTTTAACTGTTTGAATTCAACATTGTTTAAAAACATACCTCCGGATTTTAAAATATTTTCTTTATATTTCCTGAAATTTAGTCTATCCATTTCTCCATAATCGGGTCACAAGTCATATATCATGAAGTCATATAACATAATGTCACTTTTGTATTTTTCGCGGAGAGGCATATATTTTACCTCAGAAATTTATGCACCTGAAATGAAATGTTAAATTTGCATGAAAATTTAAATATTTATATATTAAAATGTGTATTTCTTTGCATTTAACGTTGTTTTAAAACATACCTCCGCATTGGAAATGATTTTCTACTTCAGTCCTCACAAAGTATTAAGGTAGTTTCCCCATAAACTGGACAGAAGTCTTTTTAAATTGGGCTGGTCTGCTTCTTTTCATCTTCGCAGAGAGGCATATATTTTAGGTCAGAAATTTATGCACCTGAAAAGAAAAGTTAATTTTGCATTAAACTTTGAAAGTTTATATAATAAAATGTTTAACTGTTTGAATTAATCGTTGTTTCAAAACTTACCTCCGCATTTAAAAATATTTTCTATATATTTCCTCAAAATTAGTCGGTCCATTTCACCATAAACGGGACACAAGTCTAAATAAATGTGGATGGTCTACTCTTTGGTATCATTTGCAGAGAGGCATATATTTTAGGGTAGAAATTTATGCACCTGAAAAGAAATGTTAAATTTACATTAATCTTTAAAAGCCTATATATTAAAATGTATAACTGTTTGAATTCAACATTGTTTTAAAACATACCTCCACATTTTAAAAGATTTTCTGTATATGTCCTCACAAATTAGTCCACCAGTTTCTTCATAAACAGGTCAGATGTCATAATAAAAGTGGCTGATATACTCTTTTGTATTATTCGCGGAGAGGCATATATATTAGTTCAGAAATTTATGCACCTGAAAAAAAATGTTAAATTTGGATCAAATTTTAAAAGTTCATATAATAAAATGTTTCACTGTTTGAATTAAACATTGTTTCAAAACATACCTCCGCGATTAAAAATATTTTCTATATATTTCCTGAAAATTAGTCGGTCCATTTCTCCATAAACGGGTCACAAGTCTAAATAAATGTGGCTGGTCTACTCTTTGGTATCATTTGTGGAGAGGCATATATTTTAGGGTAGAAATTTATGCACCTGAAAAGAAATGTTAAATTTACAGTAATCTTTAAAAGCCTATATATTAAAATGTATAACTGTTTGAATTCAACATTGTTTTAAAACATACCTCCGCATTTTAAAAGATTTTCTGTATATGTCCTCACAAATTAGTTTTCCAGTTTCTTCATAAACAGGTCAGATGTCATAATAAACGTGGCTGATATACTCTTTTGTATCATTCGCGGAGAGGCATATATTTTAGTTCAGAAATTTATGCACCTGAAAAAAAACGTTAAATTTGCATCAAATTTTAAAAGTTCATATAATAAAATGTTTAACTTTTTGAAATCAACATTGTTTAAAAACATACCTCCGCATTTTAAAATATTTTCTTTATATTTCTTCAAATTTAGTTAGTCCATTTCTCCATAAACGGGTTACAAGTCATATATCATGAAGTCATATAACATAATGTCACTTTTGTATCTTTCGCGGAGAGGCATATATTTTACCTCAGAAATTTATGCACCTGAAATAAAATGTTAAATTTGCATGAAAATTGAAATGTTTATATATTAAAATGTTTAACTCTTTGCATTTAACGTTGTTTTAAATCATACCTCCGCATTGGAAATGTCTTTCTACTTCTGTCCTCACAAAGTATTAAGGTAGTTTCACCATAAACTGGACAGAAGTCTTTTTAAATTGGGCTGGTCTGCTTCTTTGCATCTTCGCGGATAAGCAAATATATTTTAGGTCAGAAATTTATGCACCTGAAAAGAAATGTGAAATTTGCATCAAACTTTGAAAGTTTATTTAATAAAATGTTTAACTGTTTGAATTCAACGTTGTTTCAAAACATACCTCCGCATTTAAAAATATTTTCTATATATTTCCTCAAAATTAGTCAGTCCAATTCTCCATAAACGGGTTACAAGTCTAAATAAATGTTTCTGGTCTACTCTTTGGTATCATTCGCAGAGAGGCATATATTTTAGAGCAGAAATTTATGCACCTGAAAAGAAATGTTAAATTTAAATTACTCTTTAAAAGTCTATATATTAAAATGTATAACTGTTTGAATTCAACATTGTTTTAAACATACCTCCGCATTTTAAAAGATTTTCTGTATATGTCCTCACAAATTAGTCCATCAGTTTCTTTATAAACAGATCAGATGTCATAATAAAAGTGGCTGATATACTCTTTGGTATCATTCGCGGAGAGGCATATATTTTAGTTCAGAAATTTATGCACCTGAAAAAAAATGCTAAATTTGCATCAAATTTTAAAAGTTCATATAATAAAATGTTTAACAGTTTGAATTCAACATTGTTTAAAAACATACCTCCGCATTGAAAATGACTTTCTACTTCTGTTCTCACAAAGTATTAAGGTAATTTCACCATAAAATGGACGGAAGTCTTTTTAAATTGGGCTGGTCTGCTTCTTTTCATCTTCGCGGAGAGGCATATATTTTACCTCAGAAATTTATGCACCTGAAATGAAATGTTAAATTTGCATGAAAATTTAAATGTTTATATATTAAAATGTTTAACTCTTTGCATTTAAAGTTGTTTTAAAACATACCTCCGCATAGGAAATGATTTTCTACTTCAGTCATCACAAAGTATTAAGGTAATTTCACCATAAACTGGACAGAAGTCTTTTTAAATTGGGCTGGTCTGCTTCTTTGCATCTTCCCGGAGAGGCATATATTTTAGGTCAGAAATTTATGCACCCGAAAAGAAATGTGAAATTTGCATCAGACTTTGAAAGTTTATTTAATAAAATGTTTAACTGTTTGAATTCAACATAGTTTTAAAACATACCTCCGAATTAAAAAATATTTTCTATATATTTCCTCAAAATTAGTCGGTCCAATGCTCCATAAATGGGTCACAAGTCTAAATAAATGTGGCTGGTCTACTCTTGGGTATCATTTGCGGAGAGGCATATATTTTAGGGTAGAAATTTATGTACCTGAAAAGAAATGTTAAATTTACATTAATCTTTAAAAGCCTATATATTAAAATGTATAACTGTTTGAATTCAACATTGTTTTAAAACATACCTCCGCATTTTAAAAGATTTTCTGTATATGTCCTCACAAATTAGTCCATCAGTATCTTCATAAACAGATCAGATGTCATAATAAAAGTGGCTGATATACTCTTTTGTATCATTCGCGGAGAGGGACATATTTTAGTTCAGAAATTTATGCACCTGAAATGAAATGTTAAATTTGCATGAAAATTGAAATGTTTATATATTAAAATGTTTAACTCTTTGCATTTAACGTTGTTTTAAAACATACCTCCGCATTGGAAATGTCTTTCTACTTCTGTCCTCACAAAGTATTAAGGTAATTTCACCATAAACTGGACAGAAGTCTTTTTAAATTGGGCTGGTCTGCTTCTTTTCATCTTCGCGGAGAGGCATATATTTTAGGTCAGAAATTTATGCACCTGAAAAGAAAAGTTAATTTTGCATTAAACTTTGAAAGTTTATATAATAAAATGTTTAACTGTTTCAATTCAACATTGTTTCAAAACATACCGTCTGCGATTAAAAATATTTTCTATATATTTCCTCAAAATTAGTCGGTCCATTTCACCATAAACGGGTCACAAGTCTAAATAAATGTGGATGGTCTTCTCTTTCGTATCATTTGCAGATAGGTATATATTTTAGGGTAGAAATTTATGCAACTGAAAAGAAATGTTAAATTTACATTAATCTTTAAAAGCCTATATATTAAAATGTATAACTGTTTGAATTCAACATTGTTTTAAAACATACCTCCGCATTTTAAAAGATTTTCTGTATATGTCCTCACAAATTAGTCCACCAGTTTCTTCATAAACAGGTCAGATGTCATAATAAAAGTGACTGATATACTGTTTTGTATTATTCGCGGAGAGGCATATATTTTAGTTCAGAAATTTATGCACATGAAAAAAATGTTAAATTTGCATCAAATTTTAAAAGTTCATATAATAAAATGTTTAACTGTTTGAATTCAACATTGTTTAAAAACATACCTCCGCATTTTAAAATATTTTCTTTATACTTCCTCAAATTTATTCAGTCCATTTCTCCATAAACGGGTCACAAGTCATGTATCATGAAGTCATATAATATAAAGTCACTTTTGTATTTTTCGCGGAGAGGCATATATTTTACCTCAGAAATTTATGCACCTGAAATGAAATGTTAAATTTGCATGAAAATTTAAATGTTTATATATTAAAATGTTTAACTCTTTGCATTTAACGTTGTTTTAAAACATACCTCCGCATTGGAAATGATTTTCTACTTCAGTCCTCACAAAGTATTAGGGTAATTTCACCATAAACTGGACAGAAGTCTTTTTAAATTGGGCTGGTCTGCTTCTTTGCATCTTCGCGGATAAGCATATATTTTAGGTCAGAAATTTATGCACCTGAAAAGAAAAGTTAATTTTGCATTAAACTTTGAAAGTTTATATAATAAAATGTTTAACTGTTTGAATTAATCGTTGTTTCAAAACTTACCTCCGCATTTAAAAATATTTTCTATATATTTCCTCAAAATTAGTCGGTCCATTTCACCATAAACGGGACACAAGTCTAAATAAATGTGGATGGTCTACTCTTTGGTATCATTTGCAGAGAGGCATATATTTTAGGGTAGAAATTTATGCACCTGAAAAGAAATGTTAAATTTACATTAATCTTTAAAAGCCTATATATTAAAATGTATAACTGTTTGAATTCAACATTGTTTTAAAACATACCTCCACATTTTAAAAGATTTTCTGTATATGTCCTCACAAATTAGTCCACCAGTTTCTTCATAAACAGGTCAGATGTCATAATAAAAGTGGCTGATATACTCTTTTGTATTATTCGCGGAGAGGCATATATATTAGTTCAGAAATTTATGCACCTGAAAAAAAATGTTAAATTTGGATCAAATTTTAAAAGTTCATATAATAAAATGTTTCACTGTTTGAATTAAACATTGTTTCAAAACATACCTCCGCGATTAAAAATATTTTCTATATATTTCCTGAAAATTAGTCGGTCCATTTCTCCATAAACGGGTCACAAGTCTAAATAAATGTGGCTGGTCTACTCTTTGGTATCATTTGTGGAGAGGCATATATTTTAGGGTAGAAATTTATGCACCTGAAAAGAAATGTTAAATTTACAGTAATCTTTAAAAGCCTATATATTAAAATGTATAACTGTTTGAATTCAACATTGTTTTAAAACATACCTCCGCATTTTAAAAGATTTTCTGTATATGTCCTCACAAATTAGTTTTCCAGTTTCTTCATAAACAGGTCAGATGTCATAATAAACGTGGCTGATATACTCTTTTGTATCATTCGCGGAGAGGCATATATTTTAGTTCAGAAATTTATGCACCTGAAAAAAAACGTTAAATTTGCATCAAATTTTAAAAGTTCATATAATAAAATGTTTAACTTTTTGAAATCAACATTGTTTAAAAACATACCTCCGCATTTTAAAATATTTTCTTTATATTTCTTCAAATTTAGTTAGTCCATTTCTCCATAAACGGGTTACAAGTCATATATCATGAAGTCATATAACATAATGTCACTTTTGTATCTTTCGCGGAGAGGCATATATTTTGCCTCAGAAATTTATGCACCTGAAATAAAATGTTAAATTTGCATGAAAATTGAAATGTTTATATATTAAAATGTTTAACTCTTTGCATTTAACGTTGTTTTAAATCATACCTCCGCATTGGAAATGTCTTTCTACTTCTGTCCTCACAAAGTATTAAGGTAGTTTCACCATAAACTGGACAGAAGTCTTTTTAAATTGGGCTGGTCTGCTTCTTTGCATCTTCGCGGATAAGCAAATATATTTTAGGTCAGAAATTTATGCACCTGAAAAGAAATGTGAAATTTGCATCAAACTTTGAAAGTTTATTTAATAAAATGTTTAACTGTTTGAATTCAACGTTGTTTCAAAACATACCTCCGCATTTAAAAATATTTTCTATATATTTCCTCAAAATTAGTCAGTCCAATTCTCCATAAACGGGTTACAAGTCTAAATAAATGTTTCTGGTCTACTCTTTGGTATCATTCGCAGAGAGGCATATATTTTAGAGCAGAAATTTATGCACCTGAAAAGAAATGTTAAATTTAAATTACTCTTTAAAAGTCTATATATTAAAATGTATAACTGTTTGAATTCAACATTGTTTTAAACATACCTCCGCATTTTAAAAGATTTTCTGTATATGTCCTCACAAATTAGTCCATCAGTTTCTTTATAAACAGATCAGATGTCATAATAAAAGTGGCTGATATACTCTTTGGTATCATTCGCGGAGAGGCATATATTTTAGTTCAGAAATTTATGCACCTGAAAAAAAATGCTAAATTTGCATCAAATTTTAAAAGTTCATATAATAAAATGTTTAACAGTTTGAATTCAACATTGTTTAAAAACATACCTCCGCATTGAAAATGACTTTCTACTTCTGTTCTCACAAAGTATTAAGGTAATTTCACCATAAAATGGACGGAAGTCTTTTTAAATTGGGCTGGTCTGCTTCTTTTCATCTTCGCGGAGAGGCATATATTTTACCTCAGAAATTTATGCACCTGAAATGAAATGTTAAATTTGCATGAAAATTTAAATGTTTATATATTAAAATGTTTAACTCTTTGCATTTAAAGTTGTTTTAAAACATACCTCCGCATAGGAAATGATTTTCTACTTCAGTCATCACAAAGTATTAAGGTAATTTCACCATAAACTGGACAGAAGTCTTTTTAAATTGGGCTGGTCTGCTTCTTTGCATCTTCCCGGAGAGGCATATATTTTAGGTCAGAAATTTATGCACCCGAAAAGAAATGTGAAATTTGCATCAGACTTTGAAAGTTTATTTAATAAAATGTTTAACTGTTTGAATTCAACATAGTTTTAAAACATACCTCCGAATTAAAAAATATTTTCTATATATTTCCTCAAAATTAGTCGGTCCAATGCTCCATAAATGGGTCACAAGTCTAAATAAATGTGGCTGGTCTACTCTTGGGTATCATTTGCGGAGAGGCATATATTTTAGGGTAGAAATTTATGTACCTGAAAAGAAATGTTAAATTTACATTAATCTTTAAAAGCCTATATATTAAAATGTATAACTGTTTGAATTCAACATTGTTTTAAAACATACCTCCGCATTTTAAAAGATTTTCTGTATATGTCCTCACAAATTAGTCCATCAGTATCTTCATAAACAGATCAGATGTCATAATAAAAGTGGCTGATATACTCTTTTGTATCATTCGCGGAGAGGCACATATTTTAGTTCAGAAATTTATGCACCTGAAATGAAATGTTAAATTTGCATGAAAATTGAAATGTTTATATATTAAAATGTTTAACTCTTTGCATTTAACGTTGTTTTAAAACATACCTCCGCATTGGAAATGTCTTTCTACTTCTGTCCTCACAAAGTATTAAGGTAATTTCACCATAAACTGGACAGAAGTCTTTTTAAATTGGGCTGGTCTGCTTCTTTTCATCTTCGCGGAGAGGCATATATTTTAGGTCAGAAATTTATGCACCTGAAAAGAAAAGTTAATTTTGCATTAAACTTTGAAAGTTTATATAATAAAATGTTTAACTGTTTCAATTCAACATTGTTTCAAAACATACCGTCTGCGATTAAAAATATTTTCTATATATTTCCTCAAAATTAGTCGGTCCATTTCACCATAAACGGGTCACAAGTCTAAATAAATGTGGATGGTCTTCTCTTTCGTATCATTTGCAGATAGGTATATATTTTAGGGTAGAAATTTATGCAACTGAAAAGAAATGTTAAATTTACATTAATCTTTAAAAGCCTATATATTAAAATGTATAACTGTTTGAATTCAACATTGTTTTAAAACATACCTCCGCATTTTAAAAGATTTTCTGTATATGTCCTCACAAATTAGTCCACCAGTTTCTTCATAAACAGGTCAGATGTCATAATAAAAGTGACTGATATACTGTTTTGTATTATTCGCGGAGAGGCATATATTTTAGTTCAGAAATTTATGCACATGAAAAAAATGTTAAATTTGCATCAAATTTTAAAAGTTCATATAATAAAATGTTTAACTGTTTGAATTCAACATTGTTTAAAAACATACCTCCGCATTTTAAAATATTTTCTTTATACTTCCTCAAATTTATTCAGTCCATTTCTCCATAAACGGGTCACAAGTCATGTATCATGAAGTCATATAATATAAAGTCACTTTTGTATCTTTCGCGGAGAGGCATATATTTTACCTCAGAAATTTATGCACCTGAAATGAAATGTTAAATTTGCATGAAAATTTAAATGTTTATATATTAAAATGTTTAACTCTTT
This sequence comes from Maratus michaelseni, assembly GCA_963931845.1. Taxonomy (NCBI): domain Eukaryota; kingdom Metazoa; phylum Arthropoda; class Arachnida; order Araneae; family Salticidae; genus Maratus; species Maratus michaelseni. The sequence goes on along the minus strand of OZ007593.1, from coordinate 115,354,431 downwards.
GCATTTAACGTTGTTTTAAAACATACCTCCGCATTGGAAATGATTTTCTACTTCAGTCCTCACAAAGTATTAGGGTAATTTCACCATAAACTGGACAGAAGTCTTTTTAAATTGGGCTGGTCTGCTTCTTTGCATCTTCGCGGATAAGCATATATTTTAGGTCAGAAATTTATGCACCTGAAAAGAAATGTGAAATTTGCATCAAACTTTGAAAGTTTATTTAATAAAATGTTTAACTGTTTGAATTCAACATTGTTTCAAAACATACCTCCGCATTTAAAAATATTTTCTATATATTTCCTCAAAATTAGTCAGTCCATTTCTCCATAAACGGGTCACAAGTCTAAATAAATGTGGCTGGTCTACTCTTTGGTATCATTCGCGGAGAGACATATATTTTAGAGCAGAAATTTATGCACCTGAAAAGAAATGTTAAATTTAAATTACTCTTTAAAATTCTATATATTAAAATGTATAACTGTTTGAATTCAACATTTTTTTAAAACATACCTCCGCATTTTAAAAGATTTTCTGTATATGTCCTCACAAATTAGTCCATCAGTTTCTTCATAAACAGATCAGATGTCATAATAAAAGTGGCTAATCTACTCTTTTGTATCATTCGCGGAGAGGCATATATTTTAGTTCAGAAATTTATGCACCTGAAAAAAATGTTAAATTTGCATCAAATTTTAACTGTTCATATAATAAAATGTTTAACTGTTTGAATTCAACATTGTTTAAAAACATACCTCCGCATTTTGAAATATTTTCTTTATATTTCCTCAAATTTAATCAGTCCATTTATCTATAAACGGGTCACAAGTCATATATCATGAAGTCTTATAATATAAAGTCACTTTTGTATCTTTCGCGGAGAAGCATATATTTTAGCTCAGAAATTTATGCACCTGAAATGAAATGTTAAATTTGCATGAAAATTGAAATGTTTATATATTAAAATGTTTAACTCTTTGCATTTAACGTTGTTTTAAAACATACCTCCGCATTGGAAATGACTTTCTACTTCTGTCCTCACAAAGTATTAACGTAATTTCACCATAAACTGGACAGAAGTCTTTTTAAATTGGGCTGGTCTGCTTCTTTTCATCTTCGCGGAAAGGCATATATTTTAGGTCAGAAATTTATGCACCTGAAAAGAAAAGTTAATTTTGCATTAAACTTTGAAAGTTTATATCATAAAATGTTTAACTGTTTGAATTCAACATAGTTTCAAAACATACATCCGCGTTAAAAAATATTTTCTATATATTTCCTCAAAATTAGTCAGTCCATTTCTCCATAAACGGGTCACAAGTCTAAATAAATGTGGCTGGTCTACTCTTTGGTATCATTCGTGGAGAGGCATATATTTTAGAGCAGAAATTTATGCACCTGAAAAGAAATGTTAAATTTAAATTATTCTTTAAACAACATTTTTTTAAAACATACCTCCGCATTTTAAAAGATTTTCTGTATAGTCCTCACAAATTAGTCCATCAGTTTCTTCATAAACAGATCAGATGTCATAATAAAAGTGGCGAATCTTCTCTTTTGTATCATTCGCGGAGAGGCATATATTTTAGTTCAGAAATTTATGCACCTGAAAAAAATGTTAAATTTGCATCAAATTTTAACAGTTCATATAATAAAATGTTTAACTGTTTGAATTCAACATTGTTTAAAAACATACCTCCGCATTTTGAAATATTTTCTTTATATTTCCTCAAATTTAATCAGTCCATTTATCTATAAACGGGTCAGAAGTCATATATCAAGAAGTCTTATAACATAAAGTCACTTTTGTATCTTTCGCGGAGAAGCATATATTTTAGCTCAGAAATTTATGCACCTGAAATGAAATGTTAAATTTGCATGAAAATTGAAATGTTTATATATTAAAATGTTTAACTCTTTGCATATTTTAGGTCAGAAATTTATGCACCTGAAAAGAAAAGTTAATTTTGCATTAAGCTTTACAAGTTTATATAATGAAATGTTTAACTGTTTGAATTAAACATTGTTTCAAAACATACCTCCGCGATTAAAAATATTTTCTATATATTTCCTCAAAATTTGTCGGTTCATTTCTCCATAAGGCCCCACCAGTGGCTGAGAGGTTGTGCTCTCGAAGCTGGTAGACGGGAGGTGCTGGGTTCGATCCCAATCGCGCCCGTCGGCCTAATCGTTCGGAGTTTTCGTGGTTTTCTTCGAGCCGTGGATTTATCCATGCGTAAATACGGATTAGGTTCCCTTAGAAAGACCCCCACGAAGGGCACTCCCCCCGGGCCTATATCCCTAGTGTAGATAATTGGCCGTCAATAATCAACCCAACCCATTTCTCCATAAACGGGTCACAAGTCTAAATAAATGTGGCTGGTCTACTCTTTGGTATCATTTGCGGAGAGGCATATATTTTAGGGTAGAAATTTATGCACCTGAAAAGAAATGTTAAATTTACATTAATCTTTAAAAGCCTATATATTAAAATGTATAACTGTTTGAATTAAACATTGTTTTAAAACATACCTCCGCATTTTAAAAGATTTTCTGTATATGTCCTCACAAGTTAGTCCACCAGTTTCTTCATAAACAGGTGAGATGTCATAATAAACGTGGCTGATATACTCTTTTGTATCATTCGCGGAGAGGCATATATTTTAGTTCAGAAATTTATGCACCTGAAAAAAAACGTTAAATTTGCATCAAATTTTAAAAGTTCATATAATAAAATGTTTAACTTTTTGAATTTAACATTTTTTAAAAACATACCTCCGCATTTTAAAATATTTTCTTTATATTTCTTCAAATTTAGTCAGTCCAATTCTCCATAAACGGGTTACAAGTCTAAATAAATGTTTCTGGTCTACTCTTTGGTATCATTCGCAGAGAGGCATATATTTTAGAGCAGAAATTTATGCACCTGAAAAGAAATGTTAAATTTAAATTACTCTTTAAAAGTCTATATATTAAAATGTATAACTGTTTGATTTCAACATTGTTTTAAACATACCTCCGCATTTTAAAAGATTTTCTGTATATGTCCTCACAAATTAGTCCATCAGTTTCTTCATAAACAGATCAGATGTCATAATAAAATTGGCTGATCTACTCTTTTGTATCGTTCGCGGAGAGGCATATATTTTAGTTCAGAAATTTATGCACCTGAAAAAAATGCTAAATTTGCATCAAATTTTAAAAGTTGATATAATAAAATGTTTAACAGTTTGAATTCAACATTGTTTAAAAACATACCTACGCATTGAAAATGACTTTCTACTTCTGTTCTCACAAAGTATTAAGGTAATTTCACCATAAACTGGACAGAAGTCTTTTTAAATTGGGCTGGTCTGCTTCTTTTCATCTTCGCGGAGAGGCATATATTTTACCTCAGAAATTTATGCACCTGAAATGAAATGTTAAATTTGCATGAAAATTTAAATGTTTATATATTAAAATGTTTAACTCTTTGCATTTAAAGTTGTTTTAAAACATACCTCCGCATAGGAAATGATTTTCTACTTCAGTCCTCACAAAGTATTAAGGTAATTTCACCATAAACGGGACAGAAGTCTTTTTAAATTGGGCTGTTCTACTTCTTTACATCTTCGCGGAGAGGCATATATTATAGGTCAGAAATTTATGCACCTGAAAAGAAATGTAAAATTTGCATCAGACTTTGAAAGTTTATTTAATAAAATGTTTAACTGTTTGAATTCAACATAGTTTCAAAACATACCTCCGCATTAAAAAATATTTTCTATATATTTCCTCAAAATTTGTCGGTCCAATTCTCCATAAACGGGTCACAAGTCTAAATAAATGTGGCTGGTCTACTCTTTGGTATCATTTGCGGAGAGGCATATATTTTAGGGTAGAAATTTATGTTCCTGAAAAGAAATGTTAAATTTACATTAATCTTTAAAAGCCTATATATTAAAATGTATAACTGTTTGAATTCAACATTGTTTTAAAACATACCTCCGCATTTTAAAAGATTTTCTGTATATGTCCTCACAAATTAGTCCATCAGTATCTTCATAAACAGATCAGATGTCATAATAAAAGTGGCTGATATACTCTTTTGTATCATTCGCGGAGAGGCACATATTTTAGTTCAGAAATTTATGCACCTGAAATGAAATGTTAAATTTGCATGAAAATTGAAATGTTTATATATTAAAATGTTTAACTCTTTGCATTTAACGTTGTTTTAAAACATACCTCCGCATTGGAAATGTCTTTCTACTTCTGTCCTCACAAAGTATTAAGGTAATTTCACCATAAACTGGACAGAAGTCTTTTTAAATTGGGCGGGTCTGCTTCTTTTCATCTTCGCGGAGAGGCATATATTTTAGGTCAGAAATTTATGCACCTGAAAAGAAAAGTTAATTTTGCATTAAACTTTGAAAGTTTATATAATAAAATGTTTAACTGTTTCAATTCAACATTGTTTCAAAACATACCTCCGCGATTAAAAATATTTTCTATATATTTCCTCAAAATTAGTCGGTCCATTTCACCATAAACGGGTCACAAGTATAAATAAATGTGGATGGTCTTCTCTTTGGTATCATTTGCAGATAGGCATATATTTTAGAGTAGAAATTTATGCACCTGAAAAGAAATGTTAAATTTACATTAATCTTTAAAAGCCTATATATTAAAATGTATAACTGTTTGAATTCAACATTCTTTTAAAACATACCTCCGCATTTTAAAAGATTTTCTGTATATGTCCTCACCAATTAGTCCATCAGTATCTTCATAAACAGATCAGATGTCATAATAAAAGTGGCGGATATACTCTTTTGTATCATTCGCGGAGAGGCATATATTTTAGTTCAGAAATTTATATGCACCTGAAATGACATGTTAAATTTGCATGAAAATTGAAATGTTTATATATTAAAATGTTTAACTCTTTGCATTTAACGTTGTTTTAAAACATACCTCCGCATTGGAAATGATTTTCTACTTCAGTCCTCACAAAGTATTAAGGTAGTTTCACCATAAACAGGACAGAAGTCTTTTTAAATTGGGCTGGTCTGCTTCCTTGCATCTTCGCGGATAAGCAAATATATTTTAGGTCAGAAATTTATGCACCTGAAAAGAAATGTGAAATTTGCATCAAACTTTGAAAGTTTATTTAATAAAATGTTTAACTGTTTGAATTCAACATAGTTTCAAAACATACCTCCGCATTTAACAATATTTTCTATATATTTCCTCAAAATTAGTCAGTCCAATTCTTCATAAACGGGTCACAAGTCTAAATAAATGTTTCTGGTCTACTCTTTGGTATCATTCGCGGAGAGGCATATATTTTAGAGCAGAAATTTATGCACCTGAAAAGAAATGTTAAATTTAAATTACTCTTTAAAAGTCTATATATTAAAATGTATAACTGTTTGAATTCAACATTGTTTTAAACATACCTCCGCATTTTAAAAGATTTTCTGTATATGTCCTCACAAATTAGTCCATCAGTTTCTTCATAAACAGATCAGATGTCATAATAAAAGTGGCTGATCTACTCTTTTGTATCATTCGCGGAGAGGCATATATTTTAGTTCAGAAATTTATGCACCTGAAAAATAATGTTAAATTTGCATCAAATTTTAAAAGTTCATATAATAAAATGTTTAACTGTTTGAATTCAACATTGTTTAAAAACATACCTCCACATTGAAAAGGACTTTCTACTTCTGTTCTCACAAAGTATTAAGGTAATTTCACCATAAACTGGACAGAAGTCTTTTTAAATTGGTCTGGTCTGCTTCTTTTCATCTTCGCGGAGAGGCATATATTTTAGGTCAGAAATTTATGCACCTGAAAAGAAAAGTTAATTTTGCATTAAACTTTGAAAGTTTATATAATAAAATGTTTAACTGTTTGAATTCAACATAGTTTCAAAACATACCTCCGCATTTAACAATATTTTCTATATATTTCCTCAAAATTAGTCAGTCCAATTCTTCATAAACGGGTCACAAGTCTATATAAATGTAGATGGTCTTCTCTTTGGTATCATTTGCAGAGAGGCATATATCTTAGGGTAGAAATTTATGCACCTGAAAAGAAATGTTAAATTTACATTAATCTTTAAAAGCCTATATATTAAAATGTATAAATGTTTGAATTCAACATTGTTTTAAAATATACCTCCGCATTTTAAAAGATTTTCTGTATATGTCCTCACAAATTAGTCCACCAGTTTCTTCATAAACATGGCAGCTGTCATAATAAACGTGGCTGATATACTCTTTTGTTTCATTCGCGGAGAGGCATATATTTTAGTTCAGAAATTTATGCACCTGAAAATAACGTTAAATTTGCAACAAATTTTAAAAGTTCATATAATAAAATGTTTAACTATTTGAATTCAACATTGTTTAAAAACATACCTCCGCATTTTAAAATATTTTCTTTATATTTCCTCAAATTTAGTCAGTCCATTTCTCCATAAACGGGTTACAAGTCATATATCATGAAGTCATATAACACAAAATCAGTTTTGTATCTTTCGCGGAGAGGCATATATTTTACCTCAGAAATTTATGCACCTGAAATGAAATGTTAAATTTGCATGAAAATTTAAATGTTTATATATTAAAATGTGTATTTCTTTGCATTTAACGTTGTTTTAAAACATACCTCCGCATTGGAAATGATTTTCTACTTCAGTCCTCACAAAGTATTAAGGTAGTTTCCCCATAAACTGGACAGAAGTCTTTTTAAATTGGGCTGGTCTGCTTCTTTTCATCTTCGCAGAGAGGCATATATTTTAGGTCAGAAATTTATGCACCTGAAAAGAAAAGTTAATTTTGCATTAAACTTTGAAAGTTTATATAATAAAATGTTTAACTGTTTAAATTCAACATTGTTTCAAAACATACCTCCACGATTAAAAATATTTTCTATATATTTCCTCAAAATTAGTCGGTCCATTTCTCCATAAACGGGTCACAAGTCTAAATAAATGTGGCTGGTCTACTCTTTGGTATCATTTGTGGAGAGGCATATACTTTAGGGTAGAAATTTATGCACCTGAAAAGAAATGTTAAATTTACATTAATCTTTAAAAGCCTATATATTAAAATGTATAACTGTTTGAATTCAACATTGTTTTAAAACATACCTCCGCATTTTAAAAGATTTTCTGTATATGTCCTCACAAATTAGTCCACCAGTTTCTTCATAAACAGGTCAGGTGTCATAATAAACGTGGCTGATATACTCTTTTGTATCATTCGCGGAGAGGCATATATTTTAGTTCAGAAATTTATGCACCTGAAAAAAAACGTTAAATTTGCATCAAATTTTAAAAGTTCATATAATAAAATGTTTAACTTTTTGAATTCAACATTGTTTAAAAACATACCTCCGAATTTTAAAATATTTTCTTTATATTTCTTCAAATTTAGTTAGTCCATTTCTCCATAAACGGGTTACAAGTCATATATCATGAAGTCATATAACATAATGTCACTTTTGTATCTTTCGCGGAGAGGCATATATTTTACCTCAGAAATTTATGCACCTGAAATAAAATGTTAAATTTGCATGAAAATTGAAATGTTTATATATTAAAATGTTTAACTCTTTGCATTTAACGTTGTTTTAAATCATACCTCCGCATTGGAAATGTCTTTCTACTTCTGTCCTCACAAAGTATTAAGGTAGTTTCACCATAAACTGGACAGAAGTCTTTTTAAATTGGGCTGGTCTGCTTCTTTGCATCTTCGCGGATAAGCAAATATATTTTAGGTCAGAAATTTATGCATCTGAAAAGAAATGTGAAATTTGCATCAAACTTTGAAAGTTTATTTAATAAAATGTTTAACTGTTTGAATTCAACGTTGTTTCAAAACATACCTCCGCATTTAAAAATATTTTCTATATATTTCCTCAAAATTAGTCAGTCCAATTCTCCATAAACGGGTTACAAGTCTAAATAAATGTTTCTGGTCTACTCTTTGGTATCATTCGCAGAGAGGCATATATTTTAGAGCAGAAATTTATGCACCTGAAAAGAAATGTTAAATTTAAATTACTCTTTAAAAGTCTATATATTAAAATGTATAACTGTTTGAATTCAACATTGTTTTAAACATACCTCCGCATTTTAAAAGATTTTCTGTATATGTCCTCACAAATTAGTCCATCAGTTTCTTTATAAACAGATCAGATGTCATAATAAAAGTGGCTGATATACTCTTTTGTATCATTCGCGGAGAGGCATATATTTTAGTTCAGAAATTTATGCACCTGAAAAAAAATGCTAAATTTGCATCAAATTTTAAAAGTTCATATAATAAAATGTTTAACAGTTTGAATTCAACATTGTTTAAAAACATACCTCCGCATTGAAAATGACTTTCTACTTCTTTTCTCACAAAGTATTAAGGTAATTTCACCATAAAATGGACGGAAGTCTTTTTAAATTGGGCTTGTCTGCTTCTTTTCATCTTCGCGGAGAGGCATATATTTTACCTCAGAAATTTATGCACCTGAAATGAAATGTTAAATTTGCATGAAAATTTAAATGTTTATATATTAAAATGTTTAACTCTTTGCATTTAAAGTTGTTTTAAAACATACCTCCGCATAGGAAATGATTTTCTACTTCAGTCATCACAAAGTATTAAGGTAATTTCACCATAAACTGGACAGAAGTCTTTTTAAATTGGGCTGGTCTGCTTCTTTGCATCTTCCCGGAGAGGCATATATTTTAGGTCAGAAATTTATGCACCCGAAAAGAAATGTGAAATTTGCATCAGACTTTGAAAGTTTATTTAATAAAATGTTTAACTGTTTGAATTCAACATAGTTTTAAAACATACCTCCGAATTAAAAAATATTTTCTATATATTTCCTCAAAATTAGTCGGTCCAATGCTCCATAAATGGGTCACAAGTCTAAATAAATGTGGCTGGTCTACTCTTGGGTATCATTTGCGGAGAGGCATATATTTTAGGGTAGAAATTTATGTACCTGAAAAGAAATGTTAAATTTACATTAATCTTTAAAAGCCTATATATTAAAATGTATAACTGTTTGAATTCAACATTGTTTTAAAACATACCTCCGCATTTTAAAAGATTTTCTGTATATGTCCTCACAAATTAGTCCATCAGTATCTTCATAAACAGATCAGATGTCATAATAAAAGTGGCTGATATACTCTTTTGTATCATTCGCGGAGAGGCACATATTTTAGTTCAGAAATTTATGCACCTGAAATGAAATGTTAAATTTGCATGAAAATTGAAATGTTTATATATTAAAATGTTTAACTCTTTGCATTTAACGTTGTTTTAAATCATACCTCCGCATTGGAAATGTCTTTCTACTTCTGTCCTCACAAAGTATTAAGGTAGTTTCACCATAAACTGGACAGAAGTCTTTTTAAATTGGGCTGGTCTGCTTCTTTGCATCTTCGCGGATAAGCAAATATATTTTAGGTCAGAAATTTATGCACCTGAAAAGAAATGTGAAATTTGCATCAAACTTTGAAAGTTTATTTAATAAAATGTTTAACTGTTTGAATTCAACGTTGTTTCAAAACATACCTCCGCATTTAAAAATATTTTCTATATATTTCCTCAAAATTAGTCAGTCCAATTCTCCATAAACGGGTTACAAGTCTAAATAAATGTTTCTGGTCTACTCTTTGGTATCATTCGCAGAGAGGCATATATTTTAGAGCAGAAATTTATGCACCTGAAAAGAAATGTTAAATTTAAATTACTCTTTAAAAGTCTATATATTAAAATGTATAACTGTTTGAATTCAACATTGTTTTAAACATACCTCCGCATTTTAAAAGATTTTCTGTATATGTCCTCACAAATTAGTCCATCAGTTTCTTTATAAACAGATCAGATGTCATAATAAAAGTGGCTGATATACTCTTTTGTATCATTCGCGGAGAGGCATATATTTTAGTTCAGAAATTTATGCACCTGAAAAAAAATGCTAAATTTGCATCAAATTTTAAAAGTTCATATAATAAAATGTTTAACAGTTTGAATTCAACATTGTTTAAAAACATACCTCCGCATTGAAAATGACTTTCTACTTCTTTTCTCACAAAGTATTAAGGTAATTTCACCATAAAATGGACGGAAGTCTTTTTAAATTGGGCTTGTCTGCTTCTTTTCATCTTCGCGGAGAGGCATATATTTTACCTCAGAAATTTATGCACCTGAAATGAAATGTTAAATTTGCATGAAAATTTAAATGTTTATATATTAAAATGTTTAACTCTTTGCATTTAAAGTTGTTTTAAAACATACCTCCGTATAGGAAATGATTTTCTACTTCAGTCATCACAAAGTATTAAGGTAATTTCACCATAAACTGGACAGAAGTCTTTTTAAATTGGGCTGGTCTGCTTCTTTGCATCTTCCCGGAGAGGCATATATTTTAGGTCAGAAATTTATGCACCCGAAAAGAAATGTGAAATTTGCATCAGACTTTGAAAGTTTATTTAATAAAATGTTTAACTGTTTGAATTCAACATAGTTTTAAAACATACCTCCGAATTAAAAAATATTTTCTATATATTTCCTCAAAATTAGTCGGTCCAATGCTCCATAAATGGGTCACAAGTCTAAATAAATGTGGCTGGTCTACTCTTGGGTATCATTTGCGGAGAGGCATATATTTTAGGGTAGAAATTTATGTACCTGAAAAGAAATGTTAAATTTACATTAATCTTTAAAAGCCTATATATTAAAATGTATAACTGTTTGAATTCAACATTGTTTTAAAACATACCTCCGCATTTTAAAAGATTTTCTGTATATGTCCTCACAAATTAGTCCATCAGTATCTTCATAAACAGATCAGATGTCATAATAAAAGTGGCTGATATACTCTTTTGTATCATTCGCGGAGAGGCACATATTTTAGTTCAGAAATTTATGCACCTGAAATGAAATGTTAAATTTGCATGAAAATTGAAATGTTTATATATTAAAATGTTTAACTCTTTGCATTTAACGTTGTTTTAAAACATACCTCCGCATTGGAAATGTCTTTCTACTTCTGTCCTCACAAAGTATTAAGGTAATTTCACCATAAACTGGACAGAAGTCTTTTTAAATTGGGCTGGTCTGCTTCTTTTCATCTTCGCGGAGAGGCATATATTTTAGGTCAGAAATTTATGCACCTGAAAAGAAAAGTTAATTTTGCATTAAACTTTGAAAGTTTATATAATAAAATGTTTAACTGTTTCAATTCAACATTGTTTCAAAACATACCTCCGCGATTAAAAATATTTTCTATATATTTCCTCAAAATTAGTCGGTCCATTTCACCATAAACGGGTCACAAGTCTAAATAAATGTGGATGGTCTTCTCTTTCGTATCATTTGCAGATAGGTATATATTTTAGGGTAGAAATTTATGCACCTGAAAAGAAATGTTAAATTTACATTAATCTTTAAAAGCCTATATATTAAAATGTATAACTGTTTGAATTCAACATTGTTTTAAAACATACCTCCGCATTTTAAAAGATTTTCTGTATATGTCCTCACAAATTAGTCCACCAGTTTCTTCATAAACAGGTCAGATGTCATAATAAAAGTGACTGATATACTGTTTTGTATTATTCGCGGAGAGGCATATATTTTAGTTCAGAAATTTATGCACCTGCAAAAAAATGTTAAATTTGCATCAAATTTTAAAAGTTCATATAATAAAATGTTTAACTGTTTGAATTCAACATTGTTTAAAAACATACCTCCGGATTTTAAAATATTTTCTTTATATTTCCTGAAATTTAGTCTATCCATTTCTCCATAATCGGGTCACAAGTCATATATCATGAAGTCATATAACATAATGTCACTTTTGTATTTTTCGCGGAGAGGCATATATTTTACCTCAGAAATTTATGCACCTGAAATGAAATGTTAAATTTGCATGAAAATTTAAATATTTATATATTAAAATGTGTATTTCTTTGCATTTAACGTTGTTTTAAAACATACCTCCGCATTGGAAATGATTTTCTACTTCAGTCCTCACAAAGTATTAAGGTAGTTTCCCCATAAACTGGACAGAAGTCTTTTTAAATTGGGCTGGTCTGCTTCTTTTCATCTTCGCAGAGAGGCATATATTTTAGGTCAGAAATTTATGCACCTGAAAAGAAAAGTTAATTTTGCATTAAACTTTGAAAGTTTATATAATAAAATGTTTAACTGTTTGAATTAATCGTTGTTTCAAAACTTACCTCCGCATTTAAAAATATTTTCTATATATTTCCTCAAAATTAGTCGGTCCATTTCACCATAAACGGGACACAAGTCTAAATAAATGTGGATGGTCTACTCTTTGGTATCATTTGCAGAGAGGCATATATTTTAGGGTAGAAATTTATGCACCTGAAAAGAAATGTTAAATTTACATTAATCTTTAAAAGCCTATATATTAAAATGTATAACTGTTTGAATTCAACATTGTTTTAAAACATACCTCCACATTTTAAAAGATTTTCTGTATATGTCCTCACAAATTAGTCCACCAGTTTCTTCATAAACAGGTCAGATGTCATAATAAAAGTGGCTGATATACTCTTTTGTATTATTCGCGGAGAGGCATATATATTAGTTCAGAAATTTATGCACCTGAAAAAAAATGTTAAATTTGGATCAAATTTTAAAAGTTCATATAATAAAATGTTTCACTGTTTGAATTAAACATTGTTTCAAAACATACCTCCGCGATTAAAAATATTTTCTATATATTTCCTGAAAATTAGTCGGTCCATTTCTCCATAAACGGGTCACAAGTCTAAATAAATGTGGCTGGTCTACTCTTTGGTATCATTTGTGGAGAGGCATATATTTTAGGGTAGAAATTTATGCACCTGAAAAGAAATGTTAAATTTACAGTAATCTTTAAAAGCCTATATATTAAAATGTATAACTGTTTGAATTCAACATTGTTTTAAAACATACCTCCGCATTTTAAAAGATTTTCTGTATATGTCCTCACAAATTAGTTTTCCAGTTTCTTCATAAACAGGTCAGATGTCATAATAAACGTGGCTGATATACTCTTTTGTATCATTCGCGGAGAGGCATATATTTTAGTTCAGAAATTTATGCACCTGAAAAAAAACGTTAAATTTGCATCAAATTTTAAAAGTTCATATAATAAAATGTTTAACTTTTTGAATTCAACATTGTTTAAAAACATACCTCCGCATTTTAAAATATTTTCTTTATATTTCTTCAAATTTAGTTAGTCCATTTCTCCATAAACGGGTTACAAGTCATATATCATGAAGTCATATAACATAATGTCACTTTTGTATCTTTCGCGGAGAGGCATATATTTTACCTCAGAAATTGATGCACCTGAAATGAAATGTTAAATTTGCATGAAAATTTAAATGTTTATATATTAAAATGTTTAACTCTTTGCATTTAACGTTGTTTTAAAACATACCTCCGCATAGGAAATGATTTTCTACTTCAGTCCTCACAAAGTATTAAGGTAATTTCACCATAAACTGGACAGAAGTCTTTTTAAATTGGGCTGGTCTGCTTCTTTGCATCTTCGCGGAGAGGCATATATTTTAGGTCAGAAATTTATGCACCTGAAAAGAAATGTGAAATTTGCATTAAACTTTGAAAGTTTATTTAATAAAATGTTTAACTGTTTGAATTCATCATAGTTTCAAAACATACCTCCGCATTAAAAAATATTTTCTATATATTTCCTCAAAATTAGTCGGTCCAATTCTCCATAAACGGGTCACAAGTCTAAATAAATGTGGCTGGTCTACTCTTTGGTATCATTTGTGGAGAGGCATATATTTTAGGGTAGAAATTTATGCACCTGAAAAGAAATGTTAAATTTACAGTAATCTTTAAAAGCCTATATATTAAAATGTATAACTGTTTGAATTCAACATTGTTTTAAAACATACCTCCGCATTTTAAAAGATTTTCTGTATATGTCCTCACAAATTAGTTTTCCAGTTTCTTCATAAACAGGTCAGATGTCATAATAAACGTGGCTGATATACTCTTTTGTATCATTCGCGGAGAGGCATATATTTTAGTTCAGAAATTTATGCACCTGAAAAAAAACGTTAAATTTGCATCAAATTTTAAAAGTTCATATAATAAAATGTTTAACTTTTTGAATTCAACATTGTTTAAAAACATACCTCCGCATTTTAAAATATTTTCTTTATATTTCTTCAAATTTAGTTAGTCCATTTCTCCATAAACGGGTTACAAGTCATATATCATGAAGTCATATAACATAATGTCACTTTTGTATCTTTCGCGGAGAGGCATATATTTTACCTCAGAAATTGATGCACCTGAAATGAAATGTTAAATTTGCATGAAAATTTAAATGTTTATATATTAAAATGTTTAACTCTTTGCATTTAACGTTGTTTTAAAACATACCTCCGCATAGGAAATGATTTTCTACTTCAGTCCTCACAAAGTATTAAGGTAATTTCACCATAAACTGGACAGAAGTCTTTTTAAATTGGGCTGGTCTGCTTCTTTGCATCTTCGCGGAGAGGCATATATTTTAGGTCAGAAATTTATGCACCTGAAAAGAAATGTGAAATTTGCATTAAACTTTGAAAGTTTATTTAATAAAATGTTTAACTGTTTGAATTCATCATAGTTTCAAAACATACCTCCGCATTAAAAAATATTTTCTATATATTTCCTCAAAATTAGTCGGTCCAATTCTCCATAAACGGGTCACAAGTCTAAATAAATGTGGCTGGTCTACTCTTTGGTATCATTGGCGGAGAGGCATATATTTTAGGGTAGAAATTTATGTACCTGAAAAGAAATGTTAAATTTACATTAATCTTTAAAAGCCTATATATTAAAATGTATAACTGTTTGAATTCAACATTGTTTTAAAACATACCTCCGCATTTTAAAAGATTTTCTGTATATGTCCTCACAAATTAGTCCATCAGTTTCTTCATAAACAGATCAGATGTCATAATAAAAGTGGCTGATCTACTCTTTTGTATCATTCGCGGAGAGGCATATATTTTAGTTCAGAAATTTATGCACCTGAAAAAAAAATGTTAAATTTGCATCAAATTTTAAAAGTTCATATAATAAAATGTTTGACTGTTTGAATTCAACATTGTTTAAAAACATACCTCCGCATTGAAAAGGACTTTCTACTTCTGTTCTCACAAAGTATTAAGGTAATTTCACCATAAACTGGACAGAAGTCTTTTTAAATTGGTCTTGTCTGCTTCTTTTCATCTTCGCGGAGAGGCATATATTTTAGGTCAGAAATTTATGCACCTGAAAAGAAAAGTTAATTTTGCATTAAACTTTGAAAGTTTATATAATAAAATGTTTAACTGTTTCAATTCAACATTGTTTCAAAACATACCTCCGCGATTAAAAATATTTTCTATATATTTCCTCAAAATTAGTCAGTCCATTTCTCCATAAACCGGTCACAAGTCTAAATAAATGTTTCTGGTCTACTCTTTGGTATCATTCGCGAGGAGGCATATATTTTAGAGCAGAAATTTATGCACCTGAAAAGAAATGTTAAATTTACATTAATCTTTAAAAGCCTATATATTAAAATGTATAACTGTTTGAATTCAACATTGTTTTAAAACAAAACTCCGCATTTTAAAATATTTTCTTGATATTTCCTCAAATTTAGTCAGTCCATTTCTCCATAAACGGGTTACAAGTCATATATCATGAAGTCATATAACACAAAATCAGTTTTGTATCTTTCGCGGAGAGGCATATATTTTACCTCAGAAATTTATGCACCTGAAATGAAATGTTAAATTTGCATGAAAATTTAAATGTTTATATATTAAAATGTGTAACTCTTTGCATTTAACGTTGTTTTAAAACATACCTCCGCATTGGAAATGATTTTCTACTTCAGTCCTCACAAAGTATTAAGGTAGTTTCCCCATAAACTGGACAGAAGTCTTTTTAAATTGGGCTGGTGTGCTTCTTTTCATCTTCGCAGAGCGGCATATATTTTAGGTCAGAAATTTATGCACCTGAAAAGAAAAGTTAATTTTGCATTAAACTTTGAAAGTGTATATAATAAAATGTTTAACTGTTTGAATTCAACATTGTTTCAAAACATACCTCCGCGATTAAAAATATTTTCTATATATTTCCTCAAAATTAGTCGGTCCATTTCACCATAAACGGGACACAAGTCTAAATAAATGTGGATGGTCTACTCTTTGGTATCATTTGCAGAGAGGCATATATTTTAGGGTAGAAATTTATGCACCTGAAAAGAAATGTTAAATTTACATTAATCTTTAAAAGCCTATATATTAAAATGTATAACTGTTTGAATTCAACATTGTTTTAAAACATACCTCCGCATTTTAAAAGATTTTCTGTATATGTCCTCACAAATTAGTCCACCAGTTTCTTCATAAACAGGTCAGATGTCATAATAAAAGTGACTGATATACTGTTTTGTATTATTCGCGGAGAGGCATATATTTTAGTTCAGAAATTTATGCACCTGCAAAAAAATGTTAAATTTGCATCAAATTTTAAAAGTTCATATAATAAAATGTTTAACTGTTTGAATTCAACATTGTTTAAAAACATACCTCCGGATTTTAAAATATTTTCTTTATATTTCCTGAAATTTAGTCTATCCATTTCTCCATAATCGGGTCACAAGTCATATATCATGAAGTCATATAACATAATGTCACTTTTGTATTTTTCGCGGAGAGGCATATATTTTACCTCAGAAATTTATGCACCTGAAATGAAATGTTAAATTTGCATGAAAATTTAAATATTTATATATTAAAATGTGTATTTCTTTGCATTTAACGTTGTTTTAAAACATACCTCCGCATTGGAAATGATTTTCTACTTCAGTCCTCACAAAGTATTAAGGTAGTTTCCCCATAAACTGGACAGAAGTCTTTTTAAATTGGGCTGGTCTGCTTCTTTTCATCTTCGCAGAGAGGCATATATTTTAGGTCAGAAATTTATGCACCTGAAAAGAAAAGTTAACTTTGCATTAAACTTTGAAAGTTTATATAATAAAATGTTTAACTGTTTGAATTAATCGTTGTTTCAAAACTTACCTCCGCATTTAAAAATATTTTCTATATATTTCCTCAAAATTAGTCGGTCCATTTCACCATAAACGGGACACAAGTCTAAATAAATGTGGATGGTCTACTCTTTGGTATCATTTGCAGAGAGGCATATATTTTAGGGTAGAAATTTATGCACCTGAAAAGAAATGTTAAATTTACATTAATCTTTAAAAGCCTATATATTAAAATGTATAACTGTTTGAATTCAACATTGTTTTAAAACATACCTCCACATTTTAAAAGATTTTCTGTATATGTCCTCACAAATTAGTCCACCAGTTTCTTCATAAACAGGTCAGATGTCATAATAAAAGTGGCTGATATACTCTTTTGTATTATTCGTGGAGAGGCATATATATTAGTTCAGAAATTTATGCACCTGAAAAAAAATGTTAAATTTGGATCAAATTTTAAAAGTTCATATAATAAAATGTTTCACTGTTTGAATTAAACATTGTTTCAAAACATACCTCCGCGATTAAAAATATTTTCTATATATTTCCTGAAAATTAGTCGGTCCATTTCTCCATAAACGGGTCACAAGTCTAAATAAATGTGGCTGGTCTACTCTTTGGTATCATTTGTGGAGAGGCATATATTTTAGGGTAGAAATTTATGCACCTGAAAAGAAATGTTAAATTTACAGTAATCTTTAAAAGCCTATATATTAAAATGTATAACTGTTTGAATTCAACATTGTTTTAAAACATACCTCCGCATTTTAAAAGATTTTCTGTATATGTCCTCACAAATTAGTTTTCCAGTTTCTTCATAAACAGGTCAGATGTCATAATAAACGTGGCTGATATACTCTTTTGTATCATTCGCGGAGAGGCATATATTTTAGTTCAGAAATTTATGCACCTGAAAAAAAACGTTAAATTTGCATCAAATTTTAAAAGTTCATATAATAAAATGTTTAACTTTTTGAATTCAACATTGTTTAAAAACATACCTCCGCATTTTAAAATATTTTCTTTATATTTCTTCAAATTTAGTTAGTCCATTTCTCCATAAACGGGTTACAAGTCATATATCATGAAGTCATATAACATAATGTCACTTTTGTATCTTTCGCGGAGAGGCATATATTTTACCTCAGAAATTGATGCACCTGAAATGAAATGTTAAATTTGCATGAAAATTTAAATGTTTATATATTAAAATGTTTAACTCTTTGCATTTAACGTTGTTTTAAAACATACCTCCGCATAGGAAATGATTTTCTACTTCAGTCCTCACAAAGTATTAAGGTAATTTCACCATAAACTGGACAGAAGTCTTTTTAAATTGGGCTGGTCTGCTTCTTTGCATCTTCGCGGAGAGGCATATATTTTAGGTCAGAAATTTATGCACCTGAAAAGAAATGTGAAATTTGCATTAAACTTTGAAAGTTTATTTAATAAAATGTTTAACTGTTTGAATTCATCATAGTTTCAAAACATACCTCCGCATTAAAAAATATTTTCTATATATTTCCTCAAAATTAGTCGGTCCAATTCTCCATAAACGGGTCACAAGTCTAAATAAATGTGGCTGGTCTACTCTTTGGTATCATTGGCGGAGAGGCATATATTTTAGGGTAGAAATTTATGTACCTGAAAAGAAATGTTAAATTTACATTAATCTTTAAAAGCCTATATATTAAAATGTATAACTGTTTGAATTCAACATTGTTTTAAAACATACCTCCGCATTTTAAAAGATTTTCTGTATATGTCCTCACAAATTAGTCCATCAGTTTCTTCATAAACAGATCAGATGTCATAATAAAAGTGGCTGATCTACTCTTTTGTATCATTCGCGGAGAGGCATATATTTTAGTTCAGAAATTTATGCACCTGAAAAAAAATGTTAAATTTGCATCAAATTTTAAAAGTTCATATAATAAAATGTTTGACTGTTTGAATTCAACATTGTTTAAAAACATACCTCCGCATTGAAAAGGACTTTCTACTTCTGTTCTCACAAAGTATTAAGGTAATTTCACCATAAACTGGACAGAAGTCTTTTTAAATTGGTCTTGTCTGCTTCTTTTCATCTTCGCGGAGAGGCATATATTTTAGGTCAGAAATTTATGCACCTGAAAAGAAAAGTTAATTTTGCATTAAACTTTGAAAGTTTATATAATAAAATGTTTAACTGTTTCAATTCAACATTGTTTCAAAACATACCTCCGCGATTAAAAATATTTTCTATATATTTCCTCAAAATTAGTCAGTCCATTTCTCCATAAACCGGTCACAAGTCTAAATAAATGTTTCTGGTCTACTCTTTGGTATCATTCGCGAGGAGGCATATATTTTAGAGCAGAAATTTATGCACCTGAAAAGAAATGTTAAATTTACATTAATCTTTAAAAGCCTATATATTAAAATGTATAACTGTTTGAATTCAACATTGTTTTAAAACAAAACTCCGCATTTTAAAATATTTTCTTGATATTTCCTCAAATTTAGTCAGTCCATTTCTCCATAAACGGGTTACAAGTCATATATCATGAAGTCATATAACACAAAATCAGTTTTGTATCTTTCGCGGAGAGGCATATATTTTACCTCAGAAATTTATGCACCTGAAATGAAATGTTAAATTTGCATGAAAATTTAAATGTTTATATATTAAAATGTGTAACTCTTTGCATTTAACGTTGTTTTAAAACATACCTCCGCATTGGAAATGATTTTCTACTTCAGTCCTCACAAAGTATTAAGGTAGTTTCCCCATAAACTGGACAGAAGTCTTTTTAAATTGGGCTGGTGTGCTTCTTTTCATCTTCGCAGAGCGGCATATATTTTAGGTCAGAAATTTATGCACCTGAAAAGAAAAGTTAATTTTGCATTAAACTTTGAAAGTGTATATAATAAAATGTTTAACTGTTTGAATTCAACATTGTTTCAAAACATACCTCCGCGATTAAAAATATTTTCTATATATTTCCTCAAAATTAGTCGGTCCATTTCACCATAAACGGGACACAAGTCTAAATAAATGTGGATGGTCTACTCTTTGGTATCATTTGCAGAGAGGCATATATTTTAGGGTAGAAATTTATGCACCTGAAAAGAAATGTTAAATTTACATTAATCTTTAAAAGCCTATATATTAAAATGTATAACTGTTTGAATTCAACATTGTTTTAAAACATACCTCCGCATTTTAAAAGATTTTCTGTATATGTCCTCACAAATTAGTCCACCAGTTTCTTCATAAACAGGTCAGATGTCATAATAAAAGTGACTGATATACTGTTTTGTATTATTCGCGGAGAGGCATATATTTTAGTTCAGAAATTTATGCACCTGCAAAAAAATGTTAAATTTGCATCAAATTTTAAAAGTTCATATAATAAAATGTTTAACTGTTTGAATTCAACATTGTTTAAAAACATACCTCCGGATTTTAAAATATTTTCTTTATATTTCCTGAAATTTAGTCTATCCATTTCTCCATAATCGGGTCACAAGTCATATATCATGAAGTCATATAACATAATGTCACTTTTGTATTTTTCGCGGAGAGGCATATATTTTACCTCAGAAATTTATGCACCTGAAATGAAATGTTAAATTTGCATGAAAATTTAAATATTTATATATTAAAATGTGTATTTCTTTGCATTTAACGTTGTTTTAAAACATACCTCCGCATTGGAAATGATTTTCTACTTCAGTCCTCACAAAGTATTAAGGTAGTTTCCCCATAAACTGGACAGAAGTCTTTTTAAATTGGGCTGGTCTGCTTCTTTTCATCTTCGCAGAGAGGCATATATTTTAGGTCAGAAATTTATGCACCTGAAAAGAAAAGTTAACTTTGCATTAAACTTTGAAAGTTTATATAATAAAATGTTTAACTGTTTGAATTAATCGTTGTTTCAAAACTTACCTCCGCATTTAAAAATATTTTCTATATATTTCCTCAAAATTAGTCGGTCCATTTCACCATAAACGGGACACAAGTCTAAATAAATGTGGATGGTCTACTCTTTGGTATCATTTGCAGAGAGGCATATATTTTAGGGTAGAAATTTATGCACCTGAAAAGAAATGTTAAATTTACATTAATCTTTAAAAGCCTATATATTAAAATGTATAACTGTTTGAATTCAACATTGTTTTAAAACATACCTCCACATTTTAAAAGATTTTCTGTATATGTCCTCACAAATTAGTCCACCAGTTTCTTCATAAACAGGTCAGATGTCATAATAAAAGTGGCTGATATACTCTTTTGTATTATTCGCGGAGAGGCATATATATTAGTTCAGAAATTTATGCACCTGAAAAAAAATGTTAAATTTGGATCAAATTTTAAAAGTTCATATAATAAAATGTTTCACTGTTTGAATTAAACATTGTTTCAAAACATACCTCCGCGATTAAAAATATTTTCTATATATTTCCTGAAAATTAGTCGGTCCATTTCTCCATAAACGGGTCACAAGTCTAAATAAATGTGGCTGGTCTACTCTTTGGTATCATTTGTGGAGAGGCATATATTTTAGGGTAGAAATTTATGCACCTGAAAATAAATGTTAAATTTACAGTAATCTTTAAAAGCCTATATATTAAAATGTATAACTGTTTGAATTCAACATTGTTTTAAAACATACCTCCGCATTTTAAAAGATTTTCTGTATATGTCCTCACAAATTAGTTTTCCAGTTTCTTCATAAACAGGTCAGATGTCATAATAAACGTGGCTGATATACTCTTTTGTATCATTCGCGGAGAGGCATATATTTTAGTTCAGAAATTTATGCACCTGAAAAAAAACGTTAAATTTGCATCAAATTTTAAAAGTTCATATAATAAAATGTTTAACTTTTTGAATTCAACATTGTTTAAAAACATACCTCCGCATTTTAAAATATTTTCTTTATATTTCTTCAAATTTAGTTAGTCCATTTCTCCATAAACGGGTTACAAGTCATATATCATGAAGTCATATAACATAATGTCACTTTTGTATCTTTCGCGGAGAGGCATATATTTTACCTCAGAAATTGATGCACCTGAAATGAAATGTTAAATTTGCATGAAAATTTAAATGTTTATATATTAAAATGTTTAACTCTTTGCATTTAACGTTGTTTTAAAACATACCTCCGCATAGGAAATGATTTTCTACTTCAGTCCTCACAAAGTATTAAGGTAATTTCACCATAAACTGGACAGAAGTCTTTTTAAATTGGGCTGGTCTGCTTCTTTGCATCTTCGCGGAGAGGCATATATTTTAGGTCAGAAATTTATGCACCTGAAAAGAAATGTGAAATTTGCATTAAACTTTGAAAGTTTATTTAATAAAATGTTTAACTGTTTGAATTCATCATAGTTTCAAAACATACCTCCGCATTAAAAAATATTTTCTATATATTTCCTCAAAATTAGTCGGTCCAATTCTCCATAAACGGGTCACAAGTCTAAATAAATGTGGCTGGTCTACTCTTTGGTATCATTGGCGGAGAGGCATATATTTTATGGTAGAAATTTATGTACCTGAAAAGAAATGTTAAATTTACATTAATCTTTAAAAGCCTATATATTAAAATGTATAACTGTTTGAATTCAACATTGTTTTAAAACATACCTCCGCATTTTAAAAGATTTTCTGTATATGTCCTCACAAATTAGTCCATCAGTTTCTTCATAAACAGATCAGATGTCATAATAAAAGTGGCTGATCTACTCTTTTGTATCATTCGCGGAGAGGCATATATTTTAGTTCAGAAATTTATGCACCTGAAAAAAAAATGTTAAATTTGCATCAAATTTTAAAAGTTCATATAATAAAATGTTTGACTGTTTGAATTCAACATTGTTTAAAAACATACCTCCGCATTGAAAAGGACTTTCTACTTCTGTTCTCACAAAGTATTAAGGTAATTTCACCATAAACTGGACAGAAGTCTTTTTAAATTGGTCTTGTCTGCTTCTTTTCATCTTCGCGGAGAGGCATATATTTTAGGTCAGAAATTTATGCACCTGAAAAGAAAAGTTAATTTTGCATTAAACTTTGAAAGTTTATATAATAAAATGTTTAACTGTTTCAATTCAACATTGTTTCAAAACATACCTCCGCGATTAAAAATATTTTCTATATATTTCCTCAAAATTAGTCAGTCCATTTCTCCATAAACCGGTCACAAGTCTAAATAAATGTTTCTGGTCTACTCTTTGGTATCATTCGCGAGGAGGCATATATTTTAGAGCAGAAATTTATGCACCTGAAAAGAAATGTTAAATTTACATTAATCTTTAAAAGCCTATATATTAAAATGTATAACTGTTTGAATTCAACATTGTTTTAAAACAAAACTCCGCATTTTAAAATATTTTCTTGATATTTCCTCAAATTTAGTCAGTCCATTTCTCCATAAACGGGTTACAAGTCATATATCATGAAGTCATATAACACAAAATCAGTTTTGTATCTTTCGCGGAGAGGCATATATTTTACCTCAGAAATTTATGCACCTGAAATGAAATGTTAAATTTGCATGAAAATTTAAATGTTTATATATTAAAATGTGTAACTCTTTGCATTTAACGTTGTTTTAAAACATACCTCCGCATTGGAAATGATTTTCTACTTCAGTCCTCACAAAGTATTAAGGTAGTTTCCCCATAAACTGGACAGAAGTCTTTTTAAATTGGGCTGGTGTGCTTCTTTTCATCTTCGCAGAGCGGCATATATTTTAGGTCAGAAATTTATGCACCTGAAAAGAAAAGTTAATTTTGCATTAAACTTTGAAAGTGTATATAATAAAATGTTTAACTGTTTGAATTCAACATTGTTTCAAAACATACCTCCGCGATTAAAAATATTTTCTATATATTTCCTCAAAATTAGTCGGTCCATTTCACCATAAACGGGACACAAGTCTAAATAAATGTGGATGGTCTACTCTTTGGTATCATTTGCAGAGAGGCATATATTTTAGGGTAGAAATTTATGCACCTGAAAAGAAATGTTAAATTTACATTAATCTTTAAAAGCCTATATATTAAAATGTATAACTGTTTGAATTCAACATTGTTTTAAAACATACCTCCGCATTTTAAAAGATTTTCTGTATATGTCCTCACAAATTAGTCCACCAGTTTCTTCATAAACAGGTCAGATGTCATAATAAAAGTGACTGATATACTGTTTTGTATTATTCGCGGAGAGGCATATATTTTAGTTCAGAAATTTATGCACCTGCAAAAAAATGTTAAATTTGCATCAAATTTTAAAAGTTCATATAATAAAATGTTTAACTGTTTGAATTCAACATTGTTTAAAAACATACCTCCGGATTTTAAAATATTTTCTTTATATTTCCTGAAATTTAGTCTATCCATTTCTCCATAATCGGGTCACAAGTCATATATCATGAAGTCATATAACATAATGTCACTTTTGTATTTTTCGCGGAGAGGCATATATTTTACCTCAGAAATTTATGCACCTGAAATGAAATGTTAAATTTGCATGAAAATTTAAATATTTATATATTAAAATGTGTATTTCTTTGCATTTAACGTTGTTTTAAAACATACCTCCGCATTGGAAATGATTTTCTACTTCAGTCCTCACAAAGTATTAAGGTAGTTTCCCCATAAACTGGACAGAAGTCTTTTTAAATTGGGCTGGTCTGCTTCTTTTCATCTTCGCAGAGAGGCATATATTTTAGGTCAGAAATTTATGCACCTGAAAAGAAAAGTTAACTTTGCATTAAACTTTGAAAGTTTATATAATAAAATGTTTAACTGTTTGAATTAATCGTTGTTTCAAAACTTACCTCCGCATTTAAAAATATTTTCTATATATTTCCTCAAAATTAGTCGGTCCATTTCACCATAAACGGGACACAAGTCTAAATAAATGTGGATGGTCTACTCTTTGGTATCATTTGCAGAGAGGCATATATTTTAGGGTAGAAATTTATGCACCTGAAAAGAAATGTTAAATTTACATTAATCTTTAAAAGCCTATATATTAAAATGTATAACTGTTTGAATTCAACATTGTTTTAAAACATACCTCCACATTTTAAAAGATTTTCTGTATATGTCCTCACAAATTAGTCCACCAGTTTCTTCATAAACAGGTCAGATGTCATAATAAAAGTGGCTGATATACTCTTTTGTATTATTCGCGGAGAGGCATATATATTAGTTCAGAAATTTATGCACCTGAAAAAAAATGTTAAATTTGGATCAAATTTTAAAAGTTCATATAATAAAATGTTTCACTGTTTGAATTAAACATTGTTTCAAAACATACCTCCGCGATTAAAAATATTTTCTATATATTTCCTGAAAATTAGTCGGTCCATTTCTCCATAAACGGGTCACAAGTCTAAATAAATGTGGCTGGTCTACTCTTTGGTATCATTTGTGGAGAGGCATATATTTTAGGGTAGAAATTTATGCACCTGAAAAGAAATGTTAAATTTACAGTAATCTTTAAAAGCCTATATATTAAAATGTATAACTGTTTGAATTCAACATTGTTTTAAAACATACCTCCGCATTTTAAAAGATTTTCTGTATATGTCCTCACAAATTAGTTTTCCAGTTTCTTCATAAACAGGTCAGATGTCATAATAAACGTGGCTGATATACTCTTTTGTATCATTCGCGGAGAGGCATATATTTTAGTTCAGAAATTTATGCACCTGAAAAAAAACGTTAAATTTGCATCAAATTTTAAAAGTTCATATAATAAAATGTTTAACTTTTTGAATTCAACATTGTTTAAAAACATACCTCCGCATTTTAAAATATTTTCTTTATATTTCTTCAAATTTAGTTAGTCCATTTCTCCATAAACGGGTTACAAGTCATATATCATGAAGTCATATAACATAATGTCACTTTTGTATCTTTCGCGGAGAGGCATATATTTTACCTCAGAAATTGATGCACCTGAAATGAAATGTTAAATTTGCATGAAAATTTAAATGTTTATATATTAAAATGTTTAACTCTTTGCATTTAACGTTGTTTTAAAACATACCTCCGCATAGGAAATGATTTTCTACTTCAGTCCTCACAAAGTATTAAGGTAATTTCACCATAAACTGGACAGAAGTCTTTTTAAATTGGGCTGGTCTGCTTCTTTGCATCTTCGCGGAGAGGCATATATTTTAGGTCAGAAATTTATGCACCTGAAAAGAAATGTGAAATTTGCATTAAACTTTGAAAGTTTATTTAATAAAATGTTTAACTGTTTGAATTCATCATAGTTTCAAAACATACCTCCGCATTAAAAAATATTTTCTATATATTTCCTCAAAATTAGTCGGTCCAATTCTCCATAAACGGGTCACAAGTCTAAATAAATGTGGCTGGTCTACTCTTTGGTATCATTGGCGGAGAGGCATATATTTTAGGGTAGAAATTTATGTACCTGAAAAGAAATGTTAAATTTACATTAATCTTTAAAAGCCTATATATTAAAATGTATAACTGTTTGAATTCAACATTGTTTTAAAACATACCTCCGCATTTTAAAAGATTTTCTGTATATGTCCTCACAAATTAGTCCATCAGTTTCTTCATAAACAGATCAGATGTCATAATAAAAGTGGCTGATCTACTCTTTTGTATCATTCGCGGAGAGGCATATATTTTAGTTCAGAAATTTATGCACCTGAAAAAAAAATGTTAAATTTGCATCAAATTTTAAAAGTTCATATAATAAAATGTTTGACTGTTTGAATTCAACATTGTTTAAAAACATACCTCCGCATTGAAAAGGACTTTTTACTTCTGTTCTCACAAAGTATTAAGGTAATTTCACCATAAACTGGACAGAAGTCTTTTTAAATTGGTCTTGTCTGCTTCTTTTCATCTTCGCGGAGAGGCATATATTTTAGGTCAGAAATTTATGCACCTGAAAAGAAAAGTTAATTTTGCATTAAACTTTGAAAGTTTATATAATAAAATGTTTAACTGTTTCAATTCAACATTGTTTCAAAACATACCTCCGCGATTAAAAATATTTTCTATATATTTCCTCAAAATTAGTCAGTCCATTTCTCCATAAACCGGTCACAAGTCTAAATAAATGTTTCTGGTCTACTCTTTGGTATCATTCGCGAGGAGGCATATATTTTAGAGCAGAAATTTATGCACCTGAAAAGAAATGTTAAATTTACATTAATCTTTAAAAGCCTATATATTAAAATGTATAACTGTTTGAATTCAACATTGTTTTAAAACAAAACTCCGCATTTTAAAATATTTTCTTGATATTTCCTCAAATTTAGTCAGTCCATTTCTCCATAAACGGGTTACAAGTCATATATCATGAAGTCATATAACACAAAATCAGTTTTGTATCTTTCGCGGAGAGGCATATATTTTACCTCAGAAATTTATGCACCTGAAATGAAATGTTAAATTTGCATGAAAATTTAAATGTTTATATATTAAAATGTGTAACTCTTTGCATTTAACGTTGTTTTAAAACATACCTCCGCATTGGAAATGATTTTATACTTCAGTCCTCACAAAGTATTAAGGTAGTTTCCCCATAAACTGGACAGAAGTCTTTTTAAATTGGGCTGGTGTGCTTCTTTTCATCTTCGCAGAGCGGCATATATTTTAGGTCAGAAATTTATGCACCTGAAAAGAAAAGTTAATTTTGCATTAAACTTTGAAAGTGTATATAATAAAATGTTTAACTGTTTGAATTCAACATTGTTTCAAAACATACCTCCGCGATTAAAAATATTTTCTATATATTTCCTCAAAATTAGTCGGTCCATTTCACCATAAACGGGACACAAGTCTAAATAAATGTGGATGGTCTACTCTTTGGTATCATTTGCAGAGAGGCATATATTTTAGGGTAGAAATTTATGCACCTGAAAAGAAATGTTAAATTTACATTAATCTTTAAAAGCCTATATATTAAAATGTATAACTGTTTGAATTCAACATTGTTTTAAAACATCCCTCCGCATTTTAAAAGATTTTCTGTATATGTCCTCACAAATTAGTCCACCAGTTTCTTCATAAACAGGTCAGATGTCATAATAAAAGTGACTGATATACTGTTTTGTATTATTCGCGGAGAGGCATATATTTTAGTTCAGAAATTTATGCACCTGCAAAAAAATGTTAAATTTGCATCAAATTTTAAAAGTTCATATAATAAAATGTTTAACTGTTAGAATTCAACATTGTTTAAAAACATACCTCCGGATTTTAAAATATTTTCTTTATATTTCCTGAAATTTAGTCTATCCATTTCTCCATAATCGGGTCACAAGTCATATATCATGAAGTCATATAACATAATGTCACTTTTGTATTTTTCGCGGAGAGGCATATATTTTACCTCAGAAATTTATGCACCTGAAATGAAATGTTAAATTTGCATGAAAATTTAAATATTTATATATTAAAATGTGTATTTCTTTGCATTTAACGTTGTTTTAAAACATACCTCCGCATTGGAAATGATTTTCTACTTCAGTCCTCACAAAGTATTAAGGTAGTTTCCCCATAAACTGGACAGAAGTCTTTTTAAATTGGGCTGGTCTGCTTCTTTTCATCTTCGCAGAGAGGCATATATTTTAGGTCAGAAATTTATGCACCTGAAAAGAAAAGTTAACTTTGCATTAAACTTTGAAAGTTTATATAATAAAATGTTTAACTGTTTGAATTAATCGTTGTTTCAAAACTTACCTCCGCATTTAAAAATATTTTCTATATATTTCCTCAAAATTAGTCGGTCCATTTCACCATAAACGGGACACAAGTCTAAATAAATGTGGATGGTCTACTCTTTGGTATCATTTGCAGAGAGGCATATATTTTAGGGTAGAAATTTATGCACCTGAAAAGAAATGTTAAATTTACATTAATCTTTAAAAGCCTATATATTAAAATGTATAACTGTTTGAATTCAACATTGTTTTAAAACATACCTCCACATTTTAAAAGATTTTCTGTATATGTCCTCACAAATTAGTCCACCAGTTTCTTCATAAACAGGTCAGATGTCATAATAAAAGTGGCTGATATACTCTTTTGTATTATTCGTGGAGAGGCATATATATTAGTTCAGAAATTTATGCACCTGAAAAAAAATGTTAAATTTGGATCAAATTTTAAAAGTTCATATAATAAAATGTTTCACTGTTTGAATTAAACATTGTTTCAAAACATACCTCCGCGATTAAAAATATTTTCTATATATTTCCTGAAAATTAGTCGGTCCATTTCTCCATAAACGGGTCACAAGTCTAAATAAATGTGGCTGGTCTACTCTTTGGTATCATTTGTGGAGAGGCATATATTTTAGGGTAGAAATTTATGCACCTGAAAAGAAATGTTAAATTTACAGTAATCTTTAAAAGCCTATATATTAAAATGTATAACTGTTTGAATTCAACATTGTTTTAAAACATACCTCCGCATTTTAAAAGATTTTCTGTATATGTCCTCACAAATTAGTTTTCCAGTTTCTTCATAAACAGGTCAGATGTCATAATAAACGTGGCTGATATACTCTTTTGTATCATTCGCGGAGAGGCATATATTTTAGTTCAGAAATTTATGCACCTGAAAAAAAACGTTAAATTTGCATCAAATTTTAAAAGTTCATATAATAAAATGTTTAACTTTTTGAATTCAACATTGTTTAAAAACATACCTCCGCATTTTAAAATATTTTCTTTATATTTCTTCAAATTTAGTTAGTCCATTTCTCCATAAACGGGTTACAAGTCATATATCATGAAGTCATATAACATAATGTCACTTTTGTATCTTTCGCGGAGAGGCATATATTTTACCTCAGAAATTGATGCACCTGAAATGAAATGTTAAATTTGCATGAAAATTTAAATGTTTATATATTAAAATGTTTAACTCTTTGCATTTAACGTTGTTTTAAAACATACCTCCGCATAGGAAATGATTTTCTACTTCAGTCCTCACAAAGTATTAAGGTAATTTCACCATAAACTGGACAGAAGTCTTTTTAAATTGGGCTGGTCTGCTTCTTTGCATCTTCGCGGAGAGGCATATATTTTAGGTCAGAAATTTATGCACCTGAAAAGAAATGTGAAATTTGCATTAAACTTTGAAAGTTTATTTAATAAAATGTTTAACTGTTTGAATTCATCATAGTTTCAAAACATACCTCCGCATTAAAAAATATTTTCTATATATTTCCTCAAAATTAGTCGGTCCAATTCTCCATAAACGGGTCACAAGTCTAAATAAATGTGGCTGGTCTACTCTTTGGTATCATTGGCGGAGAGGCATATATTTTAGGGTAGAAATTTATGTACCTGAAAAGAAATGTTAAATTTACATTAATCTTTAAAAGCCTATATATTAAAATGTATAACTGTTTGAATTCAACATTGTTTTAAAACATACCTCCGCATTTTAAAAGATTTTCTGTATATGTCCTCACAAATTAGTCCATCAGTTTCTTCATAAACAGATCAGATGTCATAATAAAAGTGGCTGATCTACTCTTTTGTATCATTCGCGGAGAGGCATATATTTTAGTTCAGAAATTTATGCACCTGAAAAAAAATGTTAAATTTGCATCAAATTTTAAAAGTTCATATAATAAAATGTTTGACTGTTTGAATTCAACATTGTTTAAAAACATACCTCCGCATTGAAAAGGACTTTCTACTTCTGTTCTCACAAAGTATTAAGGTAATTTCACCATAAACTGGACAGAAGTCTTTTTAAATTGGTCTTGTCTGCTTCTTTTCATCTTCGCGGAGAGGCATATATTTTAGGTCAGAAATTTATGCACCTGAAAAGAAAAGTTAATTTTGCATTAAACTTTGAAAGTTTATATAATAAAATGTTTAACTGTTTCAATTCAACATTGTTTCAAAACATACCTCCGCGATTAAAAATATTTTCTATATATTTCCTCAAAATTAGTCAGTCCATTTCTCCATAAACCGGTCACAAGTCTAAATAAATGTTTCTGGTCTACTCTTTGGTATCATTCGCGAGGAGGCATATATTTTAGAGCAGAAATTTATGCACCTGAAAAGAAATGTTAAATTTACATTAATCTTTAAAAGCCTATATATTAAAATGTATAACTGTTTGAATTCAACATTGTTTTAAAACAAAACTCCGCATTTTAAAATATTTTCTTGATATTTCCTCAAATTTAGTCAGTCCATTTCTCCATAAACGGGTTACAAGTCATATATCATGAAGTCATATAACACAAAATCAGTTTTGTATCTTTCGCGGAGAGGCATATATTTTACCTCAGAAATTTATGCACCTGAAATGAAATGTTAAATTTGCATGAAAATTTAAATGTTTATATATTAAAATGTGTAACTCTTTGCATTTAACGTTGTTTTAAAACATACCTCCGCATTGGAAATGATTTTCTACTTCAGTCCTCACAAAGTATTAAGGTAGTTTCCCCATAAACTGGACAGAAGTCTTTTTAAATTGGGCTGGTGTGCTTCTTTTCATCTTCGCAGAGCGGCATATATTTTAGGTCAGAAATTTATGCACCTGAAAAGAAAAGTTAATTTTGCATTAAACTTTGAAAGTGTATATAATAAAATGTTTAACTGTTTGAATTCAACATTGTTTCAAAACATACCTCCGCGATTAAAAATATTTTCTATATATTTCCTCAAAATTAGTCGGTCCATTTCACCATAAACGGGACACAAGTCTAAATAAATGTGGATGGTCTACTCTTTGGTATCATTTGCAGAGAGGCATATATTTTAGGGTAGAAATTTATGCACCTGAAAAGAAATGTTAAATTTACATTAATCTTTAAAAGCCTATATATTAAAATGTATAACTGTTTGAATTCAACATTGTTTTAAAACATACCTCCGCATTTTAAAAGATTTTCTGTATATGTCCTCACAAATTAGTCCACCAGTTTCTTCATAAACAGGTCAGATGTCATAATAAAAGTGACTGATATACTGTTTTGTATTATTCGCGGAGAGGCATATATTTTAGTTCAGAAATTTATGCACCTGCAAAAAAATGTTAAATTTGCATCAAATTTTAAAAGTTCATATAATAAAATGTTTAACTGTTTGAATTCAACATTGTTTAAAAACATACCTCCGGATTTTAAAATATTTTCTTTATATTTCCTGAAATTTAGTCTATCCATTTCTCCATAATCGGGTCACAAGTCATATATCATGAAGTCAATAACATAATGTCACTTTTGTATTTTTCGCGGAGAGGCATATATTTTACCTCAGAAATTTATGCACCTGAAATGAAATGTTAAATTTGCATGAAAATTTAAATATTTATATATTAAAATGTGTATTTCTTTGCATTTAACGTTGTTTTAAAACATACCTCCGCATTGGAAATGATTTTCTACTTCAGTCCTCACAAAGTATTAAGGTAGTTTCCCCATAAACTGGACAGAAGTCTTTTTAAATTGGGCTGGTCTGCTTCTTTTCATCTTCGCAGAGAGGCATATATTTTAGGTCAGAAATTTATGCACCTGAAAAGAAAAGTTAACTTTGCATTAAACTTTGAAAGTTTATATAATAAAATGTTTAACTGTTTGAATTAATCGTTGTTTCAAAACTTACCTCCGCATTTAAAAATATTTTCTATATATTTCCTCAAAATTAGTCGGTCCATTTCACCATAAACGGGACACAAGTCTAAATAAATGTGGATGGTCTACTCTTTGGTATCATTTGCAGAGAGGCATATATTTTAGGGTAGAAATTTATGCACCTGAAAAGAAATGTTAAATTTACATTAATCTTTAAAAGCCTATATATTAAAATGTATAACTGTTTGAATTCAACATTGTTTTAAAACATACCTCCACATTTTAAAAGATTTTCTGTATATGTCCTCACAAATTAGTCCACCAGTTTCTTCATAAACAGGTCAGATGTCATAATAAAAGTGGCTGATATACTCTTTTGTATTATTCGCGGAGAGGCATATATATTAGTTCAGAAATTTATGCACCTGAAAAAAAATGTTAAATTTGGATCAAATTTTAAACGTTCATATAATAAAATGTTTCACTGTTTGAATTAAACATTGTTTCAAAACATACCTCCGCGATTAAAAATATTTTCTATATATTTCCTGAAAATTAGTCGGTCCATTTCTCCATAAACGGGTCACAAGTCTAAATAAATGTGGCTGGTCTACTCTTTGGTATCATTTGTGGAGAGGCATATATTTTAGGGTAGAAATTTATGCACCTGAAAAGAAATGTTAAATTTACAGTAATCTTTAAAAGCCTATATATTAAAATGTATAACTGTTTGAATTCAACATTGTTTTAAAACACATACCTCCGCATTTTAAAAGATTTTCTGTATATGTCCTCACAAATTAGTTTTCCAGTTTCTTCATAAACAGGTCAGATGTCAAAATAAACGTGGCTGATATACTCTTTTGTATCATTCGTGGAGAGGCATATATTTTAGTTCAGAAATTTATGCACCTGAAAAAAAACGTTAAATTTGCATCAAATTTTAAAAGTTCATATAATAAAATGTTTAACTTTTTGAATTCAACATTGTTTAAAAACATACCTCCGCATTTTAAAATATTTTCTTTATATTTCTTCAAATTTAGTTAGTCCATTTCTCCATAAACGGGTTACAAGTCATATATCATGAAGTCATATAACATAATGTCACTTTTGTATCTTTCGCGGAGAGGCATATATTTTACCTCAGAAATTGATGCACCTGAAATGAAATGTTAAATTTGCATGAAAATTTAAATGTTTATATATTAAAATGTTTAACTCTTTGCATTTAACGTTGTTTTAAAACATACCTCCGCATAGGAAATGATTTTCTACTTCAGTCCTCACAAAGTATTAAGGTAATTTCACCATAAACTGGACAGAAGTCTTTTTAAATTGGGCTGGTCTGCTTCTTTGCATCTTCGCGGAGAGGCATATATTTTAGGTCAGAAATTTATGCACCTGAAAAGAAAAGTGAAATTTGCATTAAACTTTGAAAGTTTATTTAATAAAATGTTTAACTGTTTGAATTCATCATAGTTTCAAAACATACCTCCGCATTAAAAAATATTTTCTATATATTTCCTCAAAATTAGTCGGTCCAATTCTCCATAAACGGGTCACAAGTCTAAATAAATGTGGCTGGTCTACTCTTTGGTATCATTGGCGGAGAGGCATATATTTTAGGGTAGAAATTTATGTACCTGAAAAGAAATGTTAAATTTACATTAATCTTTAAAAGCCTATATATTAAAATGTATAACTGTTTGAATTCAACATTGTTTTAAAACATACCTCCGCATTTTAAAAGATTTTCTGTATATGTCCTCACAAATTAGTCCATCAGTTTCTTCATAAACAGATCAGATGTCATAATAAAAGTGGCTGATCTACTCTTTTGTATCATTCGCGGAGAGGCATATATTTTAGTTCAGAAATTTATGCACCTGAAAAAAAATGTTAAATTTGCATTAAATTTTAAAAGTTCATATAATAAAATGTTTGACTGTTTGAATTCAACATTGTTTAAAAACATACCTCCGCATTGAAAAGGACTTTCTACTTCTGTTCTCACAAAGTATTAAGGTAATTTCACCATAAACTGGACAGAAGTCTTTTTAAATTGGTCTGGTCTGCTTCTTTTCATCTTCGCGGAGAGGCATATATTTTAGGTCAGAAATTTATGCACCTGAAAAGAAAAGTTAATTTTGCATTAAACTTTGAAAGTTTATATAATAAAATGTTTAACTGTTTCAATTCAACATTGTTTCAAAACATACCTCCGCGATTAAAAATATTTTCTATATATTTCCTCAAAATTAGTCAGTCCATTTCTCCATAAACCGGTCACAAGTCTAAATAAATGTTTCTGGTCTACTCTTTGGTATCATTCGCGAGGAGGCATATATTTTAGAGCAGAAATTTATGCACCTGAAAAGAAATGTTAAATTTACATTAATCTTTAAAAGCCTATATATTAAAATGTATAACTGTTTGAATTCAACATTGTTTTAAAACAAAACTCCGCATTTTAAAATATTTTCTTGATATTTCCTCAAATTTAGTCAGTCCATTTCTCCATAAACGGGTTACAAGTCATATATCATGAAGTCATATAACACAAAATCAGTTTTGTATCTTTCGCGGAGAGGCATATATTTTACCTCAGAAATTTATGCACCTGAAATGAAATGTTAAATTTGCATCAAATTTTAAAAGTTCATATAATAAAATGTTTAACTGTTTGAATTCAACATTGTTTAAAAACATACCTCCGCATAGGAAATGATTTTCTACTTCAGTCCTCACAAAGTATTAAGGTAATTTCACCATAAACTGGACAGAAGTCTTTTTAAATTGGGCTGGTCTGCTTCTTTTCATCTTCGCGGAGAGGCATATATTTTAGGTCAGAAATTTATGCACCTGAAAAGAAAAGTTAATTTTGCATTAAACTTTGAAAGTTTATATAATAAAATGTTTAACTGTTTCAATTCAACATTGTTTCAAAACATACCTCCGCGATTAAAACTATTTTCTATATATTTCCTCAAAATTAGTCGGTCCATTTCACCATAAACGGATCACAAGTCTAAATAAATGTGGATGGTCTTCTCTTTCGTATCATTTGCAGATAGGTATATATTTTAGGGTAGAAATTTATGCACCTGAAAAGAAATGTTAAATTTACATTAAAAGCCTATATATTAAAATGTATAACTGTTTGAATTCAACATTGTTTTAAAACATACCTCCGCATTTTAAAAGATTTTCTGTATATGTCCTCACAAATTAGTCCACCAGTTTCTTCATAAACAGGTCAGATGTCATAATAAAAGTGACTGATATACTGTTTTG
This sequence comes from Maratus michaelseni, assembly GCA_963931845.1. Classification (NCBI taxonomy): domain Eukaryota; kingdom Metazoa; phylum Arthropoda; class Arachnida; order Araneae; family Salticidae; genus Maratus; species Maratus michaelseni. The sequence continues at coordinate 115,318,439 of OZ007593.1, read as the reverse complement.
TATTATTCGCGGAGAGGCATATATTTTAGTTCAGAAATTTATGCACCTGCAAAAAAATGTTAAATTTGCATCAAATTTTAAAAGTTCATATAATAAAATGTTTAACTGTTTGAATTCAACATTGTTTTAAAACATAGCTCCGGATTTTAAAATATTTTCTTTATATTTCCTGAAATTTAGTCTATCCATTTCTCCATAATCGGGTCACAAGTCATATATCATGAAGTCATATAACATAATGTCACTTTTGTATTTTTCGCGGAGAGGCATATATTTTACCTCAGAAATTTATGCACCTGAAATGAAATGTTAAATTTGCATGAAAATTTAAATATTTATATATTAAAATGTGTATTTCTTTGCATTTAACGTTGTTTTAAAACATACCTCCGCATTGGAAATGATTTTCTACTTCAGTCCTCACAAAGTATTAAGGTAGTTTCCCCATAAACTGGACAGAAGTCTTTTTAAATTGGGCTGGTCTGCTTCTTTTCATCTTCGCAGAGAGGCATATATTTTAGGTCAGAAATTTATGCACCTGAAAAGAAAAGTTAATTTTGCATTAAACTTTGAAAGTTTATATAATAAAATGTTTAACTGTTTGAATTAATCGTTGTTTCAAAACTTACCTCCGCATTTAAAAATATTTTCTATATATTTCCTCAAAATTAGTCGGTCCATTTCACCATAAACGGGACACAAGTCTAAATAAATGTGGATGGTCTACTCTTTGGTATCATTTGCAGAGAGGCATATATTTTAGGGTAGAAATTTATGCACCTGAAAAAAAATGTTAAATTTACATTAATCTTTAAAAGCCTATATATTAAAATGTATAACTGTTTGAATTCAACAATTTTTTAAAACATACCTCCACATTTTAAAAGATTTTCTGTATATGGCCTCACAAATTAGTCCACCAGTTTCTTCATAAACAGGTCAGATGTCATAATAAAAGTGGCTGATATACTCTTTTGTATTATTCGCGGAGAGGCATATATATTAGTTCAGAAATTTATGCACCTGAAAAAAAATGTTAAATTTGGATCAAATTTTAAAAGTTCATATAATAAAATGTTTCACTGTTTGAATTAAACATTGTTTCAAAACATACCTCCGCGATTAAAAATATTTTCTATATATTTCCTGAAAATTAGTCGGTCCATTTCTCCATAAACGGGTCACAAGTCTAAATAAATGTGGCTGGTCTACTCTTTGGTATCATTTGTGGAGAGGCATATATTTTAGGGTAGAAATTTATGCACCTGAAAAGAAATGTTAAATTTACAGTAATCTTTAAAAGCCTATATATTAAAATGTATAACTGTTTGAATTCAACATTGTTTTGAAACATACCTCCGCATTTTAAAAGATTTTCTGTATATGTCCTCACAAATTAGTTTTCCAGTTTCTTCATAAACAGGTCAGATGTCATAATAAACGTGGCTGATATACTCTTTTGTATCATTCGCGGAGAGGCATATATTTTAGTTCAGAAATTTATGCACCTGAAAAAAAACGTTAAATTTGCATCAAATTTTAAAAGTTCATATAATAAGATGTTTAACTTTTTGAATTCAACATTGTTTAAAAACATACCTCCGCATTTTAAAATATTTTCTTTATATTTCTTCAAATTTAGTTAGTCCATTTCTCCATAAACGGGTTACAAGTCATATATCATGAAGTCATATAACATAATGTCACTTTTGTATCTTTCGCGGAGAGGCATATATTTTACCTCAGAAATTGATGCACCTGAAATGAAATGTTAAATTTGCATGAAAATTTAAATGTTTATATATTAAAATGTTTAACTCTTTGCATTTAACGTTGTTTTAAAACATACCTCCGCATAGGAAATGATTTTCTACTTCAGTCCTCACAAAGTATTAAGGTAATTTCACCATAAACTGGACAGAAGTCTTTTTAAATTGGGCTGGTCTGCTTCTTTGCATCTTCGCGGAGAGGCATATATTTTAGGTCAGAAATTTATGCACCTGAAAAGAAATGTGAAATTTGCATTAAACTTTGAAAGTTTATTTAATAAAATGTTTAACTGTTTGAATTCATCATAGTTTCAAAACATACCTCCGCATTAAAAAATATTTTCTATATATTTCCTCAAAATTAGTCGGTCCAATTCTCCATAAACGGGTCACAAGTCTAAATAAATGTGGCTGGTCTACTCTTTGGTATCATTGGCGGAGAGGCATATATTTTAGGGTAGAAATTTATGTACCTGAAAAGAAATGTTAAATTTACATTAATCTTTAAAAGCCTATATATTAAAATGTATAACTGTTTGAATTCAACATTGTTTTAAAACATACCTCCGCATTTTAAAAGATTTTCTGTATATGTCCTCACAAATTAGTCCATCAGTTTCTTCATAAACAGATCAGATGTCATAATAAAAGTGGCTGATCTACTCTTTTGTATCATTCGCGGAGAGGCATATATTTTAGTTCAGAAATTTATGCACCTGAAAAAAAATGTTAAATTTGCATTAAATTTTAAAAGTTCATATAATAAAATGTTTGATTGTTTGAATTCAACATTGTTTAAAAACATACCTCCGCATTGAAAAGGACTTTCTACTTCTGTTCTCACAAAGTATTAAGGTAATTTCACCATAAACTGGACAGAAGTCTTTTTAAATTGGTCTGGTCAGCTTCTTTTCATCTTCGTGGAGAGGCATATATTTTAGGTCAGAAATTTATGCACCTGAAAAGAAAAGTTAATTTTGCATTAAACTTTGAAAGTTTATATAATAAAATGTTTAACTGTTTCAATTCAACATTGTTTCAAAACATACCTCCGCGATTAAAAATATTTTCTATATATTTCCTCAAAATTAGTCAGTCCATTTCTCCATAAACCGGTCACAAGTCTAAATAAATGTTTCTGGTCTACTCTTTGGTATCATTCGCGAGGAGGCATATATTTTAGAGCAGAAATTTATGCACCTGAAAAGAAATGTTAAATTTACATTAATCTTTAAAAGCCTATATATTAAAATGTATAACTGTTTGAATTCAACATTGTTTTAAAACAAAACTCCGCATTTTAAAATATTTTCTTGATATTTCCTCAAATTTAGTCAGTCCATTTCTCCATAAACGGGTTACAAGTCATATATCATGAAGTCATATAACACAAAATCAGTTTTGTGTCTTTCGCGGAGAGGCATATATTTTACCTCAGAAATTTATGCACCTGAAATGAAATGTTAAATTTGGATCAAATTTTAAAAGTTCATATAATAAAATGTTTCACTGTTTGAATTAAACATTGTTTCAAAACATACCTCCGCGATTAAAAATATTTTCTATATATTTCCTGAAAATTAGTCGGTCCATTTCTCCATAAACGGGTCACAAGTCTAAATAAATGTGGCTGGTCTACTCTTTGGTATCATTTGTGGAGAGGCATATATTTTAGGGTAGAAATTTATGCACCTGAAAAGAAATGTTAAATTTACAGTAATCTTTAAAAGCCTATATATTAAAATGTATAACTGTTTGAATTCAACATTGTTTTGAAACATACCTCCGCATTTTAAAAGATTTTCTGTATATGTCCTCACAAATTAGTTTTCCAGTTTCTTCATAAACAGGTCAGATGTCATAATAAACGTGGCTGATATACTCTTTTGTATCATTCGCGGAGAGGCATATATTTTAGTTCAGAAATTTATGCACCTGAAAAAAAACGTTAAATTTGCATCAAATTTTAAAAGTTCATATAATAAGATGTTTAACTTTTTGAATTCAACATTGTTTAAAAACATACCTCCGCATTTTAAAATATTTTCTTTATATTTCTTCAAATTTAGTTAGTCCATTTCTCCATAAACGGGTTACAAGTCATATATCATGAAGTCATATAACATAATGTCACTTTTGTATCTTTCGCGGAGAGGCATATATTTTACCTCAGAAATTGATGCACCTGAAATGAAATGTTAAATTTGCATGAAAATTTAAATGTTTATATATTAAAATGTTTAACTCTTTGCATTTAACGTTGTTTAAAAACATACCTCCGCATAGGAAATGATTTTCTACTTCAGTCCTCACAAAGTATTAAGGTAATTTCACCATAAACTGGACAGAAGTCTTTTTAAATTGGGCTGGTCTGCTTCTTTTCATCTTCGCGGAGAGGCATATATTTTAGGTCAGAAATTTATGCACCTGAAAAGAAAAGTTAATTTTGCATTAAACCTTGAAAGTTTATATAATAAAATGTTTAACTGTTTCAATTCAACATTGTTTCAAAACATACCTCCGCGATTAAAAATATTTTCTATATATTTCCTCAAAATTAGTCGGTCCATTTCACCATAAACGGATCACAAGTCTAAATAAATGTGGATGGTCTTCTCTTTCGTATCATTTGCAGATAGGTATATATTTTAGGGTAGAAATTTATGCACCTGAAAAGAAATGTTAAATTTACATTAATCTTTAAAAGCCTATATATTAAAATGTATAACTGTTTGAATTCAACATTGTTTTAAAACATACCTCCGCATTTTAAAAGATTTTCTGTATATGTCCTCACAAATTAGTCCACCAGTTTCTTCATAAACAGGTCAGATGTCATAATAAAAGTGACTGATATACTGTTTTGTATTATTCGCGGAGAGGCATATATTTTAGTTCAGAAATTTATGCACCTGCAAAAAAATGTTAAATTTACATCAAATTTTAAAAGTTCATATAATAAAATGTTTAACTGTTTGAATTCAACATTGTTTTAAAACATACCTCCGGATTTTAAAATATTTTCTTTATATTTCCTGAAATTTAGTCTATCCATTTCTCCATAATCGGGTCACAAGTCATATATCATGAAGTCATATAACATAATGTCACTTTTGTATTTTTCGCGGAGAGGCATATATTTTACCTCAGAAATTTATGCACCTGAAATGAAATGTTAAATTTGCATGAAAATTTAAATATTTATATATTAAAATGTGTATTTCTTTGCATTTAACGTTGTTTTAAAACATACCTCCGCATTGGAAATGATTTTCTACTTCAGTCCTCACTAAGTATTAAGGTAGTTTCCCCATAAACTGGACAGAAGTCTTTTTAAATTGGGCTGGTCTGCTTCTTTTCATCTTCGCAGAGAGGCATATATTTTAGGTCAGAAATTTATGCACCTGAAAAGAAAAGTTAATTTTGCATTAAACTTTGAAAGTTTATATAATAAAATGTTTAACTGTTTGAATTAATCGTTGTTTCAAAACTTACCTCCGCATTTAAAAATATTTTCTATATATTTCCTCAAAATTAGTCGGTCCATTTCACCATAAACGGGACACAAGTCTAAATAAATGTGGATGGTCTACTCTTTGGTATCATTTGCAGAGAGGCATATATTTTAGGGTAGAAATTTATGCACCTGAAAAGAAATGTTAAATTTACATTAATCTTTAAAAGCCTATATATTAAAATGTATAACTGTTTGAATTCAACATTGTTTTAAAACATACCTCCACATTTTAAAAGATTTTCTGTATATGTCCTCACAAATTAGTCCACCAGTTTCTTCATAAACAGGTCAGATGTCATAATAAAAGTGGCTGATATACTCTTTTGTATTATTCGCGGAAAGGCATATATATTAGTTCAGAAATTTATGCACCTGAAAAAAAATGTTAAATTTGGATCAAATTTTAAAAGTTCTCTACTTCTGTGAGAACAGAAGTAGAAAGTCCTTTTCAATGCGGAGGTATGTTTTTAAACAATGTTGAATTCAAACAGTCAAACATTTTATTATATGAACTTTTAAAATTTAATGCAAATTTAACATTTTTTTTCAGGTGCATAAATTTCTGAACTAAAATATATGCCTCTCCGCGAATGATACAAAAGAGTAGATCAGCCACTTTTATTATGACATCTGATCTGTTTATGAAGAAACTGATGGACTAATTTGTGAGGACATATACAGAAAATCTTTTAAAATGCGGAGGTATGTTTTAAAACAATGTTGAATTCAAACAGTTATACATTTTAATATATAGGCTTTTAAAGATTAATGTAAATTTAACATTTCTTTTCAGGTACATAAATTTCTACCCTAAAATATATGCCTCTCCGCCAATGATACCAAAGAGTAGACCAGCCACATTTATTTAGACTTGTGACCCGTTTATGGAGAATTGGACCGACTAATTTTGAGGAAATATATAGAAAATATTTTTTAATGCGGAGGTATGTTTTGAAACTATGATGAATTCAAACAGTTAAACATTTTATTAAATAAACTTTCAAAGTTTAATGCAAATTTCACATTTCTTTTCAGGTGCATAAATTTCTGACCTAAAATATATGCCTCTCCGCGAAGATGCAAAGAAGCAGACCAGCCCAATTTAAAAAGACTTCTGTCCAGTTTATGGTGAAATTACCTTAATACTTTGTGAGGACTGAAGTAGAAAATCATTTCCTATGCGGAGGTATGTTTTAAAACAACGTTAAATGCAAAGAGTTAAACATTTTAATATATAAACATTTAAATTTTCATGCAAATTTAACATTCCATTTCAGGTGCATCAATTTCTGAGGTAAAATATATGCCTCTCCGCGAAAGATACAAAAGTGACATTATGTTATATGACTTCATGATATATGACTTGTAACCCGTTTATGGAGAAATGGACTAACTAAATTTGAAGAAATATAAAGAAAATATTTTAAAATGCGGAGGTATGTTTTTAAACAATGTTGAATTCAAAAAGTTAAACATTTTATTATATGAACTTTTAAAATTGGATGCAAATTTAACGTTTTTTTTCAGGTGCATAAATTTCTGAACTAAAATATATGCCTCTCCGCGAATGATACAAAAGAGTATATCAGCCACGTTTATTATGACATCTGACCTGTTTATGAAGAAACTGGTGGACTAATTTGTGAGGACATATACAGAAAATCTTTTAAAATGCGGAGGTATGTTTTAAAACAATGTTGAATTCAAACAGTTATACATTTTAATATATAGGCTTTTAAAGATTAATGTAAATTTAACATTTCTTTTCAGGTGCATAAATTTCTACCCTAAAATATATGCCTCTCTGCAAATGATACCAAAGAGTAGACCATCCACATTTACTTAGACATGTGTCCCGTTTATCGTGAAATGGACCGACTAATTTTGAGGAAATATATAGAAAATATTTTTAATCGCGAAAGTATGTTTTGAAACAATGTTGAATTCAAACAGTTAAACATTTTATTATATACACTTTCAAAGTTTAATGCAAAATTAACTTTTCTTTTCAGGTGCATAAATTTCTGACCTAAAATATATGCCGCTCTGCGAAGATGAAAAGAAGCACACCAGCCCAATTTAAAAAGACTTCTGTCCAGTTTATGGGGAAACTACCTTAATACTTTGTGAGGACTGAAGTAGAAAATCATTTCCAATGCGGAGGTATGTTTTAAAACAACGTTAAATGCAAAGAATTACACATTTTAATATATAAACATTTAAATTTTCATGCAAATTTAACATTTCATTTCAGGTGCATAAATTTCTCAGGTAAAATATATGCCTCTCCGCGAAAGATACAAAACTGATTTTGTGTTATATGACTTCATGATATATGACTTAACATATATCAATTGAATTAAAAAAAAACGTTAAATTTGCATCAAATTTTAAAAGTTCATATAATAAAATGTTTAACTTTTTGAATTCAACATTGTTTAAAAACATACCTCCGCATTTTAAAATATTTTCTTTATATTTCTTCAAATTTAGTTAGTCCATTTCTCCATAAACGTGTTACAAGTCATATATCATGAAGTCATATAACATAATGTCCTTTTTGTATCTTTCGCGGAGAGGCATATATTTTACCTCAGAAATTTATGCACCTGAAATGAAATGTTAAATTTGCATGAAAATTTAAATGTTTATATATTAAAATGTTTAACTCTTTGCATTTAACGTTGTTTTAAAACATACCTCCGCATAGGAAATGATTTTCTACTTCAGTCCTCACAAAGTATTAAGGTAATTTCACCATAAACTGGACAGAAGTCTTTTTAAATTGGGCTGGTCTGCTTCTTTGCATCTTCGCGGAGAGGCATATATTTTAGGTCAGAAATTTATGCACCTGAAAAAAAATGTTAAATTTGCATCAAATTTTAAAAGTTCATATAATAAAATGTTTGACTGTTTGAATTCAACATTGTTTAAAAACATACCTCCGCATTGAAAAGGACTTTCTACTTCTGTTCTCACAAAGTATTAAGGTAATTTCACCATAAACTGGACAGAAGTCTTTTTAAATTGGTCTGGTCTGCTTCTTTTCATCTTCGCGGAGAGGCATATATTTTAGGTCAGAAATTTATGCACCTGAAAAGAGTTAATTTTGCATTAAACTTTGAAAGTTTATATAATAAAATGTTTAACTGTTTGAATTCATCGTTGTTTCAAAACTTACCTCCGCATTTAAAAATATTTTCTATATATTTCCTCAAAATTAGTCAGTCCATTTCTCCATAAACCGGTCACAAGTCTAAATAAATGTTTCTGGTCTACTCTTTGGTATCATTCGCGAGGAGGCATATATTTTAGAGCAGAAATTTATGCACCTGAAAAGAAATGTTAAATTTACATTAATCTTTAAAAGCCTATATATTAAAATGTATAACTGTTTGAATTCAACATTGTTTTAAAACATATCTCCGCATTTTAAAAGATTTTCTGTATATGTCCTCACAAATTAGTCCACCAGTTTCTTCATAAACAGGTCAGATGTCATAATAAAAGTGACTGATATACTCTTTTGTATCATTCGCGGAGAGGCATATATTTTAGTTCAGAAATTTATGCACCTGAAAAAAAACGTTAAATTTGCATCAAATTTTAAAAGTTCATATAATAAAATGTTTAACTTTTTGAATTCAACATTGTTTAAAAACATACCTCCGCATTTTAAAATATTTTCTTTATATTTCTTCAAATTTAGTTAGTCCATTTCTCCATAAACGTGTTACAAGTCATATATCATGAAGTCATATAACATAATGTCACTTTTGTATCTTTCGCGGAGAGGCATATATTTTACCTCAGAAATTTATGCACCTGAAATGAAATGTTAAATTTGCATCAAATTTTAAAAGTTCATATAATAAAATGTTTAACTGTTTGAATTCAACATTGTTTAAAAACATACCTCCGCATAGGAAATGATTTTCTACTTCAGTCCTCACAAAGTATTAAGGTAATTTCACCATAAACTGGACAGAAGTCTTTTAAATTGGGCTGGTCTGCTTCTTTGCATCTTCGCGGAGAGGCATATATTTTAGGTCAGAAATTTATGCACCTGAAAAGAAATGTGAAATTTGCATTAAACTTTGAAAGTTTATTTAATAAAATGTTTAATTGTTTGAATTCATCATAGTTTCAAAACATACCTCCGCATTAAAAAATATTTTCTATATATTTCCTCAAAATTAGTCGGTCCAATTCTCCATAAACGGGTCACAAATCTAAATAAATGTGGCTGGTCTACTTTTTGGTATCATTGGCGGAGAGGCATATATTTTAGGGTAGAAATTTATGTACCTGAAAAGAAATGTTAAATTTACATTAATCTTTAAAAGCCTATATATTAAATGTATAACTGTTTGAATTCAACATTGTTTTAAAACATACCTCCGCATTTTAAAAGATTTTCTGTATATGTCCTCACAAATTAGTCCATCAGTTTCTTCATAAACCGATCAGATGTCATAATAAAAGTGACTGATCTACTCTTTTGTATCATTCGCGGAGAGGCATATATTTTAGTTCAGAAATTTATGCACCTGAAAAAAAATGCTAAATTTGCATCAAATTTTAAAAGTTCATATAATAAAATGTTTAACTGTTTGAATTCAACATTGTTTAAAAACATACCTCCGCATTGAAAAGGACTTTCTACTTCTGTTCTCACAAAGTATTAAGATAATTTCACCATAAACTGGACAGAAGTCTTTTTAAATTGGTCTGGTCTGCTTCTTTTCATCTTCGCGGAGAGGCATATATTTTAGGTCAGAAATTTATGCACCTGAAAAGAAAATTTAATTTTGCATCAAATTTTAAAAGTTCATATAATAAAATGTTTAACTTTTTGAATTCAACATTGTTTAAAAACATACCTCCGCATTTTAAAATATTTTCTTTATATTTCTTCAAATTTAGTTAGTCCGTTTCTCCATAAACGGGTTACAAGTCATATATCATGAAGTCATGTAACATAATGTCACTTTTGTATCTTTCGCGGAGAGACATATATTTTACCTCAGAAATTTATGCACCTGAAATGAAATGTTAAATTTGCATGAAAATTTAAATGTTTATATATTAAAATGTTTAACTCTTTGCATTTAACGTTGTTTTAAAACATACCTCCGCATAGGAAATGATTTTCTACTTCAGTCCTCACAAAGTATTAAGGTAATTTCACCATAAACTGGACAGAAGTCTTTTTAAATTGGGCTGGTCTGCTTCTTTGCATCTTCGCGGAGAGGCATATATTTTAGGTCAGAAATTTATGCACCTGAAAAGAAATGTGAAATTTGCATTAAACTTTGAAAGTTTATTTAATAAAATGTTTAACTGTTTGAATTCATCATAGTTTCAAAACATACCTCCGCATTAAAAAATATTTTCTATATATTTCCTCAAAATTAGTCGGTCCAATTCTCCATAAACGGGTCACAAATCTAAATAAATGTGGCTGGCCTACTCTTTGGTATCATTGGCGGAGAGGCATATATTTTAGGGTAGAAATTTATGTACCTGAAAAGAAATGTTAAATTTACATTAATCTTTAAAAGCCTATATATTAAAATGTATAACTGTTTGAATTCAACATTGTTTTAAAACATACCTCCGCATTTTAAAAGATTTTCTGTATATGTCCTCACAAATTAGTCCATCAGTTTCTTCATAAACAGATCAGATGTCATAATAAAAGTGGCTGATCTACTCTTTTGTATCATTCGCGGAGAGGCATATATTTTAGTTCAGAAATTTATGCACCTGAAAAGAAATGTTAAATTTGCATCAAATTTTAAAAGTTCATATAATAAAATGTTTAACTGTTTGAATTCAACATTGTTTAAAAACATACCTCCGCATTGAAAAGGACTTTCTACTTCTGTTCTCACAAAGTATTAAGATAATTTCACCATAAACTGGACAGAAGTCTTTTTAAATTGGTCTGGTCTGCTTCTTTTCATCTTCGCGGAGAGGCATATATTTTAGGTCAGAAATTTATGCACCTGAAAAGAAAAGTTAATTTTGCATTAAACTTTGAAATTTTATATAATAAAATGTTTAACTGTTTGAATTCATCGTTGTTTCAAAACTTACCTCCGCATTTAAAAATATTTTCTCTATATTTCCTCAAAATTAGTCAGTCCATTTCTCCATAAACCGGTCACAACTCTAAATAAATGTTTCTGGTCTACTCTTTGGTATCATTCGCGAGGAGGCATATATTTTAGAGCAGAAATTTATGCACCTGAAAAGTAATGTTAAATTTACATTAATCTTTAAAAGCCTATATATTAAAATGTATAACTGTTTGAATTCAACATTGTTTTAAAACATACCTCCGCATTTTAAAATATTTTCTTTATATTTCCTCAAATTTAGTCAGTCCATTTCTCCATAAACGGGTTACAAGTCATATATCATGAAGTCATATAACACAAAATCAGTTTTGTATCTTTCGCGGAGAGGCATATATTTTAGTTCAGAAATTTATGCACCTGAAAAAAAATGCTAAATTTGCATCAAATTTTAAAAGTTCATATAATAAAATGTTTAACTGTTTGAATTCAACATTGTTTAAAAACATACCTCCGCATTGAAAAGGACTTTCTACTTCTGTTCTCACAAAGTATTAAGATAATTTCACCATAAACTGGACAGAAGTCTTTTTAAATTGGTCTGGTCTGCTTCTTTTCATCTTCGCGGAGAGGCATATATTTTAGGTCAGAAATTTATGCACCTGAAAAGAAAAGTTAATTTTGCATCAAATTTTAAAAGTTCATATAATAAAATGTTTAACTTTTTGAATTCAACATTGTTTAAAAACATACCTCCGCATTTTAAAATATTTTCTTTATATTTCTTCAAATTTAGTTAGTCCATTTCTCCATAAACGGGTTACAAGTCATATATCATGAAGTCATATAACATAATGTCACTTTTGTATCTTTCGCGGAGAGGCATATATTTTACCTCAGAAATTTATGCACCTGAAAAGAAATGTGAAATTTGCATTAAACTTTGAAAGTTTATTTAATAAAATGTTTAACTGTTTGAATTCATCGTTGTTTCAAAACTTACCTCCGCATTTAAAAATATTTTCTATATATTTCCTCAAAATTAGTCAGTCCATTTCTCCATAAACCGGTCACAAGTCTAAATAAATGTTTCTGGTCTACTCTTTGGTATCATTCGCGAGGAGGCATATATTTTAGAGCAGAAATTTATGCACCTGAAAAGTAATGTTAAATTTACATTAATCTTTAAAAGCCTATATATTAAAATGTATAACTGTTTGAATTCAACATTGTTTTAAAACATACCTCCGCATTTTAAAATATTTTCTTTATATTTCCTCAAATTTAGTCAGTCCATTTCTCCATAAACGGGTTACAAGTCATATATCATGAAGTCATATAACACAAAATCAGTTTTGTATCTTTCGCGGAGAGGCATATATTTTACCTGAGAAATTTATGCACCTGAAATGAAATGTTAAATTTGCATGAAAATTTAAATGTTTATATATTAAAATGTGTAATTCTTTGCATTTAACGTTGTTTTAAAACATACCTCCGCATTGGAAATGATTTTCTACTTCAGTCCTCACAAAGTATTAAGGTAGTTTCCCCATAAACTGGACAGAAGTCTTTTTAAATTGGGCTGGTGTGCTTCTTTTCATCTTCGCAGAGCGGCATATATTTTAGGTCAGAAATTTATGCACCTGAAAAGAAAAGTTAATTTTGCATTAAACTTTGAAAGTGTATATAATAAAATGTTTAACTGTTTGAATTCAACATTGTTTCAAAACATACTTTCGCGATTAAAAATATTTTCTATATATTTCCTCAAAATTAGTCGGTCCATTTCACCATAAACGGGACACATGTCTAAGTAAATGTGGATGGTCTACTCTTTGGTATCATTTGCAGAGAGGCATATATTTTAGGGTAGAAATTTATGCACCTGAAAAGAAATGTTAAATTTACATTAATCTTTAAAAGCCTATATATTAAAATGTATAACTGTTTGAATTCAACATTGTTTTAAAACATACCTCCATATTTTAAAAGATTTTCTGTATATGTCCTCACAAATTAGTCCACCAGTTTCTTCATAAACAGGTCAGATGTCATAATAAACGTGGCTGATATACTCTTTTGTATCATTCGCGGAGAGGCATATATTTTAGTTCAGAAATTTATGCACCTGAAAAAAAAACGTTAAATTTGCATCAAATTTTAAAAGTTCATATAATAAAATGTTTAACTTTTTGAATTCAATATTGTTTTAAAACATACCTCCGCGATTAAAAATATTTTCTATATATTTCCTGAAAATTAGTCGGTCCATTTCTCCATAAACGGGTCACAAGTCTAAATAAATGTGGCTGGTCTACTCTTTGGTATCATTTGTGGAGAGGCATATATTTTAGGGTAGAAATTTATGCACCTGAAAAGAAATGTTAAATTTACATTAATCTTTAAAAGCCTATATATTAAAATGTATAACTGTTTGAATTCAACAATGTTTTAAAACATACCTCCGCATTTTAAAAGATTTTCTGTATATGTCCTCACAAATTAGTTTTCCAGTTTCTTCATAAACAGGTCAGATGTCATAATAAACGTGGCTGATATACTCTTTTGTATCATTCGCGGAGAGGCATATATTTTAGTTCAGAAATTTATGCACCTGAAAAAAAACGTTAAATTTGCATCCAATTTTAAAAGTTCATATAATAAAATGTTTAACTTTTTGAATTCAACATTGTTTAAAAACATACCTCCGCATTTTAAAATATTTTCTTTATATTTCTTCAAATTTAGTTAGTCCATTTCTCCATAAACGGGTTACAAGTCATATATCATGAAGTCATATAACATAATGTCACTTTTGTATCTTTCGCGGAGAGGCATATATTTTACATCAGAAATTGATGCACCTGAAATGGAATGTTAAATTTGCATGAAAATTTAAATGTTTATATATTAAAATGTTTAACTCTTTGCATTTAACGTTGTTTTAAAACATACCTCCGCATAGGAAATGATTTTCTACTTCAGTCCTCACAAAGTATTAAGGTAATTTCACCATAAACTGGACAGAAGTCTTTTTAAATTGGGCTGGTCTGCTTCTTTGCATCTTCGCGGAGAGGCATATATTTTAGGTCAGAAATTTATGCACCTGAAAAGAAATGTGAAATTTGCATTAAACTTTGAAAGTTTATTTAATAAAATGTTTAACTGTTTGAATTCATCATAGTTTCAAAACATACCTCCGCATTAAAAAATATTTTCTATATATTTCCTCAAAATTAGTCGGTCCAATTCTCCATAAACGGGTCACAAGTCTAAATAAATGTGGCTGGTCTACTCTTTGGTATCATTGGCGGAGAGGCATATATTTTAGGGTAGAAATTTATGTACCTGAAAAGAAATGTTAAATTTACATTAATCTTTAAAAGCCTATATATTAAAATGTATAACTGTTTGAATTCAACATTGTTTTAAAACATACCTCCGCATTTTAAAAGATTTTCTGTATATGTCCTCACAAATTAGTCCATCAGTTTCTTCATAAACAGATCAGATGTCATAATAAAAGTGGCTGATCTACTCTTTTGTATCATTCGCGGAGAGGCATATATTTTAGTTCAGAAATTTATGCACCTGAAAAAAAATGTTAAATTTGCATTAAATTTTAAAAGTTCATATAATAAAATGTTTGACTGTTTGAATTCAACATTGTTTAAAAACATACCTCCGCATTGAAAAGGACTTTCTACTTCTGTTCTCACAAAGTATTAAGGTAATTTCACCATAAACTGGACAGAAGTCTTTTTAAATTGGTCTGGTCTGCTTCTTTTCATCTTCGTGGAGAGGCATATATTTTAGGTCAGAAATTTATGCACCTGAAAAGAAAAGTTAATTTTGTATTAAACTTTGAAAGTTTATATAATAAAATGTTTAACTGTTTCAATTCAACATTGTTTCAAAACATACCTCCGCGATTAAAAATATTTTCTATATATTTCCTCAAAATTAGTCAGTCCATTTCTCCATAAACCGGTCACAAGTCTAAATAAATGTTTCTGGTCTACTCTTTGGTATCATTCGCGAGGAGGCATATATTTTAGAGCAGAAATTTATGCACCTGAAAAGAAATGTTAAATTTACATTAATCTTTAAAAGCCTATATATTAAAATGTATAACTGTTTGAATTCAACATTGTTTTAAAACAAAACTCCGCATTTTAAAATATTTTCTTGATATTTCCTCAAATTTAGTCAGTCCATTTCTCCATAAACGGGTTACAAGTCATATATCATGAAGTCATATAACACAAAATCAGTTTTGTATCTTTCGCGGAGAGGCATATATTTTACCTCAGAAATTTATGCACCTGAAATGAAATGTTAAATTTGCATCAAATTTTAAAAGTTCATATAATAAAATGTTTAACTGTTTGAATTCAACATTGTTTAAAAACATACCTACGCATAGGAAATGATTTTCTACTTCAGTCCTCACAAAGTATTAAGGTAATTTCACCATAAACTGGACAGAAGTCTTTTTAAATTGGGCTGGTCTGCTTCTTTTCATCTTCGCGGAGAGGCATATATTTTAGGTCAGAAATTTATGCACCTGAAAAGAAAAGTTAATTTTGCATTAAACTTTGAAAGTTTATATAATAAAATGTTTAACTGTTTCAATTCAACATTGTTTCAAAACATACCTCCGCGATTAAAAATATTTTCTATATATTTCCTCAAAATTAGTCGGTCCATTTCACCATAAACGGATCACAAGTGTAAATAAATGTGGATGGTCTTCTCTTTTGTATCATTTGCAGATAGGTATATATTTTAGGGTAGAAATTTATGCACCTGAAAAGAAATGTTAAATTTACATTAATCTTTAAAAGCCTATATATTAAAATGTATAACTTTTTGAATTCAACATTGTTTTAAAACATACCTCCGCATTTTAAAAGATTTTCTGTATATGTCCTCACAAATTAGTCCACCAGTTTCTTCATAAACAGGTCAGATGTCATAATAAAAGTGACTGATATACTGTTTTGTATTTTTCGCGGAGAGGCATATATTTTAGTTCAGAAATTTATGCACCTGCAAAAAAATGTTAAATTTGCATCAAATTTTAAAAGTTCATATAATAAAATGTTTAACTGTTTGAATTCAACATTGTTTTAAAACATACCTCCGGATTTTAAAATATTTTCTTTATATTTCCTGAAATTTAGTCTATCCATTTCTCCATAATCGGGTCACAAGTCATATATCATGAAGTCATATAACATAATGTCACTTTTGTATTTTTCGCGGAGAGGCATATATTTTACCTCAGAAATTTATGCACCTGAAATGAAATGTTAAATTTGCATGAAAATTTAAATATTTATATATTAAAATGTGTATTTCTTTGCATTTAACGTTGTTTTAAAACATACCTCCGCATTGGAAATGATTTTCTACTTCAGTCCTCACAAAGTATTAAGGTAGTTTCCCCATAAACTGGACAGAAGTCTTTTTAAATTGGGCTGGTCTGCTTCTTTTCATCTTCGCAGAGAGGCATATATTTTAGGTCAGAAATTTATGCACCTGAAAAGAAAAGTTAATTTTGCATTAAACTTTGAAAGTTTATATAATAAAATGTTTAACTGTTTGAATTAATCGTTGTTTCAAAACTTACCTCCGCATTTAAAAATATTTTCTATATATTTCCTCAAAATTAGTCGGTCCATTTCACCATAAACGGGACACAAGTCTAAATAAATGTGGATGGTCTACTCTTTGGTATAATTTGTGGAGAGGCATATATTTTAGGGTAGAAATTTATGCACCTGAAAAGAAATGTTAAATTTACAGTAATCTTTAAAAGCCTATATACTAAAATGTATAACTGTTTGAATTCAACATTGTTTTAAAACATACCTCCGCATTTTAAAAGATTTTCTGTATATGTCCTCACAAATTAGTTTTCCAGTTTCTTCATAAACAGGTCAGATGTCATAATAAACGTGGCTGATATACTCTTTTGTATCATTCGCGGAGAGGCATATATTTTAGTTCAGAAATTTATGCACCTGAAAAAAAACGTTAAATTTGCATCAAATTTTAAAAGTTCATATAATAAAATGTTTAACTTTTTGAATTCAACATTGTTTAAAAACATACCTCCGCATTTTAAAATATTTTCTTTATATTTCTTCAAATTTAGTTAGTCCATTTCTCCATAAACGGGTTACAAGTCATATATCATGAAGTCATATAACATAATGTCACTTTTGTATCTTTGGCGGAGAGGCATATATTTTACCTCAGAAATTGATGCACCTGAAATGAAATGTTAAATTTGCATGAAAATTTAAATGTTTATATATTAAAATGTTTAACTCTTTGCATTTAACGTTGTTTTAAAACATACCTCCGCATAGGAAATGATTTTCTACTTCAGTCCTCACAAAGTATTAAGGTAATTTCACCATAAACTGGACAGAAGTCTTTTTAAATTGGGCTGGTCTGCTTCTTTGCATCTTCGCGGAGAGGCATATATTTTAGGTCAGAAATTTATGCACCTGAAAAAAAATGTTAAATTTGCATCAAATTTTAAAAGTTCATATAATAAAATGTTTGACTGTTTGAATTCAACTTTGTTTAAAAACATACCTCCGCATTGAAAAGGACTTTCTACTTCTGTTCTCACAAAGTATTAAGGTAATTTCACCATAAACTGGACAGAAGTCTTTTTAAATTGGTCTGGTCTGCTTCTTTTCATCTTCGCGGAGAGGCATATATTTTAGGTCAGAAATTTATGCACCTGAAAAGAGTTAATTTTGCATTAAACTTTGAAAGTTTATATAATAAAATGTTTAACTGTTTGAATTCATCGTTGTTTCAAAACTTACCTCCGCATTTAAAAATATTTTCTATATATTTCCTCAAAATTAGTCAGTCCATTTCTCCATAAACCGGTCACAAGTCTAAATAAATGTTTCTGGTCTACTCTTTGGTATCATTCGCGAGGAGGCATATATTTTAGAGCAGAAATTTATGCACCTGAAAAGAAATGTTAAATTTACATTAATCTTTAAAAGCCTATATATTAAAATGTATAACTGTTTGAATTCAACATTGTTTAAAAACATACCTCCGCATAGGAAATGATTTTCTACTTCAGTCCTCACAAAGTATTAAGGTAATTTCACCATAAACTGGACAGAAGTCTTTTAAATTGGGCTGGTCTGCTTCTTTGCATCTTCGCGGAGAGGCATATATTTTAGGTCAGAAATTTATGCACCTGAAAAGAAATGTGAAATTTGCATTAAACTTTGAAAGTTTATTTAATAAAATGTTTAATTGTTTGAATTCATCATAGTTTCAAAACATACCTCCGCATTAAAAAATATTTTCTATATATTTCCTCAAAATTAGTCGGTCCAATTCTCCATAAACGGGTCACAAATCTAAATAAATGTGGCTGGTCTACTTTTTGGTATCATTGGCGGAGAGGCATATATTTTAGGGTAGAAATTTATGTACCTGAAAAGAAATGTTAAATTTACATTAATCTTTAAAAGCCTATATATTAAATGTATAACTGTTTGAATTCAACATTGTTTTAAAACATACCTCCGCATTTTAAAAGATTTTCTGTATATGTCCTCACAAATTAGTCCATCAGTTTCTTCATAAACCGATCAGATGTCATAATAAAAGTGACTGATCTACTCTTTTGTATCATTCGCGGAGAGGCATATATTTTAGTTCAGAAATTTATGCACCTGAAAAAAAATGCTAAATTTGCATCAAATTTTAAAAGTTCATATAATAAAATGTTTAACTGTTTGAATTCAACATTGTTTAAAAACATACCTCCGCATTGAAAAGGACTTTCTACTTCTGTTCTCACAAAGTATTAAGATAATTTCACCATAAACTGGACAGAAGTCTTTTTAAATTGGTCTGGTCTGCTTCTTTTCATCTTCGCGGAGAGGCATATATTTTAGGTCAGAAATTTATGCACCTGAAAAGAAAAGTTAATTTTGCATCAAATTTTAAAAGTTCATATAATAAAATGTTTAACTTTTTGAATTCAACATTGTTTAAAAACATACCTCCGCATTTTAAAATATTTTCTTTATATTTCTTCAAATTTAGTTAGTCCGTTTCTCCATAAACGGGTTACAAGTCATATATCATGAAGTCATGTAACATAATGTCACTTTTGTATCTTTCGCGGAGAGACATATATTTTACCTCAGAAATTTATGCACCTGAAATGAAATGTTAAATTTGCATGAAAATTTAAATGTTTATATATTAAAATGTTTAACTCTTTGCATTTAACGTTGTTTTAAAACATACCTCCGCATAGGAAATGATTTTCTACTTCAGTCCTCACAAAGTATTAAGGTAATTTCACCATAAACTGGACAGAAGTCTTTTTAAATTGGGCTGGTCTGCTTCTTTGCATCTTCGCGGAGAGGCATATATTTTAGGTCAGAAATTTATGCACCTGAAAAGAAATGTGAAATTTGCATTAAACTTTGAAAGTTTATTTAATAAAATGTTTAACTGTTTGAATTCATCATAGTTTCAAAACATACCTCCGCATTAAAAAATATTTTCTATATATTTCCTCAAAATTAGTCGGTCCAATTCTCCATAAACGGGTCACAAATCTAAATAAATGTGGCTGGCCTACTCTTTGGTATCATTGGCGGAGAGGCATATATTTTAGGGTAGAAATTTATGTACCTGAAAAGAAATGTTAAATTTACATTAATCTTTAAAAGCCTATATATTAAAATGTATAACTGTTTGAATTCAACATTGTTTTAAAACATACCTCCGCATTTTAAAAGATTTTCTGTATATGTCCTCACAAATTAGTCCATCAGTTTCTTCATAAACAGATCAGATGTCATAATAAAAGTGGCTGATCTACTCTTTTGTATCATTCGCGGAGAGGCATATATTTTAGTTCAGAAATTTATGCACCTGAAAAGAAATGTTAAATTTGCATCAAATTTTAAAAGTTCATATAATAAAATGTTTAACTGTTTGAATTCAACATTGTTTAAAAACATACCTCCGCATTGAAAAGGACTTTCTACTTCTGTTCTCACAAAGTATTAAGATAATTTCACCATAAACTGGACAGAAGTCTTTTTAAATTGGTCTGGTCTGCTTCTTTTCATCTTCGCGGAGAGGCATATATTTTAGGTCAGAAATTTATGCACCTGAAAAGAAAAGTTAATTTTGCATTAAACTTTGAAATTTTATATAATAAAATGTTTAACTGTTTGAATTCATCGTTGTTTCAAAACTTACCTCCGCATTTAAAAATATTTTCTCTATATTTCCTCAAAATTAGTCAGTCCATTTCTCCATAAACCGGTCACAAGTCTAAATAAATGTTTCTGGTCTACTCTTTGGTATCATTCGCGAGGAGGCATATATTTTAGAGCAGAAATTTATGCACCTGAAAAGTAATGTTAAATTTACATTAATCTTTAAAAGCCTATATATTAAAATGTATAACTGTTTGAATTCAACATTGTTTTAAAACATACCTCCGCATTTTAAAATATTTTCTTTATATTTCCTCAAATTTAGTCAGTCCATTTCTCCATAAACGGGTTACAAGTCATATATCATGAAGTCATATAACACAAAATCAGTTTTGTATCTTTCGCGGAGAGGCATATATTTTACCTCAGAAATTTATGCACCTGAAATGAAATGTTAAATTTGCATGAAAATTTAAATGTTTATATATTAAAATGTGTAACTCTTTGCATTTAACGTTGTTTTAAAACATACCTCCGCATTGGAAATGATTTTCTACTTCAGTCCTCACAAAGTATTAAGGTAGTTTCCCCATAAACTGGACAGAAGTCTTTTTAAATTGGGCTGGTGTGCTTCTTTTCATCTTCGAAGAGCGGCATATATTTTAGGTCAGAAATTTATGCACCTGAAAAGAAAAGTTAATTTTGCATTAAACTTTGAAAGTGTATATAATAAAATGTTTAACTGTTTGAATTCAACATTGTTTCAAAACATACCTCCGTGATTAAAAATATTTTCTATATATTTCCTCAAAATTAGTCGGTCCATTTCACCATAAACGGGACACATGTCTAAGTAAATGTGGATGGTCTACTCTTTGGTATCATTTGCAGAGAGGCATATATTTTAGGGTAGAAATTTATGCACCTGAAAAGAAATGTTAAATTTACATTAATCTTTAAAAGCCTATATATTAAAATGTATAACTGTTTGAATTCAACATTGTTTTAAAACATACCTCCATATTTTAAAAGATTTTCTGTATATGTCCTCACAAATTAGTCCACCAGTTTCTTCATAAACAGGTCAGATGTCATAATAAACGTGGCTGATATACTCTTTTGTATCATTCGCGGAGAGGCATATATTTTAGTTCAGAAATTTATGCACCTGAAAAAAAACGTTAAATTTGCATCCAATTTTAAAAGTTCATATAATAAAATGTTTAACTTTTTGAATTCAACATTTTTTAAAAACATACCTCCGCATTTTAAAATATTTTCTTTATATTTCTTCAAATTTAGTTAGTCCGTTTCTCCATAAACGGGTTACAAGTCATATATCATGAAGTCATGTAACATAATGTCACTTTTGTATCTTTCGCGGAGAGGCATATATTTTACCTCAGAAATTTATGCACCTGAAATGAAATGTTAAATTTGCATGAAAATTTAAATGTTTATATATTAAAATGTTTAACTCTTTGCATTTAACGTTGTTTTAAAACATACCTCCGCATAGGAAATGATTTTCTACTTCAGTCCTCACAAAGTATTAAGGTAATTTCACCATAAACTGGACAGAAGTCTTTTTAAATTGGGCTGGTCTGCTTCTTTGCATCTTCGCGGAGAGGCATATATTTTAGGTCAGAAATTTATGCACCTGAAAAGAAATGTGAAATTTGCATTAAACTTTGAAAGTTTATTTAATAAAATGTTTAACTGTTTGAATTCATCATAGTTTCAAAACATACCTCCGCATTAAAAAATATTTTCTATATATTTCCTCAAAATTAGTCGGTCCAATTCTCCATAAACGGGTCACAAATCTAAATAAATGTGGCTGGCCTACTCTTTGGTATCATTGGCGGAGAGGCATATATTTTAGGGTAGAAATTTATGTACCTGAAAAGAAATGTTAAATTTACATTAATCTTTAAAAGCCTATATATTAAAATGTATAACTGTTTGAATTCAACATTGTTTTAAAACATACCTCCGCATTTTAAAAGATTTTCTGTATATGTCCTCACAAATTAGTCCATCAGTTTCTTCATAAACAGATCAGATGTCATAATAAAAGTGGCTGATCTACTCTTTTGTATCATTCGCGGAGAGGCATATATTTTAGTTCAGAAATTTATGCACCTGAAAAAAAATGTTAAATTTGCATCAAATTTTAAAAGTTCATATAATAAAATGTTTAACTGTTTGAATTCAACATTGTTTAAAAACATACCTCCGCATTGAAAAGGACTTTCTACTTCTGTTCTCACAAAGTATTAAGATAATTTCACCATAAACTGGACAGAAGTCTTTTTAAATTGGTCTGGTCTGCTTCTTTTCATCTTCGCGGAGAGGCATATATTTTAGGTCAGAAATTTATGCACCTGAAAAGAAAAGTTAATTTTGCATTAAACTTTGAAATTTTATATAATAAAATGTTTAACTGTTTGAATTCATCGTTGTTTCAAAACTTACCTCCGCATTTAAAAATATTTTCTCTATATTTCCTCAAAATTAGTCAGTCCATTTCTCCATAAACCGGTCACAAGTCTAAATAAATGTTTCTGGTCTACTCTTTGGTATCATTCGCGAGGAGGCATATATTTTAGAGCAGAAATTTATGCACCTGAAAAGTAATGTTAAATTTACATTAATCTTTAAAAGCCTATATATTAAAATGTATAACTGTTTGAATTCAACATTGTTTTAAAACATACCTCCGCATTTTAAAATATTTTCTTTATATTTCCTCAAATTTAGTCAGTCCATTTCTCCATAAACGGGTTACAAGTCATATATCATGAAGTCATATAACACAAAATCAGTTTTGTATCTTTCGCGGAGAGGCATATATTTTACCTCAGAAATTTATGCACCTGAAATGAAATGTTAAATTTGCATGAAAATTTAAATGTTTATATATTAAAATGTGTAACTCTTTGCATTTAACGTTGTTTTAAAACATACCTCCGCATTGGAAATGATTTTCTACTTCAGTCCTCACAAAGTATTAAGGTAGTTTCCCCATAAACTGGACAGAAGTCTTTTTAAATTGGGCTGGTGTGCTTCTTTTCATCTTCGCAGAGCGGCATATATTTTAGGTCAGAAATTTATGCACCTGAAAAGAAAAGTTAATTTTGCATTAAACTTTGAAAGTGTATATAATAAAATGTTTAACTGTTTGAATTCAACATTGTTTCAAAACATACCTCCGTGATTAAAAATATTTTCTATATATTTCCTCAAAATTAGTCGGTCCATTTCACCATAAACGGGACACAAGTCTAAATAAATGTGGATGGTCTACTCTTTGGTATCATTTGCAGAGAGGCATATATTTTAGGGTAGAAATTTATGCACCTGAAAAGAAATGTTAAATTTACATTAATCTTTAAAAGCCTATATATTAAAATGTATAACTGTTTGAATTCAACATTGTTTTAAAACATACCTCCATATTTTAAAAGATTTTCTGTATATGTCCTCACAAATTAGTCCACCAGTTTCTTCATAAACAGGTCAGATGTCATAATAAACGTGGCTGATATACTCTTTTGTATCATTCGCGGAGAGGCATATATTTTAGTTCAGAAATTTATGCACCTGAAAAAAAACGTTAAATTTGCATCAAATTTTAAAAGTTCATATAATAAAACGTTTAACTTTTTGAATTCAACATTGTTTAAAAACATACCTCCGCATTTTAAAATATTTTCTTTATATTTCTTCAAATTTAGTTAGTCCATTTCTCCATAAACGGGTTACAAGTCATATATCATGAAGTCATATAACATAATGTCACTTTTGTATCTTTCGCGGAGAGGCATATATTTTACCTCAGAAATTTATGCACCTGAAATGAAATGTTAAATTTGCATGAAAATTTAAATGTTTATATATTAAAATGTTTAACTCTTTGCATTTAACGTTGTTTTAAAACATACCTCCGCATAGGAAATGATTTTCTACTTCAGTCCTCACAAAGTATTAAGGTAATTTCACCATAAACTGGACAGAAGTCTTTTTAAATTGGGCTGGTCTGCTTTTTTGCATCTTCGCGGAGAGGCATATATTTTAGGTCAGAAATTTATGCACCTGAAAAGAAATGTGAAATTTGCATTAAACTTTGAAAGTTTATTTAATAAAATGTTTAACTGTTTGAATTCATCGTTGTTTCAAAACTTACCTCCGCATTAAAAAATATTTTCTATATATTTCCTCAAAATTAGTCAGTCCATTTCTCCATAAACCGGTCACAAGTCTAAATAAATGTTTCTGGTCTACTCTTTGGTATCATTCGCGAGGAGGCATATATTTTAGAGCAGAAATTTATGCACCTGAAAAGAAATGTTAAATTTACATTAATCTTTAAAAGCCTATATATTAAAATGTATAACTGTTTGAATTCAACATTGTTTTAAAACATACCTCCGCATTTAAAAATATTTTCTTTATATTTCCTCAAATTTAGTCAGTCCATTTCTCCATAAACGGGTTACAAGTCATATATCATGAAGTCATATAACACAAAATCAGTTTTGTATCTTTCGCGGAGAGGCATATATTTTACCTCAGAAATTTATGCACCTGAAATGAAATGTTAAATTTGCATGAAAATTTAAATGTTTATATATTAAAATGTGTAACTCTTTGCATTTAACGTTGTTTTAAAACATACCTCCGCATTGGAAATTATTTTCTACTACAGTCCTCACAAAGTATTAAGGTAGTTTCCCCATAAACTGGACAGAAGTCTTTTTAAATTGGGCTGGTGTGCTTCTTTTCATCTTCGCAGAGCGGCATATATTTTAGGTCAGAAATTTATGCACCTGAAAAGAAAAGTTAATTTTGCATTAAACTTTGAAAGTGTATATAATAAAATGTTTAACTGTTTGAATTCAACATTGTTTCAAAACATACCTCCGCGATTAAAAATATTTTCTATATATTTCCTCAAAATTAGTCGGTCCATTTCACCATAAACGGGACACAAGTCTAAATAAATGTGGATGGTCTACTCTTTGGTATCATTTGCAGAGAGGCATATATTTTAGGGTAGAAATTTATGCACCTGAAAAGAAATGTTAAATTTACATTAATCTTTAAAAGCCTATATATTAAAATGTATAACTGTTTGAATTCAACATTGTTTTAAAACATACCTCCATATTTTAAAAGATTTTCTGTATATGTCCTCACAAATTAGTCCACCAGTTTCTTCATAAACAGGTCAGATGTCATAATAAAAGTGGCTGATATACTCTTTTGTATTATTCGCGGAGAGGTATATATATTAGTTCAGAAATTTATGCACCTGAAAAAAAATGTTAAATTTGGATCAAATTTTAAAAGTTCATATAATAAAATGTTTAACTGTTTGAATTCAACATTGTTTAAAAACATACCTCCACGATTAAAAATATTTTCTATATATTTCCTCAAAATTAGTCGGTCCATTTCTCCATAAACGGGTCACATGTCTAAATAAATGTAGCTGGTCTACTCTTTGGTATCATTTGCGGAGAGGCATATATTTTAGGGTAGAAATTTATGCACCTGAAAATAAATGTTAAATTTACATTAATCTTTAAAAGCCTATATATATTAAAATGTATAACTGTTTAAATTCAACATTGTTTTAAAACATACCTCCGCATTTTAAAAGATTTTCTGTATATGTCCTCAAAAATTAGTCCGTCAATATCTTCATGAACAGGTCAGATGTCCTAATATAAGTGTTTTGTCTACGCTTTTGTATCTTTCGCGGAGAGGCATATATTTTGTCAGAAATTTATGCACCTGAAATGAAATGTTAAATTTGCATGAAAATTTAAATTTTTATAAATTAAAATGTTTAACTCTTTGCATTTAACATTGTTTTAAAACATACCTCCGCATTGGAAATGATTTTCTACTTCTGTCCTCACAAAGTATTAAGGTAATTTCACCATAAACTGGACAGAAGTCTTTTTAAATTGGGCTGGTCAACTTCTTTGCATTGTTTGCGGAGATGCATATATTTTATGTCAGAAATTTATGCACCTGAAAAGAAATGTTAAATTTCCATCAAACCTTAAATGTCTGCACAGTAAAATGTATAATTGTTTGATTTGAACATTGTTTTAAAACATACCTCCGCATTTTAAATGATTTTCAGTATATGTCCACACAAATCTGTCCATCAGTTTCTTCATAAACAGGTCAGATGTCATAATAAAAGTGGCTGATCTACTCTTATGTATTATTCGCGGAGAGGCATATATTTTAGTTCAGAAATTTATGCACCGGAAAAAAAATGTTAAATTTGCATCAAATTTTAAAAGTTCATATAATAAAATGTTTAACTGTTTGAATTCAACATTGTTTAAAAACATACCTCTGCATTTTAAAATATTTTCTTTATATTTCCTCAAATTTAGTCTGTCCATTTCTCCATAAACGGGTCACAAGTCATAAATAATGAAGTCATATAACATAAAGTCATTTTTGTATCTTTCGCGGAGAGGCATATATTTTAGGGTAGAAATTTATGCACCTGAAATGAAATGTGAAATTTGCATGAAATTTAAATGTTTATATATTAAAATGTTTAACTCTTTGCATTTAACGTTGTTTTAAAACATACCTCCGCATTGGAAATGATTTTCTACTTCTGTCCTCACAAAGTATTAAGGTAATTTCACAATAAAATGGACAGAAGTCTTTTTAAATTGGGCTGGTCTGCTTCTTTTTATCTTCGCGGAGAGGCATATATTTTAGGTCAGAAATTTATGCACCTGAAAAGAAATGTTAATTTTGCATCAAACTTTGAAAATTTATATAATAAAATGTTTAACTATTTGAATACATTATTGTTTCAAAACATACCTCCGCTTTTAAAAATATTTTCTATATATTTCCTCGAAATTAGTCAGTCCATTTCTCCATAAACGGGTCACAAGTCTAAATAAATGTGGCAGGTCTAATCTTTGGTATCATTCGCGGAGAGGCATATATTTTAGGGTAGAAATTTATACACCTGAAAAGAAGTGTTAAATTTACATTAATCTTTAAAAGTCTATATATTAAAATGTATAACTGTTTGAATTCAACATTGTTTTAAAACATACCTCCGCATTAAAAAAAAAATTTCTGTATATGTCCTCACAAATTAGTCCATCAGTTTCTTCATAAACAGGTCAGATGTCATAATAAATGTGGCTGATCTACTCTTTTGTATCATTCGCGGAGAGGTATATATTTTAGTTCAGAAATTTATGCACCTGAAAAAAAAAATGTTAAATTTGCATAAATTTTAAAAGTTCATATAATAAAATGTTTAACTGTTTGAATTCAACATACCTCCGCATTTTTAAATATTTTCTTTATATTTCCTCAAATTTAGTCAGTCCATTTCTCCATAAACGGGTCACAAGTCATATATCATGAAGTCTTATAACATAAAGTCACTTTTGTATCTTTCGCGGAGAGGCATATATTTTAGCTCAGAAATTTATGCACCTGAAATGAAATGTTAAATTTGCATGAAAATTTAAATGTTTATATATTAAAATGTTTAACTCTTTGCATTTAACATTGTTTTAAAACATACCTCCGCATTGGAAATGATTTTCTACTTCAGTCCTCACAAAGTATTAAGGTAGTTTCACCTTAAACTGGACAGAAGTCTTTTTAAATTGGGCTGGTCTGCTTCCTTGCATCTTCGCGGAGAGGCATATATTTTAGGTCAGAAATTTATGCACCTGAAAAGAAATGTGAAATTTGCATCAATCTTTGAATGTTTATATAATAAAATGTTTAACTGTTTGAATTCAACATTGTTTTAGACATACCTCCGCATTTTTAAAGATTTTCTATGTATGTCCTCACAAATTAGTCAGTCAGTTTTTCCCTAATCATGTCAGATGTACTAGTAAATTTGGCTGGTCTACTCTTTAGTTACTTTAGCGGAGAGGCATATATTTTGGCTCAGAAATTTATTCACCTGAAAAAAAATGTTAATTTTGCATCAAACTTTAAAATTTTATATATTAAAATGTTTAACTTTTTGAATTCAACATTGTTTTTAAAATATACCTCCGCATTTTAAAAGATTTTCGATATATATCCTCACAAACTAGTCAGTCAATTTCTCCATAAACATGTCAGAATTCTAAATAAATGTGGCTTGTCTACTCTTTTGTAATATTCGCGGAAAGGCATGTATGTTAGCGCAAAAATTTATTCACCTGAAAAGAAATGTTAAATTTGCATCAAACTTTAAAAATGTATATAATTATTTAACTGTTTGAATTCAACATTGTTTTAAATCATACCTCCGGTTTTAAAAAAATGTCTATATTTATCCACACAAATTAATCCATCAAATTCTTCATAAACAGGTCAGATATCATAATAAATATGGCTGGTTTACTCTTTTGTATCATTCGCAGAGAGGCATTTATTTTAGCTCAGAATTTTAAGCCCCTGAAATGAAATGTTTAATTTGCATGAAAATTTAAATGTTTATATGTTAAAATGTGTAACTCTTTGTATTTAACATTGTTTTAAAACGTACTTCCTCATTGGAAATGATTTTCTTCTTCTGTCCTAACAAAGTATTCAGGTAATTTCGCCATAATCTGGACAGAAGTCTTTGTAAATTGGGCTGGTCTGCTTCTTTTTATCTTCGCGGAGAGGCATATATTTTAGGTTAGAAATTTATGCACCTGAAAAGAAATGTTAATTTTGCATCAAACTTTGAAAATTTATATAATAAGATGTTTAACTATTTGAATACATTATTGTTTCAAAACATACCTCCGCATTTAAAAATATTTTCTATATATTTCCTCGAAATTAGTCAGTCCATTTTTCCATAAACGGGTCACAAGTCTAAATAAATGTGGCTGGTCTACTCTTTGGTATCATTCGCAGAGAGGCATATATTTTAATGTAGAAATTTATGCACCTGAAAAGAAGTGTTAAATTTACATTAATCTTTAAAAGTCTATTTATTAAAATGTATAACTGTTTGAATTCAACATTGTTTTAAAACATACCTCCGCATTTAAAAAATTTTTCTGTATATGTCCTCACAAATTAGTCCATCAGTTTCTTCATAAACAGGTCAGATGTCATAATAAATGTGGCTGATCTACTCTTTTGTATCATTCGCGGAGAGCCATATATTTTAGTTCAGAAATTTATGTACCTGAAAAAAAAAATGTTAAATTTGCATCAAATTTTAAAAGTTCATATAATAAAATGTTTAACTATTTGAATTGAACATACCTCCGCATTTTTAAATATTTTCTTTATATTTCCTCAAATTTATTCAGTCCATTTCTCCATAAACGGGTCACAAGTCATATATCATGCAGTCTTTTAACATAAAGTCACTTTTGTATCTTTCGCGGAGAGGCATATATTTGCGCTCAGAAATTTATGCACCTGAGATGAAATGTTCAATTTGCATGAAAATTTAAATGTTTATATATTAAAATGTTTAACTCTTTGCATTTAACATTGTTTTAAAACATACCTCCGCATTGGAAATGATTTTCTACTTCTGTCCTCACAAAGTATTAAGGTAATTTCACCTTAAACTGGACAGAAGTCTTTTTAAATTGGGCTGGTCTGCTTCCTTGCATCTTCGCGGAGAGGCATATATTTTAGGTCAGAAATTTATGCACCTGAAAAGAAATGTGAAATTTGCATTAATCTTTGAATGTTTATATAATAAAATGTTTAACTGTTTGAATTCAACATTGTTTTAGACATATCTCCGCATTTTAAAAGATTTTCTATGTATGTCCTCACAAATTAGTCAGTCAGTTTTTCCCTAATCATGTCAGATGTACTAATAAATTTGGCCGGTCTACTCTTTTGTATCTTTAGCGGAGAGGCATATATTTTGGCTCAGAAATTTATTCACCTGAAAAGAAATGTTAATTTTGCATCAAACTTTAAAATTTTATATATTAAAATATTTAACTTTTTGAATTCAACATTGTTTTTAAAATATACCTCTGCATTTTAAAAGATTTTCGATATATATCCTCACAAATTAGTCAGTCAATTTCTCCATAAACATGTCAGAAGTCTAAATAAATGTGGCTTGTCTACTCTTTTGTAATATTCGCGGAGAGGCATGTATGTTAGCGCAGAAATTTATTCACCTGAAAAGAAATGTTAAATTTGCATCA
Source organism: Maratus michaelseni (assembly GCA_963931845.1). NCBI lineage: Eukaryota > Metazoa > Arthropoda > Arachnida > Araneae > Salticidae > Maratus > Maratus michaelseni. The sequence goes on along the minus strand of OZ007593.1, from coordinate 115,287,638 downwards.
AACTTTAAAAATGTATATAATTGTTTAACTGTTTGAATTCAACATTGTTTTAAATCATACCTCCGGTTTAAAAAAAATGTCTATATTTATCCACACAAATTAATCCATCAAATTCTTCATAAACAGGTCAGATATCATAATAAATATGGCTGGTTTACTCTTTTGTATCATTCGCAGAGAGGCATTTCTTTTAGCTCAGAATTTTAAGCCCCTGAAATGAAATGTTTAATTTGCATGAAAATTTAAATATTTATATTTTAAAATGTGTAACTCTTTGTATTTAACATTGTCTTAAAACGTACTTCCTCATTGGAAATGATTTTCTTCTTCTGTCCTAACAAAGTATTCAGGTAATTTTACCATAATCTGGACAGAAGTCTTTGTAAATTGGGCTGGTCTACTTCTTTATATCTTTCGCGGAGAGCATATATTTCAGGCCAGAAATTTATGCACCTGAAAAGAAACGTTAATTTGTACCATCAAACTTTAAAAGTTTATATAATAAAATTTTTAGCTGTTTAATTTAAACATTGTTTTAAAACATACCTCCGCATTAAAAAAAAAATTCTATATATGTCCTCACAAAGTATTCAGTCTGTTTCTCCATAAACAGGTCACAAATCTTAATAAATGTGGCTGGTCTACTCTTTTGTATCATTTGCGGAGAGACATTTATTTTAGGGCAGAAATTTATGCACCTGAAAAGAAATGTTTAATTTGCATCAAATTTTAAATGTTTAATTCTTAAAATGGTTAACTGTTGTCATTTAACATTGTTTTAAAACATACATCCGCATTTTAAAAGATTTTTCTCACAAGATTTCCTCACTGATGATTCAGTGCATTTCTGCATAAACAGGTAAAAAATATTTTTAAATGTGGTTGTTCTATACTTTAGTATAAATTGCGGAGAGGCATATATTTTAGTGTAGAAAATTATGCACCTGAAAAGATATGGTAAATTTGCATTAAACTTTAAATTTTTGTATGATAAAATGTGTTAATCTTTGCCTTTAACATTGTTTTAAAACATACCTCCGCATTTAAAAGATTTTCTATATATATCCTCACAAGTTATTTAGTTAATTTCTCCATGAACAAGTCAGAAGTCTTTTTAAATAGGGCTGGTCTATTTTTTTGAATCATTCTGTATATTATGGCTTTTAAATCAAATTCACACAAATTGATATATTTTACTAACATAGAATATAAAATGCAACATGCATAGTACATAACTATTAGTAAAGTCATATGATAAGAATGTCTTTATATAAAAAAATTAAATCAACTATTTTCATGAAAATAAATTTTCTAATTAAATCAAGATTTTACCTTTTTTTTTTAACTACATTCATCCCCCCCCCCAAAAAAAATACAAATTTAAGAATGCAATGATTTTAAAATTTTACTAATTTCTTTGCTTTTTCGACTCGTAATTTTATTCGCAATTTATTCCAGTCCATTCCAAAGGTTGAAAAATATCTTTCAATAGTCGCTGAAGATGGTGGATTGTGATGAAGAGAATACGTGAAATCACAAAAATCTGGTGACAATTTTGATCCCTTTTCTGCTGTCTTTCCTATAATTTGCCACAATTTAGATAAGAAAAACTGCTTGACCACATCTTCTGTTATTATTGAAGATGGACAATATTCAGTATCCTTAATTTTAAAAGCCAGTACAGCTGACAAATTGTTTGGATATAGTGTAGTTAGCCATTCTTCAACTGCATTTTCTTGAATTCACATGCAAATTACACTGATATATTTATATAAAAATCGTACTTTTAATTTTCATCTTTGTATTTATCCAAGTCTCTCGTTTTTACGAGTTATTTAAAAATATTATATTTTATCCATATTTTCGTTAAACAAAATATAAAGATTTTAATACACTTTTTAACTACATAAAAATTTAAAAAGCAGACCTACCTTAAGCCGTCTTCAAAACATCCTTTTACATCACTCCATATCCGGTACTGTAATTCAAATTGACCTATACTTGCATATGTGAACGGAATATCTGCCCGGGTATTGCATATATTAATCAATAGATAAAAATCAGTTGGATTCTTCTCCAGATATCGTCGGGTTAGTGTTCCAGTACACGGTTACCTGTTCTCCTACCCGGGGGAAACATCCATATGAGTTGATAATTAAACCTGAAAAGTCAAAGAATTAACTCTTCAATTGAAAATAATAAATAAAAATTGAAAATACCAAATAGAATTGAGTATCAATTAATTAACCCTGCAATTGAAACCACTAAATGGAATTGAATACAAGTTAATTAACTCTGAAAATACTAAATAGAAATTAAAAAATCCCTGACGGCTCGGCGTACAGACACAGGTAGATTTCGAAGACGTGGATCAAGGGGTGCCTGTTTATTGGGAATTGCATAAGAAATGACCTTTTTACCAAGCTGTGACAGGTTGAACCTCCCATTTCGAAATCTACCTGTGTCAAGTAGGCGGAGCAAGCAGAAGTTTTATGGTTTTTTTTTAAAATTTTTTTTTTGCTGGAAGGGTTGATCCTATAAAAAACTTGTCAATATACAAGTTGTAGATAATATTAAGTGGATTTATAATAAATTTAAGCGGATTTGATATCTTGTGAATTGACAAAGTTGTGATTTTTTTCTTCTGAAACCCCTATCCCCCCCCCCCTTGAGGCCATTTTTAATTATATCGAAAATCTGTCATACATAAATGTTCGGCCCTTTTCCTAGAAGTAATAATAACTTTAAACGGATTCGATACGTATCATAATTAAGAAGTTATGGCGAATTTTCTGTTTTCACAAAAAGCCTCCCTATTTCCCCCTTTGGTTCGATTTTGCCCATTAACGAACTTGACTGAGATTTTATGCCCCTTGATTTTATGTATCAGTTTGGAAGAGATTTGTGCAGAATTTTTTAAGTTATTGTGTCCATAAAAAGTGACATAGATAGATAGATCGATAAAGTTTTGAACTGGTGGTGGTTGTGGGTTTTGGAAGTCATGATCGGTATAGATCTGCAAAAATTTTCGAGTAATTCCAACCTAGGGGAGAATGTAATAAGTAGTATTTCTTACGAAATCTACCTAAAATACCAAACAGAATGGAATACCAGTTAATTAACTATGAAATTGAAAATACTAAAGCAATATTGAAAATGCTAAATAGAATTGAGTATCGATTGTGTTCAATTAACTCTGCAATTGAAAATACTAAATAGAAATTGAAAATACCAAATAGAATTAAGTACTAGTTAATAATGTCTGAAACTGAAAATACTAAATAGAAATTGAAAATACTAAATGGAATTCAGTATCAATTAATTAACTCTGAAATTAAAAATACTAAATAGAAATTGAAAATGCTGAATAGAAATTGGAAATACTAAATAGATATTTAAAATACTAAATAGAATTTCGAAATCTTTGTTAAAGGTAACAGGGGACTTATCGTCCAATTAAAATGTACGTGTGTGTTTTGTGTTAATGTGCGAATCCAATAAAGCATTCGGTAGACCAAACTATGTTCATGAGACGAGTAAGAAAACGGCGAATAGAATCTTCAGTAGCCAAAACATTCGTTAACAGAAGCATTCGTTAGTCAAGGTATTACTGTATTCAGTTACGAAATGAATTGATTTACAAGATTGTAGAAAAGGAAATATAAAATAATATGTTCTTGTTATTTCAGAAATCAACCTAACTTGTTTGAAAGACAATGAGATAAAACAAATTTTAAAAAACGCAAACTAATTGCTCGAAAATTAATTTTATTTTTTATTTTTAACAGAATAAAATGTTTTTTTTTTCATGCATAAAAATATTTACTATTTATTAATTTATTTGATAATTTATTAAATATTACCTGAAATGATGGATTAACATTCAGAATTCGAAGCAGCAAGATTGAGAGCACTTAGAGAGTGAAATGAAATGTTTAATTTGTCTATATTGTTGAGTTTTTCGTCGTCAAAGAAAACACTTTTGACAGAGGACGTAATTGTTGCGAATTTTGAAATAAGAATGAAGATTTCTGATAAGAATTTTAAGGTGTTTGATTGTTGAAAAAAGAATAAGGTGTCATTATTGAAATGCATTGTTGCGGCAAGTTGCCTTCAAAGAAAATGACATTTTAAATCGACAGTTTGAGAACAATGTATGCAAACCAAATAAATTTAGGCAAGAAATATTTGAAAAACCTAGAAATTCAGTCACACAAAATTCATTCCTCACAAAATTCAGTCATACACACAAAATAAGGATATTTTTACAAATGTTTCATTAGTTTTTAAAACACTTTTTGACTCATTTTTAAACGTTAAGGCATAAAATTGGCCGATCTAACTTGTTTAGACTTGTATGACTTTTATTTTTTATACAAAGCTTTACTAAGTAAAATGCTCATTTTCATCATGAAGATTATTTAAGTTGCACTTTTGTCTAATTTCATTTCACCCACATTTTAGAAAATAAGCTGTTATAGAAAGTTATAAAATTAGTAAGTAAAAATCTTACAACGTTACGAAAAGCTTTCAGCGATAAAAATGACGTCACATTTAAAATAAAATTTGCAACTTTTGTTCATTAATCTCAAACATGTTGCTATCATTGAGTCAAAATCATGTAACTTGCACTCGCCACAACATTTCATTAATATGAGATTATAGTTCATGATCATATAAGTGAAAAAATATAAACCCAGACTTTGTGACTTTGGAAGTACTCAAACAGTAAAATTAACGCATCTTTAGTTAATATATTGCCCAAAACTATTTATTTTTTGTTTTAAAACTATGATTATTGCTAATTTATGATAATTTATTAAAATTTACCTGAAATCATGGATTAGCATGCGAAATTCGAAGCAGCTTATATGAGAGAGATTGTAGCACTGAATGAATGAAATGAATTGTTGAATTAAACATTTCTCGTTATTGTTGAGTTCATTGTCGTCAATGAAAATATTTTCGGCATAGGACGTAATTATTGAGAATTTTGAAATAACAATAAAAATTTCTGCTAAGAATTAAGATGTTTGATTGTTGAAAAAAAGAAAAAGTGTCATTATTGAAATGCATTGTTAAGGCAAGTTGCCATCAAGGAAAATAACATTTTAAATTGGCAGGTTTAAAACAGTGTATGCAAACCAAATAAATTTAGGCAGGAAATCTTTGACAAACCAAGAAATTTCCACATCAAAATAATGTCATACACACAAAATAAATATATTTTTACAAATGTTTCATTAGTTTTTATCATAGTTTCTGTTTTGTAATGACGTATAATTTACGATTTGTGTTCACTTAAGGTGATTCTCAAATTCCCTGCCTAACAGAATATTTCGCACTCATTTTTAAATGTTAAGGCATAAAATTGGCAGACCTAACATGTTTGGAAATCAAAGAGATAAAAACACGAAAGAAATGGACTGATTGGTAGAAAATAAATTTTGTTAAAGTTTTAACAAAATAAAATGCGTATTTTTCATAATCATGACTATTTAAATTGCATCTTCGTTTATTTTCATTTCACAAACATTTTAGAAAATGAGCTGCTTATAGAAAATTATTGAGTTAGTACACAATAATCTTACTACGTTACGAAAAGCTCTCAGCGTTAAAAATGACATCCCATTTAAAATAAATTTGTAATCTTTATTCATAATTATCAAACATTTTATTATGATTCCATTAAAATGACGTAATTTTCACTCGCTAGAACATTCTATCAATTATGAGATTAGAGCTCATGATCCTTTAAATGCATAGATGCAAGTCCAGAGTTGGAATTAACCAAACGGTAAAATTAACACATCTTTAGTTAATATATTGCATAAAAATATTTCCTATCTGTTTGAAAACTAGGATTATTGTTAATTTATGACAATTTATTAACACTTACCTGAAGTGAGATGCATTAACATCCGGTATTCGAAGCAGCTAGATAGGGTACGTCACTTAGAGAATGAAATGACTTGTTAAATTTGTCTATATTGTTGAGTTTCTCGTCATCAAAGAAAAGAATTTTGTCAACGAACATAATTGTTGGGTATATTAAAATAACAATGAAGATTTCTGATAAGAATTAAGGTGTTTGATTGTTGAAAAAAGAATATGGTATCATTATTGAAATGCATTGTTGCGGCAAATTGCGTTCATGGAAAAGGACATATTACATCTATAGTTTGGGAACCTTGTATGCAAATGCCGTGCTCCAAATAAATTTAGGCGTGGAATCTCGGACAACCATCTCAAAATTAAGGTATACAACATTAAATAAAGATATTTTTGCAAAAGTTTCATTAGTTTTTATAGCACTTTCTGACTAATTTTTAAACGTTAAAGCATAAAGTTGGCAGATCCTAACTTGTTTAGAAAATAATGAGATAAAAATACAAAAAAACGGATTGATTGGTTGAAAATTCCTTTTTTATATAAAGTTTTATTAAGTAAAATGTTCATTTTCCTCATGAGGACTATTTAAGTCGCACTTTTGTCTAATTTCATTTCACCCACATTTTAGAAAATTATAAAATTAGGAAGTAAAAATCTTACCATGTTACGAAAAGCTTTCAACGATAAAAATTACGTCACATTTAAAATAAATTTTGCAACTTTTGTTCATTAATCTCAAACATTTAATTATCATTGAGTCAAAATCATGTAACTTGCACTCGCCACAACATTTCATCAATATGAGATTATAGTTCATGATCATATAAGTGAAAAGATATAAACCCAGACTTTGTGACTTTGGAATTACTCAAACAGTAAAATTAACACATTTTTAGTTAATATATTGCACAGAACGATTTACTTTTTTTGTTTTAAAACTATGATAATTGCTAATTTATAATAATTTATTGAAATTTACTTGAAATCATGGATTAGCATGCGAAATTCAAAGCAGCTTATATGAGAGAGATTGTAGCACTGAGAGAATGAAATCTTGAAATAAACAATTGTCTTATATTGTCGAGTTTCTCGTCGTTTATTGTCGAATTTCTCATAAGACTCATCTGTGTGATTGTTGAAAAAACAATAAGTTACCATATTGTTTTTTCAACAGTCACACACGTGTCATTATTTTGTCATTATTAAAATGCATTGTTGAGGATATTGCCTTAAAGGAAAAAGATATATTAAATCAACAGTTTGTAAACAAAATAAATTTAGACGTGAAATATTTCAAACGCAGAAATTTTCTCCGCAAAATTAAGTCAACTACACAAAATAAAAATACTTTTACAAATGTTTCATTAGTTTTTATCGTATTTTCGGCAATTATCAAATTCATGTGCTTGACAATGCGAAATATTCTGACTCATTTTTAAACATTAAGAAATAAAATTGGCAAACCTGACTATTCAAGAGACTTGGAATCGAAAGGCGTTTTCCATTTTTTGATAAACACATTTCTTGTCGAGTTATAAACGATTGTTTTCAGATGACGACAAGTTCTTTTAATTAACCACGCTGTTGCGTCTAGAAATTCGATTCAAAACGCCAACTTTGACAGTATTTTCTGAAAGATCTTCTGCCTTTACCAAAACATGAAAACCGCTATTCGATTACAAAATTTCGGTTTAAGAACACCTGCCTATTGCATGCGCTTCCAAACAACAATAATGAATTTACAAATGTGTCAGAAAATAGCTGTTTTTGGATTTTAGAACAGCCGTTTTTTTTTAAGAATGAAAATTACAACTTTAGAGTCGAATTTTGTGATTTTGATTTATAGGACCGTGAAAATTTCTAGAGATTTTCATTCACGTAACTCGAAAATGCACCTTTTTTAACCTGAGTTAAGTCTTGCGAAAAATATATATTATCGCAAATTACATACATAGCGATTTTCAAAACATTAAAACTACCCGTTTTAATACTTTCGTCATTTTTAAAACAAAAGAAAATAATACTTTAATACGTGAAAAACAGTCCTCTTAAAAAACATAACGTATATCTTTATTCTCACTCCCGTGCCGACGAAAACATTCTACAAAACCATTTTCGAGAACAACATATTTTTCTCACAGCTTGAAAAGATACAGTTACAAAAACAAAAACATCTTTTTCACACAGCTTAGAAATTTACATCTACAAAAACAAAACATCTTTCTCACACAGCTTAGAAAGATACATTTATGAAAACATAACATCTCCTGTTAGTAGGAGCCAAGAATACATTTAATTCATTTGGATTCGCGACAATCTCCCACCTTGAGTTTTCAACAGGAAAACTCAACAATATGCATAACAAAATTCAAAATAAAACAAAACATGTGTAACATTATATTTACATTACATGGCCAAAGCATAGATATTCTTAATACTAATTTTCCAAGACAAATTATACAATTTCCTGCAAAAATTCAAGCAAAAATTCAACATATTATTACAAATTCAAATTAACACTAGGAAATGAGATATACTAAAAATAAGGGAAAAAAAAGTTTATAATGTTCAATGTTAAAAAAATAGTCTTATGACTGATAACGTTTTGGAACAGTCACTGTTCTGCCACTTCTCGTTCGTAATACTGGCTCTAAAGATTGTTCTTCTGGAATCTCTAGATTGTACAGTTTTTGTATTGGTCTTAAAAGTTCACCATTTTCAGTTTTTACCCGAGCAACTCTCGGATGACCATCTTTTCCAGAAATTAGTTCTTGCACGAGCTAAAGTCCAATACGTACGTTTCTTATCAGACTGTACGAGAACGACATCACCAATGGTCAGTTGCTTGACATTCTTTTGCAGGGAATTTTGTTGGCGTAACTGCCCTAAATACTCAATACAGAATCGTCTTCTAAGATGTTCTCGAACTTGTTGTCTATACTTTGCTCTTCTGTTTAATTCTTGTGCGTCAATTGAATCAAAATCTATCACATCTGAAGATCTTATTTCTTGAAGAAACATTGATGGTGTTAAAGGTGCCAGATCATCCACATATTCTGAGACATACGTAAGTGGTCTAGCATTTACAACTTGTTCGCAGTCACAAAGAATTGTGATAAGCTCTTCATAGGATAATGAGGCTATACCTAGTACTTTCCTCAAGATGCGTTTCACCATTTGTATCAACCGCTCCCACCAACCACCCCACCAGGCAGCAGTAGGCGGATTGAATTTCCAACGAATCTTTTGTACAGCTGCTGCAGCTGAGATCTGTTCCCAATCGATGTCTGAAAAAGCTCTATCTGCACCGACAAAATATTTACCATTATCAGAATAAACGGTAGTCGGTCTTCCTCTTCTCGCTATAAAGCACCTGAAAGATTGGAAGAAGTTATCTGTTGCTAATGACGTCACTAATACTAAATGTGCACTGTACACTACACAAGTGTACAACACAATCCATACCTTTTTCCCATTTTTCAAATATAAGGGCCCAGCTAAATCTACTCCAGTTATTTGGAATACTGCCGCATCTTGAACTCTTTCTGCTGGCAATGCAATAGGTTCTGACTCTGTCTTCTGTGCACTAAATATTTTGTATCGCACACATTTCTGAACTACTGCTCGAATGGTTTTCCTGGCTTTCAGGATCCAGTAGTCTTCTCGTATAGATGTCATCAAAAGAGCCACTCCTGCATGTAATAGCTCTTGGTGTTTCCAGGAGATCATTCGTTGGACTACAGGATGGTCAGACGGTAAAAAGAATTGGGTACTTAAAATTGACAGTATCTTCTCGATAGATGACTTGTGTTTTTACTCTGATGATACCATCTTCATCTAGGATTGGTCTTAGGCTACGAATTTTCTCATTATTCTTTTCATCAAAGCTGTCTTTCTGGATCAAAATCATTAATTTTCTTTCAGCTTGTTCTAGTTCAAAACATGTAAGTTCAGATACTTCTTTTGAATTCGGTTTTCTTGAATTACTTATGAATCTTAGAATCCATGCAATCAATCTTATTATTTTCTTGTATGATGAAAATCGTCGATAATACCAATCATTAGGTTTCATGTTGTTGTTTAATGCTGAAATGACACTTTTCCGTTTCTCAGCATTAATAACTTCTTCATCTGGTGATTCGATATTTTGAGGCCAAGTAAATTCTGGCTCAGCCAGCCAGGCTGGTCCCTCCCACCATTTTAGCTGCAAGAACTGTTCAATGGAACAACCTCTGGAAGGAAGATCAGCCGGATTAAATTTTCCTGAAATATGTCGCCACTGATCTTTCTGTGACAAAGACCTGATTTCTTCTACACGATTCCAGACAAATGTTCCCTATCTATCATCTCGCTTTATCCAGCTTAAAGCTGTGGTTGAATCACACCAATAACAGATCTTCAAATTTGGAATTCTTAAATCAGCAATGACACGACTACCCAACCTGGCTCCAATGCAGCATGATAAAAGCTCTAACCGCGGTATAGTTAGGTTCTTAAGAGGAGCTACTCTTGCGCGTGCTTGTATAAAACTCACCAAAATTTCATTTTCCTCCTTTACTCTCAGAAAAATACAAGTAGCATATGCGTGTGTTCTTCCGTCACAAAATATGTGAAGACTTACATCATTTTCAAAGTTATCTAGATACATCCAGCGCTCAAGTTTGATGTCAGAAATTAATTTTATTCCTTGCACCCACTTCAAAAATTGTTTAGCTAAATTCTCGGGAATTAATTCATCCCATTTTAATTTCAACTTCCAGCATTCTTGTAGAATAAGTTTAGGGAGCAAAGTCACGGGTGAGGCAAATCCCAAAGGATCAAAAACCTTCTGAGTCAATGGAAGTAGAGCTCGTTTTGTAGGAATAATTTGCTCTTCCTCAATAGGGCCGATTTTGCAAGATAGGGTATCGTTTTCTAGATCCCAGTTTAAGCCCAGTACTGGTGTTATGTTAACTGTTGAAGTTTCAGACATAATTTGAATTGGATAATTTGACAGCCATCCCCTTAAATTGAATTTCTCGGAGGACAGTAACATTCTCGATTCAAATTTGAACTTGTTTAACTCTTCAGTTGTGTTGAAACTACAAACACAATTATCTACATACAAAGATTCATTCAAAGTTTCTGCTGTAGAAACAAAATTGTCAGGTGTACCTTCCAGATGGTGTTTCAGAGTAGCTGCTAGTAAAAAAGGGCTGCAATTGATTCCGAAAACCACACGTTTATGTCTATAAATTATATTATCCTTCCATAAAAACCGTAGATAGTCTCTATCACTTTCTGTAATCCCTATCTGTAGGAATGCCTTTTCTATATCAGATACTGCACCAACAGGAAATTTCCGAAAACGATGCAATATTGAAGGAATCATTTCAATCATATTTAATCCTTTATCCAGACAATCATTTAATGAAGGAAAACCTTTCACATGAGCCGAAGCATCAAAAACCGGCCTTACTTTAGTAGTTTCACTCGATTCTTTAAATACAGGCCTGTGTGGCAAATAATGTATTTTGGATTTTTTATTATCGACCACCCTTTCAATTATTCCTGCATTTAACCATGTATCAAATGCTTCATTATAAACTTCAGTTTTATTCAAATTTGATAACCCTTTTTTCGTTGCAGCAAGCCGTTTTTCGGCCAATTCTCTATTAGTAGGTAAGCGGGCATTATCTAGTACCCAAGGCAATGCTACTTCATACCTCCCATCTGAATCTATTTTTATGTTTCTTTTAAAATGTTGCATAGTTTCTTCATGAATTTCATTTTTAGTTTTAGATTCAACCGGATCAGTTATACCAAGAATATCTAGCTTCCATAAATTAGCAACGGAACTTTCATTCCAAAGAGACGAAATAACCATAAGAGAAACATTTGTTTCAGATTTAATACCTGGAATTTTCCCCATGAGAGTCCACCCCAAATGGGTCTTTACAGCAACCGGACCACTTTTTAAAACTTTAATATTTCCGGTGAGTAATTTTCCCGCCACATCGGAACCAATTAACAATTTAATTTCATTTTCGGTTTTACATACATTGTTTTCAACATCCGAAATCTTGATACCATATTTATTTAATTCTTTTAACCAAGGTCCATTTGGCACCTTTTTTATATTAGAACAAATAACAGGAACATCTAAAACATGCATATCACATTTATAACTATTATCAATACTACTTAAATGAATTTTATATTTGTTGTGGTTTGTTTCACTCGTTTCAACACCACCAAATAATTTATGAATTAATTTAACTTCATCAATACTTTTATAATTCAAATATTTAATTACATCTTCTGATAAATATGAACGCTTAGAGCCCGTATCTATGACTCCTCGTACAATTTTTTCTTTACCATCGTGCTTTACACGTACATGCAAAGTTTGTAATAACACAGTTGGGTCGGAACCTTGAGTAGTCAAAACAGTATCACTACTCCCAGACTCATGTTCATGTTTACGACTTTCTAACGCCGTATTACTCTCTTCATTACAAACATTTCGACACATTACAGAAAAATGCCTTTTACCACAATTTAAACATTTAATCTTCGATTTACAGTGACGTGAAATATGATTTTTCTTAAGACAGACAAAACAAGCTCCCTTTTTTAAAATTATACTTCGTTTATCTTCAAAAGAAAGCGAATTAGCTTTAAAACATTTTTCTGATAAGTGACACTTGTCACAAAATATACATGCTTCATCATATTTCTTAATTAAATGTTTATCTTTAGATTTATCACCTACAAATAAATCAGTAGCAGTTGGCATAGAATTATATTCAACATTTTTAAATCTAGTAAAATTCTTAGATTTATCAAAACCAAAACTAGTACGCGCCAATAAAATACGTTCTTCAGACAACACTTCATTTTTTAAGAAATTAAGTATAGAATTTAATTCGCTCTTACCTTGAGCAGACTTTTCACGATTCCGTTCCCATATTCGGAGAACATCATGAGGTAAACACGATTCCACCAACGGGAATAAAATGCTCGCGTATTTGTCCTCTGTAACCCCAAGAGATTCCAACGACCTAAGTTTGGTTTCTAGGTTGTCATATAACGATAACAAATTGCACTCTCTTCTGGATGTATTATTATTGCATAATACCAGCTGCAGCAGATCTCGAACGTAAATTTGAATTAAATTGTCTTCTCTTCCAAATCTTTCTTTTAGATGTTGAATTACTTTAGGATAATTTTCAGCCGATATAGGATAACTGTTCACAATTTGGGACACTTTCGATTTCGTAGTAACTGCTTGCATCAGATATACGAACTTCGAGTGATCGTCTAACACAGTGTCTTCGTGAATTTTCTTGAAGGTATTCCAAAACGTTAGCCACGATCTTGAGTCCCCATCAAACGGCTGCAAACTAATTTCAGGCAATCTGAGTGTGCGGGATCCCATTCTTTCGATTTCTATGGAATTAGGTAAAAAAGATTGATGTTCGACGGCAGGCTTAACGAAAAAATGTCTTACATTTTGCTTCACTTTTATTAATTTTTCATGGTATTCTTCACATGCTTCGAATTCTTTTACATAATCTTTTTTTACAGATCCATTCGACAACACAAAATTTAATATTTCGTCATCTGTGGAACGTAATCTAGATGCTTTGTCTACTAATTGATCTAATAGCTCTTCTAGATTAACATCTAGGCTTGACTGGTTAAGAGCTTTGTTTAAAGCGTTTAAAGTCTTCGTAAATGCGCTTCTAAGCGGCGTTCTTTTTATTTTTAACGCATCCATACTTGAACAGTTTTCCACTTAAAAAATATTACTTCCTATGTCCTTCTGTTCGGGCACCAATTTTATCGCAAATCACATACATAGCGATTTTCGAAACATTAAAACTACCCGTTTTAATACTTTCGTCCTTTTTAACACAAAAGAAAATAATACTTTAATACGTGAAAAACAGTCCTCTTAAAAAACATAACGAATATCTTTATTCTCACTCCCGTGTCGACAAAAACATTCTACAAAACCATTTTCGACAACAACATATTTTTCACACAGCTTGAAAAGATACAGTTACAAAAACAAAAACATCTTTTTCACACAGCTTAGAAATTTACATCGACAAAAACAAAACATCTTTCTCACACAGCTTAGAAAGATACATTTATGAAAACATAACACCTCCTGTTAGTAGGAGCCAAGAATACGTTTAATTCAATTGGATTCGCGACATATATCTTCCTTCATGTTTAAAGTATACTTGCAACTTACTTTTGCGTTTGAACGTTTTCGTATTTGTATAGTTACATTCATATAGCACAGAAATAATGTGAAGGAGAACACTGAGAAAAATGACCCTTTCAAATCTGAGTAAATCGATGTTTTCATTTTGTTACGAAACTTTTTTTCTTTCAAATAGGAAAAACCCAATACTTTCAATTCTGAAATACCAAAAATACTCAGAATATTGAAACATGGACATACTCAAAACTGAGCACATAGAGGTCAGATCATAGTCATTTTTGAAACATGGAAACACTCAAAAATGATTAGAATCAGTTCAAACTCATTTCTGAAACATGGAAATACTTAAAAATGAGCTCATAGAGGTCAGTTCATACTCATTTTTGGAACATGGACATACTCAAAAATGATTAGAATCATTTCAAACTCATTTTTGAAACATGGACATACTCAAAACTGAGCACATGGAGGTCAGTTCATACTCATTTTGGAAACATGGACATACTCAAAAATGATTGGAATCATTTCAAAATCATTTTTGAAACATGGACATACTCAAAAACGAGCACATAGAAGCCAGTTCATACTCATTTTTGAAACATGGACATACTCAAATAGGAGCACATGATGTTTTATTCTTGAATGTGTGCATGTTTTCAGAAATGAGTCTAAACATGTTTCAAACTTGAGTCATTTTGATTCGGAGCCGACATTCTCAGACTTGAGTATTTTTTGCTCAGTTTTGAAAATGTCGTTTTTAGAATGAAGACTGTTTAAAATTGTTTATATTATTATTTATTTACATTTTATATATTATATATACATTTATTTACATTTTATATATTATATATACATTTATTTACATTTATTAATTATTTTTGTCTTCGCATCTAAATTAGGATCTTTTTTATTTCACATAACAAACTGGGAAATTTCATTGACAAAAATTCATTGTATGCTTCTTTACTTGTCCATGAACTTCACAAGAAGCTTAAAAAGATCAAAACTCTTATAAAATCTTGTAAAAGAATTCTTATTAACATTGTTTTTTTCAAGCATATGAAAGTCTAGAAATTGGTATATAAGGTCGTTGTGCCTAAATTTGACACAATGCTGTTGTACTTAAAATCTTAAAACAAGAAACGCATATAAATGCTATATAATAAAACATCAGAACTTCAGGAACAAAACTCGGAATATTTCACTGCATTTAAAACGTTTTCTTTTCTTTTCTTTTCCTTTTTTTTAAATAATAAGGTACTTTTGGGTTATAGCGGCTCCCAGAATTACGATTATACCAAGATTGCAGTAACCATTTCGCCAAGATCATCGCAAAGCTTATATATGTACCATATATACGCATATATATACTCCAAACGCTCATATATGGGCCATGTACGTCATAATATACATATTACTTATACCTTACATGCCATACATACATTACATGCATCTTATACACATATCACATATATATACATGATATATGCGTCTTACACGACCTTAACTGGGTTATGTGTGTCACAAAATGTTATAAATATCATATATTATTATAATGTCATATGCTTTATGACATAATTTGGCGATTAATTTTGGTCGGTTGGCGATTCATCCTCGATTGCCGCTATAACCCAAAAGCACCACAACTATTCCCATTACAATACACATTCTTTATTATCAAGCGCCCCAATAACTCCCCCTAAATGCAGCGAATAATCCCATAAAAGGGATCACGATTTCTCTTTTTTAACTTTGAAGCTCAAATCCCTTATCGACGTCAAAGCTTTGAACGTCTCTTCCAACTATCTGTAGTAGAAGCGGTAACAAGACGACAAATTTTCAAATCAGAGTTCTATAAAGTTCTAAAATATTATACGCATTTTGGTGACTAATTTATTTCAGAAACCGAATTTAGCGACGAACTTAATAAGTTGAATGCGAAGAGGCTTTTAGGAGAATTACTGAGGTAAGTTTATATAGTACTTTCATATATTGTATTAAAATGATGTTTTAAGTGGAAATTGTGATGAATTAAGAATTGTTGAATTAATAAATAAAGGTAGGTGCTTAAATATATGTAATATATTAAAATAGAAAAACACATGCCTAAAAATTGTAATATAAAATATGAAGCAATAAAAGCGATGTATTTCAGCAATTATAAAGACATATGATCACTAGATTGTTTAGTATTCTTATATGATTGGAGCTCAGTACATTCTTGTGTAGATTGAAAACACTAGATTAAAAAATCTATCATTTATCCATTCAACCGGTGTGCTATTCCAGAGTCATTTTCCATCCCAATACCCTTCACCACTATAGACAAGGACGAAAAATCATGCGTCAAGCATAGATTATGAAACACTTTCCAACACTTACAGAATACTGTAACAAAACTTCACAGTTTAATAAATAAAGAATTTAGAAAATGCTTATAACATATTTGAAAACCCGTTTTCAGCAATTACTAGTAAAAGTCAAACAAAATATCCGAATTTTTTTATGCATCCCTGTATATGATCTATAGATTTGTATGTATGCTACACAGTGTTCTAAAATTTACTTCAGTTAGGAAATACATAGCACATTTGATAATTCCTCTTCAGCATTTTGCGCCAATAAATAGAAATGCACCTGCGATCTTTTGAGCAGCCATGTTTATGATCTATAGAATTTATATGTACCAATTATTATGCAAAAAATTAATTATATTTAAAAATGCGTACCATAACTGAAAACGTGCTACCAGCAAATATTGTTCATAGACAGTATTGTAACCAACTGCATTTGAATGTCCCTGTAAATTAACGATACGTTCTATGCATGCCATATTCTACAGTAAGTGCTTTTTTGTGCATCTCAGTGATAGGTATCAACTTGAATATCTTTAAAATAGAGTAACATCATTAAAATACACCGCAAACAATTTTTCCAAATACATCGTAATATAATGCAATTCTTTTTAGCGTCCCTGTAAACGAACCATAAATTCTACAAGCTTCATTTTCAATACCAAACATTCCATAGTAAGCCCAATAACATAAATAGCAATTTCATGACAATCTGGGTATGTTTGCGTGAGTTAGAGCACGGACAGACAGACAAACCGAATTCATAAACCCTTTTCAACGACGCTGAAAAGTGTTAAAAGTACAAATCCCGAAAGATGAATTAAATTAAATAAGTACTTACATACGATACATGCCCACAAAATGAGCTGGCTGATGAGAGTTTAGCTATTACCGATGATTTGTCATTGACATGTATCCTGCCCATAAATTGATCTCTACCAATGATTTTGATGTTAATGAATCAACTGTTAATGAGGATCTCCCTGTTAAGAAGAACCATATTTTTCTTGATTTTGTTTGACATTCACGATAATTTAATATCAATTGTTAAAAAGGGGTTAACAACAAATGTTTTCTTATCTGCCTGCTGGTAAGAAACATCACATTCTCGTTTTTAATGATTAAACAAGAAAGAAAAAAGAATCATGCACCAAGCGTAGATTATGAAACACTTTCCAACACTAACAGAATACTTTAACATCGCTGTTTAATAAGGTAAATAAGATATCTAATTAAACATTTTAGAAAAACTTAAAACACATTTGTAAACCAGATTTCAGCAATTATTGTCCACATCTGTAAAAGTACTCCAATTCTTTTCTGCAGCCCTGTATATATAATTTATATATTTGTATATACTCTATAGTATACTACAATTTAGTTTAGTAATAAAACACATAACACAGTTGGAACATAACACAGTAGTTCAACTTCAGCAGTTTCTACCAATAGACGAAAGCATATTTTAATTATTTTGTACAGCCCTGTATATTACCTTAAACTTTTTATACACGCCACATATTAATCTATATTTTAATTCAGGCAAATGCAAGCTGAAATCACACTTCCAGAAATTATCATACACAGGCAGCCATGTATTCAGTTCTTTGCGTGACCCTGTATATGATTTTATTTATATTCTACAAACCTTTCTTGGTATACTAAATATATTTTACGTTCAAAATGCATAACTTGATTAAAAACCCATTTTAATCAATTTACGCCGATGCACCGTAATTCTTACGAATTTTTTTGTGTAGCCTGTATATGATCTGGAGCATTTATACATACTTCATAGCATTCAAAAATTTAGTTAAACGCATACCTTACTAAAATCCCACTTCCAATTATGGCTTATAAACAATTATTCAGACACAGTACTGTACCCGAAATATTTTGTGTGTCCCTATAAATGAACGATAAAAGCTATGCACATAACGAGTATCTTGTAGTAAACCTCAATAATGTATATCAATTTCATTATATTTGAAATGGCGTACATAATTAAAAGTACGCTGCAAACAGTTTTTCCCTGTAGACCATTATTCAAAAGAATACTTCTGTGTGGCACTGTAAATGAAAGAGAAAAGCTTTACACTCCATATGCTACAGAAAGCATGTCTTAGTGCATTTCAGAAATTGATATCAATTTAATTATGTCTGTAATAGTGTAACATGATTAAAATGCGCTGCAAATAATTTTCCACACTAAACCATAATGTAATGGGATTCTTTTCAGTCTCCCTGTAAATTAATTATAAGTACTAGACGTACCATGTTCCATAGTAAGCATCTTGTAGTGTATTTCAGTGATGTATATCAATTTGAATATATTTGAAATAGTGTCACATCATTAAAATGCACTGCAAAGGATTTTCCCCCGTACATCATAATGTAACGGCATTCTTTTGAGTACCCCTGTTATAAAGCATAAGTGCTACGCACTTCATTTTCAATACGAACATGTTATAGTAAACCTCAATAACATATAACAATTGTATGACTATCCAGATATATTTACGTGAGTTAGAGCACGGACAGACAGACGGCAGACAGACAGACAGACGACAGACGAAAGACATACAGACAGACAAACAAACCGAATTGTCTGTCTTTATGAATTATGACCCTTTATGAATTATGAACTATGTTGGAAAGTGTTAATAATGAAACTATGTTTATAAAAGTAAAGAAAAACTATTTTTTAACGCAACATTACATTGTCTTACAAACTGCATTTATGCGAACATTTCCCATAAAACCTGAGAAAGTACAGCAGGTTGGACCACCCAACCGGACGTTTTAATGACGGAGATTTACAGACGGTCACGATGTTTCCACGCCACAAATGAGAGAAACACAACGATAGGTGTAAATGTACTGTTGTGGAGTTTTGGATGTTCTTTCAGAATAATTAAATTATTTTAAAAGGACTCATTTATTACTCATTCTTCATTAAACAATTTAAAAACAAGTATACCCTGATTAGCTCCACTGAAATCTGTTGCCATGGAAAAGGGAGCAAATTACATTGAACTTATCAAAATATCAAAACTTAAAAATCCGAATGAGTTAATACAACATGATATTTTTGAAATCATCACTTTAGAACAATACTAAATGTAGTAAGACGCAACAGATTTCTAAATCAAATAGTATACTAAAATTCATAAAGAACACCCAACTCCATTCCAACCCGATCAAGCTCAAATCTCCATACACATTAAATTAACAAAATATAACCATCATTGAATTTAGACGATTAAAGGAAGCCTGAAATTCCTCTAATATGAGGACAAAAAGGGGAAAGAGAAAAATTAATAAAATAAGCATATGATGGAATACCAAAAAAAATAGAATAATTATGGAGATTTTGAACAAGATCAGATCGGTTAAAGGTATGATCGTATAGTGGCATAAAAAAACTGAATACCTTTTTTTTTTCTTTTACTTTCTTAAAATAAACATTTTGATGTTTATCTTTGATAACAATATACCTGAGAGAGGAAAGTTAAAGCATTAGCTAACTTTTATAAAGTCAAATTTAATATTACTGTTTCACTTACTAATTTATCCATCATTAAATCAAGATCAAAAATACGATTGGATAACTGTGAGTAAACCTCACTTAATGTTCATTTGAACTATTGCTATGAATTTTAGATTTAAGAAATTTAAAAGTATTAATTTAGCAAAATTATAGCTCTCATATTTTTAGTCATACTTACTGAGAGGTTAAGCCTCTCTTATAGGTTTGTTGTAAATATAAAGTATTAATTATTTAAAGATCATATAAAGAAAAACATACCATATTTGAGAATAAACAAAAAAAAAACAATTTTATTTGAATAATTAAAGTTTATAAAAACAATGTAATTCTCAAAAAAAATTATTATAATAATACAATATGAAAGTTGATCAATACTGACTATTAAATACCTTTAAATTAAATATAAATGTTCCCAAAACTATCATAACATCATAAATTAAAGGCTGATCAACCTTACTGAGATAAGTTATTAATTATTTTTCAAATACGTATTGTAATTCTTAACATATCATAATATATATATATATACATTAATTTACAAGTTATTCTTACTTATTTTGCATATTACTCTCCAATTCTGAGCTACACAAATATATTCTATCATCAGGGAGACATGTAAAAAAAAACTATGTAAAGTCTACTTACAAGAGATGAAGAATTCAATAATTAAATCAGAGGGTAGGCTTTTACACTCCCCTTTGCTTTTTTAATGCTGCAACCGATTGCACAACATGCTTCACTTTCCTTTTTTGTTTTGAGAGAAAAAACTGTTACTGTATACCAGCGGGTGAGCTGACAGGTTTCTTTTCATTCTTGTATTTCACTATTTGAAAGGATATGATAAGTCACCTAATTTCAACAGATTGGGTAACCTCCCCGTACATCTAGTTGCCTTCTAATAACGAACAATACTTGGGATCTTCGTCTTAATAGGAACAGAACAGTCTCATGATGAAGATTTTTAAAGTCTGATTTTGGAGCAAGACTATTAACTTCCTCAGCTTTCAACAGTATTTCTTTCGTCATTCACACTGGAGTCTATAGGGTACAAGTAGTGGTTCGGGCAAGAGACTCATCTCTATTATAAGACGACGATCATTCCATTTAAGGCAAAATGCTGACCATAAACTCGAGTACTCATAACTCTAGACCTTTATCATGTCTCTGCTAATGTTACTTCAACTCAGTAACACAGAATACATCACTTCGAGCGCCGCTACGCAACACCTAGTAAGTTTACGAACCAAGCAACAAGTGTCTCAACCAAGCAACAAGTGTCGTAACATTCTCTCTTTCCTACGCTGCTCACAAAACGGATTCAACCAAAAGCTAAGTC
Source organism: Maratus michaelseni (assembly GCA_963931845.1). NCBI lineage: Eukaryota > Metazoa > Arthropoda > Arachnida > Araneae > Salticidae > Maratus > Maratus michaelseni. Next base: position 115,266,288 of record OZ007593.1, on the reverse strand, counting down.
AAGGGGGTGTCGGAGGTGAAAACAATGACAAAATGGAACCGAGCCTAGTACGCCAGTGACAGTGTCTCGTTTCTCCCTTAAGTTGCTTCATGATAAAAGCACCCGCCTCTCTTTTACTGCGTGCTGCTGAAACAGTTCCCATGAATGTATGTCTACGCTCGCGCCACTCAGACTGAAGGAAAACGAAAGGCTATTGTATCGGGTTGTAAAATACAATGCCAGCATACTTGGGTCGCCTTTACATAAGATAACGTAATTCTTATGGTGCGTCCTCGCTTTCTTTTAACAAAGACCAGACTCGGTGTCTGTAAACACATGATTCTAGGGTATGGGAAAATACGAACACGACTGCCCAATACAATATGTGTGGTCCTTATCCGACAAACATCCCTCCTTGCTATCTATCTTTCGCATTTGAAAAAAAAAAAGGGAAGAAGCTTACCTAACACCAGAAGTTGAAATTACTTTTGCTTAAAAGAAAAAGAAAGAAAGAAAAAAAACTGTTTTTATTATTATTACAATTACTTTTATTTATTTATATTTTTATTAGAAACAGAAAAAGAGTGCTTTTAAATAAATGTTAAAGTCAATGAAGGAATTTAATGTAGATAAAAAAATGGTTAAAACCAACCGTAACAGCAGGTTCCCTTCATAAAATTCATTCTAAGTGTATTGCGTCAGCCTACTTCGAAATTCTAGTTTCAGTCCTTTCCAAAAAGTTGACAGCCTCCAAAAAAATACACAAGGTCAATTGCATTTTATCCACCTTATAATTAGAGTAATACCTTTTTAATTTTAAATTTTATGTCCTTAACTTTCATTACTTCTAATTATTCCTCTCAACTAGGAATTCTTACGATCACATTACTTCAATTATTGAATACATGCCTGTTGGGTTAAAACTCTACATGATTATTATCTTTGTTTTTGATATTTTGTAAGTTACGTTGCCGATGGCAACAGTCTTGTGTTCATGTTTTCCTTTTTTTGTTAATACGCAGTTAAAATGGCTTTGAGATTCTATTTCTTTTATTTTGAGAAATTTAATATATATTATTACGCCATAAGTATTGCTGTGTATAGTTTTGTGAGTTAAAACAAACGAGTGTACGAGTGTACAAATTAGAACTGTAAATAAACTTTACTTTGTGATAAAGTTATGGAATGTTTTTACCCTACATCTAAAAACTTCTGATTCTGAAGTTCATAAAAACTGAACATCTGGCGTCCGCCGACAGGACTCGGCTGCTGATTATCGAGTAAGTTTTGTTTTGTTTGTCTTATTTTTGAGTTGATATGGAAGCAGCAAAGAAAATTAGAACTCAGCATAGGAGATTGTTTAGCAAAGCTTGTAACGAGTTCGATACTGAAGAAACAAACTTAACAAATTCTGACAAAATAATTAAACTGAAACTTATTGAGGAGAAAGCTACGCTAATGCTAAATTCTGAAGAAAATGTTAAACAGTTTCTTTATTCTGAAAACATTACAGATGATTTAATTGAAAAAGAGATCGATGAATCCGAATGTTATATAGACCGTTGGCGGTTATTACAGATTAAGTTGAGTCAGCTTTTGCTTTCAGAAAGAGAAGACGTTTCTTCGAATTGTAGTGATTCTCAGAAAAATACGTTATTACGTTACCCAAAAATAAAATTGCCTACATTTAATGGAAATCTAAGGAACTGGGTTAGTTTTTGGGGGCAGTTTGAGAAAATTAATAAAGACCCTAATTTAGATCTGCATGATAAGTTTGCATATCTATCCCAATGTATGGAGAAGGGAAGTGCTGCCGAAGAGTTAATTAAAAGTTTTCCACCCGGGGGAAATAGTTATGAGAAAGCAATAGAACAATTGAAATTACGTTTTGGGAGAGAAGAGCTACTTATACAGGTGTATGTTAGGGATCTTCTGTCATTGGTTATCCAAAAGCAGAATATGTCGAAAAAATCTTTGAGAAATCTTTATGATTTATTAGAAACAAAGCTTCGTGCGCTTGAAATACTAGGGGTAACGAGAGATAAGTATGCGTCGATGCTTTTACCACTTGTCGAATCTGCTTTACCTGAGGAAACGCTTCTAGCTTGGGAACGATATAGATCTGTAAGTCATAGATCACATGAGGAGGAGGATCAAAATACATCTAAAATTACTGAAAAGACTGATCTCGATTCAATTCTTGATTTTCTTCAAGATGAAGTGCAGGCAGAGGAGCGCATAATCCTAGCCTCTCAAAACTTTGGGATTGAGACCAAGAGTAATTTTAAATTGTTCATAGAGAAGAGGGCTGGAAATGATAGACACAAATACGGGGACACTCGTCAAATAGCTAGTGCAGCTGAGCTTTTGACCTCTTCGAATGAACAAAAGCAGTGAATATTTTGCCGCAATTTCCATAATTCCACTGACTGTTTGAAGGTACGGAAAATGACGATGAAAGATAGAGAAAATCTCGTAGAGAAATCAGGGTGCTGTTTTCTGTGCTTAAAACCGGGTCATCAAGTTCGTAAGTGTTATTCAAAGATAACTTGTTTGGGTTGTGGAAAAAGACATCATATATTACTCTGTCGTAACATAAAGCAACCAGCATTCTCACCAACCGGAAAAGAAACTACAGAGTTAGATAATGTTTCAAAAGAGGATCAAGCACTTGCGAATATATCCAAAAGCCCTAGTGTTATGTTATTAACATTAACGGTTTTAATCAGAGGTAATGGGAGAAAACGGAAGGCAAGAGCCATCATAGATTCTGCTTCGCAGCGCTCTTACATTTTAAAAAACACTGCCAAAGAGATGAAATATAAAAGGGAAGACTATGAATATCTTCAGCATTCGGAGGAGAAAATGTTTTCCTCACCATTCCTTTGTAATATCCAATATGATAGTTCGGAGGAGAAAATACAGGAGTGTGCAAGCATGATGTGTTTACTTTATATTTGACAAGTTGCGATGGATCTTATAACTGTCATTTTAAAGTACTGAGTCAACCTGTTATCTGTGGGAGCGTTCCACCGACAATACCTGCGATTCATTTAAAAGAGCTTACTGACTATAATATTTGTGTCAACGATGATTATATAGGTCCTATTGAAATCTTAATAGGAGCCGATGTAGCCGGAAAAATCATTACCGGTGGTTACAAATCCTTATCATGTGGTTTAACAGCAATGGAAACACGTTTAGGGTGGACCACAATGGGACGTATACCCCAGATTTCTTCAGAGGTAAATGAAATCTCAGTAGCTAATTCTATGCTTTCTACTACTCGAACAATAACAGAATTGTGGACTCTTGACACTCTCGGTATTACAGATCCTTCTGAGAAGAAAACTAAAGAAGACCTTCATGAATCCGCCAGAGAGCATTTTCTTAACACAGTTCAAATCGACAAAGACAATCGTTTTGTGGTACATTTACCTTGGCTTGCCGATCACCCTCCACTACCTGATAATTATAACTTGGCTTTAAAGAGACTGGAAGGTACTGCACGGAAGTTGAAAGAAGAAAATTTATATGATGATTATAATAAAATATTTGAAGAATGGGAAAAAGAAGGAATAATTGAAAAAATTCCTAAGCACGAGATTCAATTACCGTCTCATTATTTACCACACAGACATATCGTGAAAGAAAATAGCACAACTAGAATCAGACCTGTGTTTGATGCTTCAGCAAAGCTGAGAGCTTTCCCAAGCTTAAATGACTGCCTGGAGAAAGGGATAAACCTTGTTGAGTTAATTCCTACAATATTAACACGTTTTCGGATGAACAAGTTTGGAGTTACGGCGGACATCCGTAAAGCATTTTTACAAATTCGCCTACAAGAAAGCGATAAAGATTATTTAAGATTTCTTTGGTATGACGAAAATAATGAACTGAAATATTATAGACATTGTCGTGTCGTCTTCGGAATTTCAAGTAGTCCTTTCTTACTTAATTCTGTGATTCAGTATCATCTGGAAATGATTTTGGAGGAAGCACAACTTGGAAACTCAAAATACCCTGTGGATATTGTCCAGAAACTTAAGAACAGCTTTTATGTAGACAATTGTCTAACTAGTGTAAAAACGGAGACAGAATTGCATGAATTCATTAAAGTAGCTACAGATATTATGTCAGAAAGGAAGTTTGACCTTAGAGGGTGGGAGCACAATTATCCCCATTCCTCAACAAAAGAGGCTTCTTGTACAAAAAATAAAGTTGTCCCAGTATTAGGCCTGCAGTGGTTCTTGAACTCAGATACTCTTTCTGTAAATTTAAAAGAAGTTTGTGAAGATAATGGACCTGTTACTAAAAGAAAAATATTGTCAGAAGTCTACAAAATTTTTGACCCTATTGGTTATACTTGTCCAGTGACCTTATATCCGAAATTAATGTTACAAGAACTGTGGGAAATGAAAACAACTTGGGATGCAGAGCTGCCATCAGCAATTTCTAAAAAATTCAAAAAGTGGAGAAAACAGCTGGATCTACTAAAAGAAGTTACTATACCTAGATGCTTAATAAAAGACCCTGATGATACCTGCAATTTAAGTTTACACGTCTTTTGTGATGCGAGCAAAGTAGCTTATGCTACCTGCATATATTTAAGGAGTGAAAGTAAGAACTTAACTTCATGTCAACTAGTTCAAGCACGATCTAAAGTAGCTCCGCTGAAGTCTATTACAATTCCTTGGTTAGAGTTGTTAGCGTGCACTATTGGTACCCGACTGTGGCAAAGAGTTATAGCAGATTTAAAATTAGGAGATATTCCCACCTTCTTTTGGACCGACTCCAGTAACGCATTATATTGGATAAAGGGTAGCGAAAACTGGACACCATTTGTGTATAACAGAGTGCGAGAAATTAGATTAGTGAGTAAACCAGAAAATTGGTATTATGTACCTGGGTCGATCAATCCAGCGGATTTACCCTCCAGAGGTTGTTCCGCTCGACAATTATTGGAGACAGAGTGGTGGAAAGGTCCTCCTTGGCTGTATTACCCATCTGATGAATGGCCTAGATCAGAATTCTCAGTAAATGAAGAAGAAGTGTTAAAGGAAAAGAGAAAGGGAATAGTATCATCTATGGTGAGCCTTCAAAATATAGACAGTTCCTTTATCCATAAGTTTTCGAACTACAACAAAACTGTAAGAATTATTGCCTGGCTATTTCGATTCATCAATAATAGTCGTATTCCGAGAAGTAGTAGAAAATATGGTAGCCTTGATTCCGAAGAAATTTCTGTAGCTGAGTATAGAGTTATCAGAATAATACAGAAAGAAAGCTTCGTTAATGAAAAGGATGAAAAGTTAAAAACTCTGGGAGCTTTCAAGGATAAAAACGATATTATCCGATTGAAAACAAAACTTTTTTATCGACAAGATAGTGAAGATTTTATAATGCCTGCAATTTTACCATCTCAACATGAAGTTGTAAAGCGTATAGTGATATACTATCATGAAAAATATGCTCATGCTGGGACTCAAATGCTGCTTAACATTTTAAGAGAGAGATTCTGGATTCTGCATGGTAGGAAGACAGTGAGATCCATCTTATCCAAATGTATTGTTTGTAGGAGACATTCTGTAAAAAAGCTCGATACTCTCACTCCATCTCTTCCAGAGGACCGTATACGAGACGCTGCTGTATTTGAGATCTGTGGAGTTGACTTGGCGGGGCCACTGTTTCTCAGAGATAATAAGAAATCCTGGGTTTGTCTATTCACATGTGCCGTCTACCGGGCAGTACACATTGAATTAGTGGATTATTTATCTACACCTTCCTTTTTACTAGCTTTGCGCAGGTTCGTAGCCCGTAGAGGACGATGCAGCACTATCTATTGTGGCAATGGCTCCAATTTTGTGGGTGCTTCAAATCTGCTAAGTGCACTGGATTGGAACCTTATTGTAAGTGACACTGCTCTTCATCCTATTAAGTGGAAATTCAACCCACCGACTGCCTCTTGGTGGGGTGGTTGGTGGGAGAGACTGGTCGGTATTCTTAAAAAATTGTTGAGAAGAGTACTGGGCCGATCTTCTTTAACTTACGAACAAATGACGACGGTGCTGTGTGATTGCGAATCCATAATCAATTCAAGACCGTTGACGTATGTCGCAGATAACGACGCAGAGCTTGTTCCATTGACTCCTTCAATGTTCCTACAAGATATCAAAGTGAGTGGTGTTCCTGACTGTGATAGAATTGATCACCGGAGTCTTAACCAACGTGTTAAGTATCGTCAAAATTTACAAGAGGCCTTAAGAAATAGATTTCGATCGGAATACTTGGGAGCTCTACTTCAGAGACCAGAACATAAAAGAGCTGCCAAAGTAGCGGTTGGTGACGTTGTCTTAATTGGAAGCGACAATACAAAACGTATCAGTTGGCCACTTGGGAAAATAATCGAGGTAATCCCCGGGAAAGATGGTGTTACAAGACTTGTGAGACTAAAAACTGCGAGGGGTGAGTTGCTTAGACCGCTACAACGTCTCTATCCTTTAGAAGTGTCAGCATCAGAGTCGTTTCTAGTTGGAGAAAAATTGGCAGGTACAAAATTAAGTGAGAAACCAACAGCCAGTCAATCAATTGACTGCAATATTGAATCTTCTGAGGAGGCAAGGAAAACTAGAAGTGGCCGTATCATTAAAATGCCTCATAGACTGGACTTGTGAACTATTTATATAATTTTGCTATTGTAATTGTGACTATTATTAATTGTAAGTTAACTTTTATGTTAAAATTTAACTTAGGTGGGAGGATGTTGGGCTAAAACTCTACATGATTATTATCTTTGTTTTTGATATTTTGTAAGTTACGTTGCCGATGGCAACAGTCTTGTGTTCATGTTTTCCTTTTTTTGTTAATACGCAGTTAAAATGGCTTTGAGATTCTATTTCTTTTATTTTGAGAAATTTAATATATATTATTACGCCATAAGTATTGTTGTGTATAGTTTTGTGAGTTAAAACAAACGAGTGTACGAGTGTACAAATTAGAACTGTAAATAAACTTTACTTTGTGATAAAGTTATGGAATGTTTTTACCCTACATCTAAAAACTTCTGATTCTGAAGTTCATAAAAACTGAACAATGCCTGCAATAGACAAAACCCTGATAATAATGGAGTTTTATCCTTTTAACCCAATGTATATGTTCAAGGTATTTCCGTTTAGAACTTCTCAGCACTACCAGGACAAATTTTCAAATTATGCACCATGAAAGTAGTGATACAACATCTCCCATAATGTCTAATTGGTCTGTCCAAACGAATTTAACATAAGACAGACATATAAGTGATGAAGATTTTGAATTGTTTTGGAAACAATGAAAGCATATTTTAAAAAACTAACGGACAAAAACATGTTAGATTCTATTCAAGAACATATCTTCTTGAAGCTAATCCATCTCATGCATTTGAGAGCTATTGGTTAAAAGCAGCTTCACCAATAAATCAAAACTAGTGAAACAGCAAAAATCAGAAAGATTAAACTTTGTAGAATACTTAACAACGGAAGTAGTGTATATGAGGGAAAAAGAGGACAGTAAAGTGAAAAAAGCAAAAACAAAGACAAAAATTTGGAAAAGTAAAAGTAATTAAAGCTTAAAACAGCAAAAGCATCTTTACAAAAACAGAATTCAACAAAATCTCGAATTTAGTCGCTAAAAAAATCTGAAAGTACAGCAGAAACAGAAGATATGAAGAAGGCTAAATCTCAAAATTACTTAGATCCATACTTTCTAGAAACAACAACAACAAAAATATTAAGGTCTTCATTGGAAGATGAAAAGCAAAAATTATTTAAATGCAAACTGAAAAGCAAAATAATTGGTTAATATATACAGTAATGAACATTGTTTTGGTAAAATTTGTGTTGTATTTTTCATTAATTATTTCTTGTTCTTACATGGCCAAAGTTAAAATTGTTTAAAGTATAAATATTGATGTATTCATTATTTAATTATAATGTATTCAGTATTAGGTATCTCAAAGCTATTATTATTATTTTTTTAATTATTAGATTAAATTATTAGCAATAAAAGTAGTTATCTAGTGTTCCAATTTTCTGTTTTATATATTGGGAGTACAAATTAGTTCGATACGTTTTTTTGCGTTCAAATATGCATTTATTTCAAAACAAAATGAATGAACAGATTAACCCCTTGGAGGGCAAGCACGTGGTCTAAAAATGCTAAATTTTGCGATGTTTCACCACCAATTATTTTTAATAAAGAAGTTTTACCTTTTCAATCTGCAAAAACCAATACTAAATGTTTCTATTTAATAATACTGGTGGCAAAGTTATATATTAAAAAGTGGTATATATTATATACCGTGCCCCTCCAGGGGTTAAATCAAAGTATTGTCTATCGCTGGTTACTACTTTTGCCACCCTTCAGGCAATTTTCGAATTCCATCTCGAAAAAATAACTCGTTTTTTGAGGCGATCCAAGTTTGGATCCAATTTTCGATTTCTGCGAAAGAAGTGAACTGGTGACCTGCTAAATCGTGATACATCCATTGGAACAAACAGTAATCAGAAGGAACAATGTCCGGAGAATACGATAAAACATCCCACTTGAGGGTTTCCAAATACTTTTTTACGACTTTTGTGAAAAATCGTCTTTTAACGTCTCTCGGTTTCAGTTCACAAGGCACCCAATTTCCTTGCTTTTGAATCAATCCCATGGATTTAAATCGTACGGAAACGGCTTTTGACTCACTTCCAATGATTATGCAAGATCCTCTTGCGTTTGAATCAGACCTTCATCTAGTAATGCCTTCATATTTTTGTCTTCGAATTTTTTTGGCTGTCCAGAGCGAGGCTTGTCTTCAACGTTGAAATCACCATTCTTGAAACGTCGAAACCATTCCCTACATGATTTATCAGTTGGAGCAGCGTCACCATGAAATTCTGCAAGCATTAGATGGGCTACAGCTGCACTTTTCTTCCAATTAAAGCGGAAAATTAAAAACCCCGTTAACACAAAATTTGACATATCCAACGCAGTAAAAAACACGGTTTTTGTATGAAACTCAGAGTGATATAAACTGAATATTAGTGACAAATGTCTAACCTTTCACCGAAACCACCGAAATCAGCTGTCACTATAACTCTATAAAACATTCAGAACAGCCGACGCCATCTTTTGGAAAAGGACCAAAGTAATTTGTAAATATTTCAACACTGTATTAAGTATTTCAATAATTGATACCAATTAAATGAATACTTTAAGATGAACTGACATGCATAAAATGCTTTGTGGCATTTAGGCACTTTGGCGTCTCATTTAGGTTTTAATTACTGTAAATGCGACAAACATAAATGCGTTAGTTGTATATTTATTGCTTATATTACAAATAATGATTTAATTTTTTAAAAACAAATGAGTTTTCAATTAAAAGCACAGTATTCAATCCGTTTCTACTTAATAAAATCATATATTCTAATACGAGCAAATCTTGTGTGTGGTTATATATATATATATATATATATATATATATATATATATATATATATATATATATATGCAAATTTTATCTTAAAAACGGCTCTAACGATTTTGACGAAATTTTGTATCCTACCGTTTTGGGGCCCCAGAAAACGATTGGGCTAGGTCACATGTTCGAGAAAATTTGATTAGTGGGTAATTTTGGGTAATTTTGGGTCATGGTCTAGCTAATTGTATCTAAAAAACGGTTCAAACGATTTTGACGAAATTTTGCATCTAATGGTTTTCGAGCACGAGAAGACTGGCTGGGTCACATGTTCGAGAACTTTCTATTAGTGGGTCATTTTTGGGTCAACGCGGGTCAAATTAATTTTATCTAAAAAACGGCTCTAACGATTTTAATTAAATTTTTTGTCCTACGAGTTTCGAGCACGGTAAAATCATTGGGCTAGGTCACATGTCCGAGAAAATTCGATTAGTGGGTCATTTCTGGGTCATTGTGGGTCAAGAAATAAAAAGCGGCTCAATTTACACTAAATTTTGCATTCAATGGATTTCGGGCACGAGAAGACTGTTGGGCTAGGTCACATGATCGAGAAAATTCAATTAGTGGGTCATTTTGGGTCATTTTGGGTCATGGTCAAGCTAATTGTATCTAAAAAACGGTTCAAACGATTTTGACGAAATTTTGTATCCGACTATTTTCGGGCACGAGAAGACTATTGGGCTGGGTCACATGTTCGAGAAAATTCAATTAGTGGGTCATTTTGGTCATGGGTCATTATGGGTCAAGCTATTTTATCTTAAAAACGGTTCAGAGGATTTGAAATAAATTTAGCACCCTACAGGTTTAGGGAACAAGAAGACTATTAGGCTAGGTCACATGTTCGAGAAAATTCAATTAGTAGGTCATTTTGGTCATGGGTCATTATGGGTCAAGCTATTTTATCTTAAAAACGGTTCAGAGGATTTGAAATAAATTTAGCACCCTACAGGTTTAGGGAACAAGAAGACTATTAGGCTAGGTCACATGTTCGAGAAATTTCGAATAGTGGGTCATTTTGGTCATGGGTGATTATGGGTCAAGCTATTTTATCTTAAAAACGGCTCAGACTATTTACACTAAATTTTGCATCCTATGGTTTTCGGGCACGAGAAGACTGTTGGGCTAAGTCACATGTTCGAGAAAATTCAATTAGTGGGTCATTTTGGTCATTGGTCATGATATTTGAACTCAAATTTAATTTTGACCGAGCATATCTCGGTCTTCCCTGCTCGTATACATTTATTTAATAAAATACCACATATACCCTAAATTAGACAAAACTAAACGAAATCTAGTCTGATTTTTGGCACAAAGGCTTAATCAGCATGTATCGTGTCATTGATATGGTGCTTGTGATATTTTCATAGCAAGCGAGTTTGCAGTTACGATTTCGCCAAGATCGTAGAAAAACTTATGATTTTCAACATGAATGAACACTTTCAACATCGTTGAAAAGTGTTCATGAATTCGGTTTGTCTGCCGTCTGTCTGTTCGTGCTCTAACTCGCGTAAATATGCGCGTATTGCCGTGCAATTGATATATGTTATTGACGTTTACTATGGCAAGTTTGGTATTGAAAATTAAGTATGTAGATTTTATTGTTCATTTACAGGGACACTCAAGAGAATTTCGTTACATTACGGTCTACGGGGAAAAATCGTTTACGGTGTATTTTAATGCTGTTACACTACTTCAAACATACTGAAATTCATATATATCACCAAGATGCACTACAAGTGGCTTACTATAGAATATGGTGGGCATAGTATTTATCGTTCCTTTACAGGGATACACAAAAGGATTCAGTTACAGTATTATCTATGGACAGTAATTGCTAGAAGTGCGTTTTCAGTTGTGGTACACGTTTTTAAAATTGAACTAATTTTCTGCATATTTCTTGGTGTCTATAAATTGTATAGATCATATATAGGGCAGAACAAAAGATATCGGATACATTTAGGTTTATTGAAGGAATTTGCAACTGTGCGACATGTTTCTGAACTGAACTATTATATTTTAGCATACTATGTTGTATATATACAAATTTATAGATCATATAAATTTGTATATATACTACACAAAATAATTCGGATATTTTTTCCGACTGTTGATGATAATTAATTACGTTTTCACGTGTGTTATGCGTTTTCCAAATTGTTTACTTCGACTTCAACTTTCACCTTATTAAGCGGTAAAGTTTTGGCGACCAATTTATGACGATCAATTATCTGCACAAGGGATATAGGCCCTAGGAGGAAGTGCCCTCCGTGGGGTCTTTCTAAGGGAACCTAATCCGTATTAACGTAAGGTTGGAAGAAAACGATTAGACCGACGGGCGCGATTGGGTTCGAACACATCACCTCCCGTCTACCAGTTTTGAGAGCAGAACCTGTCGGCCATTGGTGGGCGGCAAGTATTCTGGATGTGTTGGAAAGTGTTTCATAATCTATGATTGACGTATGATTTTTTGTTCTGGTTTATAATGATACCATTCCAGGAAAAATGAGTGAAAAATAGATTACAAAATATCATATTTACACACAAAAACTTGGGTTAAATAAAAGTGTAGAGTACAAAAATTTATCTATATCATTAATTTCAAGCATTTTATTACGATTACGTTGAAATGACGTAATTTTTACACTCACCACAACATTTTATTAACGCTTTTCAACATAGTTGTTAACACTTTCCAACATAGTTGAAAAGTGTTTATGAACTCGGTTTGTCTGTCTGTCGGCCGTCTCTCTGTCTGTCTTTCCGTGTTCTAACTCGCGTAAATACATTCAAAATATCATGCAATTGATATACGTTATTGAGGTCTACTATGGCATGTTCGGTATTGAAAATGAAGTGTGTAACACTTATAGATTTTTTACACGGACACTCAAACGAATTCCATTGCGTTACGGTCTATGGGAAAAATCATTTGCGGTTTATTTTTATGCTGTTACACAATTTCAAACATATTACAATTTATATGTATCACTGAGGTGCACTACAAGAGCTTACTATAGAATAGGTTGTGCATATAGCACTTATAGTTTCTTTACAGGGACACTCAAAATAATTCTGTTACATTACGCTGTATGCACTGTTAAAAATTTGCAGAAAACTGTCCAGTCATTTGATCGTTTTTATGGACAACAGTTACATAACCGTAATTTAACGCTATTTTGACCATATTGGTCAGAAGAGCATTAAATTACGATTATGTAACAGTTTTCTACAAAAACGGTCGTATGACTGGTCAGTTTGCTGCAAATTTTTAACAGTGTGGCGAAAACTGTTTGCGGTTTATTTTAATAATGTTGCACTATTTCAAATATATTGAAATTGATATTGTATATCACTAAGGTGCCGTACAAGAGGCTTACTATAAAATAACTTGTGTATCGCATTTATGGTTCATTTACAGGGGCGCACAAAAGAATTCGGTACTGTATGTTAACAATAATTGCTGGAAGTGCGTTTTCAGTAGCTGAACGTGTTTTTAAATTTAACTCATTTTTTGTCTATTATTTAGTGTATATAAATTCTTTAGATTCTATACAGGGCAACTCAAAATTCCTCGGGTACATTTTCGTTTATGGACGGAAATTCCATAAGGACAATTTTAAACTGTGCTACACTTTTCCTAACTGAACTAAAATTTAGTGTATATTATAGGTGCAGATTTACAAAATTTGCAAGGAGCCAGTGGCTCCTAAACCCAAAAAAATCCAGTGGCCACAATTGTGAAACAAACACATAAAAACATAAAACGTGTATATGGGGTAAAAAGCTAAACAAAAAAAAACTCAGGAATCGGTGTAAATACCAAAAACTCAGTATAAAGTAATTTATTAAATATATACACATGTAAACAAAATTTGAATATCATTTAAGTGTAATATAAATCTTAAATCATGCATAGTCAGAAGATAAAGTTGGGCAAGATACGGTTTAAAACATTTTTTGTATAAGCTAAGCAAACATGATAGCGGGGAATATTAGAAAAACAATATTTCTTATTTTGATTTTACCATACAAAAGTACATATAAAATAAAATCTGAATGTGTGAGATTATTTTGCACTATAAAAATCAAAACATTTCAAATACTTGTTTTTCTATTGGAAAAATACTATTAAAAAAAATCACAGACTATGTAAAATTATCAGACTCAAACTGTTAAGAATAACACTGGTATTTGAATACATTTACTAGTTTGCTGTATTAAACAGATAATTCTGAAATGTTATTAAAAGATAATAATACAGTTTGTTATGTGTTTTGCTCTTAATCTTTAAAAAAAATCAAAATTTCACGATGATGACTGGGAATACCAGAAATTGATCACTTTTAAATCACATGGCGACTTAAACACTGAAAGTTAGTGGCCACAGCAAAAATTTTAGTCGCCATGTGGCGACTGGCGACCGTGAATCTGCACCTATAGTGTATATACATATAGTGCTATATAACGTATATACAAATCTATAGATCATATACAGGGATGCATAATAGAATTCGGCTATTTGTTTGGAATAGTGTTGGAATTCCTGAAATTGAGTTTTTAAATATGTTATGCGATTTCCAAATTGTTTACTAAGATTACCTCTCACCTTTTTAAACGGTAATAATTCGTAAAATTATATTGGAAGTGTTGGAATGTGTTGCATAATCTATGCTTGACGCATGATTTTTTGTTCTTGCTCTTAATAACATTCGACCCATAAATTCAAAGATTATTCAGAAAAGAAGATTCAGAGCTTCTCATTATTCAGATAGTGCAAAATTAATATTTCTTTATTTTAGATATTTAGCATAAAACTTATTTATATTTCATTTTTAAACTAGGACGACTATTAATCTACGAGTATTTATTAAAATTTACCTGAGATCGTGATTTAACATCAGAATTCTGTGCAACTTAGATGAGCGCAGGCATTGTGACACTAAAAGAATAGAATGTATTATTGAATTAAAAATTTGTCTTCATTGTTGAAAAAAATATTATCGTGAAAGAAAATATTTTTTTTTTCGCAGCGGAAATGATTGTTGCGAATTATAGAATAACAATGACGACCTGTAATAAGAATTACTGTTTGCAATAGTTGAAAAAATAGCAATGATATTAGTGAAATACATTGTTGCGGCGAAATTGTCTTCGAGGGAATAAACAAATTTGGGTGATTTCCAAATAGTATATGCCAAACAAGTAAATTTATGTGGGAAATCTTACAGCCTTAGAGTTATCCTACATACACACCTATTCACACAAAATAAATAAATAAAAAATACACAGAAAATAAAGACATTTATTTTTCCAGAAATATTTCGTTAGTTTTTGTCACCTCTTTTTTGTTTTGTCACTAGGTTTGCCAGAGTGTATGTTTTCCAATACAGTTATACGTTTTTTAGGTTTATTGTAGTACTACGTTGTACGCTTAAATCTTTCTGTATGGCAATTTCTTCTATTTCATTTTTCTTTTAATATCTGACTTTTATAATTTCAAGAATTTGTATCGGTTTAGCTTTTCAATTTGCTTAAATATTTTCTAATTTGATGTACTTTTTGCCCCAAAATGGTATTGAAAAAATATTTAAATTAATTATATTGTGTTGGAATAATGTGATACAAATACAGTTGGAAAATGTAAATCATAACTATAAATTAGAGATTTTTTTTTAAAGAAGATATTTTTACGTATTCAGTACGATTTGGAAAATAACCGTAGTGGGATAAAACCAAAATAAACTACTTTCAATATAAATCTTAGGTTTTGTTTTACATCAGAGATAAATCTGACAGCCCTATTTGACACGCTGGGCATCATTGTGGATAGCGTTCTAAGCTCAAACAATATAATTCACATTTCTTTATTTAATGTATTACATAAAGCTATTTACATTTCATTTTTAAACTAGGATTATAATTAATCAATGATTATTTATTAAAAAATACCTAAGATCGTGATTTAACACCAGAATTCGGAGTAACTTAGATGAGAGGCGTTGTGACACTGGAAGAATAAGATGAATTGTTGAATTAAATAAAAGTTCAGTTGTCTTTATTGTTGAAAAATATGTCATAGTGAAATGAAAAAAACTTTCTGCAGCGGAAAGGATTGTTGCGAATTGCGGAACAACAATGATGATTTGTAATATAAGCATTAATGTTTGTAATTGTTGAAAAATAGAAAGACTATTATTGAAATACATTGTTGCGGAAATATTATTTTCAAGGGAATAAACAAATTTGGGTGATTTCAAAATAATATATTCCAACCAAGCAAATTCAAGTGGGAAGTCTTACAACCCTAGAATTATCCTACACACACACACGCAAAAAAAAAAAAAAAAAAAAAAAAAAAAAAAAAAATTAATTTATACACAAATGTTCAGAAATATTTCGCTAATTTTTGTCGCTTTTTTTTTGTCTTAGACAATAGGGTTGCCAGAATGTACGTTTTCTTCACAAGTTGTACGCTTTTCAGCCTTATTGTACGTTGTATGATTAAATCTTTACGTATGGCAATTTCTTCTTTTTTTATTTTTTAAAAAAGTGACTTTTATAATTTCAATGTGTGTCAATTTGCACTTTCAATTTGCTTCGAAAATTTCACTTTTTAGGCACTTTTTGCTACAAAACATGACTGGGAAACTAATAAAATTAATTAGTGTTTTAAAATCTACTATATATATATATACAGGGTGTTTCCCTACCAGACCGACAAACTTGCAGGAGGTGTAAGGGGCACAAAGACGACTCGGAATCACATAGCAATGCAGGGTCGAAAATGCCGTAGTTGCGAGCTATGGTTCAAAGAATCAGAGAAAAAGAACAGAAATAGCAACACATTAATGGGACAGAAACTATTTTATTGAAAGTTTGTACTGCAGAAGGTGTTTGAAATTACGACCAGAAGTCGTCAGGTAGGTTTGACAGCGGCGTCGCATGGAATCCCTTACGTTCTGGAAGATTCCTGACGTGTCGCGTATCCTCCCGGCAGTTACAGATATTCAAGCGGCCTTCCGTTCAGCGCCATCTACCACAAAACTGCAAGCGCCGCTGTAAGCCTGCCTGATGACGTCTGGTGGTAATATCGAACACCTTTTCTAGTACAACCTTTCAATAAAATATTTTCTGTCCCATTAATGTGTTGCTGTTTCTGTTCTTTATCTTTGCTTCTTTGAACCATAGCTCGTAACTACGGCATTTTCAACACTGCATTGCTATGTGATTCCGAGTCGTCTCTGTGCCCTCTACACCTCCTGCAAGTTTGTCGGTCTGGTAGTGAAACACCCTGTAGAATGCAAATGGGAATTTCGTTCCGGCTGCTTATGACATAAGGCTGCTGGTCAGTAAACATCCCGATTCCCCTCGCTAATGTTAATCCTATGGTCGTAGGACTCCATTCGTATATTTAAAATATCTCCCCAGGAAATTAATATTTTTAACTTCTGTTATCTGTGCATACATTTTAAAGAATGTCTCTTTTATTCTTAGTTCTCAAAATTGTTCTAAAATATATACTTAATTTTATGTGTTATAATAAGTGTTAAAATCTTAGAAAAATTGAATAAGATTTTAACAATTATTATAACACATAAAATTATAAATTAAATACATATTTTAGAAATATTTTGACAACTAAAAAAAAAAGAGGCCTCATTTAAGAACAGTAAAAGAAAACAAAAGTTAGACATATTAATTTCCTGAGGAGATATTTTAAATATACGAATGAGTCCTACGACCATAGGATTAACATTAGCGAGGGGAATCGGGAAGTTTAATGACGAGCAGCCTTAAGTTCTATAGAATGGATTTTGATGGGACTGGTACTGCTAGTTAGACAATGTTTCAGGGGAAGTTGTAGTACATAACATATCATTCTACGTTGCATCGTTATAGAGCTAAGGGAGGAAGTTCTATACTCAGGTGAACCCGATTATGAAATATTAGCCTTTTTAAAAAAGTTCTACAGGACGGATGTTGATGAAACTTGCATTCTTAGTTTGATAATTTTTTAGGGGAAGTTTTATTATAATGCATATCGTTTTACGTTGCACAGTTATAGAATTATGGGGGGAAGTTTCATAATCAGGTGAACCCGTTTATGAAAGATTGGCTTTTTTTTAAAATTCTGCCGAATAGATTTTGGGGGGAGTTGCATTGTTAGCTTTTCAGGGATAGTTTTAGTAAATAGCATATCGTTCTACGTTGCACAGTTATAGAATTATGGGGGGAAGTTTCATAATCAGGTGAACCCGTTTATGAAAGATTAGCCTTTTTAAAAAGTTTTGCAGAATGGATTTTGAGGGGGGTTGCATTTTTAGCTTTTCAGGGATCGTTTTAGCATATTGCATGCCATTCTATCGTTTTTTACCAAATCCTACTGTAAGTTATCAACTAAAAGAGTTGGTCCTTAAGGCTGCTCTTCAGTAAACTTCCCGATTCCCCTCGCTAATGTTATTCCTATGGGCGTAGGATGCATTCGTATTTTTAAAATATCTCCTCGGAAAATTAATATTTTTAACTTCTGTTTTCTTTGTACTATTCTTAAAGAATGTCTCTTTTTTTCTTAGTTGTCAATTTGTTTCTAAAATATATACTTAATTTTATATGAAACGTTAAAATCTTATTCAGTTTCGCTAAGATTTTAACGCATAAAAATATAAATTAAGCACATAATTTAGAAATATTTTGATAACTAAGAAAAAAAGAGACATTCTTTAAGAACGGTACAAAGAAAACAGAAGTTAAAAATATTAATTTTCCGAGGAGATATTTTAAAAATACGAATGCATCTTACGCCCATAGGAATAACATTAGCGAGGGGAATCGGGAAGTTTACTGAAGAGCAGCCTTAAGAGCCCAATTTTTTTCTGACACACTAGAAAACATGATAGTGCAATGGCGTTCGTATCGTTTTCAGCAATACGGAAGGGCATTCCATAAGGAAAAGGTATATCCTATATATTTAATAGAAAAGGGATATCAGCCAGATTCACACAAAATTGACCTTATTGCGCATGCGTCAACTCTTCGTCAGGTGCCCCCTATTTCCATAGAATTAAAGAAGAAACGAGAAGATTGCTTAACTGTGAAGTGCGCTGGGGAAAGCAATACACGTGAACAGCTCGCGCTATTGACCTGCACTGCTCGCAACCCTACCTCTAGGAAAATACCCTCATACTCCTTCAAATTTCTTCTTAGTTTTATACATATTTCATGGCTAGCGCATGCACAGAAGACATTTTGAGAGGTTTTCCTGTCCAGATACGAATCAATGAATCTTAGGATTGATTCATATCGTGGTTACTTTTAGGAAACCGACGTCCTAGGCTTCTTTAGCTATCAGAATTAATTTAATATCAGGATTTTTTCCCTTTTATCTTAATTTATTTTGGTTTATGGAATTATTTTACTCTCCGTATAATGTTTGTGAAATTGTAGTGGATGGAGATTATTCATTTAGTGCGCGGTCTGTATGTTTGTATAGGGAGCAGAAAATCATTACTCGTGCATTCACTTCCCGTTTTTGAATATGATATTTCAATTTTTTTAATAGCTACATTCGCCTGGCTTAAAACACTGAAAAGTTTTGATTATATACAAAATTTATTTAAACTTATTTGCATGATTTACTAAATATATTTACTAATAATTTGTTCTAATGATTAGATTTTGACGAAATTGAAATGGGACCACCTGGGGGCATTACTCTTTCAAACAAAAGAAAAATTATCAAAATCGATGCATATTTACGAGAGTTATGCGTGAACAACACCAAAACATACATACATACGGGTCGAATTGATAATCGCCTCTTTTTTTTAAATCGGTTAAAATATTTGAAAATTAGTTGCAACTTTTTTTATGTTGTTGTTTATTGATAGACGATATTGATTTTTGCTTAAATGATGCGCTGTAAGAGCATCTTCAGCATCACTGCTACTGTATGCAATCCTATTTTCTAAAATTATTTACTGAAGCCGTGTGTAAGTGGTAATATAAATTAGAGGTGTACTGAGGACTCTATATTCGGCCACATTATGTACTCGGCGAGTACACATTAGTTGTAAAATTTTACTTTCTTTTTGCTTTTATCATATTAAAAAACCCCCCACAAAACAAAGTATTACGTTTGGCGACAATGTTGTACAGAAAAGTACCATAATGCACCCACCCCCTCCTCCCTCATATGCCACAGATGAAAATTCTTTCTTTTTGGGGGGATTGTAGGTTCCCCGCAAAGGTTTTATTTTATTTTTTTAATGTTTTATTTAAATTTTTATAAAAACTACTTTCTGGTGTTTTTATCAATTCAATTATTTCTTTGTCAGTAGTACTTTTTGTGAATTAGAGAGTTAGTTGTACTTTTTGTGAATATGAATTACAGATGTACCGAGTACCATAATTTCCGGCGTATAATCCGCGGTGCAAACTATCATGTTTCGACACATAAATTTTATTTTGTAAAATGTAATTTGCTAGATTGCTGGAAATATTTGACTTCAATTATTAAATAAAATGTCTGTGTCTAAACGTGATTGTTTCCCCCGCGGATTATACGCCGGAAATTACGGTACTCTACATTCTGCCAAATTTTGGCTGTGCACTCACCCAATTCCGAATACTAAAAATTGTACTTTCTTTTAGCTTTGAGCATCATTAAAAATAAATAAATAAATAAAAGTACTATGCTTGGCAACAATGGTACTCATATAACAGGAATGTACCGTAATTCCCGTCCCTTGCCCAGACAAAAGGAATGCTCAGATTATTTGAGGGGGTCGGGGCAAGAAAGTGCCAAGCCACATTTTTGGTGAAATAAATCTAACACTGTAATCTGTTGCTTAATATTGTAAATTATAATATCCAACACATAATTTGTTTCTAATGTCACTTAGTGGCAGCCTATGTGACAGGTTTCGTTTTTGCGCCAGATGTTTATGCCCCCAATGAAGATAGCTAATTTACAAAAAACGTAATAGTAATATCTCTAGTAATGTCATATTGTTACTAAAAATATCTCAAATGTTACTAAGACATTGGTGAAAATACTTTAGGCTATATATCTTGATTTGAGTATTTGATCAAATTTTCAAATTGTAATATCTCAGAAGTTCAAAAATGTGGCTTGGCACTCTCTTGCCTCGACCCCCTCAATTGTTTGTGGTTATTTTCTGCACAGGGGTTAGTTACCACTTGGAAATCGTGAAATTTCATTTTTTTAAATTTGTGTAATAGCTATATTCTGTTTTTTTTTTCAATTTATAACTTAATCAAAGAAAACGTTCTATATAAGCCTAAATAACAAATGGCAGTGATGTCGGGATGTGCAATAGCGCATCATTTAAGCAAAAATTGGAGAAGGGATGCATTAATATAATTTTTATGGGTCCTCCAGCTTCAGGATGCATAATTTTTTGTTGAAATATCGCAAAAGAAGTATAATTTTGTATAAAATACATTAAACCTGTCTTATTTCTAAAAGAGAATCCCTTTTTGTAAAAAAGTACGAGATTTTTGGAAGCGTCGGGTCCCAGGGACCCTCGATTTCAAAAGCCTAGTGGTATCACTGAATGGAGTCGCTAAGTAAGCCAAACAACATATATATTTAAATTAGGTGGATTGAATAATTTTAATATTTTAATGATTTTAATATTTTAACAACAGATATATTTATAAAAAACAGAACTGGATAGTACTTTAAACAGTTACCACCCAGTACAATTTAGCGAACCTTTTATGGTGAATCCAAAGAATCTAACAAACAAGAGTAAATAAAGATAAAATGAAAAAAAAAAACTAATATTTATTGTAATCGAAACTTCCAAGACAGCCTCAACGTGCTCACAGAATCGACAAATCGGCAAACACTGAAATAAAGGGAGTAACTTGGGCGGTGGAACACCATTAATTGTGTTTTAATTATTTTTTTAAACCGTCAAAACTTGATGGTGTCACAGAATAAAACTTTAACACTTGGACTAGCAAAATGTTGTTGTTTTCAAAGTCACAATTAAACTTTTGTTTCTTGTACTTTTGTAAGATTTTACGTTCAGCCATTGTAATATAAATCGCTATGCGTATATTTCTTTAAAAAGTCTTATTAAATGTTTTGTAATTAAAAAAATACGTTTGTTTTGTATTTAGAAGTAAGGTATATGGGATTTTTTCTTTCTTTCTTTTTTTTAAAAAATGATTATTTGCTATAATAGCCTTATTATATATTATTTCTCCTGTCAACATCCCTTTTTCTAAGAAAATACGAAACACAGAGCGACGAATGAGATAGCATATGAAAGGATTTTTAATAGGCTTCTGACATAGCCCACTTAACATTTCGTTAAAACATGTTTTTGATATAAAATTGTAGTTATTTAAAAATGAATTCGGCATTGTTTTCATAAATGAAATGAAAGGTTTTCCTCCAATTAGTGTTGACACAAAAATAAAATACTGCATTATCAGATGACGTCATCCTCTGATGCAATTAAAATACGATTGTTAATTTATTTCTTGCGCGTACTTTTGGAAAATATATCGAGCTTTTAATCGGGTTTTTATTTAATTTTTATGCGTGCGTCACCTATTGCTTATTTATTTTCTTTGTTTAATTATAGCTGTGTATATGCGTACTGCATCGGGTCACCAGTAGATTACGTAATTTAAGGATTATCTTCCAATTAGATATACATTTCATTAGGATTTACAAAAATTGTAAGTATCTATTTTTTAATATATCATTAAGCTGTTAATACGTCAGCGAAGTCTGACGTCACTTAAATGGCTGCCGGACCATAAAGCTTGGATATCCCATGTTTAAGTTCCCATAGGCTTGGAAAAAAGTGGTGTACCAAATATTGATATATTCATTTAAGACATTTCTGGAACAGTTTTGCAAAATCTGAAGAAATGCTTTCATATGAATTAACTAAACGTCTGATTCAGTGTTTCATTTTTTTTTTATTCAGGATTTTTCAGTATAGGGGTCTTTGCAACCCAGAGAAATTACCTTGGCGAGAGAAGAAAATTTGGCAAAAATTTTTCTGCCAACCTATTCCCATTTTCGTATACACAAGCAATCATCATATATATGATTTCCGTATTTCCGTTGTCAACATAAATTTTTATATTCAGATACAAAACATACAATGATGAATGAGGTATAATTAGAAAAGTTTTTGAACAAGTTTGTGGCATAGTACAGTCACATTTCGTTAAAACACGTTTTTTTTTTTTAATCAATTAATTAAAAATTAGTACTAAAACGTACTAGGAAATAGATTGTAGGGCGAAAGCTTCGCACGGGTCCTTCTGGTTTGCTATAATAGCCTATAATTGCCTTAATATGTCTTAAAACTATCCATGTTTTAAGCAAAATAATTACCAGATGGGAGGTTTCAGGAAGGCGGGGACCCCCTGCCAAAGACGTTATTCCCTTTTAAAAGTACATTTTGAAATTCAAGTAGAAGTTAAATTAATTAAGAAATTTGTTTTAAAATTTTTTAGGCAGAATAGTTGATAGTTCAAATGTACTTGCGATATTTTTTTTAGTCATCTTAATTTTGAATTCTAAATCATTTAATACATGTGAGGAATATAAAATAATTTACTTAAATTCTCCCCCTCCCGACCCCCTCTTCTCACTTCTTAGAACAAAGATCAGTTTTAAGGAAGGTGTGTAAAAAAATTGTTTCCTTGATATTTTGAATAAAATGTAACGTGTTAAATACCGTATTTTTCACAATTTATGTTTTTAAAAACATATTTTTGATTTATTTTAATTGTTGCCATCTCAAATTTGGTGCTCTTTCATTGTGTCGGCAAGAGCACCAACAAAGTAATTCTGCCAACAGACAACTCTGAGTGACAAAACGCAAAAGAATACCAATTTGGCGATTCTTTTGATTTCGTGCCAAGTAGGGATAAACTGTACAGTCGCACCATGAATATTCTCATAATAATTAATTTTCTTAAGTATCGCTTTTGAAACAATATAACTAACACCGATAAATATTACACAATTGTCATTATCAGACATCGATTGCATGCAAAATCCAAAATGCATTCATATACTCTATGATGACACATACGGTGGGAGATCGACATAGATCTCCCACCTGAAAAATTAACTTGGTAAAAGAAAATATCTGTGAGATAATTAAATACTTTTTTCTCATTAAAAATTCATTGTATACATTTTTAAAATTCATCTTTAATTTAGTTAAAGTAAATTTTAACAATAAATTTAGTTAAAAATAGAGGTGTACCATATACTCGGTACTCGACCAATTTTACGAGTGCTTGGTATTCGGCCAAATTTTGCTTGTGTACTCGGCCAATACCACATTTTTAGCAGATGAAGATTTTTATATAAATGTATGCACATATATATCTTGGTTCTGCAACATTTCATAAAAGCATGCATTTTGTTCAGTTTATAATTTTGTGCAGTTTAATAGGACTAATTGTAAATTTTCTGCACATGAAAAATGGTAAAGAAAAGCGAATACATACTTTTTGTAATTTTTGTAAACTATAAATGAATTGTAAAATGAAGTGTTGATAAGGCAAAATTACAAATTATGAAATATTTATATTTTATAAACTTAGATTCTTAATATCAAAATTGATATACGAAACAATAGTCATGTATCAACAGAACTGATATTAGAAACAGCAATAATGGATTGAAGAATCAATTAAAAATTTTTTTCATTAGTTGTACCGTAAGAAGTTGTACTTTGTGACTGTAAGGGTTACTTTGTGACACATGGTCTAATTTTCGTATTTCGAATCTCACGCTCTGCTCGCGATGACAGGAAAAGGAAAAGTACGGTGTAACCTAAGGACCATTGTCCGTAGCTCCAACACCTCGCTTTTTCTCTCTCGCCGGTGTATCGTTCAAACCTGCCCTGCTTCTTTGTTGTTATCTCGGAATCAGGACACCTTTTGCCTATGAATGTGATATGCAATTGAGTTTTATTTTTTGGAAAATGCTAGGAAATATAATCATGAGTCGTTTTTTTTTTTTTTTTTTTTTTTTTTTTTTTTGGGGGGGGGGGAGGGGGGGGGAGACAATTTGTGAAAAGTAAAAGTTATTTTTGTGAAGAAAAGGCAACGAAAGATGAAATGAGTTACTCATATTCAAACTAAGCATTTATTAATAATAACTTCTTTAAAACCTTTTTCTAAAGTTTTCCTTTCTAGTGAACTTGTTTCGTTTGCAAATGACACATTTTAAAACACAACAAAATGAAAATAATTAATGAAGAGTATGTTTTTATGGAATTTAATTTTGTGAAGGGGACTAAATAGGCCCCAAATTTTGCCTGGATCGATCCCTGATAACTGGAACTAACTGGACTCACAAAACAAAGAATTTACAGTTTCTAAATTTACTCAACTACAATGCTACCTAATTTTACATTTACCTAGAAGACACCAAATTTATTATAAATCTGAAGAATGTTAATTGTTTTAGTAATGTTGATTTCTCAAATTAAGTTCATAGTTTACTTTTTAGTTTTCTGTCCAATTAGACTGAAAGAAAAATATTGCTTTATTAAACAAAAGCAAAAAAATCAAGAAATAATACAAGAATTTCTTATTATTTTACAAGAATTCCTTTCAGAAAACATAAAAAAAATCACTTTTGCAAATGGAAAGTTAGAAAGAAAGAAAAAAAAATGTGAAAGAAATACAGATTCGTAACTTATATTGCTGTGGGCGTAATATATCGAAAATATAAACTCTAGATGTCCTTAAAAGCTAAAAAATTTTACTATTACTAACTGACCGCCAACTTTTCATTTTTATCATGCTTCATATTTCAACTAATCACACAAGTTCGATTTTTTTTTCTAATGAAAGCTTCATTGGGTAATAATAATATAAATAGTTATGATAACATAAAATAAAAGATGTTCATTTTTTCTGGAATTTAAAGGGTAATTGGATTGTACCGCCAAATCAATTCCGAATTTTGTCACCTCTACATAAGTTTAATAATATTTCAATTTTATCAGATGACCAGAGAACTGCCTTTATTCTTGTTGTAGTCTTAAAAAAATCACGAAAAAAAAAATAACGCTTAAAATTAATCACTAAAACTCTAACACGCTATTGAAATACATAAGTAATTCCAGCATAAGCGCCGCGCTGAGAATGTTTAACAAAAAGAATCTTGGGTAGAAACCGGATAACGGACCTAGGTGTTTGCAGGTGTGATTTCCCGAAAAAAGTGACCTAGGGTGAATACCTCTCCAAACCGGCTCGTAGGTTGTAAACACTATCGGAAATAGGTACCGAATAGGTATCGGAAATAGGATGGTACCGAAGTGGGTTGAAAACCATGTTTTTGTGTGCTGAAGTCTAACGCCTATGAAAACCAGCTAACACTGATAAATATTCTTTGTTGTTAATACCTCACTTACACTGTAAATAATATAACCTTTGTGAAGTTATATTTATGTGAGATATGATAACATCAGCAAAATATAGACAATTGATGGGGTTACTTTGTGACACATCGATATTGTCCCAAAGCAATTCTCCTTCAACGGACGTCGAAAAATATCAGCTACGGTTTGATCCAGACCGACCATGAAGTAATTGTCATGTGATCTACTAACTAGGAAAAGAAATTGGAGGGTGTCTCGCCCGAGAACCAATGATATAATTACGAGACGAATTTGGTGGACGACTCTGGAAGTAAAAATGTGATCACTCGAAGTGGAGCAAAATATCCTGAACTGATATAAAACTAGTCTAACGCTTATACTTCAATCATGGTATGAGGCAGCGCTACGGGGACCCTGCATCAATTTACATCAACTAGAAAACTGATAAATTGTGGTCCACTTGAACCAAGAACGGACAGTAGGGGGCAAAATGTAATCGAACAACCTCCAATTTTGTTCAACCACCAAGTTTTTAAGGACTGATTTATATCACTTAAACTTCCTATTCTGAAAAAGAAAGGCGATCCAAAGGCAATCATCGGGGACCGAATGAAATTTTGTATCAAAGGAACGAGATTTTATTCGTCATCGACCCACTAACGTCAATGGGCATGGACAACCGAGAGCTATTTGCGATCAAAGACGTAGAATAAGCTACCAAAAACTTGTAAACATTGTTTAAATAAAAGTTTTAATAAACGTGGTATTGTCTAATTTTGTGAAAGTAACGTTTTATCTTACATTTCAAGGCGAAAACACACTTGTCACAAAGTAAAGATACCCGATAGTGTAACTTTGTGACATTTTTAAACCTAAATTTCTCTGTTGATATTAAAGATTTAGATTGATGCAGTACATCGTTATGTAGGAAAAGGATATATCAATGTTGAGCAACAGTCAGTTTTGGGTTACTTGGAGACCGCTGACCAGGCCCCTACCTACCGGGATTCGACCCAGTTTGACGGGTTTGAGTGCCTGGAGAGTGGGGCGAAATTCGCCTGATCGCCTCATGGGGCGATTCACAATGACAAGTACCCAGGTCGGCTGACCTATAATGTCCTGATTTTACTGGGTTGATCACTCCTAGGTTTTAGTATTCTGAGAACTGTTGCCGCACGCCACATACTCGTCATGATAGTTGGAATGGGACTGGACAATTTAGTGCCGAAACTATGGTACTCAACTTAGCTTGAAAAAGGGGGGGAGAATTTTGAGGGAGGACAATTAAAACCACTGAAATTATTATTATTTATTTATTTATTTATTTATTTATTTAATTTTTGCTAATAGCTAAGTCATACCAGCAAGGAAAATTTTGGGGCCGAATAGCAAGGCAGACGAAAACGCTGCGGGGGCTGACGAGACTGCGCCTTTCTACCGAACCCCACCTGGTAAAAACTGGCTCCGTGGACTGTCCCATTGGAGCGGGTCCGGTAGCTTGTGCGGACAATGTCCATTTGCACCTAATAAAGAGGCGAACAGTCAAAAATAAAATGAATAAAAAAAACTGCTGCTAAAAAAATCCTTTGTGCTACCACTTGGGGCCGGCCATTGGCCCGTCCCAACCGGCGGCACGAGGAACTGCAAGGGGAACCTGGAAGAGAAGAATGTTAGTAACATTTAAACTGAACTTATTCTGAATTATACTTTAACTACATTATTGAAATTAATTTACTTTTATTGTGCTAATTGACTTGGTTACCCGTCCTTTGGGCCCAAGAAAGGTTGTTAAATAATTAACAATTTGCAATTTAAAATAAGTACTATTGTCGTTAACTGACTAAACCATAAGCCCAATGGGTCGTTGTTGTTGTTGTTGGTTTGGCCCAAGGCCCTGTTTTGTAGCTTTTTATTTCTATATAGTTCATATGATCCATATAACTGTGAAACTAGTCTCCTAATTTTGAACCAATTCCAGGTGAGAGACCTGCATCTGGATTGGCACCCCCAGAGGTAGCGCTTATATAGAACTTGGAGGACATTAGAGCCACGAACAGATTTAACGTGCACCAGCTCCCATTAACGTACACGATTAGTTTTGGGTTACTTATAAAACAGCTCGGCTAGTGTGAGAAAACCCCCAAAATGTGTCACAAAGTATCTTACGGTATTTTGTTTATCATATATAAAAGTTCTTTTAAATGATGTATATGTTTTATTAAAGTTAAAATAAAAGTTAATTTTTAAAATATCCATGCTCAAAATATATATGATTTCAAGCAGTACAGAAATTTTGCATCGCGTGTGTATATGCTGTTGCGTTTGTAACAGTTTTCTTATATTCTGAGTTTTACCTTCAATCTTACTTTTGTGTATGCATGAAAGAGTTTCTGCTCTTTACAAGCTCTGTATTTGGCCGACTACATGGCAAAACAGTACTCAGTACATCGCTACTAAAAAATAAATTAAAAACATAATAAAATAAAATATCTAAAACCTTTTTTTTTAAATATTGCAACCAATAGTTGCTTATATAAAAACATTTGATTAATGTTATTTGATAATAAATTTTAGTATTATATATTTATGTATGTAGGTGGTTTCTCTGGTGCATATCTGTTGTACTTCAATTTAACCTTCTGATATTCTGAGGGCTTTCCTGCATTTTCATAAAAATATTTGTAAAAATTAAAATAATTTAAATTTCCTTTCTCCGTTTGTTTCTAAAATACACTACATATCTCTTTATTTTACATAATCTTAAAATAAAATTTTGTTATTTTTTTTTTTATCTAGAGCCGATTTAAGTTGTTTTTGGGAAACGGAAAAATACGGACAAAACGCTTAGAGGGTAAAGATCTAAAACTGCTTTCCCATTAACTGACACCACACCGATATATGACACACGTTTGTCGTTAACCGACATCGGGGCAAAATAAATGCATTCAGATGAACTACGTGCTTTTCCAACTATCAATTTTGATGATTATTTTGTCATCATAGTGAATATGAATGTATTTTGTATGAAATCGATGGCAGATAATGACAATCATGTATGATTTAGTGACAGTTAATGGAAAAGTGGTCTAAATATTCAAAAACAGCCAAATCTTCACAAAAAACTTTTTATGTAGTATGTAGGAAGGTAATTTTAGGATATGCATTTATGCATATAGTGCATCATATTTGTATGCACGTTAATGCAAATAACTTAAAAATGCTTTTTCTATTTACCGACACAACACTGATAAATTGCATATTATTGGCATTATTTGGCATTGATTGCTCCCAAAATGCATATATATACACTATAATGACAAAATAATTGTTGAATCAGTAGGTGGAAAAGCACATAGTGTATATGAGTGCATTTTGTATACACCAATGTTGGATAATGACAATAGTATACAATTTATCATTGTGCTGGTTAATTAGAAAAGTTTCAGATTAAAGAAATTAAAGAAATGACAGAAATCCCGTGGGTGTAACTCTGCTAATTGCGGGATCCCAGCCTAGATTTAACACGGGAAGGTTTTTTTTTTATTTATTTGAATTATTACTACGGATTATTCTGTAAGAAAAATTAACATTCAAAAACAGGTATAAACTATTTTTCTATGGTACCTTAAGTTGTTTCCCGTCAAGTTTTTACATGTTCCCTCTAGTATTGCTTTAAAACACAATGTAAAATCCACTAATATATTTCGTTTGATCCAAGGTTCATTTGAAGAAACCGAACAGCGTAGCGGGCTAAGCCTGCTTGTAATGCAATACAAATAGTTAGAAAATACCAATTATAACTATAAAAGAATTATTTTTAGGGAAACTTTTTTAAAGAAGACAGTGTTGGCGAATTCTACGTAGTTCAGTACGGTGTAGAACGTTACAGTAGTTGGATTAAACCAAAATAAACTATTGTCAATATAAATCTTTCTTTTTATTACTTACCCATCATACGTAGTGTATTACTTACCCATCATACGTAGTGTATTACTTACCCATCATACGTAGTGTATTACTTTAATAAATTGTAAAAAAAAAAAAAATTGTGACGGATTTCAGACGCGTACAGATTCCGAAAAACATATTTTTAGAAAATAAAAATGCCGTCCCTCTGCCTCTGTGTGTGTGTGTGTGTCGGTAAACGCTCTATCTCCCGAACAAATTGAGATAGAGACTTGAAATTTGGAATATACATAGTATGTAATAATGAGAAGAAGCCTATTGAAATTCAGTAACCTCGATTATCCGGAACAATTTTTTTCGGAAATATTCGTTCGGATAAAAGGTATATAAAAATTTTCGAAATTGTTTATTTTAAGGGTTGAATATAAAAGACAATTAAAAAACCCAAATTTTGCCTAAAGAATGAAATCGATCGGATAATGAGTTACCGAGATATTTGTAATCCTATTTTGTACACTCTTCGATATTTCATGACCCTGTATTTCATTCAAATTTCTATTCAAAGATATATTTTAATTGGAATGGAGACGCTTAATCCGACGCAGTAAATCGTTAGTTTAATATGATTATCAATTTTGGAGTTATAAGGATGTTTCTTTTACGCAATTCAGCAATAGAGCATTTAAAGTTTATGACGTCATCAAGCCAGGATTTTATTCCAATTGTAGTGCATTTTATAAATAGTTTACACATGTTTTATTTTCAAATTTTATATTATGACTATCCATGATGGGTAAGTATTACGGTGGTCCTCAACCACTAGTTTTTTTTTTCTGAGATGATCTGACAACCCTATTTGGCACGCTAAGCATTGTGAATTGCATTCTTGCTCAAACATTAAAGTTCATATTTCTCTATTTAATGTATTGAAAAAAAAATTTATATTTCATTTTTAAACCAGGAATATTATTATTAATCTATGATTATTTATTAAAAATTACCTGAGATCATGATTTAACATCAGAATTAGGAGATATGAGAGTCATTGTGTCACTGAAAGAATAAAATAAATTGTTGAATTAAACAGTTGTACGAAAAAAAGTCATCGTAGAAAAAAAAAAAAAACTTTCCGCAGCGGAAATAACTGTTGCGAATTGTGGAATAAGAATGAAGATTTGTAATAAGCATTAATGTTTGTAATTGTTGAAAAACAGCAAGACTATTAATGAAATTGATTGTTCAGGCAAAATTGTTTTCGAGGAAATAAACAAATTTGGGTGATTTCAAAATACACTTTAAAAAAAAAAACAAATGTTTCTTAATCTGCGAAAATATAATGTACTAACTAACGGACGAAAATATATATTAACCTTTACCGAGTTGTCCACGATTCCGATAAGCGTTCTTTTATCTTTAGGACCCTTAGAAACCAGTCTATTTTCGAGATTTAAAAATTCATTTATAAAAACAGTTTCTTTTGTTGCTATTGATTTTCGAAAACGTTTCCGAGTAGTTTTTAAAGTGCTTGTGAAGACAGAATGTGAATATTGATTAATATACTCTAAAAACTAATCGGAAACGTTTTCGCATATCAGTGGCAGCTAAAAGAAATTTTGTTTTTAAAAATGCTTCTGTAAATCTCGAAAACATATTGGTTTCTGAGATTTCTGAACATAAAGAACATTTTTCGGAATCGTGGGTAACTAGGAAGAGGTTATTGTACATTTTCGTTCGTAGTTATATTATATTTTCCTAGATGAAGAAACATCTGTTTTTTTTACAGTGTAACATATGCCAATTAAATAAATTTGGATGTGAAATCTTACAACCATAGCATTATCCTATAAACACACACACACACACACACACACACACACACACACACACACACACACACACACACACACACACACATATATATATATATATATATATATATATATTAGTCGGCATTTTGTTTTTCATAGTACTCGGAAATTTTCCTTTTTGGAGTCGGAAATTTATGAGTCTACACCCCCCTACGCGACTTGGGTGGTTTACGCCCCTGACAGAATACCGCTATTTTAAATCTCAGTTTCTCAGTAATATCGCAGTAATAATGTTCCGAACTTCTCCATTTAGTTCCACTTCTACTAAATTATCGTAAAAATCAGCATTCATTGCTTCAAGGTGTATTTCTAAAAAGCAATTACCAGTATTTCCGAATAATAGCCTAAGCCAAATTTCAAATTAAGTTCCTAGCTTAACCAAATGAATCAATCCTTAAAGATGTATGGTGATCCTCCTAATTAGTAATTTGCTGAAGGTCACTTGAACATCCGCCCCCCCCCACCTCCGGCCCCCTCTTTCAACGTTTTTTCTCTAACTATGCCCCGTTTCGTATCTCAGCAACTATCTTTCCGATTTGAACGCAAGTGATTCCAAACATTATAATTAACTTAATAGTCACCTTCTATAACATTAAAGTAAATTTATGAGTAGCGGCTACCACTATTTCCGAATAATAGTTTAAGCCAAATTTCTAATTACGTTCCTAGCTTAACCAAATGAACGAATTTTTAAAGATGCATACTGGTTGTCCTAATTAGTCATTTGCTGAAGGGCACTTGAACATGCCCTCTCCCCCGACCCCTCCTTCTGGGTTTTTTCTCTAATTATGCCCCGGTTCCGTATCTCCGCAACTATCCTTCCGATTTCAACGCCACTGATTCCAAACATTATAATTAACTTAATAGTCACCTTCTATAACATTAAAGTAAATTTATGAGTAGCGGCTACCACTATTTCCGAATAATAGTTTAAGGCCAATTTTAATTAAGTTCCTAGCTTAACCAAACGAACGAATTTTTAAAGATGCATCGTGGTCCTCCTAATTAGTCATTTTCTGAAGGACACTTGAACCCGGCACCTCACTCATCGTTATTTTCTCTATCTGTGTCTTATTTCAATAACTCGGCTTATAATGTTCCCATCTTCTCGACCCCAGCTCAATTTTGGCGAACGCCTACTATACAGTAACGTAGGCAACGTTGACCTGTCTCAGAGGTTCTTTCCGAAAGAGGTTGCTCCCTTGGTGGTGGAAGTAGGAAATAAAAGATTTTCCGGAGCGTGCGAGTGAACCCGGTATACGGTGTCGAAGCCATCGGAGACCTTGGCTAGAGTTTCGTTTTTTAAAAGATTTGAGTTTATTACACGGGCTCGGGCAACGCCGGGCGGGTCAGCTAGTATAAAATACAATTTAATCGATACTTCTCCGTTATCCCGTCGACCACTTCCAATTACAATATATTCATGAAAACAGATAAAAAATAATCTTGGATATTTGTTTACATTTTCTTAATTATCGGCTGGTGAATATTTGGGGCGCCAGTTTTAACTAATCTATTATATGTAACTACGAATCGCAACATTTTTTCAATGCTTTTTCTCTTTTAATATCATAATGTCGTCGTTTAAAGACGTAAGTGTTATTTTAATTAACGAAATAACTAATAAATCAGTAAAACATCATTAAAAATACAGATAAATTTATATATTTCTTATTATTTATATTTATTTATGTTTCATTTTATTTTATTGATAAATTTCCCAAATTATCTTACCAAACGCCAAACAATCGCAACAAACACATCGAAACATTTTCTGGCAAAAAAAAAAAAAAAAAAAAAAAAACTTGCCAATTTTTTCAGCAAGGAGTATGGGACTTTTCCCCATACTGGACATATGTGATGATCATGCATTTTTTGGCGTTAAATCCTATAAATTGGAGGTAGTTATTTTTATGGGAAGTGGTCAACGGGATAATGGAGAAGTACCATTTAATCTTATATAACAAAGAATATCTTTCAGACTACACGTGAAATACCACTACTTCCATCGATCGATGAAGTCTTTTCTTTCTAAACGTTTCAATTTTGCATTTTAATCATAACTATAACATAATCCCTTGCGGAGACATTGCACATTACCATTTTTGTACTGTTTATTTTTTTTATAACCATTACTGAGCATATTATAATGCGGTATTTTTGTGACAACATTGATTTGAAAAAAAAAAAACCTCTCTTTTAATTTATGATACACAATTTTGAATGAAGACTTATACTCTGTCAATGAATTAAAAAAAAAAGATGTTGATGAAATTTTAAGGTGAAAAATATAGAATTTAACTAAAATCTTGAAGCGTTTTTATCTGATTAATCTACTTTTCATTAAAATTTAGAAATGGTTTTTACCGCATCACAGTGAAAAAATATTAAACTTGAAATCATGAAAAAACAAACAAAGACTAACAAACAAAGCAAACGAACAACGATTGTGTTCTTTCGGAAAATTGGCTGAGAAAAATCCATGAAGTAGTTTGAATCTGCTTTTATATTTTCCTATAGTTTTTTCAGTTATCTTAAAAATTATTCGAATTAGACAAAAATAAATAAATAAAATAAAATAAAATAAAATAAAATAAATAAAAACATAAAAAAATAAAAAAATAAAGAGCATAAAATAAAATGTATAAAAATAACTACTCTTATCATATTGTTATTAATGATAACAATAAAGTACAAAACAATTTTTCAAAAAAGGTGCATTCTATAACAATTAAAACGGAATCAAAATATTTTAATTCATTTAAAAATTAAGAGAGGACGCATAAGAACTTATACATAATGTACCTAGAGGTTATAAAAATTTTATAATTTTTTTTTTATATATAAAAGATTTATTTTTTAAAACAGTTATTCGCGAAAACTATGGAAAGAATATGATGGTCAAATAAATGACTAAAAACGTTAATATTAAAACAAACTTTATAAAAGATATAATTATTAACGAATGTTATGTCTATTAATTCTATTTTTGAACAAAAATATAAATTATTTCAAATGTAACATCTTTTCTGAATAATTGACATTATATTTAATATTTTTGAATTAAACATATTATAAGTCAGAGGGAACTAAGTTATATTATAAATGACACGCAAACTATAAACTTGTGTTTCATCTAATAATAAAATTACATTTTGTGTGTAAAAGAAATAATTTATATATATCATATTCGATATACTTAAAAAAAATACATCTTTAAACATTAGAAATATTTATTGCGTGTATGAAACAGAATCGTGTATTAAAATGTTCATATATCAGGTAATTGAAATTTCTGAAAAAATAAGTACAATTTGAAATAACTGAATAACTAGATCACAAATGTCGCAAAAAGTTTAAACGTGTCTCAACTAACGATAAAATTATATTTTGTGTGTAAAGAAATAATATACAGATTTCATATTCGGATACATTAAAAAAAATTATTTATATAAGATTTAAACATTAGAAATATTTCCCGTGTGTATGAGAAAGAATCCCGCATTAAAATGTTCATAAATCAGGTAACTGACATTTCTGAAAAATAAGTACTATTTGAAATAACTGAGTAACTAGATCACGCGAGGCATACGTTACTTTAGTTCCTAACTGATTATAGGTTTCATATAACTATTTGAATCTGAACCAAAACTGCAATAATGATTTTCTTCAAATACAAGTTTTGGGTAAATACAATAATTTAAAAGGAATTTTTTTTAAAGGATAGGTAATGTTTTTTGTATATTAGTAAATAATGAAAACACAATTGTTTAAAGAGATATTTTCATTAAGTTAGTTAAGGAAGAAAACATTTAAAAATGACATTAGCAGAGTGAAAAAGGTATTAGAGAGTGATTAACCCATTGGCGTCATTTGTAGACAATTGATTGTCATGCGATTTTTGGCCTATGAATAACATTAAAGAGCTTAGATCGTAATGCTACACTCACAAAAATGCATGTTGTACAGTTTCTAACTAATAGAAAGCATTTGAATGTATTTTAAAGGAAAATTATGTACGATCCGTCAAAACCTGACGTTAAACAACTTAAAGATTTAGCAGAAAAATGGTTCATAACATAATTAAAATGTCAGAAATTTTACAGAATATTTTTTAGGTATAGTTAAAAGGAATAAAAACATATACTTTTATACACGGGCTGGGGAGCGGTTATAAAATGTATCAAACATTGTAGACCATTTCAATTTATTTATTTGATAATTAGATGCCATAGCTATTTCAAATTTTTAAATACAAAATCATTAATTAAATAATATATTGGGGATGGTAAAATTTTCTTAATAATAATAATAATGAAGAGAAAACAAATTCTATAACTTTTTCTTCTGAAATAAAATATAATTTATATTATGGAACTAAGTTATCAGAACATTAACATCTGTGAAACGTCTCATGCCACACAGAAAAAATAAAACCCAACTTGGGTCGAAAGATTCTTAGGTATGTGCCCAAATTGGGCCATGTCTGTTTTGGTTACCACTGTGTATCCATTTTGGGCATTGTTAAAAACCCATTTTCAAAAAAAAAAAATTTTGAAAATGGGCCAAATAGGGTCGACTTTTCGACCCAAATTGGGTTTTATTTTTTTTCTGTTCAGGAGAGGAATTCGATCCGGCGTTCCCTTTTGGGAACCAGAACTACTTTTTATGCCGCTTTAGACCACTTGGTCATATGGACTTCACTTAATTTCGCTCTAAAATGAAACAAGTTCATAACTGGTTTCCGACTCCGTTTAGCATCCGTTAACTCCATTTAGCATACTAAAATGCACATTGTGTATGCCAAAATCGGTCTTACCAGCATTTTAAATTACATAGATGTTGGATGATGTTTGTGATTTTCTTTGAACGTAATAACACATTTCAGCTTTTGAAATAATAAGTAATTAAAAAAAAAATAAAACCCTGCAAAGGATTCTTTTTTACCTTAATGCACTGATATTTACTACTGTGCACCAGTTGGCAAATTGTAGTAAGAGTAGTTTAGCACAGCAGAGTGTTTTGCGGCAGCCCTTCATTTTCAACCCTATTGAAATTAAATGATAAACTTGACTGTGTACCTTACCAGCATATTCAAATTTACTGACAATTAGCCATTTTTTTTTCGAAAATTAAAGTGTATAAAAAAAGTAAAAAAAAAAAAAAGAAGACAACAATATTGACAAAAAGAGAAACATACAAATTTTCAATCGTAATGAAATTTATACGGGATTACCACTAGAACGAACCCTTTCCAACAAAAAATATTTATGAATATCGGTACAACTGTTCAAAAGTTATAAGTGTATACAGTAGACCTGGGCGATATCTCAATTTCAATATCGTGATATATCGTCCGCTAAATATCGCGATATGACGATATATCGTGATATTAAAACTAAATATACAGAATAAATAAAAGAATATTTTGAGAAGAAGAAACAAAGAATAAAAAAACAGTTTTACTCGTATTTCCACAATATGGTTGGCTTTAGACGAAAGCGAATTAGGGCGACCGTTTGAGTCGCTAAAATTATACTTGCTTGAAATAGACAAAATATCTATATATTTAAAACGCTAAGCGATTTCCTTCGACAGTCCGTGAGAACAAACTACTGCATCAAATTACATCATTCTTTTTTTAAATAAAAGATATTTGGACACAGATTTGTTATCGTGCATTCATTTGTTCGAAAATTTAATTAATTAACCGTAATTTTCAATTAAACTTTTACGTCTGCTAATGAGGTCATAATCGGATAACGCCTACTGTTCCGAAGCACAGAGTTTATTTTCTAAACTCTGTGGTTGAATAAAAGAGAAATAATAAATATTAAAAGCACGCGGTTTTAAGGCCGAATTTGTTAATTTGCAAGTTAAATTTCGGTAAAAATACTTATCCGCGTGTTTTATAAGCGAATAAAAATTCATATTTATTGTGCGTCACGGGAATATTGTCCATTGGGTTTATTTTATCATTATGCATTATAACTTTGTTGATGCCATTTTTTCATTACAATTAAATACAAAATATATTTATATTTGTGTGCATGGTGTTTAAGCATTAATGTAAGGTATATGAAGTACGTGTGAAAAGTTTGCGCCGGTGAAAATGACGTTATGCTTAGCTTGAAGTGCATGTTAACAAAAATGTATATGATTGTGTTAACATGACATAATTTTACTGATTTTTGCATTCATAATTATAAAGATTAGAATTGGAGCCGTCATTGATTTCTTCATCTTGATTGCATACCTTGATTACATGTTACCAATTGCTTTTTTTTAAATTATAGGATAGAAGATTTCCTTTTTTACTTACCCATCATACGTAGTATAGGGTATTACTTACACATCATACGTAGTATAGGGTAAGTCTTGTAATCGTTTTGAAAATCGAAAATTTTTTTTGACGGATTTACACGTTTCAGACACTGGAGATTCCGAAAAACATTTTTTAGAAAAAAAATGTTTGCCGTCCGTCTGTGTGTCTGTGTGTGTGTCTGTGTGTCTGTAAACGCTCTATCTCCCGAAAAAATTGAGATAGAGACTTGCAATTTGGTATGTACTTAGTATGTAATAATGGGAAGAAGCCTATTTCATTTCAATAACCTCGATTAACCGGAACAATTTTTTTCGGACTCTCGAAATATTCGTTCTGATGAAAGGTATATAAAATTTTTCGAAATTGTTTATTTTAAGAAATGAATATAAAAGACAATAAAAAAACATAAATTTTGAATAAAGCATGAAGTCGATCGGATAATTAGTTGCCGAGATATTTGGAATCCTATTTTCCACACTCTTCGATTTTTCATGACCCTGTATTTCATCCAAATTTCACTTCAAAGATATATTTTAATTGGAAATTTGACGCTTAATCAGATGCAATAAACCGCTAGTTAATAGGATTATTATTGTTGGAGTTATAAGGAAAAACCTCTTTCAAGCAATTCAGTAATCGAGCCTTTAAAGTTTGTGACGTCATCAAGCCACGATTTTATTTGAATTGCAATGCATTTTATAAGTAGTTTACACATTTTTATTTTAATATTTTACATTATGCATATCCATGATGGGTAAGTATTACGGTGGTCCCCAACGATTAGTTAATAAAAACAATCACAAAAGTAAAGGATTTCAGGAAATTTAAAGTTATTAAAAATAGTGTTATGGTAGAAAAAAATCTTGAAATAATTATTGTATTTTTAGCTAGAATGAAAAATGTAAGACTAATATTTCATAGGAATTATTTTGGTAGATTTATTATAAGTTCATTTAACAGTTCCTTATTAGCGCAAAGTCCTATTTCTTTCACTGTGAATTTCTCTTTCGATGTCAAAAAATGTTTTTCTACTTTTGGACGCAAGCCAAAATATAGTGGCAATTTTTAGAAATGTACAACAGTTGTGACAGCAAAGGCGCTATCGCTTTAGCTTTCATCGCGCTTACATCACTTCGAAATACTACAAATTTCTATTTTTTACTACATTTTACAATTTCAATTCTTACATCATCAATTAGAAAAAAAATTAGCTTTCGATTCAAATTTATTTGAAAACTGCCGATTAATTTAACGACTTTTTAAATAATTTTCAAGCATGAAAAGTTTTTCAATTCTATCTTATCAATGACCACCAGTTTACTTCAATAATGTAAAATAGCCCCTGGGAAAGTTGCCACAATTGAAAATAGATTTCCCTAACCATCATAAAAAGTGAATAATAATTTTAAAAAAAAGTGATAAATCATAAGATCAGATTATCCATAAGATAGAACATTTTGGCGCTAAGCAAAAATCTGTCAGGAAAAAAAAAGACTATTTTTAGTTTATGTTGAACATAAAATTGATATGTTGAATTCGTTTATGAATATGTTCCATTAGATATCAGGATATGCTAGGAATTGCATTTTTTAATTTTTTTACATTTGTCAACTGTATATGAGGAAAAATATCCCCGACTGTGATGGAAAAGGGATAATCATCCTGATTATGTTAAGGAACCGAAGAAACCATACAAATAAATTACACTTGAAAACATTAAAAATCTCCCTCATCTGCAGATAGAATTATTACTGTAAAAAACTTCTTAATCTTTGCATAAAAATTGATTAGCTTAAAACAATGGATTCGTTTTAGAAGATATGGATTTGAAACGAACAATGATTAAAGAGGACATTTTAAAACTTTTAATTTAATCATTTTAAAACTTTTTTAACATCGAATTTCGACGGTGCTTTTGGGCAGATGCAATGCATATGTGCATAGGAGCTCATTCGGTTGCATTATCACAGGGGGGGGGATGTGTGCTTTATTTACTATGTTCTGTTATATACTAAATATGATATGAACGTAGGAATATACCATTTGTATATACTTCAAAGGTCCATGAATTTTTTTTCTTGCCGTGGGGAATATGGTGGTAATGTCAAACTGATTTTGATTACACAGTTATTTACGGATTGTTTGTTTAGAGTTTGCATCGGAAATAGTACTGTATTTGACTGGGGAAAAATTTTTAAATAAAATATTTGAAAGACTGTTTTATACGCGCACCTTCATGAATAATAAAGAAGCTTATTTTACTGATATTGTTAAAGTATTTTTTTGCGTCAAGTTTTGACGGGTTCCATCTAGTATGGTTTTAAAACAGATAGATATATTTAAAAGATATCATTCGTGGCAATGAATAAAAATTTTGCCTTCAAGGGACCAGGGCTAGTAAAATCGCATCTGGCACCAAAAATGGAAATTTTAAATACCACCATATTCCATTATGAGAACAATTTCTATATATAACATCTTTTAGAGAGCATTACTTGCATGAAAAATTCTTTAAATAATATAAAATAAGTTTTACTAAATTATTTGCCAATTTGCGCTTTATGAAATTTTAGCTGCTTGCGAAATCTCTAACAAAGTAATGAGACGGATTATTACAACAATTCAAACAAATATTTTCGTTTTGCTCGTTGTAATTATTGATTCGCTTCACACCCTCCTCCGCTCAATTTATAATATAATAAATTTAATAGTATATATTACATTAAAACAATCAGCAATTTCTTGTACTGATATATTCAAAATCCCAAATAACTGAAATAAACACTTCAGAGAAACATTATCTATCACGTAAAATATTTAAACAGAATTTGTTTTACTTTAGCATTACAGTCAGTGATGAATTCAGGGGTGACACTGAGCCTCCAGATTTTCCACATTTTCGGTTATTTAATGTCCCGAAAGTGCAAACCCCCCCCCCCCCCAAACACACTCTGAATACCATAATACCATGGACGCTGACGATACACAAGGAGGTATAAGATATTAAAACAGTTGTTCTGCTAGCGTCCAATATGCAAGACAGAAATTTAACATATATATATATATATATGCATTTCTTTTTCGTCAGAGGAGATAATTTTTCAACACATAAACTCAAAATTTAAAAAATAAAAACTTTTGTTCGATGGGAGTTTCAGCGGGGCAGATCTCCCGTGAACAAAATTTCATAGTTCTTTCTTCCGGTAGTGCATAATTAATCATGCTACTTGGGCATAAGTAAATTAAATTTTTTTTCAACATAAAAATTTACAGATTTAAAGATTTAAATTTCAAAATTCAGGGAGGAGCAATTAATTGTCCCCCCTCACCGGCGTCTATGATACCCCCCCCCCCACCTGCCTTCCCGAACCTCCGAAATACCTCCCAGAGAAAAATGTTTGAATTCAAGGCTGATTAGAGTATTATATAGTCATCAAGCACATGTTTCAAGATAATGGAAAAAAGCACGAAGAAAATCTTAAAAATGGATGGAAGTATGAAAAATAATTAAAAAATGAATAATCAGCATGTTCCATTATTTTTTACCCGACAGTACATTAATATTTTACAACCTATAATTATGAATATATATATATATATATATATATATATATATATATATATATATATATTAGTCC
The DNA here is from genome assembly GCA_963931845.1 of Maratus michaelseni. NCBI lineage: Eukaryota > Metazoa > Arthropoda > Arachnida > Araneae > Salticidae > Maratus > Maratus michaelseni. Next base: position 115,224,670 of record OZ007593.1, on the reverse strand, counting down.
TCCAAGATATCAGTACAAGAAATTGCTGATTGTTTTAATGTAATATATACTGTTAAATTTATTGTATTATAAATTGAGCGGAGGAGGGTGTGAAGCGAATCAATAATTACAACGAGCAAACCGAAAATATTTGTTTGAATTGTTGTAATAATCAGTCTCATTACTTTGTTAGAGATTTCGCAAAAAATTGCATGAAAAAATTCTTTAAATAATATAAAATAAGTTAAGTTGTTTTTTAATATCTCATTTGTGAAGAAGAAGAGGGGGGGGGTGTAAATCGGATAAAAATAGGGAAGAAACATTTCAATATATTTATTTTATTAAAATTAAAGACTTTGCATAATATTCCTTTCCACCGTTTTCAAATGAAACATAATAATGCTTAATGGTTTTAAAAAATTTAAATGCAAAATTTCCACCCAACAGTTTTTGGGCAGTGACCAATGGTCATATATACAGAGACAGTCAGATACCAAATATTCACATATATCACGCGAACGCGATTTTTAAAATAAATTCTGGAAAGAAAAAACTCGCGGTATAGAAGTAAAAAATTTGCATTTTTTAAAATCCTTCTTTGCCCTAGAATATACATTAATGAATACTACTAAGAAATTAATAATTTTTTTCATAAAATAATAATTATAAAGAACAAATAAAAACATGTCTGAATTATTCTTTATTCATGTGTCCCATTAAATCCACTGTTACAAATAAAATATTTCCTTTCTTTCCATCGGCCTAATTCCCACATTATTCAACAACAAAGAGCAAATATTCATCCACACCGCATAGCATGCGAGTAGATATATCATCTACTGTCAGTGGTCGCTGGCGAAACCGTAAACAAAACTATACGATATTTATTACCCGTCTCATAAACACCGAATAATCCCCCTTTCCCCTTTTCAAAAACCTTTTCCGCTGCGAGAACGCACACCGTAGTATTCATGAATACGGTATCCCAGCCGTCTCATACACACCAAACAAATCACCCTTTCTCCTTTTCAAAAATCATTTCGGCTGCGAGAACTCACACCGTTAGTATTCATGAATACGGTATCCCACGGACCGCTGTTTGATATCATGGTTTAGGCTGGGAAAATTCACACCGTCAATTCGTGAATACTCGAAGTGGAGGAAGCGCTTTTAATATCATGGTTTTCATGGATTTCGTCAGATTTATGATATTTCCGATATACCGTTGGGTAGGATTTTTTGATATCGGTATCACGATATGCATTTTATATCGGTTTTATCGATTTTATCGATATATCGCCCAGCCCTAGTATACAGGTTAAAAAATGCGCAAGCGAATTGTACAACTTTCTTTGTTGGAGTCCGGTTAAAACCAATCCTGTTGTTCATATTGTTTTGTCGATCTTTATCTGTAAGTTGATTGTTACGGGATTTAAGTTTTCACAATTTTAAATGCAATTTTTCAGAAAAAAAATCTTTATAGTTTAATTTGTATGAAATTTGTAGTATTATGATATATATGTATACTTTTACGAAATTTAAATTCCATTTGTTAATATCCCCTCTAGGTAATTAAATATGATTTCGTTGAGTGAATGAAATATTAAATAAAAGGTTTTTGAAATGTTTTTGTATGCATGAAAAAGTGTTCTGAATTAAAATGTTCATCAATCGGTTAACTGACATTTCTAAAAAATAATTACAACTTGAAATAAACGTTTAACTTACATCACGGAAAGTTCGTGTTATAGTTACTAACTATGGTTATGGGTTTCATTAATCTATTTGAGTACTAGCCAAAACTGCCGGGAAGTGTTTTTCCTGCAACAGAATTTCGACAAATACAATAATGTGAAAGAAGATGAATTTTTAATGATAGCTAATGTTCTCCGTATAACAACAAAGAAATAAAACAACTTGAATTACATAAAGAGAAGTTTTCATTTAGTCAATATGGAAAGAAAATATTTTTTAAATGTCGTTTGTAAAGTGAAAATAAATTATTGTATGATTAATCTATTGGAGTTATTTGAGAAACAATGATCTTCATTAGATTTTGTAGCATATAATTCGTATGATGAGCTCAAGATGCAATACTATATTGGTCTGGGAAAATGTAGTTTAGATTCTAGCTAACACATCGCGTTTTATGTATTTTGAAATAAAATGATTACACTGTAACTAAAGTCAAATATTTCTTAATCAAATATAATATAACCACGAACGAAAATATATAGTAACCTCTACTGAGTTACTCACTATTCTGAAAAGCGTTCTTTATCTTTAAGAACCTCAGTTTAGAAGTAATTAAATTTCGAAAATGTTAAATAGATTGCTTTGATCGTTGCCACCATCGATATGACGTCAGCGTTATTCAAGGATGTTATTCAGCGTTAGATGCGATTTTTTAATATTTTAATTAATATTTTAATATAATATAACCACGAACGAAAATATATATGGTAACCTTTACCGAGTTACCCACTATTCTGAAAAGCGTTCTTTATCTTTAAGAACCTCAGTTTAGAAGTAATTAAATTTCGAAAATGTTAAATAGATTGCTTTGATCGTTGCCACCATCGATATGACGTCAGCGTTATTCAAGGATGTTATTCAGCGTTAGATGCGATTTTTTAATATTTTAATATAATATAACCACGAACGAAAATATATATGGTAACCTCTATCGAGTTACCCACTATTCTGAAAAGCGTTCTTTATCTTTAAGAACCTCAGTTTAGAAGAAATTAAATTTCGAAAATGTTAAATAGATTGCTTTGATCGTCGCCACCGTCGATATGACGTCAGCCTTATTCAAGGATGTTATTCAGCGTTAGATACGATTTTTTATTATGTTAACGAACAGCACTGTACTGTTGAATACAGAAAATAAATAAAAATTTAAACTTTTAATATATTTATTTTGATTATATTTTATTTATGAAAGAATATAATCCAAAATTTTCACAAAGGAATTTAATTAAAGATAATTTTTAATACTAGTTTTGATCAGATGTCAAGCGAATGACCTGGGAATAAAAGTTCAAAGCGCATTCAACAATATATCGTCTCAGTACATTGACTTTATATTGATTCCTTGAAACACTTTATGAAATATGGTTTTCACGTTGGCTGCAGAATTAACATTTCATGCTAATGGAGAATGTATGAAATGTTACATATAGAACAGATCTTCTTATTAAAATGTTCGTCTGTCGGGTAGTTGGGAATTGAAATAACAGAATAACCATACCACGTGAGGTATGTGTTACTCTACTTTCGAACTTTAATGATGGGCTTCATTTAGCTATTTGAATCTGAGTAGAAACTGTCAAAATTGTTTTTTTTTTTTTTTGCTAAAAAATTTAGGATAAAGAAAAATTAAAGTAGAAGAAAAATGAAGTTTTAATGGCAGAAATGTTCTCTGTATTACAACAAATGAAGAACGAAACTTAAAATATTTAAAGAGAGATCTATAAGAAATTCATGTCAGTTTTTTGTTTCAAAATACGTACAAAGGCAATCCATTAACTAGAATGAATATAAACTACGTGCATCTATCAGACTAATGCAGCATTGCGACCTGAGTTTGATGGCATGATTTTTATGCCAAAAAAATATTTAAAGACGACCAATGGTAATTAAACGACTCGAATGGGTTTATCATGTTCGGATATTTCTTTTTCCTGTACAAATGATATTTATGACATTTATTTAGTCAATTAAGAAAGTGAATATATTTTAGAAACGTCATTTGTGCAGGGATTAGAAACTAGAGGTTGATAAATCATGAATTTTACAAGAAATTCATAAAAATAAAATTGATTGATTTTATCGGAAAAAAAATACGGCACAATCCTACACTTAAAGTCATATTTAGTATTAAATATGAAATGAATACTAGCTGCCTCTGGCGACCAGTTTGGTCTCCCTTAAATTTATGCTTAGCATTGGAACGTTTTACTTTTATTCATAATTTAATTTATTTGCTTAGTCCTTCGCCAAATTGGAAGATTCTGATAGAGAAATAAATAACCTTTTGCGATCATGGAAGTATTTCGTATATTTTTGTTGTTATATATTTAATATTTTTTGATAAACACAGCTTAACTAAAGGCCTTTATGCTTCATGTCCAATTGCTTATCATTTGCAATACGTTTGATAATGTGGAGATTTAAAAAAAAAACTATTGAGTAGTCTTATATAATTTTGCCCACTGCCAATTGACGTATTTTAGCTAATACGATTTCATGCATTGAAGTGCTTTTTGTGAAAAGTGTTTAATGATATTCGCATTTAGATTAAACCATATTGTTGCTAATATCTTTTTTTAGTTTCGTGCTAACCTTGTCTATAGACTCTATTACGGAAGATTAGAAAATGTATCTTTATTCTAATCTAATTGTCTCCCATATCTCTTGTCGGGATGCATATTAATTGACGTATTTTAGTTAGTATGGTTTCGTGAAACTTGGAACTTTTGGAAGTCACCTATAATAATCACATTTCCTTTAAACAACATTTGCTGTCAGTATCACCCAATTTTGACCCTTGGCGTGCAAACTAATTAATATTCACTGACTTTCTTTTAGATGCCAATCTTGTTACTTTTTACCCTTCTTTCTTGATATAATTCAAGAGTTTTCATAACTACGTAACTCAATGACTTTGGTATTATGCTTAAACTCGACTGACATTCAAGATCCGTGCCAGGTAATCACCCGCGCCAAAATTGGCGCCTATAATACTAATTACAGTAACCCTATTTTATCTTTCTATATTGTAACTCTATAGTTAATATTATGTAGTAGAAATATTAAAGACATTTGCAGAAACATTTATGCATAACTGTATAATATAATTTTGAAAGTTTTTTTAATGTTAGCTGGGCGCAAATCCCGCCAGTAGCATTTATTTTCTACCTAATAGGAACTTTTATTTTTTGCGTGTGTAAATTAGAAACAATATTTTGATATTGAAATAAAATGTTTTGGGTTTATGGTATTATTTCTTATTTCTTCTTATTTATTTATTTTGTGTTTTAAATGAAATTAGTTAAATGCCTGTATTTTAAATGTATGTAATATATCTTTTCGAAATGTATGTATTTTAAATGAAAGTTTTGAATTTTAAAGGAAATGAATGAAAGGTTTATATTTTAAATGAAAGGGCGGTAATATGAACGATGGCAACGGAAATAATATTTCGCTATTTATCACTTGCGCCCGGCTAATATAAAAGTACCTAATATATATATGTCCGGATTTCATAGATATAGTGATTAGAATATATAACTCTTATATTTATTCCGGCGGATATAACACACAGCCAAAAAGTAAAATTACTGTTGTAAATATCGTATCTAAGAGGTCTCAATCTGATGGTATGTGTTTAATAAATGTACTAAATTATTGTTTGGTATTATTTTAATTTGCTTCTATATTATTTACAATTTTTAATGAATTAAGAAATGTATATTAAGAAATGTGCATTAAATAAAAGTAATATTGTGAAATGTATTTAATAAATGTATACAGTGGAACTTCCCTTTAACGAAGTCCCTATTTAACGAAGTTTTCTACTTAACGAATTTTTCTGCAGAACTTTGACTTTGAACACCATTAGCATGTAAATGAATCTCCATATTACGAAAAATATATTCTATATAACGAAGTTTGTTCTACTTTTGTACGTTTACAAAATTCAAACTAAGAGGTTGCTATTGCGATGGATATGCGAATTTTTTTCACCGGATTGTATGAAAATGAACACATTTAAATAATTTTCATTCTGCTTGGTGCTAAATAAAACGATTTTTTTTTCACACTAAGAAAAACACTTTTTATCATTACTCTCCCACACCGAGACTCCAGCGCTGACAGTTGGAGAAGTCAAAATCCTCTTTTTACATTCAATGATATAGGAGATACAGTGACGCAATGGCGTTAGATGCAATGAAACAAAAAATATCAATTAGAGTCAGACAGCTACCATTCTGTCCTTGCATTGCTGATAGACAATTGCTTTGTACATCCACAAGAATGTTGTAAAGATTTCATTCAATTATGTGGAAGTATCGAATGAAACTTTCCAAGTCCTTAGGTTCACACGCCTGGGAAAGGTGTTTTCCCGCAAGCGAGTCTCTTAGACGCGGCGTCTGGCTCGCTCAAAAAGAAGTTGACGTGAAGAATTTGGTGCGGCGGAAAGGTGATAGATATGATTCTTCTCGAGAAACAAAGAAGCGAGGTGTTCCCCTGTTTTAGGACAAGACATAAAGTGGCAACGAGGCGCCAAGTATAAATTCTTGTTTCCCAATGAGAGAAGAGGAACGGATCTATGGGGCTTTGAGAACGCCCAAACCCCCCACCCCCTTCCCTTCCGCGAGCAGCGGAAAAGAGGAGTTCGAAGTCGATAATCATCTGAGTAGGTCGGATTTTGAGACCTGCAGAGAGGAGAAACATCTTTCCCGGGTAGAAAAAATGATATCATCGGCCGGACACCACGTCCGGAGGTGAACATTGCTGAACACCAGCAAAAGGAAGAAAAGATCAGAGACATCACGTTTCTATTTTGTGGAAGTTGTAACTCACCGTCTAAGAGCTAGCAACTAGAGTGACACCCTGTCACCACTTATTTCAAATCGCTATCCAAGCGAGTAAATCTGTGATTACCAAAACTTTCGTCGATTTGAACTGTTTCATAGGGACGAGCACTTTCATTCAGAATTGATACTGGCTACGAATTAATCGAAAAGACAATAGAACCCAATAATCTTCTAAGTGTAACAATTTATTGTAATGTTATTTTACAACTGAAATAAAATATTTCTACGATTTAAGGATTGAGTTTTGCGTTTATAGCTACCAATCAAAATGATTTTAACGCAAATTAAAAACTCATTACAATGTGCTTCAAAGTTATTTTTGTTCCTGACAATACAACATCTAAACTCCGGTCATTAGTCTAAGGAATAATAAAAAAATCTTGAAGTGCATTATAGGATAAGACAGAAAAAAGACAATGTAGTGAAAACGTTAGTTTGAGAACCTGTGTATCAGAGATGATGAAAGCTTGAGCCAAAGCTTTGGGGATGTAACTGATTTCATCCATCGTACTATTTTGTAAAAGACTGCTTGATAACTGAAACTGAAACAAAAGCTTCTGAATACAACACCTGTTTGTCATATCTGAAGGAAACATTTCGTGAATTTTAGTTGATTTCTATTTAACGAATTTTCTTCATAACGAAGTTTTTAAGTGTAACGATGAGACTTCGTTAAATGGAAGTTCCACTGTATTAAATAAATGTAATTATGTGTAATGTATTTAATAAATGTATATTAAATTACTGTTTTGAACGCTATTGGCCATTGACAATAGTAAATATGATTGGTGATTAACAAACATTTTAGGTAATCGACTTTCCGGGCACGGATAATACGTAAATACCAAGTTAACTCACAATTCGTTTTGAAATTTGATTAATTAAATATTATGACATGAGCTGGGTTTTTTACGTTTTATTTCGTCAAGGAAAATTCGTGAAAGAAGTTGAGACGTACAGCACTTCACCTAAGACAGTTATGCTAAACTTTGATTGGCTTATAGACGCGAATTTTTTATTTTATTTTATTTTATTATTATGTTTTTTTTTGGTCACCAGACTTCATCGCTGGAGAACTTGTTTTGCGAATGATTATCTACATGGCTTAAAATTAGTTTGCTTACTTTGATGGAATGAGATATTGTACTTTCAACCACAGTTAAGTTATCTCAGAATATATACATATTTGAATGTAACGCCTATCTCACAAACATTACATTTTTTTAACGATCTTTCTAAAAATGTAACTTTTGTGCAGTTTTATTCGAAAAAAAATTGAGTAAAATTAACCGCCTGGTCTACGAAAAGCGAAGCGGTGAGCCCGTAACTGTTTATGACAGTCAGATGACTAGCGCTATTATTATATAGATACATATTAATTAGCACCTTGAAGGACGGTGACATATTATATATACCATTTAACTGTAACAAAATTTACTCCAGAATTTTTGAATAAAATGTTACTTTTATTACTTTTGGGGAAAAAATTTGTAAGATGCATTTTCTTATTTTGAAATGAAAGTTTTCGAACATTCTGGTGTGAATTCAACATTATAGAAACACAGTTTCTTGCCCCTGAAAAGGTTAAGTTTAAGACGAAAATATTATGAAGATTAAACTTATTTTATTTTGTTTGAAAGAAATAAATTACAGATATGAATTTATTTTATTTTAAACTAATTGCAATATGATATATTTTAAACTAATTGCAATACAATATATTTTAAACTAATTTCAGTACAAATAAATAATAGTTAAAATGCTCAACATTATTCTTATTAGAAATGTTCATTTATTTGGTAATTGACGTTGCCGAAATATAAGTATACGATTCGAAATAACTAAATAACTACACCACGCAAGGTTTGCTTTTATTTAGTTCATAACTATGATTATGGGTTTCATTTAACTATTTGAATCTAAGCCAAAACTGGAAGTAATGCTTTTCACGCGACAATGTTTTGGATAAATACGATAATGTAGAAGAAAATGAAATGTTAATGATAGGTAATGGATGTTCTCTGTATATCAGTAAATAAAGAAAGCAACTTAAATTATTTAAAGAAATGGATTCATGTAGTCAGTTAAGAAAGAAATGACTTTGTAAATGTCATTTTTGCAGTGAAAAGAAATTAGAGCAGGATTAATCTTGAATTTCGAAACACTCACAAATGTAGGCTGTTTTCATATAGTATATAAAAGTTATATGTTAACAAAATCAATTCTTTACCTGAAAGATGGAAATAGTATGAAAATTAATTATTTTATTCTTTCTGATAAAACAAAATCTGTAATTTTTGGATAACAAAGATGTGAATTTATTGCTATATATTTTAAACTAGTTGTGATACATTATTGCTTTACTGTAAATTTTACAACAAAAACAGCCGCCATATAGTTGAAATTTTTACGAAAATTTGGTGTATCTGATATTTTTCGAAATATATATGAAATAAAGAGGTCTCTTTACTGCCTGTAAATTTCGGATAATTCGTTTATGTTAATTCTAGAAACCCATACATTTTCCAAGTTTATGATTGTTTTTTCTTCAGGAGGTTTCTAGAGGTAAGTATAAAGACACCAGAATCGTGGATAAATAGGAAGTTACACTATATTTTCATAAATGTCTTCTTTATATTAGCGAACGTCTCCGTTATTTTGTTACGGGATTAACAGTACAAAAAATCTGGTACAGGGTCTAGTTACAGTAAAATCTTTAAAAGAAAGTAAGCAGTTCTTGGAAAATAAAACATTTATTGTTTTTATTATTCATTTAAGTAATATAAAACAGATTAAGGTGTTATTATTTTTGATAGAAAATAATTTTTGAAAAGTAAATAGGATAAACGTTGCTTATTTAGTTTAAACCTGTGTTTTATAATACTTTTCAAAATTTTATTATTTGATAATATAATCGATATATTTATTCTGAAAATGCTTTTTGGTGTATTTGATAGGCAATTAAAATTTTTTTTTCTTAAAATAATCTACTGGAGTTAGTTAAAAACGCGTTTTTCAATTACATTCTGTGTTGGATTCCCTAGCCGATATAATGTGAGAATATTTTTTGACAGCGAGAGGTAGATAATAAACATTTATATGCACGTCAAATTAATTAGAATCAAATCGTCAAATTAATTAGAATCAAATCGCCAAATTAATAATAATATCGTTAACTGTAAAACAATCTAAAAAAATATTTATTTGAAATTATTGCAAAAAAAATGTGTTGCCTAAATAACAATGTCTTAAATTAAAATAACCTTTAATTCAATTTTGTTCGCAATGTAAGTAATTCATGAAAATATTTTATACTGAGTTATCTACCCATTTTATGGAAAAATAAATATCACTTTTAAACAGGAGATTTAAAAAAAATACTTGCAATTAAGACAAAATCGTTAAAAAAACTCTCAATATGGAACAGATATAATTAATAGCGAATCTGTAAAGAAACGAAAACTCTGTGTTTCTATACATAATATTTTAGAAAATATATCCCTTATTACTTAATTAACTAATTTTGTAAAAGAATGCGGGCGTGATCTTAATCGATTAAACTAATTATAGTATCTTTCGGAAGTATATCTTAATTGCTTTATATAAAACTGCGCATCTAATTCATCTATTATCCAATAATGTTTGGAATTCTTATTGAATAAGCAGATTATTCCTTCTTTAAAATAAATAATGTAAGCAGGTTGAATCAATAGAAAAGTAATAATCAATAAAATACTTTGATAAAGATAAAAAAATTACAAAAGGTGTTTTTAAAGATGTTAAAAATTCTTCGTTTACGCAATAAGCCAACACCAGCGTCGTTTGTCATTTTTAACGATTGTTTTAGTAATTAAGTTACTTAACAAAATAAATTCTCTCAGTGTTTTTCAATTACGATGCATTAACTTGTAGATATTTACAGTTTTTAGTAAGCAAGAAAGTGTTTTAAACTAGAGCAGTTAAACATGGGAAGAGGAAAGGCATAAATAAATAAATACTTGCAATTAAGGTTAGTCTTTAAAAATAGGACAATAAAACAAACATAATTAATAGGATACCATAATAAAACAAATCTTTCTTTCTATTGATAAAATTTACGAAAGTATATCCTTGATTATTTAATCAACTAATTTTTTGAGAAATGCAGACATGCCGTTAATCGATTAAACCAATTATGATAACATTTGAATACATCTTAAAATTTTATAAACAATGTGCCTGTAATCCACCCCATTGTTCAATAATTTTCGTCATTGTTATGGAATAAGTACATTACTCATCCTAGAAAATGACTAATTTAAGTATATTGTTCTATGAGAAAAAAATACATTATCGATGAAATGTCGTGATAAGCAGCAATAGAAAAATATCTATTTACAAAAGGTGTATTTAAATATGTGATTAAAGATTCTTTGTTTATGTAATAAACCAATTTTAGCCCCATTTGTCATTTTTCAAAACTATTTTAGTAATTAAGTTATCTTTCGTGAAATAAGTTTTCTTAAGTGTATTTCATTTACAACGTATTGATTTGTTAATGTTAACTGATATTAGTAAGCAAGCGAGCTTTTTAAAAGTAAGCTTGCTTGCTTCTTCTCAAAATATAATAAGATAATTAAAAGTAATTATGCGACTTACTTGTTTACTATTAACTCGACAGAAAAAACGTGCTTTTTGTTTTCGAAAAGCTACAATACCTCATTTAATTTGTCTGATTTGTGAGTTAAAGTATATTGCATGATGTTTCTTGTATAGATCATGAAAAAAAAAAGGAAAAATAATTTAATCTTTCTAGACTGCAGATTTTTTAATTACATTTAATCGCCAGAAAATAGATGCGTCATTTATGATAAAGCCCCCTGATTTCATAAAGAAAGTTGTTCTGTTATTGTTGTATTGTTGCACTGCTATGTAATTCCTTTTCAGTATGTTCTTTTTTCTCAAATAAAAATAAAATGCTACTAAACCTGGCATCAACAAGATAGATTTATTAATTTTTAGTTGAAACAGAATTATAGGAGACTAGCAGAACCACCACGTTACATTGAAAGCGTCTGTTAGAAAATAGAGTTAGATTTAGAAGATTATTTTTACACTAAATATTTTTCTTGAAATTGAAATGTCTGTGTTCTGGTAGATGTTTTAACTCCAAGTACGTTTAAATGATATGTTTAAATTGTATTACGTCATTTTAACACACTTCTAGTACGCTTTTTAAATTATATATACAAAAAATTCGCATTATCTTCTCAAAATGACGTCAATTTTGGATTTGAAAATATAGCACGCGAATTTGAATATTTATTGGCTTATAAAATATTGTCCATACGCAATTTCCTTTTGTGGCAGCAGCAGAGAAATCATTCCATTACAAAAAATACAGTTCTATAATGATAAACTATGACAGATACTTGAAAAAAATGAATAATGAGTGGCCTGGGAAAGTTTTAATGCAGACAGTGATTTTACTCATATTCTAAATCTTTTGTGTATTGCGTCTGATTTCGTGCAAATCAGTCAAAATTTCCAGATTTGTATTAGCAACTTACACCTAAACAATGATTTATATATACATATATATATTTCCCATTCTTCAAATTATTACTTCGATTTCTTGAAAAAAAAGGTTATTACATACAGGGTGTCCCGGTTTCAATCGCAAAAATGTTTCAAATATTGTTCTCTATCATATGAAAAGGCTCTTAACGTCAAAATAGTCATTATTTTAAAACTTGCGAAATTTAAATTTGTATACGGTTCTTTTATACTATAAGTTATATTTCGATAAATTTTCTATATGCTCTAACAAATAAAACAAAAAAAAATCCTATTATTTTATGAAAAAAAGAACTGAGTTATGATACTTGGAAGGAATTTTATGAATGCTTAGAATTTTCTGGCGTTCTCAAAATTACGTAAAAAATTTAAGATCAATAATGTATTAAAATGACTAAAGTAGATAAAAAATGGCCTTTTGTATACACATCTAAGTAAGTGATTAAACATATCTGCTTATCTATACTAATAAAAGAAAGTTTCACTCTGCGTATGTGTTTGTTTGTGCGTCTGCGATGGCTAGCAAAATCTAGCGCACCTAGTAGTCTGAAAATTTAGGTTAAGGATAGTCCGAGCCCTCTCCTGATGCACCTGAGTATCAGAATTTCAATATTTCAATAATTAATCAAAATATTAATTAAAAATTGATCAATAACTCATCCCTTTATTTGAGAGCCGGATCACTCGGGCATGCCCAGAACACGATTTGCGGCAGCGAACGAGAATGAAGACCCATTTAAATGAAGAATGCGTTTATTTCTCATTTCTGTCTTAATTCCTATCGACTAAACTGCTTGGTTTATTTAAAAACGAAAAACATATTCTGAAAGATCGCACTCTTACGTCTCAAATACCGTAATCAATTAAAATAAAATAAAATATGTTAACCGTTTGAAACTAGTCGTTGGGGGCCACCGTAATACTTACCCATCATGGATATGCATAATGTAAAATATTAAAACAAAAATGTGTAAACTACTTATAAAATGCATAGCAATTCAAATAAAATCGTGGCTTGATGACGTCATAACTTTATAGGCTCGATTACTGAATTGCTTGAAAGAGGTTTTTCCTTATAACTCCAAAAATAATAATTCTATTAACTAGCGGTTTATTGCATCTGATTAAGCGTCAAATTTACAATTAAAATATATCTTTGAAGTGAAATTTGGATGAAATACAGGGTCATGAAAAATCGAAGAGTGTGGAAAATAGGATTACAAATATCTCAGCAACTAATTATCCGATCGACTTCATGCTTTATGCAAAATTTATGTTTTTTTATTGTCTTTTATATTCATTTCTTAAAATAAACAATTTCGAAAATTTTTATATACCTTTTATCAGAACGAATATTTCGAGAGTCCGAAAAAAATAGATCCGGTTAATCGAGGTTATTGAAATGAAATAGGCTTCTTCCCATTATTACGTACTAAGTACATACCAAATTGCAAGTGTCTATCTCAATTTTTTCGGGAGATAGAGCGTTTACAGACACACAGACACACAGACGGACGGCAAAATTTTTTTTCTAAAAATATGTTTTTTGGAATCTCCAGTGTCTGAAACGTGTAAATCCGTGAAAAAAAAATTTTCGATTTTCAAAACGATTACAAGACTTACCCTATACTACGTATGATGGGTAAGTAAAAACATTAAAACAAAAAGGGTCGTTTTCCCGGGTGAATGTTTTCCCCCTTACGGCAACTGCCCTCAAGAGCGCAATTTTAAAAGATACAGGCAAAACAAACATATGTTTTTAAAGCCGAAGCCTTTTCTAATACACAGTATAATTAGTTTTAAAAAATACGAATTTTAACCCTTTGAAAACCACCGGCGAACGCAGGTCATTTCGCGCCTCACGAGAAGATTTTTTTGTTACGCTAAAAGTTACTAAACGTTCGTATTTCAACGCAATCTTTTTAGAGCATCTCGGTAGACGAGATTTACATCACCTACAACAATTTCGAAACGTTCGGACAGTAAAAAATATTAAGAAAAATAAATAAAATCTGCGAAATTTTCGGCGAAAGCTCCATAATAACGGTGTGTTTCTGCGCGACCATTTTAGGCTTCGGGTAACGTTTTCACTATTTAATACGCATATATTTTCACATAATTTTATAGAGGACTTGGAAACAGTTATATTTCTAAACGACTAAAAAATTTACAATATAATAATATTTCTGGCGTAATTTTTACGCGGGCTGTAAAACCGTCATATTAATGACAATCAAAAATTTCACAGGGTTGGACAACAAAAGCTATTTTTTTAAAACTATGAAACGACCCTACGTGATAAAAGAAGAAAATGTTTTTTTACGGCCACTTTTATCCCTAATTATCAGTATTTTTTCGCGATTTTGTCATTAAAAATGCAAATTCATACAAAATCGGGTTAAAGATATACAATAATGCAAATTTGGGGTTTATTTAAGGTTTTATCACGGGTCCGGGAAAAGCCGGGCGGGTCTGCTAGTATACAATATAATAGACCCATTTTTTCACCCATAATTTGTTAAGATAACATCTAAAAAAAAATAGCAAACCTCTTTTTAAAAATTATGTATAACATTAATTTTTTCCGAGAAATAACTATTTGCAGTATATTTTAAGTAAAATTTATTGATTTGCTAAGTTTCATGTTAATGTTTTACGCAACGGTAATCGTTCTTTTTTCCCTTCAACTTTAAAATAGGATTACAAGTAATTATGAACTCTAATAACAACAAACATGGCAAACAAACCAACAAAACTGAATGTTTTGCATTTATTTGAAAAAACCCTGCACTTTTTCATGAACATTTTACATTCTCAAGTCGTATAGTTATTGAATTTGTGTAGCGTTTGATAATGTGCTTTAATGATGTACAAAGAAACCGGACAATTTATAATATTTTTCTCATCATAATTTCTAAATTTTGTTAGGAAAATAGTTAGAATGAAAATGAATGTCTTCGAATTCTAATCTAGACTAATAGTTATTTAACTAAAAAAAATCTGTTTTTACATAAAAAACTAATTTGTTGCTGATAGCATTTTTAAAAAAAATCTTAAGTATTGATTTGCTAAAGTTTTAATTTTTTTTAAAGTAAACGTAATTGTGTTTTTTTTTCGCGTAAAGATAGTAATATAGTTAAAAACAAATTATGTACTTCAATAAAACAATTATGATGCAAAAACATGCTAAAACAAAATGTTATGTATTCATTTATAAAAATTTCAATGTGTCACTTACATTTTATGATTTTTTAATTTTATAACAATGGGGTTTGTATAGCACTTATATTTCTTAATGATGCTTGTAGAAAGTGAACGTTTTTCATTTTTATCTCGTTATTTCTAAATTGTACAAGAAAAAACGGTTAAAAGAATGAACTAACCTCTTCAAATCTTTACCGACTCTTATATACAGGGTCATCGAAAAAGGTTGAACAGATTTGAAAGAATCACAGCTCTAAAAGTAATAGTGTAAACACAACTATTTTCTTTCCAAAGTACTCGATAATTACCCAAGATTTGTTAGATGCAGCTGTTTTAATGTCGTGACATTCAAATGATGCGCAAAATCGATGATCTGAAAATGCAAATCGCACTACACATTCGCAATTTTCATTTTTTGCTTTCGCTATTCGTGTACATAGTGGATTCTTTCCTACTAAATCAACGATGCTAAAGATCTTTGTAATTGACATTTTTCCCATACATCTAATAGTTTTAGACTTATACGCTTTCCAAATCCGGAATCATCTAAGAAAATTGCGAATGTGTGGTGCGATTGGCATTTTCAGATCATCGATTCTGCGCATCATCTGAATGTCACGACTTTAAAACAGCTACATCAAACAAATCTTGGATAATTACCAAGTACTTTGGAAAGAAAATAGTTGCGTTTACTCAATTACTTTTAGAGTTATGATTCTTCCAAATCTGTCCAACCTTTTTCGATGACCCGGTATTAAGCCTTATTTTAGACGATATTAATTTCATTGTTGTTTTCGAATTTGTAAGATTTGTCACGTAATATTTGTACGTAATCCAATAAGGTAATTACAATACTTTGGAATCCTTACATTAAATGTTGTTTTACAGAGAAATTTGCGTGTAACTGATCTATTTCCTATTTGTTTGGATACTCTGAAGAGATAAAAAAAATTACAAGTTTCTTGAAATAAATTATTTTCATGGTACTGCAAATGACAAAATGAAATTACTGCATCAAAATATTTAGACAAAAAAAAAAAAAGATTAAATCACCTGTAAACATATATAAGAATTTGATTTAAAGCCTGCATTTGCATAATAAACTAATTCGTTGTGAATAACAGTTTTTAAAATTAAAAGTTAATTTTCAAATAAATATGTTTTTGAGTAAAATCTCTGAATAAAGGACGTCTTAGGAGCACGGGATTTGTTAGCACTACTTTTTACAGGTAAAAATGTACAAAAATATGTGTTGTAAATCGCAAATTCTGGACAATCCATTATGGAGGTTTTACTGTACACTGTTAAAAATTTGCAGCAAACTGTCCGGCCATTTGACCGTTTTTATAGAAAATGTTTACATAACCGTAATTTAATGCTATTCTGACTATATTATTCCTCATATTATGGTCAGACTAGAGTTAAATTACGGTCATGTTACCGTTTTCTCTAAAAACCGTCGAAAGACTGGCAGTTTGTTGCAAATTTTTAACAGTGTATATATATTTTTTTCGAATAGCTTTTTTCAGTACATTTGAAGTAAAATGTATTCATTTGCTAATGTCCTATGTTTTAAAATAACTTTTTAAGCAACCTTAATCATGCGTGGAAACATTATAATATAGGTAAAAGCAATTATCCATGTAAATAACAACAAGCAATTATCCGCGTAAACATGGCGGCAAAATAAACAAAAAATGATTATTTTACATTCATTCAGAAAAAGAACTGCAATTTATCATTCACATTTTATGTATCTTAAGTTTTATAATAATGGAAATTGTGTAGCGTTTGATAAAGGGTCCTAATGATATTTGGAGAAACTGAACAATTTATCATTTTTATCTCGCCATTTCTAAATTTTCCTAGGGGAGAACTTAGAATGAAAATGAATGTCTTCAAATTTTTATCCATTTTATTCTTTTTAGATAATTCCCTTTTAACCCAATTTTAAAAGATATCAATTTCATTATTTTATTTCCAATGTGTAAGATTTGATACTCTTATTTGCACTAATTTGCCTTTGTAACACTTTCCAACATAGTTGAAAAGTTTTTATGAATTCGGTTCGTCTGTCTGTCTGTCTGTCCGTGCTCTAACTCGCGTAAATATACTCGGATTGACATGCAATTGTCTGACATGCAATGTTATAGAGGTTTACTATGGCATGTTCGGTTTTGAAAATGAAGTGTGTAGCACTTATAGTACCTTTACAGGGACACTCAAAAGAATTCCGTTGCATTACGGTCTATGGAAAAAATCGCTTGCGGTTCATTTGAATGATATTACACTATTTCAAACATATTGAAATCAATATACATCACTGAGGGGTATTACAAGATGTTTACTAGAATATTGTGTGTGTAGCATTCGTCGTTCATTTACAAGAAACATAAAAGAATTCGGTTAAAGTACTGCCAGTAAATAATAATTGCTGGAAGTGCATTTTCAATTGAGGTACACTTTTTTAAATTTAACTAATTCTTTTGCCTGTTACTTGGGGTGGTTATGAAACATATAGATAATATACAGGGGAGCACAAGATATCTAGAGTACATTTCCGTTCCATTTACGGAAATTACTGAAGGGGAATTTTCAACTGTGCTATGCATTGCCTAACTGAACCAAATTTTAGAATTCTATGTAGTATACATACAAATCTATAGATCATGTACAGAGCTGCACAAAAGAATGTGGATATTTTCCAGAATATTGTTGGTAATTCCTGAAAATAGCATTGTAAACGTGTTATGCGTTGTCTAACTAAACCAGACTTTAGAATTATATGTAGTAATCATACAAATCTATAGATCATATGCAGGGCTGCGCAAAAGAATGTGGATATTTTTCAGAACATTGTTGGTAATTCCTGAAAATGGCATTTTAAATGTGTTACGAGTTGCCTAACTGAACCAAATTTTAGAATTCTATGTAGTATACATACAAATCTATAGATCATGTACAGAGCTGCACAAAAGAATGTGGATATTTTCCAGAATATTGTTGGTAATTCCTGAAAATAGCATTGTAAACGTGTTATGCGTTGTCTAACTAAACCAGACTTTAGAATTATATGTAGTAATCATACAAATCTGTAGATCATATGCAGGGATGCGCAAAAGAATGTGGATATTTTTCAGAACATTGTTGGTAATTCCTGAAAATGGCATTTTAAATGTGTTACGAGTTGCCTAACTGAATCAATTTTTAGAATTATATGTAGTAATCATACAAATCTATAGATCATATACAGGGCTGCATAAAAGTATGCGGCTATTTTACCGAATATTGTTGGAAATTCCTGAAAATGGTATTTTAAATGTGTTATGCGTTTTCCGAATTGTTTACTTAGACATAATATTTCGCCTTATTAAACGGTAAATATTTCTAAAAGTATTTTGGAAGAGTTGGAAAAGTGTTACATTTAAAACAAAAAATTCTTATTTAAGTTCTTATTTCAGTTCTTATTTAAAAGTGTATGCGAATTATAAATGTAAAATTGTAATCGTGTGTGATAGTTGAGATAATGATTAGACTAAGATAACAATTTGTTGCATTTTTATAGATTAACAACGACTCAGTTAATAAAATAGATGAAAAAATATCACAGTATGCTTAAGAGCAGTTAAAGAAAGAAAAAACTTTTTTTAGCATAAACTTTAAAATTTTTATTTCATTATTTCATATTTAATTTATGATTAAATTAACTAATTTAATAGAAAAATAAACTTTTCGAATTATTATTAAGTTTTTTTTCAACGAATTTTTGAATGTCACTTCTATTTTATTATTTACATATTTTTGCTTCCAATTTTTATATTCTGTTCATAATACTAACAAATATAAGGATCATATTTTATTTTCTAGGATTATTTTCTGACAAAAAATTAATACTGTAACATAAACAGAAAAAAAGTCATAAGCAGTCACACATTTAGATGTAAAATAAGAATTTTTTAATGTATAACAAGAGTAATTGTTTTCTTGCAGAATTTAGAAATGACGAGATAAAAATGAAAAAAATGTTCACTTTCTACAAGTATCATTAAGAAATATAAATGGTATACAGATTCCATTGTTATAAAATTTAAAAATCATGAAATGTAAATGTCACATTGAAAATTTATAAATGAATACAAAAAAGATTCTGTTTTAGCATATCCAAAATTAAAATCTTTTAGATGTGAAATAATCTGCCCACAAACTGACAGTGATGTTGTTTTGCTCAAAAAATTTCATCCAGTAAAATAAATATTTGGCAAGCGTCTGCAAAATTGCCAAAACACAATGTTCTTGTATTCATTTATAAAAATTTCAATGTGTCATTTACATTTCATGATTTTTAAATTTTATAACAATGGGATTTGTATACCATTTATATTTCTTAATGATACTTGTAGAAAGTGAAGTTTTTTTTCATTGAAATTTTGCTGCAGTGTGAAAAAAAAGACAAATCTACGTTTCTTGATCTACGGAAATGTAATATAACTACGAACGAAAATATAAAATAACACTTTTGAGCGACACACGATTCCGAAAAACGTTCTTCATTTTTAAAACTTCAGAAACTAATATATTTTCGAGATTTAAATAAGCATTTCTAAAAACAATGTTTCTTTTTCTGCCACCGATTTTTGGAAGCGTTTCTGAATAGTTTTTATAGTGTATTAATCAGTTTTTTGAAACTAGAATATCGATTTTTAAGATACTATCGATTCTCAATGAAGCATTTTCAGCTGCGTCATTGATTATATAAATGCAAGAGTATACCAATTTTAATGTTAATTTCAATACTCTTATTTTATCCTGTTTGTATGTAAACCATGTTTGTTGAATATGAAAATGTTTACTTAAAAATGGATAGCATCCGAAAAACCTATATTCCGCGTTGAGAAAACTGATACTACACTATGAAAACTACTCGGAAACATTTCCGAAAATCAGTGGCAGCAGAAGAAACTTTGTGTTTAGAAATGCTTTTTTTAAATATCGAAAATATATTAGGTTCTGCGGTTTCTAAAGATAAAGAACACTTTTCGGAATCGTAGGTGGCATGGAATTGGTTATTATATGTTTTCATTCGCGGTTATAATATATTTTAAATTAAGAAACACGTGTTTCCTTTCTTGCAGTATGTGATGTACTTCAGAACACACTGGTGAGAAAAGGTAAAGGAAGAATTATATAAAAACTCATGTAACTTGAATGATTTTTTAGCTTAAAAACATGAAATTCCCAAAAGATTTTTATTTTGTCATGCTTCATATATCTCAAAAAAGTAGAATATCATATTTCTGCAAAAGATAATTTTAAATAAGAATATAGGAAATGTGATATAATGTGGGATAGGGAAACGTTTATGTTACTTTTTACAATTTTTTGAAGATAAGTAGAGAAAATATGCAAGGTATGTTGACCATGGTTCGGTGATAAATATCGTGATATGTATCATAATATATATCGTAATATATTTCATTCGATATTTATTTTCAAAGTATCACGATGTTTGATATTTTCGATATTTGCATATTTGATATTTATTTTCAAACTATCATTGTGCATGATGTATTTAATAATTTCAGTCAAAACAGTTGTAGATTAATTTTCCAATTGCTATTGACTGTGTTGTTTTGTAGAGAAAGAATTTTTGCAGTGTTTTTTTAAGTCAAGGAAGAAGAATTATTCTCAAACTGCTACCTTTTCCAAGTTTTACGTTTGAAGCTGAAATTTTAATGAAGAATCCATAGTTAAATGATGTGAGACAATATTAAGATATAACAGACATTGAAAGATAAAATGTCTAGTTTCATTAGAAAATACCCTTTTCTGGTTTTGGTTTAGTTCGGTTTAAACTGCATACAAATTTGGACATGAAAAAGCAGTCAAGCTTACATTTATGTTAAAACTATCCCACTAAAAAATTATTTTATATTTAAAAATTTGCTGTATAAAACATAATGTTTTATTGATACTCGGTACTGAATCCCGTGTTTTGTTTTTTGATGAGTGTAAAAAGCAAATTATTTAACTTTTCAGAAAATTGTTACTGTTTTCAATTAGTTGATCTTTAGTTTTGTGGTAAGATGAGAAAAAACAGTGAGAAGAAGAGATTTAGAATATTGTTTTATTAAGATTTTAGGTTAATTGCAATATAATTTAGTTTCTAATTTATATTAAGCTTGAAAATATTTATAATCAGCAGTAAGTTGACTATTTTGAAAATATCGGATATATATCAAAATATCGGATATATATCAAAATATCGGAAATTTTTGATATTTTCGAAAATATCATGATATTTACAGACCCTGATGTGAACACTTCTGACTTAAATGACAGATTTAGAATTTTCCAATGTTACTGATCACCTTCTGTTCTCCGACTTCAACGCCATTTCCCACAATGCCATCTCAACGACGTGTTCAATCTTCCACATGCGAAAATTTTTAACGAATTTTTCATATTTCTGAGTAGGAAAGGTGAATACCATTGAACTACGTAATAATGTTAACTTTAAGTTTCCAATATACTATATTTCATTAGACTTCACTTAACAGAAATAACACAAAATACAATTTTATTGTTGTTCCAATAATTTCTTCTCACTAGCGTGTATCAATTCTTTTAGTATAATGTTGAGTTTGAATTTTTAATGTACTACATTTATTTAGACTCCACTTAATAGAAATAACATAAAATACATTTTTATTGTTGTTTCATTAATTTCTTCACGCCAGTGTATATTTAGTATAATGTTGATCTTCAATTTCGAATCTACTACGTTTCATTAGACTTCACTTAACAGAAGTAACATAAAGTGCATTTTTATTGTTGTTACATTATTTTTTTTCCATCAGTGTATATGAATTCTTTTAATATAAAAATCCCAAAAAGGAAATTCTTATAATATTCGGAAATTTTTGGGTTACTGCGTCCTCTTAAAAGTCAAAATTTGAATTAGTGAACTTTCAAAATATATTTTAAGATAAACATGAAATTTTGATTATTGATTAAACATATTGTGCTCTTTAATATACTATCATTAAAAACTGACTAATTATTTACAGAATCTGTGTATTATTGAAATAAAAAAAGCTGTGTTTTTGCTCCATCATACATTGCACACTGCCTAACAACTGTGTAAGTTAAGATTGCTGCATATAGCGGATACGTTATTAGTTCGTTAAAAATTTAAAAATTCATTAAAAGGAACAAATGATGCTGAAAAATTGCGGTTTGCAGGAATGGGATTAGAAGGAGTTCGTATATTTTTTAATAAGTTGTGGTTATAAATTTACCGATAGATGGCGTTGTCATATATAATATGCACAAGATGTATGCAAATTAGGCTTTTATTAAAAAACTCATTTCTGCGAAGCGTCTGACAAGCTTCAGTATCCCAGCAGAAGAAAGCAGATCCATTCAGATACTTTTCTCATCTTCAGTCATTTTGCCATGCGGAATTTTCGCAATGTAGTAGTTGATGATTCCCTGTTCTTGTAAAAGATTTGAACCAACAGCGCATGGTAACGGTATGGTAACTGTCGCGAATCCAATTGAATTAAACGTATTCTTGGCTCCTACTAACAGGAGATGTTATGTTTTCATAAATGTATCTTTCTAAGCTGTGTGAGAAAGATGTTTTGTTTTTGTAGATGTAAATTTCTAAGCTGTGTGAAAAAGATGTTTTTGTTTTTGTAAATGTGTCTTTCCAAGCTGTGTGAAAAATATGTTGTTGTCGAAAAATGGTTTTGTAGAATGTTTTGTCGGCACGGAAGTGAGAGAATAAAGATATTCGTTATGTTTTTTAAGAGGAACTGTTTTTCACGTATTAAAGTATTATTTTCTTTTGTTTTAAAAATGACGAAAGATTTAAAATGGGTAGTTTTAAGGTTTCGAAAATCGCTATGTATGTAATTTGCGACAAATTGGCGCCCAAACAGAAGGACATAGGAAGTAATATTTTTTAAGTGGAAAACTGTTCAAGTATGGATGCGTTAAAAATAAAAAGAACGCCGCTTAGAAGCGCATTTACGAAGACTTTAAATGCTTTAAACGAAGCTCTTAGCCAGTCAAGCCCAGATGTTAATCTAATAGAAGAGCTATTAGATCAACTAGTAGACAAAGCATCTAGATTACGTTCTACAGATGACGAAATATTAAATTTTATGTTGTCGAATGGGTCTGCGGAAAAAGATTATGTAAAAGAATTCGAAGCATGCGAAGAATACCATGAAAAATTAATAACAGTGAAGCAAAATGTAAGACATTTTTTCGTTAAGCCTGCCGTCGAACATCAACCTCTTTTACCTAATTCGATAGAAATAGAAAGAATGGGATCCCGCACACTTAGATTACGTGAAATTAGTTTGCAGCCGTTTGATGGGGACTCAAGATCGTGGCTAACGTTTTGGAATACCTTCAAGAAAATTCACAAAAACACTGTGTTAGACGATCACTCGAAGTTCGTATATCTGATGCAAGCAATTACTCCGAAATCGAAAGCGTCCCAAATTGTGAACAGTTATCCTATATCGGCTGAAAATTATCCTAAATTAATTCAACATCTAAAAGAAAGATTTGGAAGAGAAGACACTTTAATTCCAATTTACGTTTGAGATCTGCTGCAGCTAGGATTATGCAATAATAATACATCCAGGAGAGAGTGCAACTTGTCATCGTTATATGACAACCTAGAAACCAAGCTTAGATCGTTGGAATCTCTTGCGGTTACAGAAGATAAATACGCGAGAATTTTATTCCCGTTGGTGGAATCGTGTTTACCTCATGATGTTCTCCGAATTTGGGAACGGGATCGTGAAAAGTCTGCTCAAGGTAAGACTGAATTAAATTCTATACTTAATTTCTTAAAAAATGAAGTGCTGTCTGAAGAACGTATTTTATTGGCGCGTACTAATTTTGGTTTTGATAAATCTAAGAATTTTACTAGATTTAAAAATGTTGAATATTATTCTATGCCAACTGCTACCGATTTGTAAGTGATAAATCTAAAGATAAACATTTAATTAAGAAATATGATGAAGCATGTATATTTTGTGACAAGTGTCACTTATCAGAAAAATGTTTTAAAGCTAATTCGCTTTCTTTTGAAGATAAACGAAGTATAATTTTGAAAAAGGGGGCTTGTTTTGTCTGTCTTAAGAAAAATCATATTTTACGTCACTGTAAATCGAAGATTAAATGTTTAAATTGTGGTAAAAGGCATCTTGCTGTAATGTGTCAAAATGTTTGTAATGAAGAAAGTAATACGGCGTTAGAAAGTCGTAAACATGAACATGAGTCTGGGAGTAGTGATACTGTTTTGACTACTCAAGGTTCCGACCCAACTGTGTTATTACAAACTTTGCATGTACGTGTAAAGCACGATGGTAAAGAAAAAATTGTACGGGGAGTCATAGATACGGGCTCTGAGCGTTCATATTTATCAGAAGATTTAATTAAATATTTTAATTATAAAAGTATTGATGAAGTTAAATTAATTCATAAATTATTTGGTGGTGTTGAAACAAGTGAGACAAACCACAACAAATATAGAATTCATTTAAGTAGTATTGATAATAGTTATAAATGTGATATGCATGTTTTAGATGTTCCTGTTATTTGTTCTAATATAAAAAAGGTGCCAAATGGACGTTGGTTAAAAGAATTAAATAAATATGGTATTAAGATTTCGGATGTTGAAAATAATGTATGTAAAACCGAAAATAAAATTAAATTGTTAATTGGTTCCGATGTGGCCGGAAAATTACTGACCGGAAATATTTAAGTTTTAAAAAGTGGTCCGGTTGCTGTAAAGACCCTTTTGGGGTGGACTCTCATGGGGAAAATTCCAGGCATTAAATCTGAAACAAATGATTCTTTTATGGTTATTTCGTCTCTTTGGAACGAAAGTTCCGTTGCTAATTTATGGAAAGTAGATATTCTTGGTATAACTGATCCGGTTGAATATAAAACTAAAAATGAAATTCATGAAGAAACTATGCAACATTTTAAAAGAAACATAAGAATAGATTCAGATAGGAGGTATGAAGTAGCATTGCTTTGGGTACTAGATAATGCCCGCTTACCTAGTAATAGAGAATTGGCCGAAAAACGGCTTGCTGCAACGAAGAAAAGGTTATCAAATTTGAATAAAACTGAAGTTTATAATGAAGCATTTGATACATGGTTAAATGCAGGAATAATTGAAAGGGGGGGTCGATAATAAAAAATCCAAAATACATTATTTGCCACACAGGCCTGTATTTAAAGAATCGAGTGAAACTACCAAAGTAAGGCCGGTTTTTGATGCTTCGGCTCATGTGGAAGGTTTCCCTTCATTAAATGATTGTCTGGATAAAGGATTAAATATGATTGAAATGATTCCTTCAATATTACATCGTTTTCGGAAATTTCCTGTTGGTGCAGTATCTGATATAGAAAAGGCATTCCTACAGATAGGGATTACAGAAAGTAATAGAGACTATCTATTGTTTTTATAGAAGGATTATATAATTTATAGACATAAACGTGTGGTTTTCGGAATCAATTGCAGCCCTTTTTTACTAGCGGCTACTCTGAAACACTATCTGGAAAGTACACCTAACAATTTTGTTTCTACAGCAGAGACTTTGAATGAATATTTGTATGTAGATAATTGTGTTTGTAGTTTCAACACAACTGAAGAGTTAAACAAGTTCATAATTGAATCGAGAATGTTACTGTTCTCCGCGAAATTTAATTTAAGGGGATGACTGTCAAATTATCCAATTCAAATTATGTCTGAAACTTAAACAGTTAACATAACACCAGTACTAGGCTTAAACTGGGATCTAGAAAACGATACCCTATCTTGCAAAATCGGCCCTATTGAGGAAGAGCAAATTATTCCTACAAAACGAGCTCTACTTTCATTGGATCAGAAGGTTTTTGATCCTCTGGGATTTGCCTCACCCGTGACTTTGCTCCCTAAACTTATTCTACAAGAATGCTGGAAGTTGAAATTAAAATGGGATGAATTAATTCCAGAGAACTTAGCTAAACAATTTTTGAAGTGGGTGCAGGGAATAACATTAATTTCTGACATCAAACTTCAGCGCTGGATGACTCTAGATGATTTTGAAAATGATGTAAGTCTTCACATATTTTGTGACGGAAGTAAACACGCATATGCTACTTGTATTTTTTTGAGAGTAAAGAAGGAAAATTTGTGACTGCGAACAAGTTGTAAATGCTAGACTACTTACGTATGTCTCAGAAGATGTGGATGATCTAGCACCTTTAACACCATCAATGTTTCTTCAAGAAATAAGATCTTCAGATGTGATAGATTTTGATGCAATTGACGCACAAGAATTAAACAGAAGAGCAAAGTATAGACAACAAGTTCGAGAACATCTTAGAAGACGATTCCGTATTGAGTATTTAGGGCAGTTACGCCAACAAAATTCCCTGCAAAAGAATGTGAAGCAAGTGACCGTTGGTGATGTCGTTCTCGTAGAGTCTGATAAGAAACGTACGTATTGGACTTTAGCACGTGTGCAAGAACTAATTTCTGGAGAAGATGGTCACCTGAGAGTTGCTCGGGTAAAAACTGAAAATGGTGAACTTTTAAGACCAATACAAAAACTGTACAATCTAGAGATTCCCAAAGAACAATCTTTAGAGCCAGTATTACGAACGAGAAGTGGCAGAACAGTGACTGTTCCAAAACGTTATCAGTCATAAGACTATTTTTTGAACATTGAACATTATAAACTTTTTTTCCCCTTATTTTTAGTATATCTCATTTCCTAGTGTTAATTTGAATTTGTAATAATATGTTTAATTTTTGTTTGAATTTTTGCAGGAAATTGTATAATTTGTCTTTGAAAATTACTGTTAAGAATATTTATGCCTTGGCCATGTAATGTAAGTATAATGTTACACATTTTGTTTTATTTTGAATTTTGTTGTGCATATTGTTGAGTTTTCCTGTTGAAAACTCAAGGTGGGAGATTGTCGCGAATCCAGTTGAATTAAACGTATTCTTGGCTCCTACTAACAGGAGATGTTATGTTTTCATAAATGTATCTTTCTAAGCTGTGTGAGAAAGATGTTTTGTTTTTGTAGATGTAAATTTCTAAGCTGTGTGAAAAAGATGTTGTTGTTTTTGTAACTGTATCTTTCCAAGCTGTGTGAAAAATATGTTGTTGTCGAAAAATGGTTTTGTAGAATGTTTTATCGGCACGGAAGTGAGAGAATAAAGATATTCGTTATGTTTTTTAAGAGGACTGTTTTTCACGTATTAAAGTATTATTTTCTTTTGTTTTAAAAATGACGAAAGTATTAAAACGGGTAGTTTTAAGGTTTCGAAAATCGCAATGTATGTAATTTGCGAAAGTAGCGATAGCATATTGCTGGCATTGAATGAAGAATCTGTGTGCATTGAGAGGTTTTATTGACAGCTTGATTTGCATAAATCTGCTTCCTATTATGCATGCAGCGCCATCTATCGGTAATTTGTGAACCATTTTTTTTTGTTATTAAAAAAAATCCGATGCCTAAAACTACTTTTTTTTTAAATATCGCATTTAGTCTACATGACAGATATTATTATGACAAAGTATAATAGCATGGTCCGTTCAGATATTCGAAAAAGCGAAAAAATAAACCGGTAAATTTTTACTTTATAAAAAACATGACATTTTTTTTTTTTTTTTTTTTTGGAAAATGAAATTTGTGTGGATTTATTAAAGAAAGGATAAAATGTTTTGAAAGGAATATTAAACGAAACCCTTTGTGCGATCGTCGATCACACTTACCCACTTGTTATTTCATTAAATACTAAATTTGAAGGTATTAAAATTTCAAAATGCCTAAATGATTTTTTTTGTAAATAAAATTTTGAAAAGTTAAAAATTCACGGGTTGGCTAAGCGCCCATGACCCTTCAGACAGGTCTTCGATTTTGCATTCAGACATTACAAAAAAAAGTGTTAGACAAATTTTCATGTTGCCTCGAATACCTACCCTAAAATGTTTAACAGCTCTCCTACTATTCTAAACCTAAATTTACCCTGCTTGGTTATTTGTACCAAGACAACTTTTCGGGGTATCAATTTAAAGTTACAGTACACACGTAGTTTATTTTTCTGATTCCGCAAATGCAAATTTTGTGAAAATCGGACGGTATCTTTTCTCGATTTTGGCCACAAACTGAGCCGCTGTGAATCATATGTTCCAAACATTTGAAAGGGGTCGTATTGAATTTACTTCCGCTTCGGGATCCATCTCGCTATTTATTTTTAGGCAGACGGAAGGGTTACCAGTGGAAGACGATTTTTAGAGTGTTTTCGTGTTTCGTACTATTTTTTGACTGGACTGGGAAACTCCGGGTGGATCAAATTGTTTTTATTAAACTTCAAAGCTATTCTTCGCAATGATTTTCTTTCTTTGTGAAGTAACTTTTTGAAGTGTATTTGAATTAAAATGTGTGGATTTTCAAAACTCCAATGTTTTTAGTTCACGTTTAATGGTAACTTCATAGCATTAACGAAAAAAACAAGAACGAAAAACCATGCGTCAAGCATAGATTGTATAACACTTTCCAACGCTTCCAAAATAATTTTACAAATCATTACCGTTTAATAAGCTGAAAGATAACATCTAAAAAAACAATTTGGAAAACGCATAACATTTAAAAACCTAATTTCAGGAATTTCCAGCATATACAATATTCGGAAAATTATCCGAAAACTTTTATTCAGTCCTGTATATGATCTATAGATTTGTATATAGACTACATAGGATGCTAAATTTTAGTTTCGTTAGGAAACGCGTAGCACAGTTTAAAATTCCTACGTATGGAGTTTCTGTCAATAAACGGAAATGTATTCGCGAACTTTTGTGCTGCCCTGTATATGAAATACAGAATTTATACACACCAAGTAATAGACAAAAAAGTGAGTTAAATTTAAAATCGCGTTCAGCTACTTAAAACGCACTTCCAGGAATTATTTTTAACAGACAGTAGAGAATTCTTTTGTGCGTCCCTGTAAATGAATGTTACTGCTATACACACAATATTCTGTAGAAAGCCTCTTGTAATGCACCTTAGTGATATATATAAATTTCAATGCGTTTAAAATAGTGAAACATAATTTAATTAAACCGCAAACGATTTTTCTCCATAGACGTAATGTAACAGAATTCTTTTGACTGTCCCTGTAAGGTAAGTATAATTGCTACGCACACTATATTCCATATTAAGCTTCTTGTAATGCACCTTAGTGATATATATCAATTACAACGTATTTGAAATTGTGTAAAATCATTAAAATAAACCGCAAATGATTTTTCCCCATACACCGTAATGTAACGGAATTCTTTTGTTTGTCCCTGTAAAAAAACTATAAGTGCTACACACTTCAGTTGAAATAGGGAACATGCTACAGATAACGACAATAACATATAAAAATTGCAGGGCAATCCGAGCATATTTGCGGGAGTTAGAGCACGGACAGACGGCAGACGGCCAGACGGCC
The DNA here is from genome assembly GCA_963931845.1 of Maratus michaelseni. Classification (NCBI taxonomy): domain Eukaryota; kingdom Metazoa; phylum Arthropoda; class Arachnida; order Araneae; family Salticidae; genus Maratus; species Maratus michaelseni. Next base: position 115,194,802 of record OZ007593.1, on the reverse strand, counting down.
ATACGGCAGACGGCCATACGGCAGACAAACCGAAGTCATAAACACTTTTCAACTAGGTTGGAAAGTGTTAAAAAGAGATAGATTAAAAAAAATGTGCATGAGTCATTACAAAAAATATTTAAAAGGATATTGTCCTGATTTTATTTTTTAAATAACTAAAATATCTCATTCATCTTTTATGATTCTTGAGTTTTTTAATAATAGGATTCATATAGTATGCCATATGCATGGTAATGATATTGGGAGAAGGCGAACAATTTATCATTTTTATCTCGCTATTTCTAGTGTAGTAAAAAAGAGCACTTTAGATTGAAAATTAATGTCTTCTTATTGCTACTGATACAGAATTATTTTTATTAAGAATTTTTTATTTTTTCTTCGAATACGAGAAAAGAAACATGTATATTCGACAAATTTATTTTTTCTTACTTTTTCCCATAAATTTCTGTTATTAATATTTAGAGAGATATTAATTATGACGAATTCGGTATTATCAATAGAAAATAAAAAACCATTCGAGCCAGTGTTATTTTCCATGGCAAAACATGAAGAATTATTTCGTAGCAACTAGTTTATATATATTTTTTATGAAATTTGTAAGATACATACCATAATTCTCAAAATTACATATTAAAGAATCTAAAATAGAAGAATTCCATTAAAAGTTTTATTTATTAGATTGATCAGCATTAATGGAGGGTATTTTATTTTTATTTATTTCTTGCAAAATTCTGCTCCTAACACACACACTAAATCGATTTTAAGGTGTCATCGTTCACAAATAACATGTTCTGTATTATAAAAAATTGTAATTTATGACAATCTTAATTTTATACTTATATATTACTTAAATTTATATTATGTTATTTACCTAAATTATAACTATGTACAGTCGTGGGGAAAAAAAGTGAACACCCCCTACTAGCTCTGCAACAAATTATTGCAGAAGAAAGTTGCTGGTTCCAAACGATTGTAAATAAAGTCTACTTTTAAATGATGTATATAAAATTTTCTTAGGGGTCATCTACATATCAAAACAAACCCAAAATTGTTTTTTTCAATGCAAAGACCCCATTTTGACCCAATTTTACGGAAGATATTTTAAATATTTAGTTCAAACTATGCCTAGATATCAAATTGCTTGAAATTCCTGCGATAAGTTACAGAGAAATTAATTATTTTAAAATGAGCATATTTTAGGGGCTGTATCCAAATTGAAGTTCATTACTCAATTGTTGAAATGCTACAGAATGACTAAGTCATTGATGTATTATTTCTTGCCAATATGACCATTTTACTCACTTAATATGTTTCGGCTATTGTTATATACAGTAAAATCCTTCTCAATATTCATTTTATAATGTTCGCAAGAGTTGAAATAGGTATCCGATTAAGAAATATATAAAGTTATCTGTGATTAAAATAGTTTTAAAATATATAAATGTGATTGGAACGTTTTAGGTGTTTTTATAATGCTTTTTCTCAGATTTTGAATTTATTTTACTTGGTCTTTTCTAAATTTATATGTAAAGAATATCGGCGAATACAAAATTTAGAATAAAAAATATTATGAAGCAGTATAAGGAAACGATGTAGAAAAACCCAGACAAATTGTTTTTCAGTCTGAATATAAATCTTAACTCGATTGCTAAGGGCACATTTTTAAAACATTTTCAGCAAATACACAACATACAGTAGAACCCCGGTTATCCGAAAATTGGCTTAACCGAAAGATCTTGAAACTCTTTTAAATATGAAAAAATGTGTTTTTAAACAAGCATGTTCTTTATGAAATGAATAAACAAAGTCAATTTACTAATTTGGACCATTGTGTAAATGCAGACACTTTAGTATACAGACAAATACTACACTTCATTTCTTTAAAAATGAGTTGTGATATTCCCTTGTTTTTCAATTTTGCATCGCATCAATGCTGCCTTATCACGCCATCTTTTAAATAACAACACATCTGAAGCTGTGGCATCTGATTGCACTTCAGTATATCGAAATGCTGCATCTAGGCTCTTCGTAGCCTCGCTGTGTGTAACCTTCACATTCTCAATGTCTTCCGGCTCTTCATATTCTGCATCAACATATCTTCGATTCTCCGCGACAACTATTTCTGCGTTTGTCAAATCTTGCTCATCAGTTGTTGGACCAAGTCAAGCCAAAAACCCACTTTCTGATACTTCCCCAAGTTGATGCTTGAACACGTCCAAAACCACTTCTGTGTTAATACTATTGTCATCAGTTTCCGACTCTGTAGTATCAGACTCCAACTTTGTTTCAAAGACTACCGACTCAACCTTAGGTATTAACTTACGCCAAGATCTCACTAACGTTTTACGTTGAACTTAATTCCATGAAGAAGCTACCTAGTAGCCAACTTTCTTCATATCTAGAAGTTTCAAATGTTGAACAACTTCTGCTCCATCATCCAGTCCTTCAATCAAACACCGTATCAGCCTTTTCCTGTAATGCCCCTTAATGCTCTCAATAACACACTAGGATTTCTATAGAAAAGTCACATTCGGAGGCAAGAAAATCGCATTAGTCTCATTCTTTACAAGCTCATTTTTTGCTGGGTGCGATTGTGCATCATCTAACTAAAGAACAACCTTCTGAGAAACTTTAATTTTTTTTTATAAGTAAACTGGTAGAATAAACAAGGTAGCCTCCCAGTTATACGAAAAGTCCTATGGAACCCCGGTCAATCGAAAATGCTATGGTCTCATGTTTGTCGGATAATCGGGGTTTTACTGTATATCCATTTATAAGAAACTTTACTTCAAACATACTATATACCGCAGAAAAACTAAAATAGGTTTATTAGACTGGAGAAGAAGCTAGAAATTCAATTAAAGCTAACAAAAATAATGAGTAAGATTTTTTTTTTCTAAGATAGGACTGTTCATTTAAAAAAAAAAATAGCTTTTTAATTTAAAAATAAAAATAAAACTAATTTACATTACTGACGTAAAATTATATCTTATGCAAATACGATTTATGTAATTTTAATAAAATATTTAAAAGCAGACACAGAAAAAGTAAAAAAAAAAAAGAAATTGTATTCTAATCAACAATAGAAATAGTAAAATAATTTTTCAAATTACGCTTTTCTGCACATCATAGACGGCCTCTTAAGCCAGCATCTCGCTGTTTTTTAAACATAATTTGAAAACTACTTGGAAGAAAATTTTGAAATTTTGAATGTGCATAAAGTAGTACATAATGAATATAAATCCATAAAATAATTGTAGGTTGCAATTTATATATTTTTTCAAATATTAATGTCATATTTCGTAATTAAAATTATAAAATTATAAAAATTACAAATTCAAATTATTTAAGTTTGAGTTTTTGAGGTAACAAAACAAAAAAATAGCACATTAGGATTATAATTTCAGGAGATATGAATAAAAACATGAAAGTGTAGTTTAACATTAGAATATTTAAATTTTGAATGTTTATAATTCAAAATCTCATCCTCCAAATGACTTGAAGTTTAGTATCTAGGCAAAGTTTGAACCGAAGATTTCCGCTATCTTGCGAAAATTTGGTGTTGCCATTGAAAAAACGAAGTTTGGTCTGGTTTTTATATGTAGATGGCCCCTAAGAAAATTTTACATACATTATTTAAAAACAGACTTTATTTCCCATCGTTTGCTAGCAGTAACTTTCTTCTACAATAATTTGTTGCAGAGTTAGTGGGGGGTATTCACTTTTTTTCCTTGACTGTACATTGCAAAAAAAGACAAATGTTTCTTAATCTATGGAAATATAATATAATAACGAACGAAAATAAACAATAACCACTTCCGAGTTACAGACGATTCCTAAAATTGTTTTTTATCTGCCGAAAACCCAGAAACTAATTTCTTTAAGATTTAATGAAGCATTTATAAAAACAAAGATTTTCAGAATCGTTTGCGAGTAGTTTTTTTTTTATAGTGTATTAATCATTTTTCTCAAGCCAGAGTATTGATTTTCAGGACGCTATCAATTCTCAATTAAACTTTTTCAGCTGCGTAATTGAATTTATAATTGCAAGAGTAACAAAACCAATTGGAAATTGTATGGCAAATGTGACAAATGACCAGCGTTCGTACTATAACTAGTTTTATAAATATTCAGATTTTGGTGCTATAGCTGTTGCACTCTTATGCAAGAATGCAAGAATACAAAATTCATTTGATGTATTCATATGTTATTCATATTATAGATATTAATTTTATTTTATGAAATTTAGTTTCAAGACACTTTTACAAACAATTAATTACAATTCTGTTACATAAACATACATTTGCGCATAATACTATGCGCAAATATCCAATACAAGATAATGTAAAAAAAATCATCTTTATTATATTACTGAAAGAATGAATTATGTCGTCTGTTATTGATTAATTTCCATAATAGAATAAGTACATTTTAAGTTGGAAACATTGTATCTTTTGTTGATATTTACTGAAAATTCTAATGGCAAACTTAAGCCTAGCTTCGAAAATTTCAGAACTTGAAATCCCTATTTAAAGTCATTTTCCATTTCATATCTATTTTTCTGGAAACATCTATCCAAAAAACTGTCAGTAGATTATAGGATTGCTATAATTAAACTATTTTAGTATACAAATTCGGTTTTTAAATTCAGAAATACGGAAATAATATGATTCCATCGTAAATATGACGTAATCACTATGGAAACATAGAATCATTACCTATCAAGGGATAACACTGAATTAATTACGCATGATAGGGTTTAATAGAATGAAGAAAACTTTTATTAATACCTTTTTAAATTTTGATTCAATTTTCATAAAATTTGAAATGACTCGTCAAAATTCTGCAACGATTATCTATATTAAAATTGAAACCATTCAGTTCGGTAACTTTTGGGCTGTTATATACAGACTAATGGGACAGACAGACCAGACGACGACTATAGGTGCTACGCATTTATATAATAACGAACGCACCTAATAATATTAATTTTAACGTTAATTTTAACACTGTTAATTTATCGTGTGAGTCTGTAAAAAAATGTTTGTTGCAGATGAAAATGTTTACTTTAGAATTGGTAGCATTTGAAAAACCTATATTTTGTGTTGAGAAAACTGATTAATAAACAATAAAAGCTACTCAGAAACGTTTCCAAAAATCAGTGACAGTAAAAGGAACTTTGATTTTATAAATGTATTTTTAAGCCTCGAAAATATAGTTTTGGTTTCTAAAGATAAAGATTGTTCTTCGGAATCGTGGGTAACTAGGAAGAGGTTATTATATATATTTTCGTTCGGGGTTTTATCATGTTTTCCTAGATAAAGAAGCATTTCTACTTTTTTTTTAACAGTATACGGAGAAAAAATATTTTTTGTTGATGATCACATTTCATAGAATATTCCATGTGTTTATTTAAAATTGCAATGTAAATTTTCTGTTGTATGTTGTTCTATAAGTTTCGTGAAATTTGGTTGAAAATATTTTATATTATAAACAAACAAGATGCAGGATTTCTTTTAGTTTTTCTAAAGAAAAGTTTATATCAAAGCGAATGCCACATTCTATTCTATAATGCATATAAATGTTTTTGCAATGTAAATTTTCACATTGCAATAAAAATTGCAATGTAAATTTTCTGTTGTATGTTGTTCTATAAGTTTCGTGAAATTTGGTTGAAAATATTTGATATTATAAACAAACAAGATGCAGGATTTCTTTCAGTTTTTTTAAAGAAACGTTTATATCAACGCGAATGCCACATTCTATTTCATAATGCATACAAATGTTGCACGTAGCAAGTAAAATCATTTGTGAAAGTTTCAGATCATTTCCAGCGTTTTGTGAGACACAGTGATCATAAATATATATTTCTTATTCAATTAGTTGTTGGTCCCCTAAATACACTCCTGGCTGAATGTCCACTGGAAAAGTGTGAGCTAAATAGTATCTCGTTTACATAGATGACGTTAAAGAACTATTCGTAATGGATTTCTCTAACATTTGAAGATATATGTAATATCGAAAGTGTCCGGTAACTTCAGGCTATAAAAGTTTAAAGCCAACATAGTCTTTTGAAGTCTCGAAAATTTTGTTCCCATTATCTTCAGGTTTATTACGCTTCAAAGTTTCCGTAAATTGATGGTCGCTATACTTATAGACAGATTTTCTGATTGAATAAGGCATATATTACGTTACTAAAAATTTGCTATCCAAATCCCCTGAGGCATACAAACCTTCATATTTCATTTATAAATCCAAAAATGTTTTTTTCTTTTCTCCAATAAAATAATTAAAGTTATTATTATTATTAGCAATTTACTCAACATTCTTAGTACCATTAGGGACTTTATTGACCCCATTATGTTTTGTTTTGAAGATTTTTATGTCTTGAACAAGAAAAAAAAATTACAATTAAAACTCAATAAATGAAATGAAATAGACATTTCATAAGAAGTTAAAATTTATACAAATAAATTTCTGGTTTAAATCATGCTAAGAATACTTGTCGAAATTTAAAATCTAGTACTCGGAGGATTAAATGTCATTTGCGAAATAAAATTGCATCGTAGGTAAGGAGTGCATTATTTTCCATGTTATGTTTATTTTACAATGTTCTTTGCAAGAAATATAACTTTGCTATATTACAAAAAAAAAAAAAAAAAAAAAAAAAAAAACAGTAAGTATTAGAATGTGTAAAAATGTTCGTTTCCATAACCAAAAATCACTCAAAAATATCTTTTGAGAAGGTATATCTAAAAGCAGCTCAGGGAAATCCTGCGTTACATATTCAGAGATGTGATTTCTACTTACATGGTCACATAAACTTTCCATGCAGTTCATTTTCTGCACGTCACATGTCTGCTGAAATATTTAATACGATTCTGCGCGAAATAGAGGTTGCTTTTCGATTTATTCAGAATATTTGCGTTCATTGTAGATTAGGTATCGTTACGTATTATGATTAGCTCTTAGGAATTGCATACATAAATTTATTTTGTTTGAAAATTACATTAATTAATTTTGTTAGTTCGCTAAAATGCGACATAAAGATAACTCTCCTTCAAAATGTATATTTTATCGAAAATTATAGAAAAATATTGCATATTTTGCAAAAAGTAAATAATTGTGGCAAACAAATTTACGTTATTCTAGATCAGCGGTTCCCAACCTGGGGTACGCGTACCCCTGGGGGTACGTGGCGGTTCTGCTGGGGTACGTAAAAATAATATCGGTAATGGCTAAAATAACAAAAAATGGTTTCTCTGAAAACACATACAGAAAGTTGATTGACTTTTTGGATTACAAAGTTAGTCTTATGTGTAATTCCAGTATGTTACACTTAAAATCATAGGAAAGGCATAATAATTCATTGATAATTCAATGTCACTAGCTCCGCCAAAAGGTAATCATATTGCATGAGTACTTATATATTTACCCCATCTTCGCGAATACTGCTATTTATTATTATACAATATTAATTTCCCACCACATTTATCATATTGTTCCGTTTTTAATAATAATTGCAGAATGCCTTAATTACGTTAGAGCTTTTATTGTTAATGCTTTATTTTGAAACGCGTTGAAAATCAGGCCCTTATTTTCGTTTTCGAACAGGCATGGTTATGTCTCTAACTTATATTTATTAATAGGAAAGCTTCCTTCTTTTTAATGATTATTTACAATTGAGTATATTACTAATTTTAAAAAAGCATATTTGCGTTATATGAGTGAGGGGAAGGGTTGGGGGCGTGTTTCTGATAAAGAGGGTACTCTGAAATGAATAGCCTAAGCAAGGGGTACGTGGAGGAAAAAGGTTGGGAAGCGCTGTAGATTATTGAAGCGTTATATTGTTTACAGTCATGATTAATGCTTACATAACCGCTGTTAGCGGTCTCACAGACGTCTGTTTTTTTCAATTTTCAAAGTTTATCTTTTCATTTTTAATTTAACTCTAGATACTAGTGACATTTTGTTTCGTTTGGTACTCTAGTAATATCGCTAAAGACTTCTGAATAGATGAATTTTAATTATAATAGGCCTGTACATAAAATTTAGTGCAGAAACAGTATCCTATGAGGTAATCGTGCCTTTTATTCATATTTGTATTAAGCGGTCGTAGATACCACTCACAGTATGCGACAATTTTTGTCACAGCAGTTAAGGGTTCAAGATCACTAAATGGAGCAATTATCATCCATAGCACCATGCAACGTTTATAAAACGTTTTAAGGCGGTATTCAAAAAAATATTTTTCCACGCTCAACAACTCAACATTTTGAGACACATTCTCAGACTCATTTTTAAAAGTAACAACATGAAACTTGGCGGCGTGATTTATAAAGACATTTATAAGGACCCCATGTTTTTATTTTTCGTTCAATTAATTAGAAATTGATTTACAGACAATTATTTTCACAGTACGATCGTTTTTTTTTACTTCCAGCGCTATCGCTTTGGGAAATTCGGTTCAAAATGTCCACTTTGACAGCATTTTTTGAAATATATTCTGCCTTTATCAAAAAATCGAAACAATACGGACATTATAAAGTTTCTGAATAAGAGAACCTGGCAATTGGATGCATTTTAGAGCAAAAATGAATTTACAAATGTGTCTCAAAATAAACAGTTTGGATTTGAATACACCCTTAAAAGTCATAGGTCTGAATTTTCAAAAGTTTAAAAACGTTGTTTGCTGCTGGAGATCGTAAGGCACACGCACACACAAATATTGAACAACGAGAAACTTTCGAGGCAACACGCATACACCCACACTAAAATTACAAAAGTGCTAGCAATTTTTTTAATTATAAACATTTTTATTCAATATTATAAATATTACGAGGGGTGATCCAAAAAAAAGTTTACAAGGCAAAGGAAAAAGTATTTATTAACAATAGAAACAAGATACAAATGGCAATCAAGAGACACATCTGGCCTTTACTTTTCCACATAGTCGCCAAACCTGTTTAGGCATTTGTCAGAACGTTCGACCAACTTATTTATCCCGTCTTGGTAGTAATCAGGGCCCTGCTCATTGAGCCATTTCTCGGCAGCTGTTTTCACTGCATCGTCTGAGGTGAACCGTGTTCCGGATAAGTTTCGCTTCAACGCCGGAAAAAGAAAATAGTCACTTGGAGCCAAATCGGGGCTGTATGGGAGGTGATTCCAGACCTCCCACTTGAACCTTTGCAGCAATTCCTGAGTCTGGCGAGCTGTATGGGCCCTGGCATTGTCATGTAGAAGAATGACGCCTTTGCTCAGTAATCTTCTTGACACATTCTTGGCCCATAAGAATTGAATTACGGCTCGCACCTCTATGCGAGACCACTTTTCTAGACGTCGTGCCATTACTGTCGCTCTTAAGTGTCTGCGTACTGACGCTACGTACTCGTAGAACCGCTGTAGGACAACTAGCGCCATCTGTCAACCACCCTGGATGGAAATATTCGCTCCACAATTATTACTTTTCAAATGCTTCTGCTTGTAAACTTTTTTTTGGATCAACCTACGTACATTTTATGAAATATTTAATAGAAGCTAAACTGTTAAAAATCTGCAGCAAACTGTCCAGTCATTTGATCGTTTTTATAGAAAACGGTTACATAACCATAATTTAACGCTATTGTGACCATAATATGGGCAATAATATGGTCAGAATAGATTTAACCTACGGTTATATAACCGTTTTCTATAAAAACGGTCAAATGACTGGACATTTTGCTGTAAAATAGTAAAAATTACTACTCAGAATTTTTGGTATGTATTTAGAATTTCTGAATAAAGAGAAATCCCTTAAATGCACTTCAGATGCAAATGCATATAATTAATTGTATTTTTACGTTGTGTATAATGACTAGAGTTTTTTTTATATTTGAAATATAGCTTTGACTTATAACAAAATATACATTCTAACAAAAAAAGAACGTAGTCAATAAACGTAAAAATACAGGAAACAAGTTGCTGGAAAACACCTGTGATTGAAAGAATTTTTTTTGGCACTTGAAGAAATTTCATCTTTAGACTGAACAATTTCAGGAGATTTTTAAACTCTGATTCGCGAAATTTTCGTGTTTTAACGGAAAAGTACATAATAAAAATTTAGTTTAAAATAGGAATAAGTACTACGCAGCATAGTTGCCGGATCACCTTGTGATTTGACGGAAAGGCAGCTTTAAATTGGAGGATTTCAGGTAATGTTTACGTTAGATTGCTGAATTTTCTGTATTTTTGGGAAAATGGTTAAATCAATATGGAATTTTCCGTGTTTTAATGAACTATAATCAACGGAAATATTCGTTCAATTCACAGATTTTTTTTTTGAGAATCTAGCTCATTAAAAACATCACAATGGGACAAATGGTCATTCCTATAAACAAAAATAATTCAAGAAAATTCTTCTGGCCTGTACCGGGAGGGAAAGGTTGCTTTCCTATTTCTTGGTTTTAAGATTTTAAATATAATGCTGAAATTCGTGTATTCTAATATGCATATATTTAAAAGAGTAGACACTAGAGCGCAGGTGTTCTGCGCGGGATCTGCATGCAGTGCGTGTACGGCATGTGCGGAAGCATGGTGACACTTGGCGAAATATCAGACAAAATAAATGAAGCTAACTTGGCTATAGCTAATTGTACTCTAAAACGCACAAGAAAAATCGGAAGAACCCGATTAGAGAAGATTCGTCAATACTGAATTTGAATGAGAATGTCATCAAATTAATTAGCTATAGCCAAGTTAGCTTCATTTATTTTGACTGATATTTCGCCAAGTGTCAGCATGCTTCCCGTACATGACGCACACGCACTGCATGCAGATCCCGTGCAGAACATCTGCGTTCTAGTGTCTACTCTTTTAAATATATGCATAATAGAATATACGAATTTCAGCATTATATTTATAGATACTATGCATAATAACTTATCCACGTAGGACTCTGAAATATATATACACATCATAAGATATGGACACCATTTAGAAATATGAAAACTGAGATACTTTTATCAGCATTATGTATATAAAAATCTTTGCATGCACAGAATAGTTACTGGATACTCTTTAAAAGTGAAAAAAAGTAAACATATTATACTGGAAAGCAATTCTTGCAGCTGAACGTATTTCCTCCTCCGATCAATGAAGGAAATGTTGCATCATGACACGTCGTTACATCAACAAAATCATTGTAACATCATGAAACAATCATCGTATTAAAATATATTAACTAATTTTTTGAGAGAAATAGCACAACAAATATCGAAGCTGGCTACAGTTAGGTTTAGAAGGTTTCATTTTTTGTAATACTTGTTGGTCCACTTGTTGCCATCGGCAAAAGATAAACAACCGCTTTTTCGTCGCCACGTACCTTAGCGTTTTATATATATTGGAAAAAAGGTTACAACAATGAAAGAAAATTTTTGAGAAATCACGTTCACTAAAACTCAAATTAATCCATGATTGTTTTAACCTAATGCCTTGTTTCAAGATGCCAGCCACCCTAGAATTTCAAACTGCTATAGCTCAGCCATGTTTTAAGATAAAGGCAAAATAAAAATGCTTCGGAATCCTTCTATCAAGGTCTAAAGCAAAAAATATATTTGGTTTTCTAATTTTTTTGTATGATTTATTGAGTTTTAAATTTTTGAGTGGTCGCTATTTTGAAACAAAATGGTGGATCAAGTTGGCCAACGAACTCGGTCAGGATATTGGTAAGCCTAATATACATGCTTAGTAACACACAAATCGGTTTATAAATACGAGTTCTTTCGCATGACAAAGCACATTATATGTGGATATCTGCAAATCAACATTTGAAAGGAGAAACAGAGGATGGTTTTGGGGTCTGGGATCATAATTGGTGAAAATATACTAAAATGTTCCGGAATTGCTTTCCTACAAACGGCCACAATTGGTACATTTTTTTGTAATGAAAACTACCTAAAATGTCAATTTAGTGGGTATATCTCAAAACAACTAGAAAATTATCCGTTATATACACAAAGATGTGATTTCTGCCTGAATGGTAACCGAAAGTTTCCTGTCAGTTTATTTTTTGGATGCACATCACATCTTCTGTCAACTATTTAATACAATTCTTTTCGAAATGCATATGTAGCCATTTGATTTTCCCAAAATATTTGCATTTATCGAAGAACAGTTCTCATTATAGATTAAGCTACGATTTTAGAAAATGCATAGCTGATTGTGAGTAGTTAGAGTATTCTCATTAGTGTTTAACTTCAAATACGACATGATGAGGGTAACTTATCAAAATTTTTTGAAAATGATAGAAAAATAAAGTAATTTTTTAAAAACAAGAACAGTAAAATTTCTTTGCGATGAGCAATGTTACGGTATTTCAGTATATTAAATTGCTTATGGCCATAACAAAATAAAAAATATAAAACATCAATACAAGAAGGGTATATCATAGTAATGCCCACAAACACATACGTATAAACACACACACGCGCATACACAAATTAAAGAAGTTCTCTCACAATTTTAAGTGGTAGAAATTTTCTATTCAACATAAAAATATAAAATATTTTATTAAACGTTTAATAGAAGTTAGATTCATTAAATATTCAGCAGTAAGTAATAACATGTAAATTAATGTATTTTTACTTAGTGCATTCGAAAATAATCATCAACTTTTTTTTTGAAAGTTTGAAATATAAATTTACTATATAACTGAAAAGAAAAAAACTTACAAAAACACCAGAATGTGTAAAAATGTTCGTACCCATAATAAAAATTCACCCAAAAATGTCCTTCGAGAGGCTATATGATGCAAAAGCAACGCAAAACATCGTATATTATATATTCAAAGATGTGATTTCCGCTTACATCGTAGAATAGCTATTACAGTATGTTTTTATTTTGTATGCACATTATAGCAATGCTGAAACAGTTAATACAAGCTGATTTTAGAATTATTGCAGAATGGATGTTATTGCATAGCGAGATTAGCTTTTAAGGAGATGATTGCTTGTGTTAATTTTGTTTCAAAATAACAGGAATTCCCTTTATCATTTCGCTAAAAATGCTTACATAAGATATTCAAATTGTATATGTAATCAAAAAAGAAAAAAAATATTACATATCTTTGAAGAATTAGAAAATTTAAAAAATAAATATGTACAAGGAAAAATGTTATACAATTCTATTTTTTAATGTTTTATTGCTTCTAATAATAATATAATTAAAAATCATATACATGAGATTAATACATCAATATATCAGTCGTTATAGTAATCAATAAGGCATTATTGGAAAATAAAATAAAAAATACATTACTGGTGTTTCCATATATTTTTTTCTGTTGTAAACATTTGTTTGTTAATATTAGAAACATAACATATCATTAACAATTTAAAAACACTTAATTTAATGTATCTTTAAGGAGTGCATTTGAAATTAATCAACCGAGAGTGTTTATGATATATGAAATGTAACTTTTCTACATAATAAAAAACAAGCTTGTAAAAATATCAGAATGACTAAAAATATTTGTTCGAATAACGAAAATGTCTCAAAAAATATTCTTTGAAAGGATCTATCTAAAAACAACACAAAGCAAGCCACCGTTATATGTACAGAGATGTGATTTCCGTTTACGTAGTAACATAGCCATTCCATTTAGTTAATTTTTTGGATGCACGTCACATTGATGCTGAAATATTTAGTAGGATTCTATGCTAAATATAGAAGATGCTTTTCGATTTATTTGAAATATCTACATTTATTGCACAGTATGTATCAATCCATATTGTGATTTGCTTTTAGGAAATGCGTAGCTGAATTCATTTTGTTTACAAATAACAGGAATTCACTTTGGCATTTTACTACAAATGTGATATAAAGACAGTTCTTTGGTACATATATTTTATAGAAAATGACAGAAAATGTTGCACAAATTTGAAAAGTAAAATTATTTGGAATGAGAAATGTTATGAAATTTCAATGTATTAATGTAGTATATACATTTTGTGCTTATACTCAGAACAAAATTACAATTACTAAGCCATTAGATTAAGGCCGAATTATCTTGTTGGCACACACAAAAATTCCAAAGGTTCTCTAGACATTTCTAGACATTTTCTGTTCAATGAACAAAATAATACCGTTCATTAAGAATTTAACGCAGTTAGTTTAATTAAATAATGAAAAGTATTTACTGACATGTAATGTAATGTAATATATTGTTACGTAGTGCATTAGAAAGTAATCATCAGAGTGCGTTTTGCCAATATCTGTTATATATATACTATATATATGTAGGTTTTTATATTTAAATCTTACAGTTTTTTAAGTACTTACTTGACTTATTACTATCAATGAATATAGTTCTTCAATACAAATTGGAACAGTCTTTATCACTTACTAAACGATGAGATTATTCAGTACTATAACATCTTTGTACACATAAACTTGAATTCACCTAGAATTATTCTTTTAAACCTTTATTCTATAAATATTGGATTATACAACTTCATACTTGGATAACAAACTATGGAACAACTCATTTCCGCTTTTTGTTAATCTAACTTCATTAACGAACCTCACAAAATCTTTCGACGTCACGTGGCTACTAATTAAATCTTTGAGTTTGTATTATTGTGGATATTGATGTGTAGATGGGTATTATTTATTCTTTTAATCCCACACACACACACACACATATATATATATATAATGTTAGCTCTATTAACTAAAAGTCACCCAAAAATAAATGCTTTTAGAGTTAAAAGCAAACAAGTGAATCCAACGTTTTATATGATGCGATTTCAGCTTACAGTGTATTGAAGACAGTCTACGTAGTAATATTTTGTATCCACGTTGCATAGCCGCTGAAATATTGAATATGATTTTTGCAAGAAATATAGAGATTGCTTTTCGATTTATTCAAAATATATGCGTTTATTGGAAAACTGGCGTCGCCGTTCCAATTTTTGATTTTTTCATAGGAGATGAATACATAAGTTTATTTTATTCGGAAATAACAGAAATTTCTATTATCATTTTACTACAGATTATATATAAAGACTGCTCTTCAAAATGTATGTTTTCATCTATCTTTATCTTAAAAATTATACACTATATCGAATATGATAGAAAAATTTTGCATATTTTGGAAACAAATAGGCAAAAAAAATATTTGCGGTAAACAAAGTTACGCTGTTCTAGCAAGTTTTTTATATATTTTATTGCTTATAGTCATAATATATTTAGAGTAATGAGCAGTTGTCATAGTATTGTACAAAAAATACATTTTTGATGCTTTCTCATAACTTTTTTATATACCATTGCCAATGAAAAAAATAGTACATTTCATCAAGCATTTAGTAGAACTAGTTTCATTAAATATTTTAAAACACTTAATAATATGTAATTTAATGCATTCTTGCGAAGTTCATTTGAAAATAATCGCCACAGAAAGTGTTTCTGAAATCTGAAATAAAACTTTACTAGATAATACAAAAGGTTTTATAAAAAATATTACTATGAGTAAATATTCTCCCTCTCATAACCAAAAGTCATTCAAAAAATCTTTTGAAAGGATGTATTTCAAAATAATATCATGGAATTCTCCGTCATATATACTGAGATGTTGCTTCCTTTTGCATTTTAGCATAGACACACTCAGAAAAAGAAACTGATTAAAACTACAAAACATATTTTTTGAGTACATTTTGTTATTTTAGCAAAATTGGAGTAAAATTGAACCATTTTACTTCAATTAACAAAACATTTTTGCTGACAATACAAAATTTGTTTTTGGAATTGCAAAAAAAAAATTTTTTGTTGATTCAAACAAAATTTTTATTGACCCATATTTAAACAAAAATTTTGTTTAAATATAAGTCAATGGAAATTTTGTTTGAATCAACAAAAAAATTTTTTTTGTTGAAAACCACTTTTTTTGCAATTCCAAAAAAAAAAATTGTATCATCAGCAAAAATATTTTGTTAATTGAAGTAAAATGGTTCAATTTTACTCCAATTTTGCTAAAACAACCAAAATGTACTCAACAAAAATGTTTTGTAGTTTTAATCAATTCCTTTTTCTGAGTGCATTCCATTGCATTTATTTTTTGTATACACGCCAAATCACAGGCGTAATGATTAATATGATTCTGTGCGAAGTACAGAGGTTGCTTTATGATTTATTAAAAAAAATCTGCTTTTATTGCAAAGCAGCCGCAGCTCCGCACTCAGAAAAAGGAATTGATTAAAACTACAAAACATTTTTGTTGAGTACATTTTGGTTGTTTTAGCAAAATTGGAGTAAAATTGAAGCATTTTACTTCAATTAACAAAACATTTTTGCTGACGATACAATTTTTTTTTTTTGGAATTGCAAAAAAAAAAAGTGGTTTTCAACAAAAAATTTTTTTTTGTGGATTCAAACAAAATTTCCATTGACCTATATTTAAACAAAATTTTTGTTTAAATATGGGTCAATAAAAATTTTGTTTTAATCAACAAAAAAATTTTTTTTTTGCAATTCCAAAAAAAAAAATTTTGTATCGTCAGCAAAAATGTTTTGTTAATTGAAGTAAAATGGTTCAATTTTACTCCAATTTTGCTAAAACAACAAAATGTACTCAAAAAATATGTTTTGTAGTTTTAAACAGTTTCTTTTTCTGAGTGCATAACGGGATTAGTTTTCTTAAGATATGCATTCTTAAGTTTATTTAGTTTGGAAATAAGAAAAATTTCTATTGGCATTTCATGGTAAAAGAATAGCTTTTAAAAATGTATATTTTAACGAAAATATTAGATTAATTTTGAAAAAATAGAAAAAGTAAATATATTTGCCACGAACAAAGTTACGCTATTTCAATTTATTAATTTATTTTATTGTTTATAGTCAGAATAAAATTGGAATTATTAAACATCAGAACATGGAAGAACTATTATGGCAACACACATACACACCTATGCACACACACACACTAAAATAACGAAAGCTAGTTCATAATTTAAGTGACAGACATTTTCCATTAAATGTATAAAAAAAATTACGTTTTATTAGTAATTTAATCGAAGTTAGTTTCATTGAATATTCAAAAGTATTTAATAACATTCAATTTAATGTAATTTAGCGTTGGGGGATCAAAAATAATAACCAGGGTGTTTTTCTAATGTCAGAAAGATGGCTTTACTATATAATAACAAGGAAGAAAAACATAGATCGTGAAACACTCTCAAACACTTCAAATATTGCTACGAAAATCATTTTTTGAAATGGCAAAAGGAGATTTCTAAATAAACAATTTACAAAACGCATAACATGGTTGAAAATCTAAATTAATCATTTACCTCCATTGTCGGTAAGGCATTAAATTTGTTTTGTGTAGCCCTATATATGTTCAATAGACTTATATACACACCACACAATTTAGTTCGTTTGACAAATAAATAAGACTGCTAAAAATTCATTTTCAAAAACTGCAATCCATAAACGATAATGTATTTGAATTTATTTTGGTAATCATGTGTATGATCTATACATATTTATAAACACCACATATTATTTTAAAATTTACTTCAGCAAGAAATCACACAAACAACTAAAAACACACTTCCAGCAGTTATCCAGCATTATTACGGCAATGTATTCCATTTCTTTTAAGCAGCCCTGTATATGAATTTATTTACATTCTACAAACATCTCTTAGTATATTAAGATAAAATTTAGTTGACAAATGCATAACACATTTAAAAATACACTTTAAGCAATTCGCGCCCATAGACGGTAAACCTGGAGTATTATTTTGTGCAGCCATGTATACGATCTATAGATATTATACTCAGTAAATAATATATACTAAAACTTAGTTAGACTTAAAAATGCATGCACAGCTTACAACATTTATTAGTTCCGCATTTGACGCTCATGAACAGTACTGTAACCGATTTATTTTTTTCGTCCCTGTAAATGAACAATATATGCTACGCTTTGCATATTCTAAATAAATAATGTTTTAGTGCATATGAGAAATGCATATCATTTTTTTTAAGTTTGAAGTAGCACATCATTAAAATGCACTGTAAACGATTTTTCTCGATAGACCACAACGTAAGAGAATCTTTTTGTATGTTGTATAAACAAACTATAAAGGCTGTTCACTCCATTTTCACCAGAGAATGTTGCACAGTAAACTTCAATAACATATATCAATGTCGTGAAAATCCAAGTAAACTTACTGGAGTTAAAACGTGGCTAGCCAGCCAGCCAGCCAGCCAGAGAGACAGTCAGACAAACCGAAGTCATAAGCACCTTTCAACTATGCTGGAAAGTGTTAAAAAGAAAAAAAGAAGTTTACAAATATATCACAAAAGGGTAAAAACTCTCGTTCTCAAAACCAAAAATATGCTTTACATAGTAGCAAAGCCACTCTAGTCAATATATTTTTTTATGCACGTCACAATAATGGTGAAATATTTGATACGATTCAACGCGAAATATTGAGATTGCTTTTCGGTTTATCCAAAATATCTATACATAGCAGGCGTTGCTGCATATTAGTACAGAAAAAATAGGTTTTTTCTTAAACAACAGATGGCCTTTCCCCAAAATTTGGGAAGAACTTCGTTTTGGCACTAGAATTGAAGATCCGATGAGTCTCCCCAAAATAAAGTTGTTTTACCCTGTTTTGAGGGGTAAATAGTGGGAAACTTTAATTCAGGCAGGGGGGAGGGGATAATTTTTTTAAGTAGGCTAAGTGGGGTATCGTTAGTTATGCACTTTTGAATTCTGAATCGAACGACACCATCCGCAAGTCGATACAATGATTCGTTACAAAGTTACACGAGGTTTTACAAATACAGAGTCGACGATGTTATCTCAGTGCAGTTAACGCAGGCTTTTACAGAAATCATAGACGAAGGAATATAAATAGAAGTAGGATGTAGGGTGTTTTCGCCCATTTTCCTCTTTCGCCGTTTGCCACGGATTTTTTTTTATTTACGCTGTTTTCCGAAACTATTTCAAAGGTTGGGAATAAGCAGCCAATATCGGGAGGGTTGTGAGACGCTATTTTCCGAAACTATTTCAAAGGCGGGGAATAAGCAGCCAATATCGGGAGGGTTGCGAGCCATTCTGTTTGAACACCTTCCCATAACCCCCGTAACAAATGACGGGCGAAAACACCCTACATCCAACTTCTATTTATATTCCTTCTTCTATGACAGAAATAAATGATGGCCACTCGCGAAAATTTGGGAAGGACTTCGTTTTGGTACTAGAAAAGAAGATCCAATGAGCCTCCAAAAATAATGTTGTTTTACGGTGTTTAGGGGGCAAAGGGGGCAAAGGAGGGAATTTTAACCTAGGGGGGATAATTCATTTTTTTTAAATAAGTAAAGTAGGGTATCGTTTACTATGTATTTTTTTTTTGTATTTGTTCTGAATCGAACCGCGCCATCCGCAAGTAGATACGATCATTTGTTGCAAAGTTACGCCAGGTTTTAGGAATACAAAGTCGAAAATTTTACTTCAGTACAAGTAAAATATACTTTGCCCCCTTTACTCCCCCTAAACGCCATAAAACAACTTTATTTTTTAGGGGCTCATCGGATCTTCTTTTATAATGCCAAAACAAGGTTGTTCCCAAATTTTCGTGAATGGCCATCAGTTGTTTTTGTAATAACCTATATTAACTGCACTGAGGTAAATCGTCAACTTCGTATTTATAAAACCTGGCGTAACTCTGTAATGAATCATCGTGTCGAATTGCCTATGGTGTCGTTCGATTCAGAATTGAAAAATGCATAACTAACGATACCCTACTTGACTTACTTAAAAAAATGCATTTCCCCACCCTTCCTAAGTTAAAATCCTCCTTCTGAGTTAAAAGATCTTCATTTCTAGTGCCAAACGAAGTTCTTCCCAAATTTTCGTGAATGGCCATCAGTTGTATTTTACTCAATTTTTGATCTATTTTATCTGTACTATATTGTGATTCTCTCTCTTAAGAGATACATACTTTCCTGAGTTTATTTTATTTGGAGAAGATTGAAATTCAATGTCATTTCACGACAAATGCGATATATGAATAACTTTAGAAAAATGTATATTTTATCAAAAATGATAGAAAAATGTAATAAAAAAAAAGTAAAATAAAAATAAAAATAAAACATAAAAATCCCACTAATTTTACCGTTTATTTTACATTCTTAATTCGTTTCATTGTTTATAGTGATAATTTTTATTTCATTATATAAGCTATTAAAATACTAAACGTTATTCAAAGAAGATGTCATTGCTCTTATTATATCTCAAAATATACTTTACAAAAGTCCTCTCGCATTTGATGTTGTAAACATAAGCTTGATCTTAAGTGATGCGATGTACTTCGTAAAGAATTTAATATCAGTTAGATTTATTAATCCTTCAGTTCTCACAGAGGATCTACCAAAGCAGAATTCATTAAAAAATTTTTTTTAGTTATTTAGTCTCTAAAATAGACAAATGCAACAAATTTTAATTTTTGATATTTGGTCGTTATAATACCACTCTAGAGAATATATTGGTAACGTAAATTATTAAAATTATTAAAATTATTAAACATTATTCCAAGGAGAAACTATTGCTCTAACGAATAAAATACATACCATAGAAGTGCTATCGTGTTGTTGCTGTAAACATTAGATAATTTATAAATGAAGCGCTGAAATTTGTAAAGCATTTAATAGAAATAAGATTTATGAATCCCACAATTCTCACACAGTATCTACCAAATCAGTTTTTGTTTTTCACTGTTTTTAGTTATTTAGTTTCTAAATCCGACAAATACATAATATTTTAATGTTTTTATTTGGATGTTATAGTACCATTCTCGAGAATGTATGAGGAACTGGAGTGGTTATGAGCGTCGGAGAGAAAATAATTACTAGTAGGTTTTAGAAGTTTTGATGTAGAAGATATTTGATGTAGTTTTTTTCTTTTTCTGTCGAATTTAGGATCTGAACATTTTAGAGTTTTGCCAATCAGTCATAGTGGATCAAGAGTTGCAGTCGGTCAAAAAGAAAGAGAACACCCCATACACGTTAATTTTCAGTTTCTCCCAGAAAATAAAAATAATCCAAAATTGCCGCTCATTCCGTACATTAGTTCATGAGTTATGCTTAAACTAATTTCTGCATTGCAATCTGTTTTCAAATGATTGCAAATGAATTGAACAAAAGGAATTCCAAGCTTTAAGCCTTCATAATTTATAAACTACCTAACCAAAAGTCTTCCGATTTGGTATCCTAAGATAATATTTACAGAAAAACAAGATGTTTAGAATTAGGTTTTCATATGGAATTTTTCCGTTTTTGTGAGACAATTTGGTGATTACAATATATGTGATACATTCTTTTGTTTCTAGCCGACTATACCCGATCCCTTAATATCAATATGCCTGTACGGGATTAGAAAACAAACGAACAAAATTTAAATACTTTGGAAAACAGCTATATCCAATATATCCATTATTGCAACAATATATATTACTGTATGAATTTCACAGTTACAAATAAGATAAAATCACTTAACCAATGCTTAAATTCAATTTTATTTCTTAAATATTGATTTAATAAACTATTTTTCATCATTTTTATCCCTCACTTTAAAAACTTTTAAACTTTCTATGCGGTTAATGCTGATATAGAAGAGTTTAAGAGGTTGACGCTTTAGCAAAATGTAATTAATCTTTTAGAAAGGTTAAAAATTCCATCTGAACAATGTATAAAACGATAAAAAATACCTTTTCACAGAATAAATAAAATAATAAACAGCATACAAAAATTCAAGAAAGAGTCTTAAATATTCTTTTTGGATAGATTAATTATACTTTGAGAAAGCATTATCATCTTGACACTTTCCGTAATTGCATTTTTTGCGAAAATTCTAAGTATAACAAAATAATAAAAAGAAGCAACTATGTTTTCAAATAAATTATAACAGAAAAAAAAATCCGACGAAAGATATGTTGATCTAAAGAAAAGTTATATTGATGCACGAAAGTTTTAAAGTACGATTTTTTAGTGACAAAAATATGCTTGGAAGCTAAAGGCATGGTGTAAAAGTTCTCCAACGTTCTTGAAATAATAGATTTTGCGTGTTTATTCTATAAATTTAAGAAAATTCTAAATTTTTATAATAATAAATAATTAAAAAAACAATTTTATATAAAATTCTAAACATTTTATTGTTTTAAAATAGCAGCATTATCTGAAAAGTGATGAAAAAAATCATAAAAATCTCACATAAAAACCAAACGTAATAGTTTGAAATAAAATATAGAAATATAGAAAGGAAATATAGAAGTTGAATAATAAATAAATAGATTTGATTCTTCAATAAAATTCACTAATAAAGGTAACACGATTATTATTATTATTGTTATTGTTGTTAAATTAAAAGCTATTAGTAGTTAAGAATTATATAGGAAATATTTCTATAAACTTTACATTTCACAACATTTTCTCATCCTGAACATGATTAATAATGTCATTAATTATAATTTAAAATATTAAATTTGTTTTTAATGTTCTATAATTTTTTTTCACATTGATACATTATGTATTAACTTTAGCATTAAAATTATTTTTAAACATGAGACTAAATGTACAAAATACCTGTTTTCATGAAGCATAACAAATTTCCTCCCTGAAATTGTGCATGAGAAGAAATAAATCTATCTTTCGTAGGTAGAGTAGTAGTTGGTATTGTGAATGAATAAAACATCAGTAGAGCCAGTTAGAATTAATTTAATGCACACTTACCACGATCTTCCATATAAAATACTGATGTTAATCGATTCACTTCGACATGTCAAAAATGCAATTGTTTTTTATGGCTATTGCATTATTTTGTTAAAAGAACGATATGTTAATATAATTTAATGATATTAAACAAAATATAATATAGTAATGGAAATATCTACATACATTGTCATAGTGTAAAAAATCATATATTTAGATATAACAACTCTTTCACATTCTGGAACAATACTGATAAAACGCAAGCAAATATTTTTTTTGAGTTGAGAAATTCGTCCGTTTAAAGAATGAATTGTAAAAATAATTTTTGTATATAATTTAATAATATTAAAAAAATTATCACAATTATTATTAAAACTTCACAGTGTAAAAAAGAATAGATTATATTTATATTTATAATATCTCATTTAAAATTCTGGATAAAAAATGACTGCACAAGAAACTTTGCCATTAAAGCTTTAGGGTAGTAATAGAAAAATATATATTGATTTTTCTTTTATATTATCTAAGCGAAGTGGCATAAAGTATTTTTCAAATATCTGGTCTTGTTAAAAAGTGTTAAAAATGAGTGATGAATGAGATATCACAGTGAGTTATAGAAGAGAAGCTAATGTTTCTCTGATCGATCGCCAAATGATTTATCTTTCGTTTCGATAATAATTATTAGAAGTAAAGTTTCATGTTCAATGAAATTTGTATATGTTACAGAATTTTTTTCAAGGTAATTTAAATAATATGTTTATGAAATGAATTTTTGCGTTATGATTTAAAAGTGTTTTTTTTTAATGATTTTCGAAATAATTCCTTAAAAATTAACTTAATTAATTGACACTGTTTGATATTATTAGTTGTTAGTACACATATTTCTGCATATTTTTATTTTTTTATATTCAAACCTATTAAATGCCTAGTTACGAAAACAATTAGATATGTACAAAACAAAGAAATACTTTCGCATAAGAAATATATATAATTTTTATGCTTTTACTACAGACTTTGAATAAACTTCAAAATATACATTTATAAAATTTTTCTTTACGCATTCATACATTTGAACATAATTACAAATTTGACGGTGTACTTTTTTATTGAAGGGATATATTTTCAGATAAACTATTTAATTCTTACTGAACTTAATTTATTTTATATCAATTTATCCGCAATACAACATTCTTAAAGATAATCGGATTAAAGATTAAATGTTTCATACACGTGGAATGCACCATTTACTCTTTTGAAAATGGCCATTGTTAGTAGTAAAACGTTACAATGTATACGTAAAAAATAAATTTATCATCGTTTACTGGAGTTCTAGTATCTTTTGTGAGTTATTGCTTGCGTAATACGTAAAGCAATAAAAACAGTATAAAATCTTTCAGATTTGTTGTCATTAGAAACTCACCATTTTAGGGATTTGGGGCTATTATGGTATAGAGGTTATTTTGTTCACATGTTTTTTGGGTAGAAGAATTACAGTTTCAAAAACTATCCAGATGATGGAAAATATAATCCCCGTAGATGACAATATATTTAACAACTCGATGCATGTCCCTAACAAAATATATACAGGAGAAGATGGTGATTTTCAAATTTGGCAGAGATTGTATTATTTTAACAATGACAGTACATTATATATTTAATTATTTTTTGAGTATTGTAAATGAACTTTAAATGACACGTTAACATATTTTTGTCGCTGTCTGTTATAACATCACATTAAAGTTTTATTGCAGATCAGGGTATTTTTATAAAAGTTCGGACGTTATAATTGAAACCACAAAAGTATTAAAACAGATGGTCAAGATGCAATTGAATCATGGAAAAAATCCATGAAGGAAATGAACTCTTTTAAACAAAAGAAAACTAACAACCAGAAAAAAATCTAAATTGGTGTTTATTTTGAAGTTACTCCTCAATATACATACAAAATTATATATATGTTGTGGTACTTTGTTTTCTAAACTAAGTTAAAAATACACTTGAGCCAACAAATGTATTTAAAATGTATAAAGTATCAATAAAAAAGATATAAGGTATTACGAAAAAAAATTGTTTGTGTTCAGTTCAATAATGTTTTTTTTTTTATCAAATAATTTCTTAGTTAAGTATTTTGAAGCGGTAGAGAATCTTTTAAACTAACCCTCAAAAAGTTGTTTATAAAAATAAAAGAATAAAGACTTCAGAAACTCTTATTCTAATATAAGAAAAAATGTATTATTTAGAAAAGATTGAAGTTATAATATCGGTCAAAAATCCATCGATCAATACACCGACTTCCAAATGGTTAAAGAAAACTTTTGATCCTTTATAAATCAGCATAAAATTGAAAGTGGAATATTGATAGATTTCATCAATAAAAAAAATGTGATGCGCGAAAAGTATCACTGAAAAAATTATTATATTATTTCAAGAAAAAAAATATCATTTACTTTTTAAAATCATTTTCTAGTGGTTTTACTAAAAAGGTTTTAGAAAGAATTATATTGAGATTCGAAGCAAAGACATGCGTATGACATTATTCAGATGTATAGGCATTTAAGAAATAAGTATTTTGTACAAGAAGCAGATGAAAGACAGATATTTTAATATTCAGATACATATGGATTTCATATTTGTAAAACTTCACGCTTTTATTATTGTTTTAAATTTTAAAACTTTGATAGATATGACATGTATGCAACGGAAAAAGCACATATTTGATTATTTTAAATTGAAGTTTTAAAAATAATATAAAATAATATATGCTGTTTTGGACGATAATTTATTGCCATCTACCTGCTAAAACCTGTAATTCCGACACCGAAAAACTTCTGGGATTTGTGGTCTAAAATACGAACTAAAAGATTTTCGAAAGTTTTTTAAAGTCAATTTTGCAACATTAAAAAAGAAACAAATGATGCTCAGAATGTACGGCTATATGAAGGATGTATAAAAACTTTCAATCAAAACTCTTTTTTTTAATACCGCTGACCAGGCATGTCGGACATGAGTTCCTAACTTGATGAGAGTACCTGGCCACGGGGCGTTATTCGCCTGATCACCGCATGCCTGTGATCCACTTGACAAGAGTCTTGTCGGCATCGCTGCAGTGCTCTTTAGTGGCATGCTACAGCTTTCTTTGTTTGACGGCTCATGTTTTCTATTTAACTTTGTTGAATTGACAGATTAAGGAGAAACAAAAATTAAAGAAGAGAAAATGGGGGGTGGGGGGGGGGGGTGGAGAACTCACCCTTCCTCAACACTCGCACAAACAGCCTGTATCAGCACTGACAATCTTGAGGGAAAACGCTGGTCTCCTTACCTTTTAGTTTTACATTTAGTTTTCCCTTTGTTGACACTTTCACGGGTAGTTGTCTTTGTCTGACTAAACTAAATGTTAAAAATTATTCAGTTTCCTTTAAATATTATTTTAGGGTTTATGCTTAGCAAAAATAATAAGAAAAAATAAAAGTACCGCTAAACTAAGAGCATTTGAGATAAGCAATTTTTATGTCGTGGAATGCTATGCAAAAGAGGATTTACAATTCTTTTAATCTAACATATGCAGATGCAGAATCATACGTGTTTCTATGTTTGAATGTATTTATGTGTCACATATTTAAGGACAGAAACAGAAAAACCCCATCAAAATTTACTATACTTAGGTTTTATATCACTTCTTTTCTAATAATGTTTTTTTTTCAATCTTGATAAAAGTACTATAAAAACATTAATAGGAAATACTAACTGATTTAAAACATGTCAAATAATGGACAACATAGCATCAGATACAAATAAACAATGTTTTCGTGAATTAATAAACAAACGAATTGAATAAACGAACCATCCTATATACATTCAATCTCTTATATACATTTTAAACAAACTGAACTGTCTCTCAAATATTTGACAGTCTTTATATACTCCTGTGAAATACATTCATAGCCAAAAATGATCTTTCGCCGAATGTTGAATTCTTGGTACCTATAAAATGTTATTAATTCGAGAATTTATACATAATTTATATCACCTGAATAAGGCAGAATACATAGTACTATGATTGCCAACGCTCTTAATAACATCTAAAATATTTGTAAATCACATACGTCACGTACAATTTAAATTGCGTTGAAATTTGAATTGAGGATCCTTAATGCAGTAGTGTGTATACGAATAACCTTGTATATGTGCAAGCGAACCATCTTATATACATTTAATCTCTTGTATGCATTTTAAGCTAACTTAACGGTATCTAAAATTTATGGCAGTCTTTGTACACAATTACGAAACACATTCTTATTCAAAAGTGATCTTTGGCATAATGTTATATTTTCTGTACCTATAAAATGTTATTAATTCGTGAATTTATATTTAATTAAGGTGATAGGTTATGGTATTTTGTGCATAAGTGTTACGCAATCAAAAAGTTACATTACACGTACTTGCATATACGTGTTAGAATCATATTATAAAAAATAGCTCTCCGAAAATCAACACATTTGCTTTTTTGGATCCAGTATCTTTGTGTATAAGGTTTCAGAGGGAAAAACCAAAAGTTCTAAATTTTGAAAAATGTTAGACGAAATCCCCTAAATTACGTTCAAAAAAGGAAGAAATGTAGTATTCTGAAGGTGGTCAGCAAAATCGAACGTAGCCTACATTCTAAATAGTAATCGTTCCGTAAATTTCGACATATAAAACTGATATCAAAGTTATGATACATTATGCCCAAAACCAGCATATTTATGTTCAAGTGCCACCAATTTCTTAGATAACTATATCTTCTGTGCAGGAAACACGATGCCAGAGATCATGTACTGAACATCACTTGTTTCCAATGTTGCAGTGTCTATAGAAAATTCTGAATTTTGAGAAACTTTGTACACGCAAAGTGTTGATCAACTGTATTGAAGGTGCCCAGTAATTTGTGTTTCACTGACACCGTTACACAGACAAAAGGGTTCTTATGCATTATCTGTGCCAGAAAGATAGATCATCCAAAAATGTTCTCAATAACCCATCACCAATCGTGTTTAAAACAGTAATTTAATACACATTTATTAAATTATTAATATCGTTAAAAAGTAAATAATATAAAAGCAAACTAAAGTTATACAAAACATTAATTAATATACACTTATTAAATATATAACATTAGTTTGACAGCTTTTAACGATAAAATATATTTACGATGGTAGTTTTATTTCTGACGGGATACTATGTCCACTGGAAAGAATATAATATATATATCTTATACCGTACTATATCTATGATGATATATCTATAGCTATAACATCTCATATTATTTAGTTACATATAAATGCTTCTGCATTTGCATTTAATATGGCACTATAATGATATTAACCACGCAGCTAGAATTTAAATAAAAATAAGCGTCACTGCGATCAGAATTATCGGCGCAAATGTTGTCGCGTGTATCGTACTGGCACGGATAATACGTAAGTATCGAAAGAATTAAGCTCTTAAGATGATCTGAAATGGTTTCTACAACAATGAGGCATTATGCTTTTCACGGATGAGACATGGTTTAGTCTATAGACTGATTCCCGACATATATAGCAGATGACAATTTAGGAAAAATACTTGGAAAAGGATATCACTAAGGCGTCTATATATTTTTCCTGAATCTCTCTGGACTTTTAGGAGCTAAAAGCATATCCACTCTATGAAAATATAAAAATCCATGGGATCATCCAAACCGCCATGCATGATCTTACATTTTACATGAACCCATACCACAGAGCATGTGCTTCCATCAGTAGTCATCATATTCCATATTGACAAAACATTACGATGGAACATTTTGTCGTCCACCATTGTGCATTTATATTTAACCACATTATTTAATTGCTTCCTGATATTTATTTCACATTTACTTACTCTAGTGACTTTCATTATATCCAATGATCTACAAAGGTTCACTGTTAGACTCCCAAAAGTTTAAATACTCTCAAATGTTACTGCTGATGGCGTTGATGTATGTAATGATACGAAAATGAAACAGTGTTGCCAAAGAGAAAGACAACTCTGATTTTCGTCAAATAATTTTAATATTTATTTCATTTTCAAGTTCTTTGTATTGCTTGCTTAGATAATTCATCATCAGTGGTTGTAATTATATTTATTAAATTTTTAATGAGTATTATCCAGCCGTCTTTTTCAAGCTATGTCAAATATTGATCTTTCGATTAATTCTCTTAAACCATCTCACTGATATATTATAGTTATTACATTTTTATTGGTCACTATTTTTCCCTATTTTTATCATAAAATTTAGGCTTGTCGCGTTTCAATCGTTGGCTTACTAATGATGCACTGGTCCAAACTTTCCTCCCTTCATTCACGAAAGTGAAACAAGACAAGGGTAATACTCTTTATATCCCTTTAATTACACGAATTTAAGTTGTAAATCTACCTGTCACTGTATTATATCAAAGCATCTGCGCAGACTTATTCTTTTCTCTCTTGTCTCGATAGGATTTGTTTTCAAACATATGTTATACACAGCGTCACAGTAACTCTATTTGGCGCTTGCAGAGCTGCCACTGGCGACTATTTTTTAATTCTATCTCGCACCGCTTTCTCAGAACAAAAATCTTACACATTCACTTTGACAACATGTGCAAAAGAAATATACTACAAAATATATATATTTAAAATATTGGTGCGAGTAGAATATAAACATTAGTTGCCAATGGCAGCCCTGCGCTTGGTGAGAAAAAAATTGTTTCTGTTTCTACGGATCGTCCATGCATCAGTAGTTGTGACTGCTGACGCCAATGAAGTGCCTATTCGGTTTTGCACCTAGCACTGACGCATAATTTGAACTGCTGCGGCACTGGTTATGCATAATTTTAAGCACTGATAATACAGTTATATTAACAATGAAATGTAGAATACAATAATTTACTATTTGAAATATTAACACATCATTTAATACAAAATATTATTTCAAATTAACCTAGAAACAGAATATTCTTAGAAAAGGAGACTTATTATTATTATTATTATTATTATTATTATTAAAAATATATATGCTTTTAAACGGAGTCTGTAAGCTTTACAATAACATGTTTTTCTTTAAATGTATCAGAAACACAACTACGTATATATTTGGTGAAGAAGACGATATTATGTAATTGTTTTACAGAATTAAATGAGTGCGCTTAAATTTGCACGAATCCAGCTCAAATTAAATCCATTCATTGCCATGCCTTCGATTGCTTGATTTATATCAGCAATAGCTATCAAGTGAGACACCTAATGGTAATACTCAATTTGTTTCAGAAGCACTAAATACAGATAAATTTATGTTTCGAAGATAAATGTCTAGAATTACATTATTAGATTGCATTCCTTTATACACATTAGACGGAACATAAATATTTGAAATGACTGATGGAAAACAAATACTTAGCATTTACATATTATCGAATGTTTTCTTGAAGATATTTATTCAAATTGAAATTATGAAATTACATGTATAAATAACATGAGACTGTTTTAAATTAATACACTTACTAACAAAGCATATGGGCTACATTGTTTTATAACTGATAAAAGAAATCAAATTGAACAGTTTAAAATTGTTTAAAACTTTCTAACGTAACTGCTAAATTTAAGTATATTTGCTTATATTTGTTCAATTAATGAAAACATGTTTCGATCAGCAAACTGCTGATCGAATCTTTCTTTTTATAGTACAAAACACAATATTTGAATAATCTGAGTGTTCCGTAATTCTTGAAATTCTAGGTTTAAATAACAAATTTTACGAAGATTTTTATTGTTATTTTGATAGATTTTATATAATAGTGCCGCTACTCTAGTCTCTCAATTCTACAAAAAGTAACTATTGCTGTAAATGAATTCATTGCGACATTTTCACGTTATAGGCTGATAACGTAAAAAGTACTCCCTGTAAATGCATTAAAAATTGTACTTTTACAGAGAAATGTATGGTAAACACAAATGTAATAAACAAAACATTTCCAAGCTTAACTGTGAAGGAGGTTTTTATTTTTAATAAATACTTTTTAGATAAAGAATTAACTCTTTTTTTACCAGTATTACATGCGATTATGAAGCTTTGAATGCTATTCATTCGCAATCTTGGTTTTGTATTAGTGATAAATAACTAATTAACAGTAAGTTCAAAAAGGTCTGGTGACTAATGGGACATGTCAGAGTGGGGAACTCCAAAATGATTGTATGTGAAAGTTGGCATGTTATTGCATGTTATTGCATCTAACATCTATGTACGTATCTATATACTATATTTTGTCTACAAAACACTTAATGTGCCCACTTCTTTTATATCTTCTAAAATTAATACCATTTTACCAAAATAACTTTAAATAAAAGCATACCTAAGTAATAAAGGCCGCAATCAATTTTCCTTTAGCAAGTTTTACGAAAAAAGGAAAATATAACATTTTTAAAGTAAGAATTTAATAATCTAAATTGTAATTGTGTTGCTATAACTCTTGAATTCGCCTATTTAGGAAGCATTTATGTTTAACTAATGTTCCCCATTAAGGCTCATGATATATCCCATTAGATATCGGAGTTGAAATATAATGAAATAAAGGGAATTTTATAAATTAGACGTTCTTCAGTATGACATGTAAAATATGTATCCTTAACTCTCCCACCTCACCAGTTTCCCCTAGATCTAAACATTCATGGATACACTTAAAATATTACTTCTATATTCCTTTTACAAAACACCAACACAGTTTTATCTAGTAGAAAATAATTCTCAGAAATCATGAAAAGATTTCAAAATTAAAACTGCTTAAATACTATGTGAAATACAGCAAATATGCATAAACTCAGAAATGTTTTTATGCATATTTTCTTCGTTTAAATTATTACAAGCGTATAAATTACGAGGATTTTTTTTTTCAAAAACATAAAAATAAATTTCACAATTCACATTACTACAAAATATTTAGTTTTACCACAAATTGATAGTTCAAAACATTTAAGCAACACATATGGTGTATATTTACTTGGCCATAGCGGTTTCTAAAAGTGTTTATAAACTTTTGTAAACTAATGGCAAAAGAAAAATGAAGTTCAGAAAGTGTTTTCGGTTAAGAAAAATAACGTAAAAAAAGAGTGCAGGTACGAGGGTATGGCAGTGTTTTATAAATATTTAGATAGATGTCTTAAACATATCTAGGGAACGGAGAATCATTACTTAAAAAAATCGTGCACGATGTTTAGAAAAAAAGTGAAAACGTTAATTTTTTAACATTTTTTGTAAGTGGATTTATTAAAGAACTTTAAATGGACAAAATAAAAATCGATCCTACATACCTAATTAAACTGCGCCAATTAATTGAGAATAAGGAGGAACTTTTAAATTTCCCTCACGTATCTCCATTTATTTAAAGAATGACAAATGATGATAAATATTTAAGGTAAAGACAGCTTATTTTATTATGTGAAAATCGTCGAATATAAATATTTTTAAACCTAAGCATAGTAGTGAAAGCCAAAATGATTGAAAGACTGAGCAAACTCATTTAAAATATTATGTAAGTTGAGCTCAAATACGCATAAAGGGGCAAAGTACCCTTTTAAGTGTCAAAAATTTAATTTTTTTATTAGCTTATAATTAAATATGATTATTTAGGGACATTTTAAAATAAACTCCATGCAAAAATTCCCTTTAGAAGAGGAGTTATGTCTAAAACAGCCTGAGCTCTTTTTATATGATCAAGGGGTAGTTTGATCTTTAAAGTCAATTTTCTCAAAACGGCGATTTTCGTCATTGCGCGCATGATTTCTGAAAAATGGTTGGTTAGAATTTCAGGAAATTTTGATTGAATGCCATAGTGATCCGCAAAATGACCTATTATTATGTTTTTCAAGTAACAAGTTTAGAATTCATGACTACTTTTGCATTAAAAAAAAACTTGATATTTCGAATTCCTCTAATTTTTTTTTACTCAGGATCTACACATTCTATTTTTTTTTATCATAGGTCAGGTTGGGAACACATTATATTTGTACTCAAAAGTTTTGGCTGGTTTTAGCGATTCAAATGTGAAAAATCAAGCGCACAATGCATGCAAGAATAATTTTTCGTAAAAAGTGTATTATATTTTAAATAAATTAAAAAGCTTTATATGAGTGTACATTTTTGAGAATTTTAATTGATACAATAAACCGTTATTAATATATGTTTTAAATTTTATCGTTCAAAGTAAATTAGCTACGGAGTTACTGTAATTCTTATAGAAGTCCTTTTTTCATGTATTTTGTGAGTTCAAAGGGTACCTGACCCCTTAATGCATTTTAAAAGTTTCTCATGATGTTGAGATTAACAAATAATCCTAAAGAAAAGTAAATTCAGTTTTTAATCAAAATTAAAACAAATTTTTAAATTCGACTGGAGCCCTTTAAAAATGGATTGTGTTGAAAATAGATATGTATCAAATGAGTTTGGAGATATTTCGTTTCTATGTACTAATCCACCCTTCTAGTTTATCACGAAGTATTTCATAAAAATGTAATACTAATTTTGATAAATTAAACCATGGCTGGTGTAATTGGCACGTAAAATGCTTTCATCTATTATTTATAGTAAAGAACAATATAACGGATAGAGAAATTTCTTGAGAAAATTACAAATGAATCGAAAGAATAAAATACTTTTGCTAATGCAAAATCAGATTTTACCAAAATCAAAACAAGTAATTAAGCAAAGTTTGTACCCATTAAAAATAGATCGTTTTGAATATAGACAGACATGAAATGACATTAACATTATTTTCTTACCGTACACTTTTTCACATGTCTGGTTGCTCCCGAAATATTTCTTAAAAAGGTAAAAAATAAAATTAAAATTTGTTAAAGCACAAAATGGTTATTTTAAATGGAATATAAATATTTAAAAATCCATTAATTAGAGTAAATGACAAAATTATTGATGGAGAAATGTTTTTAGAATGAATCTAAATATTTATATAAGTTGCATTCCACTATTCTCTAATCCATTTTTACTGAAAATGTAATGTTTTAAAGATAATGGTAAGTAGATGATATTTTTAAGTCATCCTCAATAAAAAAATCTTCTGCTAATGAAAATGAAGTTTTTATTCAAATCAATAACACAAAGTTTTAAATTAGATTAGAATTCATACACAATAGATTATCTTGAAAATAGAAAGACATTAAATGAGTTTTGAATTGTTTTACTCCCATGTACTAATACGTACGTCTGATTTTTCACACGCTTCTTAATATTAAGCAACAGCAACAAACCTAATATAGTTTAAACTAACCCTGGTCAATTGTTTACATTTTAAAGTTTAAATGTTAAAAAATATATAATAATAAAACATCGAATTTATACTTCTGAACATGGTATATCATGCGAAGTTAGATAATGGATTTTAGGAATGAGTATTTATGAAAATAAAGAAAACTACAACGATCAGATGATTTGTTTGTTTTCTTTTTAGTGTTTTTTTGGAACATGGTCTTTAAATAGAACGCAATTTTCCCATGAAGAAAGCCTATCTGTATCAGGGAGATTGAAAATGATGAAGTTGAAATTTATTAGTTTGGCAGAAATCATATGTATATAATTCCGCAAAAAATTCACGCCAGTTTAAAATTTTAACGATCTTTATTTGGCAAATTTTTCTTTCCTTTCGTCCATCTTAAAAAGAAATAAAGAAGAGGCAAAACAAGAACAAAACAATAGTAAAAGCTTTGTGTTTGCAGTGATATCATGCAATTTTAATAAATTTAACAAACGAATAATGTTGAAAAAAGAGAAAACTGCTACGAATGATCAGGAGATTAATTTATTTGTTTTGTCTATGTCATTTGAAATAAAATACTTTTTAAATAACAGGAAAATTTCTAAAAACAATGAATATTAAGAGTTATTTAAATAGTTATGGAAGAACTGGGGGAACTGGGAGAGAACAGGGATCGGATGTTATTTTTCTATTTTCAGCTTGACATTAAATCAAAACTGTAAACAAGGAACGTTTTATGCAGTACTAATTTAAGTTAAACTCGTTAATAGTGTCGGAAGATTTTCTTCCTCCCAAAAATAACAAGGATCTCCCTAAAGTCCTTTTTGACGATTTGTAAAAGCAGAATAATTTAAAAATAAATAAATAAATGAATAAAAATAAAATAAGAATAAAATAAAAATAAAATAAATAAATCAGGAAACGTAATAAATTTGATACTTAAAAAAGTACCATGTATAAAACTATTCATCTGTGGAATAATTGGCATTTATAAAGAGTTTATAAACTTTGGAATAACTGAGTATGCCATATATCTCAAAAGGTTTACGTTGATAATTGACTATACATTTTAGTAAACCATTTGAATCTCTGCCAAAATTATCAAAAATGGCTTTTTTATATGTAAAACATAACGCATTTTTAATGATAGCTCTTCTCATAACAATAAATGCACAAAACAACTTATGTAAAGCGAGGTTTGCAGGTAATTAAGAAAGGAAAGTGTTTTGTAAATGTCATTCGTATAATGAGATGAATTAATAGCGCATGATCAGAACTCACAAACGTAAGCCAGCTTTCCTAATAAATTAAGAACAAGAAAGGAAAATCATACGCCACTAAAATTTTTTCAACATTTAAAGAAATATAAAATCTTTGCAAAGGTTTACCTTACAATACATTATATTCATTACCCACAAATACCCGCAGAGATTCTTTTACAGAAACAGCAGTAAGTGTGCATAACAATAAAAGCACAAAACAACTTGTTTAAAGAGAAGTTTTCATGTAATTAAATAGGGAAAGGTTTTGTAAATGTCGCTTGTATAACGAAAATAAATTAAAAAACTCATGATCGGCAGTCACAAACTGAAGC
Organism: Maratus michaelseni; assembly: GCA_963931845.1. Taxonomy (NCBI): domain Eukaryota; kingdom Metazoa; phylum Arthropoda; class Arachnida; order Araneae; family Salticidae; genus Maratus; species Maratus michaelseni. Next base: position 115,159,154 of record OZ007593.1, on the reverse strand, counting down.
TAATTTTCCTGATAAATTAAAAACCAGAAAGAAAAATCATACGACATTTTTCAACATTTAAAGGAGTACGACATTTTCAAGAAGATATACCTGCCAATACGTATTCATTATTTACAAATACCTGCAGAGATTTTTTACAGAAACTGTAGTACATGTGCAGGAAAACAACTTGTAACATTTTTAAACTGCTATAAAATTTCGACCACTTTAAATAACGTATAACATTACTGATAATATTCCTGTCAGTAACGATAATGTATTCGTTGTGAAACGGAAGTGAAAAATTTGCATGAGCACAATACTTACTTTTTCTGAATATAGAAGAAATAAGAGTACATCTAGATAACTAGACGTGACCAGAACTGATTTATTTGTATTTTATTCCTTTATAAAAATATTTTCGAGTCCTTTAAATGGTTTTTAAATACTTCAAATACTTTCTGAAATCTGTAAAAAACAATGACCAGCTTTTCTTTCTAAAATTCTATTAAATAATAATTGGACTAATTTTTATCCAACGTAATTAATTTACTTGAGAAATTAACCTAACCAACGAAAGTAAATTAACCTAAACATTAAAACTTCCCAATTAATACAAGTGAAATCACTAACAACACATCAGAAGAAAGTTACATTACCTAATACGACAGATATTTAAGAAATGAAAAATGATTTCTTAAGAAAATTCGTGTAGGGAAAAAATGAAAAAAGTAATTTCTCTAATCTCTTTAATGAGAGATATTCATTCAAGAAATTTAAACGGGTGACAATAAGAAATTATCTTATTATCATAATTACACTGCAGTAATTAATTTGAAAGAATTTGCGTTTTCAAAACTGTCTTACTAATATGGATTTATCTCTGAAAATCATTTATTAATGAAAGGGAAAAATGGTGATAAATCTCCAAAGAAAGGATTATTTACTTAACTTTAAAAAATCATAGATGAAAATATTTTTATGTTAGTGTATTATGGTGATCAATTTTTACGAGATAGATATAAGATACGTACTAAGGTTATTAGGCTATTACATTTCAAACCAAAATATTTGATAGAGAATTGAAAGTAAATGAACGTGTAAGAATTTTTGGTATCCCGGTGGTAAGAATTTTTTGGTGCCCGGCTAGCCGAAAAGTACCAATTTTTTTAAATTGCGATCAAATATTCTGAAATAAATTTAAAATGTTGTTCATATAGATCACGGTACAAACTGTCAGAAATAATACAATATGTCTGCAGTTCAATACTAAAGTTTTCATCAAAACCAATAAAAAATTCATTAACACTACAATCAATTACATACAGATTGAGTTGAGAATATCCTCATCAGTTTCGAAGTGTACTTCATTCCTAAAATTATTCTACATTTCGCATTTCTGACGAAATTTTTTTCAACTTAAACAACTAATTAAAAAAACAAGCTACTTATTTTTGACATTTCAAAATTTCGATATTTAAATTTGTTTTCGGTCAAAGTCAAAATAAAATTTGCATTTCAGATTATCTACCGACAGTTTTTTGGATAGATGTTTCGGAAAAAATAGATATTAAATGGAAAAAGAGTCTAAATATGGATTTTAAGTTCTGAAATTTTCAAAGCTAGACTTAAGTTTTCCAATGGAATTTTCAGTAAATGTCAACAAAAAGATAAAAGGTTGCCAACTTAAAATGTACTTATTTTATTACGAAAATTAATCATATCATAATAACAGACGATATAATTAATTTCAATGACACTAGCTCTAGTACGAACGCACCTCATTTGTCAGGTTTGACATACAATTTCCAACTTGTTTGTTATTATAATTATATTCCATTCAACGAAAATCAACGTTTTCAACAAATCATTGCTTTTGAAAGTGAGGTCATTGTGATGGTCCATTGGCGAATACCACAACCATGTTTTTTTTTTCAGTTAATACAGACAACCGTTATTGCATCCAATTTACACGAAATAAGACCACAACAAATATAAAATAAGTTTATTACTGCTTGCGAATATTTTTAAACCCATTCAAATGCAAACCGTTAAATATCTAGCAATAACATAAAGTGAATTTGCTTAACTTTCCAAATCAAAAATTTATTTAGGGTAATACATGTATTATTTTTAGAAGAACAGGAAGAAAGCTATTTCTGTAATCTTTTCTTCAGCTTTCTTTATTAATGGTGAAATAAAAAATGATCGTATTATCTTAATTTAAAAGAGCAAACTAATTTAGAGGAAGATGAATTTTCAAACTTTTCTCGTTGATTTGCATACATCTTTAAAGATAGCAAATTATGATAAATGTTTAAAGTAAAAATAACTAATTTTATCTTTCAAAATAGCCGAATATAATTATTTTTAATTTTTCTGATTATAGTAAAGACCAAATTGATGGATATAGAAAGACGTAGAGCGAAATTTCGAATCATTATAAGTGTTGTGCTTTGAGCACAACAATAATACGATTTAGAAGTTATCCCAAATAAACATACATTTCTGGTAATACAAATTAAATTGAATTTAAAAACAAATAATATAAAACTTTTTTTTTAAAGTCAATTCCTACTTAGGTCAAATAGAAATTTTTTCCAGCGATCTACACGCTTCGCCACTGACGGTATTTATTCCTAAATTTATATCCTGCTAAATATCTTACATAAGAGAAATTTTTGAAATGTATTAAAAATTAAATAAAAAATAAATAGCTAAAATACCAAACATTTATAGCTCGAAAAGTATTTCTCACAAAATTGTTAGACAAACTGCGGTAGAAAGTTAAGAAAATTGTATTTTTCTTGATATAAATTTAAAATCTAATAATTATGCCGTTTTTCAAATATTGAATTTCAAAAATTACCAAACTTCACAATAAAGTGCCATAGCGATGTTACAGTTAACGATAATACAGTTTTTTTCAAATATTAATTATTTAAATTTTATTATTTAATTTTAGTTTTATACTTCATTTCTGTTCAAAAGTATAGACTCACTCCACATTTATAGTCTCCTTCGCCCGCGAGCCGCCTGATCTTCGTCCGTGAACGGCCCCATTATCTTTTTACGTGTGAAGGTGAGACTATAAATATGGAGTGAGTCTATACTTTTGAACAGAAATGAAATATAAAATTAAAATTAATTAATTAAATTTAATTAATGAATTAATATTTGAAAAAACTGTATTAACATCAATTGTCATCCAGTACAAGTTTAAAAAAATTTATTTGAACTTGAATGGATTAATAGAAAATATTTTATTAATGATTGAAAATTTGAACAAGATATATAAATATATAGAGAGTGTGAGCTAATAGTAGGAATTGAACAAAACACAATTTTAATCTTGACAAGTACCAACGCCCCCTAGATAAGAAAGCCTTGACACTGGTCACGAAAACGTCATACCAAGCAGGCAAAACAAAGAAAAAATTCGAACAACTTGCATGTTTCGATTTCATTGGCTCATAGAATTAATATGAGCCAATGAAATCGAAACATGCAAGTTGTTCGAATGTTTTTCTTTGTTTTGCCTGCTTGGTATGACGTTTTCGTGACCAGTGTCAAGGCTTTATTATCTAGGGGGCGTTGCAAGTATTCATTAAAAATAGCTTGTCTTGAAAATAGTCAGGCATCAAATGAGTTTTGATTTGTTTCCCTTTCTTGTCCTAATACACATGTCTGTTTTCTCGCGAAAATTATCTGAAAATAAATAAATAAATAAAAATTATTTTGTTATGAAGCAAATAAATAATTTCACATCAATTTATTATAATAAATTCCAAACAATTGATAGAGAAACACTTTGAACGAACATTTAAATCATCACGCAATTTGCGCTCAAGTATTGTGTAACGTATTTTTAAAGTTACTAATGCAGTTGAGATTTACATATCATTCTAAAAATTAAAGTACTTCTAATAATGCAAATTACATTTAAAAATTTTAAACTCGACTCGAGACCCATAAATTTAAATTGCTTTGAAAAGAATCGGATATTAAATGAATTTTGAAAAGTTTGCCTTTCATATAGCAATCTACGTCTCTGGTTTATCACGAAATATTTCTTTAAAAGTAAATAAAAATTATTAAAAGTAATTTTGAAAAGAAAAACATGGTTAGTTTAATTGGATTAAAAACATTTTTATACCTATTTATTACAGTAGAAGACAATATGATACATAGGGAAATACTTCGAGTCAACTTTTAAATCATTACAAATGTTTAGCTCAAATATTCTGTAATGCATTACTAGTGTAAATCATATTACGATTTAAAAATTACCCAAAATAATAACATTCTTCTGCTAATGGAAATTCAGTTTAAACTCTAATTCAAAACAAATTTTTCATCTTGACTGCAATGCATTAAAAATAAATTGTTTAGAAAATAGACAGATATCAAATTAGTTTCAAAATTACATTGCTTTAAGTGCTAATCCATATGTCTGGTTTCTCACGAACTATTTACTAACGTAAACAACAATAATAACAACAATAAAAAAAAGTTATTTAATTTTGATTAAGCTAAATATTGCCAGTTGTTTATATTTTTACAACTTGAAAAGCATCGGGTTTACACTTTAGAGTGCGGCATGTCGTGGAAAATTAGATAATGGATTTAAGAAAGTGTTGTTAAGAAAATAAAAGAAAACTACATGATGCGATTAGAATGTAGTTTATTTGTTTTAGTTTTCGGTCATTTGGAGTAAAATGGGATAGAAAAGCACCCAATTCCCTCACAAAAATGTTTCCTTTGAGTAAATGTTTTAAAGACTGAATGATTATTTTGATCGAAATTTTGTGTTCCAAAAGAATTCATCAAAATTTAAAAACTTAAGTGCCTTCATCTGTTTAATTTATATTTTCTTTCATTCACTTTTTTAAGAGAAAGAGAAACAAATGCAAGAAAAAAAAAAGATTTTAGAAAATCAAAAGGGAAGTGTGGCATATCGTGCAAATTTATTAATAATGGATTTAGAAAGTGTTGGTAAGCAAATAAAGACCAACTACGTGATGCGATTAGAAATTATTTTATTTGTTTTAGTTTTCGGTCATTTTGAGTAAAATTGTGTATAAAAAGCACGCAATTACCTCATAAAAAGGCTTATTATGAGTAATTTTGTTAATGAGTGGGATGATGTACATTATTTTGATCGAAATTTTGTGTTTCAAAAGAATTCACCATAAGATAAAAATAGAAGTGTCTTTATCTGTTAAATTTATCTTTTCTTTCATTCAATTTTTTAAAGAGAAAGAAAAACATATGCAAGAAAAAAAAAAAGATTTTGGTAAATGAAAACGCAAGTGTGGAATATCGTGCAAAGTTAGATAAGGGATTAAAAAAGTGTTGTTAAGAAAATCAAGACAAAATACATGATGCGATTAGAATTTAGATTATTTGTTTTAGTTTTCGGTCATTTTGAGTAAAATTGTGTATAAAAAGCACGTAATTACTTCATGAAAAAGTCTTCCAGTGAGTAAATTTTTCAATGGGTGAGATGTACATTATTTTGATCCAAAATAATTCACCGTACCATAAAATTATAAGTGTCTTTATCTGTTAAATTTATCTTTTCTTTCATTCACCTTAATGAAAAACATATGCAAAAAAGAAAAAAAAATGATTCCGGTAAATCTAAACGTAAGTGTGGCATATTGTGCAAAGTTAGATAATGGATTAAAAAAGTGTTGTTAAGAAAATAAAGGCAAACTACATGATGCGATAAGAATTTAGTTTATTTGTTTTAGTGTTCGATCATTTTGAGTAAAATTGTTCATAAAAAATATGTAATTACTTCATAAAAAAAGCTTCCTATGAGTAATTTTTTCAGTAGGTGAGATGATATACATTAGTTTGATCGAAATTTTGTATTCCAAAAGAATTCACCATAACAGAAAAATATAAGTGTAAATCTGTTAAATTTATCTTATCTTTCATTCACCTTTTAAAGAGAAAGAAAAACATATGCAAGAAAAAAAGATTTTGGTAAATGAAAACGCAAGTGTGGCATATCGTGCAAAGTTAGATAAGGGATTTGAAAAGTGTTGTTAAGAAAATCAAGACAAACTACATGATGCGATTAGAATTTAGTTTATTTGTTTTAGTTTTCGGTCATTTTGAGTTAAATTGCGTATAAAAAGTACGTAATTACTTCATAAAAAAGGCTTCCTAGGAGTAAATTTTTCAATGGGTGAGATGTACATTATTTTGATCGAAATTTTGTATTCAAAAATAATTCACCACACCTTAAAAATATAAGTGTCTTTATCTGTTAAATTTATCCTTTCTTTCATTCACTTTTTAAAGAGAAAGAAAAATATATGCAGGAAAAAAAAAAAAAGATTTTGGTAAATCAAAACGCAAGTGTGGCATATGGTGCAAAGTTAGATAATGGATTTAAAAAGTGTTGTTAACAAAATAAAGACAAACTACATGATTCGATTAGAATTTAGTTTTTTCGTTTTAGTTTTCGGTCATTTTGAGTAAAATTGTGCATAAAAAACAAGCAATTTCATCATAAAAAAGGCTTTCTACGAGTAAATTTTTTAATGAGTGAGATGATGTACATTATTTTGATCGAAATTTTGTGTTCCAAAAGCATTCACCATACCATAAAATTATAAGTGTCTTCATCTGTTAAATTTATCTTTTCATTCATTCACCTTTTAAAGAGAAAGAAAAAGATATGGAAGAAAAAAAAAGATTTGGTAAATCAAAACGCAAGTATAGCATAGTGTGCAAACTTATGTAATGGATTTAGAAAACGTTGTTAAGAAAATAAAGACCAAATACATGTTGAGATTAGAATTTAGTTTATTTGTTTTAGTTTTCGGACATTTTGAGTAAAATTATGTACAAGAGATGTGTACAAGAGATGAGACAAATTATGTACAGAATAGAGTTAAATTACGGCTATGTAACCATTTTCTATAAAAACGGTCAAAAGACTGGACAGTTTGCTGCAAATTTTTAACAGTGTAGGACATGTCTTTATATTGAATATTATTGTGTTTTAAAAATTATTTTTTATTGTAGTTACGATAGTACATGTCTATACATTTATTATCGTGACTTCAATGATCTAGCACTTAGTAATAATAGTAATATTAAAAGCTTCCTTAACTGTCTTTACACCGTTAACGATTCTTTCATTTCAAACATATGTTTCACTCTTTAAATTTAAAATAGTGTCTAACCAACAGATACTTTTTAATACAACATAACAAATACTAGGCCGTTGTTATGTTTGTCTAATCCGGTTATATCATAGTTTCCAAACGTCTTCCAAAATTCTTCTTTAACCTATTGTTATATGAATAGTAATCAAAATAACTATATTCTTTAGATTTCAGTGTATGACAGATTCTTTAAATTTTGGTAAACCTTAACTTTTGCGATTTGGATAGCTACTTTTAATAGTATTAATTATTTCAATTTATTTAGATAAAGTTACACTTACAGTTTATGCATAAAGAAAACGATTTTACAATACAACATATACCGTTATACTCCACGTATCCTTCTATATTAAAAAAAAGTAATCTGGGACTGAGCCAAAAACGATTTAGAAATGGACCAATCAAATTCTGCGTAGATATTCCGGGTTATTCTCATCGCTTTTTTACTACGGACTTTTTTGAGGAGCTATTACTTTTTTTTCTAGCCATTCTACGGATTCGAAAATCACACCACCAGACGCGAAATATAACAAGCTTTCAGAAATTAAAAAAATTATCACGGTCAGACAATAAAAACTCAAAAAATCCTTAAAAATCGAGTAAAAAATCTTTTATTGAAAAAGTCATTTTTTTATATTGTTGCCAATTTCTAAATAAGCGCAAAGGATTATGTTTTATCTCAAATAAAAAATGTATTTGCGCGAGACTATTAAAAACAATAATGAAAGTTTAAAATAATAATTAAATGATCACGTGTTGAAAGCAGGAAATAAAGAAAATTACGTTATAAAAATTGTGTTTACACATGAATATTCAAAATAAAAAAGATGAATTAAATGAAAAAAGCATTATAACCAGTTAAATGAAAAAACATTATAACCTGATTACAGAAGATAGTCGCCATTCGTGATATCATCATCATCATCTTTTTAAAACAGGATACATTTACCAGGTTTTAAGAGGCTGTGAAATCAGAACGGTGGTTGGTGAGCATAGCGAACAGAACCCCCTAGTTTTATACAATAAAAAAAGAGGTGGAATACCTCTTATAACTTAAAAAGAAAGATGTTTTAAAATGTTCTTCTGTAAAATAACTGGCACTTCTAAAGAATTTATACATTTTGAAATAATTGAGAATATCCTATATAACGCAAGGTTTAGGTTATTTTAATGCCTAACGGTTTATTGGTTTAATTTAACCAATAGAATTTGAGCGCAGACTGATATAAATCGATTTCTGAATGTTAAAGAGAATACATTTTAAATAATAGTTACCTTCTGTGCATAACTATAAATGTACAAAATCACTTTCTTTTTTTAAAGCGGTTTCTTCTAGTGAATTAACAAAGGAAAGGTCTTGATAAATGCTGTTTTTATAATGAAAAAAAAAATATTAGAGCTTGGTCAAAACTCAAACTATTTTTCGTATTAAATTGAATAAAAAAAATGAGAGTCATGGATAGATTATGATATACTTCCTAATTCTACGATAAATATGCTAAGCCGCTTTCGAATAGATATAGTTGCTATACAAGTTAAAACCGATTGAACGGCACCACCCAGTACATTATACCAATTATAAATATATGCTTTTGGCAACAACAATAGTATGTGTGCGGGTAAACAATGCTTGAAAATTTGTAATTTTAATAAAATTTAGTTCAATTTAAAAACTTGTAACAACTCTGAAAAGCATTTCAGTAGATAATGGCAAAGTATTCAGATTAAAATATAAAATTAACGAAAGTTTTCTTACGTAATACATGAACACTTCTGAAGTTACAGATGATTTAGTAGTCGTGTCAGTTAGTTGTGAAGGATCTGTAAATGGCTTGTTTACAGATTTTTCTTTAAAACAAGATAAAGCGTCAAAAGTTATTTAAATTAATATAATCAATTAAGCATGTGCCTGTATTTTTTAAAGGAGTATAGTTTCTTAAATACACGAATGCACTTATGATAAGTAAAGAATTACTTTTTTATGATAAGTATTTAATTATGATAAGTAAAGAAATGAGTAAAGAATAAGTAGGTTAGAAATAAGTAATTTCCTTTAGAAAATACACTTATATCATTAACTTCAAAGCTGGGCTTGGGATTAACAATGACTGCGAAAACATGCGTCAATGGATTTTTTTATCATATATGGTACTTAAAAATATGATTGTTCTTCCATTATAACATTCACAATCGCAAAAAGTTATTTTACAAGTATATTGTTAATTATATCAGCCCTTTCACTATTAACACGTTTTAAGACAAAGTCATGCATTGATTTCCATTATTTTACGAAATTACTTACTTAAAGTAATGAATTTTCTTTAATTGTTTTCATTAAGAAAAGTTACACATTTTTACTTCTACTCTGTGAAACTTTTTGTGCTGTGTTGAACCAATTTTTGTTGCTCTGTTGAACCAATTTTTGGTGCTGCACTAACAACCATAAGATGGAGAAATCTCGTTCCAAGATTTGGAGCTATGGTTCAATCAAATCTCAAAGTGTAGAACGAGATTTAACCATTTTATGGTTGCAGAACCAAAAGTTGGTTCAATCCAGTACTTAACTTTTAACAGTGTAGAAGTAATAATGTTTAACTTTTCCTAAAGAAAATAATTAAAGAAAATCCATTACATTAAGTAAGTAATGTTGTATAAAAATAGAAATCAATATATGACTTTGTCTTAATACGTGTTAACAGTGAAAGGTTTGATATAATTGACGATATATTTGTAAAATACCTTTTTTGTGATTGTGAACGCTATAATGGAAGAACAATCATATTTTAAAATACCATCTAAAATTAGAAACCCATAGATCCATGATATCATAGTCAACTATCTCATTTGTGAAATTATTATAAATAGGAATGTTTTTTGAAAGGAAAAAAATGAAAGGATATACGCTTGTTTAAAAAACTACTCTTCAAAAAAATATAGTCACGTTTAACTTAATTGATTAAGCTAATTTAAATAACTTTCAGAAATTGATTTACAGAAGATTCTGTAAACAACTCATTTATTTTCCCGTAGTAACATGTAACTCTTATGAGAAAAAATTATTATCAGTTACTCAAAATAGATATTTTAATAGAACTGCATATAGAATATTAATGATCAATGAAGCATTGTGATAATTAGAGGGGGAAAACATTAAACTGCTTGTAGATGCATCTAAATATGCGATTATAAGATTTTTTTTGCATGTATACTAAGTTATTTTCGATAAAAAAATTTTATTGTTCAAGAGATATCTGCTTAACGATTTTTTAAAAATAACTTTTTGCGGCATATTTCAGTTGAAATACATTGATTAAGCAATATCCAATGTATTTAGACTGCCTTTAAAACAAGTTTAGCCGTCTTGTTTATGAAAATTACAATTATGCGCATAAATAATTTTAAGCACGACACAAAAAAAAGAAAAAAAAATCTCGTTCTTTTATTTACTTTCTGAAAAGTACTGTAGTATCTCTATTATCTTTTATAATAATTACATTTGCATGGTGTTTAATATGCTTATTCATGACATTGGGAGAAAGCAAAAATTTTATCATTTTTATTTCCACGTTTCTAATAAAGTACTTAGAGTGAAAATTATTCTATTCAAAATCTTCATTTTAAATTGAATTTTAGAAGATTTTAATTACTTTATTTTATTATTCTTAAAACATACGAAAATATTCTGTAATTCTTTTTTAGAGTTGCTCATGTAGTTCGAGTTACAAACCCTCCTAAAGGATAACATATTTCTACAAATGCGTATTGAATTTTTATGTAAAAATCAAATAAATTTTTCAACTCCACTACAATCTACTAAAAAGAGTTTGTCTTCAAATGAGACATAAACAAAACAAGTTTGGGAGCGTATTTCATCCCTTGAGTTTTTCTCATATGTCTTTTATCAAAGAAAAAAAATAATAATCACAACATTACCAAAGAAATAAAAACTAATTTTGATACTTAGAAATAAATATGACCAATTTGTTTTCCACCATTTTAAAAGCATATTAAAGTTCACATTTCAGATGTATAGCAAAATCATACACTTTACTACCCGCACATATCAGTTCTTAATTTTCCGAATTCTGTTAAACTGTTTGACTGATTTTAAATTTCCTATATTTTTCTTGCGCAAATTACATTATTCATTAAAGTATAGAAACATACTTATTAAAAGTCATAAATTATTACATGTAAGATCATTAACAATGAATCGTGAAAAATTGTGACAATATCTTAAAAGAAAGAAAGTTAGGAAATAAAGAATCATTACTTAGGATAATTGACTTGGAAAATAAAGACAGCTGTTTGTATAATCTCTTTCGTGAGTGATCTTCATTAACGAAATTTAAAAGGTGAAACTAAAAAATGAGCCTATTATCTTAATTAAACTCCGAAAATTAATTTAAAGGAAGCTGAATTTCTAAACTTTTCTCTCTGTTCTCCACATATTTTTAAAATAGGCAAATGATGATAAAGTTTTAAAATGATTTCTTACTTATTTTTTTTTATTAAATCGCAGAATAGAAATATTTTTACATATGTTTATTATAATAAAGATAAAAATGATTGATAGAGAAAGACTTTGAGCATATTTTTAAATCTTTGTACAAGTTTCTGTCTGTTGTTGCTACAAATGTTCCCTGGCCTATCGGAACCGGAGACCAGGTACTGAAGGTATAGGGTGCAGATTCCATTTGATGAAGCACCACAACGGGGAAAGTCTGACTTGACATCAAAGTTTCCTCACAACTTTTATTCTCTCTGGTAGGGGAAAATCTCCCGGCTTGGTACCTCTCTCCCACCTTCCGATCTCCCAGCACAATGAATCTCTTGTTTCATGCCTTTTACACGGAAAATGTCGTGCAGTTTAACAAACCGTGCTTTCTTGGGGAAACCTTTTTATGAAAATGATGATTCTGCACCAGAAACTTTGCGGAGATTTCGAGCTTCGAAAAGCATTCTCAGCGGTGCAACGACTGCAAACGTAATATTACTAGAACTCAAGGAAAACATTCCATTTTCAGATTGAAAAAAAAATCAATAATACGCCCTCTTGTAGCCATTTTTGGAATTACGTTTTTTCTGCTATATGTCTTTCGCATCACTTTATTTAGACGCATCCCAAATTTCACATTTTTTCTGGTGAATAGTTTCGATTACAGATAGCTCTGAGTAGAAGAACGTTAATTTTGTAAACTCTGTACCTAAAATATCTACATTTATTGTACAGAGGCGTCATTTCATATTGCTATTCGAGGAGATGCATATCTGAGTTTATTTTGTTTACAAAAAAAAGGAATTCACATTTATTTCTTGTGCACTGGAAAGTAATTACCAGAGTGTGTTTTTTCTGATATCTGAGATATAACTTTATTAATTAAATAAATAAATAAATAAATAAATAAATAAATACATGAATAAGGACACAAAAATATAAGAATAGGTAGGAGAATAAGAATAGTAAAGGTTGCTCCTTTAAACCAAAAGCCACCCAAAAATATATCCTTTGACAGTTAACAGCAGCAATAGGTAAAATTACCGATATATATACAGAGATGTGATTTCAGCTTCTAACGTATCTTTGATATTTTACGTAGGCAATTTATTTTTTTATGAACATCGCATAGCCACTGAAATATTTAATATGATTTTTGCACGAAATAAACAGGTTTATTTTTGATTTATTTAAAATATCTATCTTTATGGTAGAATATAGTTGTCATTAAAGATTAAACTACGGTTTTAGGGAATGCATTCTTGAGTGGTTAGTAATAACAAAAATTCCTATTGGTGTATCATTACCAATACTATAGTATAAGGAAAACTTATCAAAAAGTAAATATTTTTGAAAATGATAGAACTATAGTACGTATTTTTTAAACAGAATGAAAGTAAAATATATTTGTGATGAGCAATATTACAGTATTTAATTTATATAATTGCTTATAGCCATTATAAAATTAGAAGTATTAAACATCAAAACAATGTGGGTTTGTCAAACAGTGCACGCACACATACACACAAACACGCGCACATATACACACACAAATTAAATAATATCTCTCATAATTTTAATTGGTAGATATTTTCTATTCAATATAAGAAATTCAAAATATTTCATTAAATATTTAATAGAATTTAGTTTCATTAAATATTCAGAAGTACTTAATGATACGTAATTTAATCTATTTTTATATAGTGCATTCGAAAGTAATTGATCATCATAATTTTTTTCATGTTTTAAATATAATGTTACTATATAACTGAAACGGAAAAAGCTTAATTTCAGAATGCATATAAAAGCTTGTTGCAAGTCACTCAAAAATTTTCTTAGAGAGGGTATGCTTAAAAGAAACACAAGGAAATACTCCGTTACATTTTCAGAGATTTCATTTCCGTTTCATCTTAGTATAGAGATTAGATTATTTTTACATTTTGTAAGCCCATTACATCAATGCTGAAGCATTTAAAACGATTCTGCGCGAAATATAAGGGTTTATTTAAAATTTATAGCAGAATCGACTCATTCTATATCGTAATTAGCTCATAAGGATATGCTTGCTTGAATTTATTTGTTTAGAAATAACAGAAATTCCCTTTGCCAACTCGCTTTTAAAATTGTACCAGAGGGCCCGTGCGAAGATTTCGCACTGAAATCTAATATTCTTTAGGTACTTCTCTATTAACCTGTCGACAGCTTTTCATAACAAAAAACTACCGCCAAACTGTAAGATTAAACGCCAAAAATGCAGTCCCATTTACTTGATGTCAGAATCATTATGCGTGTTTGTTACGTCATCTAGTGGTATTACATTCGACATTTGCGTGTATTTTTCATTATGTTTTACTGATTTAGTAGTTATTTTATTAATTAAAAAAACAATTGTGTCCTTAAATTCTTATATTTTATTTATTTTTTGATATTCCAATGGCAACGTTCTCCCGTTTATTTGGCGATAGTTTTTTGTTATGAAAAGTGGTCGACGGTATAATAAAGAAGTATCATTTTTTATCAATATGTAATATTTATTAGATGCAGGTTTAAACTTCTAAAGAAAAAGCAAGGATAAAAATATCTGCAAACAACATTTAGTTGTTAGTCAAGCCAGAATATCATCTAATTTATTTCATCAAAGTTAGACTAAAAACTGATCCAAGATTGCTAAAGGCACGCGCGAGAAAAAAAATTAACAATCGTATTTTGACTGCATTAGAGGATGACGTCATCCACTTCGGGAAAACCATGGAACTTATAAATCTAAACATTTGAATTTCAATTTCGCTTTTTAATCATAAGTATAAAATAAACCCGTGCGGTGTTTTTTATAATAATTGCTATGAGCATCATATAATGTGGTACTTTATTTTTTTGGCAACAATAATTTCAGGAAAACCTTTCATTTCTTTCATGAAAACAATGCCGATTTAATTTTTTAATTTCAGCAAATTTTAATCAAAAACATGTTTTAACGAATTGTGTGAAGAATATAATGAAAATGAATACACTCCAGAATAAGGATCAGCAATCATAGTAACGAAAAAGACATTACTGAAAATAAAAAGACATTACTGAAGTTCTTTCATCTTTTTCTCTGATGAAACACTTGCTATTGAATATAAAAAAAAATATTACATATCTTTAATCATTAAGTATTTAATAGAAGTTAATTTTATCGAATATTTAAAAGCACTTAATTTAATGTATCCTTAAGAAGTACATTTGAAATTATTTACCCGCGAGTATTTATGATTTCTGAAAAGCAACTTTACCACTTAATAAAGATAAGATTCCAAAATATATCATCAAATATTTGTTCCTATAAACGAAAATGATTCAAAAAATATCCCTTGAAACGGTACATCTAAAAACAACACAAAGCAATCCACAGTTATATGCACAGATATGTGATTTCCATTTACATAGTAACATAGACACGCCAATCAATTTATTTTTTGGATGCACGTCACATTGATGCTGAAATATTTAGTAGATTTCTACGCGAAATATAAAGGTTGCTTTTCGATTTATTTGAAATACCTACATATATTGTACCAGTATGCATCATTCCATATTGTGATTTGCTTTTAGGAGATGCGTAGCTGAATTTATTTTGTTTACAAATAACAAGAATTCACATTGACGTTTTACTGCAAATGCGATATAAAGTTAGTTCTTTCAAATGTATATTTTATAGAAAATGATTGAAAAATGTTGCACATTTTTGAAAAAAAGGAAAAATTAAAATTTGTTTAAAATGAGAAATGTAACGCTATTTTAATGTATTAATATATTTTAATGATGACTAGCTAACCCATCAGGTGTTGCCCGAGCACATGATAATAAAACTTACCTAAAACAAGTAGGAAATTGTACGTTAAACGTGACAAATGAGGTGCGTTCGTTTCGTGTTATAAATAACTAGTTTTACAATTGAAAAAAAAATCATCGTTATTATTTCAGTGAAATGAATTATATCGTCTGCTATGAACGAAATGAGGATGCCTTTTTTTTTATTATTACGTATGCCATGTTTACAGATGCTTTTTTTTTCGACTCCAGACAGCTCTGTAAATTTACTATGGAGATATTGCTTTGCGAATGATTACCTCCATGGTTAATATTTCTATGACTCACGATGAATGAATATTTTGTTTATTTACTTTAATGGATTGAGATATTCGGCTGTTAACCTATTTTTCACTGAAGTTATCTCAGAATCTATACATTTTTTAATGTAACTCATCTCTCAAGCAAACAATTTTTTTTGAACGATCTTTCTAAAAATTTAACTTTTATGCAATTTTATTTGAAAAAATAATTTTGAATAAAAATGGCCGCTTGGCATATGGAAACAGATGTGGTTAGCTCGTATTTGTTTTTCCCAGTCACATGACATCTGCTTTTATTATATAGATTACGTATGATGGGATTTAATAGAATAAAGAAAACTTTTGTTAATATCTTTTTAAGTTTTGATTCGATTTTCATAAAATTTAAAATGACTCGACAAAATTCTGCAACAATTATAATATATCAAATTTCAAACCATTCGGTTGGGTAGTTTTTGCGCCGTTATATGCGGACAGACGGACGGACGGTCAGACAGACATACGGACGGACCAAACGACGACTATAGGTGCTACGTATTTATATAATTACGAACGCATCTAATAAATGTTGAATGTTTTTATATATTAAAACGAAAATCCGTTTATTTAGTTTATTTAATTTCTCATAGCCATAATAAAATTACAATTATTAAATATCAAAACAGGGTGGGTTAATCAAAGCAATGCGCGCACACACACATACAAATTATAGAATTTCTCTCAAATTTTAAAAAGTAAACAGCATTTTATATTCAATATAAAAAATTCGAAATATTTCATTAAACATTTAATAGCAGTTAGATTCATTAAATATTCAGAAGTACTTAATAACGTGTAATTTAATGTATTTTTACATAGCGCATTAGAAAGTAATCCTCATATTTTCTTTTATGTTTGAAATACAATTTTACTATATAACTAAAACGGAACAAGCTTAATTTCACAATGCGTAAAAAAGTTAAAACTTATAATCAAAAGCAACTCACAAGTATGCTTAGTAAGGATATATTTAAAAACAAATGCAAGGAGATTCTCCGTTACAGAGATTTCATTTCCGCTTAGATTGATTAGACATTAGAGTATGTTTACATTTTGTATGCACGCTACATCCCTGCTAAAGCATTTAATACGACTCTGTGCGAAATATAAGGGTTTATTTCAAACTTATTGCCGAATCGACATCATTCTATATTGGAATTCGCTCTTAAGGAGATGCTTGGCTGAGTTTATTTGTTTAAACAGTGACAGGAACTCCATTTGTAAGTTCGCTGCAAATGTGATATAATCTTTTCAAATTGTATATCAAATAAAAAAAGATAGAAAAATATTGCATGTCTTTAAAGAAATAGAAAATTCAAAAATAAATATTTGCGACAAACAAAGTTACACTATTCTAGTTTTTTAATGTTGTATTGCTTTCAGTAAGAATTTAATTAAAATGAATATACATTAGAATAAGGATCAGTTGTCATAGTAATGAAAAATATATTACTGAAAATAAAAAGACATTACTGAAGTTCTTTCATATTTTTTTTCTGATGTAAACAGTTTCTATTCAATATAATAAATAGTACATATATTTAACTATTACGTATTTAGTAGAAGTTAATTTTATCAAATACTTAAAAGCACTCAATTTAATGTATCTTTTAAGAACTGCATTTGAAATTTAACAACCAGGAGTGTTTATGATTTCTGAAATATCATTTTACTACAGAATAAAAATTAACTTCTAAAAAGTATCAGAATATCTACAAATATTTGTTCCTATAACTAAAAGTGATTCAAAAAATATCGTTTAAAGTGTATATCTAGAAACAAGAGAAACCAATCCATTGTTATATGTACAGAGATGTGATTTTCGTTTATATAGTAACAACAATAACATTCCAGTAAGTTTATGTTTTGGATGCACGTGACATTGATGCTGAAATTTTCAGTAGGATTCTACGCGAAATATTGAGGTTGTTTTTCGATTTATTTAAAATATCTACATTTATTGTACAGTAAGTGTCATTTCATATTGCGATTCAATATTACAAGATGTACAGCTGAGTTTATTTTGTTTACAAATAAGAATAATTCACATTAACGTTTTACTACAAATATGATTTAAAGATAGTCCTTCGGAATGAGTATTTTATTGAAAATGATTTTAAAATATTGCATACATTTAAAAAACAGAAAAATTAAAATTAATTTGAAATGAGCAATGTTACGCTATTTCAATGCATTATTATATTTTATTAATCATATTCATAACAAAATTACAATTATTAATCATAGAACAATTTCGAATTATTTTGGCAACATACACAAGGTTTTCAGAAGTTCTCTCATAATTTCAAATGATACATGTTCTATTAAATTAAAAAATAGTACATTTTATTAAGCTTTTAAAGCAGCTAGTTTCAATAAATATTCAAATGTATTTAATAAAATGTAACGCATCAAATTGTTACGCAGTGTTTCGGAAAATAATCACCAGAGCGTATTTTTCCGATCCCAAACATAACTTAAGCCTACAAAAACATGAGAATGGGTAAAAACGTGCGCTCTCCTAACCAAAAGTTAGCCAAAAATGTACCCTTTGAAAGTTAAAGGTAATACAGGGAAATTCTCAGTTCTATATATATATATACAGAGGTGTAATTTCAGCTCATACCGGAACGTAGCGTAAACATTCAACGTAGTCAATTTATTTTTTTGCATAGCCGCTGAAATATGTAATACGATTGTGCACGAAATATAGAGGTTGTTTTTCGATTTATTCAAAATATCTATGTTTATTGTAGAACAGGCGTTGTCGTTCCAATTTTTGATTTGTTCAGAGGCGATGCATACATAAATATATTTTATTTGGAAACAGCAGGAACTGCCATTGTCATTTTACTATAAATACGATATAGAGACTGCCGTTCAAAATGTATATTTTCAGCTACTTTTTACTTCAAAGTGTATATGCATTATGCCGAATGCGATAGGAAAGTATTGTATAATTTTGAACCAAATAGGAAAAGTAAAAAAATATTTGTGATAAACAAAGTAACACTATTCTATTTCCTTATATGTTTTATTGCGTATAATCATGGTATCATTAAAATAATTAAATACCACAATAATGGACAGTTGTCATAGTAATGCACAAAAAAGACTTCAGAAGTTCTCGCATAAATTTTATTCTAAACATTCGCTGTTCAATAATAAAAAAAAAAATCAGATTTTATTAAATATTTTAAAACACTTTATAAAATGCAATTCAATGTATTCTTACGAAGTAAATTTGAAAATAATCTCACGTTATTGAGGATTTCTCACTTCTGTAACATATATTTCCTAGATAATAAACAAGAAAGGAAAATCATGCGTTAAGCATACATTATGAAACACTTTCCAACACATTCAGAATACTGTAAAAGTACATCACAGTATAATATGATGAAAGCTGTTGTCAAAGTAAACAAGGTATGACAAGGGATGACCGCCCCGAGAACTCAGCTTTGAAAAACACTTAACAATTTGAAAACCCAACGTCAGCAATTACCGTCAATCGTCGGAAATGTATCAGATTTATTTTGTGCAGACCTGTATAGGATCTATAGATTTGTATATATACTACATAGTGATCTAAATTTTATTTCAGTTAGGAAATATGAAAATGCCCCTTTAGCAACTCCCGCCAATAAACGAAAGTAGACCAGAAATCTTTTGTACAGCAATGTATAGGATCTATAGAATTTATATACACCAAATATTATGCAAAAACTGAGTTAATTGTAAAAACGCGTACCACAAATGAAAACGCACTTCCAGCAATTATCATTCAATTATTATTGATAGACAGCACTGTAACCAAATTCTTTTGTGCGTTCCTGTAAATTAACGATGACGGCTATATACACGTTATTATATAATAAGAATCTTGTGCACCTCAGTGATATACATATAAAGGATCAGGTTCCACAAGTCGTGTTTTCGGCTCATGAAATAAGACTAAAATTCGATTTTGTTATACTGCCTTAATTATTTCCCTGTTTAATAATAGAAGGTGTATCCTGTACAATTTCAAAAATAGTTTTTGTATTTTGTTCGGATTTATATGACTTACACAAGCTCAAAGTTCGCATTATTCGCAGTTTTTGATGAAAAATACGCGATTTTTCCTAATTTTACCTCAATCATTTATATGAGCGCAATCGTGCAACACTTTCTTCTTTACATATATTATAAAATACATAAAAATATACAATATATGTTAAAATAAATGTGTTGCAAAGCTGCGCTCATAGTAAAATATTAAAAATAGAGAGTTAAGTAACTGCATTCCTTCACGCCACTGTAAGAGACTTTACAGCAACGTGTTATAAACGTGCTAAAATGAACGTAACTATTGCTAATAATTTTATTCGTTCACATTAGCAATAGTTACGTTCATTTTATCACGTTTAAACACGTTGCTGCATACTAAAGTCTCTTACTCCAACCATTGAATATAATTTACCTAGTTGAAAATACGTTCATTACGACATAATTACATGGTATACAGGAGTTTCCGTGTTATTTCAGATTCAACATGTAAAATGCTATAGTTATAGATCGGATGAATGAAATTAGAGCTGCAGTTCGCAGACTTGTCCAACAAATAAGAGTGAAATATGCCAGCCAGGATATTGTTGAGATAGCTCGGTAGGAAGAGCGTTGGCAAGACAAGCCAAAGTACCCAGGTTCGATTCCTGGTCATTTTTCGCTCTGTTGAAATAAATCTCAACTATGAGACTCCAACCATTGAATACAAAGAACCATGTTTTTCAGTTATTGCAGAAACTGTTGCTTTGAAGATTGAAAACTTATACGTCGATCCCTCTATTCCTTCAGTTTCACATAAACGTTTTTGTTCTATGAAACACGCATACCATGGAAAATATCGATCAATCATGAAAAATATAAAACGTATGGGAAAAAGCAAGACTACTTTGGAAAATATTGAGAACTTTAAAATGGAAGGAAAATGTTTTTTGGCATATCTGCCTGTAAATGTGCGATTTTAAAGGAGTATATCTGTACTAAAGAAAGCAAAGTTCCTGCAAAAGAGCAAACATTCCTCATTCCCCAAGGAACTGAAAGAAAAATGTTCATTGGAAGTGTTGATGTTCCAGAAACGTCAAATGCGAAAGGAACAAGTCGATCTGAAAAACAGGCGTCACCTTCTTCTACTTCAAGCTATTCCGTGGAAAATGAAAAGGAAAATGAAATAGAAGATGTGATGGGGGTGGAGATGGAGGAAGACAAGATGGGCACCGAACACACATCTTACACAGTGTCTCTTCAGCTGCCGCAGAGGCGGATCAACTACCTCTCGGGCCCCTAGGCTTGGCCTTTTTTTGGGGTGTGGGGTGGGGGAGAGTCATCTCATTAGTCTTGATCTTTTTTTGGTCGGGCTCCCCTCTTTCAAAGCACTATATACCGGGTAATTCTAAATACAGGCTTACTTAGTTATCACCTAAACCACTGATGATGGAAACTTTCTTCCAATTACAAAAAATATACAAATCAAGTACAGATTTTATAAACGGCATTTGCTTTACAAGAGACTGTATACATTTTTAAATACGGAATTCAATTTTTATACTATCCCTGGGCCCTAAAAGTTATATTTAGAAAAATATCATTCGTTTAAGAAGGAGATAAAAAAATTCCTATTCTTTTGCAGTCAAAACATATTAAATAATGATACTTCAAATTTTATGAAATTTCAGTGTTTCCTGTCACTAAAAACGGAAAGAAGTTTGTTTTTAGTGCAGGTAAACGTTGAAATAAAATTCAAAGTGTAGTATTCAAAAGTTTTGATCGTAACAGAATGGGATTTATAAAATGTTCTTCTTAGACGGAAGCGAACTTTTTTCTTAAGTTTAATTAGGATTTAGGGACTATATAAAAATATAATTTCGTACTTTAATATGTATACAGTCTTTTATAAAACAAATGCCATACCTAAAATCTGTACTGGATTTGTATAATTTTTGCAAATGGAAGTATATTTCTATCACCAGAGATATGAGAGGAGACATTTATTTTAAATCACCAGCTATAATAAAATAATAAGCTTACTTTTCAATCTTTAGCATAAATTTTCTTTCAGCATGAATTTACAGCAATTAATTTTACAAATTAACATATTTTCACGTAGAAATTTATATGGAATCTCTAACATCAAAAGGACTTTCTCAGTTTAACAATAAATTGTACTGGAGTAAATGGGCGATATTGGGTGATCGCCCAGAGCGCTAAAAACTAAGGGGCAGAAAATAGGCAAAATGCTTGATTAAGACTTAATAATAACAGAAATCATTCATAGAGGTGCTGACAAATCTCGCCCAGGCCGCGTGGCTAGAGAAGCCGCCTAGCAAAGGCCAAAAAAATTCATGAATCCAGTATTTTCTTCTTATGGATATAGAAGGAATTAAAAGGGGAATAACATTTAGATATGTTAGTAACCTAAAAGATTCAATAAGTAAGCGAAACAAAGAATATTGTACATTAATTTATATCTTGCATATAATGTTAGCATGATATGAAGAAAAAACCCGAAATAAATTCTTAGCACCGGGGGCCTCTTCTCTTCCGGGCCCCTAGGCTCCAGCCTACTTAGCCTAATGGGTAATCCGCCTCTGAGCTGCCCACAAGGAGTGTTCAAATGCATTTAAAACTGGATAACACAGTTCTTGTCAGTGAAAAATATGGTGTATCCAACAGAGCCACGGCTGATATTGCATCGAGTGTTATGCAAGATTTGGATTTAATATCGAAATCTGATACCAACCTCGACGCAGGCAAAAATAAAATATGGAGGGAAAAATCAAGAATTTACAAAACAATTGTTCTCAAAATCAAATGAAAATCGTTCCACTCTATCTGGCTATTATTTTGATGGACGACATGACGTAAATTTAACATCAGAAACACTCGAGGACAAGCAGTTCCAATGAACAATTGTAAAAGCGCATTACTATATTGTATCGGAGCGTAGTTCTACGTACATGGGACATGTACATCTGAAAGCGGATCTATAGTCTTGATATATGTAATAGCATATACGAATACATAACAAGTGCTTTATTTTATGATTTTAGCAACCTTATTGTTCTCGAGTGTGAAGGCACTGTAGTGAACACAGGACTGTCTGATGGTGTAATTTGCAGGCTTGAATTGAAACATCAGAGACCAGTCTAATAAATTATCTGCTTACTTTATTTCAATGAGTTGCCATTACGATACCTATTTGAGTCCACAGGCGGCAAGTCATCTGGTCCCACATCTTACACTGGTCACATTGGACGAAACCTCAAAGGATGCGAAAAGCTTTCAATTGTTTCTTTTAATAGTATTGAATGCGAGTTGCCAGACATTGATCCTAGTACTCTCAGTTCAGATCAGAAATATTTATTAGACATTTGCACCGCCATTAGTTCTGACGCTTGTTGTTCAGATCTAGCTATCCAGGAACCGGGAACGTTAAATTTGGCCTGCTTGCTAACAACTGCCAATCGAATACTGAGGTTATATATATCTACATCAGACCCATCAAATGAGTTGCTAATTTTGGTTGTATTCATTCTAAGAGTCTACGCACTCTCATGGTTCCAAATTAAGATTCATCATTCCATATTCATCATTCTGATTCATCATTCCATAAAGGACGGTTTTAGACACCTGCGGCATTTCATCAGCTCATCTCGGTATTTGCATAAGAAGTATCGTGAAGTAATCGAACCAGTTATTTCTGGCAACGCTTACTTTGCGGCTCCTGAAAACATGTTTTTGACTATGTTAACAGATGAGAGGTGCCATATTAGGACCCTTGCAGCTCGGCGGATTATCAAGTCAAGGGAAATTAGCCCAGACGAAATTGTGTTCACCAATTTGTTAATACTGCTGTTAAATTTGGAGCTACATACTACTCTCTTAAAACGAAAGAGTGGATTTGTCTTCTCAGAAAAGAGCTGTAATTTATTGGATCGTGAATGAGTTGATTTTTAAACGTTTCACTCATCTTGATTTGAATTTTTATTTTTCTAATGCCCCCCAGAAGAGCTAATACTAAACAAATCATCTCGATAAAAAAAGCACTCATTGGCAAGCGGATATGCCAATGCGGCTGACGTGACCATTCGCTGAGCAGACGACAGGCGTGTGACGTCATCGAGTGGAGGCAAGCATTTCGCCTCCCTCCGTCTGGTCGTCTGGTGTGTGTATAGTTAACGCGGCTAGAGCACGTTTTCGACTGATTCGCGTTGTTCAAAGGTGCAATTTTAAAGAAGGAATACTTGAAAAAGGTAAGAATTTCTGCTGTTTTAAATACTCTAATCATGTTTTTTATAATGATTCTGTTTTATATTTATTGTTATTTTATATATGGCGTTATATTTTTCAGTTTATATCAATATTTTTAACAAATATGTCTCAACCCTAACATTTAGGACTATTTACACGAACGAACATTTAGAGATCTTTTGAGTTGGAAGGATAAATATTAAAAAATGCTCTAAAATATAATTATACAAATCCTTTGCCTCTCATTTTAATTTTTTTAATGTTGTTTCAATAAATATAATTTATAAATAGCATTTAGTAGCAATGTAATCTTTTAAAGAAAACGTCTCGGCGGTAACTGTGCGTTTGTTTATAGATATTTTTTTAATGATGTTGCAGAACTCTAACTTTCATAATACTATAAATTGGAAAATGACTTGTCTGACTTTAAAAATATAGTTTTAAAGTAAACAAATTATATTTCTTATTTTATTCTCAGTCTGAAGTAATTTTTCCTGGATATTTTTATTGACCTGCCTTGTTTTTCGAATGCGCATACATAAGTTTGAGTCATTTTATGTTGCTGAGAGTTAGATTATTTTAAATGTATCTCAAATATATAAGAAAAGCTTTAGAATATCAATTTCATGTTGACGAAAACTTTTGAAAAGTAGCTTTATTAGTATATATACTGTTTTTCTAATATTTAAAAATAAAAATACATGATTTGTGAAGCTGTATAAATCCCATATTTTTTTTTATCATATGTTGTTAAAAATAAGGTAAATATCTCCATTCCCGTATATTCACTGGGTGAATATTCCTAAATAGTATTAGTATTAAAACATTTAATGATAATATTGATATAAACTGAAAAATATCATGCAATATATCTAATAATATTGCATAGAAAACATAATCATTATATATATTAAAAAAACCCATGATTAAAGTATTTAAAACAGCATAAATTCTTATCTATTCAAGTATTCCTTTAAAATTCTCTTTTTGGATCAAGGGGGGGGGGGTGTATATAGTTCAAGCAGCTCAAAAACAACAGCAAAATAAATAAATATAAAATGACACTTTTCACTTAATTGTTGAATGTACACATATACGTATACATTCAACATGCAACTTACTTTTTTTTTTTTGAAAAAACAAATAATCAACTCAAATATGAGTTGGCTGCAGATCACTCAAGTGCTACTGGATTTATAGTCTTAAAAGACTTCAGTTCACTCAAGTATGACTTACTTATAAATCACTCAAGTGCTACTGGATTTAACCTTCATTGATTTGATTTAACTCAAGTATGAGTAAAATAGACATCACTCAATCATGAGTTGCTTAAAAACAACTCGTTCACTCGAGTTGTTTCAACTCTTCATGAGAAGCTCACTTTCAAATCGTGAGATGAGTGGATTTCGGCTCAACTTGAGTTATTTTGGCTCTTTCGTTTTAAGAGAGTATGTAGATCTCATTGATTGGCAAGCTTGTTATGTGACATCGTCTCCAGTTCTCAGAGAAATCACTTCTCAAGAACGTCTGAAGATGATACAGGACGGTATGCCAATGGACTGCTGGGACTTTATTAAATTTCCTTCACACACACAAGTGGTTGAGCGGATTGTGAAACTAGTCATTGCATCATCTGAAAAAACAGTTGAGCCTCAGAACAGGGATAATTTATTAGAGCGACACTAGAATCCAGAAAACACATGTCAAAATTTGAGACCAAATATGATTAAAAGCAGTAATGCTTTTGTCATTTGTATGTACGAAAGGTAAAATAAAGTTTCTGTTCGCATTAAAATGAGGTAAGTGTGACGTGTATTTATTTAAATTTTTGCCTTCATTTCCCAAAATTTGGTGTCGATGAGTCGGCAGAAGATATTAACCTATAATTCTAAATTTTTTTATGGCTGTTGTTGTTAAAAAATAGTAACTTGTAAACACTACCCCAAACAGTTGAATGAAATCTGTGATTATTTATTAATTTTTGTATTTTAATCATTTTTAGTCAAATCTCCGGTATTTTTAGCGCACTCAAGTGACAGTAGATATCAAACCAAAGTTTTAAGATTCCGCACACTTTTTAATAAAGGGAGTTCGCAACTTTTCCGCACTACCACAAAAAGATGTTTTGATACACCCTAATATTTATATATATATATATTACTGTATGAATTTCATAGTTACGAATGCGATAAGATCGCATAATCAGTGCCTAAAGTTAAATTTATATATTATTTTCCTTGAAAATAGATTTAATAAATTATTTTTCGCCTTTTTTTATCCCCCACTTTTAAAACACTCAAAAGTTTCGTGTCGTTAATACTGAAATAAAAAAGTTGAAGAGGTTGACACTTTAGCAAAATGTAATTAATCTTTTAGAAAGGTTAAAAATTTCATCTCAACAATGGATCAAACGATAGAAAATATTTCTTCAGCGAATAAATAAAGCAATAAATAGCGTACAAAAGTTGAATAAAAAGGTGTTAGATGTTATTTTTGGATAGATCAATTATACTTTGAGAAAGCATTATTTTTTTGACACTTTCCGTAATTGCATAACTCGGAACTTCCAAGTATAACAAAATAAAAAAAAATAGCTTTGTTTTGAAATATACCATATTAGAAAAAAAAATTCCAAGGAAAGATATGTTGATACAAAGACCAATTATAATGATTCATAGAAGTATTAAAGTACAATATTTTAGTGACAAAAATATGTTTGGAAACCATAGTTTGGTGAAAAAGTTCTGAAATGTTCTTAAAATAACGAATTTGAGTGTATATTCATATTTTCAACATTAAATTAAGTTCAAAATTTTTATAATAATAGGTAATTTAAAAAATATATTAAAATTTCAAAACATTTTACCATTTTAAAAAGCCATGAAAAAAAAATTCATAAAATACTCACTTAAAAACAAAACATAATATAAAATATAGAAATACAGAAAGAAAATATAGAAATAGAATAAAAAATGTATAAATTTAAAACTTTGCCATTAAAGCTTTAGTGTTGTTCTAAAAGAAATAAGTATTGATTCTGCTTTTATATTACCTAAGCAGAGTGCATAATACATTTTGAAAATATCTGGTCTTGTTATAAAGTGTTAAAAAATAAGTGATGAATGATATATCACAGTGAATTATAGAACAGAAGCTAACGTGTCTTTGATCGATCGTAAAATAATTTAGCTTCTGTCTCACTAGTAATTATTAGAAGTAAAATTTTATGTTCAATGAAATTTGTATATGCTACAGAAAATTGATTTTAAGTTAATTTAAAGAATATCTTTATGAAATGACTTTTTTTTGTTAAAATGTAAAAGTGTTTCTTATAATGATTTTCTAAAGAATTCTTATTAAATTCAGTGATTGATATTATTTTATTTTATATTATGAGTTAGTACACATATTTGTGCACTCATTTAAATATGGCTGCGTACTGTATTTATATTCAAACTTATTACATCACTACTTACAGAAACAAATGCAGACGAATAAATATTTATATAAAAAAAGAAATACATATAAATATTTCATATGCTATTACATTTACATTACACATACATTATTATATACATATAAATATTTTATATGTTCTATTGACTTTGGATAAGTTCCTATATAAATATACTTTTATAAATCTTTGGTTCATGCATGCATGCATTTCAACTTAAGTTCAAACTTGACGTTATACTTTGTTATTTGAAAGGACACATTTCCAGATAAACTGCTTGATCTTGTTTCAACTTAATTATTTTATATCAATGTATCCGCAGTCTATCATTCTTAAAGATGCTCGCATTTAACATTAAATATTTTATGCACATATACACTATTTTCTTTTTTGAAAATAGCCATTGTAACTGGTATAGCGTTACAATGGATGCGTAAAAAATAGCACTATGCACCACGCTTGATAGAAACCTGGAGCGAACTGCGCATGGGCGAAAATGGCTAGTCCATGTCGAAAATGGGGAAGTCCGTAAGCCGTAATTACGCTGCCTAAGATAAAGAGCGGTGATTTCTGCTTCTTTTGCCGGGGCTATTCTCCCAACAGTGTGAATGGAATCGGCTTGGCATTCTTCCAACCGGAGTTCTTAGAAGCGTGGTTGAACAGTACTTTCATTTGTTTGGGTTCCATTGACGGTTTGTTATTTATTACTTGAATTATGCATAAAGCAACAAAAACTGTATCAAATCGTTCATATTTGTTGTCATCAGGACGTCACCATGTTAGGGTTTGAGAGCTATTATGGAATAAAGGTTTTTTTATTGACATAATTTATTGATAGGCTAATCATAGTTTCAAATATCATGCAGATAATGGAAAATAAAACCTACGTAGATGATAAAATATTTAAAAATTTGATGCGTGTCTGTAACAAACTATATGTAGGAGAAGATGGTGATTTTCAGATGAGAAAATATTTTGCTCTATTTGAACAAGTTTTTAATGATTTCAGTAATTTAACAATTACACAAATGATATTCTTTCTTATTTTATGAGTACTATAAATAAACTATAATTAAAACGCTAACAATTTTTTTAATGTTTATTATAATAACACATTCTAATTTTATGGCAGATCAGGATATTTTTATGAGAGTTAGGACGTATAATTGAAACTAAAGAAGTATCAAAAGAGCTGGTTAAGGTGCCATTGAATCAAAGAAAAAATATGCTTCAAGGAAATTAAGTTTTTTAAACAAAAGAAAACTAACCAAAAAAGTCTAAATTGATGCCTTTATTCTGAAGTTATCCGTGAATATACATACGAAATTTATATACACAGTTTCATTCTGTGTTCTCTAAACTATGTTAACAAATGTGTTTGAGACTACAAATGTATTTAAAATGTATAACATACCAATAAAAAAAACCATAAAGTATAACGAAAATTGTTGCTTTATGTTCAATAATAGGTTAATATGATTTTTTTTTATCGAATAATTTTTTAGTTAAGTTTTTTGAAGCCGTAAAGAATCTTTAAATGTAACAGCCAAGAAGTTGTTTATAAAAATTAAAAAGAAAAAAATAAAGACATCAGAAAATCTTATTCGAATATAAGTATACATGTATTATTTTTAAAATGTTGAAGTTATATTATCGGCTGAAAATTCGTGGATCAATAATCCGACGTTTTAATGGTAAAAGAAAACTTTTGATCTCTTATAGATCAGCATTAAATTGAAAAATGGAATATTGATAGATTTCATCGATAAAAAATGTGATGCGCGAAAAGTATCACTCAAAAATGATTGTATTATTCCATGAAAAAAATCCTTTACTCTTTCAAATTATTTTCGAGTGGTTTGATATAAAAGATTGCTTTTTAGAAGAAATAGGTTGCAATTAGGGACAAAGACACACATATGGCAATTAAAAAAATAAGCAGTTAAAAAATATGTATTTTGTCCGGTGATTAGATGAGTAGAATAGATTTGAATTTTCATGTACATATGAATTTTTATATTTGTAAATTTTCACGTATTTATTAATACTTTATATTTTTAAACTTGGATAAATTTGGCATATATGCAGCGCTTAACAAACAGCACCTATTGGATTAACTTAAATTGATGTTTTTAAAATAATATATGCGATAATTTATTTTGGACTATAATTTATTGCCTGTCTTCTTCCTGCCAAAAGTGACTGTGACCGAATAACTTTTGAGATTTGTGGGCCAAAAAACGAACTTAAAGATTTTCGCAAGTTTTTAGAGACAGATATGCAATATGTAGAAAGTTCTCTACAGATTGAAACAAATGATCTTCTGAAATTATAGGGCTATATGAAAGATCCACAAACGTTTCAGCTAAGCTCTTTAGTTTTTAACGTGTCGCGAAAAATGTGCATCATTTAGCATTGATATGATAAAAAACGACGCCTTTTCTGCGGATTAATTCCAAACTGTGAAAAAAGAGAATTGCTCTTAATCGATGAAAATATAACATAACCATTAACAAAAATATACAATAATTTTCTCAGATTTATTCACGATTCTGAAGAGCGTTTTTTATCTTTAGAAACCTAAAAAAACAATATATTTTTGAGATTTAAGCGGGCATTTATAAAAAAAAAAGTTTATTTTACTGCCACTGATTTCTGGTAACGCTTCCGAGAAGTTTTTAAAGTGTATTTATCAGTTTTCTCAAACCGGAATATCGGTTTTCAGGATACTATCTATTCTCAAGTAAACATTTTCATCTTTAACAAACATGTTTTACAGACAAACATGATAAATTAAAGCATTAACATTAACATTAAGAGTAAAATTAATATTATTTTGTAAATTTTGCATGTATAAATTCAGTTATGCAGCTGGAAATGTTTAATTGAGAATTTATAGAATCCTAAAAATGATATTCCGGTTTGAGAAAACTGATTAACGCACTATACAAATTACCCGGAAACGTTTCGGAAAATCGATGGCAGGAAAAGAAGTTTTGTTTTGATAAATGCTTCTTTAAATCTTAAAAATGTATTGCCTTTGAAGTTTCTAAAGACAAAGAATGTTTTCTAAATCGTGCGTAATTCGGAAGAGGTCATTATATATTTTTGTTCGTTGTTATATTATATTTTCGTAGATTAAGAAACATTTATCTTTTTACACAATGCAGTCACTTATTTTTAAATTGGTTTATTTAATCTTATTAGTTGACGATCGTTCAAATGAGAATCTGTTGATCTTCTACTCTACTGAATGATACAAAATTACCTTTAAATCCTATCACACCATGGTTTAAGCTGAGTTCAGAATTTCTTTAGCGAAAAATCTAAAATTAGTAAAAGCTTACTAAAATGTCAGAATTTGAAAGCTTATGAATATGCATTTCGTCATCATTCTTGATGCTTTAATATGTTTGATTTACATTTGCAAACTAAATGTTAGAAATCAATCAGTTTTCTTTAAATATTATCTGTACGTATAAGCTTAGCTAAAATGATAAGAGCAAATAAAAGTATCGATAAACATTTTAGAAAAGTAATTTTAGCGTTTGTGAAATTTTGTGTGAAAGGGGATTTCCAACCCTTTTTATCCGACACATGCAGATGCAGACTCATACCCGTCTCTATTTTTGAACATTTTTATGTGCCACACACTAGAAGAACAGAAAGAAAAACAAACTATTAAAATCTAAAAAAAATAGTTTTTATATTACTTCTTTTCTAATAATCTTTTTTTCGAACTGGATAAAAGAAATAGCTGCAAAAAGATTTTATAGAAAAACCCACTGATTTAAAACATGCCAATTAGTAGATAACACAGCTACAACTACCAATAAATCACATATCCTTGACTGATATCACTTGAATAACGCAGAATAAATATATCGTA
Organism: Maratus michaelseni; assembly: GCA_963931845.1. Taxonomy (NCBI): domain Eukaryota; kingdom Metazoa; phylum Arthropoda; class Arachnida; order Araneae; family Salticidae; genus Maratus; species Maratus michaelseni. Next base: position 115,127,701 of record OZ007593.1, on the reverse strand, counting down.
TTAAGGTTGGTTTTCCAACCATCTTAATAGCCTCTAAAATGTTTGTAAATCACAGACGCGACGTAGAATTCAAATTGTAGTGAAATATGACTTGAGTATCCTTAATGCAGTTGTGTGTGTATTGTAAACGAACCATCTTATACGCATTGAATCTATTATATACATTTAAAGCTAACCCAAATATATCTAAAACTGATGGCATTGTGTACAATTACGAAACACATAATATTCAAAAATGATCTTTCGCTCAATGTTATATTTTCGTTATCTATAAAATGTTATTAATTCGAGAAATTATACATAATTAAGCTCAAAGGATATGATAAATTATTGTATAAAAATTACGCTATTAAAAAGCTACGTTACATGTATTTGGGTCATTTTGCTAATCAGCGAAATCCCTCTCCCCGCTTCAAAAATAAGGAATAAACGTGTATAAAAATGAAATAGAATGCTGGAATACGTTCATCACATGTTTTTATGTTTGTATAACCCGATAAAACATATTATTTATAAGTATAAGCTACTTAAATAAGTTTGTTTATGTGATAAATGCCATTTCCCTGTGTGTCACTGGCTCCAGCTTAGCACAGAAATTGTTCTTAAAAGTTGACTATCCAAATATATTTGGGATACATTTGCTGCTTATATTATTAAAAACTATCATATAATACTAAAAATTGTAAAGGTAGACTTTTCATGACTACACCAAATGTTGTTTCTCATGATTTGGTAGTCAATTACATAGAGCAACTATCGTGAAAACTGAGAACGATATCGGCAATAAAGTGAGCTGATTGACAAATTGGGGGCGCTTGGCTCGTTAAAATGCTCCTCAGACGCTTGTATAGTTAAAAAAACGTAAACAACACGTTTTCTGCTATGTTTAAAAGAAACTCTTAAAGAAAAAGCTGTTTTGCTGAATGCTCACGTGACCGTAAAACGGACCAATGGCCATTGCTATTCATAGATCTGTCGAAAGATCGTGCTGTATATAAAAATAGATCCTTATCTGAATTTGGATTTGCCGAATTAAAACTAAAAGCCAGTGAATGTGATGTCATATTTACAAAATCGCATACTAAAATATTTTAGATTTATATTGATTCTAAAGATTATGACGTCATTGGGAGTTTCTAACAAACCGTTGCTATGCATTTCCTGGCTGTTGATACGCTTTCCCTGCAGGTAACTCCTTCACACAATGGAAAACTTACTCAGAAAACGCTTGTTTGTTTGAAACAATTATACCGTGTGCCATCACACTTTTGGAGTCTATATGAGAATGCACCTTTTCTTTAAAATCTGACATCATTTTCACCATCAGAGCCATTCATCCCTGCCGAGATTAGAGCGTTATTTAAAAAATTGTTTTAAAATTGAGTTTCATTAAATATTTATTATTATTAATTGGAAATTATATAAATTTCATAATATTTTATTTTTTGCATACCAAGGATCTTTAAATAACAAGAACGAAAAATCATGCGTCAAGCATAGATTATGTAACACTTTCAACGCTTCCAGAATAATTTTACAAATCATTACCGCTTAATAAGCTGAAAGATAACATCTAAGTAAACAATTTGGAAAACGCGTAACATATTTAAAAACGTAATTTCAGGAATTTCCAACATATATAATATTCGGAAAAATATCCGAATACTCTTATTCAGCCCTGTATATGATCTATAGATTTGTATATATACTGCATAGGATGCTAAATTTTAGTTTAGTTAGGAAACGCGTAGCACAGTTTAAAATTCCCCTTTTGGAGTTTCTGTCAATAAACGGAAATGTGTTCGCGAACTTTTGTGCTGCCCTGTATAGGATCTACAGAATTTATACACACCAAGGAATAGACAAAAAGTGAGTTAAATTTAAAATCGCGTTCAGCAACTTAAAACACACTAACAGGAATTATTGTTTACAGATACTAGAGAATTTTTTTTTGTGTGTCCCTGTAAATGAATGTGACTGCTATACACACAATATTCTGTAGTATGCCTCTTGTAATGCACCTTAGTGATATATATAAATTTCAATGCGTTTAAAATAGTGAAACATAATTTAATTAAACCGCAAACGATTTTTCTCCATAGACGTAATGTAACAGAATTCTTTTGACTGTCCCTGTAAAGTAACTATAAGTGCTATGCACTCCCTATTCCATATTAAGCTTCTTGTAATGCACCTTAGTGAGATATATCAATTACAATGTGTTTGGAATTGTGTAACATCATTAAAATAAACCGCAAATGATTTCCCCCCATAGACCGTAATGTAACGGAATTCTTTTGAGTGTCCCTGTAGAAAAACTATAAGTGCTACACACTTCAGTTGAAATAGGGAACATGCTATAGATAACGACAATAACATATAAAAATTGCAGGCAATCCGAGCATATTTACGGGAGTTAGAGCACGGACAGACGGCAGACGGCAGACGGCAGACGGCCAGACGGCAAACGGCCAGACGGCAGACGGCCATACGGCAGACAAACCGAAGTCATAAACACTTTTCAACTAGGTTGGAAAGTGTTAAAAAGCAAGAGTCCAGTCTATTTAGCTGCAGAATAAGCGTTAGTAAATATGACGTCATCACTGAAAAAGTTATAGTAAAATACATTCATTTATTAAAATACATCTTTTATTTTTCGAATGACGTCATTTTCATCATCGGAAACATTTCGCTTTACATATTAATAACTATGATAGATTATTTACTGCTATTTTATTTTCACGGATTACTTAATGTTATTTCTCAATAAATAATCTGTGTTCTGCTCTTTCGTGATTACGTGTAATTAAACGGGATCTTTTTAATATGTTTACGTATTATGAAAACCGCACAAATTCAACCTTTTTTTTGCGCTATGTAAGAGAACACACACACACACACACACACACACACACACACACACACACACACACACACACACACACACATATATATATATATATATATATATATATATATATATATATAATTGGATCATATGAAAATGAAACAATGGTTATAATTTGTTTTATTTTTGCATGAGTGTGGTAAAACTTTGCGTGGAGGTAGGATGGGAAGTAAGGAAGGCAAAACCTACTGCGGAAATATTCTTGCCCTAGGTAGTCACGCAGAAGCACGTGATATGTGCTTTCGGTCGGCCAACAGTACCGTCCGGCAGGCAAATCAGTTATTGTTTTATTCATCTAGATCTGCGGAATGATTGCGAGTAAAAAAGAGCAACGCAGTATTATTCTTCTTTAGTGGCACAAGGAGTTGGATTTCGCGAAGCGCATTGGCGAATGAAGGCACTGTATGGAGAACATACACTGTCATTGACGCGTGTGCAGGACGGACACAAGAACTTTGGGGAGGGAATCTGTTGAAGCTTCGGTAGACAGTGTTGGAATACCAACCATATAGTCTGGATCTTTTGCGATATGAATTTCCCAATTTTGATTCGCTGAAGAAGGCAATGAAGGGCTGCGTTTTCACACGGACACCAAAGTCATGGACAAGTTTGAAACTGGCTTCGGACTTTAGCCAAAGAACTTCTATGAGCAAGATATTCACCACTTGGTGTAACAGTGGGACACGTGCTTGTGTAGCTTTGGCGATATGTTTGAAATAAACTATGTCATTTGATTCTGTGGCTCCTGTTCCATTTTCATTTGATTCACTATAATATAATACGAAGATTTTTATTGTTACTTTGATAGATTTCGTATATTTAATCATCTGCAGTTTTATATTGGGTTACGCGGAAAGCCTATTTATAACAGGATTACACGGAAACATATTTCTAAATTGAAAATGAAGAACTCTTACTTCACATATAATTAAATATTATGAGATAAAATAACAATAATGTCAGCAAACAAGGAGAGACTGGTGGCTAATGGAACAAGTGGATTTTTTAGCAAAATTATCCAGTTAAATGTTCAGGATATTGCTAATAGATATCAGTACCAGAATTATACAAAGGCATGTAATTAATTTTTCCCTCATTATCTGGTTTCAAAGTAAGGAGTTAAACATTCCTAAGCATAAGTGTAAAGGAGTTTTTTATATTTAATAAATAGTTGTTTTCTTTAAGTATTTATTCTGTTTTAATGGAATGTTTAACAGAATCTGTGTTTGTGATTATGAAGCTTTGTATGAACAGTTTTAATTTGTAATCACCATTTTGTGTTAGAGATAAATAATTAATTTACAGTGAGCTTAAATGCTGCTCAAAATGGTTTGGGGGCTAATGGGACAAGTCAGATTGGGGGATCTCAAACTGATTATACATAATAGTTGTTATGTCATCGCATCTAAAATTTTTGTAAATGTTATATTGTGTGTACAAAAACTTAATGTACATTATTCACTAAAAACTTAATGCACCTTATTCGCTAAAATATTAATGTACCTTCTAAAATTAATGCAATTTTACAAAATTAACTTTAAATAAAATCATGCCTAATTAATAAATACATTAATTATTCAAAATTATTTAACTATTATTATTTAACTATTTCAAACTTAGAAAAAAAGTTAATTTAAAGGTATGAATTTGTTTTTTAATTTAGTACAGTGCTGATATAACTCTTGAATTTGCAAAATTAATAACTTTTTGTTTAATTATTTTGTTTAATTTAAAGTGTCCCATTAAACCCATGGTAAGGACCACGGAGTCGAAATCTAATCGGAAAAAATTTCATTTTACAAATTAAGGCTATTTATCTTTCAATAATAAACTATGACTAATATGTTTTATCTGTTAATACAAAACTCTTAAAGTAAATGTGTCTAAAAAAAATCAGATAATTTTATAAATTACACGATCTACAGTATAAAATATAAATCATGTTCCATTACCTTCCTGTTTCCCCTATATGTAAACATTCTTGGATGCATGTCAAATATTACTTCTATATTTAATTTAAAATCCACCAATACATTTTTATATGGCAGAAAATAATTCTTATAAATTCTGAAAAGATTTCAAACTCAGAAATATTTGGATGCATCTTTTCTTTCTTTTAAAATTACTATACGTTTCTAGATCCTCTCGAAAAACCTTTCCAAAACACAAAAAAGTATACTTGATAATTCAAATTATGGCAATTGTTTAGATTTCCCACAAATTTAAAGTTAGAAAACATCTAAGAAATATCTGTATGATCATTTGACCATGTAGCCATAATCTTTGACCATAATCTTTATTTAAGATTATTCCAAAAGAAAAATAAAGTTCATAAAAAGTTTCCGGTGCTTCTAATAAAAGGAAATTTTCTAATCTTTTTCGTAAGTGGTCCTCATTAGCGAAATTTAAATGACAAAAATAAAAAAAACGATCCTACTATCTTAATTAAATTGTTCCAATTATTTTAAAGTAAGAAACATTTTCATATTTTTTCACTTATCTCTGTATATTTTTTAAAATGACAAATGATATATTTCAACTTATTTTATTTTGTAAAAATCATCGAATATAAATATTTTTAAATCTACGCATTATAGTAAAAGCCAAAATGATTCAAAGACAGAACGAACTATATAAAATATTATGTAAGTTGAGCTGAAATAATCATTATTGCGTTTTAAAATTTCTGATGCAACTAAGATTAACAAATAATGCTACAGACTAAAATACATCTGCAAATTTAAATTCCGTTCTAAATCGAAATCAAAGCAAATTTTTAAATTTTACTAGAGCCCATTAAAAGTATATTGTCTTAAAAATAACCAGGCATCAAATTAATTTGAAAATATTTCCATTGTTTGTACTAATCAATATGCCTGGTTTATCACGAAATACTTCATAAAAAATCCAAAACTAATTTTGATAAATAAAACCATGGCTGGTGCAATTGGCACATAAATTTGTTTCATCTATTTCTTGTAGTAAATTTCTTAATGATAAATAGAGAAATTGCTTGATAAAATATTGAAATCATTACATAACTTTCACTGAAACATTTTGTAATCCATTTTTAAAAATACTTATATAATTAAGATTTACAAATCAACCTAAAGAATAAAATATTTTTTCTAATGCAAAATGAATTTTTCCCCAAATTTCAAAACAAGTAATTAAACAAGATTCGTACCCATTAAAAACTGATTGTTTTGAAAATAGACAGACATCAAATGAAATTTAAATTGTTTTCCTACCATGCACTTTTCAACATGTCTATTTGCTGACGAAATATTTTTTACAAAAAAAAAAAAAATAAATAAATAAAAAAAAAAAAATAAATAAAAAAAAAAATAAAAAAAATAAAAATAAAATAAAAATTTGATAAAGCAATATATTTTAGATTCTATTCCCTATAGTAAATGGGAAAATTATTGATAGCGCGGTATTTTTAGAATGAATCTAATTAGGTATATAAGTTGTGTTACTCTATTATGTGATGCATTTTTAAAGGTAATCAAGCTGTCAAGATTTTTAAATCATCTTAAAAAACGAAATTTTCTGCTAATGCAAATTCAGTTTGTACTCCAAATCAATACAAATTTTTAAATGAGATTAGAATTCATATACAAACATTGTCTTGAATATAGAAAAACACCAAATGAGTTTAATTGTTTTACGTACATGTACTAACATACGTTTGTTTTTTCACATACTTTTTAGTGAAAAATAACAACAACGGAACTTAATATGCTTTAATCTAACCGCGAACAATTGTGTAAAATGTTACAGTTTAATAGATAATATATATAATATCGAGTTTACACCACAGAACATGACATATAATGCGAAGTAAGATAATGGATTTTAGAAATGAGTACTTACAAAAATGAACGAAAACTACAACGTAAGATTAGACGATTGGATTAGTGGTTTTGGGATAAATTTTGTCTAAACAGTACGCAATTTTTGCATAAAGAAGGGCTATCTATAGGAGGAAGATTTGGAACGGTGGAATGGAGGTATATATTATTTTCACAGAAATATTATCTGAATATTTATCTGGTGAATATTTCTGCTTTTTCGATTATCTTAAAAAGAGACAAAGGGAAAGACAAAACTAGAACAAAGCATGCCTAGTTTATTCTTTTAATAGTTTCAACATAGACAAAAACAAAAAGCAAAGTAAAAAAGCTTTGTGTTTGAAGTGATGTCATGCAATGTCGACAGTTTTAATGAGTTCGACAAACAAATAATTGTAAAAAAAGAGAAAACTATAACGTGAGATTAGCAGATTAGTTTATTTGTTTTGTCTATGCTGTTTTGAATAAAATACTTTCCAAATAACACGAAAATGTCTTTTAATAATGAACTCTCTAAGAGTTGTTTAAAGAAATATGAAAGAATGAGAGAACTGGCGGAGAGGGGTTGGTGGTGGATCGGGCATTATTTTTTCATTTGTAGTTTGATGTCAAACTGTAAACAAGAAAAGTTTAATGTAGTACTAATTAAGTTACACTTCTTAACATTGCCACAAGTCCCCCCTCCCTCTAAGGATAACAAGGATCTTTTTTAATTCCATATTGCCAGTTTGTAAACTCCAAAAAATAAAATAAAATAAAAATAAAAGGAAATAGGATACTTGTACAAATATTATAAAACAAGAAAAGTAATAACATTCATAATTTAAAAAGTAGTATGAATTAAACTATTCATCTGTAGACATAATTGACATTGTTAAATAGTTTATAAACTTTGGAATAAGTCAGATGCCATATATCACGCAAGGCTTACGTTGCTAACTGATTATAGGTTTTCGTTAACCATTTGAATCAGTGCCAAATATGCCAAAAATGACATTTTAATGTAAAACATAACGTATTTTTAATGATAGCTCTTTGCATATCAACTAATGTACAAAACAACGTATTTAGAGAGAGGTCTTCATATAATTAAGAAGGGAAAGCTTTTGTAAATGCCGTGTGTATAATGTAAATGAAATTAGTAGACCATGATCAGTACTCACAAACTTAAACTAACTTTCCTAAAAAATTAAAAAGAAGAAAGGAAAATCAGACGTCACTAAACACGCTTCAATATTTAAAAAAAAATGTTATGAAATCTTCCCTAAGGTATACCTGCCAATACATAATATTTATTATTCATTAGTCACTAAACACGCTCCAATATTTAAAGAAATATGATATGAAATCTTTTCTAACGTATACCTGACAATAAATAATATTTATTATTCATTATATGTTATTCATTATTCATGATTACCTGTGGAGATTCATTTACAGAATCGGTAATATGTGTGCGAAAAAAAAAAAAACTTTTAACATTTTTTAACAGCAGTAAAATTTTGACCAGTTTAAAAATTTGTAACATTTCTGCCAAATATTCCTGTCAGTAACAGTCGGTATTCGTTGAAATCCGGAAATTGGAATTTTTCCATGCGTGCAATGCTTTCTAATTCTGAATATGGCAGAAAGTAAGAGTATCTCTAGATGAATGCATGTCACCAGCTATGACGTATTTAGGTTTTGTTCATTTATACAATTAGTTTATACTCCTTTGCTACGTTTGTTTTAATACTTCAAATACCTTCCCAAATCCGTAACATCCATTGACCAAATTTTTGCTTTCTAAAATTCTATTAAACAATTTGACTGAATTTTTCTTTTCCATAATTCAGTTGTGAAATTAACATAACCTACTAAAATAAAAGAACACATGTATTTAAACACGCAATTTAATGAAAGTAAAATCATTAACAATACATCAAAAAGAAAGCGACATTATCTAATATGAGGGATATTTAGAAAATGAAAAATGATTTCTTAAGAAAGGTCGTGTATTATTATTTAAAAAAAATTAAGGAACTTACTTCTCTAATATTTTTCATGAGAAGTATTCATCAAAGAAAATTAAACGTTGACGTTTAAAACTATCCTATTATCTTAATTACAGTGCAGTAATTAATTTAAGATAATTTGCGTTTTCAAAAATCTGTTGCTAATACCTATGTAGCTTTGAAAATAATTGATCAATGAAAATGAATAATGACGATAAACTTTCAAAGTAAAGATTATTTACTCAACTTTAAAATATCACAGATGGAAATATTTTTACGTTAGTGTATTGTGGTATTTGATTATTGTTACGCTATTACACTACATACCAAAATATTTGATAGAGAAATGAAATTAAACGAACGTGTAAACATTTAAAAAAAGCGTCTAACTATTCTGGAATAAATTTTAAATATTGTTCACATAAATCGGCATTTCAGACATTCAGAAAGAATAAAATATTTGCGCAGCTGATACTCAATTTTTCTTCAAAACCAATGAAAATTTTCACTTACACTACAATCAATTAAATATGGATTGTCTTGAAAATAAAATTAAACTTGACGTGTTGAGAGATGTACTTCATTGAAAGTGATTTCTCCTGTCTCGCTTCTCGCGAAAAATTTCCTAACCCAAACAATTAAACAAAGCAACTTAATTTTGACATTTCAAAATATGGATAGTTAATTTTGTTTCTACGCACAGTCAAAATAAAGTTTGCACTTCATATATATGGCAGTACAATGTTGGGTAAAAATATCTACTAAACAATTATTACTTTCTACTATCTTGTCAAACAGTTTGATTGATTTCTTCCTTTCCTATAATTTTCTTGAGAAATTAACATGACCCATGAAAGTTTAATAACATACGTATTAAGAATACAAATTAACATATTTAATTAAGTTATTAACAGTAATTAACAGTAGACCGAAAAATATAGGATATTATCTTACAGGAAAAGTTTTTAGGAAATGAAAAAGTATTATTTGAACCGTTGATCTTGAAAGTTGGCGAGTCCATTTTGTGATCAAAATTAATTAAAGCTATCTTCCCTTGTTACAAATTACAATAAAATTTATAAAATTTTAATCAATTCACAATAAATATCTTTTAATATCAGTATACATGTGTTACAGGCAATTTATTTGTCCAACGATATTTCAAAAGATTTGACTTTGTAAGTTAGAATGTCCAATTTGAATAGAATGATTTTTTTATGTTGCATAATATTAATCACCACAATTAGACTTTCATCATAAATACTTTACTTTTTTCACTATCTAACTTAAGAAATATAATTATATGAATACAACTTATTACCGAATATTTTTTCCTTATTGTCACACACACACACGTTTCACTTATTCCTATAAAATTAATTTTTTTTTTGCTTTATTTTAACTTTTCTAACGAAAAACAAAATATCGAAATAAAATAAATAAGCATATAAAATAAAATATTCTATTTTTTTTTATTATAGTTATATTACATTAAAAGAAAATCCGCCTTTTCAACAAATCATTGCTTTTGAAAGTGAGACAAGTCCAGTGGCGCATATCAAAACCTTGATATTTGCAGCTAACATAGATAACCACTATTACATATTAAATTTACATAAAAAAGACCACAAAAAGTCTATTACTGCTCACAAATTATTTTTAAACCCATGCAAATGCAAACCATTAAATATCTAGCAATAACACACTCAGAAAAAGGAATTGATTAAAACTACAAAACATATTTTGTTGAGTACATTTTGGTTGTTTTAGCAAAATTCAAGTAAAATTGAACCATTTTACTTGAATTAACAAAACATTTTTTGCTGACGATATAATTTTTTTTTTGTTTGGAATTGCAAAAAAAAAAAAAAAAAAACTTTTTTATTCAAACAAAATTTCTATTAACCTATATTTAAACAAAAAGTATTGTTTAAATATAGGTCAATGGAAATTTCGTTTGAATCAACAAAAGAAAATTTTTTTGCAATTCCAAAAAAAAATTTTGTATCGTCAGCAAAAAATGTTTTGTTAATTCAAGTAAAATGGTTCAATTTTACATGAATTTTGCTATAACAACCAAAATGTACTCAACAAAACATGTTTTGTAGTTTTAATCAATTCCTTTTTCTGGGTTCAGAAAATAGACTTGCCCCACTTTCAAAATCAACGACTCATTTAGGGTTATCCTTGTATAAATTTTGGAAGAACAGGAAGAAATCTATTTTTTCTAATCTATATCTTGAGTTTTCTTCATTAACGAAATTTCAATAGTGAATAAAAAATTATCCTATTATCATAATTAAACTAAGCAAATTAATTTAGAGGAAGATGAATTTCAAACTTTTCTCATTCATCTGCATACATCTTTAAAGTTCGCAAAATACGATAAATGTTTAAAGTAAAGATAACCGATTTTATCTTTTAAAAATGGCCGAATATAAATATTTTTATACCTTCGCATTATAGTAAAGATCAAAATCATTAATAGAGAAAGACATACAATAGACATTTGAATCATTATATAAATTACGCTCAAATATTATGTAATGTATTTTTGAAGTTGCTTTTACGATACGATTAAGAAGTCATCTTAAATAAAAATATGTTTCTAATAATGTAAATTGAATTTTAAATTAAAAACAAAACACACTTTTTAACTTCACAAGAGCTTATTAAAAATAGCTTGATTTGAAAATAGCCAGGCATCAGAGGAGTTTTGAATTGTTTCTCTTTCTTGTCCTTATCCGCATTTCTGGTTTCTCCCGAAAATGTTCTGAAAATAAATAAACAAGTGAAACCTTTTTTTTTAATATAAAGAAAAAAATAGCTAGTTTAAATATAAATAATTTTACACCAATTTATTATAATAAATGCCAAAACGATTGAGAAATAGAGACACATTTTGAGCGAACATTTAAATAATCACAAAAGTTGCGCTCAAGTATTCTATAACGAATTCAAAAAATTAATAATGTAGTTTATATTTAATCATTTTTATATCATCCTAAAAAATAAAGTACTACTAGTAATGTAAAATATGTTTTTACTCAAAATTGAAATAAGTTTTTAAACTCGACTCGAAGCTTTTAATAATACATTGCCTTTTAAATAGTCAGACATCAAATTAGTTTTGAAATGCTTCTTTTTCATGTATTGATCCACATGTCTAGTTTATCACGAAACATTTCTTTAAAATTAAATAAAGTATTAAAACTAATTTTGAAAAGGAAAACATGCACAGTTTAATTTCCCTTTTAAATATTTTTATATCTATTCATTGTAGTAGATGTCAAAATGATTTATAGAGAAATAGTTGGAGCGAACTTTTGAATAATAATGTAAGTTTTGGTCAAATATACGGTAATGCGTTTCTAGTGCATTTCTCTGTAATGCATTTCTAAGTGTTTTAAATCATAATACGGTTTAAAAATGATCCAAAAGATTTACATGCTTTTGCTAATGGAAACTCAGTTTATACTCACAATCAAAAGAAATCTCTCATCATGACTGGAGATCATTAATAAAATATTGTTTTGAAAATAGACAGATATTAGATGAGTTTTAAATTCTATCCTCGCCATGTACTAATCCATGTGTCTTGATTCTCACGAAAAAGTTTTTTAAGTAACAAAAATAACAAAAAATAAGTTAACTAATTTTAATTAATCTACACATTGCCAGTTGTTTATATTTTTACAATTTGAAAAGCATCGAGTTCACACTTTAGACTGTGGAACATCATGCGAAGTTAGATAATGGATTTTAGAAAAGTGTTGTTAAGAAAATAAAGACAAACTACATGAGGAGAATAAATGTTCTGTTTATTTGTTTTGTTTTTTAGTCATTTTAAGTAAAATGGTGTATAAAAACACGCAATTTCCTCATAAAAAAGGCTCCCTATGAATAAATGTTTGAATGTTTGAGATGTGGTACATGATGTTGCTCGAAATTTTGTGTTCCAAAAGAATTCACAACTTGAAAATTTAAGTGTCTTTATCTGGATAATTTTTTTTCTCTATAATTCATCTTCTAAAAAGAAGAAAAAAACATAAGCAAAATAAACCAAAACGAACCTCCCCCTTTTTTTTGTACATACAAAATAAAAATAAAAATAAAAGCAATAGGATTAAATCATGCAATGTCGCCGGTGCTAATGAGCTTAATAAATGAATGGTAAAGAGACTGTAACACGCGATTAGAAGATTACTTTATTAGTTTCGTCATTTTTGTTTTAAATGAAGTACGTATGCAAGTATGTTATAAAATGTATGTACGTGAGTCATTCTATGGTAAACGTTACTTTTTGAGAATAAAGATTTTAGTAAATAAATTTAATCACCAAAATTGTATACAGTTATCCATATTTCATCACTCACTTATGTTAATATTTATGTCGGTGATCATATAGTCTTTCGTCAGTTATTTCAAAAGGGTTTACGGGTAATTTCCTTAATAATATTGTAACGGAGAATACAACTGCGGATGATACAAATTAACAATGTTTTGTTTCACAATTCCAGGCAATCTTTACATATATGTATTGAAAATTTATTTTTATATGAAAAAAATTAAATTATATTTTAAATCAAGAATGGATGCTACATAAAGTTCATGACCATTTCTAATTTCATTGAGAATACTTCACAATTAATGAAAAGACTATGTGCACATCCATGACTAACAACTGAAATTAGAAGAGAAATATCCCGCCATTGAATAGTTTTAATAGGCGACAAAGGCTACTGTATTTTTGAAATTACTGCACATATTTTTATTGTAGCAGAGAATACACGAAAGGCTTCTAACAGTAATTCAAAAATATAATTTTTTTTTAAATTATATTTTTTCAAAGTAAAATTTAATTTGCGTATAAACGAATTTTCAGGGAAAACAAAATACATTATCGGATAAATAATATATTTGTCACATTCACAAAATAAGTGAAGATGTTAGCAGAGAAAATTAGGTTAACACATAACGTAGATATGCATATATGCATGTATACCGTTCATAAATAAAATAAAATAATAAATTCATAGATCATCAAATTTCATGAAATATATGTTTTAAGTATGTTATAATATTATGTAAAAATCCTAAAACATTTTAAAGTTATTCTGTCCAAAATTAATTAAAATGTACCGGAAAAGTCATGTGTTTTGTAGAATGACCCAGGTATGTTATAACATGTATGTTATAATGTTACAATATGTACATAGGTATGCGATAAGAATTATGTATCTTTGTAAGCATATAAATGACGAAAGAGTATATGTAAGTATGGTGATGATGTATTAAGTATTGAGTATTCAGCATGTAGGCATAATTAAAATTTAAAATGTATATGTTACGGCCAATGAGATTAATCCGGTCGTTATTAATAATAACAGGTTATTATTAATAATAACCACCCATTATGTCCGGTCAGTATTAATAATAACTGGTTATTATTAATAATGACCGAATTAATCATATTGGCCGTAACATATATACTACTCTCAACCACCCTGTCATGTAAATAAAATCTACCTTCACAAAACAGTTTTTTATATTCGTATTTTATTTTATTAAAGTTTGAAACAAAAAGCATTGAGTCCACGACGATATCATGGAATAGTGTTAATGAGTTCAAGAAATGAATAGTTATGAAAACTCAGAAAAATTGCAACGCGCGATCAGGAGATAAATTTGTTTTCATCACTTCTTGTGTTAACCCATTCTGGTCTGGTATCCTGATAATAAGACATGTATTTTTATTGAGTATTATTTTGTTTTAACAATTATTTTTTTATTGTAGTAATGATAGTATTTATCTCAAGTCATAATAATACATGTATGTATATACATGTATTATTATGGCTATATTCATGTATTATTATGACTTCATTTATGTTTTAGCATTTAGTAATAATAATAATAATAAAAGTTTGAATAACTATCTTTTCACGATTGGCAGTGCTCTCAAATGGACCGCTTTTTAAATATAAGAATTTTCTGAGATTAAAAATTCTTTTTAGATTTTTCTTTTAAATTTTGTATAAACCTACCTCGAAAGTTAGTTCCATTGTAAATGTTGTAGAAACCTAACGACGAAACATTTTCTTAATTAATACTGGTATGAAAAAAGCGGACCATTTGGGAAACCTGCATTGACTATTATTTTATTTCAAACACAAGTTTTACTATTTAAATTGCTAATAGGGTCAACTTTTCCGAACGGATAATTTGTTACAAAACATAAGAATAATAGAATGCTGTTTTATATGTTTAATCACGCTATAATACGACTTTTTTCAAACATCTTCGCAAATTTTTCATTTATCTAATCTCATATAAATAGTACACAAAATAAAATTAATTATTAGATTTCAACAAATGACATTTTTATTAAATTTCAATAATTTATAACTTTTTTGATTTGGATAGCTACTTTTAATAGTGTTAATTGCTTTAATTTATTTATAAAGTTACATTTACATTTTATGCGTGAAGTAGACGATATTACATACAGTATGTACTGTTATATTTCAGGTCTTTAATACAAATGTTATAAAAATGAAGCGAAATAATTTTTATATTTTAAAAAGAAGCACGCATTAAAATATTCACCTGCGTGATAATTTTCAGTTTTAAAGAGTTGATACCTTTTTCAATAATTGAGAATACCCTATATCACGCAAGGTATACGTTATTTTAATGCCATACGGTTTAAAGGTTTAGTTAACAATTTGAATTCGAAGCCCAGACTGTTGGAAATGAATTTTCCGAATGTTAAAGAAAATACATTTAAAATAATAGTTACATTCTCTTCATAAATATAAATATACAAAACAATTTTTTAAAAAGCGGTTTTCATCTAATCAGTTAATAAAGAAAAGATTTTGGTAATACTGTTTGTATAATAAAAAGAAATTATTAGAGCTTGATTAAAAATCATAAAATATTTTCCCTAATAAATTAATATACATATACGTATGTGTGTGTGATTCATAGATTATGAAATACTTTCCAACTCTACCATAAATACATTAAGCCGCTTTCGAACAGATATACTCGCAATACAAATTAATGCCAGTTAAACTGTACATGCTAGTATGTTATACCCATTATATACATACGCATTTGGCAAACAGCAATAGTATGTGTGCGGGAAAGCAATGATTGACAATTTTTAATTTTAGCAATATTTAGACCAATTAAAAAATTGTAACACCATTGAAAAGTATTTCAGTCAGTAGTGGCAAAGTATTCAGATTAAAGTATAAAATTAACCAAAGTTTTCTTACCAGAAAAACTATGAAGTTAAATATCATTTAGTAGTCATGTTAGTTGTGAAGGAGTTGGTTGTAAATGGCATTTTATACACTGTTAAACAAATTGTGCTCTGTTGAACCAACGTTTGGTGCTGCTGTAAGATGGTGAAATCTCGTTCCAATATATGGAGATGAGGTTCAAACAGAGTTCCAAATAATGGAACGGGATTTCACTATTTTTTGGTTACAGCTACTGTAGCATCAAAAGTTTGTTCAACCCAGCTTACAATTTTTACTAGTGTAAAAATAAAAATGTTTAACTTTTGTTAATAAAAACAATTAAAGAAATTCCATTAATTTTAGTAAGTAATTTTAAAATAAGTATAATTGCCTTTAAAAAAAGTGTTTTTTTGTTGTTGTTTTTTGGCACTTTATAGAAAGTAGTAGGCTGTGCCGATGGAAGAAGATTATGGAAGATTAATGGATTTAAATGAGAATTTTGACAAATTCGCCAGCTATCGCCAAGTTGGCTTCATATATGGCAATTTATTTTTATCACCAAATTTGTCGGTATTTCGCTAAGTTGGCCAAACATTTGGATCGTCATAATGATGTGGGCAACAAAGTGATTAAAATGTATAAATGTTGCAACAATGGAGCTATTTTATTTTAATTAATATTAAACAATTACAATGTTATTTTTATGGGGAAAATGGAAGTTTTGGGCCGATGTTGCCCTAGTTAGGGATCGAATTAAAAAAAAAATCAATGTCCAATTCATGTATTGCCCTCAGGAATACAAATTTTAAAGCTCTATATACACAGGAAGTGGGTGAAAATATGAGTAATAAGATTTGACTGCCACATACCACATACACACGTAAGTGAAAAGTAAAAGAAAGCATATAAAAAGATAAAAAGGAATGCATGACCATTTTTTTAATATTTGTTGACTATGAAAGGGCTGATATAATTGACAGTGTATTTTGTAGAATAATTTTTGCTGTTGTAAATGATATGATGAAAACTAATCATATTTTTAAATACCATAATCGATTTGAAACCAGTAGATGCATGTTTGCGTAGTTATTGGTATAAATAACGATGATTTTCAAAATTAGTACTTTTTTCTCATAATAAGCTAAACGAATAGCTATCCGCATATTTAAATAACTATAATTCTAAAGAAATATAGGCACATGTTTAATTAAATAAGCTAACTTAAATAACTTTCGAAATTTTACCCTTTAATGCAGAAAAATTCACAAACGACTCATTTATGTTCAAATAATAACATAGAACTAACATGAAACAAAATTGACTATCTATTTCTTAAATTATAGATAAGTTAAAAAAAAAACTGTACAAAAAATTAATGATTAATGAAGTATTGTGATTAGCTGGAAAAAAACCTTGAACCACTCGTAGATGCATCTAAATATGTGATTAAAAGAATTTTTTTTGCACATCAAGAAAGTTGTTTTCGATAGCACCTTTTTATTATTCAAGAGTCATCTACGTAACGATTTTTCAAGAAATAACTTTTTTCGGTATATTTGAAATGAGATATAAACTAATGTCCAATGTATTGCTTTTTAAACACGTTTAATCATTTTTTTTCTTTTTTAAGAAAAGCTAGTTATGGACAGCAATAATAAATAATAAAAATGACAAAAAAAAAATCGTCCACTTTTTAAATTTTTAAAAAACTGCAGAACTGAAAAACTTTCAAATTTTATAACATTTGTATTTAATAAAAATTGATTTGTGTGGTGTTTAATAAGTTTATTGATAATATTGGGAGAAAGTTAACATTTTATCATTTTTATTTCGACGTTGTTTATTGCTGTAATATGTACTTAGAAAATGAATGTCTCTTCAAAATCGTCTTTTTTAAAACATAATTTTATGAAATTTTAATTACATCAGTTAATTACACTTAAAACATATGAAAATATTCTGTAATTATTTTTTTAAGTTACTTATTTAGTTCGAGTTACAAACCCTCATAAAATATAAAATATTTCTACAAATGCATATTGAATTTTTATACAAAAATCAAACAAATTTTTCAACTCCACTGCAATGCACTAACAAGAAAGAAAAATCATGCGTGAAACATTACCTAACACTTTTCAACACTTCCAAAATACTTTTAGAAATATTTACCGTTTAATAAGCTGAAAGATGATGTCTAAATAAAGTTTTTGGAAAACACAGAAGACAAAATTAAAAACCCAAAATCAGGAATTACCTACAATATTAAAAAAAAATATCCAAATGCTTCTGTGCAGTCCTGAATATGATCTATAGATTTGTATGTATACTACATAGAATTATACAATTTAGTTCAATTATGCAACGGATATCACAGTTGAAAATTCCCCTTCAGTATTTCATTCCTTAAACTATTCACATATGTATTTTCTAAAAAAATGTACCAAGAAAAGAAAACTAATTTGATACCAGTTTATTTTTCTTTCATTTTAAAATCTTAATAAAGTTTATATTTTAAGAAATATTGCAAAAATTGTACACTTTAATACTCACTGTCTGGAAAATAAGTGACTGACAAGTTCATAATTTTCAAAACTTTGTTAAAATGTTTGACCTTATTTTTAACCCCTTGCCTGTGTCATCCGAATCCAGTTCGAGACACCCAATCGCGCAATATTTGGAATGCCAGAACTGATTTTGGGGAGGTGAAAAATCAGATGATTCTGTTCCATTAGTTCTATATCCTTTTTCAAATGTGTAATGTAATTTAATTTACTATTTTTACAATAGATAATAGTTGAGTAAAGTTTGACTATAAACCAGTAATTTTTCTCAGGTATGCGCAATTTATTATTATTATTATTTTTAATATAAAACAATCTATTTCTAAACTTTTAGGTAGCTTTCAATACAAAAAAGTATAAAGCTACCTATTGCAGCCGTTCGGAGGAAAGCAGTTCCAAAAAATTTCGATATATTTCCACCGATCATGACCCCCAGACCCCAAAACCACCCTCCGTTCAAATATTGATTTATATATATATATATATATATATCTGAC
Source organism: Maratus michaelseni (assembly GCA_963931845.1). Lineage (NCBI taxonomy): Eukaryota > Metazoa > Arthropoda > Arachnida > Araneae > Salticidae > Maratus > Maratus michaelseni. The sequence goes on along the minus strand of OZ007593.1, from coordinate 115,108,631 downwards.
CTATGTCATACGATAACGCTCGTATTTATAAATCAATTTTGATGAAACTAATTGTGTGTATTAAGCTCCCCAATGTCTCGACCGAGTTCGTTGGCCAGCTTGGTCCGCCATTTTGTTTCAAGATGGCGGCCACTTAAAAATTTAAAACTGAAATAAATATACAAAAAAGTTAAAAATTCAAATTTATTTTTTAATTTAGTGTTAGGCCTTGATACGAGGATTCCAGAGCATTTTTTGGTTTACCTCTATCTTAAAAAATGGCTGAGATAGAGCAGTTTGAAATTCTAGGGTGGCTGACATTTTGAAACAAAACAGCACATTAACGCGATTACTCGCAAATTATTTTCTTTCATTGTTGTAATAATTTTCCCAATCATACGCATAAAACTATATATTCATATCCGTTAGCGCCAAATTCTCGCCAAAATTGGCGACATTTGGCGAAATATCGCCAAATTTGGTGACCAAAATAAGTCTTTATAAATGAAGCCAATTTGGCTATTGCTCAATAATTTGGCGAATTTATTATTCAAATTCAGTATTAAGGAATCTTTTGTAACGAAGAATATTTTAAAACGAAGATATAGGAAAGCTACCTTTTCCTCCCGGTACAGGCCGGAAAGACTTTTTGTTAGTGTAATGCACAAAATTAAAGAGAGAAAAAATGTTTCAATTTTTGACTTATCTTTCTCAAAAATATTCCATAGGCGTTAATTTTCTATAATGTTCTTGAGCAATGAACATGATCCATTAAAGTATAATAACATATTTATTAACACTCATAAATGAATAGATGTAAAATAATTAACAATGGACCGATAATAAATGCGGCATTATCTTACATAAAAGACAATTAGGGAATAAAGAATCATTACTTAGGATAGTTCGTGTAATATACTTGGAAAATAAAGAAAGTTCTTTCTCTAATCTCTTCCGCGAGATGTCTTCATTAAAGATATTTAAAAGATGAATATTTAAAAAAAAATATCTTAATTACACTGCGCAAATTAATTTGAAGGAAGCTGAATTTCTAAACTTTTCTCAAGGATCTTTACATATTTTTAAAAATGGCAAATGATAAATGTTTAAAGTAAATCTTACTTATTTTATATTTTAAAAATCACTGAAAATAAATAATTTACATCTGCTCATTAAATACTAAAATAATTAATAGAGAAAGACTTCGAGAAAACTTTTAAATTCTTGTATAAGTTGCTCTCTGTTGTAGTTAAAAATGTCCCTTGGCTTACCGAAACAAGACCCTGAAGTCGTATAATGAATTACAATACTTAAAACAGCAACCTCATACAAGCAGGTGATGATAAACATCTGTTACTTCAAATAAGTGGCTAAGTATGATCGAAGATCTCACAAAGGGTTTCGTTTAATATTCCTTTCAAAACATTTTATTCTTTCTTTTATAAATCTAAAAGAATTTCATTTTCAAAAAGTCATGTTTTTTATAAAGTTAAAATTTACCGGTCTATTTTTCTCGTTTTTTCGAATATCTGAACCGGGCCCGATTGCGGCTGAAGCCCGCTATTATACTCTGTCATAATAATATCTGTCATGTAGACTAAATGCGATATTTAAAAAGAATCAATTTCATAACTAAACATGTTGTATAGAGACCTTCAAAATGCTAAAATATGCCAATATTTCCATAATCGGGTTTTTATCATGATTCAATACGCTCCTCAAACTCATATATTTACTATTTTATATTACTCATATTGATACTCTATTTGTATTGTTCTCAAACATTTGAAAAATCCGTTAAACTTCCAATATGAGGTCAGATTAATTTTCTTTTTAATTCTCTAATGACGTCATATTAAGTAGCTTTCTGTATTTACACAAACTCATACTCCTTGTATTATTGAGAATTGTTGGAAAATTTCCGTTTTATTACCAATATGACGCCATATTAATCTTTTTTTCAACTGGTGAAACTTTTTATTTCATTTTCATTTTTCACGTGAAAATCTTTCAATAGAAAATTAATTATTTTAGAAAGAATTTTATTGTTGATTTTTAATTGTTGACAACTGCTATAACGAAAAATGTTTAAATTTAATAGGAAAAGACAGTTAGATTTTTTTTTATCTTTATATATTAAAATAATACGATTTTTTCAAATTTTATGATTTTCAGCTTCATAGTAGATATTCAGCTATAAGTACACAAAATTTCATGCTTGTAAGTTATATAGTTTCTGAGAACCGGCTCTGTGACGGATAGACAACGAAGCGGGAGTAATAGGGTTTCGTGAGATGTACGAAACCCTAAAAATGAGCGAAAATCTTGTAATTCACGAACAAGTTAGTGGAGCTAGGCATAAAGTAATTTACCCAAAACAACTGAAACTGGCAGCAGTCGGTCATCGCCACTGAGCTCCATATATACGGGACGTTCAAAAAGAAAGGAGCCGGAGTTTGGAATGTGCAAACCCGTGACAGAATGGTAATGTCGTTGCGTCAGTACCAAAGAGGGTTTCCGACAAGAGCGCGGAAGTCCACATGCCCACCGTTCGAGGGTCACGAGTGCAAGCCACGTGACTACAAAGATAGCAGAAGCATGCATCAGTCGTCCAACTCTCATTCGTATTGTAAGCAGTGAAATGGAGGTGTCAAAAGAAGATCAAAGAGGTCTTGTTCGTTTTCTGACAGCGGAAGGAGTAAGGGAAACGGACATTCATCGAAGAATGTCACAAGTGTACGGTGAACACTGCATGTCCCTTCCAAGGGTCAAGGCCTGGTACAAGCGCTTCAGGGAAGGACGGGTTTCCTTAGCCGATGATGCACGGTCTGGAACACCAAAACGCATTACCGATGACATCGTCCAGCTGGTTGATAGACTCGTTATGCCATTTTTGGTCCCCTAAAAAAGGTTCTGAAGGGAAAACGATTCACCTTAGACGACGACGTCAATCAGTACGTGCGGAACTGGTTCACATCGCAGCCCCAGAAATTTTACGAGGCAGCCACTCACCGCCTTGTGTCTCAGTGGGACAAGTACCTCAACATCCAGGGCCAATACTTCTGAAATACATGTACTAGTTTCTGTTCCTAGGCCTCCGGCTCGTTACTTTTTGAACGTTCCTAATATAAAAAGAGATCTGAGTTGGGGTGGTCAGAAGATTGGAAGGCAAATGAAGCCTGCAAGGTAGAGGGATAAAATAGTACGCGTTGTCAATGTTAGGCATTAGTGTTATAATTTGCTATTATACTGATTTATGCTTCGCTAATTAAGCTATGCTTATATAATTAAGTAATGCTTCTCTAATTATGTAAAGAAATGCAATAAGCAGCATGTTTTACCATGAGTGCGGACTAAAACGATCGTCGCTGTATCCTACCGCACTGATCTTAAGCGCTTATGACTTCCTTTGTTTTCAATGATCACAGTAATAAAAAAAAGTCCTTCCGGCCTGTACCGGGAGGAAAAGGTAGCTTTCCTATATCTTCGTTTTAAAATATTCTTCGTTACAAAAGATTCCTTAATACTGAATTTGAATAATAAATTCGCCAAATTATTGAGCAATAGCCAAATTGGCTTCATTTATAAAGACTTATTTTGGTCACCAAATTTGGCGATATTTCGCCAAATGTCGCCAATTTTGGCGAGAATTTGGCGCTAACGGATATGAATGTATAGTTTTATGCGTATAATTGGGAAAATTATTACAACAATGAAAGAAAATAATTTGCGAGTAATCGCGTTAATGTGCTGTTTTGTTTCAAAATGTCAGCCACCCTAGAATTTCAAACTGCTCTATCTTAGCCATTTTTTAAGATAGAGGTAAAACCAAAAAATGCTCTGGAATCCTCGTATCAAGGCCTAACACTTAATTAAAAAACAAATTTGAATTTTTAACTTTTTGTATATTTATTTTAGTTTTAAATTCTTAAGTGAACAAAGTATGATCTAAAAAACGATCTAATAAAGTATGAACAAAGTACCATCTTGAAACAAAATGGCGGACCAAGCTGGCCAACGAACTCGGTCGAGACATTGGTGAGCTTAATGCACACAATTAGTTTCATCAAAATTGATTTATAAATACGAGCGTTATCGTATGACATAGCTCAGATATATATATATAAACATTTGAACGGGGGGTGGTTTTGGGGTCTGGGGGTCATGATCGGTGAAAATATGTCGAAATTTTCCGGAACTGCTTTCCTCCGAACGGCTGCAATAGATAGCTTTATACTTTTTTGTATTGAAAGCTACCTAAAAGAAAAGGAAATTACTTTATTATGAAAGCGTAGACAAATATTTTCAGATGTAAAAAACAGCTTTCAGATTGTTAGGTTATAATCAAACGGTAGATGCCAGATAAAATAAATATATATTTAAACGTAACTACAAGACTGAAAACAACAACTTAATATAAGCAGGATTCAGCGGTTCAATAGTGGAATTTGCCGTTTAAATTTTTCCGATGTTGAATTCGGCTTTTAAACAGTTCGTCGAGTGTGTCGGGAAAGGGCGTAGAAACGTCGGAAGGTCGCGCGCCGCCGCTCCACGAAAGTGGTGGTCTCCCAGCCCAACCACCAACAACCGGCTCTCGAGACGAACATTAAGCTCGAAGCCGCAGTGGTCGTCCGATGCTCTCAAAGCTCAACCCTTCGCCTTTTTCTGTGCATTAAATTTGTGGAATTTGCCGTTTAAATTTTTCAGGCGTTGAATTCCGCTTTTAAAGAGTCCGGTCTGGAAAGGGTATTAGGTAATATTAGTGTCATGTCTCTTCCGTATGTGTGTGGGCGTTCTAAAGGAAACAGGCCGTTCTAATTACGACGAACACAAGTTTAATTCTTGACATAACGATGACATAAAGTTGACATAAAAATGACGAAGACAGGTACATCACACGACATTAAATGAACATAACAGATTATTCATATTTTTCAAGATTCATGACCGATAACATTTACTCACGGCCATTTTCATACTATTTCTGTTTCCATAAATCAGACGACGTTCTTCGCCGCTAACATTCCAAGTTCTACTGCCGCGCGCTTTCGTTTCTCCAGAAGGGGGCGCTACTAGAGCAAGAAGAGGCATGCGCAATCCTCACACCTCCCCCTTTCGAGAATTTGATTTAGTCTTTTGAGACAAATCAATATCTGGTAAATATCTAAACAAACAAGTAAACATATTAATACGAAAATTCAAACACTTAAAGAATATCAAAGAAAATAAACAAATAGAATACACTATAACACTAATACTAATATTTTAAAGTTCGAGGATAAAGTTAAAGTTTTTAAAGTTAAAGTTCAGACTTGTAACACAGAAGAAATGTTCAAAGTTTTTAAGTCTTTAAGTCCAATGTGAGGCATGTAGCCTACTTAGAGAGTCAGCATTCGCGTGGAGTTTCCCACGTCGGTACGTTATTTGGGCTTGAAAGCGCTGAAGTGCAAGGGCCCATCTTTGAAGGCGCGCACTTTGAGGTGCACAGTCTGTGAGGAATTTTAAAGGATTATGGTCGCTCACCATAGTTACGTGCGAACCATAAATATAGTGTTCGAACTTTTTCAGGGCGAAGATAACAGCATAAGCTTCCTTTTCGATGGTAGCATAACCCTCTTGGCATTTGGAGAGCTTTTTGCTTGTAAAAGCAATGGGGTGCTCTTGTTCATTTTCATCTTTTTGAGATAGACAAGCGCCTATCGCATATGAAGAAGCATCTGCATGTATAACAAATGGTTTCTGAAAGTTCGGGGAATAACAGATGAGTGATTTACTGATCGCCTGTTTCAACTCAAAAAAGGCTTTGTCACAATCCTCAGACCAGGTAACTTCATTAGGGGCACGTTTCTTGGTAAGTTCAATCAATGGACGAGCTATGTCGGAGAATGAAGGAACATAGGATCGGTAGTAAGATAGAAGACCTAATATGCTTCTGACATCTTTCTTTGACTTGGGAACTTCTAAGTTTTGTATCGCTGATACTTTGTCGGGATCGGGTGCATGTATACCGGATCCTACCACATGATCTAGAAATTTTATTTTTTTTCGTTTTCGCCGTCTTCTCGTACTAAATTTATTGTTCATTCGGCGAAAGCCATCACGTGTATACTGTTTCTTCCGCACAGTTTCCTTTATTTCCACTTTATCATAATTTTTAGAAAGTTCAGTTTCATTTTTATTTTCGTCGATCGTCATTTCCTTAGTCTCTGTAAACTCATCAAGCTTCTCAGATTTCTTCTGGCATTTTTCTAACATCATGTTGTCAGGATGATTTAACTTAAGGAATACATCGGGTTCTTTGTTTGCTATTTCATGTGATTTCACACAACCATTGACGATAATGTAGTCGGAATTTTCGTTGTAAACAAGAGGTTGTTCCTCGCTGAACTCAATCGTGTTGGATTCGGAACTTCCATCAAGTGTTTCTGGCATTGTATTATTGAAAACAGAGTAAGATTCTTCTGTTGTCGTGACATCAACTTTTGAATATTTATTTTCAGAAATTATGTTTCGTCTTATATTTTCTTCTTTCATGTCTGCTGATGCAATCAAATATTTATCCGAAGCACTTGCATTCTCTTTAGCATAATTTGCGGTTTCGTATTCGGTTTCTTCCTCAGGCGTGACTGCATAGTTTGAGGATTCGAAAATATAAGTTACATTATTAACTATGGGAGTATTAGTCATAATATTGTGTTCACTCTGTAAATAATTTTGGACTTTTAAATCTTTTGAATTATGTAAAATTTCTTCTGCTTGCCTAATTTGGGGATCTTCTTCCTTATAATGAATTTCCGTTTCAATTTGATCTCCACTCTCTATTACGATTAAATCGGAAACGGTACATATGTCATTTTCATTATTATTAGTTTCTTTCGTGATCGATTGTGCAATACTAGTACGCGGGTGAGGGTTATTTTTTGTCTCATCGAATAATTTATCCAAGTGATATAAGAAATTCTCAGGAACGGAAAAGCTATTAAATTCATTTTTGTTAGCTGTCGAACACTGATTTAACGAAGGGTCGTTTTTCTGTTGCCATTTAAATTTCTCTGAATCATTTATAAAAGTATCAGGGTCGTCGCCAGGTGTTTGGTCAATGTTCTCGTTTGCATTCGCATTTTCAACTGACACATGGTCTAAAATTGAAGCAGACAGATCTACAGTGTTGGTTTCTTTCGTATTGTCACTTATCGCGTCAACATTACAATTTAATGCCTTTTCATTTTCATTATATTTATTCAACTCATTCAATTCATTATATGTATCAAGAGAAAGTAATAAATCATTAATTAAATTATCAACTACAGCACATGTTATCATAATATTAGGATATATCTTGGGGTTTAATTTATCAACTGCAATACTCAATGGGATATTTATTAAAGGAGCTTTCAATTGGTGTCCGAATGCAGATTGCAATATTATGGTACCACAAGGATTTTTAAAGTATTCGGGTACACAATTAGCCTTTATTATAGAAATTTGAGTTCCACTCTCTACTACGCCATGTAATATTTTATTACCACATTCGATATTTACTGTCGGTAATGTTTCAATTAATTTCGTTTCTTTTCGCGGTGTTTTCAAATTAAAAATCTCATCCGATTTGATTCTAGCAGTGAGTGCTTTTTCATTTGAATTCGAATTATCTTCCCTATCAAATTTATTGGCATTGCCAAATAAATAGCTACATATTGTAACATTATGGTATCTGCCGCAATTCGTGCATTCTTTATTTTCTATGGTACAATCTTTAGCGACGTGTTTACCTCTCTTCAAGCATAAAAAACAGCGCCCTTGTGCTTTTAATTTAGCTATTTTCTGATCAACGGGAAATTTATTGCACTCCTCAGTCGAATGACTATTACAAGAACAAAATATACAAAAGGTTTCAGAGGTGGCTTTAATATGAGATACTTCAGAATTAATTCTATCACTAGCGAACATTTGTTTACGAAATGCAGGGGAATCATTATTATACGACTGCTTTAACCTTGGGTTATCTAAATTGCCAGTTAAATAATTTTGTTTTTCTCTCGACTCTATTTCGGTACGAATAAATAATAACAAATCATCAATGTTTGGTTGCGAGTCACTAGAATTTTTTATACATTGCTTATTATATTCTAACGAAAGATTATTTGGCAGGGATTTAAGAATTATTGGTGTCAACAGGTTATCAAATCCATTTGATTCAATGTCTAAAGACCTGAGACTTCTTATTTGGCATTGAATGGTATCAAATAATTTTCGCAGAGCTATTACATCATTTGTTTTCAATACGGGTTTCAAAGATAATAATGTATTTATGTGTGTCGTCACAATGAGATCCTTTCGGCCAAATTGTTGTTTCAGAATTTGGACAGCTTCCAAATAATTTTTATCTGATAACGCAAACCCGGAAATAGAATTATATGCACTACCACCTAAATAACTTTGTAAATAGCTCATTTTCTCAATATTTGACAGTGAATCATTATCATGGACTGCTATTTTGAAAGAGTTTCAAAAGTTTTGAAACTTACTTATATCGCCGTAAAATTTCTCAATTTTTAATGTAGGGAGTTTAACAGATTGCGCAACTAATTCTGCGTGCTTATTATCGGCGTGAGATACGGGGGAAATTTGGCTTTTGCTATTATTTTTCAATTTCTTATTAACTCTAAATCGCCATAAAGTTATTTTTTCATGATATTCAATAGAGGTCCTCGCGTCTCTTTCGATTTCATTTTCATCATTAATTAACGCTAAAATTTGTTCATCTTCTCGTTTAAGATCGATACCTTTCTGTTCTAGCTGAGTTAAATTTTCTTCTAATTCCACCAAATTCGGCGATTCTAAAACCCATGCATCTTCGATCTTTTTAATAATAGATGTAATAGATGCTTTTATTACCCCTCTAATTTTTTTAAGTTTAGTCAGTTGATCGGCCATACTTAAATAATAAAATTTACCTTACCTCTGTATAGGTTATCCAAAATTTTTCTTCACTATAATCTTTCACTATAATATTTCACTATAATTTTTCACTATAATATTTCACTATAATGTTTCACTCCGTAATCCAGTAATACAGCCTGTTTTTCATCCATTAATTCTGACACCAATGTCATGTCTCTTCCGTATGTGTGTGGGCGTTCTAAAGGAAACAGGCCGTTCTAATTACGACGAACACAAGTTTAATTCTTGACATAACGATGACATAAAGTTGACATAAAAATGACGAAGACAGGTACATCACACGACATTAAATGAACATAACAGATTATTCATATTTTTCAAGATTCATGACCGATAACATTTACTCACGGCCATTTTCATACTATTTCTGTTTCCATAAATCAGACGACGTTCTTCGCCGCTAACATTCCAAGTTCTACTGCCGCGCGCTTTCGTTTCTCCAGAAGGGGGCGCTACTAGAGCAAGAAGAGGCATGCGCAATCCTCACAATTAGTATTAGTTAAGCGGTATTAGTATTATTGGGAGACCTCCGAATTCGCGGCGTGTGACCGCCCAACGTCCGTACGCTCTTTCTCGACACACTTGACAGCACACTTTAAAAGCCGAATGCAGAAGAGTAGGGACGTTAGAGTGTCGCGCGCCACCGCTCCGCGGTATTAGTATTAGTTAGAAAGTATTAGTATTAGTGGGAGATCGTCGAACTCGCGGAGTGGAAGCGCGCGACCGTCCAACGCCCTTTCCCGAGACACTTGAGCGCACTCTTTATAAGCCGAACTCAACAGGATACTTGAAGGAAGGATACTTGAAACAGAACTGCTTACAGAGTAAGCAATTAATCGTAAATGGCTGAGGTAACCGCAAGATCAAAGCGAGGTCACGTCACTCAAGGTCGTACGCCACGTAGCGGAGGGTATTGAACTACAGCAAGGTGAATAACTGTTTTGATCCCTTGTTTGTAATCTAGTAGTTTATATATGTATGAAATAGCTGCGCAAGCGGAAACGTCATGTTTTCATTTGAATTATTGTAAAATTGCCGAACGTTAGTATATTGTAATAATTATTGTACTTATAACCGTGATTATTTTGTATATTATTACTTTTTTATAAAATATTTGTATTATATTTTTACAAAATATTTATTGAATATCTACATTGTTTCGAATCTCTACTGGATAATTTCTAGAAGTGACAATATCTGATGTTATTATCGCTGTAATGTACTTTTTCAATATAGGAGCATTGGTAAGACAGAGAAAATGGCCTTGGCGAGATAGAGTATTATATATAAATCTAACATCTGCGCATTCTCCTGAGTATATATTGTGAATTTTTACTCACTCATGGAAGATGTATCATATTTATCAGATTTATTGCTAAATGTTTTTGATACAGTTTGTTTTGTTAAAAAGATTTATATTTAAAAAACATTCACTATATCATTTTAGTTTCGGGAGAAAAGGCATTAATGCTTACATAGTGCTTACATATTATTCTTTTTACTACCGAAATTAAAATGACATTGTGAAAGTTTTTAAATATACATATTTTATTGAAACAAACGGTATTAAAAATATTTGGCAATAAATGTAGTAAACAAGATACCTCGTCTATGAGTAAGTAAAGATTCACATTATATGCTGAGGAGAATTCGCAGATGGTAGTTTTTGTGTTATACCTAATGAAGTCAAACTAAAAGCCCGCGTATTGACAATATTAACCCCGTCTACAAGATGGCGCAGTTGTGTTAATTTTGTGCTCCTATTCTAGCATTAAGATAGAACGCTTACTATGTATGCAGTTTTAACCTGAAATTACGAAATTACCAATTAACCTGAAGTTCCGACTGGAGCGAAAACGTTCTGGTAGTGGTGACAGTTTTTATTTGAAACTTTTAAACACTTTTATAATGATGGAATGTTTATTTTTTATATAGAACTTTTACCATTTTTTAAGTGATGTCTGATTGTAAAATAGGTAGCGCGAAGAATAAATATATTGAAATACAGACATTAGAAATTGAGATATAAGATGTCTCTTTTAATAAATAAAGCTTATTTTGTTATAAAGCAAAACATAGCTCTTTAATTTGAATATAAATATTTTACGTTAATGCATTATAATAAATGCCAAAATGATTGATAGAGAAATAGTTTGAGTGAACATATAAATCATCACATAAGTTGACCCCATGTATTCTGTAGCGCATTTTTATAGTTACTAATGTAGTAGAGATTTACAGAACACACTTAAAAAATGAAGTACTTCTAGTATTGCAAATTATGTCTTTACTCAAGTTAAACAATTTTTTAAACTCGATTCGAACCATTAAAATTAGATTGCTTTGAAAATAGTCAAACATCAAATTAATTTTGAATTGTTTCCCTTTCATATGCTAATCCATATATCTGGCTTATTACGAAAAATGTCTTTAAAAATAAATAAAAAATACTGAAACTAATGTTGAAAAGAAAAACATGGATAGTTTAATTGGATTACAAATATTTTTATATATATTGATTAAGTAAATGCCAAAATGATTGATTGAGAAGTAGTTCGAGCAAACTTTTAAATCATTATATAAATTTTGCTCAAATATTATGTGTAATGCATTTCTAGAGTAACTCATAATATGTTTAAAAAATTATCGATAATAATAACATGCTTTTGCTAATGGAAATTCAGTTTATACTCAAAACCAAAACAAATGTTTCAACTTGACTAGAACGCATTAAAATTGCTTTTTTTTGAAAATAGACAGATATCAAATGAGTTTTAAATTGCATTTCTACCATTTACTAATCCATATGTCTGATTTCTCACAAAAAAATTCTTAACGTAAACAACAAAAATAACAAAAAAATGTTGACTAATTTTGATTAATCTAAACATCGTTTGTTGTTTATATTTTTATAAATTGAAATCCATCGAGTTCAAATTTAAGAGCGTTGCATGTCAAGTTAAATAATCGATTTTAGAAAAGTGTTGTTATAGAAATAAAGACAAACTACGTGATTGCAATTAGATGTTTAGATTTTTTGTTTTCTTTTTAGTCATTTTGAGTAAAATGATGTATAAAAAGCACGCAATTTCCTCATAAAAAAGGCTCCCTATGAGTAAATGTTTGAATGTTTGATATATGGTACATCATTTTGATCGAAATTTTGTGTTCCAGAAGAATTCATCTCAACTTAAAATTTAAGTATCTTTATCTAGTTAATTTAGTTTATCTTTTATTTATATTTTAAAAAGAAGAGAAAAGATGTGCCAGAAGAAAAAAGAAGTTTGTAAATCAAAACACCTCTAGTTTATTTAAATGTTTGTATACAACGAAATCATAAAAACATTATGGTTAAATTATACAATGTCGTCGGTGACAGTGTTGAATTCAGACACTTTTCTCCGCGAGGGATTTCTGTGGCTTTCCATAGAATATTATTGTATTTTAACAATTATATTTGTTATTGCGTTAATGATAGTATATGTCTATACATTTATTATTATAGCTTCATTTTTGTTTTAGCATTTAGTAATAATAATAATAATAATAATAATAATAATAATAATAATAATAATAATAAAATCTTACGTAACTATCTTCGCATATGATTCTTTTATTTGAAACAGTGTCTGATTTTCAAAATTTGTAATAAAACATAAAAAAATACTAGAAAGTTGATATGTCTGTTCAATCTTGTTATAATAGGACATTTTCCGAACGTCTTCAAAAATTCCCCTTTAATCTATTGTCATATGAATAGTACGCAAAATAATTATATTCATTAGATTTCAGTAAATGGCATATTTGTTAAATTTCAGCAAATCTTAAAAGCTGTGATTTGGATAATTAACAGTAATAATTAACTGTTTTTATAGTATTAATGGATTCAATTTATTTATAAACATACACTTACATTTTATGTGTATAGCAAACGATATTATTACAGTATATATCGTTATATTTCAAATCTGTTGTAGAACAGAAAGTGAAATAACTTTTATATTTGAAAAGAAACCACAGATTAAAATGTTTATCTGTGAAATAAATGAGAATTCTAAAGGGCTTATATATTTTGAAATAATTAAAAATACCCCCATAGCGCACTGAGTTTATGTTATTTTATTTTGTAACGGATAATATGTTTTATTTAACTGTTTTAATTCGAGTCTAAACTATTAGAAATTAATTTGCGGAATGTTAAAAAAATACATTTTAAATAATATTTAAGTTCTTTGCATAGTTATAAATATGCAAAACAACTTTTTAAAAAGTGGGGTTTATCTACTTAATTAAGAAAGAAAATGTTTTGGTAAATGTTACTTGTATAATGGAAAGTAATTATATCTTCATCAAAACACATAAATTAATTTTCCTAATAAATAAATTAAAAAAAAGAAACATACTGTGTCATGCGTAGATTAAGAAATGTTTTCCGACTTAAATATGTTAGGCCGCTTTCGAATAGATATACGGGCTTTATCAGTTTAAACCGGACAAACTAAATCTCCCAGTATATTATATACATTATACACATATGATTCAGCAACAACAGTACTACAAGTGCGGAAAGCAATGTTTAACAATTGTAATTTTTATAAAATTTAGTCCCGTTTAAAAACTTGTAACACCAATGATATTGTTTCAGTCAGTAATGGAAAAGTATTGTGATTGAAATATAAAATTAACGAGAGTTTGCATACATAATACTTGAACACTCCTGAAATTACAGATGTAATGTTTGTTAGTTGTGAAGAAAATGCACATGCCATTTTCTACATTGTTATAAATATTTTTTGCTGCATCGAACCAACTTTTGGTGCTGCACTAATTGCAACCATACGATAATGAAACCTCGTTCTAACATTTCGAGCTATTGTTTGACAGGAGCTCCAAATGTTGGAACGAGGTTTCACCATTTTACGGTTGCAGCTACTTCAGCACTAAAAGTTGGTTCAACACACCGCATAATTTGTAAGAGTGTTGAAGTTAAAATGGTATTTTTTTTAAATGAAAACAATTATAGTAAAAAAATACTTTAAGTAAGTGATTTTAAAAAAGAATAGAAATCAATGCACGACTTTGTTATAATAAGTGTTAACTGAGAAGACTGATATATCTGACGATGCATTTATAAATTAACTATTTCCTATTGTGAATGATATAATGAAAGAATAAATATATTTTAAAATACCATATAAGGTTAGAAATACATAGATGCCTGCTGCTTTCGTAGTCAAATAGCTTAGTTGATATGAATGGCCGGCAATTAGCCGATATACTAATTAAGTTACTTGATTTTTATATATATTTATATATATCGTCTAGGGTATCTTTCGAAAGATCTCGTAACTCCGAACTCAAAAATATATTTGTTTTAATTTTAGGTATTATATTTTCAGAGATGTCGTCGAAAGTGTACTGCGAAAATATGTTAATGTAGGATGTTTTCTAAATAGTAGTGTTCTCTAAGTAGTTCTTTACTTCTCATAATAAATTAAATGACAGGATATCTGCCTACTTAAATAACTACTCGTCTAAGAAACATAGGCACATGCTTGTTTGATTAAGCAAATTTAAATAAGTTTTGAAACTTTGCCTTGTTTTACAGAAAAATCTGCAAAAAACTATATTATTTTCCAATAGTAACATGGAACTTTCACGAGAAATTTTTTCTCAAAATAGATATTTTAATAGAACTGGGCATAAAAAAATAATGATCAATAAAGTATTGTGATAAATAGGGCGAAAAAAACATTATGCATCTAAATATGTGATTAAAGATTTGTTTTTGCGTATAAACAAAGTTGTTTTCGACATTTTAGGGTTCCGTACTTAAAAAGTAAAAACTAAACCATTATAAGATCACACGTGTGTCTGTCAGTCTGTTCGTCTGTCGCAGTAGTATTTCTATGGAACTTGAAAAGTTCAAACTTCGGAAAATTACAAAGACTATTGACCACATATTTTAAGATTATTAGCCATTCACAAATATGTTTAAGAAAAATTTAGGGGCTGATACTTGATTTTTTTTCTTTTTGTCTATCGTGTACGGGGTATCATGTGGAAGATCTCGTAATACCAAACTCGAAAATATATTTGTTTTAATTTTAGGTAATATATTTTCAGAGATATCGTCGAAAATGCACTGCAAAAATATGTCCACCACCCTTCTCTATTTCTGAACCTACTGAAATTAAAATTAGGAAAAAATAGGGATAGTAGGAGTTTATTTAAAACTTGCAGGAACACTATAGCGATTTTCCTAGATCACATAGTTTTTTGAAAAACGCATTTTTCCGTTACACACAAACTTTACTTTTCGGGCGGTCATCGGGGGAATTGAGTAGAGCTTAAGGTATGTATTGACGCAGAATCGTCCAAGGATAGTTGATAATGATTTTCGAAACAATATGCCGGCAATTAGCCGATATACTAATTAAGTTACTTGATTTTTATATATATTTATATATATCGTCTACGGTATCTTTCGAAAGATCTCGTAACTCCGAACTCAAAAATATATTTGTTTTAATTTTAGGTATTATATTTTCAGAGATGTTGTCGAAAGTGTACTGCAAAAATATGTTCCTCCTCTTCTATTTCCGAATCTACTGAAACTAAAATTATAAAAAAATTAGGGGTAGTAGAAGTTGGTTAATTAATAAATAATAATAAATAAATTTAATGTACGGAACCCTTTGTGTGAGAGTTATACTCGAACTTGACCGATTTTTTTATTATTCAAGAGCTATCTCCTTAATGATTATTCTAGAAATAACTTTTCCCAGCATATTTCTATTCAAATATATTGATTAACTAATATCCAATGTCTATAGATTGGATTTAAAAAATGTTTAACCATGTTGTTAAAAATATATATATATATATATATATATATATATGCGCATTAATAAGTATAAGCATGATAAAACATAATCAAAATTTCGTTCTGGAAAAACAGCAGTATCTCTTTCTTAAATATTATTTGAATTTTATAATAATTGGATTTCTACAGTGTTTAATATGTATATTGATAACACTGAGAGAAAGCTAAAATTTTATAATTTTAATTTCAACATTTCTAATTGTGTTCTATAATAAAGCAGTTAAAAGGAAAATGAATGCCTTCAAAAATACTTTTGTTTCATTATTTGAATTTATTACTTGTATTATTTGCATTATTTGCATTATATTGCATTTGCACATACAACATGTGATAATACTCTGTAATCCTTTTTTTAAAGTTGTTTATTTAATTTGTGTTTCAAACCCTCATAAAAAATAAAATATTTCCGCAAAAGCATTTGAATTTTTCGACAAAAACCAAACAAATTTAATTCCACAACATTCCTATGGAAATAGGTAGTTTTAAAATCAGACATAAACAAAATAAATTTATAAGCATATTTCATATTTCCTATTTCACGCATGTCTTTTTTTTAAAAAAAAAATTTCGCAACTTAAAAAAAAAAAGAAAAACTAATTTTTATACTTGAAAATATGACCAGTTTCTTTTTCCTTCATTTAAGAATCATCTCACAATTTTGAAATATGGCACAATCATACATTTTAATACCCTCTGACCAGTTCTTAATTTTCAAAATTCTGAACTGAATTCGTCAAAACTTTTTGACGGATTTTTAATTTTCTATAATTTTACTGAGCAATTAACATGATCCATTTAAGTATAGTAACATACTTATTAAAACTCACACATTAGTAGATGTAAAATAATTAAGAATGGATCGAGAAAAAAATGTGACATCGTCTTATATGACAGACAGTTGGGAAATAAAGAATCATTACTTAGAATAAATCGTGTATTATACTTGGAAAATAAAGATAGCAGTTTCTCTAATCTCTAAAAAAATATTAAATTATTTTAATTAAACTGGGAAAATTGTTTGAAGTGAGCTGAATTTCTAAACTTTTTCCACTCATCTTCACAGATATTTAAAAGTGTCAGATGATGATATATGTTTATAGAAAAACATAATAACAATGTAATAATTATTTTGTCTTTTAAAAATAGCTGAATATAAATATTTTTACATTTGCTCATTATAATAAAGATAAAAATGATTGATAGAAAAAGATTTCCAGCAAACATTTAAATCATTGTATAAGTTGTTCTCTGTTGTTACAAATGCTCCCTGTCATACCGAAAACAGAGATCAGACACTGAAAGCATTTCGCGAAAAGGTGAATATTCTTTTCCATAAAGCACCATGATGGCAGAAATCTGACTTGGTTTCAAATGTATGGACATCACACCCCAGAGCTGGAGGTATTTTGATCCGTTGTTCTAGCCACTGTACCGCCAGAATGCCAGTATGCGCAGATGAAAATACTACAGCCGACAAACGTCAGCCTCGATCCAGGTTTTGTGTGCAAACTTTAACCGAAAGTATGCAAATTTGGCTAATGTCCTGCGATGCATAACAAAATTTTGAATTTACATTACAATATATTAAGTATCTACTGCTACAACAATAAGTAAATACCGCCAGCAGACGAATTTTAGCAGCGACCACAAGTCGCGTGCATAAGGTCCATATTGTTTCTAACTGGAATGGGGAAAATCTACCGGCTTAGTTCCCCTCTCCCATCTAGCGATTTCCTAGCGAGAGGATATTCCACATCAATTTTTATTTTAGGTGCCACTCTGTGGGATCTTCGAGACGCCAACATACTCAATATTTATTCCCTGTACTCACCCTCCAAAGCATTGACCTTGCCCGATGTTGCATATTGCATGACAGCAGCGTACGGTGCGGAAGAGCATCGATTCCCATTAACAGCCGAAGTATTATATATATTTCTCTAGCATTCTCCAAAGTATTTTTCAAGTTAATCGTATAATATAATTGAATATCCAAAGTCGGCAGCAATACAATTTCAAATTTCGAAGTTTGTATTCCCGTTACCGTCCGGGTTCGTCCACGTCAGTCGTTTAGGAAATTCGAATACCAGATTTTCCCTAAAATGTTGGTCGCCATTTTTAACCACTGAATTTCTCCATCAAAGAAGTAAATATTATGTTATGAAAAAATCCTCCGCTGCGTAAAAACCCTGATCTTTCACTAATAAATCCAAAAGTGTATTTTTTCTTTTCTCCAGTAAACTAATAAAAGTTATTATATACAATTTACTTAAATGTCATTCAGAAAATAAAATTGCATCATAACTAAGGAAGTAACAATTTTCTTTATTGTATGCTTATCTTACAATATTTTTTGCAAGAAATATAATTCTGCTATATTACATAAAATATGAGTACATAAAATGTTCGTTCCCATAACCAAAAGTCACTCACAAAAGTTCTTTTAGAGGGTATATCTAAAAGAAGAGCAGGAAAACCCTCCGTTATATAGTTTGAGATGTAATTTCCGCTTACATAGTCACAGAGACTTTACAGTCAGGTTATTTTACATACGTCACATCTCTGCTGAAATATTTATTAAAATTCTATGCGAAACATAGATGTTCTTTTTCGATTTATTCAGAATCTATGTTTATTATAGAGAAAGTTAGGCGTAGTTACGTATTGAGATACGCTGTGAAGAGATGTATTCCTAAATTAATTTTGTTTGAAAATAACAGAAATTCATACTGTCATTCCAATAAAACGTGCCATAAAGGTAGTTAATATTTTATTGAAAGGTATAGAAAAATATTGATCATTTTTCAGAGTACAATATGTTTGTGGAGAATTGTAACAGAGTTACGTTATTCTAAATTATTGAAGTGTTGAGTCATGATGAAATTAAAGTTATTCCACATTACTCAAAGAAGCACTTGTCATGCACAGTACAATGCAACATTTACAATAAGTTTTAGAAACGATTTCAAATTCATAGGTCTGAATTTTCAACGGTTTAAAATCGTTGTTTTATTCTATTGATAATAGTGCACGCACGAAAAATACAGAACAAGAAGGAACTATTGACGCAAGGCATGCACACATACAGACGCACACACACATGCATAAACAAATTAAATCAAAAAATTTCTCAAAATTTTTTGCTGTAAACAGTTTTTTATTCAATATTATAAATATTTCATTTCTTTAAATATTTAATACAATCTAGTTTCATGAAATATTTAAAAGTTCTTAATATCATGTAATTTAATTATTTTTATGTATTGCATAATAACTAGAGGTTTTTTAGAAATTTGAAATATATCTGTAACATATAACACAATATCGCTCATAAAAACATTACAATGTGAAAAATGTTCATTCTTATAACGAAAAATAATTAAAAAATGTCCTATTCGAGGGTATAGCTCAGAACAACACTCGAAAATTCATCGTCAAAATATCGTATTTCAGTTTATTAACTGTCTTAAATCCACAATAAAATTACAATATTAAACATGAAAACTATGAGGGTTTATCATAACAAGGCACATACACATACGCACACACACAGAAATTAACGAAGGTCTCTCATAATTTTAAGGGATTCATATTTTCTATTCAATATAAAGAAATATAAAATATTTATATAAAGAAATATAAAGTATTACAATGTTTGATGTATACCTCGAAATTCTTTCAAAGTAAATTTATATTTTTCCAACAACAGTTCTTTAACCTTTTTCATAATTAAAGTAACAATTTTCCTTATTGTATGCTTATCTTACAATATTTTTCGCAAGAAATATAATTCTGCTATATTACATAAAATATGAGTACATAAAATGTTCGTTCCCATAACCAAAAGTCACTCACAAAAGTTCTTTTAGAGGGTATATCTAAAAGAACAGCAGGAAAACCCTCCGTTATATCGTTTGAGATGTAATTTCCGCTTACATAGTCACAGAGACTTTACAGTCAGGTTATTTTGTGCCATTATTTGCCATTCACAATTTCACTTTTTCTTGTGATAATCCCCACAATTTCATATGGCAAAAATTCCATGAGGTTCGAGACCCGATCTTCTGAATATCTATTTTTTTAACTTGACGTTCAAAAATAATTAAGTACAGACTGATATCCCATGTTGTAGGATCGAATTTCTGTAGGATATCTTCCAGCTCTATACGGGGTTTCCCATTAGTTTCAGGTTGACTTCCGTCTTTGGCAATTCTTGCGTTTTCAAGGTGCATTTTTTCCCATTCGAATTCCATTTCTTGTTTGCGCAACTCAACCTCTTTACGCGCTTCGTCTTCTCGTTTCTTTTCTTCGATAATAGTGTCTAAATACCCTTTGAAATTTTCTTCTTCATACCCCGCCGCTGTTACGATAGCAATTTTCAACTCAATTACCGTTAAACTTTCCATGCTTGGAATGCTCAACTCGGTCGCAATAGGCTGTAAATTTTTTTTAACCCCTTTACTGAGAAAAGCCATTTTCTTTCAAATGTAGTTTTATATTAATTGACCTTCAGGCCCCAAAAAATTGAAATTTACCTAATAAGAAACAAAAATAAGATATGCAAATAAAAAATAATTCAAGTACTGTCAGTCAAATACCAAAAACAAAATAAAATACATAAATTCTGAGATTAAAATAGGTAAATAAATCAAAGCAAGCAAGTTAAATTACGTAAACAAAATCAAAATCTTCAAATCATAATCATAATCATAACAAATCCCGTGATAAAAATCAAGCAAGTTAAATTACGTAATCAAGAATCAAAATCTTCAAAGCATAATCATAGTCATAATCATAACAAATCCCGTGATAAAAATCAAGCAAGTTAAATTACGTAAACAAGAATCAAAATCTTCAAAGCATAATCATAATCATAATCATAATCATAACAAATCCCGTGATAAAAATCAGGAATTAAAATAACCATTTTGAGTGCACTCAACAATAATGAACACAATTAAATTAGAAATAAACAAGTTTTTCTTTTTTCATTATACCATATTAAAAACCATTACTTACTCAAATAGAATAAAACATATTCATCTAGGCAAAAAGAAAAAGAAATAAAAAGACACATATATTTAAATACTTAATTGATACTTCTATTGTCAATCATTCAGATATATTTTTCCCGTGAGATGATCATCAAAGAAAAAAAAAGTAATGAACCATAAAGAGGAAAAAAAAATCAAATCCACACTTGAAAGCAAAATTCGAACGGGATAAAGCACTGGTCTTTTTCTTTTTCTCAAGGATAAAAATAAAATTAAAATAAAGCACACTTGATTTCACTGAACTTTTCAGCAGAACATCACACAAGGCAAGTGGATTTCTCTTTAATTTCACAAACGACACAAAAACAGGCTGACTCTTTTAATTTCACACATAGAACAGATCCAGCATGGCACTGCAGGATCTCACAGACACTAAAATCGGGATGATTCCCTCAAACACTGAACCAGGCCGGCTCTTTCAATTTCACAAACAAAACGGATCCAGGACGGCACGGAAAGATTCCACAGACCTTCAGAATCGGGACGGCCCTTTCGAAATCAGAACCAGGTTGGCCCTTTCAATTTCACAAACAAAATGTCACTGGATGCCTCTAAATCAGGATGATTTTTAACACTTTCCAAACCAGATTGGTTTACTTTTGATTTCACAAACACATAGAATCAGGATGACTCTTTTAATTTCACAAATAAAACAGTGCCGGGATGACATTGAAAGATTTCATAGACATTCAGAATCAGGACGATTCTTTCATTCGAAACCAGAGTGGTTTTTTTTTTACAGTTGAACACTTTTTTTTCAAACCAGGATGGTTCCACCAAAACGGAAGCAGGATGCGCGGGAAAAAGTGCATCTATATTAATGTTCCATTACTTCCATTCCACGCCGAGCGCCCAATTTTATCTATAGGCCGGTCATCTAGTGGTTTTCAAAGATTTAACTCATTATTTTAAGCAAAATAACATTTAATTAAACAAAAGAAATACAAACAAAACATCATAATCACATAACTACGCCTTCGCAGCAAGCCGCTGCTTCTCCACTACTCTCTACACCAAACTGATTTGGTAACATGACCTCTCGTTCTCCTTTTTGGATCGTTACCAATCTCCAATAAGAAATACAAAAAAAAACAATACTAATAATAATAAAGTAGAATAACATTAAAAGAGAGAATAACATTTCTTACAGATATATATATGCGATAATTCATTTTGAACTATAATGTATTGCCTTCTTCCTGGCAAAACCGTAATTCCCACTAAAATTTTCCCACAAACATAAAAACGTAAACTTCATTCTTCAATTACGATTTATTATCATCACGATCAATTACAATTATTCAATTACAATTTATTAGTTTTCCCACAAATTGAAAGTTAGAAAACATCTAAGCAATATGTAGTTTATATATATTTGCTCATAGCGGTTTCTATAAGTTATAATATTTTGTAAGTTAATGGCAAAAGAAAATGTAAAGTTGAGAAATTATTTTCTGTTAAGGAAAATTTTTTTAAGGAATATTTTTGTTAAGTTAAAAAAGGTTGCTGACACGAGGATATGTGGCAGTGGAAAAGAAGAATCATGGCAAAGACGAATCATTGCTTTAAAAAAATCCGTGTGCTATGCTTTTAATAAAAGGATGAAAGTTATTTTCTAATCTTTTTTAATGTGTGGTCTTCATTTACGAAATTTCAATGAAGAAATTAAAAACGATCCAACTATCTTAATTAAACAGCGCCAAATAATTTAGAGTAAGAGAATTAAAAAAAATTTCTCACTTATCTCCAAATATTTACAAAATGGCGAATTATGATAAATATTTAAAGTAAAGATAACGTATTTTATTTTGCAAAAATCATCGTATATAAATATTTTTAATTCTACGCACTATACACTGTTAAAAATTTGCAGCAAACTGTCCTGTCATTTGACCGTTTTCATAGAAAATGGTTACACAACCGTAATTTAACTCTATTATGACCATATTATTGCCCACATTATGGTCAGAATAGGGTTAAATTACGGTTATGTAACCATTGTCTACAAAAACGGTCAAATGACTGGACAGTTTGCTGCAAATTTTTTACAGTGTAGCAAAAGTCAAAATGCTTGAAAACTGACTTGCTTGAAATACTTGAAGTCTGAGTGAACTCTTTTAAAATAATATGAGAATTCAGCTCAAATACTCAGTAATACATTTTAAAAGTCCCTTATGTAATAAGGATTTACAAATAATCCTAAAGAATATAACACTTCAGAAATTGTAAATTCAGTAGTTAATCAAAATCAAAACACATTTTAAAACTCGAATGGAGCCATTAAAAACATATTGTCTTGAAAACAGACTTTCATGATATGAAATCTAAAGTATTTCCGTTCTATGTACTAATCCACACATATGATTTTTCACGAAATATTTCATTAAGAATTGTAAAACTAATTTTGATAAATAAAACAATGGTTGGTATAATTTATACATCTATTACTTATAGCAAATGTGAAAATTATTGATACAGAAATTGCTTAAGAAAATATTCATATCATTACATTAATTTCGCTGAAACATTCTGCAATACATTTTTAAAGTTACTCATATAGTTAACATTTACAAATGAGCCTAAAGAATAAAATACTTTTGCTAATGAAAAATCATATTTTACCAAAATCAAAACGACTAATTAAGCAACACTTATATCCAGTAAAAACATATTGTTTAGAATATAGACAGACATCAAATGACATTATATTTTTTCTTATAATGTACTTTATACACATGTCTGTTTTCTCAAGAAATATTTCTTAAAAAGGTAAAAAATAAAATTTAAATTTTATAGAGCATAAAATGGGTATTTTAAATGTAATATAAATATTTTTAAATACATTAATTACAGTAAATGGCAAAACTATTGATGGGGAAATATCATTAGAATGAATATAATTAGTCATATAATTTGTGTTCCACTAGTAAATAATGCATTTTTAAAGGTATTGAAGCAGTTAAGGTTTTTAAATCATCTTTAAGAATAAAATCTTCTGCTAATACAATTTCAAGTTTTTATTCAAAATCAACAAAAAAAATTTAAATTAGGTTAATATTCATAAACAATATAGTATCTTAAAAATAGAAATACATCGCATGAGTTTTGAATTGTTTTCCTTACACGTCCATTCTCGTTTGTCTAGTTTTTCACGAAATACTCTTAGTAATAATAATAATAATAATAATAATAATAATAATAATAATAATAATAATATGGTTTAATCTAAACATAACCAATTGTTTACATTTTTATAGTTTAAATGTTGAAAAATAAATAATAATAAAACATTGAGTTTACACTTCAGAACATGGCATATCATGCGAAGTTAGATAATGGATGTTAGGAATGAGTACTTACGAAAAAAAAAAGAAAACTTCAACGTGTGATTAGATGATTAGTGTATGTTCTCTTTAGTGTTTTTTGGAAAAATGGTATTTAAATAGCACGCAATTTTACCTTAAAGAAGGCCTATATATATGAAGGAGGTTGGGAATCATGGAGTTGGAGTGTATTACTTTGACCGAAATCTTATGTATGTAATTTCGTAAAACATTCACCCAAGATTTACTATTTAAGGGGTTTTATCTGGTGAATCTTCCTTCTCTTTCGTGCATCTAAAAAACAAAGAAAAAAAATTAAAACTAGAACCTATTTTATTCTTTTATTAGTTTAATCAATAACATAAACAAAAAATAAAGTAAAAAAGCTTTGTGTTTGGAGTAATGTCATGCAATGTCGACAGTGTTAATGATTTTAACAAACAAATAATTGTGAAAAAAGAGAATGCTATAGCGTGAGATTATCTTATTTGTTTTGTCTATGCCATTTAGAATAACATACGTTCCAAATAACACGAACATTTCTTATAACAATGAACATGCTAAGAGTTATTTAAGGAAATATGGAAGAATGAGGAAACTGGCGAGGAGGAGTTGTTGGTCTGTCGCGCGGTGTTTTTCCATTTCCAGCAACAAGAAAAGTTTAATGTAAAACGAATTAATTTAAATCTCTTAACAATGTCGCAAGATTCCTCTCCCTCCAAGGATAACAAGGATTTTCCCATTTTGTCCATTTGTAAACACACACAAAAAGTAATAACCTTTATACACTTTAAAAAGTACAATGAATCAAACTGTTCATCTGTAAACATAATTGACATTTCTAAATAGTTTATAAACATGTAAACAACTGTGTATGCCGCATATCACGCAAAGTTTACGTTTTTAACTGATTATATGTTGTATAGTTAACCATTTGAATCTGTGCCAAATATGTCTTTTTTAATGCAAAACATAATGTATTTTTAATGTGAGATTTCTGCAGAACAACAAATGTACAAAAGAACTTATTTAAAGCGAAGGTCTTCATGTAATGAAGAAGAGAAAGGTTTTGTAAATGTCATTTGTACGATGAAAATGTTATTAGAAATGTTATTAATTTATTTTTAAATTATAATTAAATTATAATTAATATTAATTTTAAATGTTATTAATGTTATTAGAATGTTATTAGAAAATGTTAATAGAGCATGATCAGCACACACAAACTTAAACTAACTTTCCTAAGAAAATTAAAAAAACGAAAAATCATGCGTCAAGCATAGATTATAAAACACTTTCCAACACAGACAGAAAACTGTAACGAAGACATGTAAGCAAACAGTTTAGAAAATATATAACACATTGAAAAATACAGTTGTCGAAATTACCTTCCAGTGTCAAAAAAGTAGTCGAATTATTTTGTGCAGCCCTGTATAGGATCAATAAATGTGGATATATAGTATGATAAAATTTAATTCAGTTAGAATATTCACATTTAGCAATTTCCGCGCCAATTGATGGAAATGCACTCGAAATCTTTTATACAGCCCTGTATATTATCTGAAGACATTTGTATACACCACATATTAAGCTAAAAGGCAACTTAAAACTCACTCGCAGCAATTACCAACCGTAAACGACAATGTATCTTTTTTTTGCGTAGTCCTGTATAAGAATTTATTTATATTCCACAAACTTCTATTAGTCTACTAAATATAGTTCAGCAGGAAAATGCGTAAACACAATTAAAAATTGAAGCAATTCACTCCCATAGTCTGTAATACTTACGAATTCCCTTGTGTAGCCCTGTATATGATCAACCAAGTTTATAAGCACACACGTATTATGAAAAAAATTAGTTAAATTTAAAAATGCAAGCCAAAGTTGAAAACGCCCTTATCACACTTAGACTGTAAATATCGCACATGTATTGTAACCAATATCTTTTGTGTGTCCCTGTAAATAAACGCAATGCACACAAGGGAGCAATTTATAGTGCACCTCAGTAATGCATGTAATTTTTATTATGTTTGAAATAGTGAAATATCACTAAATTATACTGCAAACGATTTTTCCCCATAGAACAATGTTTAACAGAATTATTTTGTTTGACCCTGTAAATGAATAATAAAAGTACCCCATATTCTACAAAAATAATGTCTGAATGAGCTTCATGATTATATATTAATTCATTATATTTTAAATGACGTAGCGGCATCAAAATGCACTTGAAACGATTATTTCTCATTGACTGTAATGTAACGGAATACTTTTGACTGTCCCTGTAAAAAAAAATTATAAGTGCTACGCACTTCTGTTGAAATAGAGAATATGCTATAGTACAGGAGAATAATATACAAAAATTTCAGGGCAATCTAAGCACATTTACGGTAGTTAGATCACGGCCAGACGGCAGACAAACCGAAGCCATAAACACTTTTCAACTAGGTTGGAAAGTGTTAAAAAGGAAAATCAGACGTCTCTAAAAACTTTTCCACATTTAAAGAAATATGTTATGAAATCTCCGATAAGGTGTACCTGTGGTGTACATTATATTTATCATAAACTGTATAATATTCATTATTGAGTGTTGTCTGTAGAGATTCTTTTACAGAAACAGTCGTACGTGTGCGGGGAAACCATTTTTAACATTTTTTAATAGCAATAAAATTTTGACCAGTTTAAAGATTTGTAAAATTTCTGCCAAAAATTGCTGCCAGTGACGGTCGGTAATCGTTAAAACATGAAAATATGAAATTTGCATAAATACAATACTTTCTTCTTATGAATATAGAAGAAAGTAAGAGTATATCTAGATAGATGCATATGACCAGATCTGACACATTTGTGTTTTATTCCTTTATAAAAAAAAATCCTGCTACTTTCCTAATTTTTTAATACTTCAAAAACCTTTTGAAATCCATATCATCCATTGACCCATTTTTTCTTTCTAAAATGCTATTAAAAAATTTGACTGATTTTTTTCTTTTACGTAATTTAGTTGTGAAATTAACATAACCTACGAAAGTAAAAAATAACGCACTTATTAAAACTCACCATTTAATACAAGTAAAATGTTTAACAATTCATCGAAAGAAGTGACATTATCTAATATGATAGATATTTAGGAAATAAAAAATGATTTCTTAAGAAAATTCGTGTATTAATATTTTTTTAAAAATGAGGAAATTTACTTCTTCAATGTTTTTCATGAGGAGTATTCATTCTAGAAATTTAAACGGTGATAATGGAAATAATCCTATTATCTTAATTGCACTTCAGTAATTAATTTAAAAAAATTGCGTTTTCAAAACTGTCTTGCTAATGTCAAAGTATCTCTGATAATTATTTATGAATGGAAGTGACAAATGGTCAGAAATTATCATACTAAAGATTATTTACTTAAATAAATAAAAAAAAAACACAGATGGAAATATTTGTACGTTAGTGTATTGTGGTATTTGATTATTATTACGCTATTATAGTACATATCAAAATGTTTGATTGAGAAATGAAATTAAACGAACGTGTAAACATTTTTAAGAATGCTTCTTAATATTCTGGCATAAATTTTATATGTTGTTCATATAAATCGCTTTACAAACACTCAGAAAGAATAAAATATTTCTGTAGTTCAAACTCAATTTTTCTTCAAAACCAAAGAAAAATTTCACGTACACCTCAATTAATTAAATACAGATTGTCTTGAAAATTTACATAAAACCTGACGAGTTTAGAGATGTACTTCATTGAAAGTTATTCCACATGTCTCGTTTCTCACGAAAAATTACCAAACACAAACAATAAAACATTGCAAATTAATTTTGGCATTTCCAAATATGGGTAGTTATTTTTTTTCTACGCAAAGTCAAAATAAAGTTTGCATTTCAGATATATGGCAGTACAATGTTGTGTAAAAATATCTCCTAAACAATTATTACTTTCTAAAATCTTGTCAAACAGTTTGACTGATTTCTTCCTTTCCTTTAATTTTCTTGAGAAATTAACATGACCCACGAAAGTTTAATAACATACGTATTAAGAATACAAATTTACATATTTAGAGTAATTAATAGTAGACTGACGAAAATGGGACATTATCTTACATTAAAGATATTTCGGAAATGAAATATCATTATTTGAGCCGTTGATTTAGAAAGTGGGGCAAGTCCATTATGTGAAAAAAAAATGGTAAAGCTAAATCTTACTACAAATTAACACATAATTTATGATTTTAATCAGTTCACAATAAATATCTTTTAACATCAGTATAAATGTGTTACTAGTAATTTATATGGTCAAGAATATTTCAAATGCACTGATTTTAAAAGTGAGGTAAGTTTACTTTGAATAGAATTATTTTTCATGTTACTTAATATTAACAACTATAATTAGAATTTCGTCAGGAATATTTTGAAAATCTTTACTATCTAAATTAAGAAATATAATTATATGCACACAACTTATTGCCGAATATTTTTTTCTTAATTTTTTCCACTTTTTCGTATAAGATTAAATATATTTTTTGCTTCATTATAAATTTTCTGAAAAAGAAAAAAAAAATTGAAAAAAATAAATAAGTATATAAAATCAAATATATATATATATATATATATATATATACTCCATTTTTTGTTACAATTATGTTTCAGTCAAAGAAAATCAACATTTAAACAAATAATTTCTTTTGACAGTTAGACAAGTCCAATGGCGTATATCAAAACCATGCTATTTTCTGCTAACACGGATAATCATTATTGCGTAATAAATTTACCTAAAAAAAGACCTCAAAAACATAAAATGTCTTTTACTGCTTACGAATATTTTTAAACCTATCCAAAAGCAAATCATTAAGGTATCCACACGCCTTTGAAACGTTATTTACGATAAAAATATCGATTTTTCATTTTTGCAATAATTTTAAAACCGATCCTTCATCTATCGAATTCTGCTTTAATTGTGTCTGTATCTGAATTAGAACCCGAGTTACAGCTTGCCGGAGAATTTTACAACCGGAAATATCGTTCTTAAAACCGGAAGTAAGCTGAAATGTATGTTTACATTCGTCTTTTTCGAGATTTAACATTTAAATTTGATTATATGTCCAAGAAAATACACAGAGTATATAATTAAATCTTTCAATAGCAATAACTATTTTTATAGCAAGAACCGCCTTTAAAAGTTATTTTTAGCTTTTTCTCCAAATGAAGTTTTTCAAATTTTTACTGTACGCAAAACATCCTATAGCAAACAATTATGTATTAAATTCCTTGATTTTTTTTTCTTATTTTACAAATGTTTATTGAGCGAATAGACTACAATGATGATAATATTTTTCTTGTTTTATATTTACACTGGTATAAATTAAAAAGTTGCAAAATATTTTACGAATTTTTTAATTAGTACTTCAAGTGCCATAGCATCTGCGATTGAGATGCTATTATAATGCGGCCAGTCTATATCCTGTGAAAATATATTTTCTTTATTATGCAATTTACAAAATGTTAATGCATTGATTTGATTTTGAGTTACCATGTTTTGCGCCAATGTCAATTTTTCGCATAATTTTGACTGTTAAAAACTTAAAAAAAAAAACCCATTTCTGTTCAATTTCTGAAATGTTTATATATTTTTCAAAGTTTTAACTTAAATGTCATTAGAAAAAATGGTATAAAGAAAAAAATTCAAAAATTTAAAAAAACCACCTCCAAAGGTGTGTGGACACCTTAAATATCTAGCGATAGCATGAAATAAACTTCTTTCACTTTCAAAATCAACAGCTAATTTAGGACAATCCTTGTATTATTTTTAGAAGAAAATGAAGAGAGTTATTTTTCTAATCCTTTTCTTGAGAAGTCTTCACTAACTATATTTAAACATTGAAAATAAAAAATGATCCAATTACCATAATTAAACTAAGTAAATTAATTTGCAAGAAGATGAATTTTCAAACTTTTAACGTTAATCTGCAAACATTTTTAAAGATCACAAAAGACGATAAATGTTTAAAGTAAAGATAACTGATTTTAGTTTTTAAAAATTGCCGAATATAAGTATTTTTACATCTTCTCAATATAGTAAAGGTCAAAATGTTTGATAGAGAAAGATGTAGAGCGAACTTTCGAATCGTTATATAAATTGCGCTCAAATATTATGTAATGCATTTTAGAAGTTGAATTATCATCTGTAATAAAAACATATTTTTAGTACTGCAAATTGAATTTTAATTTAAAAGCAAAACGCACTTTTAACCATGACTAGAGCTTATTAAAAATATCTTGTCTCGAAAATAGTCAGGCATCAAATTAATTTTGAATTGCTTCCCTCTCTTGACCTTATCCACATTTTTGATTTCACCCGAAAATGTTCTTAAAATAAAAAAACAAACAAATAAAGCTTTTTTTTCTTATAAAGCGAAACAAAGCTAGTTTAATTGAAATATAAATAATTTTACACGAGTTCCTTATAATAAACGCCAAGTCGATTGATAGAGATATAGTTTGAGCGAACATTTAAATCATCACATAAGTTGCGCTCAAGTACCCTATAACGAATTTTAAAAATTACTAATGCAGTTAAAATTTAATTATTATTATATCATACTAAAAATAAAGTACTTCTAGTAATGTAAAAAATGTTTTTACTCAAAATTAAAATAAGTTTTTAAACGCGACTCGAAGTCTTTAATAATACATTACCTTGAAAATAGGCAGACATCAAATTAGTTTTTAATTGTTTCTCGTACATGTATTAATCCACATGTCTTGTTTATCACGAAACATTTCTTTAAAATTAAATAAAGTATTAAAACTCATTTTGAAAAAAAAAACTATGCTCAGTTTAATTTCAATTATAAATATTTCATTGTAGTAGATGTCAAAATGAGTGATACAGAAAAGTTGGAGCGAACTTTTAAATTGTAATGTAAGTTTTGTTCAAATATTCTGTAACGCATTTTTAGTGTAAATCATAATAGACTTAAAAATCATGCAAAAGATTAACAGACTTCTGCAAATGGAAACTCAATTCATACTACAAATCAAAAGAAATTTCTCGACATTACTGGAACTCATTGATAATAGATTGTTTTGAAAATAGTCAGATATTAAATGAGTTTTAAATTCCATTCCTTCCATATACTAATCCATATGTCTTGTTTCTCACGAAAAATTTCTTTAAATAACAACAACAAAAAATAAGTTAACTAATTTTAATTAATCTACACATAGCCAGTTGTTTATATTTTTACAATTTGAAAAGCATCGAGTTCACACTTTAGACTGTGGAACATCATGCGAAGTTAGATAATGGATTTTAGAAAAGTGTTGTTATGAAAGTAAAAAAAAAAACTACATGATGCGATTAGATGTTCCGTTTATTTGTTTTGTGTTTTTAGTCCTTTTGGGTAAAATGGTGTATAAAAGCACGCCATTTCCTCATCAGAAAGGCTCCCTATGAGTAAATGTTTGATACGTGGTACATTATTTTGATCGAAATTTTGTGTTCCAAAAGAATTCCCAACTGGAAAATTTAAGTGTCTTTATCTGGTTAATTTATCTTCTCTATCATTCATTTTATAAAAGATAAGGGGACAGATCACCTTTAAAATGGTCAAAAATTCAATTTCAAGGTTTTGATGTCAGTAAATAGTGCATTTTATTCTGAGTAAAAATGTACCAATGTTTTTTAGAGGCGATAATTATTGACGAAGATATAAAGTAAAACGCAATCGTCATTCTTTGTTTTTGAATGGAGAGCGAAAACTTTAAATGCATTTAATTCATAACAATGATTTTCAAACTTGCGCGCACGATTTCTCCAAAAATAATTTAGATAGAACCTCAAATTTTTTGAAACTTATTAATGTTATAACAATGAACAAAATGAACTAGAATCTTTTAATTTGGTTAATAAATAAAAAAATAATTAACTGTAATTAAATTAAAAACGCGTTTTGAATGCGGTTTTCGATGAATTACAGTTAATTATTTTTTAATTTATTGACCAAATTAAAAGATTCTAGTTCATTTTGTTCATTGTTACAACATTAATAAGTTTGAAAAAAATTGATGTTCTATCTAAATTATTTTTGGAGAAATCGTGCGCGCAAGCTTGAAAATCATTGTTATGAATTAAATGCATTTAAAGTTTTCACTCTCCATTCAAAAACAAAGAATGACGATTGCGTTTTACTTTATATCTTCGTCAATAATTATCGCCCCTGAAAAACATTGGTACCTTTCTACTCAGAATAAAATGCACTATTTACTGACATCAAAACCTTGAAATTGAATTTTTGACCATTTTAAAGGTGAACCTTATTAGTTTCCTCATTCTTGTTTTAAATAAAATATGTCTGCAGAAATGCTATAGGATGCAGGTGAGTCATTCTACGGTAAATGTTACTTTTTGAGAAGACATTTTCTATACACAAATTTAACCCCAAAAGCTGTATACTGTTATCCATATTTCACCATTCATCTATATTAATATTAATGCCGGTGATCGTATAGTCTTTCGTAAGGTACTTCATAAGGATTTACGAGTAATTTCCTTAATAATATTGTAACGGAGAATACAGCTGCGCATGATACAAATTAACAATGTTTTGTTTCACAATGCCAGGCA
Source organism: Maratus michaelseni (assembly GCA_963931845.1). Lineage (NCBI taxonomy): Eukaryota > Metazoa > Arthropoda > Arachnida > Araneae > Salticidae > Maratus > Maratus michaelseni. The sequence goes on along the minus strand of OZ007593.1, from coordinate 115,075,800 downwards.
ATCTTTACATATATGTATTGAAAACTTATTTTTATATAATAAATTATACTTAAATGAAAAACGGATGATACATAAAAGTCACGGCCATTTCCAGTTCAGTGAAAATACTTTAAAATTAATGAAAAGACAATGTGCATATCCACGACTAACAACTGAAATTAAAAAGTGATCCCTTATGACTGTAAATAGTTTTATTAGGTGAGAAATCCTACTATTTTTTACATACTTCTTTTTAATTGTTAAAAGGTGGTGTAAAATGAAATAACTATAAACAGTAAAATAGGTTTTATTAGAATGTTGCGATATGTTTCAGCTGAATCTGAGCCATTATAAAAACAAACAGGAATATCCTATAAATGCACGGTCTATGGAGTTATTTGAAACGCAATCATTTAATTTTTCACGTACTTAAAAAAAAATACGCACGTCATTTTTATTTTTTTACTTGGATGTTTATTTCCATAAATGTAACCATGGAATAACTCGAGCCACAATTTTGGTAAATTAAATAATGCTGCATCGCTACATATTTAATTTACCAAAATTGTCGCTCGAGTTACTCCATGGTTACAAATAAGGAAATAAACATCCAAGTAAAAAATAAAAATAACGTACGTAGTTTTTTAAAAAGTACGTGAAAAATAAAATCATTGCATTTCGTCATTCGCATTTCGTGCATATATAGAATATTTTTGTTTGTTTTGATAATGGCTCAGACTGAGCTGAAACATATGTCAACAGTCTAATAAAACATATTTTACTATTTATAATCTTTTTATTTTACATCTTTTAAAAAGAAGTATATAATTACAAGGCGTATTATTTGTTATATTTATTGCACATATTTTTAATGTAACGGAAAATACACGAAAGGCTTGTAACAGTAATTCAGATATAATTTTTGAAAAAAAAAATTACCTTTTTTTTTTTACAAAATACAATTTAGTTTGCGTATAAAGATATTTTCAGAGAAAAAAAATACATTTTTGGATGAATAATATATTTGTCAGATTCATAAAATAAGTGAAGGTATGATATATTTTTAATGCAATGGGAAATACACGAAAGGCTTGTAACAATAATTCAAATATAATTTTTGAAAACATTTTACCTTTTTTTCAAAATACAATTTAATTTGCATATAAAGATATTTTTCGAAAAAAAAAACCACTATTGGATGAATAATATATTTGTCAGATTCATAAAATAAGTGAAGGTATTAACAGATATTTTTATGTGTAACACGTAACGGAGGTATACATTTATACCTCCGTTCAATAAGAATAAAAATATAAATAAAAAATTTCATAAATCATCGATTTTCATCAAATATACATTTTAAATATATTTGATTAATATTATTATTATTAAAATATATTTTAATATGGCTAAATATTATTATATAACTAATAACTAAATGTAATAACTAATATAATAACATATACTACCTATTTATAATAACTAATAACTAATAACTAAATATAACTATAATAATATTATGACAAAATTTAATATTGTTATGAATTTTGTATATATCTGTAAATATTCCATTTGTTTAAATTTATTTTATTTTATTATTGTGAAAATTGCAGTATTATTAATGTATTTCCTATTGAGCATCATGTAACTCAATGCTAAAGGCCTCAGGTGGTTTGCAAGGAAAACAACCTTACAGCATCGGTTTTTATAATGGAGTCTATGGAAAAATCGCCAAGGAATGGGTTTATCGCCAAGTTGGCGATGGTTTTGGCGACTTATTTTTGTCGCCAAATTTGGCGATATATCGCCAAGTGTCGCCAAGTTGGCGACGGATTTGGCGACTTTTTGTGCAACCACACCCCACCTTATACCTGTACATTGGGATCCTTTCTCGCATAGATTCTCTATCGAAAGTTAAAGCACTTTCTGGTAATTTCTAGCATCTGAAGGCCCTGGAATAATCTGGAAAGATCTCTGAAGTCTATATAAGGGACCTCCATCAGTTCAATTCAGTTAGTTGTCTGTCAACTGCGATTGAATTCATACGAGAGGCTTTGCATTGAGAACTGTGTTACTCGGATCGATTTTGTCGTTGATACGTCGTATTGAACGCATTGTTTCTGTGTGAAATTTTGCTGCGCTTTTATTGGATTTGAAGATTACTGAATATCTTGTAATTTTCAGAAGATATTTGTGATCGTATTGCACTGTTTATAGTGAATAAAGCCTTTTTATTGTTCTTATATATTGGCATCAGTCCTTTCGAACCCCGAGCTCACAACATTTGGTGTCAGGAGTGGGGTTGAATGCCGATTACAAGAGCAATGGAGGAGCAACTGAACAAATTATTGGAGAAATTAGGAGCTATGGATGAAAAAATGACTGCCAACCTTGGCGAGTTGAAAGAAGAAATGAAGAAAGATATGTCAGCGATGGATGAGAAAATGACTGCGAACCAGGCTGAAATGAAGGAAATGTCGGAAGAAATGAAGAAGGAAATGTCAGCGATAGATGAGAAAATGACTGCCAACCTTGGCGACTTAAAAGATGAAATGAAGAAGGATATGTCAACCAACCTTGGAGAGTTGAAAGACTTAATAGAGGATAAAATAACATCTTTAAATGACAGAATTGACGGTGTGGAAAACAAAGTTGAAGGAAGATTTCAAGAAATAGAAGGAAAGGTAGAAGAAATTCAAAGGACAGCCAGTACCGTAGAAGAAAGAGTAGAAGAAAAAGTTCAAAAGATCGCCGAGACCGTTGAAGAAAGAGTAGAAGAAAAAGTTCAAAAGATCGCCAAGGCCGTCGAAGAAAGCATAGAGAATGTAAAAAAAGATTTGGAAAAAGTCAAGAAACAGAAGATAACTGCCGGAAGCTATACCGAAGATGTCAAGTATCAATCTATGCTTCCTCGTTCCTGTATTAAACTCTCGACCTATGACGGAAAATCCTCATGGCCAGTTTTTAAGACACAATTTGGGATCGTAGCGGACGCCAATGGATGGGATTCCCAGACAAAGGCTTGCCAGTTAGCTGCTTCTCTACGAGCTGATGCTGCCGACGTCCTACAGACTTTGCCTGCAAATGAACCGCTGGATTTTGAAACTCTCGTCAGTGCCTTAGAATTGCGCTTTGGCGTGAAGGAATATAGCAGACTCCAGCTCAAAACTCGACAGCAGAAATCCACTGAATCCCTGCAAGAGCTTGCTACGGATGTCGAGAGACTTTCACATCTTGCTTATCCTGACTGTCCGACTGAAATTAGAGAAAGCTTAGCTCTGCAGCATTTTATTGATGGTGTGCGTGACTCTGAGATCCAGAAAGCAGTCCGGATTGCAGATCTCAGTGACTTAAAAGGGGCTTTAGTTTATGCCCTGAAATTCGAGGCAGCCCAGCAAGCTACAAGGAAAGATCGACACTTTGTGCGAGTAGCCAACATGCCTGAGACGTCGGATAGAGCTGTGGAGCATTTACAGCAGCAGGTGAAGGACATGATGAGGCAGATGAACTCCTTGATGGACAACAAAACTGGCAGAAAGATCAAGTGCTGGAAATGCGGTGGAGAAGGCCATATTCAAAGAAACTGCCTAAAACGGAACAGCACAGAAGGTAATAGCTCCCCACGAACAGCGGAGCAGGAAAACTAATTAATGGCCATCTCGCGGGGCGGAGGTTGCCAGATTTTGAGAAGCCCCATTATCAAGTGTGTCAAATTTCTGCAAGAAGTTGCGGCGAGAACGGAGTTTTTATAGTCGGGCGTGTGAATGATTTGCCCTGTAATATGATCATCGATACAGGAGCCAATGTGACCATCATTCGGAAAGATCTAGTTCACCGGCTAAAGGAAAAACTCCTCTGGACCCCGCCCCGTGTTATCCTCCAAACCGTGACCGGGGATAAGATCGACATACATGGAAGAATGAAATTGAAAATAAAGTTTGGGAACGCCGCTTACCATCATACAGTCTATGTGGCCGATATTTCAGACCCTTTCATATTCGGACTGGACTTTTTAAAAGAGCATGGATTTACACTGGATTTTAAGAATAATGAGTTACGCTCTGCTCAAGAAGATGTCACAATTTTCAAACTTGGAAATGAGTCCGGGTATATTCAACGGATCACAGCCAAGGCAGATGTTATCATCCCTCCTCGGACCGAAATGATGATACCTAGATTAACTGGAAACGAAAGAATTTTCCAGTATGGCTTGACTGGATATCCTGAGAAGAGCCCAAAGGGAGTGCTAATGGCATCAGCACTGGTAGATCTGTCGAGAGATGTCATACCTGTTAGAATTGCGAACATAAGTGAAAAATCTAGAATTATCCAGAAGGGTGAAGTGCTTGCAATCTGTGCTCCAGTCACCTGTGTTTGCAAAGACCCGAGCTTGACGTTGTCGGAGCCGTCTACAAGTTTAACACCTGAAATTGGACGAAATGAGAATTTATCTCCTGAGCAGAGAAACGCAGAAAGACTGTTCCAGGAATTTAAGGATGTGTTTTCACAAAACGAGAATGATATAGGTCGCACTTCTCTGACACGTCATAGAATTGATACTGCCGACCATCCACCGATTAAACAGCATCCAAGACGCTTGCCGTTCGCAAAACAAGAAGAGGTTTCTAAGCTCCTACGAGAGATGCAGGATAGTGACATCATCGAACCGTCACCAAGTCCGTGGGCCTCTCCCATCGTGTTGGTCCGAAAGAAAGATGGCTCCACAAGATTTTGTGTGGATTATCGTAAACTTAACGATATCACGAAGAAGGACAGCTATCCTCTACCAAGAATAGACGACACGCTAGATAATCTTTCAGGACATAAATGGTTTTCCACACTGGATTTGAAGAGTGGATATTGGCAAGTAGAGATCCATCCTGATGACAAAGAGAAGACCGCATTTACTACTGGACAAGGACTTTGGCAATTTAAAGTTATGCCGTTCGGGCTCTGCAATGCACCAGCAACGTTCGAGCGCCTCATGGAGACAGTGTTAAAAGGCCTGACTTTTGAAGCTTGTCTCATCTACCTAGATGACGTCATCATTGGTGGCCGCACGTTTGAAGAACATCTAGAAAATATTCGAAAAGTGTTAACGAAGCTAAGAGCGGCGAATTTAAAGCTGAACCCTTTGAAATGCAAGTTCTTCCAACGAGAAGTAAACTATTTAGGACACATCATCTCAGCTGAAGGTGTTCGAACAGATCCTGAAAAAGTGTCTGCAGTAAAGCACTGGAAACGCCCGGAAAATGTTCATCAGTTGCGAAGCATTCTGGGACTATGTACTTATTACAGAAAGTTTGTACAGGGGTTCTCCAACATCGGAAGACCCTTGCATAGGCTCACTGAAAGCAAACAGAAGTTTCTATGGACGCAAGAATGCGACAAGTCCTTCCAGCGGCTGAAAGAAGCTCTCACATCCTCTCCAGTCCTTACCTATCCAGACCCCGACAAACAATTCATTGTGGACACGGATGCCAGTCATGAAAGTGTCGGCGCTGTACTTTCCCAAGAAATAGACGGCCAAGAACGAGTCGTAGCATACTGGAGCAAATGTTTATCGAAACCAGAGCGGAATTATTGCGTCACTCGTAAGGAGTTATTAGCTATAGTGAAAGCCATAGAACACTTCCATCACTATCTCTATGGCAGGAAATTTCTCCTTCGCACTGATCACGCATCCCTAACATGGCTGATGAATTTTAAGAACCCAGAGGGCCAAGTAGCCAGATGGATACAACGACTCCAGGAATACGACTTTGACATCAGGCATCATAAAGGCTCATCGCATGGAAATGCTGATGCCTTATCAAGAAGACCGTGTCCCGAAAGTTGTTGCTATTGTTCCAGAGCGGAGAACAAGTATAATCCCGAACATGTCATACGCCAGACGAAGATTTCACTATCAACGCCACCAGGATCCCTGGAGTGATGAGAAGATTCGAGAAGATCAAATGGCAGACTCTGACATCAAACCAATCTTGGAGTTATTAGAATCTTCTAGCACGAAGCCCAGTTGGAAAGACATCTCGACTTACAGTCCTACGACGAAGCAATATTGGGCTCTTTGGAACTCCCTCCACGTCAGGAATGGTGTCCTGTACCGAAAATTCGAATCGGAAGATGGGAAGACATCTCGGTGGCAGTTGGTACTTCCTCGATCTCGAATCCCAGAGGTCCTCGAAGAATTACATGGCAGTCCCACCGGAGGCCATTTTGGAGTCATGAAAACATTACACAGATTCCGAGAGCGCTTCTTCTGGGGAAAAACGAGAGCTGACGTCGAACAATGGTGCAGATCTTGCGATGCATGTGCAGCTCGGAAAGGACCAAAGAAACGTAGCCGAGGAAGACTACATCTCTACAATGTAGGAGCACCTTTCGAACGCATCGCCCTTGACATCCTAGGTCCTCTGCCAAGAAGTGCTGATGGCAACAAATACCTCCTTGTTGTCATGGACTATTTCACGAAATGGCCTGAAGTCTATGCCATCCCTGATCAAGAAGCTTCTACAGTTGCGGATGCCTTGGTACACCAGTGGATATCAAGGTATGGAGTCCCCCTTCAAATGCATTCTGACCAGGGGAGAAATTTGATCTCTGCTGTGATTGAGGGTCTCTGTCAACTTCTCGGAATGGACAAAACTAGGACGACGCCTTTACATCCACAATCGGATGGCATGGTTGAGAGATTTAATCGTACCATCCTCAACAATCTCTCACTGCTAGTCTCAAGAAACCAACAAGACTGGGACCAAAAACTTCCCTTGTTTCTTCTCGCCTATCGCAGCGCCGTCCATGAAACAACCGGCTATTCCCCGTCTCAGATGCTTTTTGGTCGTGATCTTCGTCTACCTTGTGATCTGATTTTTGGTCGCCCTCCAGATGCGCCTTCATCGCCAGAGGGATACGTGCAGAATCTCCAGGCACGATTTGAAGACGTCCACAACTTGGCTCGAGAGCGGATCAATATACAGACGGAGAAGATGAAGACCAGGTACGACAGGAAAGCCACGGGACATCAATTCAAAGAAGGTGACAAGGTTTGGTTTTATAATCCGACTCGACGTAAAGGACTTTCTCCCAAACTGCAATCGCACTGGGACGGTCCTTATACAGTCCTAAACAGACTGAACGATGTCGTAATTCGGATCCGAAAGTCACCAAGTTCGAAGCCTAGAGTCGTTCATTACGACAGGCTAGCTCCATACTATGGCCATAGTACATAGTTCATATGGTATAGTGCATTGATTGTAAATAGTGTAATGTAAATAATGTAAATTAGCATGACCATGATCTTGTATATAAGTTAATGTAATTATTTATTTTGCTTAGCATTATCATTATTATTATTATTTAAATACTTGTATGTAATAATGTCTATGCTTTAATTTCATTTTTTTTTTAATAAGTGTATTTTTGTATAATTCAGCATTATGCATGTGTTTAATTGTTATTTTTCATGTAAACTTTAAGTGTTTTGAATAGTATAGCATTTGTTGGCAACGAGTTTGCTTTCCGATCAAAGGTTGAACTGCCCGGGACGTGCAGTCCTTGATAGGGGGGCATTGTTATGAATTTTGTATATATCTGTAAATATTCCATTTGTTTAAATTTATTTTATTTTATTATTGTGAAAATTGCAGTATTATTAATGTATTTCCTATTGAGCATCATGTAACTCAATGCTAAAGGCCTCAGGTGGTTTGCAAGGAAAACAACCATACAGCATTGGTTTTTATAATGGAGTCTATGGAAAAATCGCCAAGGAATGGGTTTATCGCCAAGTTGGCGATGGTTTTGGCGACTTATTTTTGTCGCGAAATTTGGCGATATATCGCCAAATGTCGCCAAGTTGGCGACGGATTTGGCGACTTTTTGTGCAACTCCCCCCCCTCCCCCCCCCTTATACCTGTACATTGGGATTCTTTCTCGCATAGATTCTCTATCGAAAGTTAAAGCACTTTCTGGTAATTTCTAGCATCTGAAGGCCCTGGAATAATCTGGAAAGATCTCTGAAGTCTATATAAGGGACCTCCATCAGTTCAATTCAGTTAGTTGTCTGTCAACTGCGATTGAATTCATACGAGAGGCTTTGCATTGAGAACTGTGTTACTCGGATCTATTTTGTCGTTGATACGTCGTATTGAACGCATTGTTTCTGTGTGAAATTTTGCTGCGCTTTTATTGGATTTGAAGATTACTGAATATCTTGTAATTTTCAGAAGATATTTGTGATCGTATTGCACTGTTTATAGTGAATAAAGCCTTTTTATTGTTCTTATATATTGGCATCAGTCCTTTCGAACCCCGAGCTCACAACAATAATAATTCAAGTAATAATTATAATTATTATAATATGTTTTAAATATATTATATTATGTCAAAATCCTAACATGTTTAAAGATCATTCTGCCATAAATTAACTAAAGTGTACCGAAAAGGTAACGTGTTTTATTTTACATGTATGTTAGATGTATGTATCTTCATAAGCATAGAAGTAACGAAAGAGTGTATGTAAGTATGGAGATGGTGGTATTAAGTATTGAGTATTCAGCATGAAGGCATAATTTAAAATTTAAATGTACACTGTAAGGAAAAAAAATCCACGAAAAAACCCCGGAAAACGTACTGGGAACAAAATTGCCATCTAGTCTCCGTTTTTTTTTCACAAAATTTACGTTTTGGTATTCTCTCTTTTTCAAGAGGGAATTTTCTCGGTATTCAAGACGGGAGATAAATGTGCAATAATTAAAAACGAATACATAAATAATATTTATATATGCTTTTACAGAACATGTATTTGTATTGAATATTGTCACCCCCATATTTTATCGCCTTGCTTCTTCCGGATTCTAACCTCGGTACTCACCATTTGAGGATTAGTGTATCGTCATGTATACCAACTAGCCACATCCAACGACTTGGTCAAAGGCCAAAACATCAGTTACGAGAACTTAACTGGAATTTTTCCGTTTTCTCTTAATTGAAAAAGAACGTTTTCGTGTGTCGATTTCAAAATGATTACTTCCGTTTTTAATATTCAACAAGCATGATGATGCATAAAAAAAATGAAGATTTATTAAAAAGATTATGTCTATCAAGGAATATATCCGTTTATTCCTGTAAATTTCTTGATGTCTACTCAAAACAGAAAGTTTCTGTTTAAATATAGAAATTTCAGATAAAATTTCCCGTATATACGTATTTTATTTTTAGTGTATATATTACACTGAACTTTTCTGTCACGTAAATAAAATATACAGTCACAAGACAGTTTTTTTATACTCGTATTTAAATTTATTGCAGTTGGGGAAAAAAAAACGCTGAGTTCACGGCGATTTCGTACAGTACCGCAAATGTTAATGAGTTCATGAAATAAATAGTTATGAATATACAGAAACCTGCAACACGCGATTGGGAGTTTGTTTTCATTATTTTTTCTATTTACCCGTATTGATCTGGCGTCTTGTAAATAGGACATGTCTTTTCATTGAGTATTATTGTGTTTTAAAAATTATATTTGTTATTGTAATAATGATAGTATGTGTCTATACATTTATTATTAGGACTACATTTATGTTTTAGCATTTAGTAATAACAATGATAATGGAAGTTTGCTTAAATATCTTTAAACAATTGGCAGTTCTTTCAAATGGTGCCCTTTTTAAATACGAGAATTTTCTAAGAAAAAATTACTTTTTAGATTTCTCTTGCAAATTTTGTAGAAATATATCTCGAAGATTAACCTACGACGAAACTTTTTCTTAATTAATAATGGTATTAAAAAAGCTGACCATACAGCCTATACCGTTATGTTTCAAGTCATTAATACAAAAGTTATAAAACAGGTAGCGAAAACATTTTTATATTTAAAAAAAGAACCACATTCTAAAAAAAATCCGTGAATATACAAGAGATTTTCCGTAAAATTTTACGGAGAAGTTTCATTTTTCCAAAACAACAGTACATTTCCGTAAATGACATTAGTTCCGTAAAGGAGATTTCAAATCCGTAAATATGCAGAAAGTTTTCTGTAAATTTAATGGATTTTGTCCGTATTTATTTCAAAAGAGTATAATGCCCGTATTTCTTCCAAAACAGTGCAATTTCCGTAAATAACTTTTCGAGGTTTGCGAACAGAAATCGCCTTGTTTGAAATGAGAATTAAGATTGTTTTATTTACTAGAGTTCTTCAAGGATCCAGGCCTGACCCGGCTCGACATGCTGGTCCATTCTAACTGGGGCCAGCATCTCGAGCTGGTAATTCTGGACGGTAATTTTTTGTGAAAATAATAGTAATATTTATATTTTTTAATGAAATATTTGTAAATTGATTTTATTTTTATAAGTTGCAGCAAAATATTTTTTTAATCTACTTTTTATTTTTATTGATAGTGCTTCAAAATAAAGACTTTTTTTTCCACTAATTTTTTAAAATTTTATTTTAACTTTTCTAACGTGAGGCATTATTTAAAGGTTTCATAACATAATATCTCTGCAAGTTATCTCTATGTAAATTTTATTAAACTAAACTGATTTGGCTTATAAATTTATGAATTAACTAAAATTTATTATTTTATAAATTATAGTTCTACAACGTCTATAATTTTTTTCTTAAATTTATAAAAATTGTTAATATTTTTTCTTTACTTTTATAAAAATGAAGTTTATAATTTTATTAACTTTATAATTTATTTCTTTAGCTTATAACTTTATAAATTAAACTAAATTAATTTAAATTAAACCAATAAGTCTAAATTTAAACCTACCTATCACAAGATCATTAATTTCAAAATTGTCTTTTAAAATCAATTTTTTGTTTTAATTTTATTAAAACTATTCAGTTTGACAGAACCGTACACAAAAGTTCTCAGCATAGCTGAAATGTAATAATTTAATTTATTATAATTTTCTTTATTTACATAAATTTTTTAAAATAAGAGATAACGAAAATTTATTTTAATAGAATGTAATAAATACGTCTTCTTAAGATAATTATTGTTTTTATTAGAATTGATAAATTGATCATCAGACAAATAATTTAAAAAATTCGAAAAAAGAAAATGTTGGTACATTACTTTTAATACAATGTTTTACGCATATAATACATAATAAGTTAAAATTTATCTGTTATAAAGCATCAAATAATAAAGAAAAATATTGAAAAATATGAAAAGAAAATATTAAAAACATTGGAACTGAAAAAAAATCCATGGAACCTTCAAGTTTTTTGCATCATAAAAAGCGACTGAAATAACTAGCAACGGTTGAGAATGTTGAATATCTAATCATAGTGTAGTGGTCGGGACCTTCAGTCTAGTACACGGGAGATTGCGGGTTCGATTCTCATCGCCGCAAGGTTTGATTATTTACACAAAGCTCCCTCCAAAAGGAGGAAAAAAAACAGAAATATGTCTATTCTTTATAAGGTTGTTCGTGAGAAGTCACTTTTTTTTGGTCCTATAATGTTTATTTTAACATTATAAAATGTTTTTAAAAATACGGAAGATATCTGTTATAAAACGGAAATTTAAAAACGGATATTTCAGAAATCACGGAAAATTTCCTGGAATTTACGGATTTTTTTCCGTTAAAATACGGAAATAGTGCTGGCGTCCTGATTGTCAGTACAATTTCCGTTTTTTTTTTCAGGAATTTTATTTTACAGTGCACGCATTTTAATGTTCATGCGTGTGATAAAATGCAGTTGAGAATATCCTTATACCACGCAATATTTAGGTTATTTTAACGCTTAACGGATTGTAGGTTTTAGTTAACTACTTTAATTGAAGCCCAGACTGTTAGAAATGAGTTTTCAAAAAAAAAAAAAAAATAAAAATATATTAAAAGTCAAAAAGTAATACATGTTAAATAATAGTTAAGTTCTCTGCGTAGTTAAAAATATACATAGCAACTTTTTAAAAAGCAGTTTTTATTTAGGCAATTAAGAAATATAATGTTTTGGTAAATAATGATTGTATAATGAAAAGAAATTATTAGAACTTGATCAAAACTCATAAACTACTTTTCCTAATAAATAACTGCTTTCTAGATATACTGGCAATACAATTTAATATTGCACCTTCCAATATATTATTTACATTTTTACACAAATACACACACACATATATATATATATATTGCACTATTATATACAAATGCATTTTAACCAGCTACAGTAAGTAACCAGCAACATGCGGCGTAGCAATGTTAGACAATTGGTAATTTTAATGCAATTTAGTTCAGTTTAAAAATCTGTAAAACCATTGAAAAGTGTTTCATTCAATAATGGCAAAGTATTCAGATCAAAATATAAAATTAACGAAGGTTTTTTAACGTAATACTTGAACATTTCTGAAGTTACAGATGATTTAGTAGCCATGTCTGTTGTGAAGGAACAGTTAATGACATTTTCTACACTGTTAAAAATTTTGTGCTCGGTTGAACCAACATTTGGTGTTGCAACCGTTATCGTGAAATATCGTTCCAACATTTGGAGCTATGGTTGAACCATAGCTTCAAATGTTGGAATGAGATTTCGCCATTTTATCGTTGCTGCTTCTTCAGGACGAACAGTTGGTTCAATCCAGCACAAAAGTTCTCAAAGAGTAGAACTAACAATGTTTAAGTTTTGTTAATGAAAACGATTGAGTAAAATCTTAAGTAAGTAATTTTGAATAAGTAATTTAAGTAGTAGAAAACACCACATGACTTTGTATTAACCCCTTAACAACTTCTTTTCTTTTTGACACAATAAACTAAAAATAGGAACAAAACACCACTTTTTCCGTACTAAAATATTATATAATCGAAACAGAAACAGAAACAGTTGATTATTTCAGTTGGATTCCCTGTTGTAAACAAATCCACTTCTTGTATATGAGTAGCTTATATCTCATCTTAGAGGTGCCATTAAAAAATTATAAATGTAGCAAAATTGTATTATGAAATGAAAGAAAAGTAAAAGATTCGACCAAAAACTTCATTAACCAATCCGAAATAAGTAAGCCAGCCAATCAAATTTAAGTTGCGTAGAGCAGCCAATCAAAATACGTCTGCCAATTAATAAAGCTAATATTTCAGTGGTACAAAAAGATTTTAGACACGAAGCAAGCAAATTCATTTTACCCGAGCGGCGTTCCGGCAAAATAGTTAAGTTTTTAATACGTATTAACTGTGAAAGGGCTGATATAATTAACGAATTTTTGGTAAAATAACTTTTTGATATTGTAAATGACATAATGGCAGAACAATGATATTTTTAAATATTGCATAAAATTACAGATCGATGTATGCATGCTTTCATAGCCACTAGCTCAGATGTAAAGTTAATGGTATAAATGATGATGTGTAACTAAATTAATTTTTTTGCTATTCGTAATAAAATAAATAAAAGGATATCCGCTTATTAAAAAAAAAAAAAAAAAAAAAAAAAAAAAAAAAACACTCTTGTAAGAAATAGAGGCACATGCTTAATTGATTAATCTGATTTAAATAACTTTCAAAACTTCTTTCCTCTTTCTAACTTTCCTCTTTCGCAGAACAAAAACTGTAAACAACGCCTTTATTTTCCAATAATAACATGAAACTCTCATGAAAAAAATTGATTATCTCAAAATAGATATTTTAAGAGAATTGAGTATAAAAAGTTAATAATTAGTGCAGAAAAACCTTAAATCACTTGTAGATGCATCTAAATATGTCATTTAAAGATTTGATTTTGCATAGAAACAAGCGTAATTCGAAAACATTTTTTTTTTAATATTCAAGAGCAATCTACGTATCGATTTTTCTAGAAATATTTTTTGCGGCATATTTCAATTAAAATATATTGATTAACTATTATCCAATGTTTTAGATTGCTCTTTAAATACTCAACCATGTTGTTTATGAAAAAAAAGTTCTGCGCATAAATAATTACAAGCAGGGCAAAAAATAACCAAACTCTAATTCTTTTTTTTTCATTTCTAAAAAAAATATATATATACGGTTTATATCTTTTACCTTTTATAATATTCTAATTTCATAATTATTTTATTTTTACGGTGTTTAATATGTATATTGACTGAGTGAAAGGTAAAATGTTACAATTTTTTTCGATAACTCTAATTAATCAAAAAACTTAGAATGAAAATAAATGTTTTCGGAATCTCCCTTTTTAAATCGAATTTTAGAAGAGTTTAATTACATTATTTTATTATGTTTAAAACATATGAAAATATTCTGTAATTATCTTTTAAAGTTGCTCATTTAGTTCGAGTTACAAACCCTCATAAAGAATAAAATATTTAAAAAAATGCATATTGAATTTTCCCACGAAAATCAAATAAATTTTTTGACTCCACTAGAATTCTCTAAAAACGATTATTTTAAAATAAGACAAAAAAAAAAATTGCAGCGTAAACCAAGAAAGAAAAACTAATTTTCATACTATGTTTCAAAATATGACCAGTTTATTTCTGCCCCATTTTAAAATCACAATAAAGTTCATATTTTAGAAGTATGGCAATTTCATACACTTTAATTCCCACTGAAAATTACTTAATTTTCAAAACTTTGTTAAATTGTTTGGCTGGTTTTTAATTTTCTATAATTTTCTAGAGCAATTAACATGATCCATTAAAGTATACTAACATACTTATTAAAACTCGTAAATTAATGGATGTAAAATAATTAACAATGGATCTAGAAAAAAAGTGACATTATCTTATATGAAAGACGGGAAATAAAGGATCATTACTTAGTATAATTCGTGTATCATACTTGGAAAATAAAGACAGCTGTTTCTCTAATCTCCTTCGTGAGTGGTCTTCATTAACAAAATATGAAAGTCGAAAAAGAATTATCCTATTATCTTAATTAAACTACGTAAATTAATTTGAAGGGAGCTGAATTTCTAAATTTATTTCATTGATCTCCATTTATTTTTTCAAATTGGCAAATGTAGATAAATATTTAAAGTAAAGCTTATTTATTTTATCTTTTGTAACTTGCCGAATATAAATATTTTTACATCTACGCATTAAAGATCAAAATTATTGATATAGAAATATTTCGAGGAAACTTTTAATTACTTGTACAAGTATCTTGTTGCTAAAAATGCCCCTTGTTGAACCGAACCCGGAGACCAAGTCCTGAAGTCATGGAGCAAAGGAGTGCATATTCGGTTTGATGAAGGACCACAACAGCAGAAGTCTGACTTGACTTCAAAGTTCTTCTACAATTTTGATTCCAACTGGAATTGGAAAATCTCCCAGTTTGGTACCCTAGTCTACCTAAACAGAAGATCTGGTCCTGAAGGTATAGAGCGAAGTGGTGCAGATTCCACTTGATGAAGCACCACAACGGCAAAAGTCTGACTATGACAAAGTTTCTTCCCAATTTTGATTCTAACTGGTAGGGAAAAATCTTTCGGCTTGGTACTCCACTCCCATTTTCCGATCTCCAACCGAGAGATCATCTTCATCACTGATTTTACGTGTTGTTCAATGGCATGAATATGACGCCACCATATGGAATGAAAATTCCATGCCGTCACCGTCCAAAGCATTGATCACCTCGATGCTGATTATAGCATGGCAACAACTTACAATGCGGTAGAGCACCCGTTCCCGTCATGTTGCCGAAGTTTTATATCTCTAATATTCTCCAGTTAATTTTTAAACTTACTGGTTTAATATAATTTACAAATTAATTTAAAGAATAAAATACTTCTGATTTCGTAAATTCAAATTTTACTTAAACAAAAGATACATTTTTGAACTCAACTTGAAATTATGAAAAATAAATTGCCTTGAAAATAGATATATATCAAATAATATTTAAGAGGAAGGCCGCCCCAAATGCTGCTAATAGCATGCAAACAGCATCCGATGTGGTAACGTACCGGTTCCCATCAAATCGCCGAAGTCTTCTAAGTATTTCTATATTTTAAAAGTTACTCGTATAATACAATTTACATATGATTATGCAAATAAAAATTTTACACAAAAGCAAATAATTTTTTTTTTACTCTACTAGAAACTATCAAAAAGAAATTATCTTGAAAATAGACATACATGAAATCAGTTTTAAGGGGGAGAAAACAGCTGAGAAATCAGATGTAAAACAGATGCCTTTGATGTGCGTTTTTCTCGAAGAAATATTGAAGCTATTTCAATCCCTTTTTAATAGTTTTGGTAGTAATTAAAATATCAATTAATCGTTCGGCAAAATAAATAAATAGATAAATAAATAAAAAACTGCCCTGTTAAACTGAGGGCATTGAGCTCACAGGCTATTCACACTAATTGTATATTATACTCTTATTTCAAAGAATTTGAAATAAGCCCCTCAAAAAATAAACAAACCGATAATATATTAAGGGAGCTCACCCCCCCGTCCCCCCTTATAATTTACCAATGAACTCCCTTAGTTAATCAGAGAAGCGTCTTTTTACAATGAACATATATACAAAATTTGAAGAAAATCGGATAATTCTGCATGAAAAACCCATTTATATACATTAAGAGGGGATTAGCCCCCCGTATCCTCCTTTATACTTAATCAATGAACCTCCAAAACTAATCAGGGAAGCTCCTTATCAGAATGAACCTATATACAAAATTTGAAGAAAATCGGATGATTCTGCACGAAAACCCCATTTATCTAAATTAAGAAGGGAGATTACCCCCCCCCCCCCGTATCCCCCTTTATACTTAACTAATGAACCTTCAAAACTAATCAGGGAAGCGCCTTATCACAATGAACCTATATACAAAATTTGAGGAAAATCGTTTTTTTCTGCATGAAAAACCCATTTATCTAAATTAAGGGGGGTTAGCCCCCGCCCCGTATCCTCTTTATACTTAACTAATGAACCTCCAAAACTAATCAGGGAAGCGCCTTATCACAATGAACCTATAAACAAAATTTGAAGAAAAACGGTTATTCCTGTCAAGAGTTATCGCGTTACGTACATACGTAAATACAGAACCGGCGGGCACATTAGCTCTCAGGCTTTGATAGCCTGTGAGCTAAAATGCAATAGTTTGGTTAATTAAAAAAACCCTAGATTAATTTTTTTGCAAAAATGTGTAACTATTGTTTCACTTTCTAAACTCATAGTGTAAGGAGAGTATTGTAATCATGATTTGTATGTGTATGTGTGAGTGAACACGATAACTCCCAAACGGTACTTCTTATTGGGTTCCCATTTGGCGAATGTATTATAGATCTCTGTCATAACGGCTGACAAGGCTGACGGATTAGATATTTAAATTATCTTTAAATCATTTTCAAACCATTTTGCGTCCGATTTTATAAGAAAAATCACCAAAAATTTACACTGAGAAAAAGGACACTTTCAAATTTGAGTAAATCGGTGTTTTCATTTTGTTATGAATATTTTTGTTTCAAATATGTGGACTCAATGCTTTCAATTCTGAAATACCAGAAATACTCTGAATATTGAAACATGGACATACTCAAAACTGAGCGCATAGAGGCCAGTTCATATTCATTTTTGAAACATGAATATACTCAAAAATGATTAGAATCGGTTCAAACTCATTTTTGAAACATGGACATACTCAAATAGGAGCACATGATGTTTTATTCTTGAGTGTGTGCATGTTTTCAGAAATGAGTATATACATGTTTCCATCTTGAGTAATTTTGGTTCGGAGCCATTTTGACTATGCGACATACTCTGATTTGAGTATTTTTTGCTCAGTTTTGAAAATATCGTTTTTAGAATGTATGAGAGAGTAAAAGTGATAACTATTGTGTCGATGTAATCAAGCTTTAGAAACGCAGGGGTAACACGTCTCCAGTTTGAAAATGGGAGGTCTAGCGTTCGAACCCAGCCAATTCCATAAAAATTACTCTCCCACTCCGCAGCTTTTATTTCATTTTCTGGAGGCATATACCAAAGTATAGAAAGTCGATTGGAGTCACTTCGTATTTATTCATACAATCGATTAAGTAACTACCAAAACTATTAAAAAATAATATTGAAATAGCTGCAGTAGTTTTCGAGAAAAATAGTATATCAATGTCAGTTGTTTTGTATACGATTTTATTTCTTTGTGAAATCATGTAACTATTGTGATTTTTTACATATTTACAACGATCAATTTATGGTTTCACTATTACCAAAACTATTATAAAATTGTTGTAACCGCTTTAGTATTAATATTAATACACAGAGCACTGGTAGTTTCGGTTGACGTATACAGTACGGTATACAGTACTTTCGGTTGACACAGAACCTTGGAATTTGGAACAGAGGAATGTCTTCAAGCACATGTAATGGAAAAAATCCAAAAATCATCACTTTGTAATTCCATGTCTATTTATTACTTGAAAAACTCGTTAATTTCCATAATAGGAACTAACGCCTAATTAACGCATTTGTTGGCATTGGAATATTTTGTATATTTTGAAGAAATTTGGTACTTACTAAGCTTTAAGATAATATGACATATTGGTATGGAAAACCTCAATGTGAGATCCTATTCGCATTTGTCCCTTTTTTTGAAATTATGCATAAATAAATTACTGCGAGTTATATGCTATATGTTAATGACACTATGATACCAGTAACTCATACATAATTTTATAATTTTATATTAGTGATTTCATTTTAATTTGAATTATAAGAGGTAATGTTGGGTCGTCCGCTTTGATGATAATATCTTAAAATTCATTCCAAAGAATAAAATACTTAAACTTATGTAAGTTAATGTTTTGCTAAAAAACAAACAAATTTCAACAAAATAAAACTCGACTAGAATCCATTAGAAACAGATTGTCTTGAAAAGAGACAGACATCAAATGAGAAGTAATTGCTTTTCATCCATGTACTAATCTATATGTCTAGCTTCTAATAAAAAAAATTTCTAAAATAATTATCAAACTAATTTTGTTAATGTAAAATATGACTAGTTTTATTCGAACTATAAATATTTTTGTACTTATTTGTAATGGTAAATGTCAAATGATTGATAGCGATAGTTTTGGCATGCTTTTAAAGTTGCGTTCAAATATTCTGTAATGCATTTTTAAGGTTCCTCATGAAGTTAATATTTCCAAATCATCATAAAGAATAAAATACTTATGCTAATGCAAATTGAGTTTTTCTCAAAAAAGAAGGGTGAAAAACATGATTAGAACACATTAAAAATAGATTGTTTAGAAAATAGACAGACATCAAGTGAGTTTTGAATTATTTTCCTTCCATTTACTGATATACATGTCAGTTTTCTCACGAAATACTTCTTAATGTAACCAGGTATAAACGAGTAAACTAATATTGATTAATCTAAACGTTACCAATTGTTTAAAATTTTACAATTTGAATTAAAATAATAATAAAAAAGTATCGAGTTCGCACTTCAGAGAATGCTATATTATGCGAAGAAAATGGGTTTAAAAATTGAGTAGTTATGGGCAAAAAGCAACAACAACTGTTTAGATGATTAATTTATGTTCCCTTTAGTTTTGAGGAAAATAGTACATAAAAAGGACGCAATTTTCCCATAAAGAAGGCTTCCCATGAGTGTATTTAAGAATGGTGGAGTTGAGTTGTAATATTTTGAGCGAAATCTCATGTGTGATGTAATTCGAAAGTAAAAACAGAAGAAAAAATCCACTTAAAATATTAAGTTCCTTTGGTTAATCTAATTTGTTATTAAGGAAACAATAAAAATTCCGAATCCTAAGGAAAACAGGTGATATTGAAGTATCTTTTCTTAAAAAATACTGAAGCGATATCTATATATATTTTTAATAGTTTCGGCAATATCTAAAATATATATTTCAGGATTCGTACGGGGTCCTGGAATTTTCAGGGAAATCACCAGTATTTTCTTATAGAAAAACTCGGCTTTTATAACTGTGCGATTAC
Organism: Maratus michaelseni; assembly: GCA_963931845.1. NCBI lineage: Eukaryota > Metazoa > Arthropoda > Arachnida > Araneae > Salticidae > Maratus > Maratus michaelseni. Next base: position 115,055,927 of record OZ007593.1, on the reverse strand, counting down.
TTAAAGCGAGTTTTTCTATAAGAAAATACTGGTAATTTTCCTGGAAATTCCAGGACCCAGTACGAACCCTGTATCAGGAACAAAAATAAAAAAACAGTTAATAGTTTCGGGATCTAAAAAAAAGAGTTAATAGTTACGCGATCTAAAAACAAAAGCTCAAAATAAAGCAGGAGTTCCCATATATTACCTGTTTTCCATACCATTTCGAAACTGGTTCTGCCGCTTTAAACGGACCAAAAACAGTTTGATACTGAATTAGAAAGCTTGTAATTAATTTAGACTATTAGTTGTGTTTTAGGTTTATTTATTTGTGTTTTATAGAAATAAAAGAATATTTGTTAAATTTTAAAGAACAGTAACAAACGTTTTAACGTTGTAAGACAAAATTAATCTTGCAAAACTTGTTTTTCCACGATTTAAAATTGTTATTTTTGAGCCGCTATTTCTTCTCTGTATACTGCTTATTACGTTGCTTCTGGGTTAAACCTGAAAAATACACAATTTGTTTTTCAGGTTATAACGAAAATATGATAAATATTTATGAATTTTGAATTTTTTGATATAATTTTTAATTTTTAAAATTTTTTTTCTTTTGTTTCAGGTATAATCCAGAGACAACGTAAAGAAGAAATGACGACTCAAATATAAGGCACTTTGACTTACAAATCGTGGAAAAATCAGTTTTAAAAGATTTATTGTACCGTACATTCTGAAAACATTTTTATTGATTTTATAATTTAATATATATTTTTATTTTTATAAAATATAAACAAATATTAGTAAATAAGTAATAAGTAATAGTTTAAATTAATTCTAAGCTTCTTAATCCACGATGAAACTCCGGCCATTTTCCGACATTTCAAACTTTTCTGGTCTCGTTACGATTTGAAAAATTTTCTTCAGCACATGATGGAAACAAATGTGTGAGTACGGTAGAGGAATTAAGATTTTTCTTAAACCGTGCTGAATAACATTCAAGCCGCAATCACTAAATCAACCTAAAAAAAACCCCAATTCTTCAAATGAAAATTGAATTTTTAATGAATTTTTTTTTTTAAATTTTGACTAGAATCCATTAAAAAGAGATTGTCTTGAAGAAAGACCAAGGGTGACTGTGTTCCGGTATTTTGTACACCACTAAATTTATATAGCAATATTCGTAGTATGTCATGACTGAATATATTGATTAAAGAGGAGAAAGATTTCTATATAAATTTAGTGGTGTACAAAATACCGGAACACAATCACCCCTGAAAGACAAACAACAAATGGGTTTTGTATTGCTTTTCCTCCATGTACTAATAAAAGTCTGGTTTCTCACAAAATTTTCAAAAAAAAAAAAAAAGAATCAATAAATGAATAAATTTAATTTTGAATCATGGCTAGTTTAATTGGAATATAAATATTTGTATATCTATTCATCAGAAAAAATTCTAAAATGATTGATAGAGAAATAATTTAAGCAAGCATATTATATATGTTGTGTTTAAATATTCTGTAATGCATTTTTGATATCCCTCATACAATACAATTACAAATCAACTTACAGAAAAAAATCATTCTGTTAAGAGATATTCAGTTTTTTGCGTAAAAAAAATTAAATAAATAAAAATAAAAAATAAAAAATAAATTAAATAAAACTCGACTAGAACCCGTCATAGATAGAAGGATTGTCTTGAAAACAAACATTATATTAAAAGAGTTTTGAATTGTTTTGCTTTCATGTTCTAATCTACATGCATGGTTTCTCATGAAAAATTTCTTAAAATAAATGAAAAAAACTAGTAAAACTAACTTTGATTATCATTAACTTGTATTATTTCATTAGAATATAAACATTTTCCTATCTATCCATTATAGCGAATTCGAAAATGATTGGTAAAAAATAAATTCAGAGACCATCTAAATCAGAAGTTGTGCTTAAATATTCTATAATGAATTTTTAAAGTTACTGATGTAGTTAAGATTTACAAACCATACTAAAGGATGAAATGCTTCTGCTAATACAAATTTAATTTTTATTACAAAAATCATATTCGACTAGAACCTAATAAAAAATAGACGCCAAATCAATTTTATTTAATATCCATGTCCTAATTCACATGTCACGCTCCTAAAAAAATTTTCCTAAAAGATAAAAAATAAAATAAAATTTGACTAAGAAACGCATGCCTAGTTTATTTAACTGGAAAAATATATTTTATGTCTATTCATTATAATAAATGTTTAAATTATAGATAGAGATGTAATTGGAGCGAGCATTTAAAAAGTACTTACTTTAACACGTACACAACGCAAAATTTGCTGTATTTTTCTTTAAGCAACTAATTTAAATCTAAACACGGACAGTTGTTTAAATGTTTGATGAGTAACATTCTATTTAAAAAAAATGAAAGAGAAACTACAAGACGAGATTAGATGTTGAGTTTATTTTTATTTTTTTAGTCATTTTGAACAAGACGATGCCTAAATAGCACGCGATTTTCTTATAAAGGAACAAGTATGAGTGAATTAAGAATATAGCAGATGAGGTGTATTATTTTGACCACAAATCTGCGTACGTGATTCCAAGGAAATTCATCACTTCCGAAATATAGTGTCTTTATCCGGTTAATGTATCTTCCTTTTCATTCTACATCAGAAATAATAACAAAAAAGGTGTAAAACAAATTTTAATAAAATGAAACACGTCTAGTTTATTTTTCTTTTTCCATGTTGAACATAAATAAGTTTAAAAGTAAAAATACTATTGTTACAACTTGTTTTTATAACCATTCAATGTTTATTTTAAAAATCACGGATAATTCCATGACTGCAATTCATGTTGTTCCAAACATTTCTGTTACAATACCTTAATTTGGACTGGGGACTGATTATGGAAAATTCACCAATTTGCTCTTCATGTGAAAGAAATCGCGAGCTAGTAAATTGATTAAAAAACTATAAATTTTACTCTCTTTCTTTTTAAGGATAGGGCAAAAGAAAAAAAAAAGGATTATTTAAACTATCTATTCAAGTTTTCAAAATGATTTGTCGACGTCTAGTCCTAATTTAATTAATATTAAATTATTCATTGGTAAAGAATATATATATATATTTAATTATTACATTTTTTGTATTTTTTTCTACATTTCAGTATATAACGTATTTGTTTTTACGAACCAGTTGGTATATTTTAGCGAGCGTTGTGTGGCGCATAATTAACTCCATTGTTGTTGAAAGTCGTACACAGTTGTAACCAGGGCTTTACAAATTTGAAAAAAAAATATGGTAGCCAGGTATAAATTCTAGTCGCCAATAAAAAAATTTAACTCCCCACCCCCTGTTATTGATTTACAAAAACACAAAAGTTGAGAAAAAATAATAACAAACATAGTTTAGAATTATTAGTTACATAACTTAGAATAGTACGTAATTAAAAACGATAATAAAACTAAGTTTTCTAAGGGAACTTATCAAAACTATATATCTCTTGGGGGAAAAAGGGGGGGATATTGTAAATTCTGAATTAACCGGCATGTTCAGGAAATGCTGATTTCCGAATGCTTCAAATGTCCGAATAGTTGAGTGCTACAAAATCTATATCTGATGAGAGGGCATCGATAAAATACTGAAGCCGGAAAACAATTTTTTCGTATTTAGCCTATTGAATTCAATTATGATTTTATCATTTTAAAATTTGCATTTGATGAACCATCTTAGTTTTTCCAAATTAAAAATAAAAGTTTATTTATTTATTTATTTATAATTTTTTTTTATGTTTGTGAAAAGAATGTCAGGTTTATTTCTTAATATTTTGTAACTTTGCAGCATCTATAATGAGACACCTTACATGAAATTTAATTAAACACTGTGACGTTCGCAAACTTGAGAGCTATTAACTCGTAATATGCATTGCTAAAAAGAAAAGAAAAAAAAATTCCCGCGCTGGGATTACTGGGATCTGCAGCCGGCTGAGGTTTATTTTCATCCAACGATTTACGATAAGAATTTACGATAAGAATAAATAAATTTAAAAAAATACCTTACCCTTTTGAATTGCAAGCAATGATTTTTTTATTTCCATTTATTGCAGATAATAATCCAAACAATATAATTATAAAATATTCTTGAGTAACAACCCAGTATCAGATACTTTGTCTGAAAGACAGAGTGACGCCGAACTATTTATTGTCCAACGTATTGTCCACACAGGCGCTAGGCGGCAAGCATTTTAAGCGGGGAAGAAATATTTAAAATATACGTAATATTTTTATTAAAATGAATTATTCTTGAAAATTTAATTAAGTTTTATAGATTTACTTCAAGTGGATATCACTTATATGTTTTTCATTTTTTTCAATGAATGTGATATTTTAATCGGTTTTAATTCTGAACACAAAAATCTGATTTGAAACTTACAAAAAAGCATTTTTTATCATTGCATCCAATTTTTAGATGCCACATAGGTTGGATTGACAATATTTCTTATTGAAAACCCCCCCCTCCCCACATTCTAATCATGTGAAATGCTAGCCGACTAGAGCGGGAAAGAATGGCGTTTTATGTGCAGGCAATGGAAGAGAAAGATTACTGATTGCTGCCCGCACGAGTAGGGTTGTTGGGGAGACAATTGTGCTCATTTCTTAGTTCAATTTTTGTAAAGAAAAAAAAAGAGTCAGATTAAATAAGTTAGTCACCAGGTAAAAAAAATTGGTCGCCAGTGCCGACCTGGCGACCGCATTTGTCAAGCCCTGATTGAAACCATAAGAAATATTTGGCGATTTATCACTCACACCTGGATAAGGTAGAAATACCTGAAATCAGTTTATAGATTTATAATTGTGTTCTAGAAATAATAAAATTTTGCATTATTATCGGACAGACACCTGTATAAATATATTTAAAAAAATAATTCTAGGCATCAGGAAGTGAGTGAAAAATCGATTATGAAATTTCATCTTTATATACATGAACGAAGTTAAGTTAAATAAAAGAGTGAAAAATATGACAAAAGCTTTGAATTCACGCATTGCTAGCAGCGTAATGAAATGTAAAAGGTAAGGAATTAAATAAATATTCTAACGCGTCATTAGGGAATTAGTTTATTTGTTTCATTTACTCAAAAAGAAAACAATTTTTTAAAACTCGACTCGAAAATAGACAGACATCAAATAAAATTTGTTTTCCTCCCATGTGCCTTATAAATGTGTCTAGTTTCTCGTGTAAAAAATTATACTTTCTTCTGTCTATAATAGAAGAAAGTATTGTAATAGAAATTGTTTTCGACTTCTGGTTACAGACGAATTTACACGTTTTAGGGGTGAGATATCCCGAAAAACAAACACCAAACTTCATCCGGGAACTAGGGAAAGTCCACTTTTGCAACCAGATTTGTTGGGTGGTTCCAATTACTCTTGATGTATGGGTGATCGGAGAAAAAGGAAGTGAAAAGGGGGGGGGGATAGAATATTATTCATTTTGAAACTTTTTAAGCAAGCTTAACCCTATATTAATATTGGGTATGTTATATGATAAAACGCTATTGCAACGTATAGTTCCCGGGTGAAAAAGGCGGAGATTTTGAAAGTAAACTGGTGGTAATAAGAGTTTGTATTTTATCCCTGATGATGGCTATGTGTATAGCTGAAAGTGCTTGGAATAATTAATATTAATGTAATTTAAAATCGTTTTTACAATTTTATCGTGTTTCAAGTAATAAAAAACATTATGTGTAGTTTTAATTTTTGAGTTTTTAAGAGGAATTTTAGCATTCTACTAATTTATTTGAACTAATTTATTTGAACCAAGTTAAGTTAACGCTGGAACATCAGCGTTCTCCACACCAACACGTATTTCAATATGAAGAGTATTTAAAAATGACGTACACTAGCGTTCTAGGTGTAAATAAAAGAGTATAATAAATGGTTTTGTAGTAGTGCGAGTTAATTGCGATTGGGCTGCTGTAATTGGTGATGTATTCTGAAAATAATACTTTGCTTCTATACTGTAAAACAATGACAAATAATACTTAATCTAGAAAAATATAATATAATCAGAAACGAAAATATACAGCAGTCTTTCCTGATTTACTCACGGTTGTAAAAAGCGTGCTTTATCTTTAAAAGCCTGAGAAACAAAGATTTAAAGAAGTATTTATAAAAACAAAGTTTATTTTACTTCCACCGATTTTTTTAAACGTTTCCGAGTAGTTTTTATAGTGTAGGGTGCGTAAGTAAACTATATACAGAGAACGTTTAAAAGAGTCATAACTTTCTAATTTTTCATTCTTTTCAAAGTGTAATTAATTAGAAATAAGGAGTGGACCAAGATTAACTTTTTATCAAGTGGGTAAGTGTGATCGAAGATAGCACAAAGGGTTTCGTTTAATATTCCTTTCAAAACAATTTATTCTTTCTTTAATAAATCCAAATAAATTTCATTTTCCAAAAAAAAAAAAAAAAAAAAAAAAAAGGGCATTTTTTTTATAAAGTAAAAATTTACCGGTCTATTTTTCTCGTTTCTTCGAAAATCTGAACAGGTCCGATAGCTGGCAAAGCCCACTATTAGACTCTGTGATTATAATATCTGTTATGTGGACTAAATGCGATATTAAAAAAAATCAATATCAAAATTAAACATGTTGTATAGAGACCTTCAAAATGTTAAAATATGCAATATTTCCATAATCGTCTTTTTAACATGATTCAATACGTTCCTCAAACTCATATGACGTTATAATCCCTTGCTGACGTCACATATATACTTGCTTTCTCTATGACTCATATTGATACTCTCTTTGTATTATTCTGAAACATTTGAAAAAGTCCGTTAAACTTCCAATATGACGTCAGATTAATTTTCTTTTTAATTATCTAATGACATCATATTAACCTGCTTTTTATACATACACATACTCATACTACTTGTATTACTGAGAAATGTTTGAAAATTTCTGTTTTATTACCAATATGACGTCATATTATTCTTTTTCCCAATTGGTGAAACTTTTTATTTCATTTTCATTTTTCACGTGGAAATCTTTCAATGGAAAATTAATTATTGTAGAAATAATTTTATTGTGGATTTTTAATTGTTGGCAACTGCTATAACGCAAAATGCTTAAATTTAATAGGAAAAAGCTGTTAGATTTTTTTTTTAATCTCTCTATATTAAAAGAAAACTATTTTTTTTTCATTTTATGATTTTCAGCTTCATAGTAGGTATTCAGTTTTAAATACACAAAATGTCAAGTCTGTAAGTTATATAGTTTCTGAGAACTGGCTCTGTGACGTACAGACAAAGCAGCGGGAGAAATAGGGTTTCGTGAGATGAGCGAAACCCTAAAAATGACAATTTATTTTTAAATACCATTGTAAGTATGAAAATGTAGCAGAAGTACAAAAACAATATCGCAGGGAGTTTCAAGCAGATTCACCTGTGCGACTTACAATTCATCGGATAAAAGATACGTTTGAAACGAATGGGTGTTCATAGACAAATTTCTGGAACCGCAATTAAGGAAGAATGCGCTACAAAACCAAATGAAATGTTTCTTGAAGTTTGTGAATCAATAGCCCACCGTTATAAGCAGTGTATTGACCAGAACGGTAATAATTTTGAACATCTGCGATAGGTTCAAAACTTATACATTTTATGTAGACTCTTTTACAATTTACATATTAATTATATGTGGATAAAACTGGAGTTATAATCATTCAAAGTGTGTATGCATTTTTCTGACGCACCCTGTATAGTAATCAGTTTTCTCAACCTAGAATATAGGTTTTTCGGGTGGTATCAATTCTCAAGATTACATTTTCATGTTCAACAAACATGTTTCACAAACAAACATGATAAATTAACAGCATTAACGATAGCATTAAAATTAATATTATTTTGTTATTATTACATGCATAAATTCTGTTAAGCAGTTGAAAATGTTTAATTCAGAATTGATAGCATTAAAAAAACCGATACTCCGATTTGAGAAAAATAATTAATGCTCTATAAATCAATTAGGAACATTTACAAAAATTACTGGCATCAAAAGATGCTTTGTTTTTATAAATGCTTCTTTAAGCATTGAAAATATGTTGTTTTCTTAGGTTTCTAAATATAAAGAACTCTTTCGGATTCGTGGATAACTCGAAAGAGATGATTGTATACTTTCGTATGTGGTTTTAATGTATATTCATAGTTTAAGAAACATTTGTCTTTTTTGCAGTATATGAATGACGTAAATGAAAGTAAAATTCATTCTATATCAAATTTTATTTCAATTATTATTAATTAATTATTAATTTCTCATTATTAATTTCAAACAAGAACGAAAAATAATGCGTCAAGCATAGATTATGAAACACTGCCCAACATGTTCAGATTACTGCAATAAAACTTCAATGTTAAAACAGGTATTCAATTATTAATGTCTGTATATTTAATATTTATTTTTCATATTACCATTTTTTACACTCAGACATTACCTAAAAAAAAACATGGTTAAAAGTTCTATAAAAACAGTCCTTCATTATTAAAAATGTTAAAAAGTTTCACATAAAACTGTCACCATTACGCAAAATCGCTTTCACTCCGACTGCAGCATCCTCAGTTGTAACCCTCAAGCATTCGTCTCTTCGCTATACATCTGACTGGGGGTTGAAGAATTCCCTTTACTCGCATTCGATTCCCTCTTTTTTCCTCAAACATCTTTTTCCGGTGGCAATCTAGTATTGCATGTACTATGAAAATCTGTATAATGCTCTAACAAGGGAAGCAATAGAGATTAATGCATCCAAAGCAGACGTTTGCAATGATATGGCAGGTGCAATGGTAGATTGCCGCTGGAAAAGATGTTGGAAGAAGAGGCAAAAAAAGAGGGAATCGAATGCGAGTAAAGGGAATTCTTCAACTCCCAGTCAGATATATAGCGAAGAGACGAATGCTTGAGGGCCACAACTGAGGATGTTCCAGCGGGGTGAAAAGGGCTTTTGTGTAATGGTGACAGTTTTATGTGAAACTTTTTAACATTTTTAATAATGAAGGACTGTTTTTATGGAACTTTTAACCATTTTCTAAGTAATGTCTGAGTGTAAAAATTGATAATATGAAGAATAAATATTAAAACTTCAATGTTTAATAAGGTGAAATATGATGCATAAGTAAGTAATTTGTAAAACGCATAACACATTTGAAAGCATGATTTCAGCAACTAACATGAATACTCAGAAAAATATCCGAATTCTTTTGAGCAGCCCTGTATATTATCTTTAGGTTTATATATATCTTACTTATAATAAAATCCAAAGGCGAGAATCTGTCTGTAACGGTACCGGTTTGTACCACTCTGGTCTGCGAGTCGACCGTAGTTAAACGCCATGTTAGGCTTACTGAAAAAGATATGCTAACACATAACCATTAAATGATAATTTCTTCTACTTGAAATAATGTCTGTTCAGCATATTTTCGTATAAAACATGTATATCATATCCAGTTATAATGTTTTAAGTTTTAAATAAATTAAAAATAACCAATTAAACATCCGATTACATGATGTAAACAAACAAATAATGTTGCCATTCAAAAACACAAATTCCATATCTATTCCATGAATGACTCTTTGAACGTTTCATTAAAAAATCCGATTATGCTCTTAAAATATTCGTAAAAGCATATTAAAGTCTTTAAATAATATAAAGGATTTTTTTAATTTATTTCTGTAAGCATTTTAATCCTCTAAGTACTTTTTCAGAAATAGCGATGATACCTTTCGAGGCTTTGCGATGATCTACCGGTATTTTAGATATATTTCTTAAATACTGTTCTGGCGCCACCTATTGACAATAAATACAAATTATACCTTTGGAAAAAAAAATTAATAATACAACTTTATTATAATTTACATAATAATAAAGTTGTAAAATAATATAAAATGTACATAAGCATATTTTTAAAATAAAAAAATTCAGGATGTATTGATTTATTACAAGATCAACTTTTTTTAATGATTTAAATTATTTTTATTATTAATTTTGAAAGGGAAATATTTGACTTTGTGTAAAAATTAATGCATTCTTTTAGATTATGAAGAAACTAAAAGATCGTTTTTGTATTATTGAGAGCGAAAATTAATACCTATAATTTACTTACCATAGTTAATTATTGAGACCTTAATTAATTATTGAGATCGTTATTAGGATTAAGCTTTTATTTATTCAGAAAAATATTTGGAAATTTTGAGTAGTAAATCAAAAATAAAGGAAAAGATTACGTTTCATAAAATTTACCATTAACATAAGGTATGTACATTCAGGATGTATTGAATTATTACATGTTCAACTTTTTTTTAATGATTTAAATTATTTTTATTATTAATTTTGAAAGGGAAATATTTGACTTTGTGTAAAAATTAATGCATTCTTTTAGATTATGAATAAACTAAAAGATCATTTTCGTATTATTGAGAGCGAAAATTAATACCTATAATTTACTTACCATAATTAATTATTGAGACCTTAATTAATTATTGAGATCGTTATTAGGATTAAGCTTTTATTTATTCAGAAAAATATTTGGAAAATTTGAGTTGTAAATCAAAAATAAAGGAAAAGATTACGTTTCGTAAAATTTACCATTAACATAAGGTATGTACATTCAGGATGTATTGAATTATTACAAGATCAACTTTTTTTAATGATTTAAATTATTTTTATTATTAATTTTGAAAGGGAAATATTTGACTTTGTGTAAAAATTAATGCATTCTTTTAGATTATGAATAAACTAAAAGATCATTTTCGTATTATTGAGAGCGAAAATTAATACCTATAATTTACTTACCATAATTAATTATTGAGACCTTAATTAATTATTGAGATCGTTATTAGGATTAAGCTTTTATTTATTCAGAAAAATATTTGGAAAATTTGAGTTGTAAATCAAAAATAAAGGAAAAGATTACGTTTCGTAAAATTTACCATTAACATAAGGTATGTACATTCAGGATGTATTGAATTATTACAAGATCAACTTTTTTTAATGATTTAAATTATTTTTATTATTAATTTTGAAAGGGAAATATTTGACTTTGTGTAAAAATTAATGCATTCTTTTAGATTATGAAGAAACTAAAAGATCGTTTTCGTATTATTGAGAGCGAAAATTAATACCTATAATTTACTTGCCATAGTTAATTATTGAGACTTTAATTAATTATTGAGTTCGTTATTAGGATTAAGATTTTAATTATTCAGAAAAATATTTGGAAATTTTGAGTTGAAAAACAAAGATAAAGAAAAAAATTACGTTTCGTAAAATTTACCATTAACAATAAAATTTACCATTAACAAACCAACTTAACGGTTCAGGTCAGTTTTCCTTATTGTCGATAAACAGTATATGAATATTTATATCAATTATTTAAAATTTTAACTGAAAACCCCAATTTCTACCCACCGTCCTAGGACGGGCATTTACACTAGTATATATATATATATATATATATATATATATATATATATATATATATATATATATATATATATATATATATATATATATATATATATATATATTAATGTTATATAAAAATTTTATTTCCTTCACATATCCTTCGCATTTATTTCGCATTATTCATTTAAATTAATTTAACTTCTGACCTAGTCATTATTTCCTTAATTCTTAATAATATTTATTCCTATTTAATATCCTTTTAAAAGTAATAACGCGTATATTAATAATTATCTTATTCCAAATCTTAATCTAAAACTTTAAGTTCATTTGTAACTTTTATCAACTCCCCAATTTATAAAATTTTGAGAGACGCTTGTGTCATTTCGAATGTTTTTAAGAGCCATTTAAAAAAAAATTATTCCATGCTTTGCTTCGCGCGCTGGGTATTTTTCACGTCAAAATCAATGCACATCTACGATGGGGATTCTTTCGTGCTAAATCTTCTCCCTCGCACCTCATTCGCTTAGCTTATATTCGCCTCTTACTCATTGGATGGAGCTCTCGTTACGTCGTTGTCAGTAACCCTACGCGCGGTTAACAAACGCGCTAGCAAGCATTTGGAGAGCAGATTTTTGTCGTGTTCGGAAATGCTGACCAAATGGTTATCTGGTGTTGAAGTAACGTCGAATTTTCATAACAGCTCTTTAAGATCTATTAAATGATGTAGTGAGCCATTGTCAAGCCTGAGGTCTATAAGTTTATACCGGATACTGTGGGAACTGTTACTTGCATCGCTCCTGATCATTAATAAAAGATTTATCTGGAAATTGGCTGTTTCTTATTGAAGAAACTCTTGTGGTGTCTCATCATTGCCTAACCTCCTCGCTATAACTCTTGATATCGACTGCAAACATTCTACATCTTTAAAAAATTGCCATTTTCTCGTGGAATATTAAATCATCTTCGTAAAAATTTCACATATATATATATATACTACATGGCATTCTAAAATTGAGTTTAGTTAAGAAACGCATAGCACAGTTGAAAATTCCCTTTCAGCAATTTCCCCCAATAAACGGAAATGTTCTTGAGATGTTTTGTGCATATGATATATAGAATTTATACACACCAAGTAATATGCAAAAAAAAAATGTTAAATTTTAAAATGCGTACCACAACTGAAAACACGCTTTTAGAAATTATTGTCTATAGACTGCTGTAACCGAATAATTTGGTGTTTCCCTGTAAGTGAATGTTGAATACTAAGCACACTGTATTCTATAGTAAGCATTTTGCACTTCATCTCAGTGATGTATATCAATTTAAATATGTTTGATATAGCGTAATATCATTAAATACGCCGAAAACAATTTTTCGAAATAGGCCGTAATGGAACGGAATTCTTTTGAGTGTCCTTGTAAATGAACGATACAACTTATGCACACCATATTCTATAGTAAGCATCTTGTAGTACACCTCAGATATATTCACAGCCTAAGAAGAACTGCTCAGACGAGGAGGCCAAGTCTGTAGAGCATAAGTGTCCCTCCCGGTACCTTTATTAAGGTTTTAAAAAAATACAGTTTAAGCTGGAGCTGAGCCCGCCGGAAAACGCGACAGGGGGCGGGTGAATTGCATTGGGCCATTATTGCCCGATGTATATATATATATATCAATTACAATATGTTTTAAATAGTGTAACATCATTAAAATATTCAGCAAATGATTTTCCGCCATAGACTGTAATGTAACTGATTTATTTTGCTTAACCATGTAAACGGAGTATAAATGCTACACATTTTCAATACCAAACATGCCAGTAAAGGACAATACCATATATCAGTTTCATAGAAATACCAGTATATTTACACGAGTAAGAGCATGGGCAGACAGACAGATAGACAAACCGAATTCATAAACACTTTTTAACTATGTTGGAAAGTGTTAAAAAGAGTTGAAGTCTAAAGATAGCTTCGTAATGAGCTGATAAACTGATGAAGTAAACGGTATGAATGGTGATGTTTTTATAAAGTAATTATGTACTTCTCTTAATGAAATAAATCAAAATCTCAGTGCAATTAAAGAACTAAGAAGAGAACCAGAAGCACTGCAATCTTTGAGGTTATTTCCTGGTACGTTTCAGCACTAATTTTTTTATTAACTGCTTAAAAAAAAAAAAAAAAAAAAAAACACGTTTTAACGATATGGGGGTGTACTATCTCAGAAACTTGTTCAAAATCCTTAAATTACGTAATCTACTGGTGCTCCGAAACTGTACGGATATACACAACTATGAATAAAAAATAAAACAAATAAACAATAGGTGACACACGCGTAAAAATTAAATAAAAACCCGATTAAAAGCTCGATATTTTTGCAAAAAGTATGCGCAAGAAATAATTAACAATCGTATTTTAATTGCATTATAGGATGACGTCATCTGATAATGCAGTATTTTATTTTTGTGGCAACACTGATTTGAGGAAAATCTTTCATTTCATTTATGAAAACAATGCCGATTAAATTTTTAATTAACTGCAGTTTTTAATCAAAAAACATGTGTTAAAGAAATGTTTGTCAGAAGCCTGTTCAAAATCCTTTCATATGATATCTCATTCGTCGTTCTGCGTCTCGTATTTTCTTAGAAAAAGGGATGTTGACAGGAGAAATAATATATATGATTTTGTAAATAGATATCCGAGTATATTTTCACGAGTTAGAACATGAACCGACAGACAGCAGAGAGAGATACAGACAAACCGAATTCATAAACACTTTTCAAATAAAAATAGTTAAAAGGGTAGACGTATAAAGATACTTTCGTAATCAACTGACAAAGTGTCGAAGTAAAAAGTGTTAATGGTGCTGTTTGTATAAAGTTATTCTATACTTCTCTTAATGAAATAAATAAAAAATATGAATGTTGTTGAAGAACTAATTTTGTAAAAAATAGAACAGCCACATTTTTAATTGATTACGTTTATTTTAGTAACTTTTGAACATTTGTCTTGTTTTTTTAGAAATTTGTACAACAATTGACTTATTTTCCAATATTTATAGAACTTTCATGAGATAAATAGAATATCGGTTTCTAAAGATAGATATTTGAATAGAACTGTGTATAAAAACATTAATGATCAATAATATGTTTTGATAATTAGTGGGAAAAACATTAAACCACTTGTAAATGCATCTAAATATGGGATTAAAAGCTTTGCTTTTGCATATTAAACTAATTGGTTGTCAATATCATTTTTTTAATTATTCAAGAGAATTATTGAATTATTCTGACTAACGATTTTTCGATAAGTTATTTTTTTGCAGCATATTCGAATTAAAATGTATTGATTGGGTAATATTCAATGTTTTAAATTGCCATTCAAAGCAAATTTAACCGTGTTTATTTTTTTAAAAAGAAAAACAGTTAAAGTAATTATGCACATCAATAATTATAAACATGGTAAAAAAATGCTTGTTCTGATTTTATTTCTAAAAATGGGAAATGTATGACTTGTTTTTTATGATTCCAGATTTTTTTTAGCGATGTAATTTGTATAGTCTAAAGTATGTAATTTGTTAATACTAGGAGAAGGTGAACAATTTATTCCTTTTAACCTGTTTTTAATAATTACTGAAAAAGGAGAACTCAGAATGGAAATGATTATTTTAAATTTTTTATTCAAGCTGATTATTCTTTTTTAGCTGATCTTTACAAAAACATTTTTCGTTATTTTATTTCAAATACGAGAGAATGAACATTTCTCCCTCAATAATTCACCTATTTTAGGGTTCCGTACTTAAAAAATAAAAACGGAACCATTATAAGATCACTTATGCGTCTGTCTGTCCGCCTGTCAGAGTCCTTTTTCTCATAAACTGTGGAACGTAGAAAGTTCAAACTTGGGAAAGTTATAAAACCTTTTTACCCACATATTTTCAGATTATGAGCCATTCACAAATATGTTTGGGAAAATTTTAGGGGGCTAATTAAGTTACTCGAAAAAAGAAGTTTGCTTTTTTTCACATCACGTGGGACATCGTGTGAAAGATCCCTTAACAACAAACTAAAAAAAATATTTGTTTTAATTTTAGGTATTGTATTTTCAGAGCTATCGTCAAAAATGCACAGGAAAAATATGCCCCCCCCCCTTCTATTCCCGAATACCCTGAAACTAAAATTATGAAAAAAGTGGGTGTAGTAGGAGTTTATTTAAACCTTGAAGGAAAAATATAGCGATTTTCGTAGGTAACACGTTTTTGAGAAAAACGCATTTTTCCGTGGCACACACAACCTTTACTTTTTGAGCGATCAGCGGGGGAGTTGACGGGCGCTCAAGGTATCTGTTGACACAGAATCGTCCAAGGATATTTGATTATGATTTTCGAAAAAAGGTAATTAGCTGATATGTTAATTAAGTTACTTGAAAAAAATTCTTTTTATATATCGTGCAGGGCATCGTTCGAAACATCTCGTAACATCGAACTCAAAACTATATTTGTTTTTTTAGGTACTAAATGTTCAGAGATATTATCGAAAATACACTGGAGAAAATGTCCCCCCCCCCATAAAAATCATTGCTTTGTTTACATTTTAAACTTTATATTGCTAATTGTATTTTTTTAATTATAAATATTAAATACTTACAAAAATCAATATTTAAAACGAAAATGTATAAAAATATATCGATTTAATTATTAATGTTAACAAATTATAATTACAATTTGAAATCATTGTTTGTTTCGCTTTTACTCCTGTAGATGGCAGCATCTAACAAATAAGATGCGTTTCATTCGGGTGTTGCCATTAATCAATTAACAAATAATCGCGATTTCTGTGCCACGTACTATAGCGTGATATATATATATATAGATTAAAAAAAAGAAGATATTCTAGACATTTTTGAAAAATCGGGTCAAATCGAACCCGACTCTCAAGAATCAAATCCTAACCCGAAACAGACCAGAATCCGAAACAATTAAAGTCAAACCGAGCTTAACCACGGCAAACTTCAGTACCGAGCGATGAAGCTCCTGCTTGTCAGGGCGATGGCTTAGAACGGAGGTCATCAGGTCTGATCACGTGATCTCCACAGACCCAATCCATCGAGAAAACCGTTCTAGGAAGGGGAGAAACAAACAAGAATTTTCTTGATTGGGTTGGCGTTAGATAACGACATCTAGCGTCATCAACTCCGTCCTAAGGCCGGTGAAACAAACAAGAGCTTTCTCAGCCGGTACTAAATCTGGCCGTGGCTTAACAAGACCCGAAACGGCAAAAATTAGCGCCAACCCAAACCCCGGGTCAAGTCTGATTCAAGTATAATCGGTTTACCCGACCTGATGCAGAACTCTTCGGCATACCAGCGAGTATTTCTAGAGTTACTGAATTTCAAAATATTCTAATTACTGTATTGCTTATGGAGAAATGAAAGTTTGACGATCTATGTCTCAAAGCAATTCTCGAAGCAGTTAGAACCTTTTCATTAAATAGCAATGGCATAGAAATGTACTGAGTCGACTAAACTAGACTTGTTTAATCTATAATTTATTAATTTTGCTTAGTTTTTTTAAACTTAATAATTTAATATTTATTTTCAAATCCTTACCCTTCATTACAATGTTTTAAAACATTTTACGAACCCCTGTGCAATTTTAATATAATTTCCGTAATATAAAATGTGTTAATAGATTTTTTTTTTCAACAAATAGTTTAAAGGAATATTGTGTAAAAAATGCATGATGAATGTAAAGTTATCGTTGTTGTTAACAAAGCTTTGTCTAATTCATTATTTAAACTTTTTATAGGAGTTCATAATCTAGCGTCGTAATACATATTTTATTTCTTTATTTTGAAAAATAAATTTTGGAAATATATTTCATCTAAAATCTGCTTACATGAACAGATCCGATGTTTTGAAAACTTTTTTTATGCTAAAATCTTTTTAAGACGTAATAATGAAATTGAATTATATGCATCAGTGAATGCAGATATGTATAAAAAAGGAAAAGTTCTGATTTTTGTCTTCTTAAAAACTACAATATCCCAATTATCTTTTATGATTCCTCCGCTTTCTAATAATGAAATTTTTACAGAATTTAATATGAATCTTAATAATATTGGAAAACAAAAGCAAACAATTTATCATTTTTATCTCGTCGCTATTAAATTCTGTAAAAAAAGCACTTAGACTGAAAAAGTGTCTTCTTATTCTTACAGGTTTTGTACTTTCGTTATTTTTGTTTTACTAGCTTTTAGGTTTTGTTATTTTAGAAAACTAAAGATGGAAAATTCTTATTAGTTAAATATACTTCTTAATTTTTTAGTAAATTAGCTTGATTTATAGTTAAAAATATATGACATTTTAAAAGTATTGAAGCATTATCAAAACAAAATATTAGTGTTTAAAAAATAGTTTCACGACATTTTAACTAGTTTTATATAGTCATGGTAAAACATAAAAAATATTTTTCTGACATAGTTATTTAAAATAATTTTATATTTTATTGAAGCTGACTTTGTTTGTAATTAGAAGTTAGAAAATTTGAAATACAGAAATCCCATAAAATATTTGCTTTTCATTTATCATTCAATTTTCCATACATTAGAACTTTTTCGAAAAACTTATGGTTAACAATAAATATAAATGAATGTTAAAAAAAGGTAGTAAATGTATTAAAAATTTTATATATTTATATCAAATTCAAGTTACATTCAATAGCGTTAAGGCATGCAAGATTTTCCTGATTCACTTGCAAATACATGCATTGAATATCACATCAACTTAAGAGAAAAAATGTTTAAATTGAACTGAAATTTTGAATTTAAGACAAATTTAAACACAATAAACAGTATATGTAAACATAGTTTACAATAGAATAGCAATTTATCAATAAACTGTTCATTTATTTGAAAGACTTACAAATTGATTAACTTATCCGTATTTCAAAATATATTCATAAGAAATATTTTCTTATTGATGTGGAATCGTTATTGTTACAAATTTCCTAGATGTTTGAGCCATTAAAATGGTAAGCAATTGTAAATAAATAAAGAAATATATACAGGTTGCGTCAGAAAAATGTATACACACTTTGAAAGATTATAAATCACAGTTTTTATTCAAATATAATTAATATTTAAATTGCAAAAGAATCTACATAAAATACATAAATTTTCCTTCTACACAGATGTTCAAAATTATTACCGTTCTGCTTTTAACGGCGGGCTATTCACAAACTTCAACAAACATTTCATTTGGTGTTGTAGCGCATTCTTGTTCAATTGCGGTTCCGGAACGTTTTTTATGACCATCCATTCATTTCAAACTTATCTTTGTTTTGATGAATTGTAAGTAGCATAGGTGGATCTGTCTGAATGTCTAAAACTCCCTGCGATATTGTATTTGTACTTCTGCTACATTTTCATACTTACAATAGCAAGGTGGGTGAACCAAAGTTGGCCAGTGTTCCTAAGGTAGCCCACCCCTCAAAAATAGAATTAATTTAATTTTTAATCACAAAATGGTACTACTACATTGTCAATCATGTGTCTTCAGTGAACGGGGCTGAATGATCCTCCGGCATTTTATGCAGTGATTTCACTTTTGAGGAGTAGTCGTTCTAATTTCCAGGTAAGAAGATTTTTTAATTTACACGTGTTTAAAGTCTTAGGACTTTGAGTTATGATACGTTTTACGAAAGCTTATTTCTTTCTCTTTAACTAAATTACTTCAATTCTAACAAATTTATCAGATTAATACTTTTACGTCGTGCAAATGGCGACCATACGCATTTTTTCAAGGTGGCCACCTTAGAAAACTAATCTGGAAATCAATGCAGTAAGTGTGATTTTCAAAATTTCAACGTAAATATCTAAAAAAACTTATTACCATTTATTGTTAACACCAGAGATCACTCAAAAGAAGTCAGTAACTTCCTGAAGAAAATCTCTCAAATACCGTTCACAAAAAGTGCTTTAAGGTCTTTTCGTGTCATAAGATAAGACGATTCTGAAGAAAAAATCGAATGATATCAAAACAAAGAAAAGATAATCAGAGCATAATAGCAAGCAAAATAGTTTGCCGAGTATTTTTTCACATTTTAAAAGTGATTTCAATTCATAAGCCACCTTTGAACCACTAGTTGCCAAAGGTAGCCTCTAAGCTACAATTTTGAAATTGTATTATAAAATTAATTAATCTTTATTTTACAAAGAAAAGTATACTTGATATGTGTTAGAGATAAGTGCAACATTTTACAAACTAAAATTCAGCCACACATACCCAACCAGAAATATATAAAAAATCCTCAAATCTTAACTATGGCAACCTTTGGTTCACCTACCTTATTTTAAAATAAATTTCCTTTTTTCAAAAGTTAGTCTTGTCCTACTCATTATTTCCAATTGATTGCACTTTCAAAGGAAGGAAAAATTAGAAAGTTATGACCCATTAAACGGTGTATGTATACATTTTTCTGACGTACCCTGTATATATTGTTTATGAGTATTATCAGTATTTTAAAACGTAATTGCTTTATCATACTCTTTTAAGTATGAAAAGAAAATTTAAAGTAAAAAAAATTACTTTTCCTAATATATATATATATATATATATATATATATATATCTTAAAATATACGGATTTATGTGGATAATGTTATTTTTTTTCGATATATTTATAAAGATAGTAGTTAGTGAAGTAGTTCTGCAGATTTCTTTTAAGTCAAAATCATAAAAGGAAAAGAAAAGGGCAAGAGTACATAAAATTTCTAAAGTAATCAGCGTAATACTAGTAATCTCTTTTTTTTACTTTTCTGTTATGATTTAAAAAATATTTCCTTCAGTAAATACAATTTCATTCTGTTCACTTTGTGCCATTTGCAGAATGAAATCACACCGTACTCAGGGAAATCAGTAATTTCTACTACATGATTACATCTCTAAATGGTCTCTATAAAAATACGAGTTCACCATATAACAAAAATATCAATCTAGGTAAAAATATCAGTTTCCGAATAAAAAGCTCTTCAAAATTATGCTCTGAGAGGATGTATATCCCAAAGCAATTTCTATGAAATCGTACTTCATATAAATCCAGGGATGATAACATCCCTGGATTTATATGAAGATTTCATAGAAATTGCTATGTAAACAGAAATAATTCTGTATACATGGTAACACGGACATTCCAATGTGTTTATTTTTTGGATGCAAGTCACATCTCCAGAGAAATATTTAATACGATTCTGTGTGAAATACAAATGTTGTTTCTCGATTTATCCGATGCATCTGTGTTTATTGTAGGAGAGACGTCATGCCATATTGTCATTTACTTTTTTGGGGATACATACATACCTGAGTTTATTTTATTTGGAAATACCAGAGAATTCCCATTGGTATGTCATTACAAATGCGATATGAGAATAGCTCTTCAAAATGCATATTTTATCGAAAATAATACTAAAATATTGTATATTTTTGAAAAAAAAAATTCGGTGAACGATGTTGTATTATTCTAAATTTGTGAATGATTTTATTGCTTATAATCACAATGTAATTAAAATTGTTATACATTAGGAAAAAAACAGCCATCATCTTATAATATTAAAATAAAAGGCCGAAATTGTAGCAACATATGTTGTTATTTTATGCATCCAAATTGTCGATAACTGTTCCGTAAAGTTTAGCATGATTACAGCCGATTTTGCAGCAAAATTTTCAAGATTACAGCAATCCCTGCTGTAATTGTTTCTTAAAAGGTATATAGACATATTATTATACTGTTAATTTATAACACAAAACGCTGGCATTTAGGGTGCATAAAAATATAACTAATTTAGTTGTCACTTTTACGGCCTCGTCTTACAGTGCAAGTCAGGAAATCACCACAATATTAAGGTTTCATTATAATGGTTTGTTGCAAACATTTGCTTTTCCTTATTCTGTAAAAAAGAAACAGGTTTCCTAATATAGGAAAATAAAATATAACCACAAACGAAAATTTGAAATAACCTATTCCGAGTTATCCACAATTCCGAAAATCGTTTGTTATCTTTCCAAACCTCAGAAACCAAAATGTTTTCAAGATTTAAATAAATATTTATAAAAACAAATTTTCTTTTGCTGCCACTGATTTTCGGAAACGTTTTCGAGTATTTTTGCTAGTGTTTTAATCAATTTCCTCAACCAGGAAATATGTTTTTCGGATGCTATCAATGCTCAAGTAAACATTTTCATGTCCATGGAACACATTTTACAGACAAACATTGTAAATTAACAGCATTGACATTAAAATTAGTATTATTCTGCTACTCTTGCATGTATAAATTTAAGTGCGCAACTGAAAATGTTTATATGAGATATATAGCATCATAAAAACCGGTGTTACACTCTGAGAAATCTGATTAACTAAATATAAAAACTACTCGAGAGCGTTTCTGAAAGTCATTGGCCTCAAAATCTTTGCTTTTATAAATGCTGCTTTAAGTCTCGAAAATAGGTTAGTTTCTGAGGCTCCTAAAGAAAAGAAAACGCTTTTAGAAATCATGCGTAACTCGGAAGAATGTATTGAAAATTTCGGTCGAGGTTATATTATATTTTCGTAGAATAAGAAACATTTGTATTTTTTTTATAGTAATACATGAAGTAGATATGAAATAGTACATGCCGTTAAGCATTTGCAGAAGTTTGTTTCCATAATTTTTTTAATGTGCTTAATTTAAATTTGGCGTGTAAATTGCTTATGCAAATTCTCTTTCAAGATTAAACCCTATTGTAATAAATTTCCCCCCTTTTTATTGGTTTATAAGATACATTTATTTCCCAGACACGTAAATAAATAAATAAATTAGTAAATGGAACGTTTGATTAATAAAATTAATTTATTTTCTTTATCTATCCGTAGAGGATGCATACAATCTCTTAAGTGTCTTTTCATCTCTATCGTTTTCCGGGTGTCTCTTGGGACACGATGTAACTTAAATCTGAATATTTTAAATTCATTAAACATTTCACTGCCATATTTCTTTGACGAACAGTTTTACAAAGAAAAATGCTTTTAAAGGGATTGTATATTTTCAAGAGATATCCTTTTTGTTTTAAATTAAAGCATTAGAATTTTTCTCATAGTATTAAAAATTGACGTTCTTATGTGGATGGCTATTGTCTTTATTTCAGCTTTAAACATATTTGCTCAAGTTTTTGCCTTTGCAAAACATTTCAAAGGGATTGTATATTTTCAAGAAATATCTTTTTTTTTTTTCTTTTTTTTTTAAATTAAAGCCTTAGAATTTTTCTTATCGTGTGAAAAACTGACATTTTTATGTGGATGACTATAGTCTTTTTTTTCAGCTTTAAACCTATTTGCTCAAACTTTTTGCCTTTGCAAAACAATTAAAATGTATTGTATATTATCAAGATATATCCTTTTTTGTAAATTAAAGACATAATTAAAATTTTCTTACAAATAATGTAATAAAATCACTTGTTAACTTTAAATTAAAGTGTAATTATTGCTTAAAGTGATAAAAAAACAAAACACAAAAGGTTTAAAAAATACCTTTTAATATAGATGAAATATGTTTCCTTCGCTTAAACGGCGACATCTTCAGATCAAAATGATAAATAAAATATTCTCGCAAAGTTTTTGAAAATAATAAACATAAATCACGAGATCACGTGTCCAATGTAAGCAGGTGCTTAAATTGATCGAACTGGAAAACGTGAAAATTATTCATTTATATATAGCAAATTAAAAAAAGCAATAAAAATAAAAATAAAATAGTAATTTTCACCTTTTCCAGTTTGAGCAATTTAAGCACCTGCTTACATTGGACATGTGATCTCATTATTTATGTTTATCATGTTCAAAAACTTTGCGAGAATATTTTATTTATCATTTTGATCTGAAGGTGTCGTCGTTTGAGCAAAGGAAACATATGTCATCTTTATTAAAAAGTATTTTTTAAGCCTTTTGTGTTTTGTTTTTTATAACTTTAACCCCTTGAAGGGCGCCGGTATATTACATATACCACTTAATTTTAATCCCAAAATGCCACATTGACACCAGAATTTTAGAATCAAATTTTGAATTTATAAGGTACATGAAGGAAAGCTTTTACTTATTCAAAAATAAATTCGTTCGTGAATGTTGGTGTCAATCAATCATTTCAATATTTTAGCTTCAATAGTACTTTACCCCTGAAGGGGTTAAGCAATAATTACACTTTAATTTAGAATTTTCTTATCGTATTAAAAACTGACGTTCTTCTGTGGATGACTATTGTCTTTTATTCAGCTTTAAACATATTTGCAGAAACTGTTCGCTTATTCCAAAGAATTGGAAGGGATTGTATATTTTCAAGAGATATTCTTTTTTAAAATTAAAGACTGAATTAAAATTTTCCTATCGTATTAAAAACGGACGTGTTTATGTGGATGACTATTCTCTTTTTTCCTGAAGCTTAAAGCATTTGCTCAAGCTTCTTGTCTATGCAAAACAATTAAAATGATATACATGTTCTAGGAAACCTCTGTATAATTTTTTTTATGTAGTAAAGTACATTTATTACTTTTAATAAAAAAATTCTGTGTAAAATCGCGAAATGATTAATAAGTCAATAATATACCCAAGTTAACGTAAGTAGTCAAATTTTGAAAAATAATAAATTTACCGATCTTTCTTTTTTTTCAAAATATTTTTTATTTTTACTTTCTACAATAATACTGAACAGTTGTTGTTTATGAGAATTGTCTTTTAGAATTCTAATCCCATCACCAAAAAATAAAAATATTTTTAAGGGGGTCTGGGGGGTCAAGGAAATATTTTCTTGATTTATAAGCATTTTTTAATGAATTGTTTTCGTGAAATGTGTTTTTCTACAAAAATTAAGTTTGAGATAAAAAAAAACCCTGAAAACTTTGAAATTTCTTTTATTTAAATTTTAAATTTTAAACTTATTTAATTTTTGATATAACTCCTGAACTACTTGCTCGATTCCATTAATTTTTTCACTAGTGTGTGCAAAAAAGTTTTCTTGTAAATTTGTATTAAGGAAGTATAAATATATGACTTACAAAATTTATAATAAATTTATAATAAAGTTAAAAAAGAGTAATTTTGAGAGTGAATTTTACTTCGAAAAATATATTTTCAAAATTTTCACATGAAATAATTTGTTAAAAACATAATAATGCAAACACCCGATTATGGGGTAATATTTCATGGTATTTGCAATATTATCCATGATATATGAAATACAAAAAATATTAGGAACTATATAGCCAATATACAATAAATTATTAGTAAAGACACACGCAATACAAACACTAGTAAGCCATATATAATCAATACACAGAATATTAATCAAAATACAGCCCATAAAAAATATTAGTCAAAATATATCTAATACAAATATTATTAGACAAAATATTTCCAATAGAAAAAGTATTATCCAAGACATAGCCAATGAAAACAACAATAGCTGAGATATAACTAATATAAACAATATTAGCCAATAATATATACAATACAAATAATATTAGCCAAAATATAGTGAATACAAACTATATTGTTCCAATATTGTTTTGATACTAGGCTGTTATTTACTAAAAAATTGTTTTAAAACTTTGGACACTTTACTGCGAGAAGAAAATATAGATTTGGTCAACATTTTATCAAAATATAATTAATCTTTCACAAAGGTTAAAAAACTTCCATCTCGACAATTTATGAAAGCCTACGAAAAACACCTTATCAAAAGAAAATTATTAATCGAATAAATAGTGTACAAAAACTTTAGGAAAACTTAAAGGTTCTTTTTTTTGATAGATTCATTATACTTTGCGATAACATTAACAACTTGACACATTTCAAATTAGAAACTTTTTTATTTTTCTGAAAGTTCTAAATATAATAAAGAAAACATTTTTGTTTTATAATAAATCACATCGGAAAACAAATAGATCACAGTCTAAAGAAAAGATACATTGCAGGATAAAGATCATATAGAATTTTCTTTTCTGTATTAATAGAGGTTTAAGGGAAGGCAAAAGTTGTCACTTGGGAAATCCGCATGAAAAATTAACCTATTATATACGATATTACAATTAAAGTACAATATCTAACTTTTAGAATAGTTCACCAATTCTGTGATAATTATTTATTTACAGACAATATTCTAAAATAAATAAAAGTAAATTGGTCCTTACCACTAAAGCTTTTCTGTCACGACATTTGATAGATCCCCAATTTGTTGCAATGTTAATGTTACTTTTAAAAATTATGTCTAGAATTAATTAATATAGTATATAGTTTTAATTTTAAAGCAAAAAGGCGAACCGAACATGTAAGATTCGAAATAATTTAAAATGAATCCTTCTAAAAATACTGTAGTTGCATAATGACAGGTCCATTTTGAAAAATCTATTTAACTTGGGAAAAACAAATAAATTTTACACGGTGTGCAAAATGATAGCTCTCCATATTCGATTAAAAAAATATGAACTGCTATTCTTGATTCATGCACAATTTTATTAAAATCAAGATCACTCGTTCCTCCTCAATGACTGTGACATATAAAACGAAATTCCACATCTAGTTTACATCATCAGTAAAAAATTTTAAACTGTGGTTGTTATGGGCCTCAAAAATCAACTTGCACAAAAGAAGAAAAGTGACATTACAGTAAAAATGTAGTAAATCTAATGGCGCAATAGCACAAATTTTAAATGGATCATAACCACTTTTTTGCGATGAAAATAAATCTTATGCGACAAACAAATTACCTGAAAGGACAAAATATTATTGGTTCATCAAACGAGGAAGTTGCTAAGGAGATTAATTCTGACAAAACATCTTTGATGTCTACAGTAAAGGAAAACTAGTCGTTGGGGGCCACCGTAATACTTACCCATCATGGATATGCATAATGTAAAATATTAAAATAAAAATGTGTAAACTACTTATAAAATGCATTGCAATTCAAATAAAATCGTGGCTTGATGACGTCACAAACTTTACATGCTCTACTACTGGATTGCTTGAAAGAAACCTCCTTATAACTCCAAAAATAATAATCCTATTAACTAGCGGTTTATTGCATCTGATTAAGCGTCAAATTTCCAATTAAAATATATCTTTGAAGTGAAATTTGGATGAAATACAGGGTCATGAAAAATCGAAGAGTGTGGAAAATAGGATTCCAAATATCTCAGCAACTCATTATCCGATCGACTTCATGCTTTATGCAAAATGTATGTTTTTTTATTGTATTTTATGTTCATTTCTTAAAATAAACAATTTCGAAAATTTTTATGTACCTTTTATCAGAACGAATATTTCGAGAGTCCGAAAAAAATTGTTCCGGTTAATCGAGGTTATTGAAATGAAATAGGCTTCTTCCCATTATTATATACTAAGTACATACCAAATTGCAAGTCTCTATCTCAATGTTTTCGGGAGATAGAGCGTTTACAGACACACAGACATCCAGACACACAGACACACAGACACGCAGACACACAGACACACAGACGGACGGCAATTTTTTTTTCTAAAAATATGTTTTTCGGAATCTCCAGTGTCTGAAACGTGTAAATCCGTCAAAATTTTTTTTCGATTTTCAAAACGATTACAAGACTTACCCTATACTACGT
Source organism: Maratus michaelseni (assembly GCA_963931845.1). Lineage (NCBI taxonomy): Eukaryota > Metazoa > Arthropoda > Arachnida > Araneae > Salticidae > Maratus > Maratus michaelseni. Next base: position 115,028,843 of record OZ007593.1, on the reverse strand, counting down.
ATGATGGGTAAGTAAAAAATTTTTTCGATTTTCAAAACGATTACAAGACTTACCCTATACTACGTATGATGGGTAAGTAAAAATACATTCCAATTTTTAAGTCTGCATTGTTTCGGGACTTGAACAAATTGAATTTTGTAAAGTTCAGAAAGAGAAAAAAGCAGTTTCAAAATGAACTGAAAACACAAAGAAAAGCAGCGATTATAGTTTACACTAAGATTAGTGTCTCAGACAATAACTGGCAAAGATAAATATTTATTGAGAATAATGTTTAATTAAGATGGATCTTATGGCTGGTAATTTTACTGGCATGACTTGTTACGAAAGCAACATTTTTTGTTCCAAACAGCAAGGAGGAAATGGTGATAGTATGGGCAGGTTTTAGATCGAAAGGAAAAACAAATACAGTATATTTAAATAATTATATGAATGCTATGGTTTACGAAAGATACTTAATAATCACTTGTTATAAATTTTTGAAGAAATTGTAGTGTTACTTTTTATGTTCCAACAAGAGAATGCACCAATTTACTCTACACAGTCTGCATTTGATTGCTTTATATTCAATAGCGTGCACATTAGTGGCTGGTCTGCTTTTAAGAATTGATTAAAATTCCATAAAAACAGGAATGGGGGAATATGGGCAATAGCTGCATATGCTGACAGAAAACAGTAAAATTGTACAAGTGAACTAAAACAAACAATTTTGTTTCAGTGACGTAATATCGGCTTGAATCACTTTCAGAATCTTATTAGTAGAGATACGAGTTTGAACGTCTAAATAAACTTCATACTTTATCAATTTTGCTTTTTTGTTTTACAAAAAATGAATGTTTTTGCAATATATTAGGTTATATTTGAAAAGTGTTATGTAACTTTTTCATAATTTTTTTTCATACTTTATCCTCGACATCCATATGAAGAGGGCGTCCCGAAAATGAAGCGTCAGCTGGTCACTTGCACCGAGCATTCCTGAAACATACAAAAATAAATAGTATTGTAATTAATCTTTAGCGCATTGGTTATGGCGTAGCATTAGATTTTTCAAAATTGGAATGTTTGTGAAATGGCAGCATTAAAAAATTATTCAATTTAAACCCATACATATCTTAAAATCTTTGTAAATTATATAAAAATGAAAAAAACATACGTGCCGCTGCAAGGAATTCAATTCTGAACGTTTGTATAACATATTAAATGCCTCCGATTGCGACGAAGTGACTTTTTTTTGTAGATATCTTTACAACGCGGTTTTTGGTGTTTATCGAGTCTGTTCACAATTTCCCAACCGCGGCAATGTTTGTTCATTTTATACAAAGAGTTTAATTCAAAAATATCAAAATTTAGTTATTTTTACACGTTGAAGCCTAACTGAAATAACAAAATATGCCTGGTGGGTTACAGGGTTCTTTTTATAAAGTACATGGCAATAAATTATCGACAGTGAAAATATTGATAACACACGTATTCGTGTGGTGTGGTGCCCCGGGAAATATTTCTGGCACACATATTTGTGTGCCATGGCAGTCAGTGTGTCAAAAGTAAAAGGAAATCGATCGAGAATCGATCTACTCAAACTATGCGGTCAGGTAAAAATATCTTTAAAAAAAGGTTTTGAGATTATTTCAATACAAGTTATATGCTAATACATTCTGAATTAAGTTATATGGAATATTAAGTTATAGTTAGACCAACTGTATGACATTCCTAAAGTTTCAAACATTATTATGAAATAATAATATAGAATGCATTTTTCGTCTTTTGAAGCCTTTCTGGTCCCTTAATAGGTAAGAGGCTCTTTAAAACATAATATTACAATAATGTAACGAATCATGAGGATATTGTTTCTTTAGATTTAAAAATCGTTTTACTTAAGGTTACGCAATTTCTTATCTAGTAATAATTCATTTTTTCAAAATATATATGTATATATACAGGGTGGTTATAATATAAGTATGCCTATTTGGAGCTGTTTGTAGCTCCAAGGAATAACCTGAATAAAACCAAAATCGGTACACTTACTATTCGAGAAGGGGGAAGAAGAATGGAAAAATAAAAAATAATAATTTCAATAATTACCGACAGATGGCGCTACTGAGTATGAAATGTAATATGTTATACAAGAACAAAGAATTAAGGCGTCTAAGTGGATGACACATCTAATTTATTGGGAAATGTCACAGTGGATGTGGTTAGATTTTCCCATGGCGGTGCCGATCACCTTCAGGTTTCACATGATCATTGTGCTGGAGAACACAATCCAGGCACGGCACGACGTGCTCAATTGCTAAATGTAACGTATCAGGAGTGATGTTTCGCACATGTTGTGATATGCTGTAAAGTTATTGAGGTTTGCGACACCTCCACGGTACACAATATTACACATTACATGTTACACTCAAAAGCGCCATCTACCGGCAATTATTGCAATTAATTTTTTTATTGTTCATTCTTCTTCCCCCTTCTCGAATAGTAAGTGTATCGATTTTGGTTTCATTCCGCTTATTCCTTCAAGCTACAGACAGCTCCAAATAGAGATACTTATATTATAACCACCCGGTATATATATATATATATATATATATATATATATATATATATATATATACAGTAAAACCTCTGAATAACGGACACCTCGGGAGCACAGAATTTGTCCTCTATTTGGAGGTGTCCGCTATTGAGAGTTTAAAATGTACAAATATACAGGTTTTGGGGATAACAAAAGTGTCCGCTAAATAGAGGTGCCCGCTGCTCGGGAGTGTCCGTTATGGAGGTTTTACTATATATATATATATATATATATAAAATTTAAAATTTAGAAACAAATTTATTCGAAAAGAAGTAAAATCTTTTCTTCATGTACTTGATAAAAGGGAATTTTTCATTCCAACATTCTGGTGCCAATATAGCATTTAAGGATTAAAATTAAGTTACTCTACCTACGACACCACTGTGGTGTCGCCGGACGGCAAAGTGTTAAAATGTACTACATCGCTTGCTTTAACTTAATAAACGGGCGTATTATAGGATTTTCTAGAAGTTCAGATATGTTTTGAATATCTTTAAACATTTCAATGAGTACTGAAAACTTTACGATCGAGAAAGCCAGGAATACCTTTCTTTAAGCACTAGGAATACTTGAGGGTAGCGGAAAGATTTGAAATGACGAAAATTGGTTGAAATTTGATCGTGCATTAGGAAGCTTGTAATTAATTCAGACTATTACTTATTTTTGCAGTTATTTATTTAAGTTTTATGGAAAAAAACATATTTGTTAAATTATAAAAAACAATAATAAAAGTTTTAATATTGTACGACAAAAATCTTGCACAACTATTTTTGGCATGATTTTGAAATCAGGTTCCATAAATTTTAGTCGTCACTTCTTCTTTACACTGTTTATTACCTTGTTTCCTTATTATACATGAAAAATAAACAAAAATAAAAAACAACTAAAAACTTATAATAAAAAATTTAAAATTCACAAAAATTTATCATATTTTTGTTATAATTTGAAAAATTAAATAAATGATTTTCATGAATAGTTTGTATAGATTTAAATTTTGCTTTATTTGAATAAAGGAAACATGTAAATTTGTAAACTTTTTCATTTTCTATCGTGGCAAAACCGCTGAGAAATAGTGTTGCGAGTTGATTGAGTTTACAGTTTTGGCTTCCCAGGTATCGCCAATCTGCGCGCATAAACGGTCATACGACAGCAATTTTAAAACTTTTACTTTTAGACCAACTGTACAACATTCTTAAAGGTTCAAACATTATAAAAAATAATAATACCATCAGTAGACCATGCGAGGATTTCGCACTGCAGTGCAATAATTTTTAGCAATACTAATATTTTTTAGATGCAGGTTTAAATTTCTAAAGGAAAATTAAGGATAAAAATATCTGAAAACAACATTAGTCATGCCAGAATACCGTCTTATTTATTCCACTAAAGTTACAGTAAAAACTGATTGAAAATAGCAAAAGGCACCGAGAGAAAAATTTACAATTGTATTTTAACTGCATTAGAAGATAACGTCATCCGCTTCTTGAAAAACTTGAATCAAAGATAAATAAATTGAATGCATTTAAAATACAATTTGAACTAATATAACAAAGCATACCTTTTATTCTACACGTAATAACACTGCTTCAATCGATCGATGGTGCATTTTTCTTCTAAACACTCCCATTTCAAATTTGTTTTTTATCCATAAATGTAATGCTTTATCTTTTTTGTACTATTTTTTTTATAATCATTGTTGAGCATCATATAATGCGGTATTTTATTTTTGAGGCAACAGTAATTTGAGGAAAACCTTTCATTTCATTTATGAAAACAATGCCGATTTAATTGTTAATTAACAGCAATTTTAAATCAAAAACATGTTTTAACAAAATGTAAGTGTACTATGTCAGACGTGAGTGTTCCATGCTTCAAAAACCTTTCGAATGATACCTCATTCGTTCTTGCGTGTTTCGTAAATTCATAGAAAAAGGGATGTTGGCAACAGAAATAATATATATGATAAAATACATTTTTCGTCCTTTGAAACTTTTCTGGTCCCTTAATATGTAAGCGGCTCTTTAAAATATAATATAACAATAATGTAAGGAATCATGCGGATATTGTTTCTTTAGATTTATTAATAGTTTTCCTTGAGGTTACGTATTTTCTTATCTAGTAATAGAAATTTAATTAGCATAGAATTGAAAAAAAAATAGAAATATTAATCTCCGCTTTTGCTGATGAAAATTGAAAATAAAAAGTATCTGAAAAATTTATCTCAATATAAGAACAAAACTTCTGTTTTAGAATTACGAAAGGTATCCTATTATTGATTGAAGATATATCGATCACACTGCTTACTTTTAAGAGATAAAAGAAAACTTCTGTTCCATTAAAGCATCAGCATCAAATTGAAAAATGGAATACTGATAGTACTTTTGAATGGAATATTGATAGTAAATTTTGACGCTGGAAAAGTATCATTCAAAAAATGATTGCGTTATTTTGGACTTTTTAAAGGACGATACAAACGGGCTTGATATGAAAGTTTAATATTAATAAGCATTTTTTAAATTCAAGATAAAAAATATACATGGATATTTTGATGTTTAAAAGTCTTTTGCACGATAAACGGATTCATAGAATGTAATTTAAGAATTCATATAAAAGGATTTTTTTCAATTCTTATCTTTTTGTAATAGTTTTCCTTGAGGATATGTATTTTCTTATCTAGTAATAGAAATTTAATTAGCGTAGAATTAAAAAAAAATAGAAATATCCGCTATCGCTGATGAAAATTGAAAATAAAAAGTATCTGAAAAATTTATCTCAATATAAGAACAAAACTTCTGGTTAAGAATTACGAAAGGTATCATATTATTTTTTGAAAATATATCGATCACACTGCTTACTTTTAAGAGATAAAAGAAAATTTCTGTCCCATTAAAGCATCAGCATCAAATTGAAAAATGGAATATTGATAGTACTTTTGAATGGAATATTGATAGTAAATTTTGACGCTGGAAAAGTATCATTCAAAAAATGATTGCGTTATTTTGGACTTTTTAAAGGACGATACAAACGGCTTGATATGAAAGTTTAATATTAAAAAGCATTTTTTAAAATTCAAGATAAAAAAGATACATGGATATTTTGAGGTTTAAAAATATTTTGCATGATAAACGGATTCATAGAATTTGATTTAAGGATTCATATAAAAGGATTTTTTTAAATTCTTATCTTTTTTGTAATATTTGATTTTATTTATCAACAGCAACAGAAATGTAGTACATTCAAAATTTCAAGTAATACAAAAAAAAAAAAAAAAAAACCATAATGGTTTGAAACTTTTTTTTCCTAATTTGGAAATTTATTTGATTAATTTGGTAATTATCTGCACAGTGTATCACAAAAGGATTGAAACGCGCTTTATTTTTTATCAGTTGGAGATATGTAGGCAATATAAATTGCAAAAGTATTCAAATTAAGGTATGCAAGTGCGGAGCTCTAAAGTATGGTATCATAGTGCAGCACTAAAAAATAGTCTGTTCATTTTTAGTGCCGGAAAGCTCCGAAATTTCAACGAATTCAAATCATCATAGCTCGCTTAGTTTTGGTTGTAGAAGAATGAAATCTTTACTACTGTACTTGCCAGAGCTAGGAGAAAATTTTGCTAAATATAAAATATAGGACCCAGGGACCATATAAAATTTAAAATGTGTAACTTTATGAAAATTAATGACTGGATTAATTTTATCCACATAATCTTAATTACTATTTTATTTTGAACACTTTTGCAGTTTTATTTGTCTATGTATCTTCCAACATGTCAAAATTTAAATCGCGTTCCAATCTTTTTGGGACACCATGTATAGTTCATTATATAAGTTGTCCGATATTGCGGAGTACGAAATTACTAAATATAAAATTTTGATATCGTTCGCGCATGAATGCGCAGATAAAAATGTTTTCATACTTATGCTCATATCTCAACAAATTTTCAATATATTTAATTTTTAATTACAGTCGAATGTTTCTATTGCTTTTTGTCAAGTTTCCGGAAAGTGACGTTAAATTTGGTTGCAAATACTACATGCTATAAACAACAACAATAGCAGAAAATTGAAAACTTTACAACAACGTTTATGTCTTCACGACTATGCATGCTATTCTTACACAAATGCACACAAGCGTTGTACAGGGCTCACATAGTCATTTGCTAGAGTGACAGACAATTTGGAGTATTTTCTGTTACACTGTAAAAAAAAATTCCTGAAAAAAAAACGGAAATTGTACTGGCAATCGAGACGCCAGTACTATTTCCGTTTATTAACGGAAAAAAATCCGTAAATTCCAGGAAATTTTCTGTGATTTTTGAAATATCCGTTTTCAAATTTCCGTTTTATAGCGGATATCTTCCGTATTTTTTAGGAATTTTTATAATGTTAAAATAAACATTATAGGACCAAAAAAAAGTTTCTTCTCAAGAGCAACCTTATAAAGGACAGATATACTGCTTTTTTTCTCATTTCTGAGTGAGTTTTGTGTAGACAACCAACCATTGCCTCAATGAGAATCGAACTCGCAATCTTTCACTTACTGAACCGGAGGTAATAACACCTACGCTATGATTAGATATTCAACTTTTACAAGCGTTGCTACTTATTTCAGCCGCTTTTTATGATGCAAAAACTTGAAGGTTCTATGGAATTTTTTTTTTCAGTTCCAATGTTTTTAATATTTTCTTTTCATGTTTTTCAATATTTTCTTTTCATATTTTTCAATATTTTGCTTTATTATTTGATGCTTTATAACAGATAAATTTTAACTTATTATGTATTATATGCGTAAAACATTGTATTAAGAGTCATTGTGTGAATACATCCTTTTGTAATAGTACAACATTTTCTTTTTTTGAACGTATACTTTTTTAAATTATTTGTCTGATGATCTATTTATCAATTCCAATAAAAAAATAATTATCTGAAGGAGGCGTATTTATTACATGCTATTAAAATAACTTTTCGTTATCTCTTATTTTAAAAAAATTACTTAAATAAACAATTTTATAATAAATTAATTTATTATATTTGAGCTATGCTGAGAACTTTTGTGTACGGTTCTGTCAAACTGAATAGTTTTAATAATATTAAAACAAAAAATTGATTCTTAAAAACAATTTCGAAATTAACCCCTTGGGAACGAATACGTGACGCATAAGGCGCTCAGAATCCTCGATTATTCCCACCAGTTACTTTTTATTGTAAACTGTGCCTTATTTAATGACAGTGTAATAAACTCCGGTGGGATTAATAAAATGTGATCTGGTAGCCGTAGTTAGCCGGAGTAATTACTTTAGTTGATTTCTAGAAAGAAGTATTTCTTTATTCGAACATCGAATTACAGAATATTTCTTCAAGAGGTTTCAGTATTTAAATAAAATAAAAATAAATATCAATGCGTGAGTCCAGTGAATGTAAAACAATAACAATAAAGTCCTATATCTCTCATTCACGATCTCTGGTTCAGTCTTTGCATTAAGTAACGCTGTTGATTTGGACCGGATGTCCAATGGGTGTCAGGCCGAATGCTCTCCGGGACTCCTCTCTCACAGACGGGCTGGCTGTCTGTCCGTTCGTTTTTACCCACGACCTATCTCCTTAGGTCTCCTTCGTTCTCCACTTTCCTGCCGCGCAACGTTTCTCAGGGTCCCGTCCTCCTCTCTCGCTTCCAAAAACACATCTCCTCTCCGTCCTGTCCCGTTCCTCCCGCATCAGAAAAAAGGAGGGGCGGGGGTAAATATTCATCCCGGCCTCTTGAACTTTCGGTAGCCTATCGTTGCTGATATAGGGTTCTCATTCGCAGATTTAAAGGACTTCCCTTGGAGTCCGACAGTCTGGGAAAACTTTTCCACCTGCGACTTTACAAGGAGAATAAATAATTCGTTAATGTCAGGCTAGGTGCCAGACAGTCTCAGGTATTGTTCCTCTAATGTCCGAACCATTCAGTATCGGGGATCGATCGTTTCATTTGATCTGACCCGACAACTCCGGGGGTCCATCGTAACGGTCACAAGCTACCTTCGCTGGGATATATGGGAAAATGTCACAGCATTACCCCCTCGAGCAGATGAGATTTTTCAAGCATTTGGAAAATCTTACATCATTACTGGTGCGCTAACCTTCCATACACACCCAAGACAAATGTTAATTCTCAATAGAGGCTTACCTTAAACATTATTATTCACAAGTTTATAATACACTTTACAGACTCACATTGTTATATTAAATTTCAATATTCATTGCATGATTCAAATACACAATTATTTCAATTACAAAATTAAAAACTATATACAAAATTACTGAGTGGAATATTATTTATTCCATTCTATTTAAACCGTCTAGATGTGGAATTTGGTATAACTGGCCGATAACCTAAAGACCGGCGAATATCCTGCCTTATTCCAAAATCTCTAATTAATCGGAAATCATTTCCGGCGTCATCTTTCAACTGTTTAACATCGCTGCCTTTAGTTTCGTTATGCGGCGATATGAATCCTGGGGTTTCTACACAATTAGATTCAAAAAACGTTTTTCGCTTCCTTCCTAACGCACAATAACGGTTTACCCCTTTTGTGAATTCCCGTCCCGAAGATTTGAACCTAAAATCTTCCTTTCGCTTTAAGACTGTGTCTTTACCTTTTTCCTCATCCTTACTTTCCTGGACTTCATTTCTTAAATAAACCACCCTCTCCCTTCTTCTATAATCCTTTTCCTTCACCCTTGATTTGGGTGATGCAATGACCGTTGTCGTCGCGACTCTCGTCTTAATCGGAGACTCACAATGCCTTACTCCCGCGCGTTGGCTAAGGGGGAAGGGAACAAAACCTTTCTTTTCCTTCCCAGGTCAGGTTTTCTCACCTCGTTCTTTTGATAAGCCGGAACTAAGCGGTTCGTGGGGTTGGGGGGAACTGAGTGGTCACTCCTGTGCTTTTTATTCGGTGCCGCACTCCCAAAGCTAACAGGCGGTTTCGGTTTCATTCTGTCTAGCAAATTTTGTGTTTCGCTTCCCAATAAATAATAATCCATTGCCACCTCTGTATCGACAACGCCTGCGTAAGTCCTGAATCTCTTTCCTAAATCACACAGATTAAGCTCTATTTCGGCGAGGGGTAGACATTTTAAATCATTTTGTAACGGTTATTTTACCCATACGACTCTCCCTGTGTATTGCTCTTGTGTTACCTGGTTGGCACTAATTAAGTCTAGCGACGTAGCCGTGCCTCTAAAAAATTTCATTTCTTTCCCATTTACAATCCCCTGTCTTAAATACGGCTGGAACATTTCATTTAATTCGTCAAGGTCGGCCAACCGATTAACCACTTCGGGTATTTCATCACTCTATTTTAGTACGGGGCAAATATTTTCGTATATGAGAAAAACTTCCGCATTGGAAACAAGACCTGTCTCTTCGCTTATCGAAAATTATATCTCTATTTTTTTCATCTTCCCTCTCCCTCCAATTTCTTTTCATTTCCGTGTTTTGGGGTTTTGTTTCTGATTTATCGACAAAGCTGTTTCTCTCAAACTGTTTGCCGTTATTTGGATTTCTAAGCGGGGACTGTTTCCTCTCTGTTCTTCTAACCGCCTCATAATGATCTAATTTTTGTGTTAAATCCAAGGGCGTAATTAAATTACTCCAGGAATCTATGAAATGTTGCCTCATTTCACTAGGGACTTTCCGCTTAATCTGGTCCGAAATTATCAAATCTCTCAGTTGACTAAATACGGTCACCTGAATCCCTTCTAACCACTGGTCAAAATAATTAGTCATTTCGTAAGCGAATTCTTTCCAGCTCTTTTCTGAAGCCCTATTCGTCGTTACGAATTTAATTCGAAAATCTTCCGCGCTAATTCGAAATTTTTCCAATAGTTTCCTCTTTACGAATTCGAAATTATCTGCCTGCTCTGTAGGTTCTCTCAAGATTACTTCTGATAACTCAAAAGGTAACATCCCCATAAAATTGGTAACCCATTGCGTTTTCTCAATTTGGGCTCTTGAAGCTTGTCGCTCAAACAAATCCAAATATAAAGAAATTTCTGTTTTTCCCAATTCAAATTTCGGTAAAACATTTTTTAAGATAATTTTTGGTTCTTTCTCTATCTGGCTAGAAGATAATGTAATTGTATCACTTTCTCGTTCTGCTCTGATTTTAGCTAATTCAAATTCTTTATCAGCCTTGTCTTTCTCGAGACGAGCCTTCTCTAGCCGATCCTCCTCAAAAATTTTCAACTGGCTTAGGGCCATTTGTTCTTCATAGTAAGGCGCCTCCGTTATTTTTTTACTAATTTGGGTATCGTATCTTTAGGCAAAACTTCTATTTCTAATTCCGCAGCTAAAGACTGCAAATCACATCTTCTGAACGTTGCTAAATTCGCCATATTTACAATTTTGAAATCCTGGCACAATAATTTACCCTACTTTATTTCATACATAAATGCGCTGTTAAAATTCAGAATTTTGACCCCACCACACAATATAAACAATAATTACAAACAAATAAAATACACCCCAAAAACATAAATTCATGAAATTTTGGCCGCTGGTCACAGATTTTTAAAATTTTGAATTACAAGCAAACCAATTCCACATATAGGCTCCACTTGTCAAAAAACATATATATCCTTAATTTGACTGAATTACTGACAGATCTCAACTTAATCTTACAGCTTAATCTAATTCAAAATCTAATTCCTCAGCAATCTTCAACATAAGAGAAGACATTAAATATTATGGCCGAAAAATACAATTATCATAATTTGCTTTTCACCAAAAAGAATTTTAATTAAAAAGATTAAAAGACTTTTTCAATTACTTGAAACAAGATGAATTTAAGGTTTGTTACATTATTAATTTACGTTCAACACACAAAAAAACATCTATTGGTAATTAATATTTAAGATTTTTACTTATATTATCGAACACAAATAATTAAAGAAAAATTGCTTCCTGTCCAAAATTTAAAATATACACACTAAGCCTCCACTGAGAATAAAACAAGTGCTCACCTGGGTATAGCTCTGTCTGCAATTTTCGGCGGTGATTCTGCTTTCTTTTCTCTCCACACTGTCAGCAAAGTTCGGATGCTTCTGGTTCCTGGTTCAGCGGATGCAGTTTCAGATCAGCTCGGTTCTCTGCCCTGGCTTTGGCGGGTCGCTTTGGGTCGGTGGGTCTTCCTCGATTCGGCGAGTTGTCCTCCTCTGCCCCGAATCTGTCTATTGATCACAGGATTCTGTACGAATTCGGCGAGTTGTCCTGCTCTGCCCCGATTCGGTATGTAGATTCAGGTTCCCAACGGCTGGTGTAGGTTCTGAAGGAATTCGGCGAGTTATCCTGCTCTGCCCGGAATTCATAAAACTTTATCGCTCTTTGTTTCTTTCACTGTTTTAATAATCCTTTGACGCTGCCACCATTCTGTAATAAACTCCGGTGGGATTAATAAAATGTGATCTGGTAGCCGTGGTTAGCCGGAGTAATTACTTTAGTTGATTTCTAGAAAGAAGTATTTCTTTATTCGAACATCGAATTACAGAATATTTCTTCAAGAGGTTTCAGTATTTAAATAAAATAAAAATAAATATCAATGCGTGAGTCGAGTGAATGTAAAACAATAACAATAAAGTCCTATATCTCTCATTCACGATCTCTGGTTCAGTCTTTGCATTAAGTAATGCTGTTGATTTGGACCGGATGTCCAATGGGTGTCGGACCGAATGCTCTCCGGGACTCCTCTCTCACAGACGGGCTGGCTGTCTGTCCGTTCGTTTTCACCCACGACCTATCTCCCTAGGTCTCCTTCGTTCCCCGCTTTCCTGCCACGCACCGTTTCTCAGGGTCCCGTCCTCCTCTCTCGCTTCCAAAAACACATCTCCTCTCCGTCCTGTCCCGTTCCTCCCGCATCAGAAAAAAGGAGGGGCAGGGGTAAATATTCATCCCGGCCTCTTGAACTTTCGGTAACCTATCGTTGCTGATATAGGGTTCTCATTCGCAGATTTAAAGGACTTCCCTTGGAGTCCGACAGTCTGGGAAAACTTTTCCACCTGCGACCTCACAAGAAGAATAAGTAATTTGTTAATGTCAGGCTAGGTGCCAGACAGTCTCAGGTATTGTTCCTCTAGTGTCCGAACCATTCAGTATCGGGGATCGATCGTTTCATTTGATCTGACCCGACAACTCCGGGGGTCCATCGTAACGGTCACAAGCTACCTTCGCTGGGATATATGGGAAAATGTCACAACAGCATTTCTAAGATTCAATTAGGCAAAAATTTCTGTTTTGAAAAACCGGTGGCAAAAGATTAAAAATTCTGTAAGAGACTCTCGGCGCGAAGGGATTAATGATCTTGTGACAGGTAATATTTAAATTTGGACTTATTGATTTAGTTTAAATTAATTTAGTTTAATTTATAAAATTATAAGCTAAATAAATAAATTATAAAGTTAATAAAATTATAAACTTCATTTTTATAAAAGTAAAGAAAAAATATTAACTATTTTTATAAATTTAAGAAAAAAATTATAAACGTTGTAAAATTATAATTTATAAAATAATAAATTTTAGTTTAATTCATAAATTTATAAGCCAAATCAGTTTAGTTTAATACAATTTACATAGCGATAACTTGCAGAGATATTATGTTATGAAACCTTTCAATAACCCAATATTGCCTCACGTTTGAAAAGTTAAAATAAAATTTAAAAAAATTACTGAAAAAAGTTCTAATTTTGAAGCACTATCAATAAAAATAGAAAAATAGATTAAAAAAATATTTTTCTGTAACTTATAAAAACAAAATCAATTTCTAAATATTTCATTAAAAATATATAAATATTACTATTATTTTCACAAAAAAATATTGTCCAGACATGGCCCCGGTTAGAATGGGCCAGCATGTCGAGCCGGGTCAGCCTGGATCCTTGAAGAACTCTAGTAAATACAACAATCTTAATTCCCATTTCAAACAAGGCGATTTCTGTACGCAAACCTCTAAATTTATTTACGGAAATTGCACTGTTTTGGATGAAATACGGGCATTGTACTGTTTTGAAAGAAATACGGACAAAATCCATTACATTTTTCGGAAAACTTTCTGCAAATTTACGGATTTGAAATTTCCTTTACGGAACTAATATCATTTACGGAAATTGTACTGTTATTTTGGAAAAATGAAACTTCTCCATAAAATTTTACGGAAAATCTCTTGTATTTTCACGGATTTTTTTAGAGTGTACAGGTTTATCTATCAATACGTGATAATAACATTGAGTTTTGGTTTTTTAGAATAATGTAAAGTAACATTTACAGTATCATTGAATAAATAAGCAAAACTATGAAGAAAGTGGGAAGGGTACCACAAATTTGATTTATAGAGCAAGTTTTATAACAAGTTTTGATTTGCAGAATGTTTATTAATTGAAAAATAATCATGTAGCTTTCAATTTTCTACCACATGTTTATGAATTTTTATAATACTATCTTGCAAATAAGGTTAAAAATAGAAAATAATCGTCGGTTTCGATAGTCAGTTTAAACAAATCAAGTGAGAAAAATCATGCGGCGAGCATAGGTTATAAAAATCTCCCCAACATTTCCAGAATACTGTAACAAACCTTCACCATTTAATAAGGCGAAAGATGATGTATATGTAAACAATTTGGAAAACGCATAACACATTTAAATACCCAATTTCACCAGTTACCAACAATAGTCTTTTGTGCAGACCTGTATTTGATCTATAGATTTGTATATATACTACATATTATGCTAAAATTTAGTTCAATTATGAAACCCATAGCACAGTTGAAAATTTTCCTTCAGTAATTTCCCTCAATAAACGGAAATGTACTAGTAATCTTTTGTGCTACTCTGTATATGATCTATAAAATTTATACACAGCAAGTTATAGGCAAACATTTTTTGCAATTCAAAAACGCGTACTACAACTGAAAATGCACTCTGACTGTTTATGTTTATGGAGTAAGTTGCAGCATATTATTTCATTTAAGAACTCTGCCTTTTTAAATATCTGTATATTTGACTATATATATATCTGTATATATATGAATTTTCACCCTTTAATAAAAAAAATGTACGAAACTTGTAATTGGAAAATAGTCCATCGCAAAAAAATGCTTGCTGCATTGTCGTCACCAAGTTTATACCCCAGAAGAATCACCAAATCGTCATCGTCACTGCTGTCGGTATTGTAGCCCGTTTTTAGATCATCCAATACTTCAAGTTGATGGTGTCAGCAGCCATTCTACTTGAAGCTCAGGACATCTACATTTAAATGAGATGGAAGCCAGGTGCTTTACTGAAGAAATAAGGAAGGGGAAAATTAATATTCACATATCTTGAAAAGTTTTTGGTTCCACAAAACTAAGTTTTCTGACCAAAAATATTCGTACAAACCTATGTGGGTAAGGACCGAGGCCATCTGCTCAACACTATTCCCTCACGTCTTACTGTTCCATTGGGTGCCACAATTCTCTCACTTTCAACATGTAGCCCGTATTTAGACACCAACCCCTTATTGTATCATTTCCTCTAAATAAATTTGCTAATGTATAACTTCGTATCTAGGAATACGTTCATGATAAATCACATTGTTAAAAGAAATACAAGTAACACAAGATACAAATAGTCAATCTGAATTATAATTTTTCCTTATGTATATATATATTTGTACCGTCTCTTCTGATGATTTACTGAAAATAATACTGATACATGATATAAAATTGAACTTAAAAGTAATGTAAAATACATAAAAGAAAACTGTCTTTCCATCAACTTTGTCGAAATTTTGCCTTTTGTGGACGTTTGTCTCCGTAAACATTAAAATATTATTTCATTTATTTAATATTCTTTAGTATTTTTCTCTTAATATTCATTATTTATTTTTTTAACTGTTGTATGCTTTTAAGCAAATATTTAAAAGCCTTGAAATAAATAAAATTGTAAAATTAAATACAATTTAATAAAGTAAAGTTTATATTAAATTATGTGCGTGCTGTAACATTTATAACGCGCTTGAACATGTTTTGAATATTTATGTGTTAAATGGAGTCTTTAATAATTTCTAAAAAATAATTTTAAATTCTTAAATGAGAGTTCACTGTTTAAAAATTAATTAGATTTAATTACTTTTCCATGAATTTAAACGGTTTTCCGAAACCTATTTTCATATTTAAAAAAATGTAAAATTTAAAAACTATCTACAAACATTAAAAAAAAAACATCATATTTAGCAAATTTCCTCTACATTCCTTTTGTAAATCTCAAAATAAATCTCAAAATAAAAAAAAAGAAATAAAAAAAGAAATACTTTCACATGTGAAAAGATTTTGAACTCTGTTCTGCCAGAGTACATTAAATATAGATAAAGCTGAAAATATGCATGAAATCTGAAAAGTTAGAGATTATCTTTTCTTTGTTTTAAAGCGATTCCATATGTTTCACTTCCCATGAAAATCTTAACGTAAAGATAGAAATGAAAAAGGTAAATTGTATAACTTACAACAAGGTCATCTACTGAGTTTTCCACAGCTTAAGTGCTAAAACAAAATATGTCTAACGTTATCATATTTACACAAGAGAAATGTGCGCTGCTGCGTTTTGCTGTTTTATAGATTTAGGAAAAGAAAACTTTTGGTTAAGAAAAACAAAGTCATGAAATTTTTGTTTTTCAAATGATAAAATAATATATTTATATTCATTAGTTTATAGAAAACAAAAATATCGTATTATCTTGAATGGAAAATATATACAGGGTGAGCATAAATTTCCTGATTAAATATTTTTATTGCGCAAAAACTACTAAACTTAAACATGTGTTTATTTTTGTACATTGTAAATACAGTAATCGAGTTTGTAATAATATCAGTTACCTGTAAAATACTAGATACATTTATAATAGCTGATTCTTTGCTAAATTAGGAATGAAACAAACAGAGTGAAAAAGTGTCCAAGCATGGATTCGAACCAGGCTACGTGGTTCCAAGCTACGTGGACGATATCCAGCCTGGTACTCCTCACTCTTATCAGTTGACAATGCTACAATCCTACAGTCACCAGATGATTTTATTTTCTGTCACTTGGGAACTCGTCACAGAACAGCTATCATGATTACTTTACAATGGAGTGTCAAAATGACAGTCACATGAGAGTCACAAGATGACTTCCTTGTAAAGTCATCTGGTGACTCGTCAAAAAGCAGCAGTCATGGTGACTGTTCAGTGGAGTGACCAAGTGAGAGTAAAAATGAGACGAATGAAAGATATCACATTTCTGTCCATTGTAGTGACTGTGACAATTGTGACCATTTGTGATGTGAAGAAGACTTCACATCGACTGTCTGTGCTGTTAGGGTAGTACCTATTTTCTACACTTGCTGTTTATAGAATTTCCTTTTGAGTACTCACGTGTTCAGAAATTATCATTTTGTGTTTGTTGCTTAAGTTTTGCACACTAGTGTATTTCTAAAGGCGTATGCTAATTCTACAAAAATAATATATATTGTTTCAATATATATTGTTGCATATTGTTGCAATTTCACATACAGTTGGAATATTTTAGCAAGCATTGATTGGGTGCATAATTAACTCCATTGTTGTTGTAACTCGTATGCAGTTGTAACCATGAATAATATTTGGCTATTGATCCTTTGCGAGTGGTTAACAGAGAACTGTCATGTATTAATTTATTAATTTATAATAGAGTTCTAAAAATATTAAAACGTTCTATTGACATCGGAAACACATCTTCGTACACAGGTTTTCATAATTCCAGCCTACCAAAAAGTGAGTGAAAAAAAAAATGACATAATACTATCTTTACATTCATAAACCAAGTTAAATTACATAAAAATGTGTAAAAATACTTTCTTTTGTAAAATGAAAAAATGGTTGGACTAAAAAATGTCTCGTATACACTTGTAAATGTCAGGAATAAATTTATTAAGTTATAATTAGTTTATAAAAATATTAAAATGTTGTCATTGGAAGTACATCTGTGTACATAGTTTTTATAATTTCAGTCTATCAAAAATTGAGTCAAAAATCGATGACAAAATTCCATCTTTACATTCATAAACCAAGTTAAATTACATAAGAAAGTGTAAAAAGACTTTCCTTTGTAAAATGAAAAAAATGGCTGGACTAAAAAATGTCTCGTATACAGTTGTAGCCATGATTAATAGTAGGCGATTTATCCCCTGGAAACGGTTAACGGAAACTGTCATGAATTAATTTATTACGTTATAATTAAGTCCTAAAAATATTATAATGTTGTATTGACATCGAAAATACATCTGTGTACATAGTTTTTATAATTCCAGCCTATCTGGAAGTAAGGGAAAAATCGATGACAAAATTCCATCTTTACATTCATAAACAAATTTAAATTACATAAAACAGTGTAAAAAGACTTTCTTTTCTAAAAAGAAAAAAATGGCTGGACTAAATTCCTATGAAAATTTGTATATAATTAGATTAAAAACGAGATCAAGACATGGACTGCTTTTTTCATTTAAACATTTTGTTTAAAAATAAATTCTAAACTATATTATCTGAATACCTATTTAATGCTTTTCATGCAAAAATGTATTTTGGTGATGATTTTAGTAATTGGTGGGCAATGTTAAAATATTTAAAGTTTATCAAAAAAATCTATTAGAGTTATTAATTATACTGTTTTTACCCATTTTTATACCGAGAAACATGTTCTGTAATCCTGGAATCTCGGATCTGATCACCTACTATTTAATAAATAAACATTTCTTATTCAGTTTTTGTATAATAAGCTTGACAGCACAAGATATTTGCACTTTTTACCTTTTACGTGATTGACTTTAGTTTAAAATCGTCTAAAAATTTCATTTTATCGACAATTAAACTGTAGAAATTAAATTTGCGGATATTCTAATTTCAAACTTTCTCGTATAATGTTCGTTTAACATTGAAAGTCACTTATCTATGAAAGTGACAGATGATAAAATTTTAAATAAAATAAAAGTTGTTTAAACTTTTAAAATCGCAGGCTAAAAATTTCAGACTTTTACAGTACATATCAAATTAATTGACAGAGAAATGAATTTAAATGAACATTTAAAATCCCGTACATTGTACCTAAGTAGTCTTGAATCCTTTACATCCTTTAAGAGTTCGAATTTTTAAGTTCAATTTATAATTCATATTAAAAAAGTTCTGAAAATGCAAATTAAATTTTTCTGCAAAACCAAACAAATTTTTCACTAGACTTGAGAAAAGATATTTTGTCTTCAAAATAAATGTGTAATAATAATAATAATAATAATAATAATAATAATAATAATAATAATAATAAAAAACCCTTTATATTTAAAAAAAAAGGAATTAGCTGTTCAACTGAAATTATGTCTTTTTTAATTATATGTTAAAAATAAGCTTAAGGGGTCGTCTTCATACTAAAATTGTAGCAAACTCTAAAAATGTAAATATGAACACCCAATCTTTACAGCATGCTCCTTTTTTTCGGAAAATTATACATTAGTTTACAAGCAAGAAGTCATTTGGTCAAATGGTTTAAGAATTATGAAGATTTAAAATTTGGAACTCATAATGTTAAATTTATTACAAAATTTATTGCAATGTGGTTAATTTTACAGCATAACTCAAATACTACATCGCGTAATCTAGCTGTCATTTTAAATGCGCATATTTGAAGCTCGTGTTAGGTAACGTTTCAGTGATTCTCATTTTTGAGCCTCACAAAAATCTGAGACGCCAATCGAAAATGTCCAAGACAGATATAACTGAAGACTTTATCATAGAAACAGAACAATTGGCTTATTCTATAGAATTATCCCGCTTAAGCGTGCTTATTGAATTATCGCCTTCACGGAAAATACAAAAGCAACTGGAAGTAGAAATGTCCTATATTAAGTTCATCAACTTGGTATGGACGTCAATCATGAATACGGGAACGTGCTAAATGAAGAAACAATGAACGCTGTTGAGTCAATAACTATTGCAGAACCTATGTATCAACTTTGTAAAGGAGGCGAATTGAATCTGTTGACTTTATCCTACGTGCCGTAAATGATGCATGCCCTCGATCAAAATGTTGTTGTGGATACTAAAATGACTTTTGTCTATATCAGATCCTTTCTGGACAAAGTAAAAAGCATGGAATTCACCAGGTTGTTTATATTCTGCTTCCTGCTTCACACAAGACTTCTAGACTCAAAGTTCCGTTGACATCAGATTTAATTTCAAACATGAAACCTAGATCAGCTAAAGCTCGCGAACTCAGCAAAGTTTATCTACTTTTGATGTATGCACCTATGCTGCCAAAATACAAACAAAGAGAATTCGCCAAATAACTTTTGAATCTCAGAAATGGTGAGTTACCGGGGAATGTGATGTGGGAAGTAGAACTGCCCGTAGATACGAGGGTAACACTGAAATTTTTGAGATACGGCTAAATGGTACAAGCTAAACTTACCAACTCTTAGGAGTGTTCAAAGTAGTGCCCTCCAAGATCAATGCACATTTGCAGGCGAATTTTCTAAACATTAAATGTCTCAAGTCATCCATTTCTTGGAATAGATGATAAAAATTCTATTATAGCCTCATCAATCTCATTTTCGGAATGAAAACGACAACCATGTAATTTTTTTTAGATTAAGAAAATAGCCAAAAGTCACATATAGCAAGATCAGGAGAATAGGATGGATGTTCTATAACTTTGATTTTTTTAATTGAAATATTCGACTGTAATTCTTGTTGAATGAGAAGATGCATTGTAATGGTGAAACATTAGTCCCATAACATTCACCTCTTGAAAAATTTCTGGAATACATTTAGTGGTGTACCAGTTATCTGTAACTGCCTTCTGTCCCATTAGCTTAATGGCTTTGACAAGACCTGTAATTCTGAAGAACACGACATACATCACTTTTTTCATTGCTTGTTGTCTTTTCACCATTGTTGGTTTGGAATCATCTTCAAAGAGCCATACTTTACTTTCTTGAGGGGTTAGAACATCAAAAAAGGTATGTACATCTCATCACAAGCTATGATTTTATAAATAATGCGTAGGCCCCATCATTAAGTAATTTTAGGGTTTCTTTACTAATTTTCACATGCACCGTTTTTCAGTGTGCTTTTAAATTATGGGGGACCCAACGTCAAACTAATTTTTTCATATGCAGTTCTTTATGAATAATTATTTATAGCAGCGGAATCGATGTTACATTCCTTCTGTATCATTTAGTAGGTGTAGCGATTATCATTGATTAACATTCTTTGTACGATCGTCACATTTTCTGGGATTTCATCTGACAATGAATGGTCTTCCTGTGTGTTCTTCATTTAAAAGAGAATTTCAACATCTTCGAAATTCTATAAACCATCTGAATACAGTGGCACGTGATGGAGCTTCATTTCCATATGCTAATTGTAGACGTTAAAAGCATTCTTCTTGATTGCATTTAAAGGCATTTTTCATTAAAGGCATTACATTAAAGACGTTAAAGGCATTCTTCTTGAAGAAATGAAGGACAGAGGGATCCTTGCGCCATTAAATAAATATGTCCGTGATATAAACGCTGACATTGTTGAGAAGCAAAATTTCACAGCTCTATCGGCATAGATGATTTGCCATATCATCAAGTTAAAAAATAACATAATTATCATTTTTATCCGCAATTTAGATGTTTCAAAAGGACTTTTCAATAGAACAAAGCTAATTGGGAAAGATCTTTTCAATGACATCATCAAAGCAAAAATTATAGCAGGAAGATATTATGGACATATATCAATATACATATATCAACATTCGCAATAAAAATACACAAAGCTGAAGGAGCAGAATTTTGAATTGATGGGTGTCTACTTGGGTATACCTGCTTTTATGCATAGAATGCTCTATGTTGATTTTTACAATATTAAGAGGCGAAACAGCTTAAAAATACGTTTATATATAGAAAATCCTGGTCACAATCGCAATTTTGTATGAAAAGAAGTATTGGATATTCCAACAAACAAGCAACTTAGTATTTAATGACTGCAGAAAAAACATGTTTCCTGAGCAGTT